>JAJHJA010000187.1:0-1364491 GCA_021202915.1 Heliconius himera | reverse complement strand
AAAGTATATATAAAGTTTTAAATTTCTGTAAACTTGTGGCATGTCTGATCATAATCGGTAAAGAATTCCATAGTCGGGCACCTTTAATAGTAAAAAAAAAAGTTTAAAGTTAGTCAGAAAAGAGGAAGAGTGAGGAGAAATTTCAAGTAATAGATTTTTCTGGGAACGTAGGGAAAGTGAGTGGACATCATGTAGAAACCTGAATTGTTTCTTCAGATAAGGAGGAGTAGAAGGATTAAACAGAACGGAATAGAGAAGATGAAGAATATGAATATTCCTGCGAAGGCGGATAGGGAGCCACTTGAGCTTATCACGAAATTCTGAAATATGATTATATTTACGTATTCCAAATATAAACCTAATGCAGAGGTTTTGAAGTCGCTCATGTTTATTTAGTTGCCCCTCTTTAATGTCGAGGTAACAAATATCAGCATAATCAAGAATTGGTTATAGGAATGAGTTTGCTAGAGCAATTTTGGTAGGAAGGAAATTGCGCAGCCTACGCAGAGATGCAGAAGCAGCATAAATCTTTTACGTACGCGTACTACGCACTACTACTTATAGTAACTACTTAAACTAAAACTGTATAAGTAACTTTCATCAATACTTGTTCTAAGCACCTCTCCCCCACTGAGCCACAATACACATAAGACACATTATACAAAGATAAAGTGCACAAAACTCTTTCCCCGTAGTTACAGTACTTGCGCGCTACGAGTAGGTGCTAGTGGCGATAGCTTAATCCTGTCTCCGCGAAGAACCACATTTGTTCCGCCGCGTTCAAAGTAAATGCAACGTTTGTTTCTTTAAACGTTATATAGTGGACAAAAAATTTTACTTCATTCTTTCAGTTTCAAACTGTATCTCGCATACACCAGAGTACGCAGATGGTGTATGCGAGATACAGTGTTAAGATACTCCGTTTCTCAATTTTCGCCAAATTTTGTGAATTTCGCAAGGCATTGCGTGTTGAGAGGCGGAACTCGAATTTTTGTTTAAAAAAAATCTTTATAATTTCCTTGTAATTTAAAAAATATTTTCTCGACACGGTTAATATTTTCTTTATTAAACATATATTTATTGCACAAATATATTTTATATAGAATATGATAAACATGTTTTGTACTTAAGCTTTCCATCTCAACGTTGTAAGATAATCGCGTTTCAACCTATAATTTAATATCTGGGGAAAACATTGTAGTCCTTCCATACAATATTATTTTTATTACATTACAAAGCCACTATACATAAAATACGTTTTTTGTAGAAAAAAAATGTTTGTGTGATAAGATTGCAAATTTTTAGGACTTCGGTTAAGGAAAAAACTTAACTTTTATAAAATCCCTTCGTTGTTTGTCTAATAAGATCATTTGTCTCGTGATCACGTGTAGGTGTCAAGCTGAAATTATATATGAAATATACATTAAATAATCAGGTCCCCAATCTGATGTCCCCTTAGCGCATAGAAAAATTCAAGCTTCTAAGTCAACGCAATCAAAAGATACCAGCATTTATGCATCGTTTTTGCTACATTTTGTATGAAGAACCTGTAGCCTACTAAAAATTATTAACGTTTATAAGTCATTTAGTCTCAACACTAGGTTCCCAGGTTCCCTGTTCCTACCCTGCTACAGCGTGGAGCTCAAAAAACAATATACATACACATATATCGATACTAGACCAGCGCGCAGTCAATAACGCGGAATTCTCACAGTACGCAACGGAATCTATCGATGAGTGAATATTTGGAACGAGCGACGGCATTTTGGTACTGCTCACTATATACTCAATATTCATATAGCTATTGGATTTTTTATGGTAGTTATGTTTTATAAAATTTAGCTTTAAATGTCATTTTTTTTTTATTTAATGTGTTATTAAAATCAGCTTCACGCCGTATCGTGCACACAGAAGAGTGGGCAAAAGTAACCTAGTGCTCAGACACTCCATCTTCCATTTTCCGCCGAATGTACGTACGTCGACATTCGGCGGAGAAATGAAAATATAAATTTTAATAAATATTTCATTTCCTCGAATAGGGATGGAAACCACAACCAGTCGCGCTTACAGTCAAACTTGTACCGCGACTGGCCTATGATTATTAAAATATATGATGTAAATTGATTTCTCTCTTGTAACAACATTCATGATACAGTCGTATATTGATAATAAAAAAAAACATTCTTCAAAATTGTAATTAAAAATATATTGGGATAGTTTATAGTCTTAGTCACTATTTAGTAGTCTTTGTCATTATGACTACCAAAGAAAAATAATACAAAACAAAATGGACAAACGGACTAACGAACACACGGACATCTCATTTACACTTTTATTATAGTATAGATATCCATCTGTGTATTTAGACAAATGATGAAGTAGCGGGCACTGCTAGTTTATATACTAAAATCATTATTTTCCTCTGAAAATGAAAATTTTGGGTTAGCTGAGGTCGTCGTGGTGTAGGAACATGGCGTACAGTTGTAAACACTCATAGGAAATGTAATATTTAATGTTTTTATATTTCAGTTCTTCTTTCTGGTAACGACAAAGTCGTTTCGTACGTTGAGTTCCGCCACTCAACACGCAGTACCTCGAGATTTCGGCGAGAAGTGAGGACCGAAAGAGTTTTCATTGAAACAGAGTGTTCGAACACTAGATTTCCAAATGCCCTCTGCCTAACTTACTTTGTGTGGGGTACAGTGTGAAGCCAAAAAAAATCATCCTCCTGAGTACATATCGAATCCACGACCAAACTGCCTCACTGACCTCCGATTGCCTATATTACACGATTATTAAGTCCTAAGTATAAATTTCGAGTCAATCCACGATTTGTAGTCTCAAGAGAGCATCAGCTAGAGACATTTCCCACAACGGCCCTAAATCGTATACAGTCAAATACCAATACAGCCAATCAGATAAATCTCTTTGAAATACGATACATCCATTATGTAGATTATATCGAGACGTTATCCATACCTATATTATAAATTCGAAAGTAACTCTGTCTGTCTGTCTGTCTGTCTGTCTGTCTGTGCCGCAATCAGGGCCAAACCGCTAATTCAATTGTAATAAAATACTCATACAGAGATACTTGAGGGTCTTCGGATGAACATAGGTTACTTTTTTTTCTCATATTTCTAATATTGTCGATATATACTAATATATTAAAATATTTTTCAATTTGACAGGCAATTTATTCCGCCATGTTAATAACAACCGACCGTTGCTAAGCAACGGTTTGCAAAGTTTATTTGTTGTTATAAGCAAACGTCACCCAAAATGAGCTTGCTTAACGCATACATGGCCTGCGCCGACCCAACCTTATGAGATACATAAAAATAATGTTTTACAAAAATATTGCCCTTTAAATAATGTTTAAAAAAGTCCGCGATACATGTTGATATGATGTTTACCTCTGAAGCTTGAGCAAAGTAACAGAGTAACAACAAGTAACCATTTTAATTAATTTACTTTATATTTATCGGGTTTTTGTTGTATGTATTTTCTATAATTTGATATTGATCCTTATGAAAATGAATATAATAGTCACTTTTAGCATTTCATCTAGATTGAAATTATAGTTCAGTGTATAACATTCTAATAAATAATTAAGGAGATGTCACTGATTCGAAATAACCTAGCATACGACCGGCATAGTATGACCGACGCGAACGGGCAGATGACTTTGACGGTTTTGTAAATTTTAATACATTTTCGAACTACTGTTAATTTTTATGTAATTATTTGCTGTTTATAATTAATTTATACTTTTCTTTGGTTCTTCGCTTATTCGAGGAGCAGATTAGTTAGATTTTCATAAATTTCTTGGTGTGGTGTAAGTTGCGGCCCTGCGCGGCATCGGTGTAATATTATTTAAGTATTAAGGGGAGAATTGTTGGTTATTTCATCTTGGTTGGATGGTTATCTATATCGTTGTTATACACTTAATAAATTGTGGTTTTAGTTTTCTGGGATTTTATTTGATATTGCTCGCAAAACTTATCATATTTAATGTAGAAAGGATTTTAGTTATTTCATATAGTATCTATGTACGCGCGCAAGGAAAACGAGTAAAAAGATTTTTCCCGGGTAAACCAGTAAAATCGATCACTGAAAGTCCAATAAAAATTAGTTCAGTTATTCTGAATATTAGCTCGGGGAAATAGAAAGACAGAAAGAGATAAAATTATTAATAATGTAGCTGGTTTTGTTTAGTTTTTTTATTAATATTTTACTATGGTTACGTTTACTTATATTTTTTTTATTTAAATTAGTTACATATTTTCACAAACAATTTCCTAAATATATCTATAAGCATTCGTAAAGTTTAAGCGGGCGAAGCCGCGTCCGGGTCCGCTAGTATAGGTATATAGTTGCGAGCATCTATAGAATTTAACTCGATTCTCTACAGTTTCGTTCTAGCAATACAATTGTTAAATGTGCATATATCTATATACGAGTACTTTGCGGTTAATTTATTTACATCACAGGCCTATCTTTCTATCGATCTTATTATCCAAAATGTCTCTTTGAATACGTGATGGTTGTGGGTTCGGTTCCCATTCAAGATAACAACCGACCACAAATTATTTTCGATTACCCGCTATAGGAACACGGGATGCAGAGTTGAGTACCGCCACTCGTACAAAGCGATGCTATTCGGGAAAAAGTGAAATCCCTAATAATATAAATGTTATAGTTTATAAGGATGGATGTTTGTTCCACTTTCACGCAAAAAAATAACTGAATGGATTACAGTATTACATCTGAATATCGCATAGGCTACCATTTACAATAATAAGTTTAAACAAGCGATGCCGCGTTTTATATAAGGTCGCTAGTGTTATATAAAGTTGCGAGCATTTATAAAATCTAGCTCAATTCCCTAAAATTTTGTTCTATCGTTAGAATTATTAGATGTTTATTAATGTTGATGTATTGCCTTTTGTTAACATCAAAGGCCTTTCTCTCAAGCAATATTTTCGATTGGCTTTGTTCGCTGAATATTTGCTATTTAATAGAATTTTCAGTTTTTTTAACATTACAAGAATATCGTATCTTATATCAATAAACAATTATAAAAGCAATGTAGAGCACCTGCCGTGTTAGAACCGTCGCTGTGAAAATGGGATCACGGCGGGATAATATCTGGGATAATACGCATTTGCAGCATAATATTAAAATGGCACGCGGTCGTATCTAGAGCATAAATGTTGGCTAAATATTGAGAAATATTGTAGAGTCCGTCGCTTTATCTTTTATATTTTACTTTTAGGCTTGGGTCGGAAAGATAAGTAAAAAGGGTTTTTTATAATGGTTACAAACTTATTTAGGGTTCTTCATATGGTAAACCAGGGTAAAATTATATTTAAGTGTTGTATACACGATTAAATAACTTTTGTTTGTAAATTTGTGTTTAAATTTGATATATATAAGGCAAGTCATTGCGCAGAGGCTCAAATATTTTATTTTCTCGAGTGAAAATCGAACCCACAACCTATCGCGTTTACAGTCGCACACTTGTGGAATTTCTTCTACTTCATATATGTTATATTTTTCCCAATAGAACTGCTAATAAGATATTAACAATAATACAAGTACCTCAGAATTGATAGATAATAATTTATGCTAAAGGGGAGATTTTTTATTATTTATTAATGTAAAACAAAATATAATATAAATATACTCAGCATGCAATGTATAGGATGGAGTGTCTTAACACTAGGTAATATACATATTTATAAATATAATTATTACTTTACGTTATACGAAGTGTTAATTTCATTTGTTATCTTAAGAGAACTTATAGATCTTTCAGTGTCTGTGACAAATCGTCCCATTTTATTTCGAACATTATTAATTACGGAGCACCTAACCCGGGTCTGGCAGGTACAAGCCACGAGTTAATCTACTTAGTCTACCAGTTACTAATTGACGTAAGTAAAATTATCTAAGGATTGTCCTTTTTCTTTTTCTTTTGGACTTGGATTTTTTTTTAGATTTTCCCTTACTTTTTATATCTTTGTTAAGCACGGTGAGAGGATGAGTGATAAAATAATAATAAAAAATATGAAATAATAAAGTTGCGTTCACTCGTGTCGCAGGGACACAAACGACTATAATACGACTGTAAGTTCGTCAGGTTGTGAATTTGATTCCCACTTAAAGAAATGAAATATGTAATGCTTTCATTTCCTCGCTCTAATAACGAGGCAATGCTTGGCGTTGAGTTTCGTCACTCAGCACGCAATGCCTGCAGTATTCGGCGAATGTGAGGAACGAAAATGTCTTAATGGTAACGAAGTGTTTTAATACAAGATTCTCAGGTTCCCTATGCTTACCCGGCTTTTTGCGGGATACAAAGTGAGGCTAAAAAAAATAACAATTAAGTCTCTCGACGGAAGCGTATGATAAAGAAAACATTTGAATCGTTGGGGACCCACAGATCTGTGGAAGGCTTGCCACATTGCGTAGAGACGTCTCCTCTCTGTGTATCGTTTGACCTGTTACCTGCTGCCGAATTTTCTAAACGCACAGTACGTCACAAACTCAAGTACATCTACACCATCCGGATGCGTGGCACTTCACTATAGAGCAGTTTCATAGGAACTTCCTTCCACGCACCACGCAACTGTGGAATGGCATTTCTGCAGCAGTGTTCCGACTTGGACTTGGACTTGGACTTGGATACCTTCGAAAAGCGTATAAATTTCCACCTTAAAGGCGGGCAACGCACCTGTAGCTCTTCTGGTTGTTACACGAAGTCGACGATCACTTACCATCAGGTGACCCGTACGCTCGTTTGCCTTACCTTTTTCCATAAAAAAAACTCCTAACATAGTAAAAGTATTAATATATAGGTACCCAAATATGTATTGTATAATAATGGAAATACATCAAACATTGTGGAAGGTGCTACCTATACTATACTACTTATAATGTTAAAATAAATCTTTCACACGATGTTTTTTTTATTTTCTTAACGCAAATTTATATAATTAAAAAGGTCCTAAATCTATATATTATGTCCATTAACAGTTCAGCAATGACTGATATCTATTCATCTTAGAATATAGAATTCTCTTATACTGTAAAAAGAAATTTCTAACGAAAACATGATATTTTTTTTTAAAAGCTGAAATTATAAAACGTTATGACTATCATTATATCTCCAAGTATATTTTAAAATAATTAAATGGAAGCTCAGCATTCAAACTCAAGTACTTTAGAAAATTAAAAACATTTAATCTTTAACATCTAAAATATCTCAAGCTTAGAACTTATTGTATGAAAATACTGAAAGCATAAAAAATACAAATACCACTGCTGAAGTCATTTTATAATAGCTTGTCTTAGATTTAATTAATTTTTGGATAAAATATTTTTTTTTTAATTCAGCGGAAAGTGGGGATTGAGTGTGTTTACACTAGGTTCCTTATGCCTACCCTGCTGTATACATCGTGAAGCTGATAAAAAAGTATATTTTTGCAGTTACGCTTTTTACCCGACTGTAAAAAAGAGTTTGGTTTTTGTATGTATGTGATATTCTTTATTATCTCATACTCTCATCTCATCTCTCTCCAGAATCACTGAACAAATTTACATAATCGGAATATCTTTAGAAATTTTGAAATTGTCTTGCGGTGCTAAGTCAATTATTAAGTCATTATATTAAAGAGCTGATCACAAGCATTTTTAAAAAAGGTGTATGATTACCGTTTATCTTCACCGATATGGTTATCATTACCGTAATTATAATAAACATGAGAAAATGCATAGCCTACGAATTATGGACTGTGAATGCGGGGTTCAAATTTCAACGTATTACGTCCTTCAAGTAATAAAATTAACCCTTCAAATAAATAAGACTACGGAATTTGACGCCTTATAATCATAACGCCGAAAGTAATAGTTACGAATAAAAAAATTTTAAATAACAAATTATTAAAAAAATATATATAAATCACTACTGCACAAAACTAAAAAGAAAAAACAAGCGTGAAAATTTATTTTTTCAAAAAATATATCCCGACACTTAATACTAATAACATATAGGGGCCGCTTTTATCTTTTTAGTTTTATTCTGTAGGGTTTTATTAAAATAATTTTTCCTACTTCGAAAGGTAAATGGGTAACACCCTGTGTCGCAACATTTCATTATTTGTTGAAATAAAATGTTAAAGTTCGATATACGTTAAGCTTATATCGTTGTGGTTCAAACTCTGTACAATGACTTAATATTATATAAGTCTTTTATATCGTAGCCAGCGCAACCCAAAACTCGTTGACATAATATGTAAAACAATAATTTAATTTAGCCTTACGTATCATATATCTCATTAAAACATAAATGTGAAATCAGAGCCAAGATAAAAATTTTCGGTAAATAATATAAAATATTACTACATTATAACTAGCAAGTCTGCAGCATCAATCACTTGAAAAAATATCACAGCGAAAATGTAATGTATGTAATGTAATAAATATTATAAGACGTGAGTGATTAATTGGCTTTCTAAAAATTTATATATACATTTCGATACGATGTGCAGTGAATATTATTATAAATATTTTTGTTTATTTAACGCTATTCCTGTATTTCATAGAAGGCAGAGAAAAAATACGGGCAGGACACTGTTATAAATATTCCTTTATTTTAGTGTCGAATTTCGGTACTCTACACCACGATTCGTATTAGAGAGGAGAAATAAAAATAACTACAAAAAGTATCATCACCGGAGCTAAATCGACAGTTTTTTTTTCTATTATTGAAAAAAACTTCGTAACCAAGGATATCTAACCTAAAAAAATAGCACTAGTTATAAAATAATACATATAATTCACTTGCCTACAGATGTCCCAGGCACTTGTTGTCAAAACGTTAATTAAGCCGAAACCACGTGATAAAGTAAAATCTAAGGAAATGAGCAAGGTTGTGTTTCCTTTTGTAAGTAAAGCACATTCGAGCACACTCAAGACGATATGGCAGCGGAACAAAAGGCGCCTAATAAGTCAACCGTTATCGCAAGACTAACAAAGGGACCTCTCTCGATGGCAATAATTTTTACTTATAAACCTTCACGGGCTATGTTATACAAATACTGTTTTAGGTACAAAATTGTTTGTATATTATAAATAAGATACGAGACCGTAGCATAGTGGTAAGCGTTCAGGCTGTTACTACAGCTATGGGTTCGATTCATAGTTGGGGAATTAATTATTTTCATTTTGTCGATCTGGTAGCAAGACAAAGAGTCTAACACACAATACCTTAAAGATAATAAAGATTGGCCGGAAAGTAGGAAATAAAGTATCTTCAGTAATAGTACATAAATATATACATATTTCCCATTACAGCCATTTTACTTGTTGGTTAATTGTATAAGCGGAAATAAAAATAATATATAAACATTCCTCGAAGTAGAAATTTAGCCCACAAGCATCGCGGTTGCACACCCAGCCCGCTCGACGATTGTAAGCCGAGGTTCGAGCCCCGCAGGGGGCGCCCTTACAGTCGTCGACTCCTCTCAAGCAGCCAGGTAGTGCTTGCATTTCTTCTGGGACAGAGTACCCTCTTCCCTACCCACCCGGCGTCGCTGTAAAGGCCAATAGGGCTTACAGCAATAACCTCAAGTTCGAAAAAAAAATCGCGCTGACGTCAAACGCTGTACCACTACATCTAAAACTTTATATCTATGTATGTTAATTTTCAAACTCTATTATTTATTTAAAAATAAAGATTTAAAGTACATCACAAAGTATAAAAGAATACATATGAAGTTTACTTGAAATATAAAGGTATTATTACGTACAAATCTCTTACCGCCCTCTCTGCCATTCGCCGGTGCTTATCAGTCGGATTTGAGTTGTGAAACTGCCGAAGTTAGTCTATCTCGTGGACCAGTAGTACTTGTATACGAGTGGAGACTTGTTTTTGAGCTTTACAGTTTGTAAGTATAAAAAATGAAATATAAACATTGTTTTTATCAAACATCCAGTCCGAATAATGCATATGGGAAGATTTTTTTTTATTATAACTATATTTCTTGTTTAGTTTTTACCTATCTTTTATTTTTTGTCTTACTTTTCAAACTTTTCATATTTTGCAATATATGTACATATATCTATAAATACATACAATTGGCTGCCTGTAAGAAATAGTTTTTAATGATAAGGTCACCATTACACTTTTGTGTTTATCTTTTCCTGTTACAATAAAGTGTATATTTTTCATACATTACTATTAAACACATTAAATATGAAATTATATTTAAAATGACATTTCAGCAACAATAATATGAAAAATAATGATAAAATATATAATTTCAATTATATATCGCATATAACAATGATTGTAAGGTGTACACAACAGATCACGTGACACACCGAGCACCGGTCACTGAGGCCGTTACGGTGCAGGGTGAAGATCTACAAACAGTCCATCGAACTTGTGATCACAGTATAGGCCTGAGGGTCTTTTACAAATCATTGGCTGGATACTCTCAGATCACGCGGGAGACGTATGTAAAGGAAAATACGCATAGTTTTGGCTTAAAATTAATTTATTCTAAATATTAGTAGAGTAAATTTATTTAGAAGAGATTTTTGCTTAAATTTCTTTTATTTAAAATATTTGTACAAAATTTCTTTACTCCTACATCTATGTAAATTTTGAACATCACTCTAAAGGTATGCCATTGGTTTTATTTGGTACATCTTCTTTTGTTTTTAGCTTAACGTTTTTTCCACATTCGGCGAGATAGGCCGTCCCCTACTTCTCACCCAATTTTATGACATTATCTGTTATAGGTGGGTATAGGTTATGTGTTATAGGCAGAAGATGATAACTTTTTTTTAGGTAAATTAAAACATAAAACTTTATAGCAGACTTTACTGATATATAATACTTGCTGTTATTTAAAAATAACAACATTCTGTAAAATGGAGTTTCATTACATCGCACACCAAATAAACCCTTTTTTCATTTGAGGTTGTCGAATGCAGACAGAGGTCGTTTATTTTATCAACGTTTAAATTACCACAAAACCAAACCAACCGTTTGCTCTTGAATGTATATAAAATAAATTGATATCTATCTGTAGATAAAAAGTTAACTAATAGAATTGTTTTTGTCAGAAAGCGCAACAAATATTCTTATTTCTATACTTACTCACGTTTATCTAAAACTGTAAGCTGTTAGGATAAACAGAATGGTTTATTATTTTTGTTAATATTTGTAACATTAATAAATGATAACTTAATGATGACGATTGGAATATAGTATATAAAAATAATATATATATATATATGCCATGAAAACGAGAAAATATGATTTTCTAGCCTAGCAAGGAAGTTGTTTGTTGTAAAATGTCGTATTGTTATATAATAGTCCTCTGGTATGTGGTTTGTGCTTGTGAAAATCGGACGACAATAAGTAAATAGTGCAGTCACACGCATGTGCCCCTGCACCACGACTAGTCCCAACTCACAGTTAAAAATATGTCATCAATTACAGAACGAAATATAAAACAAATTATAATTAAAACGATGCTATTGTCGAATAATCCTTTAAATCGCCTCGTTATACGAAATGTGGCCGCATATATGAGAAAATATTTGCCATAAATGTGAAATTTCGTACATAACTTTTTTACGTACATTTATGTTCCGAATATAAATGATATATGTATTTACACCTGTACCTATCCCGTGTAGCCTGTCGTAGCGCAGTGGAAGCGTATAATTGTCGACGGGATGTTTGTTTGTGGGAATTCGATTTCCACTCGGGGGAGTTACTCGTAGGCGTGATATAGAGATGTGCCACTCAACACGCTATGTCTCTAAAGTTGGGCGGAAATTGGAGAACGGACTATCTTTTTTTTTTAATAATAATTTTAACTAAACACTACAGACACGTGGTCCGTACTTTTTTTAACTTCAGCTTCACGCTGTATCCCGCACACAGCAGGGTAGGCAGAGGGAACTTAATGTTAAGACACTCCGTTCCCCACTTTCTGCCGAATTCTGGAGCCATTGCGTGTTGAGGGGCAGAACTCAACGCCGCGCTTAACCTCGACACCAGAGCGAAGAAATGGAAATATAAATTTAAGTAAATATTTCATCTCCTCGAGTGGGGATCGAACCCACAACCAGTCGATTTTGCAGTCACACCTCGTGCCGCTGCGCCTCGACTTTTTCATTATTATCAGCTAATCATCAATTTTATATTTATCTGCTGCTTAAATAAGACTTATAAGTAGAAATAATTATCTTTTCTTATTTTTAAGATAAAAATTAACGGACTATCTTAACACTAAGTTGTTACACACATGCTATGGCAAAACACGTGAAGGTGTTTTTCTCTTTTCTATTGATTCTTCCATAGGTTTATTAAAATTATTCATAATTGTTGAGAGTTTTAAACAATTTAGGTTTAAAATTGCATATTTCTACAGAATATAGGTATTTGTATGATAAATATGTCCAGATAATATTTTATTCCTATGCCAACAGTAACAAAAGTAAAAAAAATATTAAAATATTACATAAAAAATAATGTAGGATGATAAAGAAATAGTAATGAAATATGAATTTATAATCTGTAAGTCTTTTATCTGTTTGCACACATTTTCAGAACTAAGTACTGGACTTTAAAGCGACTTTAAAGCTACACGTTTTGTCTCACGTTATACCAGAGGGAGAGTGAGAATACAGAACTTTGTATAGAGTAGTGTAAAGTGAAAGAGTGTCTGTAAAAGATAGTTACTTTTATTGATTTTAAACCCATTCAAAAAAAATGTTTTTTTTTTTTATTTTCACGCTTTATTTATTATATACTAGGTTTTTTCACGTTAGCAAAAAAAACCTAGTGTATAATATAATGATATGTAAAAAGACATATAATCATCGTATACGAACTATAAGTATCTAGGAAGCAACTGGGAAATTTGATTTTCCAAAGTCTATATATAGAGGAAAAATTTGCAATTTTCGCCTTCCTATCGGAAACAGCTTTATGATGCGCCGTGTAATAGACACGCCTAGTCGAGAGCGAATTCCTTTCGATTTTAACAAAGTAATCAACGGAAATCTACGTAAAATATATAAGAAATGGTAATTTTTTTGCTTCAAAATTATGTTTTGCCATTTTCATACAATAGCTATTATTCATTAATCAACTTCATGCTGTATTCGCGGAACTCAACGCCACGTTTTGCCTCGATATCAGAGTGAAGAAATAAAAATATAAATTTTCACAACCAGTTCCGTTTACAGTCACACACTTGTGCCCCTCCTCCACCACTGGCCTCAATTGCTCCTATAGTTTTTTTTTTTATTTTCATAGTATTTAAAATTTTCCTAGTATTCTATAATATAAAAATAAGAGAACCTAATATGTAATTAAATAAAAATAAATAAAGTAATAATAATATATAATATCTAAAGTCAACGTGATAAAACACAGCTTACTTGAGTTTTCGAGTAAACATATTCAAAGCTAAGCCTGCATTAGAGCGTAAAACGCAGGAGAAAATCGTGTGTGGATTACACGCTTGCAAGATCCTCTCAAATACCATGTACTATTTGAATATAAAAAATAGTACTGATTATTAATTTTTTTGTTATATAGAATATCTAAACAAAGATTTGTAATGGTAATCTACAATAAACGAGGCCGTCGTGAAGCAGTGGCACGAAGTGTGACTGTAAAACAGACTGGTTGTGGGTTCGATCCCCACTCGAAGAGATAAAATATTTACTTAAACTTATATTTCCATTTCTTCGCTCTGGTGTCGAGGCTAAGTGCGGCGTTTAGTTCTGCCACTCAACACGCAATGCCTCCAGAATTCGGCAGAAAGTGGGGAGCGCAGTGCTAACATTAAGTTCCTCCTGCGTACCCTGCTGTGTGCGGGATACGGCGTGAAGCTGATTTTAATAGGGAAATACAGGATTTCCTACATAAACGACGAAAATATACATAAAAACAAAGCTTCGGGTAACGACGACTAGTATTAATATTTTGGAATGAATATTAAATTTCAGCATTTTTTAAAACTATTTCCATAATCTCAATGCAGAGCAATAAAACAAGATAAAAACCTTGTTTAAAATACCCATGATTCGTCTATTTGGCCGTATGCCAGGATTCATTTCATATTTTAACAACCAATTTAGACGTTTGCGCTAAAATAAATAACAGACAAAATAAAAACCTTACTTAGTTTTTATATAAGGTAATAATATTTTTTATGTTTATTTTATTAGTTTATTTTAGTTTTTATATAAGGTTATAATATTTTTTATGTTTATTTTATAATATATTTTTATATTTTATATTCTAATAGCGAAAAAATATATAACGAATAAACTCAACGTATAAAACGGTGAAATTTAAGTTGTTCCGTTAGATTCTAATCAAAACATACATTAAGATTTAAGTTGTGTAACCAAACGCCGTTTGCCTTATAGTCAGACAAGGTAAACGACGATAGCTGTCTCTACAGTTGGGTTAGAACCTACAAGCTGTCTGTCGTCCACTCGTCTAGACAATTAGTAACACTCTAATATTGTATTAGCTCATGCATCCGTGTTCTAATTGCCTATTCTAGAATCTATAATTTACCTTTGAAACAACACGGTCTCCTTTTTCATAGTAATTAGATTTCCTTGCACAATAAACTAGGTAAGTATAATAAATATTTCATTTTTTTGAGTGGGGATCGAACCCACAACGTAAGATTTTAAAATAATTTCATCATTCTACATACAATTCTTTCACCTGGCATTTTTCTTTATTATATACATTTTGTCTTTTTACATTTATTAAAAGCTTAAAAGTCTATAGTGAAGATATTTAAATAGAATAGGGAATTACTATTCAATGTTGAAAATATAACTAAAAAGAAATACGATGTTTGAAATGAGGAAAGAATGCCTTATATAACAGTATGAAAATAACTCATACCAGGTACGTTTATAGCAAGCAATCTCCTTTATGCCGTACACGCTCTAATAGAACTGAAATGAATATTATTAGTTTAAGCAAACTCTTATAGTTATGTATTGAGTTCCGCCACTCAACACGCAATATCTACAGAATTCGGTGGAAAGTAAGAAGCAAGTTTATTAACACTAGGCCTTTCTCTGCCTGTACTGCTGTGTGCGGGATAGAGTGTGAAACTGATTACTGTGTTTCTGATAATATCAAATAATTTTAGTAAGCTTTAATAATATTTTACGTTCCCGTTTATATAAACCCTAAAAGGAAGTCCGAAAAGCATCTCACACAGCTATCAGGTGTTGTCAGAACGCAACTAACATTTTTCATTGCTTAACGAACTGTGTACGGAAGCTCCCGACCGGCTGAGTGACTTTATCAACATATCCACACATTTTTTTTCATTTTTTATATAAATAAATGTAAAATATGGCTTATGCATTTTTTTGTTTATCCTTTATTATAGAAGTGTACTATTTTTATATAGTATATATGTACAATAGGTACCCAATGCAAGATTTTTTGACAGAATTCGGTGGAAAGTGTTGAACAAAAGTATCTTAATGTGAACAGAGTGCCTTAACACTAGGTTTGATAAGAGGAGGATGAAACTATAATTAATAGAACAATAATTACGCAAAAATATAATATAATATAATAGTGGCTTTTAAGCCTACTACTATTGCACATATTTACGTCTAAGGTCGTTTAATCGGATGTAAGAAAGTTAAAGGTAGTATGTCACGTCTCCAACAAATCTCTACGGTGCATCTATCACCGTTCGTTCGTTATCATTTCTTGTTTGTTGGAGAAATTTTGCCAAAACAATTTTTTTTAATTATTTTTTTGAGGTCTCCACTGTATACTTATTTCGAAAACGTATAAAAATTTGAACGTAGCGAGACTCGAACTCGCGCCTCTTGGAAACAGACCAGGCGCTCTAACCAATAAGTCATACGTTCTTATCAAGCTACGTCGAAATTTTTATACGCTTGTTACAACTTATGTATATTGTGTATTTTTATAAATTTCTTCTATCCAAAGTTAATTACTAAGAATTATCTTCTGGCAAGAGAGAATGCTATTTATTAAATATTGGTAACATTTTTAACTTAGGAACGAAATATGTATGTGGAATACGGTGGAGAAAAATCTTCACTGTATTCCACATACACATATAGGTAACCTGATGAAACCCATACTCAACGAAATTAATCACGATACCTGAACGGCTTATAGTTAGGATTTTTTTTTTCATTTCACGATGATTATCCATACTTCTATTTCGTGTGACGCAGTTACAAATAGATTCCAATGACGTAAACATCTTCTACTATAAATACAGTATACTACTAAAGAATGCCGACCTGACGCTCCTCATTCTCAAAAAAACATACCTTATTACGCAATTTAACATCGCCGCCATTACCTACGACTCAATTTCATAAGTGAATGAGTGCGGCGTTATCGCTTTGAAAGGTTTGTGTCTGTGTGCGTCATTACTCAAATAATAAAAATTTATTTTACAACGATAATTTTATTATTTTACTTCGAAAAATCACTTTAACATTTTCTAAAAATTTTCTTTTTTTTTCATTCTCTTTTGTTTTAATTATATTAGGTTTTTATAGAGTATTTAAAACTGTGGTGTCATTTAAAGTAGTGATGACAAAAACACTCCGTATATAGTTATAGTCTAAGCCTCAGTTAGATCTTATATAAATATAATCAACCTACTTGCAAAATTCGTACGAAATTTCGTATATTGCCGTTAGCTTTTCCTTAAGTACAAAAGAGATTTTTAACAAAAATACTCTGTATCTTAAGTAATCATCTTATTTTTATGCTCTTCCTTATAAGCAACAGTATGTATAATAATATTGGGTTCGATTCTGACTCGAGGAAGTTGAATATTTAATATTTTTATTTTCGCTCTGGAGTTGAGACAAAATGCGGCGTTGAGTTCAGTTACTCGCACTGCCTACACAATTAGGCGAAAGGCATAAAACGGAAATATCTTAGTGGGAACGGAGTGTCTTAACACAAGATTCCCAGGTTTCTTTTGACAACCTGTTATAAGCGTGAAGCATAATATATACTTATTTACTTTATGTAAGTATACTCACCTAACATTGTAACACAATATTCACTTATTGTTAGTGTCGGTTATGGCGTAGCGTCGTAGCAAATATATAATAATATGTTTGATTCCCACTCGGGTGAATAAATTATTTTTATTTCTTTGCTCTGTTAAAGGCACAAGGTAAAGTCCGGCGTTGAGTTGAGACACTCAACACGCAAAAACTTTCCTATATGTAGGAAGCGGAATACTTTGACACCACGTCAATGCTAAATGCAGGATAGAGAGTGCAGCTATAAAATCTATTAGAATTAATTATCAAAAATCTTATAATAACTTTTCATGCATAGCCATTTTTAAACTGACTCCGACGATTAATTTACCATATTTTCTTAAATTTTGCTTACGTTTAAAATATTATTTTTCAATTAAAACTGTTATTTGCTTTTATATCAATAAATAATAGTAAAATTAAATATGAACGTTAAAATCATGGCCAGTCGTGCACAAGGGCACAAGCGTGTGCATGTAAACACAACGGGTTGTGGGTTCGATTTCCATTCGAGGATATGAAATATTTAATATTTTAATTTCTTCGCTCCGGTGTCGAGGCAAAGGGCAGCGTTGACGTCCGCCACTCGCAATAAAAGCATTAAATAAACGAAACAACACTGTGTATTACTTTTTAGAAAGAATCTACAAATTTCATACAACAAAAATACATACTACATACTGTTAAGACTGGAATTAATTTTATGATGACAATACAGAAATTCTTATCACCATTTTACAAGAAATCATAATAAAAATGTTATGGATGTATTTGCGGGATAAAGCTTTATCTTTTAAACCTTTTATCGTCAAGATGGAAATGCTGACGCTGAGTGCTTCTCCTCATGTACAGTTCATTTAACGCGGACATTACAAACTCTGCGGCGAGTTTTATCTGCAACATCGAGTAAATCGGGTTTCAAAACTGATTTTATTACTTCAGTTTTCAATAGCTATCGTAAAAAAATTCCAACTAACAGAAGTTGGTTTCAAACTTTGCCCAGCCAATGTTTCAGTGCTGGATAAACGAGAACGTTCAACTAAATTACAAATTTACGCAGATTTTGTTCAGAACATTTCTGCTAAGTATTTGTCAGTATTAATAAATAAAAAACCGGTTAATTGCTAGACTCACCTACCGAGGCTTCCGTACCAACTTTAGGATTATAGGTCAACGAGAAGTACAATTTATAAAAATTGACAAATTTAGGTTTGCGAGCACGTGCACTCATATTGTATGAAATAAACTACAAATATAAGTTCGGGAAGTATCTTTTAGGTCTTGATTGCGGGTGAATTTCATAAAAAATGAAGCAAAATCTTGAGATAACATATTATCCACCTTTTCTTGTTAACTCGTTTGTAGTGCAGTTAGGACTTATTTGAATACTTTTAATATTATAAATATGAAATTTTGTCAAGATGGATGTTTGTTCCACTTTTAGGCAAAAACGAATGTAAATAAAACTTGGCAGTAATATAGCTCACACATCAGAATGAGACATAGGCTTTTTACGTTTTAAGTTATAATGTGTGCATCTAGAGATTTTGAATAATTTGGCTATAATATAAAAACAAATTTAAGCTGCCGCCCGCTAGTAATATATAAAATAAAATAAAATATATATTTATGCTTATCATAAGGTTTCCGAAGGTCAAAGACAAATTTATTTACATTTTATACAATATAATTATAAATGCAAAAATAACAACGAAAATAGTAAGATTTAAAATAAACCATTGATCACAGAAATTAAAAAGTAAAAAGAATAGAGCTCACTGAATACTAATTAAGCTATCGTTTATACTGAAAGAAATTGAATCTGAAAAACAGCGCGTTTTTCAGTTTCATCCTCTTGACGTTGCTATGACGTGTCTAAGGTTCTGAAAAATATTTTTCATTCAAATTATTTGTCTAAATCGTTCTAAGCAAAGTATCAGCAGTATTTTTTAGCTTCACACTTTATCCCGCATATAGTAGGGTAGGCAAAGGGAACCTGGGAACCTAGTATTAAGACATTACGCTGAATTCCAGAGGCATTGCATTGCCTTGTTAACTCTTCTTCTCTTCTTCTTCCTGGCATTAATCCCGGCTTTTGCCAGGGTTTGCCTTCCTACTTAACCTACTCCACTTTGCACGGTCTTTAGCGTCCTCGGTGGTTAGACCATTGGCTCTCATGTCCTGCTTCACGACATCCAACCAGCGCTTCCTTGGGCGTCCGAGAGGTCTCACTCCAGGGACTGACATAGCAAGGCACTTGCATCCGACATAGTTCCTAGGCCGGCGCGTAACGTGACCAAACCATCTCAGGCGACGCTCTAGGAGCTTATCCGCTACGTCACGGACTCCAAGACTACCTCGAATGAATGTGTTGCGTATGCGGTCACACCGCGTTACGCCGCACATCCACCTCAGCATCTTCATTTCCGTGACGTGAAGCGCCTGCCCGCTGCAATGATTGCCGACTGAGCTCGATCCCAAGCATCCTGAGCAGTCTCGGTGTTAGTAGAAAGGTTATGACTTTTCACCTCTGCCAGGAAGTCGGTCTGCATCGGTCCATTCAGCAACCACCACTTGATCCGAGGCTTACGTTTCTCGGCTACTTTCTTCTTCGGAGTGACGTTAAAGTCCATGACAAGAAGACGATGTTGGGCCGTAAGGCTTTCGCCTGGAATGACCTTACAGTTAGTTACCCTGCTCATATGACACCGTCTGGTCAATAAGTAGTCTATTTGAGTTGAGTGGGACCCGCTCTTATACGTGATAAGGTGCTGAGGATTCTTTTGGAAGAACGTATTCACGACGGCCAGATCTGACGCAATACAGGTTCTGAGAATATTTTCTCCCTCTGTATTGCGAAGACCGTGCCCAAAAGCCCCGTGAACACGTTCATACGGTTCAGCAGCCTTACCGACGTGACCGTTCAAGTCCCCCCCAACTAAGACCACTTCGGTAGACGGTATAGTAAGTAGCACCTCTTCATACTGCTCCCAGAATGTCTCCTTTTCGGACGCGCTACATCCCGCCTGGGGAGCATAGGCACTGATTAAGTTTGTGGTAACGCCCTCAATCAGTACCTTTACTCGCATCAAGCGGTCGCAGCGACGGTCAACTTCAAGGAGCCCATTCTGAAGCTCTTCAGAAAGCACTACCGCCACACCGTTTCTACCGGAAGATGACCCAGTGTATATAAGCCGGTAACCCTGTCCGATGTTACGGGACTTATTACCCTTCCAGCGAATTTCCTGGAGGAAAGCACACTGGACCCGACGTCTCATTAGTACATCTGCGAGTTCCCTGCATCGTCCGGTTAGAGAGCCAATATTCCACGTTGCAAAGCGGAGTTTCCGTCTGGGTACTTGCGTCTTTAGCCGTGCCCGTACTTGACACGGTAGCCCTTGCCCACTTGTCGCAGGTGTAGGGCGATATGCCTGCGCCTGCCTCTGAATGGGGTCAGGACACCCTCTGAATGGGTCAGGACATCCTCTGAATGGAGTCAGGACACCCTCTGAATGGAGTCAGGACACCCTCTGAATGCATTGCCTCGTTAACATAGGGAGCAAATAAAAATACCAATTATTTTATCTTTTGACCACCTGTCAAAATTACAGTCGCACGCTTGTGCCACTGCGCCACGACTGTCCTGGCCTATTTCTCCAAATTATCATATGCTATATTAAATATATATCGCTTATAGTGTGTCTTCACAGCGTGACGCCTACAGGACGCTATATCAATTATTAATTATTAATCTAGTATCGGGGCCAATTTGAATCTCACTTATAATATAAGTAAATATATTATAGTGTTCACTACTGAACAATTATCGATGGTTCAAATATTTATTTTTATTACATTACGCAATCTTCGTATATATATGAAAATATTAAATATTTCATTTCCTCAAGTGGGAATCGAATCCACAACCTGTCTCGTTTACAGTCACACCCGCGTCCCTGCGTCACGTTTTGGCCTCAAATTTAGAGCATCCTTTTTCATAAAATGAAACTACTCTGTTCTAACCTCAATGGCTATAGCAATTTCGCTGAACTCTTTCCACAGAGGTAGGTACTAACCACAAAAGTTGTAATAACCGAATGAAAGTTTCTATGTGGCGAGATGTGAACGTCCAACCAAGCTTAATTGGCTACAACACTGGAAGCGTGGTGTAAAATTATCTTATATTTCGAAATAAATACTATATCTTAATAGGTACTCCATTTCAGTTCCCAATAACATAAATATTATAGAAAAGAAACAATAGTACATCTTGTTGTTCTTCTTATTTTTCCCCATTATAACCTATTATTATGTGGTGAAATTATATTTTAAATAAACATTAAATCAGCTTCACGCTGTATCTCGCACAGGGCAGGATAGGCAGATGGAACCTAGTGTTAAGACACTCCGTTCCCCACTTTCTGCCGAATTTTGGAGGTATTGTGTGTTGAGTGGCGGAACTCAACGCCGGTTTTTGCTGCGACACCAGAGCGAAGAAATGAAAGTATATATTTAAATAAATATTTCATTTCCTCGAGTGGGGATCGAACCCACAACCGTCGCGTTACAGTCACACCCTTGTGCCCCTGCGCCAAGACGGCCTCAAATTATATTTTAGTAAAAAAAATATGTCATATTAAAATATTCATGTAAATATGTGCTGTTTAATTTATTTTAACTTCATGCTTCTCACTAATAATAATTTATAACGATTTATCAATCCCCCGAGTGAATATCAAACCTACAACCATTACGTTTACAAGTCCTGTCCCACTGTACCAAGGTGACCACAAACTATTCCTATACAAGCAACACAAAACGAATCAAGATGTTAAAAAGAGTTTCTATCCAATATTGCATTGCAGGAGTTCACCTGTCAAAGCTTAAAGAAAATTTATCTGTTCACTCCTCTCCTCTCCGAGGTCCTATGATTTATTTCACCCATTTGTCAAAGGCTTGGTGATATTTTTCCCCAACTAGCTTATTTTTGTTGACATATCGAAACATCGCAAACTTTTACCATTACGCCTCCTGGTTTATATAGTTATCAATGCATAACAGATTCTTGTAGATTTATTTTATATATTTTATTAGGTAGGAATGTGAGTAACTGTCAGATTACTATTAAGCAGAAATTCTTTTTATATAGATATGTTTCTGTTCAGCTTAAGAAATAAGGAAATTACATTTTATCAAAATTTATAAAGTTTAATTTTTTTTATTCAGTTTTTTTTAACAAATTAAAATTATAAAAAAATTGAAACTATAGTAGAACGACTGTAAATGGAACAGTTGTAAGTTCTTTTCCGGGTACAGTTCTGCCATTCAACACTAGCAATGTCTTGAAAAAAAAAGTAGTATTGAAATGATTACAAAGTTCACGCATACAAACTTGCTGCCATTAGAAATAAAAAAAACATACTTATACGAGTATACCTATACAATAAAACCGCTGTAAAATATCGTTTAGATGATTTTCATAAATTTACCAAACAATCAAATATTCAATAATGACAATTCACAGTAATCTATTATACTTTTAAAGCAAATAAAGTAAGGGAATACCGAGAGCATTTACATAAAGAGTACGAGAGTGAGGGAGTCCCGAGAGGGCGCGTAATACATTGCTATGTATTATACTACGACTTCTGTAGCAATAACATTACTTATAGAAGTATTCGCCTAGACTCGATATTGTCACGGATTTTCCTTTCGTATGTAAGTACGTTTAGTGCTAAAATATATTTTTGTATAAGGATAAATATAATTGTAGGTAAACGATACTTGTTTTAGAACTATTATACATATTTACATCAGTAAACATTTTGCCATAGGTGTAGCTTCATGCTATATCTCGCACATAGCAGGATAGGTAGAGAAAACCTGGGTACCTAAAGTCACTCTGGTTCCTTTTAGACACTTCCGTTCCCCATTTTGCATCCAATTTTTGAGGCATTTCGTGTTGGTGGTCGACTTTACAGCCGCAGATTTTGCCTCATTCCCAAAGGAGAAGATAAAAAAATATTAAATATTTCATTCCTCCGAGTGGGAATCGTACCCACATACAATTAATAACAAGTCAGTAGATATTTTTAAACATTTTTAAAGTGTTATTCCACACTTAAGAAAGAAAAATACTTATTTAGAAAATGTATAAAAATTTGAACGCAGCGGGACTCGAACCCGCGCCTCCTGGAAACCGACCAGGTCCCGACCCGACCCGACCGAACCGACCTGGTCGGTTTCCAGGAGGCGCGGGTTCGAGTCCCGCTGCGTTCAAATTTTTATACGTTTTCTAAATAAGTAAATGTCAGGTTTTATTGAAATAATTATTTTAGTAAAATTAACTCTTAACTATTATAAAATATGATTTGTTTAACCAATTACAAATATACAAATATTATCATAAAATTGTTTTATGTTTATATTTTATGTAATCACTTATCACAAATTATTAAAAACGCCTCGTGTTATCATCATTAATTTAATTTTAAATAATTTAATTTTTCAATGCTATATAATTTAAGCAAAATTTATATAACATCACGGACAAACCCAAACATTTCTGCTAGTTAACTTGTAATTTGATATATACTTTAGAAACAAAGAAATTACTTTTTTCTTTAAAATATTCCATATTTCTTATACTTTATTAACTTCTCAAGTAAAAGTATGAACAATGTGACGTTTAATTTTCAGACCGTATGAAGAACAGATGCGAAATGAAATATTCATCACTGGTAACGTAATGTTGTTATTACTTGATATTGATCTCTTTTGAAGGATGTTTCTTATGTTTGAATTAGGATTTGATGACATTTTTCTTAAAACTATACATATAAATAGTTTTATTTAGATACAGGTTTTATTGAGTTTTTTATATAAGAATAAATATTTACTATTATCATTTCTACGCTCTGGTACAGAGAGAGGCAGAGCGCGGCATTCAGGCACGCAATGCCTCCAAATTTCGGCGGAAACAGAGGAACGAAGTGCCTTATTACTACCCTATGCGGAATACAGCGTGAAACTGAAAAAAAAACTACCAAAAACGATATTTTAGATATTTTATATTTTTAAAGTAATAATATAAAACGCAGCGTTAAATTCCACCAGTCAAAACATAACTAAAACTTATATAAAATAACGAAACATCACCCTCCTTGATTGTTCTATAAAATTATAATTCGTTAGCTACCATTAAAAGAAAAATACTTATTTCTTTCTACAATTCTCCCACTCTGTCTATACAGGTTACGTGATCCACATACACGTTAGCGGTCTTGTTTACAAATTATATGAGAGGATTAAGAATCTCTACAATCAGTTTTTCTATTTTGTCCGTTCATTAGACGGGGATGCATCTAGAATTTTGCTTACTTTCTTATGATAGTTCTAATTTGAAGTTTATATTAGAAACTATATTCTATTTATTCGAAGTCGAAAGATTATTGTTTCTTTTTTTATTATACTTGTGATTTATAAACTGTGTATGCAATAAAGAATTTTATCTATCTATCTTAATATAAGATTCTCATCTCCTTTTAATACTTTTATTTGCGTGCTCCGTTACAAAGTAAGATCTGCCTGCAGCGTACATAGAGATGCGTTTAAATAACCGCGAGACACTTAAGTAACGTTGACATTCAAATTACACTCAGCACAGAATTTCAGTCTTATTTCCAGCGGCCTACAAATATTTAAATGACTCCCGTGACATACTGCTTGAGAAATATCTATTTGTAGAATATCTATATAAAAATAATCTATTACATATTTATGGTTGTTTTATTTTACCCGTTTTTTAACAAGTGTGTACTAATTTAAAAAAAAAGTAATTATCGTCTCTTGTACTACTTTGGTCATTTAATTTTTATTTTATTTTAAATTAAGTATCAAACAATGGTACACCTCAAAAGAAAATTAAATTAAAATAATACACCTTCAATACAATCTTGCACCAGCTCTACATTAGTAGCAACATTCTCAGGCAGCCACAGCAGTGGTAAGGACCATATGAGGATTAGAAAAATTAAATTTTAAATTCAAGTAGCATACCAAAGGGAATTCAAGTATTAATAAAATATGTACTTAATACATATTCTTGAGATGAAATGAAGCAAATAAATTATGCAAAATGAGGTATTATTTAATGTGCTCGTTTCTGTTTTATTAGTTAAATTTATATTTCGTTAATATGTACATAGTGTAACTAAAAGTTACTTTTTAATTGAAAAAACATAATTGAGAGTGACAGGGGAAGACTTTCGACGATACTGGGAGAAAGGTCACGTTTAAAGTATGAGGACAAAGGATACGAATATGTATGAAACCGTTGTTGACAGTGGACTAGGTGAAAAAGATACGCAGAGACCGTACCGCTAGGCATTTCGTTCTCCCCGGCTACTGGTAAAATTAGATTTTTGAATAATCTGTATTTCTGGTCGGTTTGAGTACATTTTAAGGGTAAAATATTATTATATTAATTATTTAATTTATTATATTTTTAAGATCTTTACGAAGCGGGAGTTAAGTAATGTAACGTAAACAAAGTAACTCTGCGTTTCCCAAATTCGAGATATTGCATTGTGTGCCAGAACTCAAAATCATACAGAGTCTTACCAATGCAGAGAAATAAAAATAATTCATTTCGCCTACTGTAGACCGCACTCATAACCACTACGTTTACTGTCAAATGTTGTCGCACGTTGCATGGCCTCCGTTATGTTTTTTTTATCAGCTTCACAACCGCTTGTAGCAGGGTAGGTTTGTAGCAGGGTGAAATTTTCGCCAAATTCAGGAGTCATTGCGGGTTGAGTGGTGGAATTCAACACCGTGCTTTGCCTCGAAACCAGAAGTATTAAACATTTCATTTCCTCGAATGGGAGTGGAATCCTTAGTCTGTCGCATTTACCGCCCAGTCTCATACAGTACATACATTTATTCATATTTTTAATTTTTCTGGATACATTTTTAACGACAGTGTGTCAGAAGTTCCCAGGCCTCTTGCAGTTCCAGCAAAATCGCATAAATTTTAAAAGACATTTTAAGATTTTCTCTTGAAAATGTATAATTATCAACACTAGAAGTACGTGCTAATTTTACTTATTTTTTTTTAATTTCACTACCGCCAAGGTTGGCAGACGTAACCCAGTATTAATACACTCCGGTTCTTACTTTACGCTGATTTTTCTAGACATTTTGTGTTGATTGGTGGTGAATTGGTTGCTTGTTAGCAGATCGAATAAATGAAAATATTAAATAATTCATTTGCTTGAGCGGGAATCGAACCCAAAAACCGTCGCGTCTTCAATGACACGCTTACGTCATTGCGCCACGACGGCCTCGGGACGGAGTTGTTTAATTTATATGGTTTTGATCAATCTGGAAAAATATAGCTTTAAGCTCCGTCAGTCCATATACAATGTTTCAAAAATTGGACGATAAATAGGGAACGCAGTGTCTAACTGCTAGTTCTACCTTTCCTGCTATATACGTGAAAAAGCTGATTCTAAAATTCTTATACCATTTTTTTTACTTTCATGCTAAAAATACTTTTTAAAATAATAAAGTGCAATATTACTGTTGTGATTAATCACCCCAAATGCACTTAGATAGAATAATGTCAGCAGTTATTCTGTTGATTTCATTAAAAGTTCACGCAGACAGGAAACTTCTTTGACGCTTAATCTCATTGAATATTTCCGACGGAGCACTTAGTTTTAATTGTACTCTTTTTTACGTACATTTTACAATTTTAAAATAGTTTTTGAATATAAGTTTTTAGATATATGAATAATATTTTTTTTTGTATTCTATAAATTCATTGTTATTTTCAGAGAATATAAAAATAGCCTAGTAGAATGTCACTCCGTTTTCTTCTCTTAGGACGCGGTACTATTGGAAACAAAAACAAAATTATAAAGTAAAAACATTTTTTTATAAAACAAAAAAAAATGTTATTTAAAAAATCACTTTTTATATTTTTATATATTTGGTTTTGGCCTATGTTTTTGTGTATTCATACTTACATCATAATGGATGAAGATTTTTGGAAAGAAAGAAAAAGCGAGTGGGTGTGAGTGAATAGTACAATATCAGTCACAGTCCTCAAAAATATTCAAATTGCTTTAGTTACTTAAAAAAATTGAATAGGACCTCTTACTTATATTAAATATTTCTCTCATAATGAAAAATGACAAAACCTGTCGCTATATTATTTCTGAAGATAACAATAAATATAAAACGAACTAAGAAACGTAACTTTATAAAATCGCAACAGCTGTACTGTACCTACTGTATCAAAAATAATACTCAATATTGGAAACGTATTCATATCTCATGTCTATTGATGCGGGATTTTTGAGAGGAGAGGGATTTTATGTTAAGCTCTCGTGCGTTCGTCAATATGCCGTTTTATGAATACGGAACAACTCTATAGTAAATAGGCTGCATAATAAAGTTATATGGTAACAAATCCCTTGAACGCTTACGTTAACTTAAGTGTGTTTAGACTGATATTATTTTCTATGAAGATTTTTATGATGATCTAATCGAGGCCATCCCGAATGATGGGTCAGTTTTTAATTTATACGTAGGATTATTTTTGAGAATTATTTTCGATTCCCCGCTCTGGTGTGAGCAGAGATGAGGAACCACATTAGGCTATCTCTGCCTACCTTGCTATTCGAAAGATACTGTGTAATATACTCATATAGAGTTACTTGAAATACCTATTTTATTTATATGATTATTAAAATGGCATATCATATAAATATGAGGATAAATTTGCTTATTCTCTTTATCCAACTAATAAAATATGTATATCGATATAAAAATTAACATCGAACGATGTATGTATATAACAAGCTATTTAAGCCACAAGTTAAGGCGACAGATTGTGAATTCGATTTTTACACGAGGAAATGAAATATTTATTGTTTACATTTCTTCGCTCTGGTGTCAAGGCGGCGGCGTTTAGTTCCGCCACTCAACTGAACCAATGCCTAATGGGGGAGTGGAGTGTCTTAATCCTAGGATAGGCTAGGCAATCATTTTGAAAGAAAATGCTCCTTCAAGAATTTTTATTTTATGGCAACTATCACAATATTTCAATTGTCTTACAAACAATAGCACTAAACGGCTGTATTGTTAGCTGATTTCTTAATCTCAAGGTTTTTCTTATTAAATATAAGCTATTATGCCGTGAAATAAGCATCTGATCTTAGAAATGGTGGCAAATATCCTGCAAAAAATTCAAAAGCATAGATTTTTAGTTCCCTTAGCAATTAAAACTTTGCAGGCTTGAGATGTTTATTGTAGCACAGATATTATTATAACAATAGCTTATTCCATTCATGTCGCTAGTTCCATAGTAAATGTTTTGGAATTTGTTAGCGTTAAATGTTGGATAACAAGTAGATATGAAGAAATGACAAAACTCACCTCCGCGCTTGTATATTGGAGTGGGGAAATGAAAATTTATAAACAATGACACGAATATATTTAGCAGAGGAAGCAGGAGACGGCCAGACATCTTGTGGAGTCAAGGGTGAACAAGCGGGTCACCTGCCCGGGCCTACTCGAGTAAGGTAAGTTGGCGACCAGCTTCCTTAAGTCGACCACCCTCTGGCCAAAAGCAGAGAGAACCTAGCGGTAAGACAGTTCCTTCTCTGTTTTCCACTAGAATTTGAAGTATTGCGTAAGAAATAGAACTCAGCGCTATATTTTCTATCACTATAGCGTAGTCTATGCAATTGGTCAAATATATTTTCGGGTCAGAATTAACTAATTAATATTTTAAGCTAAACAAAAAGAAAACCTAGCGTCAATACATTCTATTCTCCGCTTTCAGCGTGAATTTGAGACATTGATCTTCTTTTCTTGTACATAAATAAAATTACATATTGTTTTATACATATTTTCAATATAAAATGTTTATGTATTAAGTTGACTGCATTTTTCTTGTAAACGAAAGAACATCATCGAATATTTTCTAACATTTGAAGTTAAAATAACAACTAGCGCTACTTGTTGCGAAACGGCTGTTGTTACAGTAATTGGATCTTGCAAACGCTTTATATGCCTTTATCATAGACAAATACAAGAGATTTTTTACCTTAGAACTCAAGAAATAAAGTTTACTTTTAAGATTATTTTCTTCTGTAGAGTCAAATTGTTCGGAATTAATAAGTAAAGGTCTACCTCTTCCTATTTAATAATAAGATTTCATAAGAAATATAATGATTATATTTTTCCTTTAGTATTAACTAGTGGTCAAGTTATTCAAGTATTTGTACTATACGTACCTACTGATAAAGTGTAAATCGAGTATACATATAATACATATGTAGGAATTTCATAGTTTTTTTTAGAATCATATGAAGCCGTACTAAGACCTAGACAGGTGTTAGACAAGTGTACAAAATTATAATTATTTTATAGATAAATTAAAATCCACATTTACAAAAATATTTATATATTTAAAACTGGGAACTCTTATATAAACGTAAATAGAATAAAATAAGAAAAATAAAATAATAAAACTATACAAAAAATGAATAAGTCACAATTGTCGAACACCTACACCGGTACAAAGGTTGAATTGCAAACATCAAAATAAAATGCAAAGAGTTGAATAAACGCCTGTGACAGAGCAACTTTTAATTTCGCATTTAACTGTACCCCAATATTGAACTGGAAAGGAAAATGGTGTACATACTTTTAATATTAAAACATTCTAGTAAATATTAGTTAGAAAATCTGTATTGTAAATTATGAGAACAAACATTTTAATTTAATATTTAAATTAATTTATATTTTTTGTTAGAATTAGTTCTGGTTATGGCATCTTGGCGGTAATGCCATCCACGTCCCAATTTCGCTAATCATAAGAAATATTTGTATGGTAGTATAAAATTTATCTTGTAATCAATTAAGTTGAATTTAAAAATAAAATCAGCTTCACGCTGTATCCCGCACACAGCAGGGTAGGCAGAGGGAACCTAGTGTTAAGTCACTCCGTTCCCCACTTTCTGCCGAATTCTGGAGGCATTGCGTTTTGAGTGGCAGAACTCAACGCCGCGCTTAACCTCGACACCAGAGCGAAGAAATGGAAATATAAATTTAAGTAAATATTTCATCTGCTCGAATGGGGATTGAACCCACAACCAGTCGTTTTTACAGTCACACCTCGTGCCGCTGCGCCACGACTGGCCTCAGTTTAAGTTGAATTTATTTATAACTAGCGACCCGCTCGCGGCTTCGCCCGCTTATACCACAGAATTATTTACTTAACACACTGAAATATGTTCGTGTTAGAATACCTCTTATATATGTATGTTTGCAGCGCAATGAAGATTTTTTATGAGAAAGTTATTAAAACTTTAGGTCGCATTTTTGTATCTCCTATAAGTATCTTCAATTGAATGTTTGAAATAAAAACATCACTTATCGATACTTACAATAAAATCCTAACTTATCAGTGTCTGTACATAGAAGATATTACAATTAAACAATGTAATAAAACTTGGTCAGTTGGTCTGTTTGTCTGTGCGTTTCTTCACGATAATCTCAGAAACTGCTTAACCGATTTAAATACTTTTTTTGTTTGTATTTTGGCAAACTGCCCTTAAATATTGAGTATTAGTTTTATTTTAATCAGCTTCACGCTGTATCCCGCACACAGCAGGTTAGGCAAAGGGAACCTAGTGTTAAGACACTCCATTCCCCACTTTCTGCCGAATTCTGGAGGCATTGCGTGTTGAGTGGCAGAACTCAATGCCGTGCTTAACCTCGACACCAGTGCGACGAAATGGAAATATAAATTTAAGTAAATATTTCATCTCCTCGAGTAGGGATCGAACCCACAAACAGTCAGTTTCACAGTCACACTTCGTGCCGCTGCGCCACGACTGGCCTCAACTGGACTGGACTTTATTTTAATCGGCTCACACAAAGTTAAAACCAGATACACGCTTTATCCCGCCTTTAGCAGGGGAACTTAGTGTTAAGATATTGCGTGTGATGTGTGACTGATGTGCGAACTGAAAATATTATTAAACGAAATGAAAATATTATTAAATTATAATTCAATCCTCCAAGTGGGGATCGGACCCACATCAGTCGCGTTACAGCCACAACTTTGTGCCCCTGTGCCGCGACGGCCTTTAACAAAGAAGAGATGAGAAGCGTCAGCGCTCCTTTTACGGAAACAGCATATAGGGTAGAATATTTTAAAGAAATTAAGCAATATACATCAACAGTAAAGACGTAGGTGTTTTTTCATTTCACAATGTTTATTCATATCTATATTTCGTGTGACGCGGTTACGCATAGATACCAATAACGTAAACACATACTACTACAAAAATGCTACTAAAATCTTTAGAACTTTGAACTTTGCCGCCAATAACTACGACTCGATTTCGGCGGTTTCCCTTTGACAGGTTTATGTGTGCGTGCGTCGTTCTCGACAAACTATATTTTATTTGACAACGATAATTTTATTATTTATTTTGTTTGAAAACATAACTTTTTTATTATTGGGTTTTTTATAGAGTAGTTAAAACTGTGGTTTTATTTAAAGTGGTGCTGACAAAAAAACTTTGTATAATTGAGCATATTTAATATTTATAGTATTTTGTTGGTTAATTAATACCAATAGTTATTACAACACTTGCGAAGAAAGCATATTTTAGACAATTTTTAATTCTTATACCTTTTAAAAAACTACCAATATTCTTATAGTTAATAAATTATTTTTTCAAATTAAAAATAGTCTATGTTTTTCATTATAATGACGGGAAAATATTAAAAATGTTCAAAATTACACTATAATACCAAATAGTATTGACATTGTAGTGTTGATAGTAATTGAAAATGTAAAATAATATATTCTATCACATATTCTTTTTATTCTTTAACTATAATACATTTTTATTTTCATACTTGAAACGTATTAATAAATTTACATACAATTCATTTGTTTTGAATATAGCATTAAGTTTAGTCAGCTTCACGTTCTTTTAACAGATGACATTAATATTTGATACTTCCTTAACATGATTATTTAATGTATTTTTTTATATATAAAGTCTTGAGAAAGTTCTCTTGAGAAATATATCTACTGTAAATGAATGCAACGTACTTGTCAATGATTAAAATGTATTGACATCACCGCGTCATCTAAACACAATATAAAGTTTTATTAACTATGAACTCACAATCAGAATTTACTTTCCAAATACATATACAATAATACCCCGGACTTACGCGGTAGGTGGGACCGAGCGATTGCCGTGTAAGTCGAATTCGCGTAAGTCGGTGTTCAACTTTGCATATAAAGTTTCTTTAATCAGGACCAGAGTTCAAAAAAAAAACATAATTTAGAAGAAAAATGTTTAATAAAGTGTAGGATAATAAAAAAATTACATTGTTATGAATAAAGTAACCTAAACCGGAATTATTTTGAGCTGGAAGGCTTCAGGCTTTTCCAATTCACAAATTTTCATTTTTACTTCAAAGTCTTTAATTATATTTAGTTTTCACTCCAAAGACAGTGTTTTCTTTTCTTGTTATGCTCAAATGACTCATTTTTCGTTCTTTTAGACGTTATAATTAGAGATTATGTTGGCAACACCGCGTGGCACTGTGGTCTCAAGCGTGTTTTTATCTGTGGCGCCCGCGAAAATATAATGTCTTTGATGTCACTTGAGGAAGGACGGGTTGTTTTTGCCAACGAAGCGGTAACATTGTGATCTTTGATTGTGATAGCTAAAAGTGGTAATTAATAATTATATTGGTGTAAAGTAATGAGTGCGGCAGTTTTATTTTACATCAGAAGTGTGTTGCAACTTACGCCATGGGAAGAAAACGGTCTAAACGCAGTCGAGCTCGTTCTACTTCAAGTTCTTCGAGTGCTAAAACACCATCACCACCAAGGAAACGCAATAAGGTATCTAGTAAAGATACCGAGGCTGTGAGTACTCTAAACAATATAATACCGGACTTTGACCCGTTAGAAGACAACATAAATGCATGGTTAAACATTATAAAATCTTACGCGCAAACCTTTGCATGGTCAGATGAGACAACGCGTTTTCAAGCCCTAAATAAGCTAAAAGGCCCGGCTAAAGTTTGGTACGATTCATTATTACGTACAGATGTCCAGTGGCCCCTATGGCAATGGAAGGATTGGAAACCTAAATTACTAGCAACTTTTCAAATACAGAGGAACATGTTCGAACTTTTAAAAGACATCGTTGAGAGAAAGCCTGTAGACAATCAATCGCTGTACGAATTTTATTTTGAACAAAAATGTTAAATTGATCGTTTGTGTTTAAACTTTTCAGAGCAAGACATTGTGTCTATTATAGTAGGTAACATCAGTGATTATTCTACCTTAGAATCTGGTAATTTCAAAACATGTGATGAGTTAGCTAGCTATTTACATGGACGATTTTATAAAAAAAATATTAAGCAAATAAATAATTCACGTGACGGGCAAACTAAAACTATTAGTAATCAAAAATTAATATCAGTTGATAGAAGTTTACAAGTACATTCAAATGTGTCAAATCATCCTAGCTCTTCATGTGTTAGTTCAGATAGTAATAATAATAATAATAATTACAATCAAACCCAAAATCGAAAAATTATCAAGTGTTACATTTGTGGGGGTAATCACAAAAAAATGCATTGTGAGGCAAATAAGTGTGATTTTTGTGGAAAAAGGGGGCACATAGAATCTGTATGTTATCAAAAAAAAAAATTTAGTTAAATCTGCGGTTAAACCGGAGCAGCACGAAACAAAATTCATTTCTTCAGATTCAAAACAAAAGTTCATTAAAAAGGTTCTTATTTTTGACACCTGTCACGAGGCTTTCATAGATACTGGAAGTAGTTGCTCACTTATTGCTGAGTCATTAGTAAATAAACTTTCATTGAAATTTACTGAATTACCTTCTCCTGTAATATTACAAGGTTTTTCTAAACAAAATTATAAAAAAGTAACCAAAAAAGTTTTAGTTGATATTTCTTTTGATTCAATTGCGTTACATGATGTTGATTTTTATGTAATTGATGACTTGGTTGGTTGTGATTTATTAATTGGAAGAAACATAACAGAGCGTTCTGATTTAGTGTATTCTAGAGTAGGTGATCTTTTGCAATTTCAATATGCGAGTGATTTAAAGGAGATTTGTAATCATGTTGTTACATCTGAAATAAATGCAAATTCACATCTCACTGAATTAATTACTCTACTTAATCACTATAATACTTGTATAGCCAATAACATAAAAGAGCTAGGTAAAGTTACTAATCATGAGATGGAAATAAAATTATCTAGCTCACAGCCAATTCAGTATAGACCTTATAGAACCTCCCATTCAGATAGGCAAATTATTAGAGAAATGGTTAGTGAATTACTTGAAAATAATATTATACGTGACAGTAATTCACCGTATGCAAGTCCAGTTCTTTTAGTTAGTAAAAAAAATGGGGAGAAACGGCTTTGTATAGACTATAGAGCATTGAATAAGATAACAATTAAAGACAAATATCCTATGCCCCGAATTGAGGATTTGGTGGATAGGCTACAAGGTTACAAAGTGTTCACTAGCTTAGATTTAAAAAGCGGATACTACCAGATTGGGGTGCATAAAGATTCAGTCGATAAAACTGCGTTTATAACCGAGGATGGACATTATGAATTCTTACGACTCCCATTTGGTCTGGCAAATGCACCGTCTTGTTTTCAACAGATGATGAATAAAACATTAGGTAATTTAAGGTTTGGAAATGTAATTGTATATCTAGATGACGTATATTTAGTTTCACAAACTGTAGAGGAAAATATAAAATTACTCGAAAACGTTTTAAAAATATTTAAGCAAAATGGTTTAACATTAAATTTGAAAAAGTGCAATTTCTTTAAACATGAGATTGAATTCTTAGGATATAAAATTAAATCGGGGTGCGTTATGCCAAATGAAACCAAATTGGAAGCAGTAAAGAATTTCCCTATACCAAAAACAGTGCATCAACTTCGGCAATTTTTGGGTCTTATTAGCTATTTTCGGAAATTTATAAGAAATTGTGCTATTTTGTCAACTCCTCTTACAAAACTATTAAAGAAAAATTCTGTCTGGGAATGGGGTGAAGTACAAACTAAAGCTTTTTACGATTTAAGAGAAAAACTAACAACCGAAAGTGTTTTAGCTATTTTTGACCCAAATAAGGAAATTATTTTGTACACGGATGCTAGTAGAGAAGGGTTAGCTGGAATTTTAACACAAGTTGGAGACGAAGGTGAAAAGGTCGTACATTATTATAGTAGACAGACTACTGACGACGAAAAGAAATATCACTCTTTCGAACTGGAACTGTTGGCAATAGTTTGTTCACTACAAAAATTTCGTTTATACTTATTAGGTAGTCATTTCAAAATTATCACGGATTGTAGTGCTGTCAGATACGCTATAAACAAGAAAGATATTATTCCTCGAATAGCAAGGTGGGTATTGTCGACCCAGGAGTTTTCATTTGATATATTACATAGGGATGGTAGTCGAATGCAACACGTTGATGCTCTTAGTCGTAACCCTGTACCTTCTGGACGAAAATCAGAAACCGAAATTATCATGTCAATAACGGAAAGTGATTGGTTACTTGCAGTTCAGGTCCAAGATCCGAAATTAGTTAAAATCAGGGAAATTCTAGAATCAGGACAGGCCGAAATAAATAAGGAAATTTTTAACAATTACGAATTATTAGGTGGAAAAGTGTATCGCAGAACTAATTATGGCCGTCGTTGGGTTGTTCCAAAAAGCTGTATTTGGCAGATAATAAGAGGTAACCATGATGACGTAGGTCATTTCTCGTTAGATAAAACGGTTGAGCGTATTCATTCTTTATATTGGTTTCCACGCATGCGGAAAATAGTAAAAAAATATATTAAAAACTGTTTGAATTGTATATATCATAAAAATAAAGGTGGACCAAAAGAGGGAGAGCTTTATCCATTACCTAAATATGCGCAACCGTTTCACACGTTACATTTAGATCATCTTGGTCCTTTCGTGACTACTAAAAATAAAAACAAGTATATACTGGTTGTTGTAGACGCATTTACAAAATTCGTTTTTATATCCGCCGTTCGTAAGACCTGTACAGTAGGGGTAATTAAAGAATTAGAAAACATATCCAAAACATTCGGTAACGCTAGACGAATAATCACTGATGCAGCTTCGTGTTTTACTTCATCTAAATTTACTCAATATTGCGCGAATAGAAACATAAGATTACACATAGTGGCAACGGGTGTTCCTCGTGCTAATGGACAGGTTGAAAGGTTTAATAAGACTATTTTGGAATCTCTGAAAGCTATGGGCGCTGGTACTAACGACGACAAGTGGGACCAATGCATTAAGGCTTTACAACAAGGTTTAAATAGTACAATACATAAAACTACTGGAGCTGTTCCTTGTGAAGTCATGTTCGGTTATAGATTACGCATGGATAATGATAGTTTAGCTCCAGACTCTCACGATGAGGTACCGCTAGATGTAACCCAATTACGTGAAAAAGTTGATAGTAATATAAAGACCAGTGCTGAATATCAGAAAAGAAAATTTGATAACTGCCGCGTAAAAGCTAAACAGTATACCGAAGGAGACTTGGTATTGGTAAAAATACAAAGCCAGAGTAACGACGGACAAAGTAGAAAATTATTACCATCTTTTAGAGGTCCATTCCAAGTTAAGAAAGTTTTGGGTCATGACAGGTATGCGGTAGTGGATCTGAGAGGAAGTGAAAGAAGTTCTAGGAAATATAATGGCACGGCTGTGGCGGAAAATATTAAACCTTGGATTAATATTGGTAATTGGGACCTAGATCAAGAAAATCTCTAATTTTCATGATTATAACCGTGTTGGCAAAGAAGATCTTGTATTAATATATATATTTTTTATATGAAACTGCAAAAGAGGAACAGAATCGATAATATTTGCCGATGATTATTAAATAAATTGATATTTCCCGTTAAAAAAAAAAAAAAGTGTAAGAATGTCATTTATGTATTGCTACTTTTAGTTTGACAAATTGCAATTCTTAATTTTGAAATTTAAGCGAGCCGTGATAAAATATACACTAAGAGTATAATCTGGAATATTGCTCAATAATTTTATAATATTATTTGAATATTGACATGTGGGCTCAAAGTTGATCTTGGTACTCTTAAGTGAGAAAAATACTCTTTAAGAGGGAGACGACTTTAATAACTTGGTACGCTTAAGTGAGTAAAATGCTCTTTAAGGGCAAGTTGTGTTGAGCTATGAGTCTGGGTTCCTAAGTGTGGCATAGTCCCTTTAGGGTTTCCTAAGTGTGGCATAGTCCCTTTAGGGTTTTCTAAGTGTGGCATAGTCCCTTTAGGGTTTCCTAAGTGTGGTATAGTCCCTTTAGGGTTTCCTAAGTGCGGCATATTCCTTTTAATTTGGGTCATGTTGTCGAGCTATTTCAGTGTAAAGAATGATAAAATGAGCAAAATTCCATTATGGGACTGTTTTATGATACAGTATAATTTAGGCGCACGACTAACTGCTGTTTATTGTTACAGTGATTTATCCCGACTCGTGGGGTGCCCGGGGCGGGCACCATGCAGCATGGCCGTGTTGGCAACACCGCGTGGCACTGTGGTCTCAAGCGTGTTTTTATCTGTGGCGCCCGCGAAAATATAATGTCTTTGATGTCACTTGAGGAAGGACGGGTTGTTTTTGCCAACGAAGCGGTAACATTGTGATCTTTGATTGTGATAGCTAAAAGTGGTAATTAATAATTATATTGGTGTAAAGTAATGAGTGCGGCAGTTTTATTTTACAATTATAAGTAAAACGCACTGCGCACGTAAAACAATTTCACGCGGAACATGTTTAAACCTGTCGCAAACTGAAACTGAGTGGGCAGAGCAAGAGAGCCGATGCGCGGCAATCAAAATGAAAAACCGTGTATCTCCGAATTCGCGTAAAACGGGGTAGCGTAAGTCGGGGTATTATTGTACTTTTTATTGCAGATATCGCCATTTGAGCTAGTCCCGAAAAATATACCTACTTTATTATTTTTGTTAATGTCACCAACGTTAACGTTTAAAATAATAATTATGGTAGACTAAACAACTATTAATTGTACTTGTTTTTTCAGCTTCACGCTGTGTCCCGCACGCAGCAAGGTAGGCAGAGGGAACCTAGTGTTAAGACACTACTTCCTGTTTCCTACTTTCCGCGGAATTCTGTAGGCATTGCGTGCTGAGTAGTGAAACTCAACGCCGCACTTTGCCTCGACACCAGAGCGATGAAATGGAAATATAAATTTAAATAATTATTTAATTTCCTCAAGTGGGAATAGAACCCACAACCAGTTTATGCTTTGTGCCCCTGTGCCATGAACGGCCTCAATTTACTTTCTTCTTTTAAATTGTGGTTAAATACAATAATCGTAATTTAATTATGTCAAATTTCTATTAACCGACTTCTTAAAACAGGAGGTCATCAATTCGACTGTATTTTTTATCCTTGTTACCTCAGAACTTTTGACTGTGTGAACCGATTTTAATGATTCTTCTTTTATTTGGAAGCTAGTGCGTCCCGTGTAGTTTTATTTTAATTTAGTTCATTTCCGACAATGGTATCTATGAAAAAATCATATAAATCTCAAATTTACATTATGTATGTGCGCGACAAATGGACTAATATCTCAATATCAACTCAACCGATTTTAATGATTCTTTTTTTATTAGAAAGGGTACACATAAAGGGTAGTTTGGTGAAAATTTGGTTAAGTTCAGAGTATGAAATCCGATTGAAATTGAAGAAGTCGATTTTTTTATAAAAAAATATAATTATGTTATTTTTTCTGATAAAATTTCTTTGTACTCTGTAATAAAAACTATTCTATATGTTGCATTAGACTTTGAACTATTACCACGCTAAAAATAAATTAATTTCATACAGTAGTTATCGGTATTTAAAGTAATTTACATTTTTCAGTTTTTATTTTTTTTTAATAAAACTATAATGAAATTCGGAACGAAACCCAAAAAAATGTACCTTGAGACCCTAGGCTAATACCATGCAAAAATTCACTAATTTCTGTCCAGTAGTTTTTGCGTGATTGACGAACAAACAAACAGACAGACAGACAGACAGACAGACAAGAATTCTATTGAGTGGTTTTTTAGGTTCTATAATCGACATATAAACCGACCTAATTTTTATTTTTTTTATATCTTTCATGTACAGAATTGACTTTTCTATCCTTTTATTATATATAGAGATAGAGATGAATGTTTATTTTTATGCATGTAGATTTAGATTATAGTATTAGTTTAAGTTAGTAAGTGGCAACTGAAATGAACTTGGACTTGGATTGTCTTAAGCAAATATTGTATAAATATAGAAATATATGTATGTAACAACATAAGTCTAGTTCTAGGTAATATCTACAGAAAAAAGTATTAAAAGAAATGTAAAAATAACAAAAGGTACGGACCATAAGTCTGTAGTGTAAGTAAGAATTAAAATAAAAAAAAAACTGTAGTAGTATAAAAGATAGCAGATAAAACTTATAGAAAAAGGGCCATCATTTGGATCCACACATATTTATAGCAGGCTTATTAGACCCATTGGAAACTTTGGTTGTAATGGGGAAAATAATAAAACAGTTAATAAAAATATCTTTAGTCCGCATATGCGGCGGTGATGAGGTCGATTCCGACTATGTAATTGGAAAACTTTTGATTATATAATTAAAAAATTCCTAAGTACATATTTTATCTGATATTATATTTGCTAACGGTCCTTTGATCTTTTCAGAAAAGTAGTAGTAGTAAAAAAATGATTTTACACAATATCTCATTTATTTCATCAAACGCTATTTTAATTTGATTTTTTATGTATTCAAAAAGTGAAGTGTCTTGTACTACTTTTTTTTTAACTTCACGCTATATAGCGCACATATCAGGGTAGACAGAGGGAATCTTTAAATTAGTATTAAAACACTTCCATTACCCACTTTCCGCAAAATTTAAGAGGCATTGCGTGTGAACTCAACCATAGAGTTATCAGAGCGAGGAAATGAAAATATTAAATATTTCATTTTCTCGAAGGGGCATCGAACCCACATCCATCGCGTTTACAATCGCACGCTTGTATCTCTGGGCCACGACGATCTCTAATATTATTTGCAAAGTTAAGTATTCATTGATTTCCCAGTGGAAAGCATTTCCGAAATACAAAAGCCGGAACATATAGTTATATAAGTACGTATTAAGTTAGCAAAGCTGATTATATTTCTGATATTACTTCCTTATTGCAATGAAGTCAGATAATTCACAATTGAGATTGAGAAATAGATAGTTTCCACTAAATAAAACAAGTAAAATTTAACTGGAAATCTACTGTTAAGATATTACGTTTCCCACTTTGTGCCGAATTGTGAAGGAAATGAAAATATTAAATATTTCATATCCTCGAATGGAAATCCAACCCACGACCAGTCGCGTTTACAGATGCACTCTTGTGCCCCTGCGCCAGAACTGGCTAGTTTGCAGATAATATTTACTAAGTAAGGAGATAAACTAGAACTATATAAAATGGCCTAACATTTTTATTCACAACCACTTTTCAAAGAAATAAACCATGTGAAATAAATGGCAATTTACTCTAAAGCAAACGTCAAAAGTACGGTTGTCCTTTCCATAACCAATCCTCACCCTCAATTAGCTATACATTTAACGTCAAGTTATATCTTTAGTTCGTGTTGCGTGAAATATCAAATATCCTGCTAAGCCTTTTGTATGTGACAGCTACTGTTAGAGAACTTTACAACGGGTTAGAGCCCGAGGGAGTTTGGGGGTCAAGAATCTTTGAAGAAGGTATTTACAAACTTTCAGAGGTAGATTTCTTACTTTATTCTATCGTCTCGAGGTTATTGATGTAACAGTGATGTTTAAATATAAGTAGTGATTTGCAAAGGATAATTGTTAAGTATCAAAGGCCTGTCGTGGCGCAGTGGCACAAAGTGTGACTGTAAAACCGACTGGTTGTGGGTTCGATCCCCACTCGAGGAGATGAAATATTTACTTAAATTTATATTTCCATTTCTTCGCTCTGGTGTCGAGGTTAAGCGCGGCGTTGAGTTCTGCCACTCAACACGCAATGCCTCCAGAATTCGGCAGAAAGTGGGAAACGGGGTGTCCTATGACACTAGGTTCCCTCTGCCTACACTGCTATGTGCGGGATACAGCGTGAAGCTCATTTATTTATTTTTATGTATGAAATAGTAAGGTAAGACTTGGATGGGTAATGTAAGAAGTGGGTGGAAAATGAGTATCGAAGTATCTTAACTCTAGGTTTCCTCTGCTTATCCTGCTTGGCGGGAAAAAGTTTGAAACTACCTGTCTAGTAATATTTTTAGCTTCACAAGCGCGGGCGCTTATCAGGCTAACCTGACGAACAGAGGGAACCGGAAAACCTAACGGTGAGACACTTCCTTTCAATTAAGACAGTCACGTTCATCACTTTCCGCTGAATTCTAGAGGTACTGCGTGTTGAATGGCGAAACTCAACGCCGCGCCTTGACTTGACTTCTATCGTTACCAAAGGAAGAAAATGAAAATATTAAATTTTTCATATCCTCGAGTGGGATTCGAACTCATAACTTGTCGCATTTACAGTCTCACATTTGTGCCCCTGTTTCACGCCTGACCCCAATGTAGCCTTTTAATTATGTATTTCAATTAACGCTTTCAATTTGTAATTAGAACGTGATCACATATATTAGACAGTATACGTAGTAATAGTAGTGAGTTCGAATTCCATTTGGTGGAAGACGTTATATATGTATTTATAATAAAATTATACATTTTTCACATTTTTCCCAAAAAGGTGAAAAGTGTAGAACAGTGTGGCTAATACTTTCTTCTACATCGTGAAGTACTCCCACGGTGGACACAAAGAATGGTGGACGCTTTCCCAATTTAAGAAAAATTTAAAATTTTGTTTCACTGTTTTGAAGGACAGTCTGTTTAACAGAGTGAACGGTGCAGAAGATTACTTTTTTGCAATGTCTATAAATACCTGATCGTTGCTAAGAAAATAAATATCGAGCACGTTAGCGTTGTAACAAAAACACACATTAAAATTAGTACATTAATTTAGGAGCTACAATGTCACGGACAGACGCACATGTACAATATGCAAGAAAATGCGAGATTTTTAATTATCGCCTACTCCTGTCGCCTGTGTCACATCTGTGCACTTTGGTTAGATTAGTTGTCATTCCCAAAATGTTATTACAAAATTCTAATTAAACTTTGACTTCTCACCAAGCGTTAATTGCATAAAAACAACTCGCTAAAACCCGCCATAATTGGAACAAGGTGTCAGACAGTTGTAATAACGAGAACTTAAATTAAAAACTGCGAGAGCTCAGCATGTCTTTTACATTTCCTTTTGAATAATTGCTTACTCTAAATTTAGAGACAGCACTATTTTAATATAGCCTGTGTTTACGTAAAGGCCTAGCTCTGGCTGGTGATAAACGCGGCCCAAATGCCAGAAATTAGAACAATATTTTTTTCTTTATATATATATATTTTTGATAGTAGAAATTGTGTTATTTATGTTTATTTAGAAAACGTACGTATAAAATACTTAACGTAGCGTTTTTTTATGCGACGATTTTTATAAATCTCCGTAGCGTATAATAATTTTGATATGGCTTGATGAGAACATATGTTTTAGTGGTTGGTTGGTTGGTTCATTTGGATGATTTCTAAGAGACGCCCGCGTCTCTAGCCCTTCATATTAAAATTTTTATACGTTTTCGAAATAAGTATTTTTCCTTCCTAGGTGTGTAAGAACATTTAAAGAAAATAAAAATATTGTGTGATTTATTGTATGTTAAATATGGCTGTCTGTAAACGCGATGGTTGTGTGTTCGATATACACTCAGAGGAATAGCTTGCTGTTGTTTTCCGTATACAAGACAAAATTTTAAAACAATTTAAACGGAAAGCGTAGTACGGAGTGCTTTAACTGTTATTTCACACCGCCTACCCCCGCTTTATGCATATATTGTAAAAACACAAACCTATAGGCAAAAAAATATATATCTTTCATACAAGCTCCGATAAACAATTTTACCTAATTGATATAATAGATACATAGAATAAACACAATAATAACTTCTTGACAGCTCTTTTAATCGATTCTACAATAATATTCTTTTGAAATTCGATTAATTCGCCTAAACTATAATTGATTAATCGCCTAACCAAGTTCTAAGACACTAGAATATTAAGCGAAGAGGGACTTCTAGACAAAGCTAACATTAATTATACAATACAATGTCGAGTACAACAATTATTGGCTGTACTCCACTCTGAGAGACTAAGTGAGTGTTTTAGTACTAAAGTACCAAAGTTTGGTTATATGTTTAATATTCGCGAAATATAATTATCCTTGGATTTTTAAGATTCTTTAGTTAGAAAGTCGCCGATTATATTATTTTTAGTCCCTCATATATGACTCTCCGTTCCCATTAAAATACGTCCATTAACCATTTCCGCCGAATTCTAGGGGCATGGCGTGTTGAGTGGCTAAACTCAACGTCTTCGTTACTAGAGCGAGGAGGAGGACCACAACATGTCGCGGTTACAGTCGGGTGCGTGAGCCCCTGCGCTACGGCTGCTCTAAAACTTTCAAGATTCTTTAATTAGAAAGACTCATCAAACGTATTAATTAGTTTTTGAATATGTGTCTGAGAGAAAGTAAGGTAAAAACAAATCCTGTAGTACTAGTTCATTGCTTTGGTTAATATAGAATTTTCAGTTTCAGCATATTTTTTGTATTTTGCTAAAGAATTTTAATTATTCATATTTTTAGTCTTTGAACTGGCCCGACAACGTGAGTGTCAGAACACTCAAACCTTGTCTTTCCGTCGGGTCTTAATTGAATAAGGAAAATGAACTCCTTTAAAGGTTGTTCTTTAATATTTTTTAGGTATCATTTCACACTAAATAAACGTTTTTTTTTTTTGAAAACGTATAGAAAAAATACCAAATAAGACTCGAACTTGTAAACCGTCCAAGCATTCGTCACCACTTTAGCCGTACGTTCTTCTCGTATCACTTTGAAATTCTTAAACGTTTATTATTATAAATGTTTGTTCTATTTTATTTATCCATCCAGTTAAAATGAATGATGCTAGTTTATAAAGCAAGTAATTTCAAAGCGAATTGTCATCCATCACACATACATATTATTAATACAAATAATATTTCATGACATATCATTAATATTTGAACTTTAAGAACTTTCCAATCCTAAATCACGTGTCAACCCTCTGTCCTCGAACTCATATTACATACCAACGGTGAATAAATCATGAACGCAAACATCCCTCAATAATGAGGGTCAAATTTCCAGTTAAACCGATTTTTTGAGTATGCAGTGTTGGTTATTTAAATATTAAGTAAATTTGGCAAGAGACCGTCGTGGCGTAGAAGCACAGTGTGTGTCCTTTGCTAGCTCTTGTAACAAAGGGCAAAGGGCAGCGTTGAGTTCCGCCATTCCGAATTTTGAGGAAAAAGTAGAGAACAGAATATCTTAACACTAAGTTCCCTTTGCCTTTGAATATTATGCGTTTGAGTAAATTTTGACCTAAGATCTAAAAAATATATAATATTTTTTTCTAAATAATAACGACTTCATTTGTAATTTTTAATCAACATATAATTTTATATAAAACGAATATAAAATTAAAATCTAGCATGTAGGTAGGTTTGCGACGTATAAGGAAGCACTAAGAAATTATACCTTGATATTCTTACGGGAAAAGAAAAGAAATCCATTTTACGTCTTAAAATCTACTTAAACTTACTAGCCCAGAAGGTATCTAAAACATATTAAAATTTTAATTTTAAAAGTAAAACGAAACGTTTCATATATATTTTCAGGTGGCAAACACTATTGTGAAATATAAACACAAGTATTTACTGCGTTCACTTCTAGCGTTGAGTAAATATAACAAACAAACGTGTTTGTTATATTTACTCAACGCGTTATTTGATTTTATGATTGAGAAAGACGCTCTCATTGTGTCAATTTAATAAGAGTTTACATTGTTTGGTATAAGGAAAATTTTGAACTGAATTAATTATGTAGGGCTTAAATAACTTGTGTATTTTTTAATAAATTTACTCCCTCTATGACTTTATATTCTGTTTTACTTTTTAGTGTAACGTTAGGAGAGTCTATAACTATTCACTTAATTTTTCACCTTTTTACAGATACTTAGCCCACTACAATATGCACATAATATATGTTTATTATATTATGAACTTAATATAATACAATATATTTACAATCAATAATCGATACTTCGCAATCCGTAGCACGTAATCCATGATACGACAACTATACACCTTTAAACGTCAATCTTTAATCCTCAATCCTCAATCTCTAATTTTCATTCCTCAATCTTCAATCTTTAATCTGTTATCTGTAATCCGTTTTCCATGTCCCGCGAATCGCGATCCGTGATCCGCAATCCATGATACACAATGCGTAATATTTTTATTATTAAATTAATATTAATAATTTTATAGATGTATCTGAATAAATTCAATATTTGTTGCTTCTAAATTAATCGGTTAAAATGTTGTTTATACAAATAATCTATTAAATCACATAGAGGGACGTGAATACTTACAAAAATGTACCTAAAGAGGCATCATCTCAAAAATTATATATTAATACAACAAGGAAAATTAAGAAAAGTTGATAGTTACAAGTGTTTCGTGTCAATCTTCAGACATATAAACACAAGTTTAAAAAGAAATCTATTAAGTATTTTGTGTGGCAGAAGTCAACAAAGCGTAACTCGAGGAAATAACCGTAAAATTGAATAACAAATCGAGGGTCCTCAATATAAACTCGTTACCCCATCTCCCATACACTCAGCTTTGAAATCAGTGACAGCTCACGACCCATGGGAATGAGAGAGTTTTAGCATTTCAAGACAAATTCGCTCGTCTCATTTTGCCAAGTCGAACTTAAGGATTCTTTATAACGTGAGCCTTTTTTATATTTTTAGCTATTTTTTAAGTTGTATTTATCGTTTTATAATTAAATTCTTTAAATTTAAATAACCCACTATAATGTATTTTCTGCATGTAATTTTTTTTTACTTTTCTCTTTATCACAAAACAGTATATGTCGAGAGAACCTAGTGTTAAGACATTACGATGCCCACTTTCCGCCGAATCTTCGTTACCAGAACAAGAAAATTTAATAATAAATATGTTAGTTCCAGCCGAGTGCGAATCGAACGACGACCTCGATATACAAATTTATTAAAAACATTATTTAAAAAAATTGGAGATGTATTCAACTATATAAAAATAAGCAACGTTGAATTTTTGTTTTAAAAATTAATTGTTTTAAAATTACGCTATTAAGATCATAAAAATTAAATTGCTGAATTTAAATAAAAATGTTTTTTTTTGACAGTAATAGGATAAAAAATTATGATGAAATTGTTCTAAAGTACATTTACAATTTTATAAAAAAAAAAGAATTAAAAAAAACTGTTACAAAACAATATAACAATTAGAGAATACATCATATTTACGTACGTAACATGTTTCAATATAAAAATTGGCAGATATTCTACATATATCCATTCCTCTCGTAATACACCGCCACTGCCTATTGCGCCAGCCAATTACACTACACGGTCTCATCCCGTCAGCGGGAATGTTCGATATGGTTGTTACAACTTTTGTTTGGACTTTGAAATTAGAAGCTCATGTAGAAATATTTTTAGATAAGTTCTTCAAAAAATGGTTAACTTGGTAAAATACTTGGTACTTAGACAGTATATATAATTCAATTAATTTTCAATATTGAATTTATTTAAGCTTTATTTTTTATTAAGATAAATTAAATAATAAAACCTGTGTATTTTTTCCCTTCCTGCATGTAACAGGTCAGGCTGGTGTTAATAAACTCAGTTTTCTATCTCATTTCGAGACATTGCATATTGACTCATGGAGTCTGTGGCTGGTCTGGATTTTTTATTCCCAAAAGTAGGCATCAAAGCCCCAACTATTACCTGTACTCAAAGCTTTCATTCATTTCCTTTTGTATAAAAATGACATTGCGAACAATATATAGACTGGAAACTCTGAAGACTATACACATAACACACGCACGCACATAAGCACAAACGCCCTAAAATTTTTAAACCCCTGACCAATTAAACTCATCGAACTACATCGAGATTTTTATACGCTTGTTACAACTCCTTTTTGTTAGCATCTCTGTAGAGAGATTTTTACAAATTTCCGCTACCCAAAGATAGTTACTAATAATTATCGTTTGGCAAGAGATAATATGATTTTTTAAATATTTTTTTAACATTTTTAAAATAAAGTTTTCTTTCCTAATGGTGGAATAACACTTAAAAAATGTTAAAAAATCTAGTTCAGTATTTATAAATCGTTCTTAACTCTGATCAATCTGATAATTGAGATGCCGTTTTCATTCTTAGATTATATCAGGATTGATCTCAACGTTAAGAGTGGCTTATAAATACGGGCCCTAGAGTCCCGTAGAAACTCTCTTCTTCGCTTCTCGTCCGAATTTGAGACATTAAAACAATTAACATTTCCAAGTAGGAATCGAACTCATAACCATGTTTATATTCAGACTGTACCAATATGCTATGAACTCAAAAATAAATTCTTCATTGCATATTATGCATTTCAATATAACCACTTAAACTTAATTGGTAAATACAGTTTCTTGTGTAAATAATTTGTCATCCTGACAGGGACTATGTGTCTGTTTAAATATTCAACTATCGCTTAGTTACGGAGCGTACGAAAATTACTATGTGATAAGTGGATACCTTGATTTTGGTGTAAAAAAAATCACAATTATCTTATACGCCTTGCATAAAATTACATCGTTTGATTGTAAACATGGTAGTAGGTTCGCTTCTCACACAGGATAATGAACTGTTTACATTACACTGTTTTTCTGATGGTGAAAAAATAAAGCGCGGCGTTGAATTCCGTCACCTAACTCTCAAACTCTATGTCTCGAAAATTTAGATGAAAGCGTAAAATGCCTTTAAGTCACACCTCTGTTCACTCAAAGTACACCTACGACGGGGCAACACGTGAAGCTGCTTTTTTCAGTGAGAAGAGAAAGTCTTAGTATATTTTTTTACAAACTTTACATATCTTACAGTTCCAAAATTTGATACAGATATTATCTTAACTATGTTAAAATTTCGCTTAGCTGCTTAAAAATTATAAGCTATTTTAAAGCGCAGAACAGTCAATATTGTAACATCACTTGACTTTTAGGTTAACCGACGACGATCTAAAATCTGTCAAATAAATTGAGTTAAGTTAAAAAATGATCGAATAATTTCACTTTGCTTATTAAATTAAGCCGAGGCCGTTGTGGCGCAGTGGCACAAGGTTGTAATTGTAACCCAACGGTTGTGGGTTTGATCCCCTCTTGAGGGAATGAATTATTACTTATTGATATTTTAATTTGTTCGCGCTGGCACCAAGGCAAAGTCTGGCGTTGAGTTCCGCTACTTAACGCGCATTGCCTTGGAAAATTCGACGGAAAGTAGGGAACAGAGCGTCTTAACACAAGGTTCCCTCTGCCTACCCTGCTCTGTTCTGTCTTTGGTTTGATTTAATTTTATTTTATATTAAATTAAGAGATAACGGCAAAGTACTCGTATATACGAAACGCTTATGAAATATATTTATTTTTCATTTTGATGGATGTCAGCTTATCGTTAATGTTTAATTAAGACAAATGAGGTCAGAAAATTATGAAAGAAATGAGTATGTGGATTTTATTGCGTCATAAAGTAACGTACTCGGTGTTTCTATGAATTGTAGGACATCATTAATTAAAATAGTTGTGTTTAAACAAACGACATACAACAAACTCAAAATTTTATTTTCCGCTTTTATTATAATTTCTAGACATAATAAGATATTGACGTAAGTACACAATTAATTTTAAAATAAAAATGAAAAAATATTATAAGTTAATTAATTTAATTTCCTGAAAAGAGGCGGCGTTAACTTTCGGAACTCAACATTCTGTCTCGAATTTCAGCGAAAGTCGTAGAACGAAATTTCTTTCGAATGGGTCTCTCTGCTTACTCTGCTATAAAGCACGGTTTCCACCGCGAAAGAGAAATAAGCTGGTAATGCTTAGGTGGAACGGACTCTTTTGAAACTGCTTCGCTCTGCTCCCTAGAACTGAGCTAGTTCGTTTCTTATGATGCGGAACAAACCCATTATGGACCTCGTTGAAATTATAATAGTATTCTGCATATTTTTATTTCCACCAATAAATAAAACCAAAAAAATTCTCAGTTCTAGCGAGCGCAGCGAAGTAATTACAAAATATAAAACTTTGTTGGTGTTAATGTAAACTTATATTATTTAAATGAAATCCGTTTCCTATAAGCTTTACCAGCTCACTTCTCTTTCACGGTGGAAGCCGGGCTTTGTAGGCGGCCGGGCGGAATAAATTTATAAAAACAATAAATTATAAGATTGATCCATGAAGTTTACTTAACAATAAGCATACAAAAATCACATTTTCGACCCACACTTACGAAAGAATAGATTTCAACAAACATAAATCATCGTCCACGTGTATCTGATAACGACCGCTAATGCTCTCCACTCGGAAAAAACCTTTATCTTTTTCACATTTATTTAAATGAACACTTTCCATCTTTACACAAATAAACTTCTCTTACATTTGGAAATATTGTAATTTTTTTTTTGGTCACTTATTTTCAGTTCATTGAATATTTCTTTCGATATTCGAATAATTCATGTTAAAATCATAAATGTATGACCTGTAGTGGTATGTGGCTTTAAATGAAAATATATTTCACATTCATACACTCAGTGATTACTATTGAAAAGAAACTTATTATAAAACTAGCGACCCGCTCGCGGCTTCGCCCGCTTAAACCACAAAATTATTTAATTAACACACTGAATTATGTTCGTGTTTTGATATACCTATAATGTATGTTTGCAACGCAATGAAGATTTTTAATGACAAATTTATTAAAACTTTAGGTCGCATTTTCGTACCTCCCATGAGAATCTTCACTTGAATTTTTGAAATAAAAACACAACTTATCGATACTTACAATAAAATCCTAACTCATCGGTGTCTGTACATGGAAGATATTACAATTAACATTGTAATAGAACTTGGTCAGTTTGTCTGTTTGTCTGTGAATTTGTTCACGACAATCTCAGAAACGGCTTAACCGATTTAAATCCTTTTTTGTTTGCATTTTGGCAATTTAATATTAGTTTTATTTTAATCAGCTTCACGCTGTATCCCTCACACAGCAGGTTAGGCAGAGGAACCCTAGTATTAAGACACTCCGTTCCCCACTTTCTGCCGAATTCTGGAGGCATTGCGTGTTCTCGTTCTTTCGTGTTCTCGTTCGCTAGACACCAGAGCGAAGAAATGGAAATATAAATTTAAGTAAATATTTCATCTCCTCGAGTGTTTGCACTTCGTGCCGCTGCGCCACGACTGGCCTCAACTGGACTGGACTTTATTTTAATCGGTTCACACAAAGTCAAAACCAGATCCTCGCTTTATCCCGCCTTTAGCAGGGTAAAGATTATGCGTAAGATTATGAGATTATGTTGTAATGTAAGGATTAAGATATTGCGTATAATGTGTGACTGATGTGCGAAATTAAAATATTATTAAGCGAAATGAAAATATTATTAAATTATAATTCAATCCTCCAAGTGGGGATCGGACCCACACCAGTCGCGTTGCAGCCACAACTTTGGCCTTTAACAAAGAACAGCAGAGAAGCGCGTCAGCGCTCCTTTTACGGAAATAGCATATAGGTAAAATATTTTAATTCTATACCTAAAGAATTTAAGCAACAGTGTAGACGTAAGTTTTTTTTTTCATTTCACGATGTTTAATCATATCTATATTTCGTGTGAGGCAGTTACGCTTTGATACCAATAACGTAAACACATACTACTACAAAAATACTACTAAAACCTTTAGATTTTAGAACTTTGAACTTTGCCGCCAAAACCTACAGCTCGATTTCGGAATGAGGCGTATGCGGCGGTCTCCCTTTGATAAAAAAAAAAATGTGCGTGCGTCGTTCTTGACAAATTGTATTTTATTTTACAACGATAATTTTATTATTTATTCGCGGCTTTGTCCGCTTGAATTACATGATTACTCTTTTAAGAAATATAGATATTACAAACAGCCTTAACTAATAATTAATTGATTTGGATTAGTACTCACGATATTATTTGCAAAATAGCTTATCTAGCTCCTGTACAGTTTTTAAATTAGTAACATATATTATTAGTTAAATATATAATTGATATACAGAATATACGTAGAAAGCACGTTTTTGCTCCCAAAAGTTATTTTTTTATACGTTTCTTAAAAAAATATTAATAAAATAAACGAACGAACGGACTGAAGAACCTATTCAAAATATTTCTTTGAATATTAAGTCATTCTTTATCACTGTGTTAAATAATTACGAATTAAGCTAGACTGTTACTAAGGTAATCTTCACCAACAATTCAATGTAGTTTACTTTATAATTAGTACTATGAACAATTGTACTTTAAGAATACGTAAATTTATCAACAGTCAAATAAATAAGACGTTTCTAAAGTCATTCTTTTGGACTTACAATTGAACTGTAACCATTCGAGCATGGTTAGAAAAATATTACAATGTTATGTTAAATTTATTATAAGTATAGATTACACTTACATGACGTAATTAACGTTAAGCAGATAATAACTCAACAATATAATAATTTAATTCTTAATAATTTCTTTTTTTTTTCAAATATAAATATCTTTAAAACTTTAAGTACATTATTTTTTGATAAAGTGTAGCGGTAACCTTTCCAAACTATATTTTCTTTTATGCACAGCGCCATCTATTAAAATCCCATCACAATTAGAAGAGAGTATCAAGATTCGTTAGTACCTACTATTGGTCAATAGACAGCGTTCTTGTATCGATTTTTTAATATGTCAAATATAAACTTCTTGAAAACTTAAATACTTATATCTTTAGTATTAAAATGATTAATATTTTTTAGTATTAAAATGATTAATATTCCTTCCGTCGTAATTAGTGTTTAACTCCACAGAACGTTTTTTGCGTTATCAAGATTCGTTAGTACCTACTATTGGTCAATAGATAGCGTTCTTGTATCGATTTTTTAATTTTTCAAATATAAACTTCTTGAAAACTTAAATACTTATATCTTTAGTATTTAAAATGATTAATATTCTTTAGTATTAAAATGATTAATATTCCTCCCGTCGTAATTAGTGTTTAACTCCACAGAACGTTTTTTCCGTTATCAAGATTCGTTAGTACCTACTATTGGTCAATAGATAGCGTTCTTGTATCGATTTTTTAATATGTCAAATATAAACTTCTTGAAAACTTAAATACTTATATCTTTAGTATTAAAATGATTAATATTCTTTAGTATTAAAATGATTAATATTCCTCCCGTCGTAATTAGTGTTTAACTCCACAGAACGTTTTTTGCGTTATTAAGATTCGTTAGTACCTACTATTAGTCAATAGATAGCGTTACTTGTGTCGTTTTTTACTATCTCAAATATTAACGTCTTGAAAACTTAAATACTTATATCTTTTGATAGAGTGAAGCGATTACAATGAAATAAAGACTAAAACCTACCTTGATTTATTTGTAATTTTTATGTATAAAAGTTGCTTAAATTTATTGTGTACTTTTTACGAGTGTGTTCACATAAACAGACAAACAGACAAACAGACAAACAGACAAACAGACAAACAGACAAACAGACAAACAGACAAACAGACAAACAGACAAACAGACAAAAATTCCAAAAATGTTGGAAATGGATTCTGTTAGTTATCCTTTAACACCCTGGCTAATTTTTTCTTAAATATTTTCAATGTACAGAAACGACTTTTCTACAGATTTATTATAAGTATAGATTGGGAAACATATTGTAAAATAATATTTTTAAATTGTTTATGTGGGAATACTAATGTATTAGATGATCCAAGTAACATTATATGTTGCATTTAACGAAAAATTTCATAAAATAATATGTGAGGCCAGTCGTGACGTAGAGCAGAAGCTTGTGAAAGTGGGTAACGGAAGTGTCTAATGGGACTGGAGTGTCTTGACACTAGGTAGGATACAGCGAATATGAAGCATGGTGTCGTGGGGCATGGTGAATGAAAGACACGGAGAAATTAAATATTGTCATTTCCTGTCTCGGATAACAAGATAAATCGTAGCGTTCCGCCACACAACACGCTATATTTAAGAAAATGAGATGAGAGAGAGAAATTTATCTTAACACTAGTTTTTCTGTTTCTATTTTGCTAAAGGAATATTAGAGAGACGTAAAGCTGAAAAAAATGTCCTAAAAACAATTCAAAACACATCATTTATCTAACATAATAGTTTGAGGCCAGTCGTGATGCAGTGGTACAAAGCGTGACTGTTAAAATTACTGGTTGTGGGTTCTATCCCCCTTCGAGGAAATGAAATATTTATTTAAATTTATATATCCATTTCTTCGCTCTGGTGTCGAGGCAAAGCGCGGCGTTGGAATCCTCCACTCCACACATTTTTCACACACACATTCATAATTTAAATGTAATTACTTTTTTAATCTAAAATCATTTTAATTACTACTCATTACTTTTCCCGGTTAGAAAAACCGGGACTTTATATAAGATAATAAAGAAAAGATCCATTTTAGTTTTGAGAGGAACTCGAAGCCGAGAGCCTTAAGGACACTTATTTTAATAAACGCCAAGTTGTTATCTATTTAAATAGATTCAACATGATGTACAAAGTTACAACTTAATAGTAATAAAATAATTTAGAGGTCGTCGTGGCGCTGTGGAACGCTAAGTGCAATGACTTTGGTTTGAATCCCCTCTCGGGGGGATTATATTTAAAATATTTTAATTTTGACGCTCTGGTAGACAAAGCTTGGAATTGAATTTCGACAATCAGCACGCGTGCACCCGAAAAGTTTGCGCAAAGTGGGGAGCAGTGTTTTATCACTAGGTTCCAACTGCCTGCCCGACCTCTATTATCCCTATCCATCCATACCTGCCTACTTACGCGGGGAAAAAGTGCTTAGCTGCTTTATTAAGGTTCCGTACCTCAAAAAAGTAAAATCGGAACTCTTAAAGGATCACTTTGTTTTTCTAGTTAAAGTTTAAAAATTATGCAGAAAAAAAAATATTAGTTAAAAAAATCTTTTTCAAACAAGCCTTGTTGTCCTGTCTCCGTAAGTTTGCTTTTTCATGGGTTATTCATTCGTTAGACATCTGTATTAGAAAAATTGTGCAAAAATTTGTATATATTTGTCGTTTAACAACGTTTATAACACGAAACGAATGTTTAAGAACATATAAGTGCAGAACGGAATACTAGTAAATAAATTTAAAAAAAAACAGCTTCCCGCTGTATCCCGCACACAGCGGGGTAGGCAGAGGAAACCTAGTGTTAAGACACTCCGTTCCCCACTTTGTGATTTTTTTTATTAAATATTTATATGTAACAAAGAAATATATAAAAAAAGCGAGTATCCTTAAATATGTACGTATATAAGTTATAGTAATCTATACTAGATATATTTGCTAATATAAATTATGTATAACAAATCATCAGCTTTAGCCACCTCAGATGCAATGTAACACGCATTTGAATAATCAAGTTAATCAAACTTGCAGACAAGAGTAGGACATTAAAGTGTATGTATGTAACGTACACGTATACCTACGTGACTATAGCGTGCGGATGCTGTACCTGATTCTATTCACTTAAGTGGAGTAGCAGGTGTTCTAACACGCGAACAATATTAAGTGGATAATATAATTTATTTCCATGTTGTATTATCATTTTTAAAACTTGGTTTATTGGATTTTTCTCTTATTTATTTTCGGGTATCTCGTGCATTTCGCAGAGAAGACGAAGATAGTAAAGTAAGTAGAAAAATCATGTAGTAAAATCACTCCATTTTATTCCGAATTATTATTCTAGCTAACAATTTTTTCCCTCGTGGAAATCGAAGTTACTAAAACTAATGTACAATCAGGCATTTATTCAATGTAATAAAAAATATGTATATGTATTATAAATTATTATTTTTATGTTAAATATTAAAATAAATTAAGTGTAGTTATAAAATCATTATAAAAATATATATTACCAAGGCTTTCTTATGATCATGTCAGATTTACATTTATTCAAAGTTCAAACAGAATAGATCTTGGTTACGTTCACTCGCTCAGTGAGACTGCGGTCAACGTTTACAAATGTTTGGTGACGACATTCGTCTATTCTTGCTGTCCTTCTATTATGACAGTACGTGTTGTTATGATATTAGATGTTAAAAATAAAAAAAATACTATTTATAGTGGGAAAGAGAAATCTCATTATAATTTACTAAAAGGTAGGTGTGTTTGATCAGCTTCATGCTGAATGCATATCGCACGCAGCAGTGTAGGCAGAGGGAACCTAGTGTTAAGACACTCCGCTCCCCACTTTCCGCCGAGTTCTAGCATTGCGTAAATAAATATTTCACTTCATCGAGTGGGGAACGAACCCACAACCATTCGTTTTTCAGTCACACTGTGCCACTGCGCCACGAATGGCCTCATCTTATCAATCTAGTGCCCTAGTTACACCCAGATGTACTTCATCTTCACATTTTTATCCCGTAAATAGCAAGTCTAGTATTACGCACTTAGAGTAAGGATAGGTAAAAATAAAATGGCGAAATTTAGTGTTAAGATACTCCATATAATATACTACTTTACTGTATGCAATTTTTCGATATTGAGTGTTAAGATATAATACGTAAAATCGAATTTTATCTGAGCAGAAAAAAAATCTGCATAATTTTTATCCCATTGAGATTATACTGGACCTCTAACTATCCCTTGTACACTTGTATAATCTGACACTGTTCCACTGCATTTTGATGGCCTTAAGAACAATATACTTTTTTAGCTTTACGCTTTTCCCTGCATTCCCTCCCTGCGTTATGGTATCTGTTTACCATGATGTAGAGTCTAGTTACTGCAGTACTCCATCAGTACTTTCTCTCCATCAGTCAGTACAGAGTATGAAAACATTTGACATTTAGTCATTCTTCTGAGCGGTGGTCGAACTTACAACCATGTGTCAACTGTAAAATGATGACGTCTCGTTCTATATTTAAATTATGATCTCTCATTCTATATTTAAACTTAAATAAGAATACTATTATATTGCAATTTTAAGTAAATATAACTTTAGGTCTAAAATATATCAAGTATTGTTGAGAGAGACTTAGTCATACTTCGCCAAAACTTAGATTCATACAAGCTGCTTTACTTAAGAACACTCAGAGAAAGCAATTTTAAGTTACGCATAAGAACACTTAAAGGTACTCGCTTAGGTATTACTTTACTAATATAGAAAATAATTTAACTTTTCGTAATAAAAAACTAAACTTAAATGTTTAATTTTTCCATTTTTTGTTACAGTATGTTGTTTTCGTAATCTTAACACAATTAGGTAAAATAAAAGTAATATAAAGAAAATTAAAAATAGCTACCAATAGATAGTACCTGCCCTCTCGTCTCTAGGGAGACTGGAACACAGAAAGAGATTATATTATATTCGATCCCGAAATGTATGAAAACACATATTTCAAAGACTATTGGACCGATTTTGATGAAACTTCAACGACTCCCTAAGTTTAAATCTAGTCATTTAAAATAAAAACGATCATTTCAATATGGCTTAGATTCAAAAAGAAAGTGTGGGCAACATTGTGTGTATGTTTGTTAACATTTATGAAATTCACTTATGTGTTAGGAAGCCTACCTGCGACCTAAATAGATTATTATACTCACATTACCTTATTTAGATATATTTTTTGAAGGGGGCCTGGACACTACCTTTGAACAGATATGTGTAAACGTTCTTATTAAATTTTTCGGGACAATTTTTTTGTCACATAATAACATACAAACATAACCACACTAACATAACCACAATTTATTTGATCACAAACTCTTATGTGCAGCGTAGGAATACAGCGTGATGCTAAAAATTACAATAACCTTCTTATAAGAGAACATTTACAAGCACAGCCATAAAAGTGACATTTAAATGGTAATAAGATCGTATCGAAATGATTTTTTAATTTGTGAAATGCTGAAATAGCAATCAAGTATATTTTACCAAAGAAAATGTTCTCGCGATCGTTAAATTATACGCAACATTAATGTACTGAAAAGTCTGCGTTAAAATATTCAGATGTTCCGGTCTTCATCGCGTTTCCGCTGATTTAATAAGATTTAATCATGTACTAAATTATATACATTCAACATTTAATTTCTTATCTAAATTTTATATCATACCATACCAAAGGCCAGTCATGGCGCAGGGGCACAAACTGTGACTGTAAATCAACTGGTTGTGAGTTCAATCCCCACTCGAGCAGATGAAATATTTACTTAAATTTATATTTCCATTTCTTCGCTTTGGTGTCGAGGCAAAGCACGTCGTTGAGTTCTGTCACTAAACACCCAATATCTCCAGGATTCGGTAGAAAGTAGGGAACGGAGTGTCTTAACACTAGGTTCCCGCTGTGTGCGGGATACAGAGTGAAGCTGATTTATTTTTTTATTTTATACAAAAAATGGTAATTTCACTAGTTACATAATCGTAATAAAAATAACCTATATTTACAGCATGCAGTAATATATAGAGCGCAACGTTATGAGAGTTTCTAGAGCTTCTCGTAAATTTACGGTACACCAGGCTTCTATTTAAGCTTAAGAAGAAACTTATATCTCACGCAAAGTGGTATAAGAAAAAGCAATGCAAATATGCTTGAATTTCAAAATAGTAGTTATTTCAAGCTAACTTCCGTGATGAATTATTTAAAAAATGTCAATAATGGTAAAAGTATACATTTTGTGTCTCTCCGAGAAAAATGCGTAATATGCCGAAAAGACAGATAAAACGTTACTTATCTTTTAAAAAAAGAATCCGTTTCGCGGGATCTCGCACATAGCAGGGTAGACAGAGGGAACCTAGTGTTAAGAAACTCCGTTCCCCACTTTCCTCCGAATTCAGGACACATTGCGTCCTGAGTGGCAGAACCAGAGCTTTCAATTTCATGTCTAATATTACATTAAACAGTCTAAAATCATAATAGTATAACATGAACATATGTATGTATATATTCTTATAATAATTGTCACTATCAGAAACTCTTAGCTTTCTCAAGATGTAATTACTTCGTCATACCGAAATGTCTCCGGAGTACAAGAGCGGACACGTCGTTAGTGTTGTCCACAACTTGTTATCTAAGTTACTCTATCGTATCTAGTTTCCTATAGTCCCGTAAATTTGATTCAACTTTGTTATTATAGCCATATTATATACTTTTATATAAATAGTTATTTATTTTTTTATTTATTTTTAGCTATGATGTCACGGTGATAATGAAGAAGAACATTCTCATGTGGTTTGGGCACGTTGGACGATTGAGTGTTGGAAAGAATAGAAAAAAAGATTTATAAAGAAAAGGTGAGCGGTATGAGAGCAAGGAACACAGAATCAATAATACTAGAGGAAGGTCACATAAAAAGCATGAGGATCCCCCAGAGGGCATGTATGAAGAGGTTGATGACAGTTGACGAGGCAAAAAGGCATCTAGAGACCGAAGCGTTTGGCGCTCCATTCCCTCTGGCTACCCTGCGAGGGATACAGATTAAAGCTGAGAAAATTGGTAATTACTTATTTTTAGGGATCCGTATCTCAAAAAAAAGGCGGAATGAACCTTTATAGTATATTAAATTTATTTTTATATTCATTTTGTTGACCTATTGTCAAGACTATTTATATTAAGATCGCGTAAATATATAAAACTAAATTAGTACATACGTTAAGTCTATTAATATTAAATCTTTTGGAGATCTTTTGAATTTGGAGAAAAAAATAAAGCTAAATGAATATGCAGCATAAATAAAATGACGCAAAAACGATTATAAATACGAGCATTTATGCATCGTTTTTGCTTCATTTAACATTAAATTCGCGGCAGAAACAAAACTGTGAACAAAAGTGCGAACTTACAATACAAATAAAGCAAGTAATCTGAAAAGTGAAAATTATAATAAATATTTCATAGACAAAATAATCACAAGCTTATTTGTAATTAATTTCATACGTAATGAGTTCATACTTAAGTTATACTTAATTTCAGGACATAGAGTCACTTGGTTGCTTGGCACAATAATTATGAACATAATACATTAATCGGTGCACGAGAAATAGCATTTTACATGTACATGGTAGTAGAGGGAACCTAGTGTTGTTGTAGATAAAACACTCCGCTCTCCATAATTTTACTTTCACTTTGTTTTATAGAGTTGTAGGGAACTATTATATATATTTATAGTTTATTTAATGTGTATCATTTATCTATTTCAATATTGTAATTTCATTTATATACATACATACGTTTAATAGAATTTATATATTTTATATGAAAGCGCTCACTGCCGTCGACTGAACCGATACGGTGTCGTAAGATTTACGCCTACCCCCTTGTCGACGGCATAATTAAATATCACAGTCGATGCTTGCCACTCGATGCGCTTTCCATACGTTCCTTTGTTTTATTTAGTATTTATTTCCAAATTTGTATCTTTTGTGTTTTGTTGTATATATATATTATGTTTGTGGTTGACTTTCTTATATACTGTACCGTGTTAAATTGTGATTTTTCCATTTGTGTTATCACTGTATGTACATTTAAAGTGGTGTTGATTAAACTCAGTGCTAAACGTGAGTAGACTTTTATTATTCACCATCAACACTACAGAGTTTTATAGATGATATTTAATTCACACAATGTAATATTTCAGTATTTGATAAAAGTAAAAACTTAAATATCTGGAAAAAAAAGTAAGCACTTAACAAAATTGTGTTGGACATTCTTGATATTGAATACTACTTGAGACGAGAATATTTATTTTAATCAAGTAGCAATTACGCTTAGGTTGAAATGATTACTGAAATATTTGGATCCTGTTGGTGAAATTCCTTAAAAAATGTTATTGTCCGTCTGCCTATCTGTCAAGACTATTTATATCGAGATTGCGTGGAGATATGTAGCTCAAATGAATACCTAATATTCAAGGATACCTCTCCGTGGCACAGAAAAAATGTATAGGGTACTTCGAGTAGGCCTATATTTATGAAATTTGGCTTGAAGTGGGAACTTGTTATATACATAAACGAAAAAATCCAAAAAATGAAATATAATAAGCATTTCGAGTAGGCCTATATTTATGAAATTTGGCTTGAAGTGGGAACTTGTTATATACATAAACGAAAAAATCCAAAAAATGAAATATAATAAGCATTTCATAAAAAATTGTCTCAAAGTCATATTTATTAGTACATTTCATATGCCGGTAAACTTAAATTTGTCACCTTATTTACCGCGTAGTCACAACCTAACCAATAAAAGTTATCAGTCAATACACAGTTTTCGAAATTCAAAGCGCGATTTAAGGCAATAAACGCAGAATCCAGTGTCTTAAGACTAGACTCTCTGCATACCCTGCAAGGTATATATGCAAGATAAAGCGAACTACAGATGAAAAAATATATGGTGTATATTAAATATTTCTTTCTCATCTCGAAAAAACTTGACTAGACTATAATTTAGGTTTCATAATATGAAAATAGTAAATTATAATATTCATAAAAAGAGGTTTTCAAGAGATTCTGAATTATTTTTTTATCTTCATCATTTCATTTTCTCAATTTCATAAATTGTTTCAGACAGTTTTAGTGTTCAAAAACTAAAATTAATAAAAGACATTGTGTTCATTAGTCGACTTGACAACTGCTTTTTGGAGTGAAATTATTATTTTTCTATGATATTTTGTATGATATTTTGTACTTCAAAATAGATATTACTCATTTTTAAAACGTACAATTCACAAATTATATAATTTGTGAGGTTATAGTTTCATTTGCGTGTTGAGTGGCGTAACTCAATGACGCGATTTAGCTTGTTACCAGACCGAATGGGAATCGAACCCACAACCGTCACTTTTTCAGACGTTATCAGGCGATGCGGCTTGATTTAGCGGTAAAATTATTGATTTCTTTTTTCAGTACTATTTTTATATTAAGTGAAATAAAGAAAGTTTTCTTTTAAATCTAAAAAAGGATAATAAGGGTTACGTACTTAACATTAAAAGGTTCTGTTTAGGCTTCATTATAAACACGTTTGTCTTCGTACTTAGGCGAATTCCATTAACATATTGTTTCTTATTTGTATAAAACTTTTAATAATATAATTTACAAAAGTCTGCCTATTTGTTTGTACACAATATGGCTTTCTTATTTGTCTGATTTCTACAACTTAATGTTTAAAAAAAAATAAAACGAATATAATATCTTTGATGCTTTGTATGTGGTGTAATGTATCTCGTAAAATATAGAGTTTCATAAAATGTATATACATAATCGTGTAAAGATAAAACAATCGCATTACACTTCATTGTTTTGAAAAGAAAATCCTTATTTATGATGTAGGTACCACAGTATAGAAATATATTTTATGAAAACAGAATAGTTTACAAGGGAAAATACACGCTTCCAGCTTTCAGGTCACCTCAGTGGACACGCTCTAGAAGGTCTGAAATAAAATTCATTTTACACTTTTCATTGAAAATTTGTATAAAGTTTATTGTCGTGAAAAGTTCTAGTGTTTAAGTTTTAATTCTACGTTTATTTGAATTGATGTCAACTTTCAATATAATATTATTATTAAGTCAATTAATTTAAATTCAACCTACCACTGACTCGGAAAGCATTTCTGCTGAAAAAACCGGTAAGAAAGTCAACTTTTCAACGTAAAGGTTACTGTTCAATTGTTTTATACAATAATATATCATTCCAATATTTTCCATTTTGATACTGTATGGAGTCATAGATAGAAATTAAAAATATTAAGTACAAAATAAAATATAAATTACTTTATTGCCTTATTGTCGTCAACATAGTTTATTCTAATGAGATTCAAACTCATGAACATTGAACTCTGTTGAACATTTACCATTAGAGCCAAGCCATTGGCACTTAAAATTTTCCATCAAGCTATATTTTTCAAACCGAACAAAAAACTCCAAGAAGGAGTATACTTAAAATTATCTTAATAAAATGGTAATCTCAACCCTTCTTGCCAATCTGCACTGAAAAATACCTTTCAGGAACGTTCATTTAAAATAAGCTTAGAAGCTTTATATAAAATATGACTGAATTAAATAATAAAACTGTATTAAAATGTTACCAATAACATTTTAAGCTTACGAATATACACATATATCTACGTATAACGTACGTCCATTGCATATGAAAATATACAAAAGTAATATTGACATTGTTATAAATATTCGTATTTTATTTCATAATAAGGTACAAAATTATAAATTTAATAAAATAATAAAATTTACTATACTAATAGAGGACAAAATCTGAAAAATTGATATTCATTTTAAAGATGAAATCATTAAATTTTACAGATAAAAATTATTACAAACCTATAAGTTGTGGTTCGTTTGATATAAAATGAGTGCACACCCGCAGAGTTAAGTTTGTAAAATTTTATAAATTGTACATCCAAGTCACTCACAAAACGCTCGGTGGATGAATCCTACTCGCACTAAACCGTTTTTTACATTAAGCATATTTTTATGTAATGGTAATTCGAAAGTGTCACTAGTTCTTAGTGATGACTTTGTCTATCTAGCTTGTATGATTCAAGTGACGCTTTAATTTTACTTTCATTTAATAAAGATCTGCTACTAAATGCTTTTCTAGATACATACCCTACATATGAACTTGAGAAATTTTCAATTCTTTAAATCAATGCAGAAACAAAAAGACACACTAAAAACAACAAACAAAAACAATAAAATAGTTTGTCTGGTCCGCAACAATAAAGGTGAAAAATTCCTAAGTTTTTACTGTGTTCGTTCACAATTCACTGACGAAGTAAGATATTTTCTAGTAGAGGTTAAAGGACAAAAATACGCCCCCATTTACCTCCAGATCGTATTTCCTCTTTATTCGCGGCAAGTTCATCTATCACACGCACCTTCACGTACATTACTTTAACACTCGCCCTTTTGTCCGTGATTGATGTGATTTTATGTATATTTTAGATATTTGCATTTGTGAATCAGATAGGTCGTAATGGTGGAGTTGAAAACTGTCTGGCTACAAATGGTGGCTGTAGGTACGATTCCACCTTTAGGAATACTTTTATTTTAAAGCTTTGTCGCAAAGCAAGATAGGCAAAGATAACTTAGTGTCAAGACACCCCGTTAGCCATTTTTAATACGGATCCCGGTAGCGGGTTCGATTCCAGATCGAGACTAAAAATATTATCATATCTTCGTTCTAGTAAATAGACAAATCACGGCAACTCAACATAAAATGTCTCAAAAAATATGGAAAATGGGGAATGGGATGTTTTGTCGATAACTCGGGATATAGGCATGGAGCTAAAAAAATATTCAAAAGTTACTATTTGTTTGTGACACTAGGGTGTATTATATTTTTTCTGTTATATTTATTCTGCAATTGTTCTGTATATAAACTATAACCGTGCCAAATTTCATACTTCTCCGTTTGCACAATTTTCATATAAATATATAGGTATAAATAAAATCATCAATTTTACATAAAACAAATATTATTAAAATTAAGTCGAAAATACTAAAAGCTTTGCTAACATAAATTAACTCAGCCTTTTTTCTTTACAATCGAGCTAGGGATTTGTAAGGATCGTTTATAAGAATGGACAGCTGCTAAAGTTGACACCTGTAACTAGAAAGGCGATATGCCTTATCGGAGAAAATTCTAGATTCCAGATATTAAATATCTGTAAAGTTATGTTTTTGTAAAAAGAGAAATATCTATTTTTGTAAAGATATTTTTATTATAATTTTATGATTACGTTTTTTATTATACGATGTATACGTTTTTTATTATACAATGTGTATTTATATTTTTATACTTTATAAATAAATTATTTTAATGAGTTTGTCACTAGTAAACATCGTAATTAGGTTCAACACGGGGTAGAGTTCCGTTACTCAACACTCAGTCTTAGTACTCGGCGGAAAGTCGGAAGCTTTTTATTAGAAATTAAAATATTAAATAAATTATTTCCCGATTTCCTTGGGTGGGTATCGGATCCATAATTATGACGTTTATAGTCACACTCTATGCTACTGCGCTACGATGGCTTCAATAAAATTAGATCGTATACACTAAAATAATCCTGTGATCCTATACACTAAAATAAGAGTGAGCTATTGTCACGAGACCACGCAGGCGGAGACATGTGCATAACACTGGTATTATATAAAATAACGTATTCAACCTTTTCAATTTTGGTATCAGTACCAGTTCAATCAGTCAATTTTGGCGCACCAAATAATCTTGAAGAAATGAAAGATAATTAAAAACCCTTTAATTTTGTTTTTAATTTCACCTCCCTAAAGCAATCAACCAGTGGCAAGAATTTCAACCCTTTTTTGATGTTATCGGTTTTTACATTTAATTAAAGATAATTGCTTTGTAAAGACTTAAATCCTTCCCATCTTTGGTGATCTTTGTTATTAAACTTGCCCAGAGAGTTAAAGAATTACTTTATTATATGAATTTTTTCATAAATAAGATATTTTTATGAAAATCTTTAGGTAATTTATTAAATTATATTTTTTTAGCTACAACATTTTCATTAGAGGCTATCGTGGTATAGGAGCTCAAGCGCGTGACTGTAACCGCAACAGTTTTCGGGTTTGATTTCCTTTCAAGGTAATGTTATATATTCACTATTTGCATTTCTTCGCTCTGGTATGAAGTCAAAGCGTGGTGTTGAGTTCCACTACTACCCTGCTACGTGAGGGATACAGCGTGAAACTAAAAAAAATTGAGACATCTATATATTAAGTATATGATATTTTGTTTAGTAGTAAGTCAATATGAATCATATATTGAGACACTCCGTCCTACACTTCCCACATCATTTATGTCTATGATATAACAATTTCCTTTATTCTTAATGTGTTAATAACTATAATCTATTTAAAAGTCACGTTAATTTAAAGGCAGAAATAAAACGATAAAATCTTCAATTTTCCTTTCTAAGTTTATATAAAATCTCATATAAAATTACCCAGCGCTTACCTTCATAAATTTACAGAATAATGTTAAATTTCGATATATTTTAGTTTAGGATAACGGTTGTTGCTCTCTCAACAGCCATCTTGGACCAATAAAGGTACTTTAGAGCTGTAGTAAAGTCAAACACTTCATTTGATCCAGTCGTACTTTGTAACAAAAATATAAGATAGGAATATTATTTTTGATTATTTTATGAATTTGATGATACACTTAAGTTAGTATAGTGGGGGTAATAGATAATTTAGTGTTAAGACACTATGTACCCACTTTTCATCCAATTTTCGAAACACTGTGTGTTGAGTAGCGGAACGCAATCAAAAAAATTAAATAGATGTGAGCTTAAATCTGTTACCTCTACCTACCCTGTATGCGGGATACAGCATGAATCTGAAAGAAAAAGAAAGAAAACAAAACCAAATTCTATAATATAATTAATTAAGTTAATTCCAATTAATCCCAACAACTGGGTGACTTTAATTCGTGTTAAGTAAACTTATTTAAAGTTATTAGTAACTACAAGCCGTTGTGAGCACACTCTCATTACTATAGTCTAGTGGAGGTAACACTATCGCAACAATCGTGATTAAACGCTTCGTGATAGTACTTACATTCATGTACATATGTACGTGTTATTTTAAAGTTGGTAATTTTCTAATAGATCTATTCCGATAGATAGATTTCTATTTTAATTATTTCCTATTTATAACATTTATCGCAATGTCTCTACAATCTGAAAGCATTGCGTATTTTGCGGCGGAACCCAACGCCGCGCGTTGCCTATGCTATATCAAAAACAGAATATTATTTTGTCTGTTAGGCCTTTACAACTACTTTTCAATTGTCAAGTTACATAGGTATGTCAGTAGTGTCAGTCCTACACGAAGCTATCACTGACTCAGAAATCAGTTCTGCTTAAAAGAGCCGGCAATAAGCTCAAAAGTTGCTCTTTTTAAAATATAGTTTACAATAGATGTATACCATAATTAGTTTTCCAAGTGAACATGAACAGCATTTAATTAAAAATATTTCATTACTTCGAATGGGAATCGAACAACTAACTGGTCGCGTTTACTTGCTTGTGCCCTTGCGTCACGACTGACCTTGTTTTACATTTTTTATATAAACATAATATTATGTGTCATACTGAACTATTAATTGTAACAATATATAACATTTTGTCATATACTTTTTTTACTTCAGCCTTATTTGTAGGGTATTATTTAGCAACATTGTACACGACAACGATTATTCAGATGAAACCCAAATATCACAAAAATAATGAGGAAGTGATCATTTGTTTCTATTTTGAAAAAATCCACGATATTTGAAGAGGACGGATGTAGGCCGAGAAATAAACAAATACAACAAAAATATTTTTACAGCCTGAAATATTCGCGACTAAATGCTTCGTATAATTTAACGGGTGCGGAGTGAACTCGAAACATTTCCTTTGCGAAGATAAACATGATTCTTGCACTGTCTTACAAATTAGAGACTAGCCGACCTCGTTTAGTTCGGTACTGAAACTGTAAATATAATGTTATCTGTAGAATTAAATTAAATTATATCTTCACATTTGAGAGTTGTGGCGCAATTGAAAAGTGATCGGATACCCTATAACGTACCATAGCGCCGTGGTTTTTATATTTACCATTTTTTTATATTTTCATATGCTAATTCGTAGTACATAATAAAAAAATGGATATAGTGTTTTATAATAGCGTTTTATTAATCGAAGAATTGATATAACTTATTTAAAAAAATATCATACAGTAAAGTATAATACAATTTATAACATAAATACTATTTAGATTCAATATTGTAGTAGTGTAGGCTGTAAAGTGCTAATATCCTTTTCGCTTCCTATTATCTCCAGTATGGCAATTCCAATCTTCATTTTACGCGCGCACTTCGTCTTATCGCAGCAAGGAAATTGTTTCAAATATTTGAAATTTAATAATTCAAATAGGAATTCAAACCCACAACCAACATGCTTGCAGCCAGTGAAATAGTGTTTTTGTTCCACTGCATTGTGAGTTAAAAATAATTATATTGACATTTTTTTAAATATTAAACAATTAATCAAATACACAAAATATGTAAAAATTTTAAACAAGTATCAATAACAACACCAAGAATATAAAAATAGCAGTTGACAAAACAAGAAACGAAAAATAAGTTAACGAAATTGGAAAAAGTTAAAATAACTTCGTACGGGGGATTCGGATTAAGCCAATTTCCTTGAAGTTTGTTAAGATGTGAAAATAATGAAGACGGAGACTATTGTCTCTAACGCAAATTGAAATACGTAAACTTTATTCGTGTTTGTTTGCAAATGTATTTCGTTGTATGCTGTAATGTACAAAGGAACGGTTTTTAGGGTTCCATACCTCAAAAGAAAATACCCTTAGAGCACTTGGTTGTCCGTCTGTCTAAATAGACAGACCAACCCAATTTTAGAATATTTAATGCGCTATGCATTAAATGTTCTAAAATTGGGGCTTATCTTTATATTTCAGTAAAAAAACCTTTACAAACTTGTACTTATTCAAAGTTAATTTCATATAAAACTCAATTTTCACTTGTAATTTTTTATAAGTTTAACTGTCGCTGACAACAACTACAATTATAAAGTACGAAATTGGTATGGAAATGCGGTTAGTGAGTACCATACCATACAAACTTGACCATTTCATTTATTTTCTTTCCCTTCACCGGACGTCGTCTGGTTGCAGGACAACTGACGTGAACATAGAGTCATACATATTTGAAATGTTCCCTAATAGTCTACTTTTCACTGCAATTTTTTAGTAAAACGAGCGCATTTCTGGTTTTGAATGTCATAGGATAATGGAAATGAAACCTTAATTTTCATCAATGTATAACTTTGTTCGTGTATCAAAGTAAGCTTAGAACAATACATATATGACATATTATTTTTTAGATAACAAAAAAAAAATTGTATTGTTTCTTATTTCGATAACTATATGATTTGTTAATTAATTGAATAACTGATTTTTGTAAATTGTTATTGTAATTATAATTAATGAAAAGGTTATTTTTTTGTTACAAAAATAATTAGAACATTTTCATAGTTGATTTTTTTATGCGTGTTCTAAAAAATAATTTAGAATATTTTCATTTACCAATATTTACTTTTTGGGCTCCGAAAGACCTTCAAAATAATGTATAAATTTTAGAGGGATGAGTAAAATGTTTTATTTAATTATTTTATAATAAAAAAATTCTAATAGATTTTTCAGTGAGCCAAGCGTATGTAAATAGATTAATTTCAGCAGTTTAGCTTGAAAAATCCTAGAACTCCTAACTACCGCGAGTATTTTAACATATTTCACAATATTATTTCAAGCTAGTGTGCTTGAACACGTAACTATACCTACAATAGGTATTATTATGTGTAATAAGGGTCCCATACGTTTTTAAAAAAACACCATTGAGTGCCAATGCCAAAATTCTAAGTTAATAATGTAGTGATTTTAAATACAAACAAGCAAATGTTGCTAGAATGAATTAAACGACTTGCTCGGAATATCGTTAGAAGTGTAAATGTACTAGCCAGTAAGTACCCACACTAGAGTACCATCAAGCTAACGACGCACAGTGTCTGTAATATATAAGCTGTAGATTCCTCAATTGCTTCGACATTTGTAATTAGTGTTTTATCTGTAAATGACCATGTCCTAGTGGGTTGTATTGGATGGATATAGCTTGCTGTTTTGATTGTATTGTCTTTAAATAATAGGTTGTTATAAAATGTTATTAGTCAACAAACTCACTATCAGACAAAGTATGTGGCTTCAAACGTAATGTGCTCGTAATGTGTTCAAAATTCTAAATAATATAATAAAAAAATATTAAGATGACTTTCCTGTAATCTTACAATATATAAATTCCTTTTCATACATTATCAGTTTTTGAATTATTAATCATCAAAGAAGCAACTGTATAAAGCCATCTCGTTCAATCGTAAAACCAAATATAAACGTAATTTTTTTACAAAGGTAAGTAAATTGATAAAGGTGTCACGTTTTTACCAAATTTTTCTTAAGCAATTTTGTAAAGCCGAATTCATTTACCAATCAACATTCTCCTGAGTAATAAGTAAATAAAGCAAATGATCTGTGTTCGAGCTTGTTTTATATTGCACCAGTTAGGTTCGCCTCCTTTGCTTGCTTTTATAAGCCATATTACGCCATATTACGCGTAGCAGCGTAGACAGATGGAGCCTAGTGCTAAGGCACTCTGTTCCCCACTTTCCGCTGAATTATGGCATTGCGTTTTGAGTGGTGGAGCTCAACGACGCTATTTGCCCCGAAACCAGAGCGAAGAAATAAATGAATGAAGAAATTATTGTTTTTAAAATGAACGAGTATGAGGAACATAATGAATTTAATATCGAGAGAGATATTTATATATATTATTATTATATTATTAGAAAGATTTGGCAGAGTAGGCAGAAACCTACGGTTTAAAAAAAAAAAATAATAATAAAAAAATAATAACTTGGCGAAAATTTTGATGAGGCTTGACATAAGATAATAAAAAAGAAGCATCGCGTTTCAAAACGATCTTGGGAAAACTTTCCTTCGTTTTCAATTCGTAATGACATTCAATTTGCTCTGATTATTTTTGTTCCATCTTTCATTTATTTGACTTTTATTCTTTGAATCTTACTAAATCTTATTAATTCAATGTTAGACTGAAGTTAAAAGTGTCAGGAACAATTATTATTATGAAATTTAAAGCGTAAAGCTAAAAAAACTACCGAGCTTGAGCCCCCAGGATGCTAACAAAAAATGTAACAACTTTATTACTTTATAACTTTATTACGTTTACAATTTTTATCGTAATTTTAATAGTAATATTAGCATTTTTTTACGTTCCATTTTAATTTTTTAGAGGCCAGTCGTGGCGCAGCGGCACGAAGTGTGACTGTAAAACCGACTGGTTGTGGGTTCGATCCCCACTCGAGGAGTTGAAATATTTACTTAAATTTATATTTCCATTTCTTCGCTCTGGTGTCGAGGTTAAGCGCGGCGTTGAGTTCTGCCACTCAACACGCAATGCCTCCAGAATTCGGCAGAAAGTGGGGAACGCAGTGTCTTAACACTAGGTTTCCTCTGCCTACCCACCCTGCTGTGTGCGGGATACAGCGTGAAGCTGATTTAATTTTTTTTAGTTCCATTTACTTAAATAGTTTGAGTGGAGAACGAAGTGTTTAGTTAAGTTTGTTCTTAACATTAGGTTTTCTCTGTCCTGTGTCTAATTAATACTTACAATTTACCAAAAGCATCCGAGTAAAGGTAACGAACCCTTGAAACTTACTCCATTTTCCTTCTCTCAGTAATTTCCGTTTTAAAAATCCTTAAATGAACCATGTTAAATTCCGTCACTCAGCACGCGGTGTCTTATACTATGTTCCCTCTGCACACATAATATTATATGTGTACCTAAAGTTTAAAATAAATATTTCTGTAAAAATAGCCATATTTTCAAATTAAAAAACAAATGCATAAGTTACAAAGAAATTACTTTTGAAATTTAAATTTACTATTCCATTTCATGCATATCACATAAAAACTCATAAGCGCCACGTTAGTATAGGAAGTAACAAATTCATATATACGATGTGAACATTTCATATTCAAACGTATTCACCTCTTCGTTCTCTCTTCCTGGTACGTACGCGGTTGGATTGAGAATGTACGTCTTTTATTTGAATTATGACAATGATTGAATAAAAAAAATATTACTAACTCATTTCTTATATTAAATATATATGGAGAGAGAGGAACGGAAGTATCTTTATTGGAACGGAGTATCTTAACATTAGGTTCCGAGACAGAGGGAGCCTACCCTGCTATTTGCGGTCAGTTGTGAGTTGTGAGTTTAAGAAGTAGTAACAGTAGTAGTAGATGTATAAAATGAGTAAAAATATAATTATTATATATTTATTTCTTAATTAATTAGAATATCGAAATCAATAAGAAAAAAAAAAACATATAGTACGCAGCGATCCATATAAAGGTAATGAAACAGGATATAGATAATATCAATAAAATTCGATTAACATATGTAACAATAGACTACCTCAATTTCATACTGGACGGCCTCAACTCGTGCACAAAAGATAAAATTATTGGATGAGTTTGAATGTGCGGTATCTATCAATAAAACTCAATTCATGATATGCAATTTATTTCCTGCGAAAATTGATATATTATACATGAAGTTAATCATGTTATGTTTAGGTTATATGATTAAAAAATTGTAGAAGGAAGTATTGAGCAAGATTTTCAATAATATAATTATAAGGTATTAATAGCTAACTTTTACTGATCACGATCAACAGAGTGGATTATAGAGCAACATATAAGATTCTTTTTACCGTGGAAATAAACCGTATTTGGCGTGCCTCTTCCTAGTTTGATATGAAATAGCTAAACATTTTTCTAAATACAACAATCTTGCGTGCAAAATGTAATGGAATTCCAAAATATTTAAATTACGTTCTATGAAGTGTATAATATTATAGTAAACCATAATAAAATACTGAAATAACCAATCGATTTGCCTTAAGTAAAATTAAATATATAGAAGAAGGTGAGACCGTACGAGGGTCGCTAGTTTATAATTAAAAGATATTATGTACATTTATAAATCGATCGATCGATCATGATCATGAGACGATAGGGATATGTGATAGTACGAGTCATGGGTTCTTTTCCCAGCAGTATGAATTAAAAATTATCTTTCAGAAAGTGAAAATATGTTTTTTTTCAGCTGTATTTCGCATGTAGCAGGATAGGGAGCCTAGTGTTAATATACTCCGCTTTCCGCTTTCTGCCGAATTCTAGTAGCATCGCGTGTTGCGTGGCGGAAACCAAAGCCACGCTTTGTCTCGATAGCAAAGGGAAGAAATGAAAATATAAAATATTTCATTTCATAGAGTAGGAATCAAACTTACAACCTGCCACGTGCGCCTGCACCACGGCTGACCTCAATTGTGTTTATTACGTAATCATTTTCCACTTGATTTTAATACAGTGTATATATGTAAAGGTAAAAATTCAATTTATAATCCTAAGCAAATAATAAAATTATAAAAATGTTTTTTAATGTTTATGACATCCGTATGAAAGCAAGATTTGAATAAAAAAAGTTGGTGTATGTATACGAGTTGAATGCACAGACAGTAAGTCAAGTGTGGGACCGTCCTATATCGCTAGTGGTCTGTACTATGAATTAATTTAATATTATAATGTAGAAAAATAGACCAAACACGTTTTTATTTAGCCTTTTTTCGTATAAGCTAACAAAATATTAAATTTTTTATTTCAAATTGTTAAACATAGAAATTACTGATGAAACTATCTTTTAATTCGTTTGTCTATCTTTTAAAGCGATTTACCAAGGCGTGACGGTACTCACTTTAAATGGCGGTCAACATTTCGCCCTGATAAGCTGTATGTTGTAGTTTCAGTTTTTCTAAATAATTATTTATCCTATTTGTAAAAAAAATATTGTGTGTTTTGCAATCTACTAATGGTTTCTTCTTAATTTCTTTAACGAAATACATAATGTTAGTGACATTTTGTTACTATTGTTATGGCTATTGCAGAACGAAAAAGATACGTATACGTTATGTTTTTAGTTCCCTATTCCGATTTTTTTAAATAATGTAACTTATATTGTAATTACTTTAGTTGATGAAGTTGATCACTTTATTGAATGTCACTTATTAGTTCTTATTTTAAAACTAGCGGCCTGCCCGCGGCTTTGCCCGCTTGAATTAGATGATTATTCATTTAAGAAATAGAGATATTACAAACAGCCTTAATTATTAATTTATTTATTTGGATAAGTATTCACTATATTCTTTGTAAAATAACTTATATTAGCTCCTGTACAGTTTTTAAATTAATCACATATTTTAAGTAAATATATAATTGGTATACAGAATATACATAGAAAGCACGTTATTAGGCATTTTTATATAATCTATGAAATAATCAATATTTTCGGTCAAGTTCAAGTCGTACTCATGACCCGAGAGTTTCGTACCAGTTTCAAGAATGGAGATACACCAAAAGAATAACTTATTAAAGTTGTCATTTTGTATCAAATTAAGTACACATTAAAATTTGTACAAAAGTTGTCAATTTTTGAAAAATAATTTTGGAATTTTCCTTTATACGTGCCGTAAATTTTAACTTTTTAACAAATTTCGTAATTGTGTATCAACGGGATGCATAAACCTTCATAGTTTATCGTCATTTGATTGCGATGATTTAATTTAATATTCCTTCCGTCGTAATTAGTGTTTAACTCCACAGAACGTTTTTTGCGTTATCAAGATTCGTTAGTACCTACTATTGGTCAATAGATAGCGTCCTTGTATCGATTTTTTAATATGTCAAATATAAACTTCTTGAAAACTTAAATACTTATATCTTTAGTATTAAAATGATTAATATTCTTTAGTATTAAAATGATTAATATTCCTTCCGTCGTAATTAGTGTTTAACTCCACAGAACGTTTTTTGCGTTATCAAGATTCGTTAGTACCTACTATTAGTCAATAGATAGCGTTACTTGTGTCGTTTTTTACTATCTCAAATATTAACGTCTTGAAAACTTAAATACTCTTTTGATAGAGTGAAGCGATTACAATGAAATAAACACTAAAACCTACCTTGATTTATTTGTAATTTTTATGTGTAAAAGTTGCTTAAATTTATTGTGTACTTTTTACGTGATACGTGTTCACATAAACAGACAAACAGACAAACAGACAAACAGACCAACATTCCAAAAATGTTGGAAATGGATTCTGTTAATTATCCTTTAACACCCTGGCTAATTTTTTCTTAAATATTTTCAATGTACAGAAACGACTTTTCTACAGATTTATTATAAGTATAGATATACCTACATATCTGTAAAAAAATCGAATTACTCGTGTTTTCCATTTTGTTATTCCACAGAGGTTCAACATTCCACATTTCATTCTGCGGGGAAATTACAGACGTCTTCAAATTCGCTCTTAAGAAGTTTTTCATGAAATATTTATGGCATAAGCGCTGCGTCTTGTGTATTATCAAGAAAGGATACGGTGGCAACATAAAACAAAACGCCGAGAAATATATTTAATCATCGTGAACATTTGTATTTTTAAAATTGTTTCTATATATCTTTAGATCACTTCAGGTATCTTTACAATGATGACGATTTCAAAATAAGCTTAAATTACACCACGTCGTGCCTATTTATTCAAGGTCAAATGTTGCAAAAATCGGTTTTTTGAGTTTTCCAGCTAAACGGCAAGTTTTATAATAAAAATATGTGAGACAAAAATGATTCATCATGCAATTATCTATAAAAATTGTTCTTACACTTTTTTTCCTAAGAATTTCCATTCGGAGATAAAGCGATGCAAAATGTTGAAACAGTTGTATTCTTCATAATATGCATGTCAATTACCTTAACCGTACCGTAAATGATATATACGACCCGAGGCTCCTTCATTATTATTAAAGCTTACTCAAAATAGTGAAATTACGGTAAAGTTTATACAGTCCAATCATAATATTTCCCTATAATTAAATGTATTTGAAATACAAATAACAATAGGTTTTTAAATTCAATTGTTTAATCACTGTCGAACGTTGAGTTACTAAAAGTTAAGAATTTTAATTCAGAGCAGAAGTTTTAATTTTGCTATGAATAAGACCACAGATTTTTAATGCAACCTATAGATTTAAGAGAATTTAATAAATAGTTTAAAAATATTTTACACTTCTATTAAATAAATATGTGAAAACATATTTTTAATTTGATATTTTTAACATTTTTAAAGTGTTATTCCACACTTGGGAAAGAAAAATACTTATTTAGAAAACGTATTCTGAATTTAAATATTTTTAAAAAATATATACACTTAAAACTTAGTTATCTACTCTAAAACAACAAAATGCTTGAGCACTTCGGACGGCACTTCGGAATAGATATGTCTATTAAAAATATATATTTGATCCATTAACCGCCCTTTATCTTCATAATTTATGAGAAATATTTTATTAATTTTAGTAAAAGCATACGACGTCGCCTTATTCCAATGTAAAACGCATGCCACAACGCACACTCGTATTAATTTGTCGCTTTTTCATCAACACGACCTGAGATATGGAATTATATTCGAAATTAAATCAGCTTCCCTACATTATATTTTTGTTAACCAAGTAAAAATATTGTAGTTTTTTTGTTATATTAAAACAATATTTTTTAGAAACGTATAAAAAATTTAAACGTAGAGGGATTTGAACCTGCGCCTCTTAGACACCAAGAGTCACGGGTTCGAATCTTGCTACGTATTTTTTTTTATACTTTTCTAAATAATAATAATGTAAGCTTTATATAAAAACATAAATAAATTTTATGTTTCTATATAAAGCTTACATTTAAATTTTGTGATATTACAACTACAATTTAAATGCAAAATATACATGTAATATTTAGCAATGTTTAACTTTGTAAATCTCTATATTAAACATTTATGTTATGGCTTAAATAAGTCACGTATTCAGGAATCCACTTACAATATATTTCAGTATAAAATAAAGTACAAGGAAATAGAAAATTAAGCATGCACACCAGGCAACACCTTATCCTCGCTTATGGAAATACAAAAATAATAGAGATTGAGGTAGGAAAATTGAGGCCGGTCGTATCGCATGAGGTTGTAGGTTCGCTTCCCAATCGAGAAAATAAAATATTAAATATTTTCATTTTCTTGCTCTGGTAATGGAGCAAAGTGCGGCATTCTGTTTCGCCACACGATAAGCAATGCAATTGGATTTTTAATAGTTTACCCCTTACCAATACTATACCTCACTTTACTATAAGACTCATTTTGTTCTGTCTCTGTCACTCATTTTGTTCTGTCTTTGGCCAAAATATATATATAATTTTTATGTTTATTATTCGTTAATTACTATGATATTTTTTATAAATATTTTTTAAATATGCCAGTTGAGCACATATCACTTCACCAATGTCACATTTTGTAGAGAAGACACCAAAGAGATATCCACCATTCGTCATCGGTCAGCCCTCATCAGTGGGCCGTCGGCCGTCATCTATCATACGTCATCGATCGTCATCCATCTTCTATCATATGTCATCAAAATTAAACCTTAAATTTTATTTTATTATTTTTATTTACATTAAGACAGTACAAAAAATTGCTTGTTTGCGCAGCAAACAAAACATACTCCAACTGGCTGTTATCAGATTTTAAATTAATATATATATATATTTTATTATAGGTAACGTTTCAATAAATATAATATACTGTTTATATGAACCAATATACGAGAAACATATTTATATACGAAGCTCATTTTAATTTTCACTCTTTAAAAAATGAGTAAAATTTCTCGGTAACCCTTCCCCGTGTAATTAATTATCGTCGATTAAAGGTGGTCGTGGTCGACTTGATGGGGATAATTTAATAATTTCATTAATTAACACCGTGTCAACTTTTACTGGAAACATTAATAGATTTTGTAACTGGATAAATGAGTATATCCTTCTTTTTTATAAATAAATGAAAAATAAATTAGCTTCACGCTGTATCCCGCACACAGCAGGGTAGGCAGAGGGAACCTAGTGTTAAGACACTCCGTTCCCCACTTTCTGCCCAATTCTGGAGGCATTGCGTGTTGAGTGGCAGAACTCAACGCCGCGCTTAACCTCAACACCAGAGCGAAGAAATGGAAATATAAATTTAATTAAATATTTCATCTCCTCGAGTGGGGATCGAACCCACAACCAGTCGGTTTTGCAGTCACACCTCGTGCCGCTGCGCCACGACCGGCCTTTTTTATTATCTTTTAAAGAATAGATGTTTTTTAATTTTTAAATATCAATAATCATAAAATATCAAAGTTTTTTTTATATGAACGTTAATAGGGTGTAGGTATAATAAAATTATATTTTTTTATTTTATGAATAACATATTATAAATTCCAGCCGCGGCGCGTAAATGGGGCAGACTGTAGGTTCGATTCTCACTTGAGGAAACAAAATATTTAAACTTTCGTTTCTTGGCATGAGTGTCGAGGCAAAGCGCATCGTTCAGTAACACCACTAAACGTAATGCCGCCAGAATATGATGGAAAATGGGAAACGGAGTGTCTTAATAGAAGTTTCCCTCTATCTACCCTGCTATGTGCTGGATACAGCGTGAAGCTGATATTAGATATGATTAAGTATAGATTTTTTCTCACATTCACGCTGTATCTCGTATGCGCCCCTGGTACACTACAACGAGGGAGCCTATTGTTAAGACTGTGGGTTCAAATCCCACTCAAAGGAATGATTATTTTATAATTGAATAAATGACTAATATTAAGACCGTTTCCATTTCTCCGCTCTAGTAAAACAAAGTGCGGTGTTAAGTTCTGCCACTTAACATGCTGTCTCTATTTGAGGCGGTAATAGTACATAGTATATTGCACTACTTACCTCTATCTACCCTGTTTGACGGAAACTAACATGCAGTTAAACGATGAAAAAGAGTGAAACTTCCATTGCAACATTGCAAGAGCGTTCAATCAATTCAATAGCGAGATGGTTCACCCACTGCGCTATTAAATATATAATATTAATAATATGAAATATAAAGGAAAAGAGTTTGTTTGGGTGAACGCACTAATCTCAGTAACTATTTGACTTGAGCTTTGACTTAAAAAAATATGTTTGTGCTAGATAGTGCATTTATCGAGGTCACATTTTGCTCCTCGAATAATGATAATTTAAAAGCCCCTCAAGAAGTTAAGAAAATAAACAACTAACTTGTTGAGTCATTGCTGAGAGTACTCTCGATTAAGTCAACTTTCAAACAAAACCAAAACGAAATCAAAAGCGTTTCATACATTTGTGAGTTACGAAGCCAAAGTCAGACATACAGATACACGCATACACGACAAACTTTAATTAAGTGTAATGATATTGAGGTATATATGTATATACGAGTAAACATACCCTAAGCTTTATTACCCACGGATATTGTACTATGTATATATATCTCATATTTATTACTAGCGGCTCGCCCACGGCTTCGCCCGCTTAAAATACATGATTAATGATTTAATAAGCACAATCGATTGACAACTATAATGACTTCTAATATGATTTTTTTTACGACATTATCGTCAAAGAATTTTTGATTGTTTTAAATAAAAAAATACGACCATTGCTGATATTTGATATTTATAAAATATACATAAAGCTAATTATGTATTACACGTATATATTTTTGTAACTTTATGTTCCTTTTACCTATATAATATACGTCTCATCATAATTCTAAAACTCTGTTAAATGTGCTGATGTCAGTGAATAGTTTAATTTAGGTTGTAGGATTCATAATATTCTTTGTAAAATAACTGTATTAATTGCATATTAACTCCTGTAAAGTTTTTAAATTAGTTACATATATTATATGAACGAACCAACCAAAATATCTTTGTATTTACTTGATATTTCTTTCAAGATCGTTCTTTATCTCTGTGTTGAATTAATTACGACTTAAACTTAACTGTTATGATTAATTAAGGTAATCTCCACTAACAATTCAATTTTGTTTACTTTATTGTATAAAATATTATATAATAGTGCTTCAAAAATATATATTTTTATCAACAATCATATAACCCAGACGTTTCGAACGTCATTCTTTAGCCAGGGTCATACCAGCGCGATTTCTATATAACATTCGCTGGCAAGCTAATGCCTTGAGTTTATTCAAATGACGATAACTTTTTTTTTAATGAACCGATTTTGATGAACCAAACTTTAGAACCTATATTGAGTTAAAACAAAGCAATTGGTGAAATTTTCAAGTAAATCGGTTCAGTAGTTTCAGAGAAAAATGCGGACAACAATATGTCGACAGACAGACAGACAGACAGACAGACAAGAAATTCAAAAAAAATCTTTTTGCTTTCTATTAGTCTTTTTAAGTGTCCCTCTATCCATTTCAGTCAAAATTACTAAATGTACAGACAAAATATTTTTACTGTCTTATTATATATAGAGATAATGTATTGACCTCGACCAACAACTCTGTATCGTAAAATATGCAATTAACATTGTAATTTAAAGCCGCAGTGAGGTTGAAACTAGCGTTAATCTAAACGGTCATCGACGATAATCGATGTAGAATATATGAGGCGATCAAAAATCATTATAATTATATTGATACCGATTTTCCCGCACAACTGTCAGAGTGGAATAGAAGGGACACAGTGATAAGAGACTACGTTCTTCACGTATCACTCAAGTGTTAAGGTTAATATTCTTTGAAATACATTGTAATAAAATTATATTTAAGTTATTATTTTTAAATATATATTACATAAAACGAAATAAAAGTAAAGTAACAATATCGGCACTTATATGTTTTCCCGCAGACGAACGCATATAACATTTACATTAAACCATCGTTAAGTAAGAAGTTATAAGCCATGGAACTGCAGTTATATGGCTTCGCCCCTTAATAAAGCTTACTTCTCCCAACAGTAAGATTAGTACTTGATGCATGTAACAATGACCACGAACTTATAGATTTTAAATGTATATGAATGACATAGAGCGTGAAGCTAAAAAAAAATATTTTTTTTCGTATTCTACACAATTAATAAGTATTCTTCTCGATTTTCTATTTTAATTAATTATTTTTATATTTAATTATTTTGTTTACATTATCGCGGCACAGTTACAAAACAGGAGATAAGTCAACAGTTTTATTAATATATTTAAGTGACATTCAATGGGCAGGCACCCTAGCAGGTGTACCGACCGGAAAGGATATCCTGGAGGGAGATCTGTGTCCATTAGAGAGTATAAAATAGATTCATCGATGCACTAAGTACTACTCATATCTTTATATCACAAAGAGTTAGAACTCAACCATAACAATTAAAAAAATAGAATCTAAATTAAACCTAACTTGATACATCATACAACTCACGTCACTAACATCGTTATCATTAAATGCTGAAGCACGAAACCAAATTCTGTTTTACGTTGATAGACATAATTGTTACTCATACATACACAGACACTGTAGATTGATGCATCGTCGATACTATCGAATCACATTTGCTTTGTAGGTGTTATAATACATTTTAAACTATAAAATTGAATATATTATTTTTTAGACGGGACTAAATTATTATTTTTAATAAATTTATTTATTAAAAATAATAATTTATGTATTCAGCCACAGCAGGTTATGCAGAGGAAACGTAGAGTTAAAACATTGCTTTCACCAACGAGTGATGGAACGCCGCGCTTTGAATCGACACCAGAGCGAAGAAATGAATATATTTAATGTTTCATTTCGAGTAGGAATCGAACCCATAACCTGACGCGTTTACAGTTACGCATTTGTACCTCTGCGCCACGACTGGTCTCATAACTGTACAAATCCAACTAATAATAAAAATTATTTAATTTCTCCGGTCTGGTCAAACATAACACGGCGTTATGTCCCGCCATATAACATATACTTTTTTGAAATGAACGTAAACGGCAATTATAGTGGATATCGCTAGGCTCTTAAAAAATGTAGGGTAAAAATTATTCTCCCTAATAATTATGTGAACTTCCTTTTTGACTCAATATTCTTTGAAATACATTCCGTTTCCCTCTTTCCGCCAAATTCTGGAAACATTGTATGTTGAATGGCAAAAGTCAACGCCGCGAAATATTTAATAATTTCAAGATATGAAATTATTAAATATTTCATTTCCTCGAGACGCAAACGAACCCATAATCTGTCACGATTACAATCACAATTTGTTTTGGCCAAAACTTTTTACAATAACAAAAATCTGGCATTTCCAATCTTACTTCACTTTAGTTTAACTTAACTGTTACAGTCAAACTAACCACGCGTTTACAAACTTGAATGAATAGAGCAAAATAGAACGGAGCAACACAAGATCACTCAGTTACATCGCTTGGTTAGAACCAAAGCTTTAAACGCCGACTGCAGTTGAATATCGTGGAAATGGAAACATTTTTTGAATATACCCTCTTTTTTGATTTCCGTTTCGTGCACTCTGGATTTTTAGTAAATGGGGATTTTTGATGAAATCGTTTTTCTTAGCTTCATGCTGTATCACGCATAGAACAGAGTAGACAGAGGGAAGCTAGTATTAAAACACTACGTTCCTGTTTTCTGCCTTCTGTTGAGTGGCGGATTTCAACGCTGCGCTTTTTCTCGACAACAGAGCGGCAAAAATGAAAATATTGAATATTTCATCTCCTCAAGTGGAACTCGAACCCACAAACTGGATGAAGTAAAGAGCTTAGTCACCTTTCATACTGTTCTGAGTTCCAATTTTTCCTACTAAATTTATTTAATTTTCAAATGTAAATCTTTGAGAAGAAGTGTATTGTAATTGTACTTATATGTAACAACTCAATTGTATTTGCACGTTCAATACGTAAGTAATTAATTCCAAGTAAAATTCGGTTTCCTATAAATATACAAATTAACTTAAAAATAATATAATATCAAAATATATTACGAAATCTTGTATTATATTCATATCATGTAAATGCAGAACCCAAAAAAGGTCAAAGAAATATATTTATAGGGCTAACTCCTCTGTGAAATAATATGAATAAATCTGTAACATTTGCTGTCTGAAAAGAAATTACAGATTTTCTTTCCACATTAGTAGTTAAATAACATTATTTTTCATTTAAGTTACAAGAAAGAATACCAAAGAGAGGGAGAGGATTAGAAGCCAGTCGTGGAGCAGGAGCACAAGCGTGTGAACGCGCTGTAAACGCGACAGTTTCATTCAGTTCCACCACCCAACACGCAATGTCAGTTCAGTGTGTCAAATAACTAATTCAGCAGTTTAAGCGGGTGAAGCTGCGGGCGGATCGCTAGCAGAACTATAATATATATTATTTGTTTTGAAACAGTTTTTTTGCTTTACGCAGTATCTTATTAATAGCCGAGTAGGCAGAGGGAACCTAGTGTTGAGACTCTTCGTTGTCCGCTCATTTTTTTATACGTTGCGTGTTGCGTGAAAAATATAACATTTACAATTTATCAATAACCTATTAAACAAGAAAAAAGGAAATTAATAAAAGTTCTCATGTTATAAAGACTTTGTTGTAAAACAAAAAGAGGATTGTCTATCTTAGAAAGCAATTTTCCTAAACTGCAAGATACCGGAGCACAATGGTGTAATCTTAACCTATTGTTAAGAGATAACTGTTCTAACACCGATATTATTACCTTTCCAACTATTTCTACCTTTCCAATACGTGTGTATAATAGACAATGGTATATGATTTTTTTAGCTTCACGCTGTATCCCGCTCAGAGCAGGATAGGTAGAGGGAACCTGCGTATCTAGTGTTAAGACATTCCGTTCCCATTAATAAATTTCGGTTTCCTATTTTCCGACAAATTGGATTTGCTTCATTACCAGAGCGAGGTAAAGAAAATATTAAATATAATAATAAATAATATTTATTACCACTTTCGATAAAAATAAAAACTCTACGTTGAGTCCCACTTCTTAATACACAATATCTCGAGAATTAGGCAGAAAGTAGAGAATGCTTTGTTACACTACTGTGTTTCCTCTGCCTACAATATAGGAAATTTACTTGAGATTCTACTTTATCTAATCTTTAAAAACTAAAGTTATGAAACTGTCTTTTTTAAATATACATTCATATATATTTGAATATATACATCCAAAATGTCACATGATGGAAAGTGAAAATAGAAAACGAAGTGAAACCTATTTACTTACTTGTTAAAACATATTACTTTTGCGACTCTACTCTACTACTACGAGTAAATATTTATTCTAAAAGACCTGCATTCACGTTTCGAAGTTACATCTTAAACTCGAACTTAAGTCGTGTTCGTTATATAAACTCTATGTGCGGGTGAAAGTTTTACAAAAGTCCAGAAAATCCAGCTACAAGATTTTGTTTCTTTGAATATGTACATATATTTTTTATTAAGCACTAGATGATCTTGTCTGTCTTGTCTATTTCTCAGGATCACGTGGAAGTATCAAGCTAAAATTTATATCTTATATTACATCTCAAAATAATATATTTACGGTCCCTTAGAGCAGTGAATTTTTTTTTTAAGTTTTATGGTTCGGTAGATAGCGTAGCTCAAACATCGCATTAATGTGTATTTTAAGGGAACCACTAGGCCTAAATTTGCATCGCAAATCCCCTGCACTGGTTCGAACTCTCCTCCCTGAAACGTGGTACGGAAGCTCTACGGAAGCTAAATACTATCACGGTTCAATTCGTGTTTAATACAGGTTAGGCATTCAAATCTATATTAAGTTTTTTCATGTGCATTTTAAATGTATTTTTATGTAATATAAATAAATAAATGCATCTTTACAATGGTTTAATAATTTCCACCAATATTTTTTTTTTAATACACAAAAGGTTTAAATGCCGTTATCTCTAATAGAAAAAATGCTTCAAAGATAAGGCATATGTTGTATATATAATACATGTTCTTTTATAATATTTATTAATATAAAACCGATAATCTATAAATACTTGTAACGTGGCGACTTAGAAAAACATACTTGTGTGCGCCTACCCGCGATATCGAAAAATAACAAAATAGCCTTATGGCTATTGTGATAAATCTACGCAGGTGAAGCCGCGGGCAGAACTAGTTTATTATACACGAAGTAATATTTAGTGAAAACAAGTAATAAGCATGTTTCAAAACAAAAAAATCAAGAAAATATCAAACTATCGAAAAAAAAACATTACACATATCATTGTTACATTCAATATTTGAAACGGAAACCATAAACGTCACTGTTGCTGCTATCGTTGCTCATTGGAAATTTATGTCGACTCCAAATATAACTTAAGTACCTACTAACTTACGTACTTAGTACTTCTTTTGTTAAGTTAAATTACCGGTAAAAAAATTGGAAGTAAAAATCACCGGTTTCCACCGCGAGCGGAACGGATCCAATAATGAATACGTTGAATTTGCAAGAGTAAACTGCATAGTATCTACTTGGATTTCCACCAAGAAATAATCGGACGGAAAGGGTCGAGCGAGTAGAAAGAGTTGAAATGATCTCGCTCAATTCAATTTTTTTTCAGCTTCACGCTGTATCCCGTGAGTTTATTGCAGTAGCTTTAAGCAAAATGAGGGTATTAAATTTTTGATGTAAATTTATTTTATTTTACTATAACATATAACTAAGTATTGTCACATAATTCACGAATAATCGCCCAAGTACGACATTAGGATCAGCACCTTAAATTTTTAACGCAAAAGTTCCTTGAAAAAGATGTAAACTATCTAACTACGCTTTGGAGTGCCGATTTCAAATATAGACAATACTTTTTTTTATATTTTTTCTATAGTTATTAGTTATTACCTACATTTAAAATCATGATTTAATTTATTATGAGTTTCTCGAACAAACGCCGTTTAATTAAGGTCACGAAATGTGTGGCCTTTGGGACTAAATCGACTTTATTCATATAAGTTATCATTTTAAACTAACGGTAATAATATCAGCATTTAAATGTTAATTACTATGAAAGGTATTGTTTGGGGAAGGTAGTAAAAGGCTTATACGAAGTTATTAATGTTAAACTTTATAGGTTTGCGTTAATGGAAGTACAAATAACATGGAATGAAATTAGGGCAAAATCGTGGCTTTTCATGAGATAAGGCCAATTGTGGCGCAAAGTGTGACTGTAAAATCGACTGGTTGTGGGGTCGATGCCCACTTGAGAAAATAAAATATTTATTTAAATTTATATTATCATTTCTTCGCTCTGGTGTCTAAGCAAAGCGCGGCTCTGCGTTCCGCCACTCAAAGTGGTGAACGTAGTGTCTTAACACTAGGTTCCTTCTGCCTACTCTGCTGTGTGCGATATACAGCTTGAAGCTTATTTAATGGGATAATTTACATTCAGGTTTATTTATTTTTTGTTTTTTTTTTCAGTTTCACTGAAGCGCATTAACCAGGTAGGCAGAGAGAACCTTAATTTTCATTTCGTTCCCATTAAGGCACTGAAAAAGAACAGAAGTTTCTCACTTTCCGCCTAATTCTGGAGACATTGTATGTTGCCTCGTTACCAGACCGATAAAATAAAAATAATTAGTTCTCCCTAGTGGAAATCAAACTTACAATCGTCACGTTCACTATCAGGCGATGTGAGCTTCGTTACGACGTCGTAGAATTTTTATGATGTAATTGGACGAGTATTCTGCAATTCCTATTGCTTTATACTCTTAATGCAGGAATATTCATAATCCAACATTTTTTTAGAGTTACCATATTGTATTTAAAATGACATTGATTTTGCAAAACAACAGATAAATTTAAAAAAAAACATGAGTATACGTTATATGGGGAAAAATAAAAAAAAACATGAGTATACGTTATATGGGGAAAAATAAAAAAAAACATGAGTATACGTTATATGGGTACTAAAAGAGCGACTTAAAAACTCATCTAAATATATGAATTTAAGTATTTTTTCATTCGTAAACGCGATGCGCAATTTAGATTCTTAATATCCATACTATGCATAATAATTATTAGAACATCCTGTCTTGGGAAGTATATTATATAGGAAAATGTTCTTATACTAATATGTATGTATAGTATGTATTTTAAGAATCGAGAGAATTGAGAGAATTGAGGTCAGTCGTGGCACAGGGGCACAAAGTGTGACTATAAATAGACTAGTTATGGGTTCATTTCCCATTCGAGGAAATGAAATATTTATTTAAATGTATATTTCCATTTCTCCGCTCTAGTGCTGGAATCCGTTACTCATCACGCAATGGCTTCAGTATTCAGCGGAAAATTAGGAACGGAGTGTCTTAACACTAGGTTCCCTTTGCCTACCCTGGATATTGCGTGAAGCTAATAAAATAAAATATGATATTTTTTTTATAAATTTAATTGATAGAAAAATTTATACAAAGTTATCCATAAATATGTTTATATGGCATATGGTGTACGACCTCATTTATTATTTAGGCTTCTTCCCCTGGGTAATATTTTATGATTTCCCCCATATGGAGCTGTGAGGCGCCGCTTCAAATACGAATGAATGTTTAAATATGTAAACATAATAAACTAAAATTTTCACATGTTTTCTGCACGAACAAATCGTTTCTTAACATAAAAGTGACATTTTACATTTGAATTTGACATTATTATGTTTAGTTTTTAAAAAATGGGTCATCTATCCCGGTTTTACCCTACCTAGTGAATATATTTTAAAATATTTTGTCTAAAAGTATATTTGCTGGTAAATTTGATGATAAGTGTAACATATCTTTATATAATTTCCACCCTTATCGTTTGAAAACACAACCATAAAAAACGTCAGTGAAACTTGATTTCAATTTCTATTTACACTCGGTTCTTTATTTATCGCTTGTTATTAAAGTGTGCTTCATGTTCTTAGGTGACCGAAGCTAAAGCTATATTTTGTCTTATCTTATCAATAAAACACTTTATATAAATATATAGATTGAAAACAAAACAGAAAAATAAACAGAAGTAATGTTTTCTCATACTCGCGAACAAAATTTGAACTCAAGATCAATAGAAATACAACTATTCAACTGCATAACGAGGATGTACGACACGAGTATAAAAATCCATTTAAAAACAAACCACTTGGATCGTAAAAATGTAAACGTAACATAGCATCTGAGGAACTATCACAACAGAATACGTAACTAAATTCGATTAACATGGAAACGTATAATCTTGCAAATTATTATGAATGCAAATGAATGAGAAAATATCATGATACCCACAAATAAACAAACTTTTTCAAGTTACATGCATCTTTTGCTATCTCCCGCTATATCACTATTTTCAAGACATTTCATGTTGAGTGATTAATTTTATATGTCTAAAAATGGAGAATATTTAATAATTTAATTATAGGTATACTCCAAGTGGAAATGGAATCCACGGAATTTGCTCCACTATGCTTCTATGGTTCCAACAAATATTGAATATACGATAATAAGCACATATGTATATCTATATTTCTAATTATCATATTTTTTGATACAAACAATGGCCTTCAAAGAGTTTGATATGAACCTGGTGTGTTTTTAGGTTTCATGATATTTAGGGCAAATTATAATTTTATGATATAGAAACATTGGTTTGCTGTTCCTTTGTAAAACGGGTGCAGAGACTAGTAACATCTGACCTACATATATGTTGCAGTTTTTATCAAGAAGAGTAACTCTAGTCAAAATAAAAGAAAGGCAAGCAGAGACGGCTTGGGGGCATTTGGCTCACTTTATTTTTGCATCGAAATCATTTGGTGTTGAGTAGTACGCGGGAAAATATAGATTTACGTATTTATATATTATATCAACACATTGTCGATAAACTTGATTATTCAAAGATTACATTAAAGATATTTATTATTTAATTTAACTAACTTATACTTTAAGAAAGCGAAACTTTCCAATGTGTTAATTATGCGAGTTGAGTGTGGATAAACTGTAAAATGGAGAGTAAGATGTATCATTAGGTCTCTGGCTATCTTACAATATTAAAATAAATAATTTTTTCGGAGAGTCATCGACCCTTAGTCTATCTTAATAAGAAAAAAATACATCAAATCGGATGTTCAGTAGAATGCGTAATATATGTATGTATGTACGTATTTTGATTTTATTTTATCTTATAATAAGCCCTCCGAATGTTTTCGTTGTTACCACATACAATAAAAGCTTTATATCTTATCATATATTACTAATACACAAATACTTTCTTTTTTATTTCCATTTGGAAATAAAAAAGAAAGTATTTGTGTATCAACATCAAAGGATTTTTACAACATTCCATATTTGTAAATGTTAATATTCTATTGTACTTTCATACATATTGTAAACAAAGAAAATGTTAGTTACTGAAAAAATACACTTTACCCGTTCTCCACATTTTGTCTGTTCAGAGATATTAGACGAAATATTTATATTATTAACTAGCGACCCGCTCGCGGCTTTACCCGCTTGTACCACAACATTATTTATACTTGTGTAAGTTCTAACAAGCGTATAAGAATTTTAACGTAGCTGAGTTGACGAGAACATATGACTTTGTGGTCTGAGCGCTTGGACGGTTTTCAAGAGGCGCGGGTAGAAATCCCTACGCTCGTCGCACCGTTTAAATTTTTATACGTTTTCTAAATAAGTATTTTTCTTTTCTACGTGTGGAATAACACTTTTGAAAATGTCAAAAAAATATATTTGTTCTCTCATTTGAGTTATTTTCGCGATCTTATATTATCATAGATATCATAGATATCAGATCATCTAAAAGCATTATCATTTTAAAGATAATATTCATTCATAGAAAGTTTGCGCCAATTCAATAAAACACTTATTATGTAGCTATATTGTCACATGCAATACTTTATATTGACATAATTTTTAATGAACTAATTGAAATAAAATTAAACATAAAAAAAAGATTATCCAAATACAACATTGAAAACTGCATTTAAATATAGTATTAAGCCGTTTCCGCTTTCCCAAATAAGTAATATTGTTGATTTCACATTTTCACATTTGATTTCACATTTCAGTTTTCTAAATAAGTAATATTGTTGATTTCACAGTGTATAACGACACATATATTGTAATTAAACTTACGTTCAAAGCTTTTAGATACATTGCAATAAAAAAATACACTACAGTTTGATGTCTCCACCGTAACAGTAGTATGTAGTAGTAGCAGGCAAACCTTGGATAGGTTTACCAAAATCAAATACGAATTTTCATCGCAGCTTGAATCACACATTCAAATTCCAGACACATATATCTGTGTGTGTCCGTCTGTCAATATGTCAATGCATACAGAGTAGCCAATAGGATTTACTCGGGAACTTTAATTTAGAACGTTCGCCCTGAGAGTAAGTCAATATGTGACAATTTGTTTGTTTACTTGTTGACTTGTTGAGCATAACGTATGTACGACAGTATATCATAAATACTTGCTGTAAGAACTCTTTTTGTCCAGTTGATAAGTTAGAGTACTCTAACTTAACGCGACATGTTGTGAGTGCGATTCTCACTCGAGGATCTGGTTGCTGTTCCCCCTTTTGAGTTCCAAGGCAAATCACGAATTTTGTAAGTGAATTTTGAAGTGGGAAACGGAAGTGTCTTAATGGAACGGAATATCTTAAAAGTAGGTTTCCTATTCCCCTCTGCCTATTGCAATTTTTTTCAGCTTTACGCTGTATTCCTCATATGGTAGTTTAGGCAGAGAGAAGATTATGTCAAACATACAGTAGACACTATTGTCGAAATTACCGCTGAACTTTCGAGGCACGTGTCTGTTGAATAATTGAACTCAACGCCGAACTGTGTCTTATTACCAGAGCGGAATTTCCCCGAGTGGGAATCGAAGCCACAAACGTTGCATTTACAGTCACACGCTTGTTGCTCTGCGCCATGACGGCATTTCTCTGCTATGTGCTAAAACATATAGAGGTAAGCAAATAATGTTATCTGATTGCAAGATTGTGAGTTCAACTCCCATCTGGGCAATTAGTTATTAACATTTTTCAGCTCTGGAAGGCAAAATGGGGCGTTATGTTCTGCCACTAAAGAGGCAGTGTCACGAATTAGAGCGAAAGATGGAGAACAGAGCGTCTTCGCTAGGTTCTCTCTGCCTTACTTACTATATTATACGGAACAAAGCGTCAAGTTCAAAATATTACTTAGCATCTTTAAATAATCATCTAACAGTAAGATAGACCTTACCAAAAGCGAACAAAATTATCTACATCTTGCTCCTGAAGAAATATTTTCTATATATAATCTCATAGAAATTAATGAGCCTTTTAAGTCAAATATTTAGTACAATATTACAAATATTTACTTGTGTCTATTTAGGATTCTTATCCTTCGAGTAATATTTTCTTACGCAACTCCAACCTTTAAAAATAAGGCCTGATTGAGTTTTACCGCGAACTTTTGCTCGTACCTGCTATTTAAAAATAATGGGAACGGAACGGAACACGGAACTCAACGACGCAATTTGTTTTATAATAGTGTGGAAATTAAATAAATTTATATACCTATATTCTTTCCCCTGAGTGAGAATGGAACCCGCATTTACTGTTAGACATTGGAGCATTGAAGCATAGAATAACAGATTATCCTATGCTTCAATGGCAATATTTTACGTAGTAACTGAGAAACAAGTCAATAGTAATTGCGCAGATAACAGATCTATGACGTCATATGGCGGAGCAATGCGTACTGGTGGATGTTTAAGGTTAAGTATCAGAAAAGTGATTAGTTTTTTTTTAAATTTATTTACAGAAATATATCTATAATAACTAAATGTATTATAAAGATACAAAAAGTTCACGTGAACTGTATCAATATTAGAATTGTTATTCTAATATACTAATATTTTAAATGAAAATAACAATACATTTAAACGTTTAAATGTTATAATACCTACGATCTACGATATAAAAAGATCTGCAATAAATAAATATAATATGTAAGAGCACAAACTTTCAACTGTAAACGCAACAGGTTGTGGATTCGATTCCAACTCGAATAAAATGTTAAATATTTTCATTCCCCTGGCTTTGGTAACGCCACAAGAATTCGGTGGAAAGTGGGGATCGGAGTATTTTAACACTAGACTCCCTCTGCCTACACATGACATGCTGAGTGCGGGATACAGCGTGAAGCTTATTTATTTAAATAATAAAGTTTAAAAAGTCATTTTAAATATTTCGTTTTGGTAAATTTTAAAAGGGCATAAAAGTATTCCTGTTCAAAAGCCTTCTTAAAAGTGGTATGCGAATAATTTTCTCATAATAAGTGAAGTGCAATTTTCCACTTCGCATAACAGCGACAGCAGTTCAATGTTGCTTCTCGTAAACGTAAACAGAACCACAATACAGCTTCGAATTACATTAGATTCTTTTATACTTATATCTTACGAATCTTTTCATTTTTTTAAATGAAAATTTTGTAATAATTTTGTAAGTGTAATACAATTTATGATAGAAATTATTTTAAAATCCCATATAATGTAAAATATGGTGTACATATGTGTAAACTTTTACATCGTCAACTGAATGAAAAATATTTTTTTATATTTTTTTATAATTACAGCTACCCACATGGAGGAGGATGGAGAGGCAGAAGGAGACTAGCGCCAGGAAATTCCGATCTCCACTTTGGAGGCAGTGTGTGGTTAGTCGTTACGTCTTACGTCACTACTGACCTCAATAAATTGTATTTCAAGAATTTATGTTTATTTAAAAAAATCCATTTTGATGTGAAAGTGCACATGTAGGTATTTTGCCCTGTTTTTGAACTTTTTTTGTTCTTTGAATTGATGCCACAAATGCTACTTCTAGATTTCCTTGGTTTCTGAGCTTACTTACATGGACATCTCGATGCACCGGCAAACGCGGTGGGTGTTGATATTAGTCCCAATTTTGGGAATAAATCATTTTCATTTCCTCGCTCTGTTGTTAAGGCAAAATGTGGATAAATTTTCGCCAATCAACACGCACGTCTCGAAACTTGAGCGGTGCGCGAAGAACACAGTCACTTAACACTACTACACTTTCATTACGCAAGATACTATACGTAAGATACAGATTAAAACTAAAAAATACTAATGTAATACATATACAAAAAATACAACATTTTCATTTACATTTTTAATTGCCCTAAAGGTTGAGTAAGTATACTTGTAGTGAGCGTACGTTGGAAAATCTGTGTGGCGTGAGTTAAGTCCACTTCTGGTACTCTTAGTGGAAATTATTTTGATGTTGCTTTTTTGAGTTATTTTTTTATTGAATTAAAAAAAATACATAAATTTCGATCTTTAAAATACACAAACTATAATTTCCCACATTGAATTTTAGTTAATAATTTGAACTTTTTAAATGTAGCTATAATATATGTAAGTAAAATGTAACTATAATATAAATATATACTACACAAGGGGTACAAGCGTGTGAGTGTGAATGCGAGAGGTTGTGGATTCGATTGTCACTCAGATAGCGGAGTGTCTTAACACTACATGTCTTCCCTGCTATATGCGAGATACAGCGTGAAGCCGAAAATAAATTACAAAATAGATTTACAATATATAGTTAGATAATGAAAGAGAAAATAGTGCCATTGTTTTTTTTGTAATGTGAATGTTTCTTCCACAATAATGTGTCATCATCATCAATATAAGATTTAAAAATATATTATAACTATGAATAATAAATGACCAGCTTTATATTGTTTTACCTTCACTAAAATTTTAGTTGGTTATTTGTTGCTTGGAGGAGTTAATTACTGACATGACTATGATAAGGAATTTCAAAATTTTGGTCTTTAATGATCCTCAGTAGACTGAGAGCTATTTTATATATTATCGCTATTGTTCTATATTTGGGGGGAGTCTGGTTGGGAAAAACGTCGATCAATTTGAGAATTCATCATACAAACATTGAAGCACGTTGCCACAAGAGAAGATAAACAAAGAGTGAAAAACTACTGGATTTTCGTAAAGTTCCGTGAAAAACCCACGTGCAATAAGGAAAAAATATTTCTGGTATATAAAAATCAATTCACGAGCTATAATAATCGAGTTAGAAATAATGACACTTCAAGTCCTTACTGTCTCGTTTTCTTTTCTCTAATTCTGTAGAATAATATGGTAATGGGACTTTCAAGAAAAGACTAGAAATGAAAATATAATCACGCCTTTAGTCCTAAGTAAGAACAAACAGTATCATATTCACCGTTACTTATGAGACCCATATCATAGAGGGATCTTAGTTTTGGATTAACTAAATTGATTTAAATTTTAGAGTTTTAGTAAGGCTATAAATACTTATCAAATAATAATAACTTTAGAAACAATAAAAATTTCATTTTTTTTTATTTGTTTGCTATGTTATATCTTGTATCTTGTCGTTCAAGCATGTAAAATTACATATATACATATAAATAGAAATCAATCGTGGCACAATCGTGTGTGTGTTTTTGGATTAGTTGCCCACCCGAGGTAATGAAAAATTTAATATTTTAATTTCTTTGCTCTGATGTTGAGGCAAAGCGTGGCGTATTATGTTTAGAATATATATTAATATACATGTTCACTATACATATATTACATATACACTCTAAACATAATGACTCGAATTCTGACAGAATATAAACAACGAAATGTCTTAATATAAATTCTCTCTGACCCCATTACTATGGATATATGATAAAATCCATACCATGGTGCTCACTCTCCCATACACTACAACTTCCTGAACTTAACAACCTTTTTTATTTTTAAATCTAAGTGTCAATTATTTATTAGATATGTAGTGAATATTATCTTTTATAAAATTAAATAAATAATAATAATAATAATACATGTAAACTTCTATTTCATTCGATATTAATATTATATACTTACACTACATTCTATTTTCAAATTTACTTAAAACTAAATTGTTAATATTTATATTTAATATTCATCCACACGCAGCGCATTCGCATGACAAACTTGTTTCGAGTTTTTTTGCTGTGCGTGACGTAGCCTGCTTGCTAGCTACGAGTAAAGAGTCGGCTACTATCGCTTGCGACGTTCACTTGTTTTAAATATTGTACTCTATGCGTGTATTCAATTTTAAGCCTTATCTTCTTGCTAATACGTATCTGTTTTGCTTATCTGTTTCTTTTAGTATTTCTTTAAATTTCTTTATTTCCTTCTGTGAGTGTGTAAAATTATTTTCTTTGTATATCTTCTTAAGTGTTAATAAATTTGTCAAAAGAGTCGGCTACTATCGCTTGCGACGTTCACTTGTTTTAAATATTGTACTCTATGCGTGTATTCAATTTTAAGCCTTATCTTCTTGCTAATACGTATCTGTTTTGCTTATCTGTTTCTTTTAGTATTTCTTTAAATTTCTTTATTTCCTTCTGTGAGTGTGTAAAATTATTTTCTTTGTATATCTTCTTAAGTGTTAATAAATTTGGACAATTATTCCACAAAATTTTGGAAATTTAATTTCACTCCGTAATTAAAAATATAAAATATTAATAAAATAGCGTAAATCACAAAAACCGCTATATTGGTGACCCCGAAATTAGTGAACACTACATTAAATATCTACGTTTTCTGCTGACGAGAAGATTGAAAACGGCAAGAGGCCATTTTGACGACCTTTGCAAGGTGACCTCTAGTACACGATGGAGGACGCGACTACATCCAACGTTTGTAGGATTGGCGTGCGTATTCCACCATTCTGGCCGGAAGAACCAGCGCTTTGGTTTTCACAAATTGAAGGTCAGTTTGCTTTATCTCATATAACAAGTGATGCTACAAAATTTTATTACGTTGCCGCTCAGTTGGACAATCAATTTGCTGTCGAGGTGAAGGATATTATAATTTCTCCTCCCGAGACGGATAAATACGTCACTCTTAAAACGCAGCTAATTAAAAGACTATCTGCGTCTCAAGAAAAGAAGGTGATGCAGTTGCTGAGGCATGAGCAACTAGGTGATCGCAAGCCATCGCAGTTTCTGCGATACATACAAGATCTTGCGGGTTTGTCTGTTCCCAAAGATTTTTTAAAAACATTATGGTCAAGTAGATTACCACAAAATATTCAAACTGTTATAGCTTCGCAGCCTGATCTACCTATAGAAAAATTAGCTGACCTGGCAGACAAGGTGCACGAAATAGCACCCTCATCACCACAAGTCGCAAGCACGTCTGCGATGGCCACACCCCCTGCACCCTCCATGTTGGAAGAAATGGCCAAGCAGATCCAACTCCTGACCAAGCAGGTATCTGAACTCTCGACCCAGGTACGTCACAATTCGATACCATTCAAGTTCAGAGAGCGTTCCCGGAGCCATTCCAGGCATCGTCGGAAGTTAACTTCCCACCAAAAATGTTGGTACCATTTTAAATTTGGTTCCAACGCAAAAAAATGTGTACTGCCATGTACTTACGGAGAGTCGGAAAACTCTCTGGGCAGCCGGAAGTAGCGGCCAACGTCTGCCCTTTACCTACAGGCCGTCTTTTCATTACCGACCGTATTTCAAAAATGCTTTTCCTCATAGATACTGGTTCTGATCTCTGCGTTTTTCCACGGTTGGCTACCAAGGCGCCCTGTACCAAGACAAAGTATGAACTTATGGCAGCCAACGGTACAGTCATTCACACTTATGGTCCTACGTTATTACGCTTGGACCTAGGACTGAGACGTACTTTCACCTGGAAATTTACCATCGCTGATGTTTCGAAACCGATTATCGGCGTAGATTTTCTGATATTTTACAATCTTCTTGTAGATTGCAGATATCAGCGCCTCGTCGATGGAACTACTACACTGTCAGTGCAAGCACTACAAGAAAATATCTCCGATGACCTTGCGTCAGTCAAAGCCATCTCAGGAGAATCAAAATACCATCAGCTGCTTCATGAGTTTCCAGAGGTAACGAGACCATCAGGTACGTCTTCCCTACCTAAGCATAATACTGTGCATTACATCAAAACCATTCCCGGACCACCAGTTACCAGTAGACCTCGTCGTTTAGACCCAGTTAGACTGAAAGCGGCCAAAAAAGAATTTGATGATATGCTCTCACAGGGAACTGCCCGCTCGTCTAACAGTTCGTGGTCTTCCGCTCTGCACTTGGTTAAAAAGAAGGACGACGGATGGAGACCATGTGGTGATTATAGAGCACTCAATGCTCGCACAGTACCTGACAGGTATCCTATTCGCCATATTCAAGATTTTTCCTACCAACTCTCTGGTTGTTCAGTATTTTCAACGATCGACTTGGTTAAGGCGTACAATCAGATACCAGTACACGTCGATGATATCCACAAAACAGCCATTACAACTCCTTTTGGACTTTTTGAGTTCCCGTACATGACCTTCGGACTGCGCAATGCAGCACAAACCTTTCAAAGGTTCATGGACGAAGTACTACGTGACTTTGATGAGTTTTGTTTTGGTTACTTAGACGACATTTTGGTATTTTCCAGTTCTGAAGAGCAACATCAGCGCCATCTCAGACTACTCTTCACCAGGCTCAAGGAGTATGGTGTTTTGATAAACACATCCAAATGTGTCTTTGGGCAGCGACAGGTAAAATTTCTTGGTTACCTAGTGTCAGGTTCTGGGACTCAACCTTTAGAAACGAACGTAAAGAGCATACAGGAGTGCAGCGTGCCTAAAACTGCTAAGGAATTAAGACGTTTCCTTGGTATGTTTAACTTTTATCGTCGTTTTATTCCCGGCGCCGCAAACATTCAAGCACCATTAGACTCTGCGCTTTTAGGACCCAAGATGAAAGGAGCTAGGCCGATCACAATGACACCTGAGATGATGGAAGCTTTTGATAAATGTAAGACTTGTTTATCTCAAGCCACGTTATTAGCTCATCCAGATTCATCTGCAGAGCTAGCTATTGCCACTGATGCATCTGATGTCGGTATTGGAGCAGTACTTCAACAACGTGTCAACAACGTATGGCAACCTCTTGGTTTCTTTTCTAAAAAACTAACATCTGCACAAAAGAAATATAGTCCTTACGACCGAGAGCTTTTAGCTATTTATGAAGCCATTAAATATTTTCGACACATGGTTGAGGCTAGAAACTTTGTGATTCACACTGATCATAAACCTCTCACCTATGCATTCAACATTAATAGGGAGAAATGCTCACCGCGCCAATATCGGTACTTTGACTATATTTCACACTTTACAACCATTATTCAATACTTACCAGGACGTTTGAACGTAGTGGCTGATACACTGTCACGACTGGAAGAGGTGAGTCGTTCTATTGATTACCAGGCTCTGGCATTTGCTCAAGATACTGATCCTGAACTGCTAGGTCTGCTTCAAAAGGGCTCATCGTTAAAACTGGTTAAGGTAGATTTGCCAGACTCTAACCAGAAGATATATTGTGACGTATCAATGTCTTCTCCACGCCCGTTCATTACTGAGAAATTTCGCCGACAAGTTTTTGAAGCGTTACACAGCTTGAGCCATCCTGGTAGGACAGCTACAGTGCGACTGGTAACACAGAGATTCGTATGGCCAGGGATTCGCAAGGACTGTAGAGAGTGGACACGAGAGTGTATACTTTGTCAAAAGAGCAAAGTTCACCGTCATACCCTTGCTCCCTTATCCTCAATCCCAACTCCTACGTCGAGGTTTGCACACATCCACCTCGACATCGTCGGACCTTTAACAATTTCGTCTGATTTCAGGTATTGCCTTACAGTCATCGATCGTTTCACACGATGGCCTGAGGCATACCCACTCAAAGACATCACAGCTGATTCCTGTGCTGCCGCCCTTCTCTCTGGTTGGATAGGAAGATTTGGTTGCCCTCTTCGAATTACAACCGATAGGGGACGTCAATTCGAGTCGCATCTCTTTAAGGCACTATCAGCCATGATTGGTGCACATCATTTTAGAACCACTTCATATCACCCAGCTTCCAACGGCTTGATCGAGAGACTCCATCGGCAGCTAAAAGCAGCTATCATGTGCCATCCCTCTTCAACCTGGACGGAAGCACTGCCGTTAGTGCTGCTGGGCATCCGTAGCGCCTGGAAGGACGACATTCAGGCTTCAGCAGCTGAGCTGGTCTACGGGGAGCCCCTTCGTCTTCCAGGGCAATTTCTCGCACCCTCTGAAGATTACAAGACAGGTGATATCACAAATCTGGTTACTCGTCTTCGTGCTAGTATGGCACGACTCTCGCCGAAGCCCACGTCATGGCATAGGACAGATCCTTTTCATATGCCGGCCGACCTTGCAGACTCGACACATGTTTTTTTACGGCAGGACCACGTCCGCAAACCACTGGAACCACCATATGCAGGCCCGTACAAGGTTCTTAAAAGGACGCCTAAATATTTTCAGATAGACATATCTGGTAAGCCTAACAACGTGAGTGTGGATAGGCTCAAGCCCGCATATGTTACGCGAGAGTCCGTTCCTGTATCAAACAGACCAGTTACTGCATCAAAGGCAATCTCTCAGTCTGATGTGGAGCAGAAACTTGAAAAGCGGACACGAAGCGGAAGAAGAGTTAGATTTCCAGACTACTATCGCCCTTAACCAGGTCTCTGGGGGGGAGTACTGTAGTGAATATTATCTTTTATAAAATTAAATAAATAATAATAATAATAATACATGTAAACTTCTATTTCATTCGATATTAATATTATATACTTACACTACATTCTATTTTCAAATTTACTTAAAACTAAATTGTTAATATTTATATTTAATATTCATCCACACGCAGCGCATTCGCATGACAAACTTGTTTCGAGTTTTTTTGCTGTGCGTGACGTAGCCTGCTTGCTAGCTACGAGTAAAGAGTCGGCTACTATCGCTTGCGACGTTCACTTGTTTTAAATATTGTACTCTATGCGTGTATTCAATTTTAAGCCTTATCTTCTTGCTAATACGTATCTGTTTTGCTTATCTGTTTCTTTTAGTATTTCTTTAAATTTCTTTATTTCCTTCTGTGAGTGTGTAAAATTATTTTCTTTGTATATCTTCTTAAGTGTTAATAAATTTGAACAATTATTCCACAAAATTTTGGAAATTTAATTTCACTCCGTAATTAAAAATATAAAATATTAATAAAATAGCGTAAATCACAAAAACCGCTATAGATAAATCGTGATCGAGTCACGTGCGTGAACTCCGCACGGCTCACGACCACGACGTGCTTCCATTTCACTAGAACGTTTAATGGTAGTGTAAGTTATTGCAGCGTTTTAGTCGCGCATCGTTAGATTGTGGTTATCAAAGTAATGTTCTTTAAAGTCACTTTTAACATTGATTGTATTTTTTTTAAGCTTCATTTCGTACCCCGCGCCCATAACAAGTAGAGGAAACTTAATCTTTAGATACTTCGTTTCCATTAAGATATTTTCACTGAATTCTGCAGGCATTGCGTGTTGAGTAGCAGAACTCAACGCCACGCTTTACCTATGTTACCAAAGCGATGAATACAAAAAATAAATATTTTATTTCCTCAAGTAGGATCGATCCCACAACCCATCGCGTTTGCTACCGCAGGATTGCGCCCTTGCGCCACGACTGATCTAAACAGTGTTGTTACCAGAGCGAAGAAAAAAAATCCTCCATTTCCCTGAGTCGAACCCGTTGAAAGTCAGTGTCTTTTTCTTGTTTATATATGCCTAAGTATGTACATATAAACAAAGATATATATCCGAAATTATGTTTGCCCTTCTTGCATAATACAAAACGGTAATGAAGACAAAAAATGCACACACAAAGGTTGCATTTTTTCACATTTAAAGTCATTAAAACAATGACTAGCTCTAACAAAAGCTATCAAAACCCGGCTCTATGTTCAGAGAGCATATTAAACGTGAATTTTAAAACAACAAACTTGCCGTGTAGGTTTACACTTTTCCGGAAAATGCTAGTAGTAGTACTTTGTAATTTTTTTTTATCACCTTCACGCTGTATCCCGCACACAGCAGGGTAGGCAGAGGGAACCTAGTGTCATAAGACACTACGTTCCCCACTTTCTGCCGAATTCTGGAGGCATTGCGTGTTGAGTGGCAGAACTCAACGCCGCGCTTTTCCCTCGACACCAGAGCGAAGAAATGACAATATAAATTTAAGTAAATATTTCATCTCCTCGAGCGAGAATCGAACCCACAACCAGTCGGGTTTACAGTCACACTTTGTGCCACTGCGCCACGACTGGCCTCTGAAATAAATTAGTAATTAATAATAATACCGATTTAAATTGTGTTTATGTTTTGTATGTGCTTGTTTGCATTAGAAAATCTATTTATGAGGACGCTTTATTTATTTATGGATTGTATTTATAACATCAAAATCTTATAAATTCGTAGCTTTTTGTTCAAATAAATTAACCAAAACATTGTACTTTGGTTGTTCTAAGTTAGTTATTTTTTTAGCCTCACGTTGTATCCCGCACGTGGTAGGGCAGGAAAAGGAAACCTTGCAACCTTATTTAACACACTCCGTTCCGATGAAGATACTTCTGTTCTCCACTTTCCGCCAAATGTTCGAGACGTTGTATGTTGAGTGGCTGAGTGTCGGAACTCGACGCCGAATGCCTTTACACTAGATTTACTCTGCCTGCCTTGCTAACGGGAAAAAGTAAAGTTATTTTTGTTATTTTTTTTAGCTTCATGCTGACATGCTAGGGTAGGCAGCGAGAACCTAGGAACTTAATGTTAAGACACTCCGTTTCGGTTACGACACTTTCCTTCTCCACCGTCAATTTTGACGTTATATAATGAGTAGCGGAAATCAACGCCGAATGTTAATATACTAGACGTAAAACCATTTTTTTTTTTCATAATAGATATTACAATTTAAATGCAACACATCACACCAACGTTGTAAAACCAAATTGGCAGAACAAATATCGTTAAACGAGTGTAACATACGTACTGACACGTCCAGCTTGGATTTATCGCTGTCTCAGTTAGCTTAGCCGCGGTGGGTGGTTCATGGCCAGTGGGCCTTGAGACAGCTCTAGATATATTAAGAGGATAGAGCAGTCGATTGTGTTGTTCTTAAATTTGATAGTTTATTACGAATTAAATGTATATTTAAGTTGAGTTTTCGACGGTTCGTTTCCACCATTGTTTTAGGTTCTTAGCTCTGATTTAGCTGTTCTCGTTAAATCACTTATTTGTTTGATTTTTTGATTTGACTATTTTACTCGATGCTCCCGCGCGGTTCCGCCTGTTTCTTCGGTTCCTTTTTTATTTAATTGCTTAAGTGTGTGCCCGGCATACGCTGTTTTTACCACACTAATTCCTATAACGCAGAAATTCCAGTTTTCTCTATTGGTCAGTGAAAATCTCATAAAAGTTGGTTGAGCTATTTTAGAAATTAGCCCGGACTAACAAAAAGACAGATATTTCTTTAATATGTTTACATAAAAAAATAATAAACATAAGAAATAAATTATAGGATAAATTTTCATCACAGCTAAAATCCGAAACGAGATTTAAAAAACACAATATATCGATAAAACAGTTTAGCTTCACCACTCTATCACGTCGCATCCAAATAGGATACCTGTAACAGGAACTTTAAAACTTTTACTGTAGTTCTATTCGAAAACTGTCATTTGTAGTTGAATACTGGACATGGACATTCATTTGTGGCTTAATGTATCTCTGGCTAAAAAATCGGAATGAGAAAGAACTAAGCATCGTAGTTTACATAAATCAGAATGAGGTTACATATTTCATGATGAAAAGGAAGTTTATTTGTCATTTTGAACGCTAGAAAAACAAAATATCATTTGATTTTCACAGATACTTAAAACATTTATATAAAAGACAGTAAATATAAAATTATTCTGAAATGTTATAGTACGACTATTGATTTCGTTGTTTTCATTTTACTATAGATCATATTTGTGTTAAATATACAAAAGTTTTCTGATCTGTATATTATTATATTTTTTTAATTTAATGTATAAAATTAAAAAAAAATCGTAAATAATTTAAAATGAATACGTAAGGAAATATGTTTTAATTAAATAAAATCATTTCATCATCACATTTAAAGTGACACGGTGACAATATTTAGTAATTATTTATTTATGTAATAGAATATTCTATAAATAAATAATAAATATATGTATATAGGTATCGTTATATTACTTAATAACTTTTCTTAATATTAAATACATTACTATGAAAAGGTATACAATACATTTTTATCTATTATCATTATTAATATTGGCTCTGGCCAGTCGTGGCGTAAGGACACAGGTTCGTGATTTATTCTGCATAAAGCAGGGTAGGCAGAGGGAACCTACTGTAAAGACATTGCGTTCTCTACACTTTGTCTAATTTTCGCAATATTGCGTACTGAGTGGTGGAATTCTACGCCACGCTTTTTCTAGTTACCAGATCGAGGAAATAAAAACAATGTATTCCCCCGAATGCAAATATAACCTACAAAAGTATTTTAATAGACAGACGATTTACCGCTGTAGTAGTGTAGATGCAGTCGTGGCGCGTGACAGTGGAAGCGACGGTTGTGAGTTCTATTCTCTTTGGTGGGAATGAATAATTTTTATTTCCTCGTTTTAGAAACAAGACAAAACAAACAAAAATGTTAGGAAAAATGTATAACAATTTTCTAAATTGTAAAAACCTTCTAATCATACTCATAATTTTTAAGGACGTTCTTGTCTCTCTTGATAACTTTTTTAATTGCATTTGCTTTTGTTAGCAGATTTAGACTGTAAAAAAGTGTAATAAAAAATACAGTTGAATCGATAGCCTCCTCCTCCGTTTAGTGAAATCGGTTAAAAATTAATGATAAGAAATAATTTATTTACATTAAAAAAAAACCTGAATTCTATATAAATGTATGAAATTTGTCAAGATGTTAAGGGGCGAGTGATGAGGAGAGGCGTGAGGCTCACTTATCAAAGCTTAACGAAGATTTATTTGCCTTTTTTTCTTTTTGTTTGATGACCTAAGATTTATCTTCCATTTTCCCGACTGCTAAGGAAGGGTTATGTTTTTCGCGCGTATCTTGTATGTATTATTCTTTATTACCTCATATCTCCAGGACCGCTGAACGGATTTACATAATTGAGGTATCGTTAGATTTGTATTAGCACCCCAAGTGTTCTTAGATAGGTGACGTTAAAAGAAAACAATCATGGCGGCTGTGGGACGCCATTGTACTTAGTGAAAATAAAATTTTTCGTTTCGAAGACCACAATATGGATCTCAAATTCAAGAGCTTACTACGAGGATTGCAAAAAGGTATATCATGATTATGATTACCATAATGAATTCTAACAAAAAAGTGAAAAATAAAAAAATATTTGTAAAAACAAAAACCCCGATTGCATAAAACTGAAAAGAAAATAAACAAGTCCAATAGTTTATTAGGATTAACAGTCGGGACCTCTCTAAATTATGCGGGGTTCCTGGTAAAGATTTTATTGATTGAAGAATTACTTATAGGTCCCGACTGTTAATCCTAATAAACTATTGGACTTGTTTATTTTCTTTTCAGTTTTATGCAGTCGGGGTTTTTGTTTTTACAAATATTTTTTTATTATATCCAGATAGTTCACTTTTTTTCGTTAGGTTTGACTCAAAATAACAATAATTTATCAATTATGAAAATATTAATTTTCAATTTTCATTTCTAATTATATTTCTTACACATTAACGATTTTTTTAATTAATTATTATTATATATTATATTTGATGTCTCCGATATTTGCAGCGTGTTAATTATGTAAAGATTTTGTATAGATTCGAGTTTATACTAATAGAATCACGTATTTTTTTTTGGCAAATTGCGTCCAGAATTCGGTGTAAAGTGAATTTTATATCGATAAATGTTTTATATAAAATGTTCATTTTTCTATTACATTTGTAACTTTAAGTTGAAAATTTTACCACAAGATTGAAAATATTCATGAGATTGGCATCTTATGTTGCAAGCTGACGGAGACTTGGACTTGGCCCCGCTTATATTAATCCTTCCTGCACCCATCGAAGTTTTAATATACTCAGTTATACTGCCATAATATTGAAGTAGAAACACTTAGAAAGTTGTGTAATATTAGTTTTATTTTAATGTTTTATATTCTGAATATCAAATTGCAGATTATAAAAATTTGATATTTAATATTTAATAGGCGTGTTCGATAAATTCAAATTTACTAATAAAATATATATTTTTTAATTTGTAACTGTTTTTTAATTCACTAATTAATTGAATAAGAGTTAGATATCTCAAATTCATTATAATATATAGCCCCACTGAATGAGGGTTTAGTGGTGGAACTAAACGCCGCTGTTTGTCTTACCGGAGCAAGATAATAAAAGTAATTCCTTTTTTCAAGTCTGTAATTATCGCAGTTGCTGTCAGTTGCATTGCACTATGATAACATAATTTATTATTTTAATATAAAGTATTTATTTACCAAAAACTATAGTAATATGGCTTAGTATTATATTATTAAGTACTATAATAAATTACTGAAAATGCCAAAGGCATTAAGCTTATCTCGTTTTAATTGGACTATAAGTTATTACGACCGCAGTTTTAGTTTATTTACATATATTGCTATCAAAGTGCATCATATTTTTTTTCTATTTTATATATACTCAAATTCAAATTCAAATAGTTTTATTCAAAATAAGAAGGTACATGCTTCATTTTTTGAAGGTCAAGTAATTTACCACCAGTTCACTGAAGTTCATACCTGAGAAGAACCGGCACAAGAAACTTAGCGGGACTTATTTTTCTAAAACCAATTTTATACAAATACATATTTAATTATCTGTGACAATGATACCTTTGAAACAGACTGGAGCAAGCTTCATTCCCAAGGCGTGTTATCATTAAATGATACAGTCTTATAAAATCATTAATTTGGTATAACACACAAACGTTTTTTCACATTTTTTTAAATTCACTTTTAGCCATTCCTAGGTTTATTCGATAAAAACTTTAATTTGAATACGTATTTGGTGTATTTACATATCTACCTAGTACCTATAGCATTCTAGTTTCTAGTATATTTTTTAATAAAATATCGTAAGACACGTTTATACTTATAAAGACGCAAACAGTTGCTGTATTTGAAGGAAAAAATTATCGTAAATTTTATATTAAGTATGATTTTATAGAAATATATGATGTTAGGAAAGAAAGTCATATTTTTTTTGTAATTTGAGTTAGAAGTTAAAATTACATAACATTTGAGTTAAAATTAAATTGCTACTATTTCAAATATAGGCTTAATATTTTTAATAAAAATTAAAAATGTAAAAGTTAAAAAGATTTTGAAGTACTTTACATAAACTGCTGCAAGAAAACTCAGTCAGTTTTAATGGACGTACAAAAATTAAAAACTATAAACGTCAGCTTTCAACAGAATCATAAAAAGTTTTACAGCAGGCTTCGCCCTAGAAGTAGGAATAAAAGTACTACTAGCGTAGTTAATTCTTAATAAGATCCATGCTTAAAAAATCATCTTTTGATATTTAAATTCAATATTTTGACATAAATTTTGCATAATCTCATATTTCATATAGTTTAATATGAAGCTTAATAAAATAATGTATTGAGATTGTATCAGATGCGGGTTCACATCACTATTACTCATTTTATAAAAATCTATATAATTTTAATCTGAGATTAAAATGTGCGTGTGAATAATAATATAATTGAAAACTATAGACATTGCAGTAAGTCCGTTATTTAATGTGCTCAATATAAAAAAAATGTCGTAATAAAGTTTTGCCTTCGATATACGTAAATTATTACTTGGATAATTTGAAATACAATTGATGTGCATTCGATTCCACTTAAAAGAGTGAATTATTTTTAAACAGCGCTCTGGTAATAGAAAATACGATGCTAACGTCTGCCACTCCATACACACAATACCTTGGATTCGGGAGGACAGCAGAGAACTGTATCTTAACACAAAATAAAATGAAACAATGAAAAAAGAATAATAAATGTTTTGACGTTTTTGGAGAAATTACAAAAGATATATGAAGGCTAAATACCAACAATACAATTGACCTAGCTTTAATAAACAAGGAAACAAAGAAGCAAGTGAAGTTAATTATCGAAGTGAAGTGAAGATAATTACTTATCAATAAATAATAAAAATAAAAATATTTTTTCAATTAAAAAAAATCATAATTGTTATACCAAAAATTTTAAACGGATTATTAATTTATTTGGAGATTTTGAAAGTACGCTTTTGATGTTCGTATTGAGATATATGAGATTTGTTCTTATTTTCGTAAACCAACTGACCTGGTTTTTCAGTAAAAAAATCTTTTTACATCCAGCCCAATATATAAGTGCTATTTTTACATTTCTTTTTATACTAATTATACTAAATAAATATTACTAAGCGAGTACAGAGTACAAAGACAAACTCAGGAATGTTTCCCTAGTTTTATCGATACTTACAATGAAATTAATATGAAATGACACAAATATTACATAATTTACTTATATTATTCATCTAAAAGTCAATATTTAGAATACTGACTCGTGTTTCACATCTGTGGAGAGGTTATTTCGTTTTTAAATCAAAAAAATCAAATAAATCAGCTTCACGCGGTATCCCGCACACAGCAGGGTAGGCAGAGGGAACCTAGTGTTAAGACACTCCGTTCCCCACTTTCTGCCGAATTCTGGAGGCATTGCGTGTTGAGTGGGAGAACTCAACGCCGCGCTTAACCTAGACAGCAGAGCGAAGAAATGGAAATATAAATTTAAGTTAATATTTCATCTCCTCGAGTGGGGATCGAACCCACAACCAGTCGGTTTTACAGTCACACTTCGTGCCGCTGCGCCACGACTGGCCTCTAAATCGTTTAAAATCTCCTCGTTTTTAAATCGCTCTCCTCAATTAAGTCCACTCATTGCGGCTTGTTGACAATCGATATCTGCTCGTTATATTAATGTCAATCAATTTAGTATGGTAATATAATAAAATTTATGTTTTATTGAATGTTCAAGGCGGTTATATTTTTTTCAGCCTAACCTCTTGTTTTTTTTTTGAAGCTGAAAAAAACAGAAAAAAATATGTCAAATATTTCTGAGGCAGCTGACGGATCATTTGATAAACGTTTACGTACACATATGAACAAAAGTATTTCCTTCTCTGGATTTGCGAAACTCTACAAGGAAACAATATTTTATTCATATAACATCTTTGTGCACGGTGTATTTTTGTCGTAGCTTTCGTATAAATCGTATATACATGTGTTTGTAGAGCCTCACGATGTATCCCACATATATCAGGGCAAGCAGAGGGAACCTACTTTTAAGACACTCCTTTCTCCAATTTCAGCCCAATTTTAGAGATATTGCTTGTTGAGTGCCAGAACTCAACGCTGCTCTTTGTCATGCTACCAGAACGAGGAAATGAAAATAATTAGTTCCTCGAGTGGAAATCGAATCCACAACTGTCGCGTTTACAGTTATATACCTGTGCTGCAGCGAAACGACGACCTAATATAGAAAATAATGAAAATACATGAAAAATTTAAAGAGCATAAAACCAAACAAAGAACAAAAAGGTATAAATGTAGGTATAATAAAAATTTTTTCAACTCATAACTATTGAACAACAGAGCCCCAACTTTTCCATTTTATCGCCGTTATTACTTTTTATTTATTTATAGGACCCCATCGAACTTGTAATGTTTAGTTAACTATTGTTTTAAGTTTTATTTTCTTTTATTGGAAGTAGTCATAGTAAAATATTTTTATGTATAAGTATAATAAAGAACTATGTTATAATAAATAAGTTGATGATACTATTATGGACGAAATCTAAAAAGTATTTATTATACACAAAGCTGTAAATCAAAATACACCAATCAATCCATATAACATAACATAACGGTCTCAGATTTGTAGTATATTTACTAAACAAAATAATTATAATTTGTACCACGATGCAAAAATATAATATAGTATTATATAATTTGGTAAGGTAATATGGACAAAATTATTTTGAATGTGTGTAAGCAAGGATTTTGTGACTTGTGACATTTTGATATTTTTTTGTTCCTTTCATGAAAGTTTTCCCGGATCGTGTGGGTTTCAATTAAGACGCTTCCGTTACCCACTTTTCGCCGAATTGTGGAGTAATTCCATGTGAAGTGATAAGGGAGGAATCGCCTGTATCCTTGCATCACGACTGGCTTCAGATTAAGATTAACTAAATAAGGTGTCAGTTTATTATAAAACTAAAATTGTTTCAAGTATGATAGAAACGTACAATCGCTATAAGCACAAACATCATAAATGAAATTATCTGATGTCAATTTGAGAAAATTAGATAATGATATTAATAATTGGCGCAGGGGCACAAAGTGTGACTGTAAACTCGACTGCTTGTGGGTTCGATTCCCACTTAGGGAATGAAATATTTTTTAAATGTATATTTTCATTTCTTCGCTCAGTTGTCGAGACGCAAAGCCTCCAGAATTCGGTGAAAAATGGAGTGTCGTAACACTACATTTCCTCTGCCTATCATGCTGTGTGCGCGATACAGCGTGAAGCAAAGTTTGATATTATTTAAAAAAATACTTCATTTTAAATATAAAAGTAATACTTTCAAATATTATTCATTTAAAAATATATCTACTCTTTTAAAACAAATAAACATATAAAACTAATGAAGGTAAAGTAATGTTAAAGACATTACTCAATAAACGCAACAAAGTAAAATTTTCAGTGTGATTTAAATAAAAAATTGATATTTGAACTGGAGTTTAGTATTCAGAAATGGATCATTCATCAAATATAATGATTCGCAAAAATATTTCGGTTATAGGTAACTTTTGAGCATTTTGATAAATGATAAAACGATGTATCATGGCGGAGTTGTTATTGAAAATCTAATTTTATTTGTGCTTTTTTTATCCATAATGGTACACCATTATGGATAAAAATTTTAAATTATTTTAGTATTTGAAAGTTAGCTTCAGTTCGTAAAGCTAAATAATAAAAAAGATAGTAGCAAGAACTCTTAAAATCGATATGTATAATTATCAGAAGAGCTCCGCGTTGATAGTAAGAGCGACTGTAATCTCCTAAGAAACTACTAAAAGAATGGAAATCAAAAAGAACCAGAACTACTTACTAACCAGTATTAATTGTACTGTTGTATAATACAGTTTCAATTTGATTTATGCAAAGCACGTGCTATTATAATACTACTATTGAAATAAAAGAAACAATAAAAAATGTAAAATCATGAATCATATAATAATTAATAAATAGTTGTAAGGGATGCAAACAAATATATAATTTCCATTTACTATTTATATACATACACCTTTTCATGTTACATAATACAATTGTATTTTCTATAGAAAATGTACGTGCAACTATTTGTAGAGCTCTGAGGTCAGAGTAAGTGAGTAGTTCTTTTCAATTATGATATGAATGTTGTACTGAAACTGTTTTGTATAATATTTAATGCATGTATATTAAATATTATACAAAACAGTTCCAGTACAACATTCATATCATAATTGAAAAGAACTACTCACTTACTCTGACCTCAGAGCGTACTCCAGTACTTATATGTTTTTTGTAAAACAATAAAAAAATAAAATATATTTTATCGATACAAGGAAGTAGCACGTTTAACAAACATAATAAACCAATTTGGGACTATATTTGTATGAAGTGTAATAAAAATATGCATTTAAAAATGTAATCAGCACCTTGTACGCGACAAATTACGATTAGACTTGGCTAACGATTACTTAGCTTTGACTGAAATTGTTTATAATTAAGAAAATGTTTACCTGCTAGTGCTCATATGTGACAATCGACCAACATGACACATTCAAACAACCGAGCTTGTTATGTTTAGCTAAAATGCATAATAAAAAAAAATTATAATCATGTATTCTAAAAGATTCACAATAAAATCGTATCGTATCGTTATTAAAAAATATATATTTTCATATAAGTAGTTAATATGTGCAAAATATTGTGTCTTGTATTTTTCAAAACATGTCAAAGAAAATATTATTTAAAAAGCGACACATCGTTTAACCGTTGTAAACGTGGGGGAGTTCATTATTATCGTTTACTCGCTCTGGTAGCAAGAGAAAGTGCGGCGTTGAATCCCGCCACTGAACACGTTTCAAAAATTGTGCGGTTTGTGGGAACAGACACACTGCGTGAATAAAGCGAAAAAATAACAATACTATATAACCACAAATGATTACTTTGGCTCAGACTAGTTATGATAAAGCAAATGTTTACTAGCCAGTGATTAATAGCTTTTTGATGTGGAGTGAATTTTATTATTTTTTTCATTTTATTTATTTAATTCAGTAATTTGCTCCAGAGCTCGTCGTGATATAAGATGAACTAATACAGTAGTTTTCAACGCCTTATTCAAAGCTATAATTAATTAACATCTCACTTCGTACATATAATACTCATATATTTGATTAAGTTACAATTTTTTACTCTTTAGTCTTTAGTAATACATATATTTATAAATAATATAAAGCTCAAAATATCTACATACGTATATATTTGTTTAATTTTTATATATCACATACTTAAGGAAACCATTTTTTTATTTTATATCACTTTTTCATCAGTATTCTAGACTCAATAAGTAAAAGTTAGTGCTGAATACACCTGGTTCGTATTATTTGTGAAGATTTTCCCGTCACTACGAGTAGGTACAAACAACAAAGCCGCGAATTTGTTCGTGGTACGTGACATGTGTGAATTACAGATGAACTGTATACACGAGACGTCTACTTTATAACAAAAATTCATGTATTTCTTATATTGAAAAGAAACTAGAAATGTATATTACATTTAAAATGTATTTATTCACACATTCTTGTATCTTTCATATTTGTTTTGTTTAAATGGGATTATGTCCTCGTGTTGGAAAAAAATCGAAATAGTCTAGTATTGAGACATACCTTAAAGAAACTTAGAATATATTTCGGGCATACTATAACAACCCAACGCCAGTGCCTAACCAAGCAAAAAAAAAATATCTCGGAATATAAATTAAAACCACACATGTGATGCGACTAAATAATAACCTATACCTATACAGTACGACGAACCTATTAAAGGATGTATAAACTTATCTTTGAATGTGTGGGAATATATTTTCTATAATAGCGGTCTATTGTGGAGTAATATGTATTCCACGATAGAACAATGAAATGTAGTAAATAGTATTAGTAACATTATTAAATCATTTTATTGTATTATACAATAATTGTTTATGAAGTAATTGTTATTAGTTGCTAATACTGAAGGGCATTTAAACTATTCATTTATTTATATAAAATCTCGACGAAATCTAACACCACGCATTACATTACACTTAACTTGGCTCTCATTTAAAATGTACTGTTGACGGGATTATTTTAACATAACATAGAAATATAATATGAAACTCTAAAATTATTTTAAAGTATTATTGTATACGTTTCAAAGGCAAAGTGCAAATCTTCTCGCAAAACCTTTTGCTATATCCATTGAATATAATTCCCAACGCCGAGTTAAGCTTCAGAATATACGAGTACTGCTTGTTAGAGCGCGAGTACAGTTGTTAACGTTACTTTATACTGGAAAGTCGGTCTTACTACTCGTTTTACAGTTCAATGCTTCAATCCAACGTCGAGAAATCTAGTCACAATTTGTGACTAGATTCAGGCTACTTTGTGTTTTGTTTTGATATTTTTCAATGATTTAAAAAAGTGTTGTCGCTTATATATATTTTTTTCTCTTTTTATAGCTTCCGTATCAAGCTTACGGCAAAGTAAGCAAAAGGAACCAATAAAGAAACTCTGTTGAGTGGTGGAAGTCAAGGCCGCGCTTTGTCTTGTTACCAGAGCGAAGAAATGAAAATAATTATAAATAACAATTCATCCAAAAAAAGTGGGAATCGAACACACAACCGTCGCATTTACAGCCATTGCGCCACGACGGCCTCCGACCTCAATTATTATTTGGATTAATAAAATATACTGTTAAATGTTGAGTTATACTGTTACATTTTGTCTTCTTTAATTTATATGCTTAATATTTAATGCTGTCCACGATCTCAGACCATAATATACTGATTACTGAGAGAAAGAGAGAGAAGGAGATTATATAAGTTACATTGTATATCTAAAATTGGGAAAATAGATGATAAATCATTGGTCCTCTTTATCTAATGCATAATATTATACGAAAGTTTGGCTAATATGAAGATAGTTATCATAAAATAAAAAGTCACGAAAACTGAAGAGCTTTGAAACCTTTCGTTGTATGTACTGTACTTGTAGTCATTTCTATGTAACCACGCGGGTGAAGCAACAGGTCAGATCTAGACCAATATAAATGATATAGAAATCTAAGTCAATTTTATTAAATATACTAAAAGTGTATTCTTTTGTTTTCGGGTTTTCTATACCTAGAGTATTAAAGCGTAAAACTGAGAAAAAAAACTTTATAATCATTTTTTTGTATAGCTTCACGCACTATCCACTAGCTTCTCACAATATCCCTGCTACATAGTAGGTAAGCCAGAGGGCACCTAGAATTAAGATTATTCGTTTCCTATATTTGTTTATTTTGTTCATTTTATTAAGCAATATTACTCTTTTTCTCGACATTATTGTGAAAGTGGAGCAGCAGAAGGCTATAAAATTGTTTCCCTAATAACGTAAATCTCCAGTATCAGTTTTACATCTCCATCGTTATTTTCAAAGCTTTAGATTACAATGCTTTTATTAAAAATTGCTTTTAACATTTTTCGTGAGGCCATTGTGGCGCAAGGATATAAATGTACGATTAAAAACGTTATAGGTTGTAGATTCGATTCCCACTCCTGGAAATAAAATATTTCATAATTTAATTTTCTAGGTAACTAGTAACGAGGCAAAGCGCGGCGTTGATCCGCTACCCAACACGCTGTGCTCCCAGAATTCAGTGAAAAGAGACCTGCCTGTGTGTGAGTGATCTGCCTATCCCCTTACATGCCCGATACCGCGCGAAGCTGGAAAAAAAATAGTAAACTATTAAAAACTCTCTTTATTCTGCATTTGTTGACTAAAAACAAAACAGTGATTGTCAAACGCTAGTGTGTAATGATTTATTAAAAAAACATACATGCAAAATAAAACGAAAAGCACAAAAGTTAAAAAAAAAATTAAATTAGCTTCACGCTATATCCCGCACACAGCAGGGTAGGCAGAGGGAACCTAGTGTTAAGACACTCCGTTCCCCACTTTCTGCCGAATTCTGGAGGCATTGCGTGTTGAGTGGCAGAACTCAACGCCGCGCTTAACCTCGGCACCAGAGCGAAGAAATGGAAATATAAATTTAAGTAAATATTTCATCTCCTCGAGTGGGGATCGAACCCACAACCAGTCGGTTTTGCAGTCACACCTCGTGCCGCTGCGCCACGACCGGCCTCAATGACTGTTGATAAAAATATATATTTTTGAAGCACTATTATACAATATTTTATACAATAAAGTAAACAAAATTTAACTGTTAGTGGAGATTATCTTCATTAATCATACTAGTTAAGTTGAAATCGTAATTAATTCAACACAGAGATAAAGAACGATTTGATCTTCAAAGAGATATCAAGCAAATACATAGATGTTTTGGTTCGTTCGTTCGTTTGAAATAAATCTATATAAAAATGCCTAAAAACATCCTTTCTGCGTTTACTCTGTAATAACTACATATTTACCAATTGTACATTTAGCTAATAATATGTGTGAGACATATTAGAAGTCATTAGAGTTGCCAATCAATTCTGCTTATTAAACCAATATGGCAGTTCTCCTAAAATTGTTACTTTTAACCAAAAATTATGTCTTTTTTAAAACCAGCGTGTAAAGCCGTAATTTTGCTGTGAGATGTAAGCTTGGACATTATAATGCACGTTTATTGAAGTGGCATCTATGAACAACCCCTATTTATTTTATAAATGCAATTTTTAAAAAAATGTGTTAAATCGGACAATGACGATTAGTGTAGAATAATGATAAGCAACTGGAGAAAAATCATTTTTCTCAAAATTCTTTACAACAGAATTGAAATTAAATACTTACTTATTTAGCTTCACGCTGTAATACTAGTGGGAAAGTCAGAGAGAACGGAACCCCAAACGCTACGGTCTCTATATACCTCTTTCACCTCGTCCTCTATCATCAACTTTTCATACATGCCATCTGGGGCGTCCTCATGCTTTTTACGTGATTTTTCTCCTTCATTATCTTTGATACTGTATTTTCGAAGGTCTATCTTTATTACCGCTCACTTTTTCTTCATTAATCTTTTTTGCTTTTCCTTTATCATCAATCCATTTTCACGTTCTATTATATTCTCACCGTGAAAAGTATGATTGACTTATTCCTAGCGGATCAGTATATTTAAGGTTAAGTTGTGGACACACGAGTGCTTAGGATGCTATCTTGGGAACATACCAATATGTAATCGTTGCTATAATAAGGAGTCTGTTTCATTTTGAGGTACGAGACGTCCAAACTTGGAGTCGAATTATCGCATAAGAAGCTGGAAGTTTTAAGATCCATCGATCAAAGAGGAATAAGTACTTCCAAAATATGAGACATCTTTGAAACAGAAAACGGAAATTCTATAAGAAAAGCAGCGACAGAAATATGTGGTAAATGATAAGGAAGTTTTAGTAAAAAGCACGATAAATGTGTTGATAAAGTAAAAGAGACTGTAGAGAAAAAAAGGCCGTTTGGATCATAAGGCCTCAGATAAATCTCTTTAAAAAAGAAAAAGGATATACTACAAAGGCACCAAACGAAAGTACTGATAAAGATGAAGCGTGAAAGTTCTGAGAAAGAAAGAAATAAAATGTTAACGAGCAATTTTAGTAATTCCTAAGGTTGTTTATTAATTTGCCACACATTTTACAGCAGTGAGCAGGTCGCAGGAGGTCCTAAACCAAGAATTTTTTTTTAGATATTTGACAAAAGTATAAGATGTTTTGGGAGACTACCTCGGTACAATACTTTAATCGCTTCTCTTGTTGTAAAGTCTGTGACACAAAGTGACATGCGAGGGAAAATTTCCTTCCCAAGGAAAGAAAGACCAGAGCCTATTCTTGCATTTGAAAGAAATGAAGAAAAGACGCACAAGCTTATTCCTGCCGATAACAGAATTAGCGGTGCTTTCACGCGCGCTTTCACTGTCTCACCAATGCATCTAGCATTGGTGAGACCGTGAAATAACAGAATAGTTGCACGTTTAGTAATACTGTGCAATGCTGACGAACGACGCTGATATACGGCAGCGAAACGTAGGTATTGCAAAAGAAGAATGAAAGAAACGTATGTTATGTAACATTAAATCCCTCGTAACTAGTTATGTAAAATATCCTAAATTGTATGGGTTGCCGAAAATACACAATAAGACTAAACTGACTGTATCTTCAATAGTTAGCCAAATCGGTACGCCGAGGTACAAACTCAACATGCCATGGACTCTTACCATTTTATTTGTGGGCTGAAAGATCTTAAGTTAGCTAACAAAGAAACCATACTCACATACTTCAATAGTGAATCTTACCCACGTTTTTCTACCATTGGCAAATTTTTATTTCAAAGAGCCTACCAATTCTGCGACGCTGTACACCTAGGGGACGAGCTTTGATGGGTGAAGAATGCCTTTCATCAGAGCAAGATGCCTACTCCCCTCCAGCATTATCAGAAGACCCTCAGTAGAAAGACAACCGGGACTTCTATCATACGAAAAACAACTTTTGAAACAGACAGAATTGCAACATTTTAAGGGCATTTTAAGAGAAAAGCTTCCATTAAAACTATATTTAAGTCTAACAAGAAAGTAAATCCAATTCTTAAGACCAGTGAAACGTAATTTACCTCTGCAGTGTGTAGACCTATAAAAACTAGATAGTAACTGAGATTTAAAATAAATTGTTCAAAAAAGCGGAAGCATCGGTATTGGGGGAATGCTCGATGTCAAGAATGGACATGCATCGAAGTCAGCTGCGTCTGGGTAAAGAGCGGATAAACCTAACCATAATATCGGGTCTTATAACTCCCAAACCCTCACTCGGGAGAAAAGATATATACAGAGGTCACGAAAAAACATGACATTTGTAAATAGATAGAAGAAGTAAAGAAGTAAAACATACAGAGAGTAGGGCTGTTGGCGCTCCGTTCTCTCTGACTACCCCGCTAGGGATAAAGTGAGATGTAAAAAATTGAAAAGAAATAAGCTAAGAACACACCAAATCTCCACGTAAAATATTCAATTTTTTGAAGGTTTTTTCTTAAAATATATACAAGGAAATTGAAATTTGTGCGTTTTGGAAAACAGCCAAATAATCATGTATTTTGAACGGGCGGAGCCGTGGGAGTGGAATCGAACTCAAAACCTATCGCGTTTATATTATCCCATAGTTTACCCTTACGAATGTTACGTTACGTTACGTTTCGTTTCGTTTCGTTTCGTTTCGTTTCGTTTCGTTTCGTTTCGTTTCGTTTCGTTTCGTTTCGTTTCGTTTCGTTTCGTTTCGTTTCGTTTCGTTTCGTTTCGTTTCGTTTCGTTTCGTTTCGTTTCGTTTCGTTTCGTTTCGTTTCGTTTCGTTTCGTTTCGTTTCGTTTCGTTTCGTTTCGTTTCGTTTCGTTTCGTTTCGTTTCGTTTCGTTTCGTTTCGTTTCGTTTCGTTTCGTTTCGTTTCGTTTCGTTTCGTTTCGTTTCGTTTCGTTTCGTTTCGTTACGTTACGTTACGTTACGTTACGTTACGTTACGTTACGTTACGTTACGTTACGTTACGTTACGTTACGTTACGTTACGTTACGTTACGTTACGTTACGTTACGTTACGTTACGTTACGTTACGTTACGTTACGGTTACGTTACGTTACGTTACGTTACGTTACGTTACTTTACGTTACGTTACGTTACGTTACGTTACGTTACCTTAAGTTACGTTATGTTATGCTACGTTAAGTTACGTTATGTTATGTTACGTTATGTTATGTTACGTTACGTCACGTCACGTCACGTTACGCCACGTCACGTCACGCCACGTCACGTCACGTCACGCCACGTCACGTCACGTCACGTCACGTCACGTCACGTCACGTTACGTTATGTTATGTTATGACAGGCCTCACCTTGGTTACTTCGTCAATAAACTTTAAAAAGTTGAACTTTTCAACTATCTATGATATTAAAGTTCCTAAACAGATACAATTACTAAAATAACTCATTTTAAGTTAATAGTAATGTTCCAGCTATTATCTTGAGTTGTAACTAATCGAAGTCATTACTATAGCATCTATAATGTATAGGTATGTACGTATAACCTGTAGTTTATGTGTGGAATTAAAGCTCATTAGAATAGATATATTTATAAGATTCCGTATCTCAAAAGAAAAAAAGCAGCAGCGGCAATTTAAAGGTTTGTATAATATTAAATATGAAACTAATCATTTAAGTCTTAATTTTACAAATCTGTTCTAAATTCATACACATAATATATTTGAAGCCAGCTAAGATCATTTTGTAGCTGAAACGACGTCGTTATTCTAAATTATGAATAAATCAAAATATTCTACAAACAGTTTCTTGATATCCTCAGTCTTCAAGTAATTTGGGTAAATGTTCCAGAGAATATCTCAGTACATATTACTAACGTCCCAAATGGCTTTTTACAATTAGATAAGAATATGTGAATTTAATTGCCAAAATTAATTTGCTATTAGGTTTTTTTTAATATTATTTACGTATGTAGAAGGCACCACAGCTTTTGACTGTAAATGTGATGGTTGTGAATTTAATTCCCACTTAGGAGAATAATTTTTAAAATTGATAAAGCTTTAATCGATTCTGTTGCGAGTTTGATTCCCACTCGGGAAATATATTCATTTCCTCACTCTGGTAACGAGGTGAAGCACGTGGTTGTACGTGCCGCTATCGGGTGAAAAACCAATATGCATGTTTTGTCATTTATAAATTATTTATAGAATACACAAACGTATAAAAATTTCACAAATTATTTTACAACTCAATTTGTTTTAAACCAATAATTGTTGTGCAAGAAAAAGTAATTAACAGATTCCACCGTATACTTTATTTACTTTTGAATTAATCGAAATTTAATTAACCATTTACGTTTTTAATTACAGAAATGTATTGGAAATACACCGTAGTTTCATTACATTAAATAATTAATATATCCTCGCATTATACATTATATAAAGGTACATACACGAATATGTTGAAAAAACTAATTTTAAAATTAAATAAATAAAACGATTTAATTTTAATTTTGATTTTATAAATATTTTTTATAATAAATAACTGAAAAAAATATTATAAATAATAATTATATTCAATGCAATTAAATAGATATGACAATTCCTAATGAATTAAAAGAAATAATTCCTTTATTATTACAAAAAAGAAAAGAATTAATATACTTAGCCTAGATTTGAGGTATATAAAAAGGCTCAAATCTAAGATATTTTCAAATAACATTAATACTATAACTTTTAATAATGTCACTATATTTGATATATTTAATGTCAGTCGTGGTACAGGGACACAAGCTTGTGACTGAACGCAACAGATTATGGATTCGATTGCCATAAGTTGAAAAGAAAAAACTATATAAACAATACTTAAAAAATATATTCGTCCATGGCATCTACTAAATTGTATTATGATTTTTCAGTTCATGTTTATTTTATAAACAAAAATATTACATATTAACATCCAGACAGAAGCTTTAAACTTGTCTACAAAATAGAATATTTAAGAGTATTGTTTTCAAAAATCTCGTCCCAGCAGTAAAAAAAATATATTGCATTCAGTATTTATATATTTATCATGTAACTTACTCGATAAAGGAGTACGACAAATATGTACTTTATGTGAAATTTGAAAAGATTTTTTTTATATGTATGTTTAACAAAAAAAAAGGTGGAGTCATAAATGAAATAAATAGCTCGTTATCAGTTTAAGAGTACAGTCTAAATGTATACCTGAAAAAATTAAAATATATTTCATTCATAATTTTATTTATTCTTTATTTTATTTATATTACTGTGAAATATTTATTAAAGTTAAAAATTAATCTTCTGTGTGTAAATCAACGTTTGTTCTTTTCACAAAACTGTCTTCTAAATAATAAATGTCTAAGAAAAAATTACTCAATCTTTTATCCAACTTTTCGATTTATGTCGTATTTCCCTATGGCCGAACTACCAAAACTACAAAAAGTTCTAAACTAAAGTAATAAAACAAAGAACGTAAAAGTAAACGGTGAAAAGAATGTTATACTCACTAAAAATGGTGATTAAATAATCACCAAGTAATGTAAAAAATCTATAATAAATAATACTATTGTATAAAGAGAAAAGATTTGTATGTGTATATGTGTAGTGAATGAAGATAGAAACGGTAAGCGCGACAGGTTGTGGGTATCGAACCCACAACCTGTCGCGCTTACCGTTCCCAGCGCGGTGAGTTCCGCCACTTACCACGCAATATCTCCAGATTCTACTAAATTCTTTGTACTGGAAAGCGGGGGACGGAAGTATTTTAAGTAATATTTTTTATTTCAAAAACAATCAAAAATTCTTATAAAAGCTATAATAATGTAACCTAAGTTACTATTAACTTTCATATTAATAGTCTTTATAAGTACACTACAGAAATATATGTGTAATGTATATAAAAAACGAATACCTTCACGATTTCGCCGGCGAAGTCTCCATCGGGACGCCAGTATTCTGTTAATTTTAGAATCTTTCAATGAACCAAACAATAAATTTCAAAATGTTTATTTTAACAAGATTAGAAATCTTAAAATATAGGTTTTGATATACAAAATCTTACTTTTGCATATCCATCCAATTCGTCTTTTTAAACTTAAATTAACCATTTCAAAATTCAAAGTTTACTTTTAAACTTCAAATGTACACTTTAACACTACATACTAGAAAATAACATCTCAATAACTACACCTACTAAATTTCAATCTCAATGTCTATTAAATTCTAAGAGTTCAACATCAGTGATTACTAGAGTTTATACTAGAGTATATTACTAGAGTCTAGTTTGTTGAGAAATAGTTATAGATACGGCGGATAAAGGCGTAAAGAAAAAAATATTATAACTATTATTATGAAATATTAATAACATTTTAAATGTGTTTGTTACATGTTACCTACATATATCTACTGTGAATAAGCCCATCACAAAATATCTTCAAAAAAAATATTGATTTTCTTCTACATCACACATCTAATTATATAATTAAAAAAATCTGCTTTACGCTGTACCCCGCACACAGCAGATATAAGATAACCAAGCCTTGTCTAAATTGTGATTATTACATAAATATAACAATTATAAAATAACAATAACTAATAAAAAGTAATACAAATGTTTCTATGATTTATTTTATCGTTTTTGACATTCATCCTTTACGCACGTGAGAATATGAAATTGAAAATCAGAAAACGTTTTGATCCTTAGTGAAACATTTATTTAACTTTTGGATGGGGATAAGAAGGATTATTTGAACATTGGGGCATTCCGCGTTAAAAGAAAATGTAACGTATTTTTTTATAGCATTTTTATAAATATTTCGTTATTCTTCTCGCATATAGCGATGTGCTAGGGTAAAGGCCTAGTAGAGACATTATATTAGAATTCAGAGTCTTGAAGTGGAGAACAGAGTGTCATGACACTCTAAATCTTTCCGCCTATTCTGCTATGCCTATTCCTATAATGATGTCTATTAACTTGTCCTGTACTGGAAAGCTTTTATTTAAATCTTAGCTTCAATTTACATTTATAATAAAATACATGTTAGTTTTTTTTGAGCTGAAAACATTAGCGATTATAATCGGAAATATGTGAAGATTTACATCATTTTTGCTTAAAATAAAAAAATAAAAAAATAACATTTGTAATAAAAATAGAATATTTTTTAGATGTTGTAATAAAAATAGAGGTTTTTTAGATAATATATGTAGATACCTAAGAATTGCTTGAATTATTTTAATACTTAATTTGTTTGAACTGTTAAAATAAAAAAGGGAAGTGATTTATTAACATTTCGCATTTGTTGACAAAGGACAACGTTGAGTTCCGCCGCTCAAGGTGCAATGTCTTAAAATTTTCTGAAAGGGGAGAATGGAGTGTCCTAACTCAAAGTTAACACAAGTCTCATATTTTGTTTTTAAATAATAATAATGAGAATATTTGGTTCTCCGAAATAATATTTAAAAACAACTTGAAACTGCGACCACACTAATATTTAAAGAGTGCTCAGTGAAAATTAAATGAATAAACAGTAAGCAGGACGTCGGAAAAGATTGCATTTTAAATTAACTTTTTATTACTGAAAGCGACAGTAAATTTAGTTTAGATTTGTCAGCTAAGATCATTGCTCATACTTTTTTCTTTTTCCTTCTTACACATTGTCTGCGTATGGCAAAGTATACAAAGAGAAGTCCATTCCTCGTCACGTTCGAAACGTTGTAAAGAAAATACAGTGATATAAGTTGTAATATATCAATCTGTTCTTTTTCTATTCAACTGACGCAACAGTGCCTGTTTGTAAGCGCAATGGTTATGAGTTCAATCTCCACTTGATCACGAATATGTTTAAATTTTTAATTTCCTACTCGAGCTGTTTATAAAAATTAGGACATAATAATGGTTATTTTTTGTTATATCAGTAGGCTAGCATATTGGATTAATCTTAAAAACAAAATAATATACAAAATCTCTAATGTAATCGAGATTATCAACAAGATAAACAAAGAAACTAAAAATTAGTACTAAAATATCCACATACTATTACTTCCTTCTGACCTAAATGTTGCATATATGTTAAAAGCCGTACAGTACAAATATTACCGTCACCGTTAATAGAGCTTGAAAAAGCAAGCGGTTAGGACTCTACAACTTGAAGCTAGACTATATTTTACAATGCAAGTACGACGACGATATTTCGATTCAGTATCTCGAGCGGTCATGAATCATGTATATAGTTAAGGCTAACTGGGATACCGATAAATCTTGAAGAGACGCGTTCTGAAAACGTTATTGCTTTTACTATGTTCCTGTTCTCATAGTAATTCAATTGTTCGTTTTCATGTCAAGGAATATAAATTGTATTTTTTTGTCATATGTGTACCCATGCATTTTTTTAGGTTCATATTTTATCAGCACACATAGCAACAGCAAGGTAGGCAGAGGGAAAATAGTGTTCCCCAGTTTCCACTGAATTCTGGAAGCATTGTGTGATGAGTGACAGAACTCACTGCCGGACTTTCTCTGGTTACCAGAGCCAAGAATTTAATTTCGTCAAAGAAAGTGACGTCGCGCACCTGTACCCCTACGACCCCTACTACCTGTATACGACGTCGCTTGGAACGGAGTCGCTCAAATTTTTAATATAAAATAAAATAATATAATAAAATTTATCTAACACAACTAAAAAGAACAGAGTGATATATTATATTAGGCGTTGAGTTCTGCCACTCAACACGCAATGCCTCCAGAATTCGGCAGAAAGTGGGGAACGGGAGTGTCTTAACACTAGGTTCCCTCTGCCTACCCTGCTGTGTGCGGGATACAGCGTGAAGCTGATTTTTTTTTTTTTTTTACTTATATTATAATATTTTTATAATGTATTATCTATCATTTCAAAGTATATATGAAAAATTACGAGAAGTTCAATGTGCGCTATAAAAATGCAATCTCAGTGGAAAAGTGCAGAACTCATTTCCACAATCTGACTCACTGATGTAGCAAATTAAAATAACTTCCATAATTACTCCTTTAAGTGCTTCCTATCATTTATAACTTCTATTAAACTAGTTTTTCTTTATTTTTTTTATCTTTACAGTCAGACGCTGTGTCACTGCTCCACGGTGGACTTATAAATCAACACTTAAATATTCTTAGCTCTTATTGGTTCTATTTTAACCACCAACGCAAAAGGAGTGTTATAAGTTTAACGTCTTTATCTGTCTGTCTTTGTGACACTAGCTCCTGAATTGATAGACCGATTTGAGTGCGATTTGTTTTAATCGATAAATGAGAGTTTTTTAAGCTCTAAATTTTGCTAGTCTACGGGATTAATTAAAAAGAACGTAGATGTCAAGATACAATGTTTATTTAAGTAAAAACATGAACAAAATATTTTTTTTCAAAATGTATTATTTTGTAACTAAAAAAAAATAATATTTTTTACAAAAAAACGTCAAGCCTATACTAAAATTATTCTAAAGTTCTCTATTTGTACAAATTGTTGAGCATATAGCTAACTCGTACAGTAAAACGTGTTTACTGCATTTTATATAACGTATCAGTTTAAATATGTAGAGGTCGTTTGAAATAAGAGTCGGAAATCTCGTGTACTGGAAGTAAAATGTTAATATCAACATTATTTAGGCGCCCGGCCGTTAGTAGAGATAAGATAAATATTGGCGGTACCCTCGATGTTTAACTGGAGTCAACAGTTCTTCCTGATATAAATGAATTAAGCACAATAAGTAAGCTACAATTTAATTATGTTAATATTTTTGTGTTATTTGTTTAATTATCTAAAGAATATATAAATAACTTTTTTAACCGATTTAAATAAATAAAATTAGGAGAAAAAACGATATACCGAAACGGATTCGAACCCACAATCATCACGTTTACAATCAGACGTCCTCAATAGCCTCGGAGAATTTCACATTAGATAAACACTAAAAGCTACTAATAATAGTAAAAGTACATGGATAAGAGTATGAAAGCAAATAATGTACGTAATTAACCCTCAAGAAACAGCGACGTGAATAGATATAAAACAGGGCATTGTTCACAATATTTGTGGTACAACAATGGTTGTAACGAGGGCTGCGTCTGCTCGGCGCTGTTAAAACATTCTTACATTTTTAAAATGAAACAAAAATAATAGTAAAATCGCTTGAGAACAATTTGTATCGGACAACTGCTGCACTTTAAACATTATGTAGTTGTTGGTGGTGATGATGATGTGATATTTTACGTACATATACATATGTAGAGTAGGTCACAGGTTCAATTTTCAAATTTTGTTCGTACATTTTCATTCAATCGATAGTACAGCCTTGCTTTGCTTTTACACTACTTCGGGAAGTGTATGTAGTCTCTGAGAGAGAAATTCTCAATATCCATACGGAGCGGAAAAAACAGGACTTTCCGTTTTCATAGTCCACGCAAACGAAATTGCGGGCTGTAGCATGTAGAATATATTAACGTGTTGTTCTTGCAAACAATCCATAAAACGACATAACTTTTGATCGAAAATAAACTTGGTTTAATATCAGCGCAGTAACGTTCGGGGCGCTAATGAGTTAACGACGAAATGTTATTTAGAGTTTAAATTAATTATTCATTATTACTTTACAAAAGCACGTGTTGGGAAGCTGATTGAGGAATATTATATATATTTTAGTTATTTGTTGGAACTTATTCAGATAAGCTATAATATAAAATATACTCAGGTATATTTCTTCGTTGGCTTCACGCTGTATCTCGCTCCAAGTAGGCAGACGAAACTTGGGAACTTAGTGTGAAGACACTCCGTTCCTATTAAAACACGTCTGTTCTCCACTTTCTGCAAAATTCTCGAGACTTTCTCGAGAGTGGCAGAAAACAACGTCTTGTTTTAGCTAGGTGGCAGAGTGAAGAAATGAAAATATTACATACTTCATTCCCCCAAGTGGGAATTGAACCCACAAGACTCACGTTTACAGTAGCACGTTTATGGACACAACACCACGACGGTCTCAATTAATTTAACGATTATTTTTCTTGGTTTAAGTATTTTCGACTTGATACCTTTCAGATAACTATTTAGATTACCTTGTAGTAAGTTATGTGTATATTTAATATGAATTATTAATTAGATTTTCATTAATTTAGTTATGTTGACGTCATAGTTCAGTTCTAGACAATAATATAGGGTAACTAAACCGACCTGACATTTTCCTTGATATAATGTGGAAAGTTATTACTTAAAATAATATAAAATTTCACAAAAAATATAAATACAACTATTTATAGCCATATAATATCCCCTTATAATTTAACAATCAGAAAATTCTTTAAGATTGAGAAAAAATCATATAATGGCGTGAATCTTGTTCAAACCTAATTGAATCATTGCGGGAGCTTTTGTAATTTGGCTTTTAAAGTTTGAAGCTGACTGTAGTTGAAGAAATATATAGTTAAATATAATTAATAGCATTTTTATTATGACTCATGGTAATATTCCTTTGGCGCAGGATGACTGTAAAAACGACAGGTTGTGGGTTGGATTCCCATTCGACGGATTGAAATATTTAATAAATTTTAATTTCCTGGCTCTAGTAATGACTTAATTTGAGACGCTGAGTAAATAACGAAACTCAAAGCCACTACTTGTGACTTTTATATTTCTTTTGACGTACTAAAATCAATTAACACGAGTTGATAATAAAAGGTAGAGCCGCGCACCAAAAAGAAAATTAAAAACTATTATTTTATATTCCATACTTTCAACAACGACATGAAGCTATAATTTATTTTAATTCGCGTTGAATATAATTTTTGGCGACCATAAATCACAATCAGTCACGTTTCTAAATAATGGTTTTAACGCTTTTGGCACCAACGCCCAAGGAAACGGTTTTTTCCTTTTAACGTAAATTTGTGCAAATATTTTACAAAATCAAAAATGTAATTTATCTAGCCAAATAGCTTATTTGTGACTGTTTAAGATAACATTTTTACAATTGTTTTGCTTTGTATGCAAAGGAGGCGCGTTAGATAGAAATAGATATATATATTTTATTATTTCTTATCGGCGGCTTAAGATTTAAAGTTAATTTACGGTTGTGGGTTCGATTCTTACTCGGGAGAATGCGTTATTTTAATTTTCTTATGTTGGTAAATAGTCAAAGCGCGACATTGAGTTCTGTCACTCAACACGCAATGTTTCGAATATTGGTCGGAGTAAGTGAATTAAGGGAACGGAGTGTTTTAATACTAGATTCCCTCTGCCTGCAGGATCCTGCTACGCTAACTTTCTCTTTTACGTTGTAGGCTACAATGAGCAGCTGGGAAGAATAGGGTTTTCTATTAGTCAAATAGCTTAAACAGAATATACGTGAAGCTAAAATAATATTTGTAAACCGCCACCTAGCAATAAGTTTTTTCAAAAAAAGTGTTTTCTTCTTCTAGGGTAGGCAGACTGCCAGCAAAGCACAGCGTGAAACTGTAAAAAAACGTATTTATATAACGTATTTAATTACAGCTGATTTGGTTTATAAGCCAACAAAAGGAAAACCAACTAAATATATTCATTGTTTTGGTTCAAATATCCAAATATAATTAAATATGTAACTCTGTGAACAATGTCGTGTTCAATTGCAAATACATATATTGAACCGCACTGTAATTAAAGGTTTACGTTCCAGCGAATGACCGAATGGAATACTTTAAATGTTGATTTAACGTTAATCTAATTTTATATATAAAATTCCTGTTGATGTTATAAAATAATTAGTTATTTAAGTATGTCTTGTATGAGGCCAGTCGTGGCGCAAAGGCACAAAGTGTGACTGCAAAATCGACTGGTTGTGGGTGCGATCCCCAATCGGAAATAAAATATTTATTTAAATTTATGTTTCCATTTCTTCGTTCTGGTGTCAAGGCAAAGCGCGGCGTAGAGTTCCGCCACTCAACACACAGTGCCTTCAGATTTTGGCGAAAAGGGGGGAATCAAGGAAAAAGAGTCTTTAAGACTAGGTTCTCTCTGCCTACCCTGCTTTGTGCGGGATACAGCGTGAAGCTGATTTAATTTAATTTTTTGTATGTAATTATTAATAAATTGCCAAAATAATCTATCTATCCAAATAGATGATAACAAAATTAAAAGAAGAATTATTATTAGAAAAACTGTTTTTTTTTCACGTATTGGAATAAAACAACCACTAACTTTACTTGAATGATTGTTGGTCTTATTTTCATTCCCTCGAGTAGTTCCTTAATATCTTACTAACGATTTAATTAATGACTCTAGACGTGGTGCAGGTGCACATTCGTGTGACTGTAATGGCAACAGGTGGCGGGTTCGACTCCCACTCGCGGATATGAAATATTTCATATTTCTTCGCCCTGGTGTCGAGGCGATGAGTTCCGCCACTCAACACATAATGACTCCAGCATTTAACGGACAGTGAGGGGCGCACTATGGGCAATTGAAGTCTGTATCAGATCAAAAATCGATAACTTTTTTATTTGTTAAGATAAACAATTGAACTTTTGCACAAGCATAAAGTATAATATGGCGCTTTAGGTAACGTTCAGATATTATAATTTTATTGGAGTATATATATATTAAAAAAATAAAGAAAAGAATAAACTAATCATTTCCTTAGTCTACACTACTTATAGTAGTAATAAAAATGTATTATTAAATTAGTTTATTAAAAAACAATGTTTCTTAAGCTGTTATCTATTTAAGTAAGAAATTACGCGTACACGTATACTTATTTAATAAAATATAAAATTTACAAAAACTGATTTACAAGTAGAATAATATTAGAAATGAATGTATATTATATGATGAGTATATTATATTTAATTATACTTGGTGAACTTCGGGATCCATAAAAAGTTCATTCAATTTTAAAAGATCTAGAGTATCTTCATCAAGTGCCTTCACACTTTTGCTATACTCTTGTGTTTTACTATGACTGGAAATGTACGGATCTGATGTGTAGAGAAGACTATGAAATACATCCTCATTTGTAGCTGATCGAGAGCACTTTCTGGCATTATGTAGGCGAAATTTTTGATAATCCTTATTATGGGATTCTTGTGCACCTTGTGCATTCTTGGGATCTCATTCGTTTGTTAAATTCCTTAAATATATGTATTGCGCTTTTGTTAAATCAAAATAAATAAAAACATTTAATGCCTCTTGATCCGATAGCATTTTGCTCTGGCTTGCGTTTTCTATGAGATTCAAATATAGAGACATTGTATCTCGATCAGCAAGCCTTAATTTTTCCACGAGTTTTGCTTCTATTTCTCCTCCTATAGGACGTAAGCCCTGGACGTAGGCATTGCAAATGTGTGTGTTCAAAGCCATATTCACTAAATTACGCGGTACTTTTTCGCCTCTTCATTGATTCTGATGGGTCCCCATAGGGACACAGGGTCTTCCGCATTTTCCAGAAGATGTCGATGGTGAGTTCTCAGATGATACTTCTTTAAAGATTGGTAAGGTTAACAAATATTCAGAATCAAACTAATTTTCGTTGTTATTTTAAAAAAACTAATCTTTTTACCGGGACGCTTCTGTCCATTGTTTATTAAAGTAACGAATAAGATTCCTTTGAATGTCGCTGATAATAAAACATATGTTGTCTACAGAAACATGATACTTTTCTTTAAGAAATATTAATAGCTAATATTGATTGCTTCAAGTTTTTTTCCTCCTTCAATGTATGGGTATAATTCACGCTTGGAACACTTGAAAGTATTAGCCATTTTGAAATTTAGTGAAGTTACTTAACAATCAAACGTCTGTTAGTAATTTTATTACTAATTTGTAAGAGTTTTATTAAATTAATTCACTCTATTTATATAATTTCATAAATGAGGGTATTGTGCATTTTATTAATTAGTTATACCGCAAAATGTGTGCAAAATGAAGATAAAACGTTCTTTTATTAATAAATAACAATAATTTAATTGAAATTTACTGCAATCTAATTAATTAAATAGTACAACATTAGAAATTTCAATAGATAGAGTTTTCTTGTTCCCTGACTTATATCGTAGTTTTCGTGATAACTTCTACAACCGCACGTTTCCGCAGCTGATTTTTATAAATGTTATTTATGAATATCTGGACTATAAAACAACATCAAATATAACGCGTCGGTAGACGTCGGTAACTGTCAAAAGTCTCGATGAACTTTAAGCACGTACTTTTTTTCTCTTCACTTATTGTTAATATTTTTTATAAGAATATAGTCACAAAATCCACAATATAATAATTGTTTTAAAATCTACATACTATAGGCTTTTTAAAAATATATAACACCTTATACCTATTCACACATTTTTTTTAAGGAAATTAAGTTTAAAGTACCGATGCGAACAACCTGAAATAGACATTCTTACGTATTACAATTTTTCACAATTAAAAAAAATATATTCCAAATGTAATTCACGAAAAAATAATTCATTACATTAAAGGTCCACTATTATACTATTAAAAAAAAAAAAAAAAGTGCGTCAGGGACGACTTTAGTAAAAATGAATTTTGATCTGCCGTTGTTCTACCATTATCCATAGTGGGGCGGAGTGTCTTAATGTTAGGCTTTCTAATTGCGGGATAGAGCGTGAAATAGCAAAAAGATATCCTACTTAACCAGCGTATACAACGTCGATAGCATCAAAATTTATATAATGTGCAACTACTATTCTAGTACAAATCACATTTTTACGATAGCATCTTAGCAATAAAGTGAGAGGCGAGAGCGAGTATTAAAGTAGGTACCTACACTACAGCCGTAACATGCTATTTCTAAAAAAATGTGAGGCCAGCAGTGGCTCAGGGGTAACGCGACGCGGTAGTAGATTCGATTCCTACTCGATCAAATAAAATATTTATTGAAATTATATTTTCATTTTTTCGCTCTAGTGTCGAGGCAAAGAGCGGCGCTAATTCCGCTACCCAACACACAATGCCTCGAAGAAACACAGCGTGTGCGGGATACAGCGTGAAGTTGTTTTTTTTTAATTATTGAGACTATAATAAAAATACTACATAGATACTTCCTTATGGATAGAAAACAGGAGAATGGAAGGAACAGTTTTCACAAAAAACCTTTTAACATAGTGACAAACTCAAAAATAAAGTGTTCGTATGGTAAATTCGTGCAATTTTTATCTAGTTTTCAATTTTTCTCTTCCTTTTGTTTTACATAATTTCAAAATGCTGTGTAAATCAACTTTCTTTCACAAAATCTTTATGTAAAAAGCATCCTAAATCTAATTCTACAAGTAGATGTAGTATTCTATAATTCAAAGCACGTGAAGATGTCTAGTGTATGCTTCATATGCGATATATATGATGTGTGTGTGCTTCATATTTCACCGACACTCGCACGTCTGTTAGAAAATTGTTTTAAAAGATACTAGTTGTAAAATATAGCTTTTCATTTTAACTTTGAATATCTACTGTAAGTATGCACATATAACTATTATATGATATACTGTCTTAGGAAATAAAAAAAGTCTAAGCTCCATGAACTTTGGAAACCCAGTTTTAAATTATGGAAGTAGAAAAAAATATTTACAAAAAAAAATACTTTTACCTTCACGCTATCCCATAGCTATTATACAGTGAAATCACATTATAATATGCTATGGGATTATATATTTTCGAAATTGGAATCGAACTAACAACCTGTGTCGGTTACAGTTGTACCCCTGCATCATGATTGGAATCAAAAAATAGCTTATTGTTATCAAAAAATACAGATTTTATTTCCGCAAAATATATAAAAACAAATTCACCAATATACAGAACGTCATCGCTTTTTATACTATTATAATGTAAAACTTTATAAATCAAATTAAAAATAAATAAAAACAAATTAAGATAACATCGCTAGTAAAATAACTTTAAAAACAATTCTTATGAACCTAATACTTTATCAACTTAACATTGAAGAGTCCCTGAAAATCGAAATTGATTGGCGCTGCGTCTTTGACAAAGTGATACAAACTGGCGAGTAATTTCTCCTCATTAGATGAGCCGAAAATTTTTCAAACGAATTTCTCCTTACCTTAAAACGATAAAAGTAAGTTTTTTTAAGTTCGGGTGATATTTTTTATTACAAAATCATACAGGTTTTAGTACAAAATCATATAGGTTGTGTATATCATATAGGGTGTGTGTATCATATAGGGTGTGTGTGTTTAGTACAAAATTATATAGGTTGTGTAAGTATAATATTATATTATGTTATAACAATTATCCTTCTAATATAACAAAATATAAAACACCTGGCTCTAGAAACGAGCTTTTAAAATTGACAAAAATAATTTCACATTTAAAATTATAATTATCTTTTTGTACATTTGACTTTGGAATCAACGTAAATAAATGGTAAATTGCCAAAACAAAAGATGTAATATTATAAAAACTAAATGAAGTCAAAGCAGCAGTAGAATGCTCATTTCTTTACATTTGATTCCGTCAGTCAATATATTTTTGTTATGATTTTTCGTACAATTTTTCCATTTATAAAGGAAAAATAAACATTTCAAAGTGATCTCACAACTATCACTCACACTATTTAAACTTACCAACTCCGCCATAACGGCCTCCAAAATCACATTTATTAAAGTCATTTTGTATATAAAAGTAGGCTCATATAATAATATTTCGGTAACGACACTAGCACATGGTCCCACATAAATGTAACACCAACACTAACATGTCATATCTTCGTCGCCGCAGTTTCCGTATATTTGGAACATAGCGCCTTCTAATGTGCATGTTGGTATCATTTAATGCATTTATGTATATAATATTTTGTCTGTTCGCTGTTTCGGTGTTTTAGAATATATTTGATATTACACCAAATAAAGATTTATGAAGGAAAACTGAGCGATAAGAGAGGTAGGGGGAAACCACGATTGACCTTCGGAGTTATTCGAAACAACAGTATCAAACAGATGGAGGAAGGTCAAATAAAAAGCATGAGGACCCCCCTAGGGGCATGTATGAAGAGGTTGATGGCAGTGGACGAGGCGAAAGAGGTGCCTATAAGGCGACCGTAGCATTTAGTACTTTATTCTCTTTGAGTTCCCCGCTAGGAATATAGCGTGAAGCTTGGTTAAGTTAAAACATATTTTATTATTCTAGATGTTTTTACATTATGTGAAATGGAACATAGTGGGGACCTTCCGTTCCCCACTTTCTGTTATGTAATAGTAATAAATTAATATCGTTTTGTTTCCTATTTTACTCACAATTACATACTACACATTAGGAGGTAAATTAAAAGGGAATGAACAAAGGAGCTAAAAACATGTATACGTAAGTAAAGCCTACATTTCGTGTGTCGAATAAGAAATTCTTTATCTATGTAAATAAAAATGGTCGGATTTTCACACTTATATCTTGATTTGATTAATATTATATCTAAAAAATATCCAAAATTCAAATGGAAATGCTAAAATTAAAAATTTTATTTCCTCCAGTATGAATCAAACCCACAACCTGTTGCGTTTACATTCACACACTTTTGCCCCTGCGCCACGACTGCCTTATTATTATTTTTTTGCTTTCAATAATTGATAAAATATCTGTTTAGAGTAAAGTAGTATCTTTAAATAAAGCTTTAGGATCATTTTAAATTCTGGACAGGCGCTGAGTTAAATGCGCGTTCAACTCTTAACTTTGGAACACGGTGGATAAAATTTTAGTATACATTTAAAGTAAAGAGGTATGAATAATGTATATATAAATGGAAAATATTATGGACGGACTGTATTAAATATGTTAGTTATACAGGGTGGAAGTGTAAGCACCACTTTAAATGAAACCACAGTTTTAACTACTCTATAAAAGCCTACCTAGCCTTTTCAAACAAAATAAATAAAAAAATTGTCATTTTAAAATAAAACGCCATTTGTAAGGACGACTCACGCACACATAAACCTATCAAAGGAACACCGCCGTACACGGTTCATTCCGAAATCGAGTCGTATGTATTGGCGAAAAGGTTCAAAGTTGTCTAACCTTTAGCAGTATTTTTGTACTAGTAAGTGTTTATGTTATTGGGATCTATACGTAATCGCGTCACACGAAATACAGGTATGGATAAAAATCGTGAAATGAAAAAAAATCCTACGTCCAAGCTGTTGAGGCATCTTGATTAATTTCTTTAGGTATAGGTTTGGAATATTTTACCCTATATGCTGTTTCCGTAAATGGAGCGCTGCCTCTTCCACCCTGTATAGTCAATTTGTGCCTGGTTTTAGACGAGAAAATGGTGATCGATATTCTCTTCGTCTCCGTATAAGATTTTATGTTTTAAAATCTTAAACCAAAAATACATATAATAGTCTTACACTCATATTGCACCTTACTAGGGTCATCAATACGTTTATTATTTTCTTTTTATTTTTCTTCTTTTGCACAGATTAATTTTATTTATAATTATAAAAACAAAAGCCCCGACTGCATAAAACTATAAAAAAATATTTGTAGAAACAAAAACTCCGACTGCATCATAGAAAAGAAACAAGCCCAATAGTTAATTAGGATTAGCAGTTGGGACCTCTTTAAATTATGCGGGGTTCCTGGTAAAGATTTTATTTATTGAAGAATTACTTATAGGTCCCGACTGTTAATCCTAATAAACTATTGGGCTTGTTTATTTTCTATGATGCAGTCGGAGTTTTTGTTTCTACAAATATTTTTTTATTTTTAATTTTTTTGTTAGAATTTATTATGGAATGATAATCATGATATACCTTTTTGAAATTCTGAAATTGAGCTCTTGAATTTAATACCCATATTGTAGTATTGGAAACGAAAATATTTTTTTCACTAAGTCCAATGGTGTACCACAGCCGCCATGATTATTTTTTACTAACGTCACCTATCTAAGAACACTTGGGCTGCTAATACGAATCTAACGATACCTCAAATATGTAAATCCGTTCAGCGTCTGGAGATACGAGGTAATAAAGAATATTACATACATACAAAATACGCGCGAAAAACATGACCCTTCCTTAGCAGTCGGGAAAAAAGAAAATAAACAAGCACAATAGTTTATTAGTATTAACGATCGTGACTACCTAACTAAGAACACTGGGGCTGCTAATACGTATCTAAGGATACGTCAATTATATAAATCCGTTTAGCGGTTCTGGAGATATGAGATAATAAAGAATATTACATACATTCATACAAGATACGCGCGAAAAACATAACCCTTCCTTAACAGTCGCGAATACTTATACTTATATCCTCTCAGCTCCCTCCACTACTCAATACACAATGTTTTTGAAATGGACGAGAAGTCAAAAATGGATTTAAATGTCATTGGGAGATAAGTGGGAACACAAACAATTGACATTGAATTGATATGAACTGACTCCAGATTATATTTCCTAGCCTAGATTCTAGACTTAGATATATTTTTTAAGCAGTTTTTTAGTTTCACGCCTAGGCCCTCCGTTTCCCGTTAAATCATTTCTGCTTCCCACTTTCCGCTGACTTCTTGAGGCATGTTGGGTGGCGTTTGCCTCGTTACCAGAGCCAGGAAATATATTTTTTTGCATTACACTGTATCCTGCATTTCCCCAAATGGGTATTAAACCCACAAGCGTAGAGTTTAACCGCACCCTTGTGGCTCTACCCCACGACGTCCTCAAAAACGTTTCTAAGTATTACACAACATTCTCTCCTTACCAATTAAAACTCGCCCTGCTACATTTGATATTTCACCCAATCTTCCAACCATAATCATTAGGGAACTCTAATTTATCACATCTCGATCTCAAAATTCGAAACAACAACCGATGATAACTCTTAACTCCAATAAGCCACATAAATTATATGTCATTTGCAACGAGTGTTGTTACAAGTTATATCGAATAACTAATTTGTAGAAGACAAATTGACGTTCTGAATAAAAATACACAATTATTGATTTACTTACCTTAACTTATTGATTTACTTAACTTACCTTGTTTTCGTTTATTTTAAAAACATATATTATGCGGAGAGAGTGTGTTTTTTCATTATATGTTTTAATTTTATAACATATGGCATGTTTATTATTATTAACTAAATATTTTATATGTAACTTTCTTCACTTAACACGTCCCTAATATTTTTGATTAAAAAGCTTTCTTTCTATTAATATCACAACATTTAGAATTAAAGTGAAATCAAAATAAAGAGTACTTTGCTTAACCCGATCAATAAAGTAAATAAAAAAACATAGTAGTCCAAAAACAGTTATTTTATCAAGTAGAAAGCAACCATCGCAAATAAAGTAAAATAATATCATATTTCTAATGCAATATTTAAAAAAAACTATTAAAGTCCCAGTCTTTTGTTACATTAATATAATTTTAATTTAATTCTTGAACACAGCTTTACCCTTTAGTATTATTCTTTTCGAATTCATGAACATGGAAAATTGAATGTTTACGTGAGCACTCGATTAACTTTTGTATTGTATTTCAAAGTCTAAAGAACAGCCACAAAGCAAATGTATTTTGTATTTATTGTAATGACGAAGAGTTTAAGAATGAAGAACAGTTTAATATATTTTATATTTCAGGCAGTTATCAAAATTTCATTATAGCCGTAGTGTACGCAAAGAATAAAGATAGTTTTTTTAGCTCTAAGCTTTATCCCGCACAGCTGGGTAGGTTGAGAGGACCTTTTTTATCGTAAGGAAACCCTTTTACGGATATGTCGCCAAAGTGGGCACTTGAGTGAGTTTTGTGGGCCTCATGGACCGGCAGATAAAGGCCGTCCACAATACTCAATAAGACCTCATGGTCTGTGGCGGTTGAACAGGAGCCTCTTCAACCACCACAGGCCAAGGGATTCTTCCAAATCCCGGAAGTAGAGAGACCTTCGACCTTCGTTTGACCTTGCATGTTAAAAAGTGGAACTCAACGCTGCGCTTTGCCTATATACCAGAATGAATGAAGAAATTAATTTCCTCCAGTAGGAATCGAATCCACAACCCGTCGCGTTTACAGTCACACTTTGTGCCTCTGCGCCACGACTACAGACAGACTAGTTCCCCTTTGAAATTGGTATTCTTATAAAGTCATATAAATGATTATATACAAAGCAAATAGCATTTATTAACCACACACCACGATTGTGGTTTCTATCAAATTAATTCAAATTCATATCATACGACTCAGAGACCAAGCAATTAAATATGGGATATTCCCCATTAAAAGGTATATTAAATTAATGGAGAGCCGAAGTGTCTTAATGGAAACGGAGTGCCCCTAATTTCCCGGGTTTCCCCTGTCTACAATAATACTACGCAGGATAGAATGTGAAACTAAAAAACTATATTGTGTTCATACTAATGTCTCGAAATCAGGGCAAAAATATAGAACGGAGTGTCTTATGTCTATACGTAGTTCTACTCCGCTTTGAGAGATAATGCGTGATGCTAAATGCGTGCCACTTCGTTTTCGTATGGCGTAAGTTATCGCATTTTGCGTTACCGGAGCAGAATAATCAAACATGTTTCCCTCGAATGAAAAACGAAGCTACAACCATCGCGATTATAATCAGACGTCTCACTGCGTCAATGCGTCATAATTTTTTCTAGTTACATATATATTTTATACTTATAGTATAAAAGAATATTCTTTTTCTTCTACTTAGCTCATTTATTTGAATCAAAATAATAATGGTATGATTTTCCTTCTCAATTTCAGATAGAAAAGGCTTTTCAACGAATTTCACTTCGAAAACCAAATGTAGATTGACAAACGGTTGCTTCAGCATTGTGTTTTTTACCTTATCATATTTTCGAGGACAAGTCGATTATATTTTTTGAGGTCAAGAGGTATTGTTTAAGGGATATGATTTTATCTAAGAAGTAAGAAGGGAACGTGTCTTAGTTCTCGGTCCAACTCTACCTTTATATATGCGATATAGGCCTACCAAATATTTTTTTAAGTAATCTACACTCAAATGCCTATTTTTCTAAATATATGTATCTTTTTATTCATGGAAGATACGAGAGAGACTCATACTGTATAACAGCATTCTCCACTAAAACAGAGAGTTTTAGTTACATTATGTCAACGAAAACTAAAATATATTTTTAACTTTTCCAACTCCGAATCGATACTATAAATATATATAGAGTTCGTGAGAAATTTTCCACATGGTGATTATTAAATCATACTAACATTACAAAAACTACTCAACCGATTACCATGAAACTTTGTACACATATTCTTAGAACTATAAGACAGTAGATAGAATACTCTTTATTAAAAAAATATTTATAAAAACGAAGCTGCGTTTGAGTCTTTAGTATATAATATTTTATTTCATGCAATTTTGTAGATATTTACACAAAAAAGTTAAAATAAGATAAAAATCAATTACAATGTGTCCAACAATAAATGGCGTGAAAACGCTTGTTTAGTCTTAAACAAGTAGAAATAAAATAAGTTGTTTCTGAGTATAAATGCTATCTCATTAAGATTAACGACGATTTATTCGGTCGTATGTCTTATTTCATTTTCATTTCACCACAAACTAACTATGTATTCTTTGTAATATGTTAATAGATACGTAAAACATATATGCTATGTCAAGGCTGTCGGGCTGGTGCAGGGATACGAGCGTGCGACCGTAAACGAGATGGTTGTGGGTTTGATTCCCACTCGGAGGATTGAAATATTTAATATTTTAAGCACCTCACTCTGGTAAAAAGGCAAAGAGCGGCGTTGTGTTTGTCCACTCAATACGCAATGTCTCGAGAATTAGGCGGGAAGAAGAGAACGGGAAGTGTCTTGATAAGGGACAGAGTATCTTATCTTGCTATGTTAGGTAAGCTGCGTGAAGCTAAAAAAAGGACCGTATAGAGCTTCATAAATTTCTTGTTAATTACAAACTTTAAATTTATATTTTTTACTTTAATAAAAAGGACAAAAAAGTTAGAGAACTTTGTTATCTTAATAATAATTAAGGAGTCCAGTTGCAGCTTTTTTAAAGTTCTATTTTTTTTCTTTTAGTATACAAGAAGTCTGGTACTAGTTAATTACTGAAACTCCCACGGTATTCAAAGAAAGTACAATTCGGCATGACGAGTTGAAAGTATTGTCAGTAAGTATTATTAACATATTTTTTTATTTTTGTTACCTAATAAAACAAATCATAGATTATGTAATGAACAATTTTTTTAAAATGTTACGTAAAATTGGGAGAAAAGTAAGCAACTGAGTAACTTATCAGTAAGTTTTCTCTGTGTTAAATGCCGAATAAAGCGTGAAACTGTAAAAAACATTCAGTCGAATATATAATCTATGCAAGTGGAACCAATTAAATCTTTAAAGTAAGACTTTCAAAAGCTTAATTGGTTTGAATCAATGGAGTTAAACAATTATTTTCAGAATCAGCCATTGTATAAATTCTAAACGATTCTTACAACTATTGCTGTCAAAATATAGTAGAAATGGTAATGGTTTTACAAAGCTTGGCTTTTAAAGAGTTGATAATGTCATAATTTAGCAAGGAGTTTTATTAATTCAAACATTAAATAAATAATAATATTAACGATCAGTTAATTTAAGGAATTGGTTACATATTTCTAGTATAATTGGTTCTTGGTTTTTTCTATTTAAGTCTAGTATTAAAGATACTCCGCTCCCCATTTTGGGTCGAATTCTGTAGGCATTGCGTGTTGAATGGCGGAACTCAATGCCGCACTTTCCTCAATACCAGAGCGAAGAAATGAAAATATTAAATATTTCATTTCCTCTAGACGGGGTCGAACCCACAACCTCGTATTAAAGTCTAGCGCTTGTGCCCTTTCGCCCAATGCTGCTCAACTTTGTTACTGGTTTCGGACTGGCCCTTCTTTGTTAAGCAGATTAGAGAAAATCTAGATTCATGCGGCGACAATTCATGCGGCGCTGAGTTCTGCCACTCAACACGCAATGCCTCCAGAATTCGGCAGAAAGTGGGGAATGGAGTGTCTTAACACTAGGTTCCCTCTGCCTACCCTGCTGTGTGCGATCCCGCACAGCGTGAAGCTGATTAAAGATAATTCATTCTCCTGATCGGGAATCGAACACACAACCGTCGTGATCTTAGTCACCCAGTCTCAATGAAATATATGTATACGATTTACATCAAGAAATTAATTACCATTCACGTCGTATCTCGTAGCTTTCAGATCTCGTGAATATTCAAACAGATAAATGGTTCGTGCAACTATGATGTTATGTGCTTAATAGATTTTTGTTTTGGAAATAAATTACATATATTATAATGCTATTTACATTATATGTTATGTTATATTATTTAAATTGCATAATAACATACGTAATTTATTCAGTACAGAGGCCAATTGTTACAACAAACGCAAACGCGACAGGTTGTGGGTTCGATTCCCAATTGAGAATGAAATTTTTTTTTCTTCGCTGCAGTGTCGAGGCAAAGCGCGGCGTCTGTCATTCGGGCGAGTTCTGTCATTTAACAAGCAATGTCTCCAGAATTTGATGGAAAATGAGAAGCGGAGTGTCTTAACACTAGGCTCCCTCTGACTACCCTGCTACATGCGGGATACAGTGTGAAGTGACTAAGGTAGACAAAATATATTTAAAACTGTTTTTATTTCCCTGCTCCCGTAACACAAAGCGTAGCGTAGGTGGATAGCGCAGAACGGAGAGTCTTGACACTAGATCCTCTTTGCCGAAAGTTTTAATCACAACGAGTGGTATATGGAAGTAGCATAGCATAAAGTAAAGTCCACGCAAATGAAGTTAACTATTAAATAAAATAAATATATTTGTTTAGCTTCACGCTTTGTCCCACAGACACAGTGAACCTGGTAATCTAGTGTTAAGACACTCCATTCCCATTAAGACACTTCCGTTCCCCATTTCCCGGTGTGCTGTAGAGTGACGTTACTCAACAATGTGTAAATAAATATTAATGTGTGTAATTAAACGAATGAAATCTCGACAAAATATTCGTATTGCTCTATTGTATTTCAAAGAGCAACTATTAAGTTTGGCGCTACGAAATTATCTTTATGCTAATATGCCATTATAGTTTTGTTGCACATACTGGTTACTTCTCTTTCTATATTTTTACATTTTCAGTGAACGTTGCATCAAACAAGTTACAAGTAAAAAGATATTTTTTTAAAAAATGCTTAAGACACTTGCTTTCTACTGTAAAAGCTCTTGACCTTTTTTAATGTCCCTCGAGTAAGAACCTAACGTCATGAAAGGTTGTATCTGAAATTGATGTGGATGTAAGCGTTATTTATTAAATACATGTAACATTTGTATTTTTTATTATAAGGAGGGATATACATATCTACAAATGTTAATATTTACCTATATACATGTGTTTTTCTAATTTTAATAATTGAAACCATTGGTTTTTTTTATCAAATGCATATACGAGTCCCACTCAGAGGAATGAGTTACTTTCATTTCCTCTCTCTGGTGCCACAACAAAGCTCGGTACTGTCACGACATTCAACACACAGTGTCTCGAAATTGCGCAAAAAATTGGTAACGGTGGTTAAAGAGAAATTAGTGTTACGACACTCCGTCGTCTACTTCGCGGTCATTTTAAAACTATCACAATGAATCGAAAAATGATATAATAAAATAAAAATCCCGTAAATATGTCAATGTCGCGACCACTTTTACATCCAGAAAACTGCAGTTACCTTCACACAAATATATATAATTTTTATATCTTTTAATATAATATGTATGTAGAAATATTATAACAAGTATGTAGAGTTAGAGTGACGCGCTGCAATGACTCTATCGTCCCTCGACGCTCGTCACTTCCACGCGCAGAGCGTGTTGTGAGTCACGTACTCGTACTGTTCTGCAAGTCTCATGCACGTTTTCCTTGGTAATATTTTTCCACCCTTAAACGATAAAAATATATATCACTTGAATATCTGTGATTTTAATATAAAAGAGTTTGTTAAAGTTATAATATCATTAAAATATGCGTAAATATTATATACTAAAAACATATACTTCATATTAGTTTTCCAGCTTCATGCGGGTAGGCAGAGAGATCTTAGTGTTAAGACATTCCGCAGAATTTTGGAAACATTGCGTGTTGAGTGAGAGAACCCAATACCGCATTTTGCCTCGACACCAGAGCGAAGAAATGAAAATATTAAATATTTCATTTCCTCGAATGGGACTCGAACCCACAATCTGTGTATTAATTTTTAATCTTCTTTAAACAGTACAAAACAAAGTATAGTTGGGTGTTTAAATAGTTCAAACTGCGATCCGTTTAATATCTTAATCTTTTTATTTAACAGCATTAAAATAATGTGGTTTTCACTAAGAGACATATTGATTCAAGGAGATTTTAATGTATAAAATATGCATATTATATAATACTACCTAAACTTGGTAATATAAAAAATATAATATCTTAAAAGTATATTTTTGTGTACTTAGAACTAATAAAGGGAAGCCGCAAGCAAAAAAATTTTATCTTATATTATGTTGAACCTATAGGTATATATTTAAATAGATATGTATTTATACTTAAGTTGACTACCTTTTTTTTATTTATTTTTATTTATCTATTACAATTTTCATTTTCACAATCTGATGTACTACTTACAAAATTAGCTAAGGCATTATTTTGCTTAATAAAAGCTAATTCCTATATTTCAAAATGGGGGAAGCCCTTAGTTATTTCTAATTATAATTATAGCTTCATAAATATGTAAGTTCACTGAACTACAGTGGGTAGTACTACTTAATTGTATCCAGTCCAACGAATTTTAATTTGGACATAACTTCCTTAACTGAACGAATTATCTTTGTTAATTACCTCCCCGGGAAAGCGACAGAATTGCGAGAAAAACATTTTATTACCTGTACAGGCAATTTTTTTTTTGTAGGTTTACGCTTTTTCCCACAAACAGGAGATAGGCAGACAACTTAGGTACCTAGTGTAAGACACTCCGTTTCCATTAAAACATTTCATTCTCCTACTTTCTATATATATAGAAATGTATATATGTATTAAATATGTACACAAAAGTAATTTTATATTGACATTAATCAATTAAAATATATTAAATTAATTCATTTTTAAATTGAGATAATATTTATTCTATGAATAACATTTTTAATAATATTATTATTAACATAAAGGTCGCATATAACAAGAACATCGCAGTCAGCATAAAATATTATGATGAATATCTAGCTAAATAAACAACTCCACATGTTCTCCTTCCTGCTCCGTCACTCGGAAGTTATGTTTTCTAAACTTTTGCGCGTTGGTCACTCGAGAAGAAAATGATTAAAATTAAAAATAATCCTGAAATCGCATCTGTCTAACTCTCTACGGTTAACTTTATGGCGGCCACGACTCGTCAACCGTACTAAACGTATATTGTACCCTCACAACTCTGAGGAGCCACGTGAATGCAATCTATCAAAACAAAGCATGAGTCACGACCGCAAATTCGTTATGGGATATATTTTTATTATAGTTTAGAAAATACATAGAGATGTATAAAAACTACTTAAATAGGACTGATGTTAGTTTAGACATTGATTGAAAGAGTACCCAGTATACATTATTCAAGGATAAATATTGCTATAATTTTTATAATATATCTGTACATAGTATAAAACAACATCGATTTTCAGCTTTTGAAATAAGGGACTGATATGAGTATAGATTTCATATTAGTAAAATATTCTTACCTTACCTGTAAGTAACTTAACCTGTAAGTGCTGACGTGCGGTCTGAGAGGCCTTGGCAGGTACAGGATTTCTTAGTTTATCCCTTTCCCCGCAAAATAGAGATCCACGATTGTAAGTACCTGCATGGTCAGTCCCTACATTGACATCAGAACAGGCAGTGTTCCTTACAGATATCGTTACACGCGTATTTCATGTTTTGAAATTCTTGCGCATCCTCTAAGACATCACGTCAGTACTTACGTTAGTTTTATGTTTTATTTGTCTTATTTTTATAGTAAACTGTTATTTTAACATATATTATAAACTATGGATACACTAGGAATTACCGGTAGTAAACAATACAGTTGTGACAAATTTACAGCCATTAAAGATATCTCGGATAATTATTAATACATTGAATCCAAAAGCGAGTTGTTTGAGACCTGTCTTGTGTTTACAGATTCCAGCGGATCAAAGTTGGACAACGTTGGTAAATATTTTAGTCCGCATTTCATAATGTCTGAGTCTTATAAATGAGGTTTATATGGAAAAAACAAACTGATAGAGGTTATTTAAAAAAAACAGCTCGCATTTGGTATACAAAGCGAATGTTTTTATATTCTAAGGTTATCCTATGAACTTAGAATGAGTTTGCCAGAAGTACTTTGTTCTGATAAACCAGAAACAGGTGAAAATAAAGCTGAACAAGTCAAGTCAATCAAACATGCAAAAACTGACTGTGTTTATTTATTTATTTTTAACTTATATCCAAGATACATACTGTTACAAGCTGAAAAGAGATGTAACTCAAGAGTTTACCATGTTAACCATTACTTATGTTCAAACCAGCTTCTTTTCTGACGTCATTTCTAAGCATCATGTTGTCGAAGACGACGTGACGTGCGTGCCGTAGTTGATCTATATTAAAAAAAAATGTATAAAGGCCAATGAAATATACAAAGTTTATCTATATAATTTATTCATACGGCATAGTATACATATAATAAACATAGGATCATATTTTCCACATTTAGTATTGAATTTGTAAGAAAAATAATAAGAGTCAAGATGTTTATAATAACATTAAAAAGATCATTGGAAAAAAATGTAATTTTGTTTTTAATGTTTTTATTTTATTTTAAGTATACCATTATTATATATTTTACAAATTTCTGGAAAATATCAATAACAAGAACTTTACTGAGCAAAGTCTTCCTTTCAGAAAGGAATCCTTGTATAAAAGAGAACTCTTATACCGTTTTGTGGACAGAACAAAAGATCTTTCAGATGTCAATGGGTCCCTTAATTTAGGTTATTGTGGTATTAAATTTACAATTCTCAGATGTTACCAAAAGTCTTTAAGTTAGGCTTTATGTTCATAATTCTAATTATTATAATATTCTTAAGGAAAAATAGGCCAGACGTGGCGCAGGGTTACAAGCGTGTGACTGTAAACGACACATGTCGTGAGTTCGATTTTCACTCAGGCAAATTAAATATTTTATTTCTTCTCTGGTGTCATGCCACATGCTCCCGCACGTAGCTAAATCTGAAAAAAAAAAACGACATTTTATTATTTATTTTACTTCGTGCAGTACCTAGCACTGTAGCCGGAGAGAACGGAGTGCCAAACATTACAGTCTCCACTCTCTGCATACCTTTGTCACCTCGTCATTTGTCAACAATCTTTTCATATTTTGGTCCTCATCCTAATTACATTGTCATGCATTTGTTATTATACTACAAGTGGGCGCGCGCAGCTTCTCCTGCTTATTAAAAAAACCACGAAACACGTGTTAATAAAATATTTTTAACAGTTTGAATTTATTTTTTTATAAAAATCGGTGCCGATTTAAATTTTACCGTGCGTCGTACTTCAGTCAGTCAGGTAGGTACATGTCCTTTTATATACGGCATAGTATATATATATATATATATATATATATATATATATATATATATATATATATATATATATATATATATATATATATATATACTATGCCGTATGAATAAATTATATAGATAAACTTTGTATATTTCATTGGCCTTTATACATTTTTTTTTAATATAGATTATTATTATCAGTTTACTGTATTTTTTGTTCAGTTTTTGTTGATATAACTAATGATATTACATTTTCTTCATGGGTTTCTCTAATATAAGAATTATTTAACTGAGCTAAAAATTTACAGTAATATGCTATGTAGGTACATCAAAACTGCTTAGCACAGTAGTAGTAAAAGCAATCTTATGATACTTTATTCTACAACGTTCGACTCTTTTTTCTAAGAGATGGGTTTTTTTTAAACATTTATTAAGATATTTTTAAGATATCTCTTCAAAATATAATAAGAAAGATATATGTAACGAATTATTATTACAATTTTAACCTACATGAGTAATAGTCATGCCCGATATTGGTGCAGGGGCGCAAGCATGCAACTGTAAGCGTGATTAGTTCTAGATTCGATTCCCACTCAGTGAAATTAAAAATTAAATATATTCATTTTCTAGCTCTGCTAACGAGGGAAAGCGGGGTGTTAAGTTTAACTACTCAACACGCAATGCCTCCAACATTCGGCCGAGAATGGGCAACGGAAGTGTATTATTGGAAACGGAGTGCCTTAACACTAGGTACCCAGGTTCTCTCTGCCTTCCCTGCTATGTGGGAAATACAGCGTGACTCTGAACAAATCGTAATAGTAAGAACGAAGCGCAACATCAGGTCATCACTAAACTAACAGCGTCTCAAAAGCCGGCGAAAAGCAAAGCCAATCGACACTAGCTTCTTATTGTTAAAGTCTAAAGTCATGTAAATATCTAAAGTAATACATCATTAATATATCATAGGTGTTACAAGAATTTATGAATTTGATCTCCTTTAAATAAGTTTTCAGTCTAACATGAGTAAGATGAGCCCTCTAGACACAGATTTATTGATGTCTCGGCAAGCTCTACCGTACAAGTGATTCATGGCAGCTGAACGAAGCTCAAGCCATTAGTATATTAATTTCCTTTCAAATTAGTTTAAAAATACAAATAAATAATAAAAACTTAAATATCTTAACATTTTTACTTTATGGCTCTCTCTATTTTACAGGAAAACAGAAAAAGATTTTTTTTTAATTTATTTTTACTAATTAATGTTGATTATGATCAGTCGTAGTGCACGAGCACAAGCGTGAGACTGTAAACGCGATAGGTTGTAAATTCGAATCCCACTCAAGGAAATTAAATATTCAATATTTTCATTTCCTCTCCATATTATCAAGGTAAAAAGCGGAATTGAGTTCCGTCATGCAACACGCAACGCCTCCAAAAATATAACAGATTATACATAAAGGTAAAGAATCTTAACTTAAGGCTATTAATAGATGCTTATAAAAATAAATATTTATTTTCGACAAAGTCTGAACTGACTGCATATATTTGTAGGCGTTGCGAAAGTTATTAATAATATAACTTAATAAATTTATTTATTAAGGCCAATGATGAGGCCGGTCGTGGCGCAGCGGCACGAGATGTGACTGCAAAACCGACTGGTTGTGGGTTCGATCCCCACTCGAGGAGATGAAATATTTACTTAAATTTATATTTCCATTTCTTCGCTCTGGTGTCGAGGCAAAGCGCGGCGTTGAGTTCTGCCACTCAACACGCAATGCCTCCAGAATTCGGCAGAAAGTGGGGAATGGAGTGTCTTAACACTAGGTTCCCTCTGCCTACCCTGCTGTGTGCGGGATACAGCGTGAAGCTAATTTAATTTTAATTTTTAAAGGCCAATGATATGGTATCCAACTCTTATCGTAATAGTTGTGGGTTCGTACACATACACGGGAAAATGACACTAACTTTAGTTTTATAAGGTCGTTTGATTGCGCCAGACACAGTAGAGCTATAATGTCTCTCAATTACATAAAAATGGAGGAACTTATGAGATACTATAAGACATATAAACAATTTTAAAATTTGTGTCTATCTGTGTGTCTTTCTGTCTCTGGCGAATGTCCTAAGCGGCTGAACGAATATTTATGGGAGTGTCACTGGTTGATAGAGAGGTTGGAGCAACATATACGCCACTTTTTGTTCCAAAATTCAAGATCGAGATTTCCGCCAATAACTGCATTTACCGCGTGATTACCTACCTATCGTCCAAATGGATGTGATATAATAACGTAAGATTTTTCTATTAAATACAGTTTTCGGTTTCGCAATAAAGTTCCGAAGGATGTAAATTACGATTTATTTAGTTTATAACATATAGATAACCATACTAAAATAAACAATCAATTTTCTCTAATTTCCTTATAGTTTAATAGTATAAAAAAAATCTTGAAGAGAGAAAACTGCGAATGGGATGCCATGTCTAGCATCAATAAATATATGTGTGTGGTGGTGTGAGTGGGGATCGAACCCACAACCAGTCGATTTTGCAGTCACACTTAGTGCCCCTGCGCCGCGACCGGCCTGATTTAAATAAATATATATTAATTAAAATATCTAATCCTGTTAAATTATTAACATTTAATTGAAACCACGTCAGAATTAGAAACTCGGTTCAGTTTGACATTCGTCAAACGTTTCCCGTCTATCGAAAAGTTTGAGTCCAAAACTGTCATTTACAGTTAAAATCTAGACAATTTCAGAACGAACGATTTCATGAAAAAAATATAGGAAAAAATTTTGAAATTCACAAATACTGCCAATTGTTTTTATTTACTTTGCACCACAATAATATTTTTTTTATTTTCACATTGTATCCCGCAAATAGTAGAATAAGCAGAAGGATCCTGGGAACTTAATGTTAAGAGAATCCGTTCAAATGAAGACACTTACATTCCCCACTTTTCGCACATTTTTTCGGTCATTGTGCGTTAAGTGGCGAAACTCAACGCCGCACTCTTCTTCGTTCTCTTCTTCGTAACTACGAATGTAGATTCAATTTCCACTCGAGAAAATTAATAACTTTAATTTAATACGACAAAGCGTGGCATTGACGTATGGCACTGTAACACTAATGTCTCGAAAGTAAGGCAAAAAATGGATGTGGAAAAGTAGCTTTAGGCTTTTTCCCGTATATCTTCTACACTTAATATTATTATTACTTTTAAGCTTAATCTTAACAGATTCATCAGTCCAGTCAAAAAAATATATATATATACACTATTTACATTACTTATTTAGAAAACGTATAAAAATTTAAACGCAGCGGGGTTCGTTCGTTCAAATTTTTATACGTTTTCTAAATAAGTATTTTTCTTTCCTAAGTGTAGAATAACACTTTAAAAATGTTTAAAAAAATATATAACTTCTTAAACATTTTAAAATTTATTTCATAAATAATATCTATTTGAACTTAATATTACAGGGTGGAAGAGGCAGCGCTCCATTTACAGAAACAGCATATAGGGTAAAATATTTCAAACCTATACCTAAAGAAATTAATCAAGATGCCTCAACAGTTTGGACGTAGGATTTTTTTTTCATTTCACGATTTTTATCCATACCTGTATTTCGTGTGACGCGATTACATATAGATCCCAATAACATAAACACTTACTACTACAAAAATACTACTAAAGGTTAAACAACTTTGAACTTTATCGCCAATACATACGACTCGATTTCGAAATGAGGCGTGTGCGGCGGTGTTCCTTTGATAGGTTTATGTGTGCGTGCGTCATCCTTACAAATGGCGTTTTGTTTTAAAATGACCATTTTATTATTTATTTTGTTTGAAAAAAAAAAAAGTTTTTCATTTTTGGGAATTTATTTTTTTCTGAATTATATTAGGCTCTTATAGAGTAGTTAAAACTGTGGTTTCATTTAATGTGGTGCTGACACTTCCACCCTGTATGTATTGTTTTGCTTTATGTTGTATCTCGCATGTAGTAGGGTAATAGAGGATAGGGTATTAAGTTAAGCCTCTAAAACTTAAAAAGTTATTTCACTTTAATTACTTCGACTATAATAATATAACGTTTAATAAACTTAACTCAATAGGTTCATAGCGTTAAGAACTTATGCCATTCGCAGTTTATAGCGCTTTACCGTTCTTCACCATTTGTTTGCGCTTTTCCAGTTCTCTTGAAGCACATATTAAATCCTGTAGCTTTAGAATGCTTTTCTTTTTTACATTTTCTTTGATTTTGAAATATTATATCTGATAGGTCTTATAGTGATGATGTAAGACTGTAAACGCGACAGGTTGTGGATTCAATTTCTACTCAAGAAAATTAAATGTTTAATATTTTCATGTCTTCTATTAAACAGATAACGCCTCTAGAAATGAAGTGGGGAATGAAATGTTTTAACAATAGGTTCTGTAGGATGTCTTATTTTGTCGATTTCTACTTTAATTAATTTTATCAAATATCTCGATAAATAAAATATTAAATAGCGTAGGATTCAAACGCCATTATATCTTGATGGTTTTATCAAAAACGGTATTGATGTATTCGAAAATAATTTAAGAATAAAGATATGAAACAGAATAAGAAATTTTTAATTATTATTTTGTTGAATTTTCTTTACTATTATAGTTATAAATTTGTAGTTGATGTCGTCATTTTGTTAATAATTATTGGTAGCATCAACTGATTATATAAATACCAGATTTATATTTTTTCCCGCATAGCAGTAGCAGTTTTTGAAATCTCAAGACATTGTTGACTTGGTGTCAAATACAAACTTTATAACAACAAGCGTCACAAGCCCCTTCACAAAGATCACATATACACGTCGGAGGGTTCAATAAAATCGGTTGTCTGGTAGAAAATGACAACGTAATTGCGGGGACTTACTTATTGGAGAGGTTTATAGTGGAGACGAAGATAGGGCGAAGCTCTTGGCTTTTCTTCGGAAGATCTCCGAGGTATGACAAAGCAATATTGTTGAGTTCCCAGTTACCTAAATAACCTTCTAATGACAAATATCTTATTAGAACGATGCCATCTGTTGGCATAATATAAAAGTTTGTGTTTCAAATTTAAATTTCCCAATACTGTTCCCTCTACTGTACTAACGATTACTTAGATTAAAGGCTATAACCACTGGACATGTCACGAGCCAAAGCATTATTCATTAAATAATATTTTTAAAGGATGTTTGAGGAATCAGTTACAACAGTAGTAGTGTAGCAGGGCAGATGGAGTCTAGTTATTAGACACTCCGCTCGCCACTTCCCGCTGACCTCTGGAGGCATTACGTGTGTAGCAGAACTAAATGCCTAAGCGTAGAAATGAAATTATTAAATATTTTATTTCCTCGAGTGGGAATCGAACCTACAACCTGTCACATTCACATTCCTTTGCTTGTGCCCATGCACCAAGACTGGCCTTAATAAACTATTTAAAAGTTTAATAATAGTTTACACACAGCTACCTGTTCCTTCTCGGTCCCGAGAGAAATTAAGACAATTGTATTATAAAAGTAAACGGTCGTTATTAATTTTTTAGACAGTTCTAAAAACATATTATTCTACAACGTGTTTATATGAAATATTAAGTTGTAGCATAAGTGGTCGCACATAACTTTGTTTTTGTGAACTTCAATGACGAAACGAATGGAAAATTTTGATAAAAAATTGGAAGTCCCTTGGATGTTACTGACTAGTCTCGAATTAAAAATATAGTCATTAATTTACAATATTATTTTAAATAATCGTGAGGCTGTTGGCCTACTCGGATAAATGATTATATTTTAAAAAATTTTTACGTCCCCGCTCTGGTCGCCAAAATGCGACGAGAGTCCCGCCACTCAACACTCTATATCTCGAAAAATGTAGAAAATGGGGAACGGGAACATCTTAACACCTAAATTAATTCTATCTATCTGTTATGCGGAAAAATACGTGATACTACTTTTAATTATTTTAGAATTAGTTTTTAAACACGCCCGAAATACCCAAAATTAAATATATTCTTAAAATTCTTTGTTAAATGGAGAAATTAAATCAAAAAGTCAAATGCCATGAGAATTGAAACACCGCATCGACCGTGACCCTTTGTTGGACATGACAGGATGTGAGCCAAGACCGGCCGCAGGACATATCGCCGTGTGGTAACTCGGAATTATATATTTTATTTGTATATATAAATAAATATATTTGAGAAATATGTATATATATTTCAATACAATTAGCTTTCATTATTAAGATCAATTACAGTGTATTTGTTGTTGTTAAGAGGCAATTTATAGGCACTTTTTGTGACGGTGTAATCCTCATGAAGCAGGGTAGACAAAGGAGGCCTAGTGTTAAGATACTTTTTTGGAGGCATTCCGTGTTTAGAGGCGGAACTCAACGCTGCGCTTTGGGATATAGACAAATATGTCAAGCCGTGGCGCCATGGGACTGACTGTAAAGCTATAGTTGAAAATGTTCACTTATACATACCAAACTTATACCGTAATAGGTAGTAATACAATACAATACAATATACTTTATTGCACGTAAAATTTACACAAATTATATACAAAACAAGTGAAAAACAACATGTACAATAAAGCGGCCTTAAAGCGATCTCTTCCAGGCAACCTTTGGTCGCTGGAGTTGTATAAAAAAAGTGTGGGTGGTGCATTAAATTACAGGAGATTATTTAATAGTAGAAATAAAAATATACATACATATATATACATATATAAAGTATATATAAAGTTTTAAATTTCTGTAAACTTGTGGCATGTCTGATCACAATCGGTAAAGAATTCCATAGTCGGGCACCTTTAATAGTAAAAAAAAAAGTTTAAAGTTAGTCAGAAAAGAGGAAGAGTGAGGAGAAATTTCAAGTAATAGATTTTTCTGGGAACGTAGGGAAAGTGAGTGGACATCATGTAGGAACCTGAATTGTTTCTTCAGATAAGGAGGAGTAGAAGGATTAAACAGAACGGAATAGAGAAGATGAAGAATATTAATATTCCTGCGAAGGCGGATAGGGAGCCACTTGAGCTTATCACGAAATTCTGAAATATGATTATATTTACGTATTCCAAATATAAACCTAATGCAGAGGTTTTGAAGTCGCTCATGTTTATTTAGTTGCCCCTCTTTAATGTCGAGTTAACAAATATCAGCATAATCAAGAATTGGTTATAGGAATGAGTTTGCTAGAGCATTTTTGGTAGGAAGGAAATTGCGCAGCCTACGCAGAGATGCAGAAGCAGCATAAATCTTTTACGTACGCGTACTACGCACTACTACTTATAGTAACTACTTAAACTAAAACTGTATAAGTAACTTTCACCAATACTAGTTCTAAGCACCTATCTCCCACTGAGCCACAATACACATAAAACACATTATACAAACATAAAGAGCACAAAACTCTTTCCACGTAGTAACAGTCCTCGCGTGCTACGAGTAGGTGCTAGTGGCGATAGCTTAATCCTGTCTCCGCGAAGAACCACATTTGTTGCGCCGCGTTCAAAGTAAATGCAACGTTTGTTTCTTTAAACGTAATATGGTGGACGAAAAATTTTACTTCATTCTTTCAGCTTCAAACTGTATCTCGCATACACCAGAGTACGCAGATGGTGTATGCGAGATACAGTGTTAAGATACTCTGTTTCTCAATTTTCGCCAAATTTTGTGAATTTCGCAAGGCATTGCGTGTTGAGAGGCGGAATTCAACGTTTTATGTAAAAAAATCTTTATAATTTCCTTGTAATTTAAAGAATATTTTCTCGACACGGTTAGTATTTTCTTTAATAAACATATATTTATTACACAAATATATTTTATAAAGAATATAATAAGCATGTTTTGTACTTAAGCTTTCCATCTCAACGTTGTAAGATAATCGCGTTTCAACTTATAATTTAATATCTGGGGAAAATGTTGTAGTCCTTCCACACAATATTATTTTTATTACATAAAAAGCATAAGCCACTCACTATACATAAAATATATTTTTTGTAGAAAAAAGCGTTTTTTTAGGATCCTGCTTAAGGAACAAAAACTAAACTTTTATAGGATCCCTTCGTAAGTATTTATTTTATCTAATAAGGTCATTTGCCTCATATCAAGCTATAATTATATATGAAATATACACCAAATAATCAGGTCTGTTGTCCCTTAGAACCCAAGGTTTCCAGGTTCCTTCTGCCTACCCTGTTACAGCGTAAAGCTAGAAAACAATATACGTATATACATATATTGTATATCGATACTAGACAAACGCGCAATTAATAACACGGAATTCTCACAGTACGCAACGGAATCTATCGGTGAGTGAATATTTGGAACAAGCGACGGCATTTCATATTACTCACTTCATACTCAATATTCATATAACTATTGCATGTGGTTTTGCACGGAAGTTATTTTTTTATAAAATTTAGCATCAAATGTTACTATCTATTTTTTTTATTTAATGTGTTATTAAAATCAGCTTCACGTCGTACCGCGCACACAGAAGGGTGGGCAAAAGGAACCTAGTGCACTCCATCTTCCATTTTCCGCCGAATGTACGTACGTTGACATTCGGCGGAGAAATGAAAATATAAATTTTAATAAATATTTCATTTTCTCGAGTAGGGATCGAACCCACAACCAATCGCATTTACAGTCATACTTGTACCGCGACTGGCCTATGATTATTAAAATATATGATGTAAATTGATTTCTCTCTTGTTACAACATTCATAATGCGGTCGTATGTTGATAATAAAATAAACATTCTTCAAAATTGTAATTAAAAATATATTGGGATAGTTTATATATAGTATTAGTCACAATTTGGTAGTTTTTACCATAACTGCCAAGAAAAATAATACAAAACAAAACGGACAAACGGACACACGGACATCTTATTTACACTTTTATTATAGTGTAGACATCCATCTGTCTATTTAGACAAAGGATGAAGTAGCGGACACTACTAGTTTATATATTAAAATCATATTTTCCTCTAGTTTGTAACAACAATGAACGTTTTAATATATTGTGAATACATTTAAACCATTGTCAGCGCATAGAGAGAGCATTTCAATTAATTATATTAGTGGCGCCTTAATTACTTTGAACATTTGTCTCACACAACGCTAGAGTATGTTATTTTACCTAGAATATGTTAATTTATCGTATTATATTACAAAAATATATACAATTCAGTGTAAAAAAATAATCAATTTCACGGTGTAGACAGTGGGAGCCTAGTGTTAAGACACTCCCTATTTTCCTCTGAATTCTGGAGGCATCGCGTGTTAAATGGCGACTTTACACTAGAGCAAAGAAATGAAAATATACATTTGAATAAATATTTCCATTCCTCAAGTTGGGATCGAACCCACTACCAGTCGTTTTTACTGTCTCACTTGATCCTCTGCTCTTCGACTGGACTAACGCAATAACAAAACAGATAACATTTTAAAAATGAAGTACCTTACTGCAAAGTATTCTAGATGTAAGCGAAGTGGCGTCAATAAATACTTTTACTAATTTTATGCTCCAATAGAGTAAATATTTAAAATATACTAATTTTGGGTTAGCTGATGTCGTCGTGGTGTAAGAACATGGCGTACAGTTGTAAACACTCATAGGAAATGTAATATTTAATGTTTTTATATTTCAGTTCTTCTTTCTGGTAACGACAAAGTCGTTTCGTACGTTGAGTTCCGCCACTCAACACGCAGTACCTCGAGATTTCGGCGAGAAGTGAGGACCGAAAGAGTCTTCATTGAAACAGAGTGTCCGAACACTAGATTTCCAAATGCCCTCTGCCTAACTTACTTTGTGTGGGGTACAGTGTGAAGCCAAAAAAAATCATCCTCCTGAGTACATATCGAATCCACGACCAAACTGCCTCACTGACCTCCGATTGCCTATACTACACGATTATTAAGTCCTAAGTATAAATTTCGAGTCAATTCACGATTTGTAGTCTCAAGAGAGCATCAGCTAGAGACATTTCCCACAACGGCCCTAAATCGTATACAGTCAAATACCAATACAGCCAATCAGATAAATCTCTTTGAAATACGATACATCCATTATGTAGATTATATCGAGATGTTATCCATACCTATATTATAAATTCGAAAGTAACTCTGTCTGTCTGTCTGTCTGTCTGTCTGTCTGTGCCGCAATCAGGGCCAAACCGCTAATTCAATTGTAATAAAATACTCATACAGAGATACTTGAGGGTCTTCGGATGAACATAGGTTACTTTTTTTTCTCATATTTCTAATATTGTCGATATATACTAATATATTAAAATATTTTTCAATTTGACAGGCAATTTATTCCGCCATGTTAATAACAACCGACCGTTGCTAAGCAACGGTTTGCAAAGTTTATTTGTTGTTATAAGCAAACGTCACCCAAAATGAGCTTGCTTAACGCATACATGGCCTGCGCCGACCCAACCTTATGAGATACATAAAAATAATGTTTTACAAAAATATTGCCCTTTAAATAATGTTTAAAAAAGTCCGCGATACATGTTGATATGATGTTTACCTCTGAAGCTTGAGCAAAGTAACAGAGTAACAACAAGTAACCATTTTAATTAATTTACTTTATATTTATCGGGTTTTTGTTGTATGTATTTTCTATAATTTGATATTGATCCTTATGAAAATGAATATAATAGTCACTTTTAGCATTCCATCTAGATTGAAATTATAGTTCAGTGTATAACATTCTAATAAATAATTAAGGAGATGTCACTGATTCGAAATAACCTAGCATACGACCGGCATAGTATGACCGACGCGAACGGGCAGATGACTTTGACGGTTTTGTAAATTTTAATACATTTTCGAACTACTGTTAATTTTTATGTAATTATTTGCTGTTTATAATTAATTTATACTTTTCTTTGGTTCTTCGCTTATTCGAGGAGCAGATTAGTTAGATTTTCATAAATTTCTTGGTGTGGTGTAAGTTGCGGCCCTGCGCGGCATCGGTGTAATATTATTTAAGTATTAAGGGGAGAATTGTTGGTTATTTCATCTTGGTTGGATGGTTATCTATATCGTTGTTATACACTTAATAAATTGTGGTTTTAGTTTTCTGGGATTTTATTTGATATTGCTCGCAAAACTTATCATATTTAATGTAGAAAGGATTTTAGTTATTTCATATAGTATCTATGTACGCGCGCAAGGAAAACGAGTAAAAAGATTTTTCCCGGGTAAACCAGTAAAATCGATCACTGAAAGTCCAATAAAAATTAGTTCAGTTATTCTGAATATTAGCTCGGGGAAATAGAAAGACAGAAAGAGATAAAATTATTAATAATGTAGCTGGTTTTGTTTAGTTTTTTTATTAATATTTTACTATGGTTACGTTTACTTATATTTTTTTTATTTAAATTAGTTACATATTTTCACAAACAATTTCCTAAATATATCTATAAGCATTCGTAAAGTTTAAGCGGGCGAAGCCGCGTCCGGGTCCGCTAGTATAGGTATATAGTTGCGAGCATCTATAGAATTTAACTCGATTCTCTACAGTTTCGTTCTAGCAATACAATTGTTAAATGTGCATATATCTATATACGAGTACTTTGCGGTTAATTTATTTACATCACAGGCCTATCTTTCTATCGATCTTATTATCCAAAATGTCTCTTTGAATACGTGATGGTTGTGGGTTCGGTTCCCATTCAAGATAACAACCGACCACAAATTATTTTCGATTACCCGCTATAGGAACACGGGATGCAGAGTTGAGTACCGCCACTCGTACAAAGCGATGCTATTCGGGAAAAAGTGAAATACCTAATAATATAAATGTTATAGTTTATAAGGATGGATGTTTGTTCCACTTTCACGCAAAAAAATAACTGAATGGATTACAGTATTACATCTGAATATCGCATAGGCTACCATTTACAATAATAAGTTTAAACAAGCGATGCCGCGTTTTATATAAGGTCGCTAGTGTTATATAAAGTTGCGAGCATTTATAAAATCTAGCTCAATTCCCTAAAATTTTGTTCTATCGTTAGAATTATTAGATGTTTATTAATGTTGATGTATTGCCTTTTGTTAACATCAAAGGCCTTTCTCTCAAGCAATATTTTCGATTGGCTTTGTTCGCTGAATATTTGCTATTTAATAGAATTTTCAGTTTTTTTAACATTACAAGAATATCGTATCTTATATCAATAAACAATTATAAAAGCAATGTAGAGCACCTGCCGTGTTAGAACCGTCGCTGTGAAAATGGGATCACGGCGGGATAATATCTGGGATAATACGCATTTGCAGCATAATATTAAAATGGCACGCGGTCGTATCTAGAGCATAAATGTTGGCTAAATATTGAGAAATATTGTAGAGTCCGTCGCTTTATCTTTTATATTTTACTTTTAGGCTTGGGTCGGAAAGATAAGTAAAAAGGGTTTTTTATAATGGTTACAAACTTATTTAGGGTTCTTCATATGGTAAACCAGGGTAAAATTATATTTAAGTGTTGTATACACGATTAAATAACTTTTGTTTGTAAATTTGTGTTTAAATTTGATATATATAAGGCAAGTCATTGCGCAGAGGCTCAAATATTTTATTTTCTCGAGTGAAAATCGAACCCACAACCTATCGCGTTTACAGTCGCACACTTGTGGAATTTCTTCTACTTCATATATGTTATATTTTTCCCAATAGAACTGCTAATAAGATATTAACAATAATACAAGTACCTCAGAATTGATAGATAATAATTTATGCTAAAGGGGAGATTTTTTATTATTTATTAATGTAAAACAAAATATAATATAAATATACTCAGCATGCAATGTATAGGATGGAGTGTCTTAACACTAGGTAATATACATATTTATAAATATAATTATTACTTTACGTTATACGAAGTGTTAATTTCATTTGTTATCTTAAGAGAACTTATAGATCTTTCAGTGTCTGTGACAAATCGTCCCATTTTATTTCGAACATTATTAATTACGGACCACCTAACCCGGGTCTGGCAGGTACAAGCCGCGAGTTAATCTACTTAGTCTACCAGTTACTAATTGACGTAAGTAAAATTATCTAAGGATTGTCCTTTTTCTTTTTCTTTTGGACTTGGATTTTTTTTTAGATTTTCCCTTACTTTTTATATCTTTGTTAAGCACGGTGAGAGGATGAGTGATAAAATAATAATAAAAAATATGAAATAATAAAGTTGCGTTCACTCGTAGCGCAGGGACACAAACGACTATAATACGACTGTAAGTTCGTCAGGTTGTGAATTTGATTCCCACTTAAAGAAATGAAATATGTAATGCTTTCATTTCCTCGCTCTAATAACGAGGCAATGCTTGGCGTTGAGTTTCGTCACTCAGCACGCAATGCCTGCAGTATTCGGCGAATGTGAGGAACGAAAATGTCTTAATGGTAACGAAGTGTTTTAATACAAGATTCTCAGGTTCCCTATGCTTACCCGGCTTTTTGCGGGATACAAAGTGAGGCTAAAAAAAATAACAATTAAGTCTCTCGACGGAAGCGTATGATAAAGAAAACATTTGAATCGTTGGGGACCCACAGATCTGTGGAAGGCTTGCCACATTGCGTAGAGACGTCTCCTCTCTGTGTATCGTTTGACCTGTTACCTGCTGCCGAATTTTCTAAACGCACAGTACGTCACAAACTCAAGTATATCTACACCATCCGGATGCGTGGCACTTCACTATAGAGCAGTTTCATAGGAACTTCCTTCCACGCACCACGCAACTGTGGAATGGCATTTCTGCAGCAGTGTTCCGACTTGGACTTGGACTTGGACTTGGATACCTTCGAAAAGCGTATAAATTTCCACCTTAAAGGCGGGCAACGCACCTGTAGCTCTTCTGGTTGTTACACGAAGTCGACGATCACTTACCATCAGGTGACCCGTACGCTCGTTTGCCTTACCTTTTTCCATAAAAAAAACTCCTAACATAGTAAAAGTATTAATATATAGGTACCCAAATATGTATTGTATAATAATGGAAATACATCAAACATTGTGGAAGGTGCTACCTATACTATACTACTTATAATGTTAAAATAAATCTTTCACACGATGTTTTTTTTATTTTCTTAACGCAAATTTATATAATTAAAAAGGTCCTAAATCTATATATTATGTCCATTAACAGTTCAGCAATGACTGATATCTATTCATCTTAGAATATAGAATTCTCTTATACTGTAAAAAGAAATTTCTAACGAAAACATGATAATTTTTTTTAAAAGCTGAAATTATAAAACGTTATGACTATCATTATATCTCCAAGTATATTTTAAAATAATTAAATGGAAGCTCAGCATTCAAACTCAAGTACTTTAGAAAATTAAAAACATTTAATCTTTAACATCTAAAATATCTCAAGCTTAGAACTTATTGTATGAAAATACTGAAAGCATAAAAAATACAAATACCACTGCTGAAGTCATTTTATAATAGCTTGTCTTAGATTTAATTAATTTTAGGATAAAATATTTTTTTTTTAATTCAGCGGAAAGTGGGGATTGAGTGTGTTTACACTAGGTTCCTTATGCCTACCCTGCTGTATACATCGTGAAGCTGATAAAAAAGTATATTTTTGCAGTTACGCTTTTTACCCGACTGTAAAAAAGAGTTTGGTTTTTGTATGTATGTGATATTCTTTATTATCTCATACTCTCATCTCATCTCTCTCCAGAATCACTGAACAAATTTACATAATCGGAATATCTTTAGAAATTTTGAAATTGTCTTGCGGTGCTAAGTCAATTATTAAGTCATTATATTAAAGAGCTGATCACAAGCATTTTTAAAAAAGGTGTATGTTTACCGTTTATCTTCACCGATATGGTTATCATTACCGTAATTATAATAAACATGAGAAAATGCATAGCCTACGAATTATGGACTGTGAATGCGGGGTTCAAATTTCAACGTATTACGTCCTTCAAGTAATAAAATTAACCCTTCAAATAAATAAGACTACGGAATTTGACGCCTTATAATCATAACACCGAAAGTAATAGTTACGAATAAAAAAAATTTAAATAACAAATTATTAAAAAAATATATATAAATCACTACTGCACAAAACTAAAAAGAAAAAACAAGCGTGAAAATTTAATTTTTCAAAAAATATATCCCGACACTTAATACTAATAACATATAGGGGCCGCTTTTATCTTTTTAGTTTTATTCTGTAGGGTTTTATTAAAATAATTTTTCCTACTTCGAAAGGTAAATGGGTAACACCCTGTGTCGCAACATTTCATTATTTGTTGAAATAAAATGTTAAAGTTCGATATACGTTAAGCTTATATCGTTGTGGTTCAAACTCTGTACAATGACTTAATATTATATAAGTCTTTTATATCGTAGCCAGCGCAACCCAAAACTCGTTGACATAATATGTAAAACAATAATTTAATTTAGCCTTACGTATCATATATCTCATTAAAACATAAATGTGAAATCAGAGCCAAGATAAAAATTTTCGGTAAATAATATAAAATATTACTACATTATAACTAGCAAGTCTGCAGCATCAATCACTTGATAAAATATCACAGCGAAAATGTAATGTATGTAATGTAATAAATATTATAAGACGTGAGTGATTAATTGGCTTTCTAAAAATTTATATATACATTTCGATACGATGTGCAGTGAATATTATTATAAATATTTTTGTTTATTTAACGCTATTCCTGTATTTCATAGAAGGCAGAGAAAAAATACGGGCAGGACACTGTTATAAATATTCCTTTATTTTAGTGTCGAATTTCGGTACTCTACACCACGATTCGTATTAGAGAGGAGAAATAAAAATAACTACAAAAAGTATCATCACCGGAGCTAAATCGACAGTTTTTTTTTCTATTATTGAAAAAAACTTCGTAACCAAGGATATCTAACCTAAAAAAATAGCACTAGTTATAAAATAATACATATAATTCACTTGCCTACAGATGTCCCAGGCACTTGTTGTCAAAACGTTAATTAAGCCGAAACCACGTGATAAAGTAAAATCTAAGGAAATGAGCAAGGTTGTGTTTCCTTTTGTAAGTAAAGCACATTCGAGCACACTCAAGACGATATGGCAGCGGAACAAAAGGCGCCTAATAAGTCAACCGTTATCGCAAGACTAACAAAGGGACCTCTCCCGATGGCAATAATTTTTACTTATAAACCTTCACGGAGTATGTTACACAAATACTGTTTTAGGTACAAAATTGTTTGTATATTATAAATAAGATACGAGACCGTAGCATAGTGGTAAGCGTTCAGGCTGTTACTACAGCTATGGGTTCGATTCATAGTTGGGGAATTAATTATTTTCATTTTGTCGATCTGGTAGTAAGACAAAGAGTCTAACACACAATACCTTAAAGATAATAAAGATTGGCCGGAAAGTAGGAAATAAAGTATCTTCAGTAATAGTACATAAATATATACATATTTCCCATTACAGCCATTTTACTTGTTGGTTAATTGTATAAGCGGAAATAAAAATAATATATAAACATTCCTCGAAGTAGAAATTTAGCCCACAAGCATCGCGGTTGCACACCCAGCCCGCTCGACGATTGTAAGCCGAGGTTCGAGCCCCGCAGGGGGCGCCCTTACAGTCGTCGACTCCTCTCAAGCAGCCAGGTAGTGCTTGCATTTCTTCTGGGACAGAGTACCCTCTTCCCTACCCACCCGGCGTCGCTGTAAAGGCCAATAGGGCTTACAGCAATAACCTCAAGTTCGAAAAAAAAATCGCGCTGACGTCAAACGCTGTACCACTACATCTAAAACTTTATATCTATGTATGTTAATTTTCAAACTCTATTATTTATTTAAAAATAAAGATTTAAAGTACATCACAAAGTATAAAAGAATACATATGAAGTTTACTTGAAATATAAAGGTATTATTACGTACAAATCTCTTACCGCCCTCTCTGCCATTCGCCGGTACTTATCAGTCGGATTTGAGTTGTGAAACTGCCGAAGTTAGTCTATCTCGTGGACCAGTAGTACCTGTATACGAGTGGAGACTTGTTTTTGAGCTTTACTGTTTGTAAGTATAGAAAATGAAATATAAACATTGTTTTTATCAAACATCCAGTCCGAATAATGCATATGGGAAGATTTTTTTTTATTATAGCTATATTTCTCGTTTACTTTTTACCTATCTTTTATTTTTATCTTACTTTTCAAACTTTTCATATTTTGCAATGTATGTACATATATCTAAAGATACATTCAATTGGCTGCCCGTAAGAAATAGTTTTTAATGATAAGGCCACCATTACACTTTTGTGTTTATCTTTTATTGTTACAATAAAGTGTATGTTTTTTCATACATTACTATTAAACACATTAAATATGAAATTATATTTAAAATGACATTTCATCAGTAATAATATGAAAAATCATGATAAAATATATAATTCCAATTATATATCGCTAACAATGATTGTAAAGTGTACGCAACAGATCACGTGACACACCGCGCGGGCACTGAGGCCGTCACGGTGCAGGGCTAAGATCTACAAACAGTCCCTCGAACTTGTGATCAAAGTATAGGCCTGAGGGTCTTTTACAAATCATTGACTGGATACTCTCAGATCCCTTCTCAGATCACGCGGGAGACGTATGTAAAGGAAAATACGTATAGTTTTTGCTTAAAATTGATTTGTTCTAAGTCTTAGTAGATTAAATTTATTTAGAAGAGATTTTTGTTTAAGTTTCATTTATTTAAAATATTTGTATAACATTTCTTTACTCTTACATCTATGTAAATTTTGAACATCACTCTAAAGGTATGCCATTTGTTTTATTTGGTACACCTTCCTTTGTTTTTAGCTTAACGTTTTTTTCCACATTCGACGAGATAGGCAGAGGGCCGTTCCCTACTTCTCGCCCAATTTTCATGACATTATGTATAGAGCAGAAAATGATAACTTTTTTTAGGTAAATTAAAACATATAACTTTATAGAGGACTTTATTGATATATAATACATGCTGTTATTTAAAAATAATAACATTCTGTAAAATAGAGTTTCATTACATCGCACACTAAATAAACCCTTTTTTCATTTGAGGTTGTCGAATGCAGATAAAGGTCGTTTATTTTATCAACGTTTAAATTACCACAAAACCAAACCAACCGTTTGCTCTTGAATGTATATAAAATAAATTGGTATCTATCTGTAGATAAAAAGTTAACTAATAGAATTGTTTTTGTCAGAAAGCGAGACAAATATTCTTATTTCTATAGTTCCTCACGTTTATCTGAAACTGTAAGCTTATTACAACAGAGGATAAACAGAATGGTTTATTATTTTTGTTAATATTTTTAACATTAATAAATGAGAACTTAATGATGATGATAGGAAAATAGTGTTTAAAATAAAAAAAAAATAGTGTGCCATGAAAACGAGATTTTTTTAGCCTAGCAAGGAAATTGTTTGTTGTAAAATATCGTATTGTCATATATAGTCCTCTGGTATGCGACATGTGCTTGAGAAAATCGGACGACAGTAAGTAAAAGGCGCAGTCATACGCGTGTGCCCCTGCATCAGGACTGGCCCCAACTCTCAGTTAAAAATATGTCATCAATTACAGAACGAAATATAAAACATATTAAAATTAAAACGCTGCTATTGTCGAATAATCCTTTAAATCGCCTCGTTATACGAAATATGGCCGCATATATGAGAAAATATTTGCCATAAATGTGAAATTTCATACCAAACTTTTTTACGTACATTTATGTTCCGAATATAAATGATATATGTATTTACACCTGTACCAATCCCGTGTAGCCTGTCGTAGCGCAGTGGAAGCGTATAACTGTTGACGGGATGTTTGTTTGTGGGAATTCGATTTCCACTCGAGGGAATTACTCGTAGGCGTAATATAGAGATGTGCCACTCAACACGCTATCTCTAAAGTTGGGCGGAAATTGGAGAACGGACTATCTTTTTTTTTAATAATAATTGTAACTAAATACTGTAGACACGTGGTCCATACTTTTTTAACTTTTTCATTATTATCAGCTTATCATCAATTTTATATTTATCTGCTGCTTAAATAAGGCTTATAAGTAGAGATAATTATCTTATCTTATTTTTAAGATAAAGATTAACGGACTATCTTAACACTAAGTTGTTACACACATGCTGTGGCAAAACACGTGAAGGTGTTTTTCTCTTTTCTATTGACTCTTCGATTAATAATTGTTGAGAATTTTAAACAATTTAGGTTTAAAAATGCATATTTCTACACAATATAGATATTTGTATGATAAATATGTCCAGATAATATTTTATTTCTATACCAACAGTAACAAAAGTGTCTGTAAAATAAATACATTACAATAAAATTATATTAGTAGGATGATAAAGAAATAGTAATAAAATATGAATCTATAATCTTTAAGTTTTTTGTCTGTTTGCACATACATGTACACATTTTCAGAACTAAGTACTGAACTTTGAAGCGACTTTAAAGCTACACGTTTTGTCCCACATTATACCAGAGGGAGAGTGAGAATACAGAACTTAATATAGAGTAGTGTAAAGTGAAAGAGTGTCTGTAAAAGATAGTTACTTTTATTGATTTTAAACCCATTCAAAAAAATAATGTTTTTTTTAGTTTCACGCTTTATTTATTATATACTAGCTCTTTTCACGTTAGCAAAAAAAACCTAGTGTATGATATAATGATATGTAAAAGACATATAATAATCAATAATCGTATACGAACTATAAGTATCTAGGAAGCAACTGGGAAATTTGATTTTCCAAAGTCTATAGAGGAAAAATTTGCAATGTTCGCCTTCCTATCGGAAACAGCTTTATGATGCGCCGTGTAATAGACACGCCTAGTCGAGAGCGAATTCCTTTCGATTTTAACAAAGTAATCAACGGAAATCTACGTAAAATATATAAGAAATGGTATTTTTTTTGCTTCAAAATTATGTTTTGCCATTTTCATAGAATAGCTATTATTCATTAATCAACTTCATGCTGTATTCACGGAACTCAACGCCACGCTTTGCCTCGATATCAGAGTGAAGAAATAAAAATATAAATTTTCACAACCAGTTCCGTTTACAGTCACACACTTGTGCCCCTCCACCACTGGCCTCAATTGCTCCTATAGTTTTTTTTTATTTTCATAGTATTTAAAATTTTCCTAGTATTCTATATTATAAAAATAAGAGAACATAATATGTAATTAAATAAAAATAATAATAATATAAAATGTCTAAAGTCAACGTGATAATCCTCATGTTAAAACACAGCTTACTTGAGTTTTCGAGTAAACATATTCAAAGCTAAGCCTGCATTAGAGCGTAAAACGCAGGAGAAAGTCGTGTGTGGATTACACGCTTGCAAGATCCTCTCAAATACCATGTCCTATTTGAATATAAAAAATAGTACTGATTATTAATTTTTTTGGTATATAGAATATTTTAACAAAGATTTGTAATTGTAATCTACAATAAACGAGGCCGTTGTGAAGCAGTGTCACGAAGTGTGACTGTAAAACAGACTGGTTGTGGGTTCGATCTCCATTCGAAGAGATGAAATATTTAGTTAAATTTATATTTCCATTTCTTCGCTCTGGTGTCGAGGCTAAGCACGGCGTTCAGTTCTGCCACTCAACTCAGAATTCGGCAGAAAGTGGGGAACGGAGTGTTAACACTAGGTTCCCTCTGCGTACCCTGCTGTGTGCGGGATACAGCGTGAAGCTGATTTTAATAGGAAAATACAGGATTTCCTACATAAACGACGAAAATCTACATAAAAACAAAGCTTCGGGTAACGACGACTAGTATTAATATTTTGGAATGAATATTAAATTTCGGCATAATAAATTTCAGCGTTTTTTTAAAACTATTTCCATAATCTCAATGCAGAGCAATAAAACAAGATAAAAATCTTGTTTAAAATACCCATGATTCGTCTATTTGGCCGTGTGCCAGGATTCATTTCATATTTTAACAACCAATTTAGACGTTTGCGGCAAAATAAATAAAAGACAAAATAAAAGCCTCACTCAATTTTTATATTAATTTATTTCATATTTTTATATATCATATTCTAATAGGGGAAAAATATATAACGAATAAACTCAACGTATAAAACGGTGAAATTTAAGTTTTTCCGTTAGATTCTAATCAAAACATTCATTAAGATTTAAGTTGTGTAACCCAACGCCGTATGCCTTATAGTCAGACAAGGTAAACGACGATAACTGTCTCTTCAGCAGGGTTAGAATCTACAAGCTGTCTATCTAGACAATTAGTAACACTCTATTACAATTAGCTCATGTGCATCCCCGTTCTAATTACCTATTCTAGAATCTATAATTTAACTTTGAAACAACACGGTCTTCTTTTTCATAGTAATTAGATTTCTTTGCCCATTAAGCTAGGTAAGTATAATAAATATTTTATTTCTTCGAGTGGGAATCGAACCCACAACCAGTGGCATTTACATTTTTTGCCCCTGCGCTACGGCTAGCCCCATACCAGTAAATAAAATCAAATTAAATTAAATCAGCTTCACGCTGTATTCCGCATACAGCAGCGTAGGCAGAGGGAACCTAGTGTTAAGACAGTCCGTTCCCCACTTTCTGCCGAATTCTGGAGGCATTGCGTGTTAAGTCGTACTTTATCTATAGTGAAGATATTTAAATAGAAGAGAGAATCACTATTCAATATTGAAAATATGACTAAAAAGAAACACGATGTTTGAAATGAGTAAAAAATGCCTTGCATGAAAGTATGAAAATAACTCATTCCAGGTACGTTTATAGCAAGCAATCTCCTTTCAGCCGTACACGCTGTGAGAGAACTGAAATGAATATTATAAAAGTTAAAGCAAACTCTTATTGCTATGTATAGAGTTCCGCCATTCAACACGCAATATCTCCAGAATTTGGTGGAAAGTGAGGAGCAGAGTTTTTAAACACTAGGCTCCCTCTGTCTATACTGCTGTGTGCGGGATACAGTGTGAAACTGATTACTGTGTTTCTGATAATATCAAATAAAATTTTTACAAAAACCATTAATTCCTTAAAATTTAGATATAAAAAGCTAATAGACAAAGAATTTAACAAAAATCCGTAAGCTTTTATAATATTTTACTTTCTCGTTTATATAAACCGTAAAAGGAAGTCCGAAAAGCATCTCACACAGCTATCAGAATGCCGATCTGACGCTCCTCATTCTCAAAAAAACATATCTTATTACGCAATTTAACATCGCCGCCATTACCTACGACTCAATTTCATAAATAAATGAGTGCGGCGTTATCGCTTTGAAAGGTTTGTGTCTGTGTGCGTCATTACTCAAATAATAAAATTTTATTTTACAACGATAATTTTATTATTTTACTTCGAAAAATCACTTTACCATTTTTTAAAAAAATTCTTTTTTTTCATTCTCTTTTGTTTTAATTATATTAGGTTTTTATAGACTAGTTAAAACTATGATGTCATTTAAAGTAGGGATGACAAAAACACTCCGTATATAGTTATAATCTAAGCCTCAGTTAGATCATACACAAATATAATCAACCTACTTGCAAAATTCGTACAAAATTTCGTATATTGCCGTAAGCTTTTCTTCAAGTACAAAATAGATTTTTAACAAAAATACTCTGTATCTTAAGTAATCATCTTATTTTTATGCTCTTCCTTATAAGCAACAGTATGTATAATAATATTGGGTTCGATTCTGACTCGAGGAAGTTGAATATTTAATATTTTTATTTTCGCTCTGGTGTTGAGACAAAATGCGGCGTTGAGATCCGTTACTCAACACGCAATGCCTACACAATTAGGAGAAAGGCGCAAAACGGAAATGTCTTAGTGAGAACAGAGTGTCTTAACACTAGATTCCCAGGTTTCTTCTGACAACCTGCTATATGCGCGATAAAGCGTGAAGCATAATATGATACATACTTATTTACTTTACGCGAGTATACTCACCTAACATTGTAACACAATATTCACTTATTGTTAGTGACGGTTATGGCGTAGCGTCGTAGCAAATATATAATCATATATTTGATTCCCATTCGGGTGAATAAATTATTTTTATTTCCTCGCTCTGTTAAAGTAACAAGGTAAAGTCCTGCGTTGAGGTGAGACACTCAACACGCAAAAACTTTATCATATGTAGGAAGCGGAATACTTTGACACTACGTCAATGCTAAATGCATTATTTTAGATAGATTTATAGAGAGTGCAGCTATAAAATCTATTGGAATTAATTATCAAAAACTATACTATACTAATAAATTTTCATGCATAGCCATTTTTAAAATGACTCCGACAATTAATTTATTATATTTTTTAAATTTTTGCTTACGTTTAAAATAATATTTTTCAATTAAAAATTAAATACAAACGTTAAAGTCATGGCCAGTCGTGACCCAGGGGCACAAACGTGTGCCTGTAAATGCAACGGATTGTGGGTTCGATTTCCATTTGAGGATATGAAATGTTTAATATTTTAATTTCTTCGCTCTGGTGTCGAGGCAAAGGGCAGTGTTGACGTCCGCCACTCGACACGCCTCCAGAATACGGTAGAAAGTGGGTTGCGGAATGTCTTAACATTGGACTCCCTCTCCTGCTACATGCGGGATACAGTGCAAAGCTACAAAAATATAAAAGATATATTAAATTTAATTAGCTTATAAGCAATAAAAGCATTAAGTAAACGAAACAACACTGTGTATTACTTTTTAGAAAGAATCTACAAATTTCATACAACAAAAATACACACTACATACTGCTAAGACTGGAATTAATTGTATGACGACAACACAGTAATTCTTATCACCATTTTAGAAGAAATCATAATAAAAATGTTATGGATGTATTTGCGGGATAAAGCTTTATCTTTTAAACATTTTATCGTCAAGATTGGAAGTGCTGACGCTGAGTGCTTCTAGTCATGTACAGTTCATTTAACGCGGACATTACAAACTCTGCGGCGAGTTTTATCTGCCACATCGAGTAAAAACGGGTTTTAAAACTGATTTTATTACTTCAGTTTTCGATAGCTATCGTAAAAAAATTCCAACTAACAGAAGTTGGTTTAAACTTTGCCCAGCCAATGTTTCAGTACTGGATAAATGAAAGTAATTTACGAGAACGTTCAACTAAATTACAAATTTACACAGATTTATTTTGCTTAGAAATGTTTTCTACTAAGTAAATAAATCAGCTTCACTCTTAGCCGCACACAGCAGAACAACAAAACAACAGAAACAACAACAACAGAACCTATTGTTAAGACACTCCGTTCCCCACTTTCCGTCGAGGCATTGCGTGTTGAGTGGCAGAACTCAACGCCGTGTTTATCCTCGACACCAGAGCAGAAATGGAAATATTTCATCTCCTCGAGTGGGGATCGAACCCACAACCAGTCGGTTTTACAGTCATACTTCGTGCCGCTGCGCCACTACTGGCCTCTCTACTAAGTATTTGTAAGTATAAATAAATTATTATAATAAAAACCGGTTAATTGTTGGACTCACCTACCGAGGTTTCCGTACCAATTTTAGGATTATAGGTTAACGCGAAGTACAATTTATAAAAATTTTCAAATTTAGGTTTGCGAGCATATGCACTCATATTGTATAAAATAAACTACAAATATAAAAGTTCGGGAAGTATCTTTTAGGTTTTGATTACAGGTGAACTTCATCGAAATGAAGCAAAATCGACGCATCGACGCATCTTTTGATGAATGAGAAATCTTGAGATAACATATTATCCACCTTTTCTTGTTAACTCGTTTGTAGTGCAGTTAGGACTTATTTAAATACTTTTAACATTATAAATATGAAATTTTGTCAAGATGGATTTTTCCACTTTTAGGCAAAAACTACTGAAGGAATGTTAATAAAACTTGGCAGTAATACCTATAGTTCACACATCAGAATAACACATAGGCTTTTTACGTTTTAAGTTATAATGTGTGCATCTAGAGATTTTGAATAATGGGTGATTCTACAAAAGTTGGGTAACTTTTGGAGATATTTTGTTTACTCTATTTTTTGGTTCAAATCCTCACAAATTCGGGTATTTCAGATAGGAAATCTTTCAAATATATTGATCCTAAACGGGCCAGTCACTTTTTCAAATAGATTTTGAGATATTTTGATTTTTATGAATTTGACTGCCAGGGTACTGACGAGGATGACAAAGGACTGATAAAAAACACCAATTTATGGAAAGTGTAATGTTGTTTATTGAATTTTTAACAAAGTGTTTATAATATAATAATGGCACATATCTTATAAGTATTTGAACACTTAGAAACTATTAATTTCTTTAATAATAATTAACTTTTCAGCCTTGTAAACAGTCTTCTGCAATTTTTTTCTCATGAAGATTTTTCATAGTATCGAGTAAATATCTCTTCTGTTTTTTAATCTGTTTACAAGATATGAATTCTTTCTTTCCTGCTGCTTGACGGCTGTTGGCATCATCTTCTAAAAATTACTGAACTAAACTTGGCACATTCATTTTTCTTTATGGTTTTGTTTTGCATGGAAGATTATGCCCAGTTTTTTTATAAGTTACTGCTTTGTTTTGTATTCTCCACAGTTTGTATTTGTCTACTAGATTTCCAGATAAAGCTTGTTTAATCTTCTTTAGGGGGCTTTAGACCTGGAAGAGGGTGTATGGATCAGATCTTTTCCCTCCGCATGATCACGGAAAAATTTTTGGCCGTTAACCAAAAAGTTTTCTGTGCTTTTGTGGACTTGGAAAAGGTGTTTGACAGAGTTGTAAGAGCGAAATTATGGGAGATACTACCCCGGTACAATGTGAGCGGACCTTTGCTGCAGGCTGTAAAGTCTCTTTACAGAGATCACTCAGCCTGCGTGCGAGTAGGAGCTGGCATGTCGCCCTGGTTTGACATCCGATCGGGTGTTAAACAAGGTTGCGCCATGTCAGCTTGGTTGTTCAATTTGTATTTAGATAGCTGTCTCCAAGGAGTGAAACAAAGTGATATGGGAGTGAAAGTAGGTGACCTGAATGTGAATTGCCTGCTGTACGCAGATGATGCAGTGCTTATTGCATCATCAGAATGCGAGTTGCAGGCATTGGTCACCACTCTGAAAGAAGGATGTGAATATAATGGTCTAAGCCTGTAATGTAAGATCAGTGCAAATAGTAAGATATTAGAACAAGTGAATGAAGTGGTATACTTGGGAAGTATGTTCAGTAGAGATGGAAGATACGAGATGGATGTGGAAAGGCGTATTGCTGCCGGTAACAAGGTTAACGGAGCCTTAGCTGCATTGATGAGACGGCAAAACGTCAGCACAGCTGCGCGTTTGGCCGTACACAATGCAGTTTTGGTACCGACTCTGTTATACGGCAGCGAAACGTGGGTATTACAAAAGAAGAATGAAAGAAAGATGAATGCTGTGGAGATGCGATCTCTTCGTAGGATATGCGGAGTCAGCTTAGCTGATCGAATCCGCAATGAAGCGGTACATAGAATGGCAGGTACTAGCGAGGATGTCACGGTGAGAATGAAGAAGAACGTGCTCAGCTGGTTTGGGCACGTCGAACGAATGAGTGATGAAAGAATGGCAAAAAAGATTTATGATGGAAAAGTGAGCGGTAAGAGAGGTAGGAGGAGACCTCGGTTGACCTTCGAAAACACAGTATCAAAGATACTGGAGGAAGGTCACGTAAAAAGCATGAGGACCCCCTGAAGGGCATGTATGAAGAGGTTGATGACAGTGGACGAGGCGAAAGAGGTATGTAGAGACCGTAGCGTTTGGCGCTCCGTTCTCTCTGACTACCCCGCAAGGGATAAAGTGTGAAGCTAAGTTAAGTTAATTTTAAGTTAGTTGATGGGCTTGCTTTTAATTCGAGCCAAGCGAGCTTTTTCAGCTTCTCTTTTCTTTTTAAATATATCGTCTTTGGATAATTTTTGTTTTTTTCTAGGCGCCATTAAGTCTAAATCTGAAACCAAATTAAATAAATGCATGCACTTAGTAAGAATTAAGGTAAAAGTAAACTAAAACAAAATAAAAATCAGTACCCTGGAAACATCGTCAGTCCTCTGGCGTAATATTAGACAAAGGACTGATGCCAGGGTACTGACGAAAATGAACTAAGTTTGAGGTTATGTTTCAAATTTATGATTCCTTAAGTATTTTTGAATATCAGCTAGCTACATATGAACAAATGACAACCACATGTACAAAAATCGAAATTAAATTCAAGTTTAAATGCAAATAGCGACTTACCACAGTACTGATATTTTGACTGGAACGAAACGTCTACTCACACCTACGAGCGGTGGAGCACTGAAACAGGAATGGCGGTTGCCGAATGGCGCGGTTTGCAGCTAACTTCACTCGCGAACGAATAAATTGAGCGCCAATTGGACCTCGAGTCGGTCATATTAAGCGGGAAATTCAAATTTGAATTAGACACAACGGACTGACGAATGAAACTGAACACAAAGTTTCGTGGTTTCCAAAAATGAACTCTGAGATTTATACATTATGCAACTGATGTTTAACATAACTTAGTAAATCTGAGACTACAGTAGAATAACAAATTTTCTTATATTTGCTGTATTTTTATAAAGACAGCCATTTTATTGAGCAGTTCAGGAGTTGTGACATGCCAAAGGACTGACTTTTTGTGGTTTGTTTTGTTGTTTTAACAAACTAATTTTAAATATTTCTTGCTGAAATTGGGTGACCAGCTTAAAAACTTATAATACTATCTAAATTAAATGAAACATCAAGAAAATTTATGAATATTTTGTAACTATTAAGTGATGACATCGAGTTACCCAATTTTTGTAGAATCACCCTAATTTAGCTATAATATAAAAACGATTTTAAACTGCCGCCCGCTAGTTATATATAAAAAATAAATATATATTTATGCTTATCGGAAGTATATATATTTCACTATTAGAATAGAATTTTCTCCTATAGCAAAGTGGGAAAATGGTACCTAGCTGGTCTTTAATATTCCGTTCCAAAGTTTTCGTTTTCGAAAAATTGCGGTAAACTGCGAACCTTTATTGTCTTATTGCCCTGTTTATATATAAATTTTGAAGACAAGTTTATTTACATTTTATACAATATAATTATAAATAATAATAAATGCAAAAATAACAACGAAAATAGTAAGATTTAAAATAAACCATTGATCACAGAAATTAAAAAGTAAAAGGAATAGAGCTCACTGAATACTAATTAAACTATCGTTTATACTGAAAGAAATTGAATCTGAAAACCAGCGCGTTTTTCAATTTCATCCTCTTGACGTTGCTATGACGTGTCTAATGTTTTGAAAAATATTTTTCATTCAAATTTTTTGTCTAAATTTTTTAGCTTCACATTTTATCCCGCATATAGTAGGGTAGGCAAAGGGAACCTGGGAACCTAGTATTAAGACATTACGTTCCTCAACTTTCGCCGAATTCATTGCATTGCCTCGTTAACATAGGGAGCAAATAAAAATACTAATTATTTTATCTTTTGACCACCTGTCAAAATTACAGTCGCACGCTTGTGCCAATGCGCCACGACTGCACAATTATCGATGGTTCAAATATTTATTTTTATTACATTACGTAATCTTCGTATATATATGAAAATATTAAATATTTCATTTCCTCAAGTGGGAATCGAATCCACAACCTGTCTCGTTTACAGTCACACCCGCGTCCCTGCGTCACGTTTTGGCCTCAAATTTAGAGCATCCTTTTTCATAAAATGAAACTACTCTGTTCTAACCTCAATGGCTATAGCAATTTCGCTGAACTCTTTCCACAGAGGTAGGTACTAACCACAAAAGTTGTAATAACCGAATGAAAGTTTCTATGTGGCGAGATGTGAACGTCCAACCAAGCTTAATTGGCTACAACACTGGAAGCGTGGTGTAAAATTATCTTATATTTCGAAATAAATACTATATCTTAATAGGTACTCCATTTCAGTTCCCAATAACATAAATATTATAGAAAAGAAACAATAGTACATCTTGTTGTTCTTCTTATTTTTCGCCATTATAACCTATTATTATGTGGTGAAATTATATTTTAAATAAACATTAAATCAGCTTCACGCTGTATCTCGCACAGGGCAGGATAGGCAGATGGAACCTAGTGTTAAGACACTCCGTTCCCCACTTTCTGCCGAATTTTGGAGGTATTGTGTGTTGAGTGGCGGAACTCAACGCCGGTTTTTGCTGCGACACCAGAGCGAAGAAATGAAAGTATATATTTAAATAAATATTTCATTTCCTCGAGTGGGGATCGAACCCACAACCGTCGCGTTACAGTCACACCCTTGTGCCCCTGCGCCAAGACGGCCTCAAATTATATTTTAGTAAAAAAAATATGTCATATTAAAATATTCATGTAAATATGTGCTGTTTAATTTATTTTAACTTCATGCTTCTCACTAATAATAATTTATAACGATTTATCAATCCCCCGAGTGAATATCAAACCTACAACCATTACGTTTACAAGTCCTGCCCCGCTGTACCAAGGTGACCACAAACTATTCCTATACAAGCAACACAAAACGAATCAAGATGTTAAAAAGAGTTTCTATCCAATATTGCATTGCAGGAGTTCACCTGTCAAAGCTTAAAGAAAATTTATCTGTTCACTCCTCTCCTCTCCGAGGTCCTCTGATTTATTTCACCCATTTGTCAAAGGCTTGGTGATATTTTTCCCCAACTAGCTTATTTTTGTTGACATATCGAAACATCGCAAACTTTTACCATTATGCCTCCTGGTTTATATAGTTATCAATGCATAACAGATTCTTGTAGATTTATTTTATATATTTTATTAGGTAGGAATGTGAGTAACTGTCAGATTACTATTAAGCAGAAATTCTTTTTATATAGATATGTTTCTGTTCAGCTTAAGAAATAAGGAAATTACATTTTATCAAAATTAATAAAGTTTAATTTTTTTTATTCAGTTTTTTTTAACAAATTAAAATTATAAAAAAATTGAAACTATAGTAGAACGACTGTAAATGGAACAGTTGTAAGTTCTTTTCCGGGTACAGTTCTGCCATTCAACACTAGCAATGTCTTGAAAAAAAAAGTAGTATTAAATAACAAAAACAATAATAATATATAAATAACTTGCTGCCATTAGAAATAAAAAAAACATACTTATACGAGTATACCTATACAATAAAACCGCTGTAAAATATCGTTTAGATGATTTTCATAAATTTACCAAACAATCAAATATTCAATAATGACAATTCACAGTAATCTATTATACTTTTAAAGCAAATAAAGTAAGGGAATACCGAGAGCATTTACATAAAGAGTACGAGAGTGAGGGAGTCCCGAGAGGGCGCGTAATACATTGCTATGTATTATACTACGACTTCTGTAGCAATAACATTATTTATAGAAGTATTCGCCTAGACTCGATATTGTCACGGATTTTCCTTTCGTATGTAAGTACGTTTAGTGCTAAAATATATTTTTGTATAAGGATAAATATAATTGTAGGTAAACGATACTTGTTTTAGAACTATTATACATATTTACATCAGTAAACATTTTGCCATAGGTGTAGCTTCATGCTATATCTCGCACATAGCAGGATAGGTAGAGAAAACCTGGGTACCTAAAGTCACTCTGGTTCCTTTTAGACACTTCCGTTCCCCATTTTGCATCCAATTTTTGAGGCATTTCGTGTTGGTGGTCGACTTTACAGCCGCAGATTTTGCCTCATTCCCAAAGGAGAAGATAAAAAAATATTAAATATTTCATTCCTCCGAGTGGGAATCGTACCCACATACAATTAATAACAAGTCAGTAGATATTTTTAAACATTTTTAAAGTGTTATTCCACACTTAAGAAAGAAAAATACTTATTTAGAAAACGTATAAAAATTTGAACGCAGCGGGACTCGAACCCGCGCCTCCTGGAAACCGACCAGGTCCCGACCCGACCCGACCGAACCGACCTGGTCGGTTTCCAGGAGGCGCGGGTTCGAGTCCCGCTGCGTTCAAATTTTTATACGTTTTCTAAATAAGTAAATGTCAGGTTTTATTGAAATAATTATTTTAGTAAAATTAACTCTTAACTATTATAAAATATGATTTGTTTAACCAATTACAAATATACAAATATTATCATAAAATTGTTTTATGTTTATATTTTATGTAATCACTTATCACAAATTATTAAAAACGCCTCGTGTTATCATCATTAATTTAATTTTAAATAATTTAATTTTTCAATGCTATATAATTTAAGCAAAATTTATATAACATCACGGACAAACCCAAACATTTCTGCTAGTTAACTTGTAATTTGATATATACTTTAGAAACAAAGAAATTACTTTGTTCTTTAAAATATTCCATATTTCTTATACTTTATTAACTTCTCAAGTAAAAGTATGAACAATGTGACGTTTAATTTTCAGACCGTATGAAGAACAGATGCGAAATGAAATATTCATCACTGGTAACGTAATGTTGTTATTACTTGATATTGATCTCTTTTGAAGGATGTTTCTTATGTTTGAATTAGGATTTGATGATATTTTTCTTAAAACTATACATATAAATAGTTTTATTTAGATACAGGTTTTATTGAGTTTTTTATATAAGAATAAATATTTACTATTATCATTTCTACGCTCTGGTACAGAGAGAGGCAGAGCGCGGCATTCAGGCACGCAATGCCTCCAAATTTCGGCGGAAACAGAGGAACGAAGTGCCTTATTACTACCCTATGCGGAATACAGCGTGAAACTGAAAAAAAAAACCTACCAAAAACTATATTTTATATTTTTAAAGTAATAATATAAAACGCAGCGTTAAATTACACCAGTCAAAACATAGCTTAAACTTATATAAAATAACAAAACATCACCCCTTTGATTGTTCTATAAAATTATAATTCGTTAGCTCCCATTAAAAGAAAAATACTTATTTTGTTTGTAAAATTCTCCCACTCAGTCTATACAGGTTACGTGATCCACATATACTCAAGCGGTCTTGTTTACAAATTATATGGGATTATTAAGAATCGCTACAAACAGTTTTTCTATTTTGTCCGTTCATTAGATGGGGATGCATCTAGAATTTTGCTTACTTTCTTATGATAGTTCTAATTTGAAGTTTATATTAGAAACTATATTCTATTTATTCGAAGTCGAAAGATTATGGTTTCTTTTTTATTGTACTTGTGATTTATAAACTGTGTATGCAATAAAGAATTTTATCTATCTATCTTAATATAAGATTCTCATCTCCTTTTAATACTTTTATTTGCGTGCTCCGTTACAAAGTAAGATCTGCCGGCAGCGTACATAGAGAGGTTTAAATAACCGCGCGACACTTAAACACGTTGACATTCAAATGACACTCAGCACAGAATTTTCTTATTTCCAGCGGCCTACAAATATTTAAATGACTCCCGTGACATACTGCTTGAAAAATATCTATTTTAAATTAAAATAATCTGTTACATATTTATGGTTGTTTTATTTTATCCTTTTTTAACAAGTGTATACTAATTTAAAAAAAAAGTTATTATCGTCTCTTGTACTACTTTGGTCATTTCATTTTTATTTTATTTTAAATTAAGTATCAAACAATGGTACACCTCAAAAGAAAATTAAATTAAAATGATACACCTTCAAATTTCAATACAATCTTGCACCAGCTCTACATTAGTAGCAACATTCTCAGGCAGCCACAGCAGTGGTAAGGACCATATGAGGATTAGAAAAAATTTAAATTCAAGTAGCATACCAAAGGGAATTCAAGTATAAATAAAATATGTACATAAAACATATACGTCTTAAGGTGAAATGAAACAAATAAATGGTGCATATTAAACAAAATGAGGTATTGTTTACTATGCTCGTTTCTGTTTTATTAAAGTGATATTTATATTTCGTTACTAATAAAACTAAAAGTTAATTTTAAATTGGAAAAACACAATTGAGATAGACAGAGGAAGACGTTCGATGATACTGGAGGGAAGGTCACGTGCAAAGTATGAGGAAAAAGAATACGAATATGTATGAAACGGTTGATGTCAGTGGACTAGGGAAAAGAGATGAGAGCGTGGCAGTCCCTTCTCCTTGGCTACTCGCAAAGATTGAATAATCAGTATCTCTTGTCTGTTTCAATACATTAAAATATTTCATTTCTTGGAGTGGAAATGGAGTCCTTAGTCTGTCATATTTACAGTCCAGTCACATACAGTACATATATTCAATCAAATACTTTTGGATACAGTTTTTTACGACAATGTGTCAGAAGCCCCCAGGTCTCTTGCAGTTCCAGCAAAATCGCATACATTTTAAAAGACATTTTAAGATTTTCTCTTGAAAATGTATAATTATCAACACTAGAAGTATGTGCTAATTTAACTTATTATAAAATTACAATGCTGCGTTTTGGCTTATTAGTAGATCGAATAAATAAAATTATTAAATAGTTCATTTGGTTGAGCTGGAATCGAACCCAAAAACCGTCGCGTCTTCAATGACACACTTATGCCACTGCGCCACGAGGGCCTCGGGACGGAGTTGTTTTATTTATATGGTTTTCCTCAATCTGGGAAGTTTAGCTTTAAGCTCCGCCACTCCATAATATAATATTTTAAAAAATAGGCGGAAAATAGAGAACGCAGCGTCTAAGCGCTAGTTCTCCTGCTATATTTAAAAACTGATTCCAAAAATCTTACCCCATTTTTTTACTTTCACTGAATGCAATATTACTGTTGTGATTAATTACCCCAAATGCACTTAGACAGAACAATGTCAGCAGTTTCGTTGTTGATTTCATTAAAAGTTCACGCAGACAGGGAACTTCTTTGACGCTTAATCTCGTTGAATATTTCCGACGGAGCAATTAGTTTTAATTGTACTCTTTTTTACGTACATTTTACAATTTTAAAATAGTTTTTGAATATAAGTTTTTAGATATATGAATAATATTTTTTTTTTGTATTCTATAAATTCATTGTTATTTTCTGAGAATATAAAAATAGCCTAGTAAAATGTCACTCCGTTTTCTTCTCTTAGGCCGCAGTACCATTGGCAACAAAAACACAATTATAAAATAAAAAAAAATTATAAAACAAAAAAATTTTTTTATGTATATTTAAAAAAAACACTTATTATATTTGGTTTTGGCCTATGTTTTTGTATATTTATACTAACATCATAATAGATGAAGAATTTTGAAAAGAAAGAAAAAGCGAGAGAGTGTGACTGAATAGTACAATATCAGTCACAGTCCTCAAAAATGTTCAAATTAAGCAACTTGTTACTTAAAAAAATTGAATAGGATAGGTACCTCTTACTTAGATTAAATGTGTCCTTAATTAATAATGAAAAATGACAAAATCTGTCACAATATTATTTCTGAAGATAAAAATAAATATAAAAAGAACTAAGAAACATAACTTTATAAAATTGCAATTGCTGTACCGTACTGTATCAAAAGTGGTACTCAATTTTTGTAAACGTATTCATATCTCATGTCTATTGATGCGGGATTTTTGAGAGGAGAGGAATTTTATGTCAAGCTCTCGTGCGTTCGTCAATATACCGTTTTATGAATACGGAACAACTCTGTAGTAAATAGGATGCATAATAAAGTTATATGGTAACAAATCCGTTGAACGAGCTTAGCTTACGTTAATTTAAATGTGTTTAGGCTGATAATATTCTCTATACAGATTTTTGTGATAATCTACAACCGAGGCCATCCTGAATGATGTGTGAGTTTGTCTCTGGTTCTCTGGCTACACTGTTATATGAAAGATACAGTGAAAACTAAAAAAAAACATTTACCAGTATTGATTTTGAAATCAAGTTGGTCACGCACCAGCTATAATATTCCATTTTACAATACTAAGTCAACTTTAATTAAAGCAATCAACCTTAAGATCAGTAAAATTGTCATGAAACCGAGACAAGCATTTAAAGAAAATATTCCTTCAGGATATCTCTTTTATGTCAACTATTACAATATTTCAATTGTCTTGCAAACAAAAGCACTAAACGGCTGTATTGTTAGGTGATTTCTTTTAGAAATCGTGGGAGGCAACGTTTCGTAAACAATCCTAAAGTGTATTTTTTTTAGTTTTCTTAGAAATTAAAACTCTGCAGGCTTGAGATGTTTCTTGTAGCACAGACATTATTATAATAATAGCTTATTCCATTTATGTCTCTTGTTCCATAGTAAATGTCTTGGTATTTGTTAAAACAACAGTTGGAATGACAAGTAGTTATGAAGAAATGGTAAAACTCATCTCTGCGCTTGTATATTGGGGCAAGAAAATAAAAAATATTAGTCTCAAAACAAATTTATTTATACGACGCTATTTTCAACCTCTTGGTTGAAAAATTATATTTTTAAAAACATAATAATGTAAACAGTGGAAATAAAATATATAATATATTATTTTCCCTTCCCTCGTAACGAGACAACGCGCAGCGTATCGAGACAAGTAGGGAACGGAAGTGTCTTAATGGAAATAAATTATCTTAACACGCTTCAATTTGCAGATTTCTTCTGTGTGCTGTATCTCCTGCACGCTGCTGCGTGAAACTAAAATATATAAATATTTTAATTCATCTAAGTCAGTCTCTCAATCTAGTCAAAAATGGAGAAACGAGTAAAATCTTCACTCGAAAAACACATGAAATTGAGCTACACTCGTAATATAAAACTGTCGTTATGAGGATCTCAAGATTAAATTTACAACTGCTGGTATTTCCGTCGTAAAACAATAATTTACGTCCAACACTGCTTGTAACTCTGCTAGTTCCTTTTCATTTGTAAAGTTCTCTTAGGTTTTTAACTAACTGGATGATTTTTGTTTGGCAGTACCATAGTAGTGCAGTAAAGCAAAAAAACTGATTTACTATTTTATGTAGAAGAGGATAAAGTTCAATTCCATTTTGTTAAATCAGTGCTTTGTATGCACAACAGGGCAGACAGAGAGAAACTTTTAGCTTATGTTTTAATGAGAAAACCGTTTACGTACGCCGCCGCAAGGGATTCTTTAATAACCCCATTAGCAGCAGACGGCAAGACATCTCGTGGAGTCAAGGGTGGTCAAGCGGGTCACCTCCCCGGGCCTACTCGAGTAAGTTGGCGACCAGCTTCCTCTAGTTGACCGCCCTCTGACCGAGAGCAGAGAGAAGCTAACGGTAAGACAGTTCCTTCTCTGCTTTTCACTAGAATTTAAAATATTGCGTGAAGTAACGGAACTCAGCGCTATATTTTCTATTACTACAGCGAAGTCTATGCAATTGATGAAATATAATTCCAGGTCAAAATTACGAATTAATTTTTTAAGTTAAACAAAAAGAAAAATCATCAATACATTCTATTCTCCGCTTTCCGCGCGAATTTGAGACATTGATCTTCTTTTTCTTCTACATAAATAAAAGTAAAATATTTACTTTAATCAAATACATGTTCTTTTATACATATTTTCAATATAAAATGTCATTTTCAATATAAAATCATATATTGAGTTGACTGCATTTTTCTTGTAAACGAAAGAACATCATCAAATATATTCTAGCATTTGAGGTTAAAATAACAACTAGCGCTACTTGTTGCGAAACGGCTGTTATTACAGTAATTGGATCATGCAAAGCCTTTATATGCCTTTATCATACAAATACAAGAGAATTTTTATCTTGGGACTTAGGAAATAAAGTTGATTTTTAAGGTTCTTTCTTTTGTTCCGTAGATTCAAATTGTTCGGAAATAATAAGTTTATTATTGTTATTGAATAATAAGAATTCATAAAAAATATAATGATTACATTTTTCCTTTAGTATTAACTAGTGGTCAAGTTAGTGTACATACAATATTTAGTACTTAATAGTTGTAGCTTAATAGTGTACATAGAATTTCATAACTTTTTTAGAATCTTATCTCATCTATCTTAGCCGTATTAAGACTGTGTTAGACAAGCGTACAAAATTATAATTATTTTATGCATAAATAATAATTTTTATTTTGGAAAATATTAATATATTTAAAATCACCTTAAATTAACACGCAATGCCTCCAGAATTCGGCAGAAAGTAGGGTACGGGGTGTCTACATTAGGTTCCCTCTGCCTACCCTGCTGTGCGGGATACAGCGTGAAGCTAATAAAATAAGATTAAAAAAATAACCTTAAATTACATAATCATTAAAATAAAATAATGAAACTATATAAAAAAATGAATAAGTCACAATTGTCGAACACAAACACCGGTACAAAGGTTGAATTGCAAACACCAATGAATGGAACGAGATCAAAATAAAATACAAAGAGTTAAATAAACGCCGGTAACAGAGCAACTTTTCATTTCGCATTTAACTTTACCCCAATATTGAACTGGAAAGGAAAACGGTGTACCTACTTTTAATATTAAAATATAATAGTGAATATTAGTTAGAACATCTGTATTATAAATTATGAGAATAAACATTTTCATTTAATATTTAAATTCATTTGTATTTTTGGTTAGAATTACTTCTGATGATAAGAGATACAAGAACGATGTTATAATTTAAGAAAATTTTCACACGTCAGTGTCAAGAAATAATATGTTGTGTGGAACTCAATGCTACATTGCGCCCCTACTAGAGTTTTTTTCGTTCTATTAAAACAAGGAACACGCAATGTCTCATATTTTAATGGAAAATGAAAAATATCTGTGTATAACGTTATAGAAAAAGGGCCATTATTCGGATCCACACATATTTATAGCGGGCTTATTCTGACGTCGTTGTCAGATCTTAAGCTTATACTGGTAGTAATTGGGAACTTTGGATGCAAGAGGGAAAATTATAAAACAGTTTATAAAAATATCTTTAGTCCGCATGTGCGGTGGTGATATCTTTTCAGTAAAGTATAATAAAAAAATGATTTTACAGAAAATCTGATTTCTTTCATCAAACACTCATTTTATTTAAATCAATTACAAATATTAAAAAAGTGAAGTGTCTTGTACTAGTTTTTTTAACTTCTCGCTATATCGCGCACATATCAGGGTAGGTAGAGGGAATCTGGCAAATTAGAATTAAAACATTTCCATTCCCCACTTTCTGCAAAATTTTGGAGGCATTGCGTGTGAACTCAACCATAGAGTTACCAGAGCGAGGAAATGAAAATATTAAATATTTCATTTTCTCGAAGGGGCATCGAACCCATATCTATCGCGTTTACAATCGCACGCTTGTAACTCTGGGCCACGACGGTCTCTAATTTTATTTGCAAAGTTAAGTATTCATTGATTTCCCAGTGGAGGTTCCGAAATACAAAAGCCGGAACATATAGTTGTATAAGTACATATTTTGTAAGCAAAGCTGATTATGTTTCTGATATTACTTCCTTATTGCAATGAAGTCAGATAATTTACAATTGAGATTAAGAAATAGATAGTTTCCACTAAATAAAACAAGTAAAATTTAACTGGAAATCTACTGTTAAGATATTATGTTTCCCACTTTGCGCCGAATTGTGAAGGAAATGAAAATATTAAATATTTCACATCCTCGAATGGAAATCCAACACACGACTAGTCGCGTTTACAGATCACTCTTGTGCCCCTTATGCCCACAACTGGCTAGTTTGCAGATAATATTTACTAAGTAAGGAGATAAACTAAAACTATATAAAATGGCCTAACATTTTTATTCACAACCACTTTACAAAGAACTAAACCATGTGAAATAAATGGCAATTTACTCCGAAGCAAACGTTAAAAATACAGTTGTCCTTTCCATAACCAATCCTCACCCTCAATTAGTTATACATTTAACGTCAAGTTATATCCTTTGCTCGTGTTGTGTGAAATATCAAATATCCTGCTAAACCTTTTGTATGTGACAGCTACTGTTAGAGAACTTTACAACGGGTTAGAGCCCGAGGGAGTTTAGGGGTCAAGAATCTTTGAAGAAGGTCTTTACAAACTTTCAGAGGTAGATTTCTTACTTTATTCCATCGTCTCGAGGTTATTGATGTAACAGTGATATTTAAATATAAGTAGTGATTTGCAAAGGATAATTGTTAAGTATTAAAGCGCATTATATGTAAGTATGTATGAAATAGTAAGATAAAATTTGGATGGGTAATGTAAGAAGTGGGTGGAAAATGAATATCGAAGTATCTTAACGCTAGGTTTCCACTGCTTATCCTGCTTTGCAGAAAAGAGTTTGAAACTATCTGTCTAGTATTTTTTTTAGCTACATTGTATCCCGCGCTTATCAGGGCAGAGGGAACCTGGAAACCTAACGGTAAGACACTTCCTTCCCATTAAGACAATCACGTTCCTCACTTTTCGCTGAATTCTGGAGGTACTACGTGTTGAATGGCGAAACTCAACACCGCGCTTTGACTTTCTATCGTTACCAAAGGAAGAAAATGAAAATATCAAATATTTCATATCCTCGAATGGGATTTGAACTCATAACTTGTCGCATTTACTGTCTCACATATGTGCCCCTGCTTCACGACTGACCCTAATGTAGCCTTTTAATTATGTATTTCAATTAACGCTTTCAATTTGTAATTAGTACATGATGACATATGTTAGACAGTATACGTAGTAATAGTAGTGAGTTCGAATTCCATTTAGTGGAAGACATTATATATGTATTTATAATAAAATTATACATTTCTCACATTTTCTCAAAAAAGGGTGAAAAGTGTAGAACAGTGTGGCTAATACCTTCTTCTACATCGTGAAGTACTCCCACGGTGGACACAAAGAATGGTGGACGCTTACTCGCTTGAAGAAAATTTTAAAATTTTGTTTCACTGTTTTGAAGGACAGTCTGTTTAACAGAGTGAACAGTGGAAAATATTACTTTTTTGCAACGTGTGTATATACCTGATCGTTGCTCAGAAAATAAATATCGAACACGTCAGCGTTATAACAAAAAACACATTAAAATTAGTACATTAATTTAGGAGCTACAATGTCACGGACAGACGCACATGTACAATATCAAACTCCTAATAGTCTTCGTTTAGCATCGGCGGTCAAAAATAGACAATATTATCATAAGAACAACTTCAGTAACATTACAACAAATGCGCGATTTTTGATGATCGCCTACTCCTGTCACCTGTGTGACATCTGTGTACTTTGCTTAGATTAGTTGTCATTCCTAAAATGTTATTACAAAATTCTAATTAAACTTTGAACTCTCAACGAGCATTAATTGCAGAAAAACAACTCGCTAAAACCCGCTATAACTGGAACAAGGTGTCAGACAGTTGTAATAACGAGAACTTAAATTAAAAACTGCGAGAGCTCAGCATGTCTTTTACAGTTACTTTTGAATAATTGCTTACTCTAAATTTAGAGACAGCAGTATTTTTAATATAGCCTGTGTTTACGTAAAGGCCTAGCTCGGCTGGCGGTAAACGCGGACAAAATTCCGGAAATTAGAACCACAAATTCTTCGTTATATATTTTTTTTGATAGTAGAAATTGTGTGATTTATGTTTATTCGTATAAAATATTAAATGTAGCGTTTTTTATTCGACAGTTTTTGTAAATCTCCGTAGCGTATAATAATTTTGACATGGCTTGATGAGAACATATGTTTTAGTGGTTGGTTGGTTGGATGGTTCACTTGGATGATTTCTAAGAGACGCGTCTAGCCCGCTTTATTAAATTTTTTATACGTTTTCGAAATAAGTATTTACCTTCCTAGGTGTGTAAGAACATTTAAAGAAAATAAATGTGTGATTTATCGTATGTTAAATATGTCTGGCTGGCTGTAAAGGCGATAGTTGTGTGTGCGATATACACAAGAATAGCTTGCTGTTGTTTTACGTTTGCAAGACAAAATTATAAAACAATTTATACGGAAAGCGTAGTACGGTATCTTAGCTGTTATGTCACACCGCCTACCCCCACTTTATGCATATATTGTAAAATCACAAACCTATAGGCCAAAAAATGTAGGGGAATTGTGCTTAAGATGGCATACGCAGATAAGATGACACACTGCCAATATTGATTTAAATATTTGCGCTAAGTGTGATCTTATGACGTTTTAGAGAGTGTCTTTAGATATCGCTAGTATTCAAATTCATTATGACGGAAGGTAAACGCAGATTGGCAAGTAATTCATGTTTTCGTAATTTTGAATAGCAGAAAATTTTTCTTTCGCTTTTGCTTGGTGGTGAAAATACAGGTAAGGTAAGGATTTTCTACTTGAAGTATTTTTTAATGTAAAATAGGCTTATTATATGACACAACTAACGTTAAAAGCGCATTCTTACCCATAACCTTTTGTCACAACTGTTACAATTAAATTCACATATCTATTGGGTAAGATGACATACAAAACGTGAGTATAAGATGGCATAGTATGTCATCTTACACTTATAAATAGGATCGATTAAGAAGCCAGAAGAGAAGAGCGTACTTAATGAAATTTGTCCATTGCTAAAGTCTACTTCTACAGGAAAGTCACGTGAGAACAAAAAAGTCAGTGGATCGCAGGTTATGACGTCTATATCATCTTACCCTATAGGTATGTCGTCTTACACCGGTCGACCTATGTGCGATTTATGTTTGTTTTTTAATTTTATGTTGCTTTGATTGTTCTAAAACTACAATACTTTCGTTGATTATGATATATATGATAATATACGCAATGTCCTGATCTCACATGACTTCATTTATCTATATATATAAAAGGACTTGTGCTGACTGACTGAGGTAAGACGCACGCAGAGCCGTAACGGCTGATGGTAGAAACGTGAAATTTGGGCAGATGTTTATTTTCATATTCTGGTCATCCACTAAGAAGGGAATTTGAAAAATTTTAACCCTAAAGGGATGAAATAGGGGTTGAAAGTTTGTATGGAAAAATTTTTTAATCTGTACCGATTTTTATAAAATTTGAAATTCAGATTTTTAAAAATATTTCATTGAACACATGTTTAATGGTTTTTAAAAATTCACCCCTAAGGGTTCAAATAAGGAGTTAAAAGTTTATATGGAAAAATCTTTAAATTGCCACCGATTTTTATAAAAAATTAAATTCAGACTGTTAAAAATATTTTATTGAACACGTGTTTCGTGGTTTTTTTAGAATTCACTCCTAATAAGCGGGCGAAGCCGCGCGCGCCCTCTAATTTCAAATATTTGTCTTGAAAGAAAAAGTATGTCATCTTAAGCACAATTCCCCTATATCTTTCATACAAGCTTCGATAAACAAATTTACCTAATTGATATAATAGATATATAGAATAAACGCAATAATAACTTCTTGACAGCTCTTTTAATCGATTCTACAATCATAATCTTTTGAAATTCGATTAATTCGCCTAAACTATAATTGATTAATCGCCTAATAAAGTTCTAAGACACTAGAATATTAAGTGAAGAGGGACTTCTAGTCAAAGCTAACATTAATTATACAACACAATGTCGAGTAGAACAATTATTGGCTGTACTCCACTCTGAGAGACAAAGTGAGTGTTTTAGTATTAAAGTACCAAAGTTAGGTTATATGTTTCATATTCGCGAAATATAATTAACCCTTGAATTTTTCAGTTAGAAAGTCGCCGATCATATTATTTTTTTAGCCCCTTTTATATAGCAGGGTAGGCAGAGGGTACCAGGCAACCTAGTGTCATGACTCTCCGTTCCCATGAAAATACTTCCATTCCCCATTTCCGCCGAATTCTAGGGGCATGGCGTGTTGAGTGGCTAAACTCAACGTCTTCGTTACTAGAGCGAGGAGGAGGACCACAACATGTCGCGGTTACAGTCGGGTGCGTGAGCCCCTGCGCTACGGCTGCTCTAAAACTTACAAGATTCTTTAATTAGAAAGACTCATCAAACGTATTAATTCGTTTTTGAATGTGTCTGAGAGAAAGTGAGGCAAAAACAAAGCCTGTAGTACTAGTTCATTGCTTTGGTTAATATAGAATTTTCAGTTTCAGCATATTTTTTGTATTTTGCTACAGAATTTTAATTATTAATATTTTTAGTCTTTGAACTGGCCCAAAAAAGTTATATGGCACGAATGTTACGTAAGTGTCAGAACTGAGTGTTCTGTCCTTGTCCTTCCATCGTGTCTTAATTGAATAAGAAAAGTGAACTCCTTTAAAGATTGTTCTTTAATATTTTTTAGGTATCATTTCACACTAAATAAGCGTATTTTTTTTGAAAACGTATAGAAAAAAATACCAAATAGGACCCGAACTTGTAAACCGTCCAAGCATTCGTCTCCAATTTAACCATACGTTCTTCTCGTATCACGTTAAAAATCTTAAATGTTTATTATTATAAATGTTTGTTCTATTTTATTTATCCATGAAGTTAAAATAAATGATGCTAGTTTATAAAGCAAGTAATTTCAAAGTGAACTATCATCCATCACACGTACATATTATTAATACAAATAATATTTCATGACATATCATTAATATTTGAACTTTAAGAACTTTCTAGTCCTAAATCACGTGTCAACCCTCCGTCCTCGAACTCATATTTACCAACGGTGAATAAATCACGAACGCAAATATTCCTCAATATCGAAGGTCAAATTTCCAGTTAAACCGAATTTCTGAGTATGTAGTGTTGGTTATTTAAATATTAAGTAAGTTTGGCAAGAGACCGTCGTGGCGTAGAGGCACAGTGTGTGTCTTTTGCTAGCTCTTGTAACAAGGCAAAAGGCAGCGTTGAGTTCCGCCATTCCGAATTTTAAGGAAAAAGTAGAGAAAAAGTAGAGAACTAAATAAATATATAATATTTTTTTCTAAATAATAACGACTTCATTTGTAATTTTTAATCAACATATAATCCATACCTATATTATAAATTCGAAAGTAACTCTGTCTGTCTGTCTGTCTCTCTGTCTGTCTGTTACGCAATCAGGGCCAAACCGCTTATTCAATTGTAATAAAATACTCATACAGAGATACTTAAGGGTCTTCGGATGAACATAGGTTACTTTTTTTTCTCATATTTGTAATATTGTCGATATATACTAATATATTAAAATACTTTTTAATTTGACAGGCAATTTATTCCGCCATGTTAATAACAACCGACCGTTGCTAAGCAACGGTTTGCAAAGTTTATTTGTTGTTATAAGAAAACGTCACCCAAAATGAGCTTGCTTGACGCATACATGGCGTGCGCCGACTCAACCTTATGAGATACATAAGAATAATGTTTTACAAAAATATTGTTCTTTAAATAATGTTTAAAAAAGTCCGCGATACACATACCATGTTTATCTCTGAAGGTTGAACACAATAACAACAAGTAACCATTTTAATTAATTTACTTTATATTTATCGGGTTTTTGTTGTATGTATTTTCTATAATTTGATATTGATCCTTATGAAAATAAATATAATAGTCACTTTTAGCACTTCATCTAGATTAAAATTATAGTTTACTGTATAACATTCTAATAAATAATTAAGGCGATGTCACTGATTCGAAATGACCTAGCCTACGAGCGGCATAGTATGACCGACGCGAACGGGCAGATGACGGTTTTATAAATTTTCATACATTTTCGAGCTACTGTTAATTTTTATGTAATCATTTGCTGTTTATAATTAATTTATACTTTTCTTTGGTTCTTCGCTTATTCGAGTAGTAGATTACTTAGATTTTCATTAATTTCTTGGTGTGGTGTAAGTTGCGGCCCTGCGCGACATCGGCATAATATTATTTAAGTATTAAGAAGAGAATTGTTGGTTATTTCATCTCGGTTGGGTGGTTATCTATACAGTTGTTATACACTTAATAAATTATAGTTTTAGATTTTTGGGATTTTATTTGATATTGCTCGCAAAACTTATCACATTTAATGTAGAAAGGACTTTAGTTATTTCATATAATATCTATGTACGCGCGCAAGGAAAACGTGTAAAAAGATTTTTCCCGGGTAAATCAGTAAAATCGATCACTGAAAGTCCAATAAAAATAAGTTCAGTTATTATGGGCATTAGTAGGGGAAATAGAAAGACAGACAGAGACAAAAAGTATATATATTTTATATTGTATTTGAGTATTATGTAAATAACCACATGTACTTGCAAAAACATAGCACAACACATTTAATTTTAATTCTTTTAAATATTTATTTTACTTTGATAATATTAATAATGTATCAATAATGTATTTTGTTTTGTTTTTTTATTAATATTTTACTATGGTTACGTATATATATATATTTTTTATTAAAATTAGTTAGATATTTTCAAATCAATTTTCTAAATATATCTAATAAGCATTCGTAAAGATTAAGCGGGCGAAGCTGCGTCCGGGTCCGCTAGTTTTATATAAAACGAATACAAAATTTAAATCTAGCATGTAGATAGGTTTGCGACGTATAAGGAAGCACTAAGAAATCATACCTTGATATTCTTACGGGGAAAGAAAAAAAATCCATTTTACGTCTTAAAATCCACGTAAACTTACTAGTTCAGTAGGTATCTATAACATATTAAAATTTTAATTTTAAAAGTAAAACGAAACGTTTCATATATATTTTCAGGTGGCAAACACTATCGTGAAAAATAAACACAAGTATTTACTGCGCTCACTTCTAGCGACGTTTGTTTGTTATATTTACTCAACGCGTTATTTGATTTTATGATTGGGAAAGACGCTCTCATTGTGTCAATTTAATAAGAGTTTACATTGTTTAGTATAAGGGAAATTTTGAACTGAATTAATTATGTAGGACTTAAATAATTTATTTTTTAATAAATTTACTCCCTCTATGACTTTATGTTCTGTTTTACTTTTTAGTGTAACGCTTGGAGAGTCTGTAACTATTCACTTAATTTTTCACCTTTTTACAGATACTTAGCCCACTGCAATATGCAAATAATATGTGTTTATTATATTATCAACTTAATATAATATAATACAATATATTTATAATCAATAATCGATACTTCGCAATCCGTAGCACGTAATCCATAATACGACAACTATACGCCTTTAAACGTCAATCTTTAATCCTCAATCCCTAATTTTCATTCCTCAATCTTCAATCTTTAATCTGTTATCTATAATCCGTATTCCATGATCCGCGAATCGTGAACCATGATCCGTAATCCCTAATACACAATGCGTAATTTTTTTATTATTAAATTAATATTAATAATTTTATAGATGTATCTGAATAAATTAAACATTTGTTTCTTCTAAATTAATCGGTTAAAATGTATTGTAAATGTACCTAAAGAGGCATCATCTCAAAAATTATATATTAATACAATAAGGAAAATTGTGTTTCATGTCAATCTTCAGACATATAAACACAAGTATAAAAAGAAATCTATTAAGTATTTTGTGTGGCAGAAGTCAACAAAGCGTAACTCGAGGAAATAACCGTAAAATTGAATAACAAACCGAGGGTCCTCAATATAAACTCGTTACCCCATCTCCCATACACTTAGCTTTGAAATCAGTGACAGCTCACGACCCATGGGAGTGAGAGAGTTTTAGCATTTCAAGACAAATTTGCTCGTCTCATTTTGAAAAGTCGAACTTAAGGATTCTTTATAACGTGAACCTTTTTTATATTTTAAGTTGTATTTATCGTTTTATAATTAAATTCTTTAAATTTAAATAATCCACTGTAATATATTTTCTGCATGTAATTTTTTTTTTACTTTACTCTTTATCACGCACAACACAGTATATGGCGAGAGAACTTAGTGTTAAGACATTACGTTGCCCACTTTCCGCCGAATCTTCGTTACCAGAACAAGAAAATTTAAATAATAAATATGTAGTTCCAGCCGAGTGCGAATCGAACCCACAGCCACGTTTACAATCGCACGCTCAGGTCCCTGCGCCATGACGACCTCGATGTACAAATTTATTAAAAATACTATTTTAAAAAATTGGAGATATATTCAACTATATAAAAATAAGCAACGTTGAATTTTTGTATATCATTAAAAGATGACTATTTAAATAAATTGTTTTAAAATGACGCTATTAAGATTATAAAAATTAAATTGCTGAATTTAAATAAAAATGTTTTTTTTGACAGTAATAGGATTAAAAAATTATGATGTAATTGTTTGAAAGTACATTTACAATTTTATAAAAAAAAATAAGAATTAGAAAAAAAAACTGTTACAGAACACTATACCAATTAAAGAATACATCATATCTATGTACGTAACATGTTTCAATATAAAAATTGGCAGATTTTCTACATGTATCCAATCCTCTCGTAATACACCGCCGCTGTCTATCGCGTCAGCCAATTACACTACACGGTCTCATCCCGTCAGCGGGAATGTTTGATATGGTTGTTACAACTTTTGTTTGGACTTTCAAATTAGGAGCTTATGTAGAAATATTTTTACATAAGTCAGGCTGGTGTTAACGAACTCTGTTTTCTGTCTTATTTCGAGACATTGCATATTGACTTGCTACGAGCGTGCAGATTCCCACTTAAACCCACTCATTGTCGAAGCGTGTAAGTACGCTCCTCATCCACATCCGCGTCTTCGACGCCCTCGAAGCGTCCTTCTGGACCCCGACGATCCAATTACTACTGCCAACGCCCGGCCTCCGCCGCCGTAAGAGGCGGCAAGGCCAGTCCTATCTCACGGCACGTCCGCGCCTCGGCGCGGCGGGGCCAAACGGCCGAAACCCCCCATGATCAGCGTACGCGGGACATTTCCCCGTGATCCCCAACACTTCACGAGCGTCCATCAAAGCTCGTAATTTTTATCTTCAGTGGTGAGCTACACTCGCCCCTCCCATCCCGGTGACGGTGTCAAGACCAATCCAGGTCTACAGCATTAAGTCCTTATGGAATCTGTCGCCATAGTCACTTATGGAATCTGTCGCGCATAACGTACAAGATCTAGGAAATAGAAATATTTTTTATTCCCAAAAGTAGGCATACCTGTAGAGTTAGATTGAAAGCTTTCATTCATTTCCTCTTCTATAAAAATGACATTGCAAACAATATATAGATTGAAAACACAAAAGACTATACACATAACACACGCACGCACATAAGCACAAAGAGCCCTAAAATTTTTAAACCCCTGACCAATTAAGGCATCCGTTCTCATCGAACTACATCGAATTTGTTATACGCTTGTTACAACTCCTTAATGTTGTTAGCATCTCTGTAGGGAGATTTTTACATATTTCCGCTACCCAAAGATAATTACTAAGAATTATCGTCTGGCAAGAGGTAATATGATTTTTTGAATATTTTTTTAATATTTTTAAATTAAAGTTTTCTTTCCTAATGGTGGAATAACACTTAAAAAATGTAAAAAAATCTAGTTCAGTATTTATAAATCGTTCTTAACTCTGATCAATCTGAAAATTGAGATACCGTTTTCATTCTTAGATTATCTCAGGATTGATCTCAACGTTAAGAGTGGCTTATAAATACGGGCACTGGAGTCAGGAAATGTTCTTTGCTTCTCGTCCGAATTTGAGACATTAAAATAATTAACATTTCCGAGTAGGAATCGAACCCATAACCATGTTTATATTCAGACTGTACCGTTATGCTATGAACTCAAAAATAAATTATTTCTTAATTGCATATTATGCATTTCGATATAACCACTTAAACTTAATTGGTAAATACAGTTTCTTGTGTAAATAATGTGTTATCCTGACAAGGACTATGTGTCTGTTTAAATATTCAACTATCTCTTAGTTACGGAGCGTACGAAAATTACTATGTGATAAGTGGATACCTTGATTTTGGTGTAAACAGAAATCACAATTATCTTATACGCCTTGCATAAAATTACATCGTTTGATTGTAAACACGGTAGTAGGTTCGATTCTCACACACGGTAATGAACTGTTTACATCTTCTGATGGTGAAAAAATAAAGCGCGGCGTTGAAGCCCGTCACCTATCTCTCAAACTCTATGTCTCGAAAATTTAGATGAAAGCGTAATATGCCTTTAAGTCACACCTCTGTTCACTCAAAGTACACGTACGACGGGGCAACACGCTAAGCTGCCTTTTTTCAGTGAGAAGAGAAGGTCTTAGTATATTTTTTTACAAACTTTACATATCTTAGAGTTCCAACATTTGATACATAGTTAATTCTTTAACTATGTTAAAATTTCGCTTAGTTGCTTAAAAATTATAAGCTATTTTAAAGCGCAGAACAGTCAATATTGTAACATCACTCGACTTTTAGGTTTACCGACGACGATCTAAAATCTGTCAAATGAAATGAATATTTTCTTAGCGTCTTAACACTAGGTTCCCTCTGCCTACCCCGCTCTGTTCTGTCTCTGGTTTGATTTAATTTTATTTTATATTAAATTAATAGATAACGGCAAAGTACACGTATACACGAAACGCTTGTGAAATATATTTATTTTTCATTTTAATGGATGTCAACTTATCGTTAATGTTTAATTAAGACAAATGAGGTCAGAAAATTGTAAAAGAAATGAGTATGTGGATTTTACTGCGTCATAAAGAAACGTACTCGGTGTTTCCAAGAAATGTAGGCCATCATTAATTAAAATAGTTGTGTTTAAACAAACAACATAAAACAAACTCAAAATTTTATTTTCCGCTTTTATTATAATTTCTAGATATAATAAGATATTGACGTAAGTACACAATTAATTTTAAAATAAAAATGAAAAATGATTAATTATAAGTTAATTAATTTAATTTCCTGAAAAGAGGCGGCGTTAACTTTCGGAACTCAACATTCTGTCTCGAATTCGGACGAAAGTCTTAGAACGGAATTATACGGAACGGAATAGGGTTCTCTCTGCTTACTCTGCTTGCTATAAAGCACGGTTTCCACCGCGAAAGAGAAATAAGCGTGTAATGCTTAGGCGGAACAGACTCTTTTGAAACTGCTTCGCTCTGCTCCCTAGAACTGAGCTAGTTCATTTCTTATGATGCGGAACGAACCCATTAAGGACCACGTTGAACTCACAATAGTATTCTGCATATTTTTATTTCCACCAATAAATAATCGAGTTGAAAAAAACTCTCTCAGTTTTAGCGAGCGCAGCGAAGTAATTACAAAATATAAAACTCTTTGTTGGTGTAAATGTAAACTTATATTATTTAAACGAAGTCCGTTTCCTATAAGCCTTACCAGCTCACTTCTCTTTCACGGTGGAAGCCGGGCTTTGTAGGCGGCCGGGCGGAATAAAGTTATAACATCAATAAATTATAAGACTGATCCATAAAGTTTACTTAACAATAAGCATATAAAAATGACATTTTCGACCCACACTTACGAATACAAGAATACATTTCAACAAACATAAATCATCGTCCGTGTATCTGATAACGACCGCTAATGCTCTCCACTCGGAAAAAACCTTTATCTTTTTCACATTTATTTAAATGAACACTTTCCATCTTTACACAAATAATAAAATTCTCTTACATTTGGAAAAATTGTAATGTAATTTTTGGTCACTTATTTTGAGTTCATTGAATATTTCTTTCATATTCCAAAAATTCATGTTAAAATCATATATGTATGACTTGTAGCGGTATGTGGCTTTAAATGAAAATATATTTCACATTCATACACTCAGTGATTACTGTTAAAAAAGAAACTTTTTATAAAAATGGGAAACATATTGTAAAATAATATTAAAAAAAAATATTGTAAAATAATATTTAAATTAAAACAGCGGGGTAGGCAGAGGGAACCTAGTGTTAAGACACTCCGTTCCCCACTTTGTGATATTTTTTTTATTAAATATTTATATATAACAAAGAAGTACATAAAAAAAGCGAGTAGCCTTAAATATGAACGTATATAAGTTATAGTAATCTATACTAGACATATTTGCTAATATGAATTATTTATAACAAATCATCAGCTTTAGCCACCTCGGATGCAATGTAACAGACATTTGAATAATTAAGTAAATCAAACTTGCAGACAAGAGTAGGACATTAAAGTGTATGTATGTAACGTACACGTATACCTACGTAACTAACTATAGCGTGCGGATGTACTGTACCTGATTCTATTCACTCAAGTGGCGTAGCAGGTGTTCTAACACGCGTACAATATTAAGTGGATAATATAATTTATTAACATATTATAAACTTTGTTTATTGTATTTTTTTCTTATTTATTTTCGGATATTTCAAGCATTTCATAAAGAAGACAAAGATAGTAAAGTGTAAAATCACTCCATTTTATTCCGAATAATTATTCTAATAACACCGCACTTTGGCCACCGTGCCAGATAAGCTAACAATTTTTTTCCTTGTGGAAATCGAACTTATTAAAATTAATGTACAGTCAGGCATTTTATTCAATCTAAAAAAAAAGTTAAATATTATGTATATTAAATTATTATTTATGTGTTAACTATTTAAGTAAATAAAGTGTAGTTATAAAATTTTTATAAAAATGTATATCAACAAGGCTTTCTTATGAACATGTCAGATTTACATTTATTCAAAGTTCAAACAGAATAGGTCTTGGTCACTTCACTCGCTCAGTGAGACTGCGGTCAACGTTTACAAATGTTTGGTGACGACATTCGTCTATTCTTGCTGTCCTTCTGTTACGTCAGTACGTGTTTTTATTATTTTAGATGTTAAAAGTAGAAAATTTACTATTTATAGTGGGAAAGAAAAATCTCATTATAATTTACTAAAAGATAGGTGTGTTTGATCAGCTTCATGCTGTATGTCGCACGCAGCAGGGTAGGCAGAGGGAACCTAATGTTAAGACACTCCGCTCCCCACTTTCCGCCGAGTTCTGGCTTTGCGTCAATAAATATTTCACTTCATCGAGTGGGGACCGAACCCACAACCAGTACCAGATGTACTTCATCTTCACGTTTTTATCCCGCAAATAGCAAGTCTAATATTACGACAGTATGTCTAATTTTTTTACAGCTTCACTCTATATCCCACACTTAGAGTCAGGATAGGTGAATGAATATAAAATAGTGAAACTTAGTGTTAAGATACTCCATATAATGAAAACATTTAATGGGAATATTAAATGTATACTACTTTATTGTTTGCAATTTTTCGATATTGAGTGTTAAGTTATGATACGTAAAATCGCGTTTTATCTGAGCAGAAAAAAATCTGCATAATTTTTATACCTTTGAGATTATACTGGACCTATATAACTAACTATCGCTTGTACACTTGTATAATCTGACACTGTTCCACTGCATTTCGATGGCCTTCCCCTCCCTACGTTATGGTATTTGTTAACCATGATGTAGAGCCTAGTCACTGCAGTACTCCATCAGTACTTTCTCTCCATCAGTTAGTACAGAATATGAAAATATTTGACAGTTAGTCATTCTTCTGAGCGGTGGTCGAACTTACAACCATGTGTCAAATGTAAAATGATGACATCTCGTTCTATATTTAAATTATGATCTCTCATTCTATATTTAAACTTAAATAAGAATAGTATTATATTGCAATTTTAAGTAAATATAACTTTTGGTCTAAAATATATCAAGTATTGTTGAGAGAGACTTAGTCATACTTCACCAAAACTTAGATTAATACAAGCTATACTTAAGAACACTCAGAGAAAGTAATTTTAAGTTACGCATAAGAACACTTAAAGATACTTGGCTTAGGTATTACTTTGCGAATATTGTAAATAATTTAACTTTTCATAATAAAAAACTAAACTTAAATGTTTATTTTTTCCATTTTTTGTTACAGTATGTTGTTTTCGTAATCTTAACACGTAAAATAAAAGTAATATAAAGAAAATTAAAAATAGCTACCAATAGATAGTACCTACCCTCGCGTCTCTATGGAGACTGGAACACCTATGTGAAGGAGATTATATTATGTCCAATCCCGAAATGTATGAAAACACATATTTCAAAGACTATGGGACCCATTTTGATGAAACTTCAACCATTCCCTAACTTTAAATCTAGTCATTTAAAACAAAAACGATCATTTCAATATGACTTAGATTCAAAAAGAAAATGTGGGCAATATTGTGTGTATGTTTGTTGACCTAAATAGATTATCATACTCACATTAGCTTATCTAGAGATATTTTTTGAAGGGAGCCTGGACATTACCTTTGGACAGATATGTGTAAATGTTTTTATTTAATTTTTTGGGACAATTTTTTTGTTACATAATTTTGATCACTGACATAACCACAATTGATTTGATCACAAACTCTTATGTGCAGCACAAGGATACAGCGTGAAAGTGAAAAAAAATACAATAACACTCTTATAAGAGAACATTTACAAGCACAGCCATAAAAGTGACATTTAAATGGTAATAAGATCGTATCGAAATGATTTTTTAATTTGTGAAATACTGAAATAGCAATCAAGTATATTTTACCAAAGAAAATGTTCTCGCGATCGTTAAATTATACGCAACATTAATGTCTTGAAAAGTCTGCGTTAAAATATTCAGATGTTCCGGTCTTCATCGCGATTTCGCTGATTTCATAAAAGTCAATCCCCACTCGAGCAGATGAAATATTTACTTAAATTTATATTTCCATTTCTTCGCTTTGGTGTCGAGGCAAAGCGCGGCGTTGAGTTCTGCTACTAAACACGCAATATCTCCAGAATTCGGCAGAAAGTGGAGAACGGAGTGTCTTAACACTAGTTTCCCTTTGCCTACCCTGCTGTGTGCGGGATACAGCGTGAAGCTTATTTATTTTTTTATTTTTTTAATTTTATACAAAAATACTAATTTCACTAGTTACATAATCGCAGTAAAAATAACATATATTTATAACATGCAGTAATATAGAGCGCAACGTTATGAGAGTTTCTAGAGCTTCTCGTAAGTTTACGGTACATCGGGCTTTTATTTAAGCTTAAGAAGAAACTTATACCTCACGCAAAGTGGTATAAGGAAAAGCAATGCAAATTTACTTGAATTTAAAAATAGTAGTTATTTCAAGCTAACTTCCGTAATGAATTATTTAAAAAATGACAATAATGGTAAAAGTATACAACATTTTGTGTATCTCCGAGAAAAATGCATAATATGCAGAAAAGACAGATAAAACGTTACTTATCTTTAAAAAAAAAATAGGATCTCGCACATATCAGGGTAGACAGAGGGAACCTAATGTTAACAAAAACTCCGTTCTCCATTTTCCACCGAATTCAGGACACATTGCGTCCTGAGTGACAGAACTTAATGCCACGTTTTACCTCGACACCACAGATAAATTTAGTATTTTTTTCAATCTTTCAATTTCATGTCTGATATTACATTAAACAGTCTAAAATCATAATAGTTTAACATGAACATATGTATGTATATATTCTTATAATAATTGTCACTATCAGAAACTCTTAGCTTTGAATTACTAGATGCAAGATGTAATTACTTCGTCATACCGAAATGTCTCCGGAGTACAAGAGCGGACACGTCGTTAGTGTTGTCCACAACTTGTTATCTAAGTTACTCATGTTAGCGTACTCGTGTAAAAGAGGGTAGATTTAGGTGGAAAATAACTATAAAAGCAGTGGAATTGTGTCAATCGGGGGCACTCGCTTGTAAGTGACGGCCCCTGATGGAAGGAAACTAGTGTGAAGTATTGTTAGTAGGTGATACATATCACTTATTGCAATTACATAGTATCTCTTTCAAAATAGTTTAGAATCATATAGACGATGTGTGTTTTTAACTTTTTTCTTTAAAAACGTTACCCGCTTCCGATTTTTAACACTCAATCGTATCTAGTTTCCTATAGCCCCGCAAATTTGATTCAACTTTGTTATTATAGCCATATTATATACTTATATATAAATAGTTAATTTATTTATTTTTAGCTAAGACGTCACGGTGAGAATGAAGAAGAGCATTCTCAGGTTTGGTTTGGGCACGTCGGACGATTGAATGTTGGAAAGAATAGAAAAAAAGATTTATAAAGAAAAAGTGAGCGGTATGGGAGGAAAGAGAGATCTCGACTGATCTTCGAAAACACAGAATCAATAATACTGGAGGAAGGTCACATAAAAAGTACATGACCTACCTTAAGGATCTCCCAGAGGGCATGTATGAAGAGGTTGACGACAGTTGACGAGGAAAAAAGGAATCTAGAGACCGAATCCCTTGGCGCTCCGTTCTCTCTGGCTACCCCGCTAAGGTACAGGTTAAAGCTGAGAAAATGAGTAATTATTTATTTTTAGGGTTCCGTATCTCAAAATGTAAAGACGAAAGGAACCCTTATAGGATGTTAAATTTATTTTTATATTTACTTTGTTGTCCTGTTGTCAAGTTCGTCATTTATATCAAGATCGCGGTAATATATTAAACTGAAATTAATAACACACATCACGTCTATTAATATTAAATCTACTGTTTGGAGAAAAAAAATAAAGCTTCTAAGTCAACGCATTCAAAAGATACGAGCATTTATGCATCGTTTTTGCTTCATTTTGTATTAAATTCGCGGCGTAAACAAAACCAATATATTACTTAGTAAGTGTGAGCTTACAAAACAAATAAAGGAAGAAATCCGAAAAGTAAAAATTTATAATAAATATTTAATAGCAAGAAATAATTGCAAGCTTATATATGTAGTTTATTTCATACACAATAGTTCATATGTTAACTTAATTTTAGGAGATACTCTTTAAAAAAATGTCGTCTCCTACTGTCCGCCGAATTCTGGACGCACTGCTTGTTGAGTGGCGGAACTCGATTGAATACAATAATTTAATAAACATTTCAGAATGAGGAAAATAAAATATTAAATATTTCATTTCCTAGAGTGGAAATCAAACCCATAACCTAACGTGCGATAGTGCCACGACTGGCCTCAAAATTATACATGTAACATACAAACCTAGCTGTACACACATGTTGTTAATACAACCAATACATGTTTGTCTGTTTTCATCTAATTCCTTCTCTCCGCTATCCCGAGGTTGTCTGGAAGAGATTGGTCACTTAGCAATAATGTCGGCTATTAAGCTATGTTATTAATAATTATGAATATAATGCATTAGTCGGTGCACAAGAAATAGCATTTTACTTTTTTTTTGTTTTTTAGCGTTACTCTGTACATGGTAGATAGAGGGAACCTAGTGTTGTTATAGTTAAGACACTCTCCTTCTCCATAATTTTAATTATACTTTATTGTTATAGATGATATTTAATTTACACTACAAAATATTTCAGCATTAAATAAAAATAAAAACTTAAATATCTGGAAACGAAAGTGAGTACTTAACAAAATTGTGTTGGACATCCTTGATATTGCTATAAAAGTCTCTAGTAAGTCGTCAGAGAGGAGAATATTTCATTTAATCAAGTAGAATTGATGCTTAAGTTGAAATTGTTACTGAAATATTTGGACCCTATTGGTGAAATTCCTTAAAAAAATGTCTAATAAAAATATTTTTGATATGTTCCATTATATATTTAAGTGTTTATATTATTTAAATACTTTAGTAAAAAAAAACATTTTAGTTATAATATCGTTCCGTACCTAAAAAAGAAAAAAAGGAACATTTATAGGATTACTTTATTGTCCGTCTGTCTATCTGTCAAGATTATTTATATCGAGATTGCGTGGAGGTATGTAGCTCAAATGAATATCTATTATTCAAGTCTACCTCTCCTTGGGGCACAGAAAAAAATCTATAGGGTCCTTCCAGTGGGCCTATATTTATGAAATTTTGCTTGAAGTGATAACTTATTACACACATAAACGAAAAAATCCGAAAAATGAAATATAATGAGCATTTCATAAAAAACTCTCTCAAAGTCATATTTATTAGTAAATTATATATTTCATATGCCGGTAAACTTTAATTTGTAACCTTATTCACCGTGTAGTCACAACTTAACCAATAAAAGAATATTTTGTAAAATTTAGCAAGAATTGAGGCCAGTGGTAGCGCAGTTGCACGAGGTGTGGCTGTAAAACCGACTGGTTGTGGGCTCGATTCCCACTCGAGGAGATGAAATATTTACTTAAATTTATATTTCCATTTTCTTCGCTCTGGTGTCGAGGTTAAGCGCGGCGTTGAGTTCTGCCACTCAACACGCAATGCCTCCAGAAATCGGCAGAAAGTGGGGAACGGAGTGTCTTAACACTAGGTTCCCTCTACCTATCCTGCTGTGTGCGGGATACAGCGTGAAGTTGATTTTTTTTATTTAGCAAGAATTAAGAGTTCATAGTACAAATAAATAAAAAAGATCTGAATAATGGAAATGTATATTTATTACAGATACAAAATGTTACAAACTTATAATTGTAGTACATTTCACAAACAAAACATATTTAGAAAAATATATAAAGAAGAAATTAAAATAAATATTTAATTTCATCGAGCGGGGATCGAGCCCACAACGAGACGTGTTTACAGTGACACGCTTCTACCGCTGCGCCACGACTGGCCTCAGTACCTATATTTGATATTAGTATTTAATATTCTGCTCTATTTCCCACCCGTCTTAGAAATATTGCGTGACCATCTTTTAATTATAGTATATTTCATTATTTGTGTTGTAAGTACAGCAAAAGTAATAAATCGCTTCGTTTTCTACCACCCGCCCTATAAATATTGTTATGTTAAGCCCTAATGGTTATTATGGCGGATCGGTTAATGGAGTTCATTATTGTATAATAGCCGACATTTTTCCTTTTATTATTATTAAAATTATTATTTTTCTATGTAATTTTGTACTTTAAAATAGATATTATGCTTTTTTAAAAGTTACAATTCATACAATTTGTGAGGTTATCATTTGCGTGTTGAGTGGCGGAACTCAACGAGGCAATTTGGGGCCGAATGGGAATCGAACCCACAACCGTCACTTTTTCAGACGTTATCAGGCGATACGGCTCTGCGCCACGTCTGCTTCAATTTAGCGGTAAAATGATTGATTTCTTTTTTCAGTACTATCTTTATTCTAAGTGAAATGAAGAAAGTTTTCTTTTACATCTAAAAAAGGATAATGAGGGTTACGTACTTAACATTAAAAGGTTCTGTTTAGGCTTCATTATAAACACGTTTGTCTTCATACTTAGAATAATTCAATTTACATATTGTTTTTTTATTTGTATAAAACTTTAGTAAGACAATTTACAAAAATGTGCCTATTTGTTTGTACATAATACGGCTATCTTTTTAGATTTATCTGATTTCTACAACTTAATATTAAAAAAAATTAAAACGAATATAATCTTTGATGCCATGTATGTGGTGTAATAAATCTCATAAAATATAGAGTGTTATAAAATGTATATACATATTCGTGTAAAGATAGAACAATCGCATTACACTTCATTGTTTTGAAAAGAAAATCCTTATTTATGATGTAGGTACCACAGTATAGAAATATATTTTAAGAAAACAGAATAGTTTACAAGGGAAAATACACGCTTCCAGCTTTCAGGTCACCTCAGTGGACACGCTCTAGAAGGTCTGAAATACAATTCATTTTATACTTTTCATTGAAAATTTGTATAAAGTTTGTTGCCGTGAAAAGTTCTAGTTTTTAAGTTTTAATTCTATGTTTATTTAAATTGATGTTAACTTTCAATATAATATTATTATTAAGTCAATTAATTTTAAATTCAATATATTCTTCATTCAAATACATTTTAGACAGCACATTAGAATTATCGAATGTATAAAGCTACCATCGACTCGGAAGGCAGTTCTACTGAAAAAAACCGGTAAGAAACTCAACTTTTCAACGTAAAGATTAAATGTTCAATTGTTTTATACAATAATATATCATGCCAATATTTTCCATTTTGATACTGTATGGAGGTATAGATAGAAATTAACAATATAAAGTACAAAATAAACTATAAATTACTTTATTGCCTAATTTTTACCAATTTAGAAACATACATACAATGCAAACTGCAGCTTATAGGCTGTCGAATAGATCATTGTCGTCAACATATTTTATTCTAATGAGATTCAAACTCATGATCTTGATAAACTATATTGAACATTTACCATTAGAGCCAAACTATTGGCACTTAAATTTTTACTTTTATTCAAAATTATCTTAATAAAATGCTAATCTCAACCCTTCTTGCCAATCTGCATTGAAAAATACCTTTCAGGAACATTCATTCAAAATAAGCTTAGAAGCTTTATATAAAATATGGCTGAATTAAATAATAAAACTGTATTAAAATGTTACCAATTACCTTTTAAGCTTACGAATATACACATATATCTACGTATAACGTACGTACATTGCATATGAAAATATACAGAGCAAAGTAATATTGACATTAACGTTGTTATAAATATTCGTATTTTATATCATAACTAGAGGGCGCGCGCGGCTTCGCCCGCTTATGAGGAGTGAATTCTAAAAAAACCACGTTCAATAAAATATTTTTAACAATCTGAATTTAAATTTTTATAAAAATCGGTGGCAATTTAAAGATTTTTCCATATAAACTTTCAACCCCTTATTTGAACCCTTAGGGGGTGAATAAAACCTAAGTTAAGTTTGTAAACTTTTATAAATTGTACTTCCCGTTCACTCACAAAACGCTCAGTGGATGAATCCTACTCGCACTAAACCGTTTTTTACATTAAGCATATTTTTATGTAATGGTAATTCAAAAGTTTCACTAGTTCTTAGTGATGACTTTGTCTATCTAGCTTGTATGGTTGAAGTGATGCTTTACTTTCATTTAAAAAAGATCTGCTACTAAATACTTTTATAGACACATACCCTACATATGAGCTTGAGAAGTTATCAATTATTTAAATCAATGCAGAAACAAAAAGACATAAAAACAACAAACAAGTAATAAAAATAATAAAGTAATCTGTCTGGTCCATAACAATAAAGGTGAAAAAACCCTAAGTTTTTACTGCGTTTGATCACAATTCCGTGACTAAGTAAGATATTTCCCTGTACAGGTTAAAGGACAAAAATACGCCCCCATTTACCTCCAGATCGTATTTCCACTTTATTCGGAGCAAGTTCATTTATCACACGCACCTTCACGTACATTACTTTAACACTCGCCCTTTTGCTCGTGATTGATGTGATTTTATATATATTTTAGACTAGCGAACCCGGACGCGGCTTCGCCCGCTCATTAGATATATTTATGAAATTGTTTTCAAACTAATTTAAATGAAAAAAATTATAAGTAAACGTAATCATATTAAAATATTAATAAAAAAAACTAAACAAAACCAGCTACATTATTAATATCATCAAAGTAAAATAAATATTTAAAAGAATCAAAATTAAATGTGTTGTGCTATGTTTTAGCAAGTGCATGTGGTTATTTACATAATATTCAAATACAATAAAAAAAATATTATATTTTTTGTCCCTGTCTGTCTTTCTATTTCCCCGAGCTAATGTCCAGAATAACTGAACTGATTTTTATTGGACTTTCAATGATCGATTTTACTGAATTACCCGGGAAAAATCTTTTACTAACGTCTACACGTTTTCCTTGCGCGCGTACATAGATACTATATGAAATAAATAAAGTCCTTTCTACATTCAATATGATAAGTTTTGCAAGCAATATCAAATAAAATCTCAAAATACTAAAACTATAATTTATTAAGTGTATAACAACGGTATAGATAACCATCCAACCGAGATGAAATAACCAACAATCATTCCTTAAATAATAAATACTTAAATAATATTATGCCGATGACGCGCAGGGCCGCCACTTACACCATACCAAGAAATTTACAAAAATCTAACTAATCTACTACTCGAATAAGCGAAGAACCAAAGAAAAGTATAAATTAATTATAAACAGCAAATAATTACATAAAAAATAACAGTAGTTCGAAAATGTATGAAAATTTACAAAACTATCAAAGTCATCTGCCCGTTCGCGTCTGTCATACTATGCCGCCCGTAGGCTATGTAATTTCGAATCAATGACATCTCCTTAATTATTTATTAGAATGTTATACAGTTAACTATAATTTCAGTCTAGATGAAATGCTAAAAGTGACTATTATATTCATTTTCATAAGGATCAATATCAAATTATAGAAAATACATAAGTACAACAAAAACCCGATAAATATAAAGTAAATTAATTAAAATGGTTACTTTTGCTCAACCTTCAGAGATAAACATGGTATATGTATCGCGGACTTTTTTAAACATTAAACAACAATATTTTTGTAAAACATTGTTTTTATGTATCTCATAAGGTTGAGTCAGCGCACGCCATGTATGCGTTAAGCTCATTTTGGGTGACGTTTTCTTACAACAAACTTTGTAAACCGTTGCTTAGCAACGGTCGGTGGTTATTAACATGGCGGAATAAATTGCCTGTCAAACTAAAAAGTATTTTAAAATATTAGTATATATCGACAATATTACAAATATAAGAAAAAAAAGGAACCTATGTTCATCCAAAGACCCTCAAGTATCTCTTTATGAGTATTTTATCACAATTGAATTAGCGGTTTGGCCCTGATTGCGGCACAGACAGACAGACAGACAGACAGAGTTACTTTCGAATTTATAATATAGGTATGGAGGTATGGATATTTGCATTTGTGAATCAGATAGGTCGTAACGGTGGAGTTGAAAACTGTCTAGCTACACATGGTGGTTGTAGGTACGATTCCATCTTTGAGGAATACTTTTATTTTGAAGCTTTGTCGCAAAGCAAGCTAGGCACTAAGGCTAGATAACTTAGTGTCAAGACACTCCGTTGCCCATTTTTCTTTTATATTTATTCTGTATACAAACTATAATAGTGCCAAATTTCATATTCCTCTGTTTGCACAGTTTTCGAATAAATATATGGGTATATATATAGATATAAATAAAATCTTTAAAAATAAGTCGAAATACTAAAAGCTTGGCTAACATAAATTAAGTCAGCATTTTTTCCAGCCGGGAATATCGTTTATAAGAATGGACAGCTGCTAAAATTGAAAACTGTAACTAGAAAGGCATATCGCGTTTCTATCCATATTTCAGAAAATTTTAGATTCTAGATATTAAATATCTGTAAAGCTGTATTTTCGTAAAAAAACGAAATATCTATATTTGTGAAAATATTTTTCATTATAATCTTATGATTACATTTTTTATTTCAGAATGTTTGCATTTTTATTTTTTACTTTATAAATGATTTTAATGCGTTTGTCACTAGTAAACATCGTAATTAGGTACAGCGCTGAGTTGAGTTCCGTCATTCAACATGCAAAGCCACAGTCTCAGCATTTCGACGGAGAGTCGGGAATAAAAACTTTTTACTAGAAATAAAAATATGAAATAAATAATTTCCTCGAGTGGATATCGAATCCATAACTATATACGTTTATAATCACACTCAGTGCCAGTGCGCTACGATCGCTTCAACAATATCTAATCGTAAATTCATAAGAAACATAATATGGTTGAGATCCTATACACTAAAATATTCAATTCATTCATTCATTATAAATTAACATATTCAACCTTTTTAGTTTTTGTATCAGTACAAGCTTCAATTTTAATAATATTCTTTTATTGCATTCAACATAAAAAAAAGAACATTTAACAGAAAAAAAGTTAGCCTCGGTGGACTTATCTCTTTAAGAGATTTCTTCCAGCCAACCTGTGGAAGTGGGTGAAAGTATATAGCGAGAAGACAAATATGCAATTTGAAAAAAGAGCGAATGTGATTCAAAAATTTTTATAAAATAAAAAAAAAATACAACAATTATTATGAATACTTTAAATATATATGTACACGCAAATAAGTAAATACATAAAATTATACACACATATATACATACACATACTTATACATACGTATAAATATAATATAATCGATATATAGTTGTATTAATGATAGGTAGTGTTTAGTTCTTTAATGAAATATTCTTTCAAAGAAGACTTAAATGATATAATTGATTGGCTTTCTTGGATAGATTTGGGAAGATTGTTCCAAAGTAAGGGGGCGTATACGGAGAAAGATTTTTGGAGAAATTTGGTGTTACTCTTTGGAAAGTCTAGCATTGGTATAACACAAGACCTCCTTGAGCGTGCGGGAGTGGGTAGGATCTTAAAACGGGAACGGAGATATGAAGGGAAATTTTGATAGTTGAGTATTTTAAAAAGGAAAGAAAGGATGTGCATATCACGGCGAAATCGGATAGGGAGCCAATTGAGTTGAGCTCGAAATTGAGATACATGGTCATACTTACGTAGACCATAAATAAAGCGTATAGCGAGATTTTGAAGTCGCTCTAACTTATTAGTTAGCTCCTCGGTCACATCCAAATAGCAAACGTCGGCGTAGTCGATAATTGGCATGAGAAGACATTGCGCAAGCATAATTTTCGTTTTAAAAGGGAGGAAATATTGGAGACGCTTAAGAGAACGATAAGAGAAATGCATGCGTTTACTCAATTCGTTAATATGGGATGTCCAAGTCATGTTGCTGTCAAATGTTAGACCCAAATTCCTTACTTTGTCATGATATGGAATTTGAATTCCTGAAAACAAAATCTTAGGCACGGAGTTCCAGTTGATTTTACTCCCGAGTCTGCTACTGCTGATTATAATCGCTTGAGATTTTTTTGGGTTTACTGATAGTCCGAAAGTTTCAGCCCAACTTTGAATCGCAGTTAGGTCGTCATTTAACAACGCGATGGTTTCAGGTAATTCGCTTAAATAGCTATGTCGATACAACTGCAAATCATCCGCATACAGATGGTAAGGAGAAGAAATGACTTTTGAAATATTGTTAATAAAAATAGAGAACAAAAGTGGAGAAAGAACGCCGCCTTGAGGAACACCAGCAGTGAGATCTAGCCAAGTCGATGTTTTGTCGTTGACTTTCACACATTGCCGGCGACCGAAGAGATAAGAGTGAAACCAGTTTATAACTGTAGAAGGAATATTGACTGCCCGAAGAGTAGCAAGAAGTATATCAAAATCAACAGAGCTAAAAGCACTGCTGAAATCCAGTAGTACCATTGCGGTGAGCTTGGTGTTATCCATGGCACACCGAATGTCCTCCGTAATGTTCAGCAGTGCACTAACTGTGCTGTGGAAGGGACGGAATCCGGATTGATAAGGACATAAAAGGTTATTTGAAGAGAGAAAGGAGTACAGTTGATTATGAACAATAGTTTCAAGGACTTTGGATAGGACAGGTAGAATGGATATGGGCCGATACTCAGTGACAGTGGTAGAATTTGAAGACTTCAGCAATGGAATGACATAAGCGTTCTTCCACTGTGAAGGAAAGACATTACGTGACAGTGAAAAATTGATAATGTGGGTGACCACTGGTGTAATGTCCTCCAACACAGGAAGAATCATCTCAAGACTGAGATTGTCACTTCCGATGGCTTTAGTGGAAATGGAGTGGACACACTTCTTGACTTCCTCTTCAGAAACAGTCTTAAATGAAAAAGGAGTTGAGTCTGGTAGGACGGTACAAGATAAAGTAGCAAGTGTTTGTGATTTTATTTGGGCATTTATATTTAAGTTTGGGTTTGTAAAGTGAGAATTTAAAACATTAAGATCCACTGCAATCTGTTGACGATTAGTGGCTTTACCTACACCAAGCGACTCTAAGAACCTCCAAACTTGCGCTTGAGAGAGATTCTGAATGGTATTGTGAATATAGCGACGCTTAGCATCCCTACACATTCTGTTGCAAATGTTTCGCAGTTTTTTGTATGCTGTGAAGTTTTCTTCACACGGATATCTTTTGTTTTTGGTTTTGGCCCGATCGCGCTTAGCCATACATCTTTTTATAACAGGTGTTAACCAGGGTGCGGGTGCATGCTTCATGCGAACTGGTCTTACTGGAGCATGAATATTGAAGATATTAATCAATTCAGTAGTTAGTGATTCTACCATATCGTCAATACTGGTTAAAGATATTATGTGTGACCAGTTGACGTTTCTCAAATCGTTCCTAAAGCGTTCCAGATCGATATGCTTAAAATTGCGCTGAAGATATATTTTGCCTCTAACCTTGGGTGGGCGTAATTTATATGAAAGAAAAATTAAGTCATGAAAAGAGAAAGGGGCAGTTAACTGGCCGTGAGAAGTTACCAGATCAGGGTTAGAGACGGAGATAATATCAATTAGAGAAGGCCTGCAGTTAGGAAAGTAGTGGGTGGGGGAAGACATAGGTAAAATATGCAAATTATATGAGTCATGTAGTGTTTTTAGCTGATTGGCTCTAGTGTCATTTTTTAACAAGCACGTATTTAGGTCACCCATACAAATTATGTGATCATATTGACATAATAGATTCTCTAAAATATCTTCTAAAGCACCAAAATAATTCACTTTGTCATTGGGGGAATATAAAACACCGAGAAGAAGTTTTTTATGATTAAGTTCTACTACCAAAAAAAGATATTCAAGAGATCCAACGGATTGACTAGAAGAGCAAGAGACGACACTGGCAGGAATGTTGTTACGTAGGTATATACCGACGCCACCACCACCCCGCTCAGTGCGGTCATTCCGAAATAGTTGAAAACCTGGAAGGGAATAGCTAGTTGATGAAAGGGACGGTTTTAACCAGGTTTCTGATATAAGGATACAGTCGACTATGCCGGTGCCAAAGGATGTAAGAAGATCAGTATAATGAGCAGGTATGCTCTGCGCGTTGATATGCACCAGAGAAAGTGAACCAGAAGGATTAGCAAAAATATTCGATAACTTACCTGCAAGTGTGTCTGAGTCAGAAAATGCTGAGTGATGGCTGTCATCGCTATCATTACTAGATGAGCAAGAAAAAAACTCTTCTTCGATATTCATATTCTATTTAAATAAATATATATTTTATATATAAAAAAAATATATAAAAAACACAAACTAATATAAATATATATATGTATATATATGTATCAAGATTATTAATTAAAATCCACGTGCACAAGTTGACTTTTGGAATAACTTGCAACAGTAATAACAAAAACAAAATACATGATTGAAAGATACAACTGAGTATAACAAAACGGAACGTAATTGACAGTTAACATTTGATAATATCTGTATTGTTTATTTTACATATGGCATAGTTGACAAACAGTAATCGTGTACAACAACTAATTAAGACATTATTACAGTTTAACAGTGTGAAATGAAAAAAAAAAATACCAAAAAAAAAAAAAGAAGACAGCTAAGTGTACCGTTGAACAAAATCACAAACATATTGAATTTAAGATAAATTACGTATAAGCCGGCCAAATTGAAATGATATAAACAAAAAAGATACCCGACTAATTGTTGTTGTTTTAGCACAGCAAATAATATTGAAGAGATAAAAGAAAATTAAAAACCCTTTAATTTTGTTTTTAATTCCACCTCCCTAAAGCAATAAACCAGTGGCAAGAATTTCAACCCTTTTTTGTTGTTATCGGTTTTGACATTTAATTAAAGATAATTGCTTTGTAAAGACGTAAATCCTTCCTAGCGTGATCTCTAGTATTAAACTTGCTTAGAGAATTAAAGAATTACTTTATCGTATAAGTTTTACAATAATAATATAAAATAATAACATACACATATAATACAACATTTTCTTTAAACGCCAGTCGTGGCGTAGAGGCATAAGCGTGTGACTGTTAAAGCAGTAGTATTCGGGTTCGATTTCCACTCAAGGAAATAATATGTTTATTATTTGCATTTCTTCGCTCTGGTACGGAAGCACAGCGTGGTGTTGAGTTCCACTACTAACCTGCCACGTGCGGCATACAGCGTGAAGCTAAAGAAAATTGAGACATCTATATATTAAGTATATGATATTTTGTTTAGTAATAAGTCAATATGAATCTAATATTGAGACACTCCGTCCTACACTTCCCACATCATTTATGTCTATGATATGACAATTTCCTTTATTCTTGATGTGTTAATAACTATAATCTATTTAAAACGTGACGTTAATTTAAAGGCAGAAATAAAACGATAAAATCTTCAATTTTCCTTTCTAAGTATATATAAAATCTCATATAAAATTACCCAGCGCTTACCTTCATAAATTTACAGAACAATGTTAAATTTCGATATATTTTAGTTTAGGATAACGGTTGTTGCTCTCTCAACAGCCATCTTGGACCAATAAAGGTACTTTAGAGCTATAGTAAAGTCAAGCACTTCATTTGATCTAGTCGTACTTTGTAATAAAAATATAAGATAGGAATATTATTTTTGATTATTTTATGAATTTGATGATACAGTTAAGTTAGTATAGTGGGGATAATAGATAATTTAGTGTTAAGACACTATGTACCCACTTTTCATCCAATTTTTGAAACACTGCGTGTTGGATAGTGGAACGCAATAAAAAAAATCAAATAGATTTGAGCTTAAATCTTACAATATACAATAGCGTTTATTAAAAATGTTTCCATGGTCTTGTTAAATAAGGAGAAGATTAGTGAGTGAATTTGGAATACGACGTGTCTTGACACTCTGTTAACTGTACCTACCCTGTATGCGGGATACAGCATTAATCTGAAAGAAAAGAAAAAGAAAGAAAACAAAACCAAATTCTATAATATAATTAATTAATAATAATAATAATAATAACTTTATTTAAACACTTATATGGTATACAATAATTGGTTGAGGTACTGTCCTCTTAGATAGGTTACAAAATAGCCCGTGATAAAGAGAAACAGTGCCGTGTCCCACGGGGATGATAAAAACAAGTGTTATTCTAATACAAGTTACAAGTCTTAATGTACATTTATTATAACCTAATTATCTTTACAATTTTAAATATTTTGGTGAATGTATAGGATGTGTGTATTTGTGTTATGTATAGGATGTGTGTATTTGTGTATGTATATGTGTATGTATGTGTTGTGCATGTAGAGTGTGAATTTTATAATGTTGCTTATAATAATGTTTGCAAGAATAATTCTGTTTCTTCATATGTTTTATTGTGTAAGAATAAGCGAATAGTTGCTTTACATTCATGGACGGATAACTTATAGATAGAGGTACTTGTATTAATTTTATTGTATAAGAAAGGGCCTAAATAGAAGAAAAAATTTTTAGAAAAAGAGTAGCGTATAACAGGGAGAGGACAAATATTATCCGTACGTCGCTTAGTTATCTTAACGTAGGGTGTGTTTTTGTGTTGAAGTAAGATTGTATGTAAAACAAATAACTGCCTGACGCTAAGAACTTTACAATCCTTATAAAGTTGCGTTGTAGAGTATAGGATTGGTCGAAAGGTGGCAACTTTCAGGATGGCTCTTTGTGCAATTTCTAGTGGGAGCATCACTGTCTTAGACGCCCCTCCCCAACAAGATATGCAATAAGATAATATAGATTGACCGAGTGCATAATAGACATTGCGTATAATAAATTGATTCGCGACGTATCGAAGTGTTTTAAAAATAAATATTAATTTTCGTATTCTGCCCGTTAGGGCTTCCACGTGAGCTCTGAAATTTAATGTCTTATCCAAAATAATACCCAAGTACTTTATGTTGTTTACTGAAGCTATTTTTGAGCAATGGCAATTATCTTCCATTTGTGTGAAGCATGAGTGGGCTATGAGGGTAATAGGATTTTTAGGTTGGGATGTTAATTTGGAAGAAAAAGTGATAAACTTAGTTTTGTCACTATTTAGTGTAAGGGTGTGGAAGCGTAGCCAGTTAAGGATAAATGTAATACCATTTTGAGCCACTCTTTGGATGTTCGACCAGGAATCATCATAAAAGGTTATTGCAGTGCATACGTAACGATTTTTGAATTTGGTATACTGAGATTGCAAAGGTCATTTATGAATACTAGAAACAAAGTGGGCCCAAGAATACTTCCTTGGGGCACGCCATATTGTATATGAAGTTCATCACTTACGTGGTTACCTATTTTGACCATTTGCGTCCGCCCTGTCAGATAACTCTGAAAAAACTGAAGTTGTTGGCCTCTGACACCTATATTTTCAAGTTTTTGTAAAAGAATTGTAATGGGAACGGTATCAAAAGCTTTTGCGAGATCGAGAAACACAGTAAGTACCTTTTTTTTATTATTGAGGTTGGTTACAATAAACGTAGTTAATTCGTGAACTGCTTCAGCTGTGGATTTATTTTTACGAAAACCAAATTGTTGTTTTGAAATTAAATTAAAATGCTCCAAGTAATGCCTGAGTCTTCTATTGACGAGGTGTTCCAATACTTTGGAAAGAGCACTTAGTACTGCAATTGGACGATAATTATTTACTTGGTTCCTATTACCTCCTTTGAAGATTGGATGAATAATAGCCTTTTTAAGCGAAGATAGAAAGACCGAAGCCTGAAAGCATCTATTGAATATGTGGCACAAAACGGGTGTCAGGGCTGCAGAGTATCGTTTTAGTATAGTTGATGAAATTCCGTCCCACCCCGTAGAAGCATTTGATCTAAGTGAGTTGATAGTTTTTAAGATTTCATCATTATCAGTTTCTTCAAGAACGAAGGAGGATAAGGTAGTATTAGTATGTGAAAAGGTTTTTATCAATTGTTGTGATGAGTGCATTTTACTTTTATCCGCAAGTTCCTTTCCGATATTAACAAAAAAGCTATTGACGTTATTACAAGAGTGAATAGGAGAGTGAGATTGTTGAATAAATTGAGTGGATGAGTGTCTAGATTTGCTGGTGTAAGTTATGGTTTCTATAGCGTTCCACAGTGCCTTGGTATTATTACAAGATTTTTTTAATAGATCAGTGTCATATGGTCTTTTAGCCTTTTTCAATATCTTTGTGCAAAAATTTCTGTAACGTTTATAAGTTATCTTCTTGACATTTTGTGCGAACGAAAGTGTGATCAAGACAGTTATTTCCTCGAGTCGGTAAGGTGTGGGTGGGAAGAAAGCCATGGAATGCAAGGCAATTTAAATAATTTTGAGAATGAAGATCTAAGGGTGACTTAATATTTATATTAAAGTCTCCAGTTAAAACAACCGACTGAAATTTACGTAGCGTTGGAAGTATGGCATTAAATGCATCTAAAAATTTGTCAATGTTTTCAGTAGACGGTGAGCGGTAAATGCAAAGGATAGCTGTGTCATATTTGGTCTTAATTAATAATCCTGAAGCAGATGCGTTTAAGTCTAGTTCCTCTACGATTGGGTTTAGGAAAGTCTTTACATATACTACGACACCATCACTTTGATTTACATGCTTAGTAGTTTTATAAGAAGAATAACCGTTTATTTCGGGAATTTGATAATTTTTTGCACAGGATAGCCAGCACTCTGTAAGTACTAGTAGTTCCAACTCAAAAGAAAAACGGCTTAGGAACACTTCCAAGTCAAGAAAGTGGCAATTTATGGATCTTATGTTTTGACAATATGTTTTTATATAGTGGGTAGTGTTACGTAAAATTTTACTAGACTGTTCTGGAGTGCATATGTGAGTATCAGAGATTGACGATTCGTCGACGTTATTTAATAACGTTATAATATCATCTGTCATAGTATTAGTTTAGTGCTTGTGTTTTACATTGTCACAGAATTGACCGGATTGTAGGGACTCCAGAATATTACTAAGGCTATATAATATTTTAGTATAAATTCTGCGTTTATTATTTCATTGAATATTTTGCCACTTGGCGACAATTTTACGTTTGCAATCATTATTAAGTTGCAGTGCATGTAGAGTTGTGTTAGAATGTGTGTATGTGTGGTTACAATAATAATAAAAAATGTTAAATATACAATCAAAAACAGATCAATAATATTATCGAAAGCAATTATGAGAAAGCGAAAGAGTACTACTATAAAACAGTCATATAGTCATGTTATCGTTGGCATGGCTAATTGATGTAGTTGTTGGTCGTTTTTAACAAGAATATGTGGAGTATCCTTTCCCTTTCTCAGTAATACCCTGCCGTTGGAGGTCCAGCAATGAGTATATTGATTAGCCTTTGCAAAATTTCTTGTGACGTAAAAAAGTTTCTTGGCTTGAGATGTTAATTGCTCAGCAATATAAACGGGAGAGACAGCACCTTCGAAGCCGAGATGACTTGAATTCATCTTGTGATCAGGATTCCGCTTGTTGAAGTTTTTAGCACTCGCCAGTAAATCATACTTTGTCAATGTGTTTGAAAATTCGATAGTAATATTTGATACTCTGCTATCCCGTTTGGACGGTTGTCGTGCTACATCCCTAATATCCCGTTCCTGCAATTCAAGTTGTAATATCTGAGATAGTTGTTTTATAAAACAATAAAGATCCTTTTTAGTTTCTTGGGGTCTTTTTGGGACATTTCGTATCTCTACACAAGTTTTGACGTAAGATCTCTCTAACGATTCCAGTTTCTCATCCAGCATTGAAAGTTTAGTGGTAGTAGATGCGCGTTCCTTCTCCAGATTCAATATTTTAGACTCCAGCGCTGTTAGCTGGTCGGACATATAAGTCATGGATTTCTCTATCTCTAGACTAGTATCCTCTATTTTAATGTACTGGCCCTTAATCTCCTTAAAATGATTTTCCAATTTATCCAATCTAGAGTTTTGAGCAGATACTAATTCGTTTATAAAGGCTTTAATATCATTTATAATCTCGGTTTTCATACTAGCTAGTGCAGCTGATAACTCGGAAGCTCCTTCATTAGATGGGCATCGTCGTTTAGCTCGCTGGGTGACGTTTGTTACAGAGAGTGTTGGTTCTTCTGAAGGCATTTTATGTAAGTCGGATTCCGAGCGCGAGGGAACATTTTGGTTTTTTAAAGTTTTTGGAGGTGATTTAAACATATTGGAAGGGTCCGATCAGAATTTATATTTTTGTAAAAAATGTTTTTTTTTTTTAAATAGTAACAAAAATTCAAGAAATTTATATAAATTTTAAGTAAAGTAAAAAGATAAAATTGAAAAAAAAATATATAAAATAGATGATATTACTCTAAGATCACTGGTAGCGAACTCGGGATCAGATCGTTCATAGTCTCGTCTACACTACACTAGGCTGTCACAACACATCATTTAATAGTCAAATTGAGTGTCTATTTTGTAAGTACTTGCATGATGAACTGGTGCTCTGCTGATCGTTAAACATTACCATATATGGTAGCGTTTAGAGCTGTTGCGGGCAATCTGACTCACCCCCTGGCGACGAATAGGAAGAGCGCTTGCCGATGGTTCACCGTTTTACTTGCAAACATCTTCTTTGTTGAGATTTTTTATTATCCATTAAATTCTAATTGTAATATTTGTAATTTAATTACATTTTTAACTTGATTGACTTGAATATTATGATTACTATTAATTTTAATTTATTTAGATGGCTTAGAACTCGAGAAAATAAAATTTAGTTACGGAGCGACTTGTAACACGTTTAACTGCGGATGCGCGCGGGCGGCGAAAATGAAATTAAATTAAATTATTAAGAAATTAAATTAATTACAATTAATCCTAACAACTGGGTGACTTTAATTCGTATAAAGTAAACTTATTTAAAGTTATTAGTAACTACAAGCCGTTGTGAGCACACTCTCATTACTATAGTCTAGTGGAGGTAACACTATCGCAACAATCGTGATTAAACGCTTGGTGATAGTACTTACATTCATGTACATATGTACGTGTTATTTTAAAGTTAGTAATTTTCTAATAGATCTATTTCGATAAGTAGATTTCTATTTAAGAATTAATTCCTATATATAACATTTATAGCGTCTTTACAGTCTGGAGGCGTTGCGTTATTTGCGGCGGAACTCAACGCCGCGCTTTGCCTATGCCATATATATCGAATGGGAATAGAACAACTGGCCACGTTTTTAGTCACACGCTTGTGCCCTTGCATCTTGACTGATCTTATTTTATATTTTACATGTTTTATTTCAATATAATATTATGTGTTCATATTGAACTGTTAATTATAACAATGTATAACATTTTATCAAATACTTTTTTACTTAAGTTATATTTGTACGCTATTATTTAGCAACATTGCATACACCAATAATTATTCAGATGAGGTCTCATGAAATATCATAAAAATAATGAGGAAGTGATAAATATGAAAAAAAAAATATATAATTCATATCATTTGTTTCTGTTTCAAGAGGACGGATGTAGGCCGAGAAATAAACACAAAATATTTTTACAGCCTGACATTTTCACAAGACTAAATGCTTCGTATAATTCAACGGGTGCGGAGTGAACACAAAACATTTCCTTTGGGAAGATAAACATGATTCTTGCACTGTCTTACAAATTAGAGACTAGCCGACCTCGTTTAGTTCGCCTTTAAAATTGTAAATATTACGTTATCTGTACAATCAAATTAAATTATATCTTCACATTTGAGAGTTGTGGCGCAAATGTAAAGTGATCGAATACGCCATAACGCCGTGGTTTTAGGTTCGGTTCCCATTTATGATACGTATACATTTTTTTTATATTTTCATATGCTAATTTCTAGCATATAATAAAAAAATGGATAAAATGTTTTGTGATAGTGTTTTTTTAATCAAACAATTGAAATAAATTACTAATAAATTAAATATACAGTAAAGTATAATACAATTTATAACATAAATACTTTTTAGATTTAATATTATAGTAGTGTAGGTTTTAAATTGCTAATATCGTTTTAGCTTCCTATTATCTCCGTTATGGCAATTCCAATCTTCATTTTACGCGCGCACTTCGTCTTATCACAGCAAGGAAATGGTTTCAAATATTTGAAATTTAATAATTCAAATAGGAATTTAAACCCACAACCAACATGCTTGCAGCCAGTGAAATAGCGTTTATGTTCCACTGCACTGTGAGTAAAACAATAATTATATTGACATTTTTTAATATATTGAACAATTAATCGAATACACAATATATATAAAAATTATAAACAAGTATCAATAACAACACCAATAATATAAAAAAAACAGTTGACAAAACAACAACCGAAAAATAAGTTAACGAAATTGGAAAAAGTTAAAATAACTTCGAACGGGGGATTCGGATTAAGCCAATTTCCTTGAAGTTTGTTAAGATGTGAAAATAATGAAGACAGAGACTATTGTCTCTAACGCAAATTGAAATACGTAAACTTTATTCGTGTTTGTTTGCAAATGTATTTTGTTGTTATATTTTGTAATGTACAAGGGAACGGTTTTTAGGGTTCCATACCTCAAAAGAAAATACCCTTAGAGCACTTGGTTGTCCGTCTGTCGAAATAGACCGACCCATATATCTTATCTTTATATCTCAGTAAAAAAACCGTTACAAACTTGTACTTATTCAAAGTCAATTTCATATAAAACTCTACGCAAACTTACGTTTGTAATTTTTTATAAGTTTAACTGTCGCTGACAACAATTACAATTATAAAATACGAAGTTGGTATGGAAATGCGGTTGGTGAGTCGGATTCTAACTTGACCATTTCATTTATTTTCTTTCCCTGCGCCGGACGTCGTCTGGTTGCAGGACAACTGACGTGAACATAGAGTCATACATATTTGAAATGTTCCCTAATAGTCTACTTTTCACGGCTATTTTTTAATAAAACGAGCGCATTTCTGGTTTTGAATGTCATAAGATAATGGAACTGAAATCTAAATTTTCAGCGATGTATAATTTTGTTCGTGTATCAAAGTAAGTTTAGAACAATTCATCTATGCCATGTTAATTTTAACGTAAAAATATTATAATATTGTTCTCTATTTCGAGAACAACTTGATATAGTGTATTATGTTTTTATGTAAATATATCATTATGAAGTATGAAATTGGCTTGGAAATTTGATTGGTGAGTCGGTCATTTTTTTTGTTTTCTTTTAGTACGCCGGATGTTGTCTGGGGAACGACAGCTGACACGAACATAAGGTCATACATACTTATTTGAAATGTGTACTTTTCACTACCACGAGCTCGTATTATATAGTGAAATGGGATTATTACTGGTTTTGAATGTAGCAATAGGATAATGAAACTGAAAATTATATTTCCAACAATGAATATTAGTTTATTTGTTCATGTATCAAAGTAAGGTAAGAACAATACATACCTATATGGTATGTTATTTTATAGACAAAAAAAAATATAGTATGTTTCGTATTTCGATTTCGATTTTCGATTAAATGAAAAGGTTATTTTTTGTTACAAAAATAATTAGAACATTTTCATAGTAGATTTTTTTTATGCGTGTTCTAAAAAAGATTTTAAAATATTTTCATTTACCAATATTTAATTTTTGGGCTCCGAAAGACCTTCAAAATAATGTATGAATTTTAGTGGGGCGAGTAAAATGTTTTATTTAATTATTTTATAATAAAAAATTTCTAATATATTTTTCAGTGAGCCAAGAGTATGTAAATAGATAAATTTCAGTAGTTTAGCTTGAAAAATCCTAGAACTCCTAACTACCGCGAGTATTTTAACATATTTCACAATATTATTTCAAGGTTATTGTGCTTGAACATATAACTATACCTACAATAGGTATTATTATGTGTAATAAGGGTCCCATACGTTTTTAAAAAAACACCATTGAGTGCCAATGCCAAAATTCTAAGTTAATAATGTAGTGATTTTAAATACAAACAAGCAAATGTTGCTAGAATGAATTAAACGACATGCTCGGAATATCGTTAGAAGTGTAAATGTACTAGCCAGTACGTACCCACACTAGAGTACCATCAAGCTAACGACGCACAGTGTCTGTAATATATAAGCTGAAGCTTCCTCAATTGCTTCGCCATTTGTAATTTGTGTTTTGTATGTAAATGACCATGTCCTAGTGGGTTGTATTGGATGGATATAGCTTGCTATTTTGATCGTATTGTCTTTAAATTATAGGTTGTTATAAAATTTTATTAGTCAACACACTCAACCACAATATGTGACTTCAAACGTGATGGTTGTGTTCAAAATTCTAAATATAATCAGCTTCATGCTTTATCCCGTACTCAGGGTAGGTAGAGGAATCATAGTGTTAAAACACTCCTCCTCTCCTTCCTCACTTTCCACCGATCTTTTCAGGGCATTGCATGCGGCGTTTTGGCTATTAATTAATACAATAGTTTATAATAAAGTTTTATATATCAAACAAGGTTCAGTATCTGATTTCAAAGCAATGATCAGTTATCAAAATTCTAAATAATATAATAAAAAAATATTAAGTTCATTTTCCTGTAATCTTACAATATATAAATTCCTTTTCATACATTATCAGATCTTGAATTACTTATCATCAAAGAAGCAACTGTACAAGCCTATCTCTTTCAATCGGGAAACCAAATATAAACGTACTTTTTTATAAAGGTAAGTAAATTGATAAATGTGTCACGTTTTACCAAATTTTCCTTTAGCAATTTTGTATAGCAGAATTCATTTACCAATCAACATTCTCCTGAGTAATAAGTAAATAAAGCAAACGATATGTGTTCGAGATTGTTTTATATTGCACCAACAAAGAAAGGGGAGCTCCCCTTTTTTTGCTTGCGTAGATTATATAAGACTTATTACGCGTCTTATTATTTATTTTTTTCAGTTTCACACTGTACCCCGCATGTTGCAGCGTAAGCAAAGGGAGCCTGCTGGTAAGACACTCCGTTTCCCATTTTCCACTGAATTCTGGAATTATTGCGCCTTTTGCCCCGAAACCAGAGTGAAGAAATAAACGAACGAAGAAATTATTGTTTTAAAATGAACGAATATGAGGAACATAATATATCTAATATATAGAGAGATATTAATTGTATATTACTATTATATTATTAGAAGGATTTGGCAGAGTAGGCCTACCTAGTGTGCGAAAATAAAATAAAAAAAAAGAAATACTGTTACGCGCCACCCGGCTCGTCGGCAACTCTCGGGTACTCTCGCTGTCGCCGAGCGGTCGGGGAGGGGCTTGGCGGGAAACGAATGACGCGCGCTTGTAATGTAACATTTGGGCGGGAAAATGGTTTGGTGGAGTGAGCAGTACAGTGAATTTATATGAGGATTGACATAAGATAATCAAAAAGAAGCAGCAGCATTCGATCATCATCAGCGATCTTAGAAAAACTTTCATTCGTTTTCAATTCGTAATGACATTCAATTTGCTCCGATTATTTTTTTTTATCTTTCATTTATTTGACTTTTATTCTTCGGATCTCATTAAATATTATAAATTAAATGTTTCACTGAAGTTAAAAATGCCAGAAAAAAAATTATTATAAGGTCGTCGTACTAGCTTAGAGCGGCAGCGTTTTTTTGCATACGCAATGGCTGCAGATTCGATCCCCATTCGTAGTAGGAAAGAATATATCTATATTGTTACCATTTTTATATTCTACATTGGTTCTTTAAACCGTAGCGTTAAGCTACTCGATATGTAATATCTTGGATATCAGTCAGAAAGTAAAGAACGGAAGTGTCCTAACACCAGGCTGTTTTTGTCGCTTTGCTACGTGAATTAAAGCGTAAAGCTAAAAAATCTAACAAGCTTGAACCCCTAGGACGCCATAAAAAAATTAATCGTAATTTTAATAGGAATATTAGAGATTATTTAATTCCACTTATCCAATTAATTTGAGTGGAAAACGAAGTGTCTTAGCATTAAGTTTTCTCTGCCTTCCTTGCGGACGGAAACAGTTATTTAAATTTACCTAATTAATACTTACAATTCACAAAAAGCCGATCCGACTGTGTAACTAACCCCTAAAACTTAATGCATTTTTCTTCTCAATAATTTCTATGAAAAATCACTTTGCTCACCTTAAACTATGAACGAATACTTGAAACCGACGTTGCGGAGCGAGATAACGTCGGACTGTTAACACGACGGCCGTGGGTTTGATTCCTATTAAGGTGAATGAAGGATGTTGAATTCCGTTACTCAGGACGCAATGTCTTAACATTATGTTCCCTCTGCCTGGTACATGCGTAAAGTTTAAAATAAATATTTCTATTACAAATAGTCATTTATCAAATTAAAAAACAAATGCATAAATAAGTTACAAAGAAATGATATGTTGCTTAAATAATTGATAATTAAAAAGCCCCTACAAAAGTAAAAAAAAAACAAACGACTAAAAACACTAATAATCTTCAAACGAGTGAACACATTTTCTTAAGTAATTGCTAAGAGTACTCTCGATTAAGTCAACTTTCAAACAAAACCAAAACGAAATCAAAAGCGCTTCATACATTTGTGAGTTACGAAGCCAAAGTCCGACATATAGATACACGCATACACGACAAACTTTAATTAAGTATAATGATATTGAGGTATATATGTATATACGAGTAAACATACCCTAAGCTTTATTACCACTGGATTTTCTACCTCCTATATACGTATATCTCATATTTATTATAATGTATTGACCTCGATCAAACACAGCACTGTATCGTAAAATATGCAATTAACATTGTAATTTAGAGCCGCAGTGAGGTTGAAACTAGCGTTAAACTAAACAGTCATCGACGATAAACGATGTAGAATATGTGACGCGATCAGAAATCATTATAATTATATTGATACCGTTTTTCCCGCACAACTGTCCGAGTGGACAGAAGGAACACAGTGTTAAGACACTGCGTTCTTCACGTATTACCCAAGTGTTAAGTGTGTTGTGTTAAGTGGTAAATATTATTTGAAATATATTGTAATAAATTTATTTTTAAATTATTATTTTTACATATTATACATATTATAATTTAAATACATATTATATAAAACGAAATAAAAATAAAGTAACAATATCGGCACTTATGTGTTTTCCCTTAGAGAAACGCGTCTTACATTTACATTAAACCATCGTTAAGTAAGAAGTTATAAGCCATGGAACTGCTGTTATACGGCTTCGCTCCTTAATAAAGCTTACTTCTCCCAAGTAAGATTAGTACTTGATGCAGGTAACAATGACCACGAACTTATAGATTTTAAATGTATATAAATGACACAGAGCCTGAAGCTAAAAAAATTTATTTTTTTTCGTATTCTACACAATTAATAAGTATTCTTCTCGATTTTCTATTTTAATTAATTATTTTTATATTTAATTATTTTGTTTACACTATCGTGGCACTGTTACAAAACAGAAGATAAGTCAACAGTTTTATTAATATATTTAAGTGACGTTCAATGGGCAGGCACCCTAGCAGGTGTACCGACCGGAAAGGATATCCTGGAGGGAGATCTGTGTCCATTAGAGAGTATAAAATAGATTCACCGATGCACTAAATACTATTCATATCTTTATATCACAAATAGTTAGAACTCAACCATAACAATTAAAAAAAAAGAATCTAAATTAAACCTAACTTGAAACATCGTACAACTCACGTCACTAATATCGTTATCATTAAATGCTGAAGCACGAAACTAGATTCTGTTTTACGTTGATAGACATAATTGTTACTCATACATACACACTGTTGATTGATGCATATTATAATGTTATAATACATTTTAAACTATAAAATTGAATATATTATAGTTTTAATAAATTTATTCATTGTACCGATTTATGTATTCAGCCACAGCAGGGTATGCAGAGGAAACCTAGAGTTAAGACTTTGCGCTCCCCAATGAGTGATGGAAGTTAACGCCGCGCTTTGGATCGACACCAGAGCGAAGAAATGAAAATATTTAACTTTTCATTTCGAGTAGGAATCGAACCCATAACCTGACGCGTTTACAGTCACGCGGTTATACGTCTGCGCCGCGACTGGTCTCATAACTGTACAAATCTAACTTATAAAAAAACAATATTATACTTATAGTAATACATAACACCTACGGCGTTTTGTTCCGCCAAATAAAATAAAATACTTATAAACGAACGGAAACGGCAAACATAGTGGATATCGTTATCGTCATAATTATTAGGGAAAATAATTATGTGAACTTCCTTTTTGATTCAATATTCTTTAAAAACATAGTTATAACATTGTGTTTTCTATCTTTGAACACGTATTACATAAAAATGAAGTAACAATATCTGCACTTATATGTTTTCCCTTACATAAACGCGTCTTACATTTATATCAAAGCCACCGTTGCGTTAGATGTGATAAACCATGAAACTCCTGTTATACGACTTCGTCTCTTAATAAGACTTAGTTCCCCCGAGTAAAGTTAATACTAATAGTATGCCACAGCAGGTATGCTATGAATAATGAACTGCAGTTTTCTTCACATCATACAATACAGCAGAAAACACTTGTTAGGCTACAGCGGCAATAGAGCTTGACTGTAAATGTAACGGCCGAGGGCTCAATAATGCTCACTCGGGAGTGATTTAATTTTCGCCTCGTTCTGGCAATAAGATAGAACATGGCGTGGCTACTTTAAGTCATCTTTAAGTTTTGTGGTCAGTGCCATCTTTAATTTTTTTGGCATTTTTATGGTTCCGTTACTCAAAAGATAAAAACGTACCCCTATAGGATCACTTTGTTGTCCGTCTGTTAAGACTATTTATCTCAAGATCGTTTGGAGATATACAGCTATAGTTGAAATTAATATCAAATATTCAGGTCTTTTGAGGCGGAGGACAAATCAAACTTTTAAATCAACGTAATTAAAATATACGAACATTATGCATCCATTTAATGCATTTCGTGTGAAATTCGCCCCACAATCAAAACTTATATTTACGTACTTCCCGTGGACCTACACTTACGAAATTTGGCACAAAGTAAAAGTTTACAATACTAAAAAAAATGTGGATTGTAAAAAAATATTACAAACACAAATAAGAAAAAAATATTACAAACTTATATTTGTAGTTAATTTCATACAAAACGAGTGCATATACCCGTAAACTTAAAGTGGTAATGAAGCCTTAGTGTGTGAGTCTGACTCGCACTTAACCGTTTTTTTTATTTCAGCTAAGCATTCACATCCACAATTTGGTGACCTGAATAAGTCTTAAAATGCACGCTAATTGCCAAATTTGTGTTTGAATTTCTGCTATAGAAAATCTTACCCTTATTTTTTTTCATTGAGATTCATATACAGAAGTGATTTAGTGTGTTTTTTTTTGTTAATTGCTAGATTTATAAGAATTTCAATTCATGTCTCTTTATACGTACGTCTATACTCGTAGGTAAATACCGTAGGAAAAAAATGTTAAGTATCTATGTAAGCAAAAATTTTACCATATTAGTAGCTGTATCCCGTACATAGCAGTGGAGGATACAGGGAACCTGAGAATTTAATGTTAAGTCACTCCATTCCCATTAAGATACTTTTGGTTTCAGAACTTGGGGCCAGTCGTGGCGGAGCGGCACGAAGTGTGACTGTAGAACCGACTGGTTGTGGGTTCGATCCCCGCTCGAGGAGATGAAATATTTACTTAAATTTATATTTCTATTTCTTCGCTCTGGTGTCAAGTCAAAGCGCGGCGTTGAGTTCTGCCACTCAACACGCAATGCCTCCAGAATTCGGCAGAAAGTAGGGAACGGCACTCCGTCCAAAAACAAGATACTTCTTAACACTAAGTTCCCTCTGCCTACCTTGCTGTGTGCGGGATACAGTGTGAAGCTGGTTCCAAAACTTAGTGTATTTTATTACTATATTACCGTTCCGTACGGTAATATGGTAATAAAATACAGTAAATTTGGCAACAACTAAAATAAATGAAAACAAATAAAATTTCTCTCTATTTGTCTGTCTATTGTTTGATGATTTTACGTGAAGCAGTGAAGGTGATTAGGAAAAATACTAAAGGTGACGTGAAAAATATATTTATTATAAAAAATAAAAACCTCAGTAAAAGATTAGATAAAAACCTACGAAAAAGTCACGCTATTATTAATAAATAAACAAATGAACATCACGCTGTATCCCGCACGCAACAAGGTAGGCAGAAGGAATCTAGTGGTAAGATTCTCCGTTTCCCTCTTTCAGCCAAATTCTGGAATCATTGTGTGTTCAGTGGTAGAACTCAAAGCCGCAAAACATTTAATAATTTCAAGATATGAAATTATTAAATATTTCCTCGAGACGAAATCGAACTCATAATCTGTCACGTTTACAGTCATAATTTGTTTTGGCCAAAACATTTTACAATAACAATAATTTGGCATTTCCAATCTTACTTCACTTTAGTTTAACTTAACTATTACAGTCAAACTAACCACGCGTTTACAAACTTGAATGAATAGAGCAAAATAGAACGGAGCAACACAAGATCACTCAGTTACATCGCTTGGTTAGAACCAAAGCTTTAAACGCCGACTGCAGTTGAATATCGTGGAAATGGAAACATTTTTTGAATATACCCTCTTTTTTGATTTCCGTTTCGTGCGCTCTGGATTTTTAGTAAATTGGGTTTTTTGATGAAATGGCCTTTATTTTCTTTTATTTTTTTTCTTAACTTCACGCTGTATCGTATACAGAGCAGGGTAGGCAGAAGCAAGCTAGTTTTAAACTACTACGTTCCTGTTTTCTGCCGAATTCTGGAGGCATTGCGTTGAGTGGCCAAACTCATCGCCGCGCGTTGCCTCGATAACAGAGTGAAAAAAAAATGAAAATATTAAATATTTCATCTCTAACTCATTTTCTAACTCATTACCCCACCTATTGGTTTTACTGTTAGTCATACTTTGTGCCAATGCGCCATGACTGGCCTTAGTCATCAAACGATTTCCTGTTACTTAAAACGAGTATTAAGAAATATATTTTTAATGTATAATATAAATGATTTATTTGATCATACTGTTATTTTTTTTTATAATTGTTGTATTATCTGTATATATAAAAGGACATGTTCCGACTGAAGTAAGACGCACGCACAGCCGTAACCGCTGATGATAGTAGAAACGTGAAATTTGGACAAATGTTTATTTTTATAAAGGGTTTTGAAAAATTTTAACCCTAAAGGGATGAAATAGGGGTTGAATGTCGGTATCTTTTTTTTAAATCTCTTAAAAATATTTCATTGAACACATGTTTCATGGTCTTTTAGAATTCACCCCCTTAGGGTTCAAATAAGGGGATGAAAGTTTATATGGAAAAATCTTTAAATTTTCATAAAAAATGAAACTCAGACTGTTGAAAATATTTTATTGAACACGTGTTTCGTGTTTTTTTTTAGAATTCACCCCTAAGGGTGTAAATAAGCGAGTGAAGCTGTGCGCGCCCACTAGTTAAATATTGGATTTGCTTCGTTACCAGAGCGAGATATGAAAATATTTAATTTCCTCGAGTGGGAATCGAACCCAAAACCTGTCACATTTACAGTCGCCCGCTTGTGCCTCTACGCTACGACTGGCCAAGACCAAGTAAATATGATATTTTCCCTATATTGCTTTATAATTATATATTTAGTTCTTTTATAAATATTGACTGTAAACTTGACAGTTGCGGGTTCGATTTCCACTTGGGGAATACATTTTATTTATAACCAATTTTGATAATAATAAAAAACTCGGCGTTAAGTCCCACTTCTCAATATCTCGAAAACTACTAGGATTCCTCTGTCTACCCTGCGTTATGTGGGATTTAATACAACGTGATTTACGTAATAGAATAAATATTTTAATTAACGTAATAGAGGCTAAAAATATAGGAAATTTCCTTCAAATTCTGCTTCAACTTTTAAAAACTAAAGTTATGAAACTGTTTTTTTTTTACATATTACTTTTCACATATTACTTTTGCGACTCTACGAGTGAATGCTTATTCTAAAAGACCTGTATTCACGGTTCAAAGTTACATCTAAAAGTCGAACTTAAATCGTGTTCGTTATATAAACTCTATGTGCGGGTGAAAGTTTTACAAAAGTCCGGAAAATGCAGCTATTATTTGATATTGTTTCTTTGAATATGTACATATATTTTTTATAAAGCACTATGTGTATGATCTACAGTACAAATATTTCGTTCCTTATATCTCACAAAATAAAGAAACGGAAACGTTATAGTTATTAGTTAGTTATATTATACTTTCTTATTTTATTGTCTATTTCGCAGGATTACGTGGAAATATCAAGTTGAAATTTATATCTTATATTACATCTCAAAATTATATATCGAATATTTCATTATATATCCCTTATAGCAGTGAAAAAAATATTTAAGTTATTTTATTACAAGCTATAATTGATTGATTTGTTAATACTTTAAGGTTCAGTAGATAGAGTAGCTCAAACAGCGCATTAATGTGTATTTTAAAGGGACCTCTAGGCCTACATTTGCATTGCAATCCCCAGCACTGCTCCGAGCTCATCTCCCTATAACGCGGTAGGTCCGGCAGCATTATTCTATGCTAAGGTCTTTGTTCTCTATGGAAGCAAAATTAACGCAAAACTATAAAGTTTAACATTAATAACTTTCTATAAGCCTTTTACTAACTTCCCCAAACAATACCTTTCATAGTAATTAACATTTAAATGCTGGTATTATAACCGCTAGTTTAGAATGATAACTTATATGAATAAAGTCGATTTAGTGGGACTAAAGGCCACAAATTTCGTGACCTCAATAAAACGGCGTTTGTTCGAGAAACTCATAATAAATTAAATTTCAGTATCATGATTTTAAATGTAATAAATATAGAAAAAATATTTTAAAAAAGTCCATATTGGAAGTCGGCATTCCCAAGCGTAGTTAGATAATTTACAAGGATCTTTTGCATTAAAAATTTAAGGTGCTGATTCTAATGTCGTACTTGGCCAATTTATCAAAATCATTTTAGATGTATATTTGCATTCGTGAATTGTGTTAATATACTTTGTTATAAGTTATACTAAAATAAAATAAATTTACATCAAAATTTCAATACCCACGTTGTGCTAAAAGCTACTATAATAATCTTGCGGGATATAGCGTGAAGCTGAAAAAAAAATTGAATTGTACGAGATCATTTCAACTCTTTCTGCTCGCTCGGCCCTTTCGTTTCTATATCGCGGGTAGGCGCTCACAAGTATAATTTTCTAAGTCGTCACGTTACAAGTATTTGCACATTCTCGATGTTATTTTAATATATATTTATAAGAATACGTATTATACATAAGCCTTATTAAAAAATATACTCTTTTTGGTGGAAATTATTAAACCATTGTAAAGATATGCATTTTTTTATTTATTTTAGTGCTAAACATAAAAATATATTAAAAATAAGATATCACATATGTGAAAAAAAATTATAGATTTGAATGCGTAACCTTTATTAGACACGAATGAATTGAACCACGACCGTGATAGTATTTTACTTCCATAGAGAGCAATGAATAGTGTTGCCGGACTTACCGCGTCGCAGCGAAATGAGCTCGGAGCAGTGCTGGGGACTTGCGATGCAAATGTAGGCCTAGGGGTTTCTTTAAAATACACATTAACGTGAACAACTTCGATAAACATAAACATTGAAAGGTATTATCTTCCAAATTCTTTACAACGAAAATATCATGATACCAACAAATAAACAATACTTTTTTTGAGTATCATGTATCTTCTGCTATATAACTATTTTCAAGACAATTCAGGTTGGGTATCCTATAATAAGCTCTCCGAATGTTTTCGTCGTTACCACATACAATAAAAGCTTTTTATCTTATCATATATTACTATTACACAAAAACTTTCTTTTTTATTCCATCCAACCGTCGTTCCAAACCATCAAAAGGATTTATACAACATTCCATATTTGTATATGTTTGTAAATTATTGTACACAAAGAAAATGTTAGTTGCAGAAAGAATACACTTTACCCGTTTTCCCCTTTTTGGCTTTTCAGTTATTCGAAATATTTATATTATTAACTAGCGACCCGTTTGCGGCGTCTCCCGCTTGTTCCACAAAATTATTTATACTTGTATACGTTCTAAAATAAATAAGAATTTTGAAGTAGCTTGATGCATGAGAACATATGGCTTCGTGATTAAAGGTTTTGGACGGTTTTCAAGAGGCGCGGGTTCAAAGCCCTAAGTTTTCTAAATAAGTATTTTTCTTTCCTAAGTGTGGAATAGCATTTTTGAAAATGTTAAATATATTTATTCTCTCATTTGAATTATTTTCGCAATCTTATATTATAAGACAATATCCATTCATAGAAAATTAAAGTTTGAGCCAATTCAATAAAACATTGATTCTGGTCAGTTCCTCGTCGGTTTCCAGGAGGCGCGGATTCGAGTCCCGCTACGTTCAAATTTTTATACGTTTTCTAAATAAGTATAAATAAAACATTTTTTTTTACCACTAGGCGGCTTTCACTACGGCTAGTCACTCGCTATAATGATTAAAAATGATAAATAAAGAACTCTATGTCACAAATAATATTTTTGATTTCACTCTGTATAAAGAAAATAACACAAAATTATTCTATATAATATAAAAATGAATTGCATATGTATTGTAATTAAACTTACGTTTAAAGCTTTTAGATATATTGCAATAAAAAAATATACTACAGATTGTTTCCACAGTAATCTATATATATAAAAGGACTTGTGCTGACTGACTGAGGTAAGACGCACGCAGAGCCGTAACCGCTGATGGTAGAAACGTGAAATTTGGGCAGATGTTTATTTTCATATTCTGGACATCCACTAAGAAGGGAATTTGAAAAATTTTAACCCTAAAGGGATGAAATAGGGGTTGAAAGTTTGTATGGAAAAAAAATTTAATCTGCACCGATTTTTATAAAATTTGAAATTCAGACTCTTAAAAATATTTCATTGAACACGTGTTTCATGGTTTTTAAAAATTCACCCCCTAAGGGTTCAAATAAGGGGTTGAAAGTTTATATGGAAAAATCTTTAAATTGCCACCGATTTATATAAAAATTTAAATTCAGACTGTTAAAAATATTTTATTGAACACGTGTTTCGTGTTTTTTTAGAATTCACTCCTAATAAGCGGGCGAAGCCGCGCGCGCCCTCTAGTAGTAGTATATAGTAGCAGCAGGTAAACCTTGGATAGGTTTACCAAAATCAAATACGAATTTTCATCGCAGCTTGAATCAGACATTCAAATTACACATATATCTTTGTGTGTCCGTCTGTCAATATGTCAATGCATACAGAGTCGCCAATAGGATTTACTCGGGAACTTTAATTTAGAACGTTCGCCCTGAGAGTCAGTCAATATGTGACAATTTGTTTGTTTGCCAAAGACTTCTTGAGCATAACGTATATACAGTATATAAATTAAGTCATAAATGCTTGGCTGTTAGAACTCTTTTTGTCGAGATGATAAGTTGAAATACTATAACGTAACGCGACATGTTGTGGGTTCGATTCACAATCGAGGATCTGGTTGCTTTTCCCTCTCTCGAGTACCGTGTACTGTGTACCGTGAAGAGTTTCCTAGGTTTCGTGGTCCCCTCTGCCTACCTTGGTGTCTTTTTTCAGCTTTGCGCTGTATTCCTCATATAGTAGTTTGGGCAGATAGAAGATTCTCTCAGACAGACAACTGATATCCGCTGAATTTTAGAGGCACTTACGTGTTGAGTGGTTGAACTCAACACCGTGCTCTGTCTTATTACCAGAGCGATTTTTTGCCGAGTGGGAATCGAACCCACAAACGTTGTGTTGCATTGCACGCTTGTGTCTCTGCGCACTGACGGCCTCTCCCTCCTATGTGCTAAAACATATAGAGGTAAGCAAATAACTCTAGCTAGGTTCTCTCTGCCTACCTTGTTATATTATACGGGACAAAGCGTTAAGTTCAAAATATTATTAAGCATAATAATTAATTAATTGTTAATGAGCCTTCTAAGTAAAATATTTAGTAGAATATTACAAATATTTACTTGGATCTATTTAGGATTCTTATTCTTCGAGTAATATATTTTTATTCGTCTTTATACAGACGCCTACGCGCGTACTATCGACACCTACGCAACTCCAACCTTTAATAATAAGGTCTGATTCAGTTTCACCGTGAACTTTTGCTCGTACCTGCTATATGAAAATAATGTAATTTTTTCACTTCTTCATACTTTATTTTGTTATAGTGTGAAAATTAAATAAATTCATATGCCTATATTTTGGTAACGCAGCAAGGGCGGCGCTGAGTTTCGTCACTCAATATAGAATGCCTCCAGAATTTTGCAGAGAGTGTCTTCATATTAGGTTCCCAGGTCCCCCTTCCTACCACACACACAGTACACACAGTTTATGTGCACAGTATAGTGTGAATTAAATAAAATGTGTTGAGTTGCATCTTGAGGCCATATTTTATCTTACAGTTTTAATATGTATTTCGCCGTGTGATCCCGGCTTAGAATAGGATCACCCTGGTACTGGTGGTGTCGTAAGAGGCGACTAAAGTACGTGTGGTAGAGTCACGTCGCCAGCAATGGCAACACGCATGGGCAGACTCGACCGGATCAATACCACCCCCGGCATTTAAAACCGGCGTTAAGTAGTGGCTTTATGCCACTGCGTTTCGCATTAGGTAATGCCGGGCTCCGGAGCCCAACCCCCACCCCTCCCTGGAATATGATAGCGGCACATAAAGACAAACTACCCCAGGAGGGTACCAGCTCCTCCGGTGCTGGAGAATCCCTCCCTGAGTCTCAAAACTCAGGCCGCCCTTCGAATTCTGGGGAGGGCACTGTACCGCGCAATAGACAGGGCAAACGAGACGTACGCTCCACGGCAACCCCTTCCACGCTTAACGTGGACTTTTCCAATATCAGGGGTCTACATTCCAACCTGAATGCCGTCCACCACCATCTCGAGACGGCACGGCCGGCCTTGTTATTCCTGACGGAGACTCAAATTGCCCGACCGAGCGACACAGCCTATCTCCAATACCCCGGCTACAAAATAGAACATAATTTTATGCCTCATGCCGGGGTCGCTGTGTACGTAAGGGAGGACCTAAGTTTCCGTCGTCTTGCCCATTTTGAAGGTCGGGACCTGTCTACCATCTGGCTCCGTGTTGACTCGGACGATCGTGTTAGAGTCTACGCATGCCTTTACAGGTCCCACAGTGGTAATGCAGAAACGGATCGGCTCATGGAGCACATTCAATCGGCTATCGACGATATGCTCTCACAGATCCTCTCCGCTGAGGTCGTGATACTTGGCGATTTTAATGCGCACAATGCCAGTTGGCTTGGATCACGCACCACCGACCACGCGGGGAGGGCTGCATTTGACCTTGCTATGGCGAACGGATTGTCCCAATTGGTTGAGTCGCCTACGCGACTCCCGGACGTGGACAACCACAATGCCTCTTTATTGGACCTTCTGCTGACTTCACATCCGGAACAGTACCAGATTGTCGTCGATGCCCCTTTGGGGTCTTCTGACCACTGCCTGGTACGGAGTGTCGTGCCCATTAAGCGCGGCAGCTGCAGATCACCCGCAACTCGTTGCGTCTGGCACTACAAGTCAGCAGATTGGGATGGGATGCATACATTTTACTCATCTTATCCCTGGGGGCCGGTTTGCTTCTCTTCTGATGATCCTAGTACCTGTGCCGCTGCTGTTGCCGACGTGGTTCTACAGGGCATGGAACTTTATATTCCTAGCACTGTAGTGCCAATCGGTGGCAAGTCACAGCCTTGGTTTGATACGTCTTGCAAGCTTGCTGCCTCTAGCAAACGCGAGGCATATCAAATCTGGGCTGAGGCACTGGTTACTAAGGATCCGGAGGTGAAAACCTCAAAAAGGAAGTATAACCGAGCCTCTAGGTTCTTTAAACGGCAAATTGCCAGAGCAAGGTCCGAGCATATCGCCAAAATTGGCGAGAAGCTTGAGAGCTACCCGTCCGGAACTCATCAGTTCTGGGCGCTCTCAAAGGCGGCACTTGGCAACTTCAGCCAGCCTTCGCTTCCGCCATTACGCACGGGAAATGACATCTTGGTCCACACGGCAAAAGAGAAAGCCGATCTCCTGGGCGCTCTCTTTGCCTCAAACTCGACTTTGGATGACCAAGGAACAACGCCGCCGACCATCCCGCGGTGCCAGAGCTCAATGCCTGAGGTTAAGTTTAACCAAACAGCTGTTAGGCGAGCTCTGTCCTCTTTGGACATCCACAAGTCGAGCGGGCCAGATGGCATCTCTCCCTTAGTGCTCCGTTCCTGTGCTCCTGAGCTGACACCGGTGCTAACGCGTTTGTTTCGGCACTCTTACTCAGTCGGCGTTGTCCCAGACTCATGGAAGAGCGCTCTTATCCACCCGATCCCAAAGAAAGGCGATGGTTCCGATCCATCTAACTACAGGCCTATTGCTATCACCTCCCTGCTCTCAAAAGTCATGGAGAGCATTATCAATAGCCAGCTCTTGGTTTATCTAGAGGATCACCGATTGATTAATGAACGACAATATGGCTTCCGCCATGGTCGCTCAACCGGTGATCTTCTGGTTTACCTTACCCATCGCTGGGCTGCGGCTATTGAAAGCAAGGGAGAGGGCCTGGCAGTTAGTTTGGACATGGCGAAGGCCTTTGATCGAGTGTGGCATGAGGCGCTCCTGGCTAAACTTCCATCCTATGGGCTTCCCGAGAATTTATGCAAGTGGATCGCCAGTTTTCTCACTGGGCGCAGCATCAAGGTCGCTGTCGACGGTTTTTGCTCTAAACATATGCCCGTGAATGCTGGCGTTCCCCAAGGCTGCGTGCTGTCCCCTACGCTGTTTCTTCTGCATATCAATGACATGTTAGAGGATTCTAGCATTCATTGCTATGCAGATGATAGCACGGTGGACGCTGTTTACTCCGGCCGAGCAAGTCTTTCTCGGGAAAACGCCGAACAGTGCCGAAATAAACTTGTGTCTTCCGTTGAGGCATCTCTCAACAATGTCTCCTCATGGGGTGAAAGGAACCTAGTTCAGTTTAACCCCCTGAAGACACAAGTTTGCGCGTTAACCACAAAAAAAATCCCATTTATCGTATCACCAGTCTTTCAGAACATTCCCCTTACAGCCGCGCCCAGTATCAGTATATTGGGCCTCAATGTTTCGAGTGACTGCCAGTATCGCGATCATTTGGAAAGCAAGGCAAAGTTGGCCTCGAAGAAACTGGGGGTCATCAATAGAGCGAGACGGTACTTCACGCCAAAACACCGTTTGGCCCTATTTGGGCCCAGGTTCGGCGTCATATGGAGTACTGTTCTCATCTCTGGGCTGGTGCACCCCAGTATCAGCTTGAACCATTTGATCGCATACAACGTAGAGCCATTCGAGTCATTGGGGACCCAATAATCTGTGAAAGGCTTGATACTTTGGCTTTGCGTAGAGACGTTTCCTCGCTGTGCGTTCTCTATCGCATTATCATGGGGAGTGTTCTGAAGAACTGTTTGACCTGTTACCTGCCGCCGAATTTTCTAACCGCACAGTACGCCATAAGTTGAAATATCATCCACACCACCTGGATACATGGCAATCCACTACTGTGCGGTTTCGTAGGAACTTCCTTCCACGCACCACGGAACTGTGGAATGGCCTACCCGCGGCAGTGTTTCCAGGTCGATATGACATGGGTACCTTCAAAAAGCGCGTCTATCTCCACCTTAAAGGCCGGCAACGCACCTGTAGCTCCTCTGGTGTTGCACGGGGCCGTGGGCGGCGGTAATCACTTACCATCAGGTGACCCGAACGCTCGTTTGCCTTGTCCTTTTCCATAAAAAAAAAAATATGTTATAGACAGACAAGGAAAAACATTGTTTTTAAAAGCTATAATACAAAAAAGGAAGTAAATTGTGTCTTCCAAAAACTTGTTTACCGATATACAGAGCATAGAAAGTTCTCTAAAACAACTGACAATATTTATATCTAGATCTATTAAAAAAAAGTCAGTTATCCCTTAATTTGGTAGAGGTTCAATGTGTTATATATATGTAAAATTTATGTATATTTATAAGTTTAGGGTAGTAAGGAATCCAGAAAAAATAAAAAAAAAATGTTGCGACCTTCAGGTTTCCAGGAAACCAATGTTCATCAGAGTGAACATTGCCAAATCTGTCGAGAAATACCACTTTATTGTAATGTTTACTGTGATGAACATAATCAAATTAGGGTACACATTCAAACAGGTAGTGCGGTTTACAAAATATTTTTATTAATATAAAAAACAAAACAAAGACATAACAAAATATCTTTTATAACATAATAGAGCCTCTTCTAGCATTTCACAAAAAACTTAGTATTATTTTGTATGAAAATTGAGAAAACAATTACGAGATTTTTTTCCGGTAACAAAACAGAGTCTTATATTACATTTCATGCAGTACACAGTAGTATTTTTTAGGCAATATTTGCACCTCCCCATGTCTTCTTTTGTATTAGGAAAGTGGCAAATATTGTCGAAACGTATGGGGCTAATGGGCCTGGGTAACTTAGGGTTCTTTATTGTTGAATTTTCAACGATAGAGTGAGAACATACAGACCGGTTCTGTTAAATTTAGATATAGATCTTGCCGAAATATTTTCAAAGACATTTTTTTTCTGTCGTTAGTATTTTTTTTATATAAAATCCATGAATTATTTATACTTATATCTATCAACTGGCAAAATATACCTATATACCATCTTCTAGACTTGAACGGTATTTTATAAAGAGATACTAACATATCACCCAGGTCTACACCCCCCATATGTTTATTGTACTCCCTTACTATTTGAGGACAGTCTACATCTAACTTTCGCTTTTCTACTTTACAATATCTCTTTATTTTATGCACAGGTGTGCATCCAACAAATGAACTTATCAGGGTGACAGGCTTATTGTCATTCCAGCGAACGAGAGCCAGCTTGGTTTTGTCACATACGACCTGTGAATAAGCTCCTCTCTTTTTCTTTTTCATTGCCTTTTCACTAGGCAAAATAGATCCAGCTCCCCTGGTTCTATTGTTACGAATCGTACCTAAACCAAATACGCCATAATTTTCTTTTAAAATATAAAATAACTCAGGCGATGAAAAAAAATTGTCACAAAATATGGTGGCTGGCTTTCTTTGAATAGATTGACACAGAGCTATTACAATTTGTGCCCCAAACCCAATTGAAATTTCTTGTTCAGTGAATTTATGAAAACGGAATGTATCTTCTCCTCCATATAGGATAAAGTCATAAATCATGCCACTTACTCCAGCTCGCACGTAATTTTTGAATCCCCACTTGTTGGGTTTATCTTTCATGTACTGCTTTCTGTTGCCTGCCTTTCTTCCTTTATAAGCAATCATCATCTCATCTATACTAAATTTGTTTTCATTTTCTTGCAGCAAATAGTTTTTTCTTATTTTTTCTGCTATTGGTCTTACTTTGTAATATCTATCAGTATCTTCTAAGCTATTATCAGCAAAGTGTAGAAATCTACGAATCTGTTGATAGCGTTTTAAACTCATTAGATCTGCTATCGGAGCATACCGGAATCTACTGCTCCAATAGTCTAGGCAACTAGGCATTGAGACAATACCCATAAGTATATGGATAGCTATAAAATCACGCATTTCGTCTTCTGTCACTTGAATAGATTTGCCAGTTTTTTGAACAGAGTATAGATTTGACTGTACGGTAATATCGGTCACAATGTCTGAAGAAAAAAATAAATTAAAATATTCTAGGGAATCTGCAGTGGGCAGGAAAGAGGCATTCATTACATTATGGTCTTGGTTTTCTTCAATTGTAGCTTGGTGACGGAAGGTGACGCTTTTTTTCCATTTATAGGTTAGTACAAATTTCGGAACTTTCTTTCGTCTTTTAGCCAGCACTGGAGTAATGTGCCTTTGGGCTCGAGTTTTCCTGGTAGCACTTTCAGGAGTTGATAAAGGGGCTTCAGACGGAAGAGATGGTATAGAAGATAAGGAAGGTATGTTCTCGTAGTTCGGTTCTCTAGTCGGTGTAGCTGGGCAAATTTGACGTAGAACTGGAGTCAATTGCAATGATGTTTCTGTAAAATCAAATTCAGGTGGATCGTCCCCAGTGTCATGATCTTCAGCATCAGGTTCAGGACTGCTTAAAATATGCATTCGCTCTAAAGATGAATCTACAGATGGTGCTGATGATGAAGCTAAACTTGGAGTATGCAGATCTGCCAATTCATTGTCCATGTCGGACCTATCACTGGTATCTGAGGGAGCATGCTGTATAGGCACAAGCGCCAATATTTTTGCCGTGCGTCCATGCAAAGTATGCTGTTGGCAACAGAAAATACCGAAATAAGCAAAATAAAACCCATAACTTCAAAATGTTAAAAAAAAAGACAACTATTTTGGATTAATTTATCATTAGGTATTTGCCATCGTTCACCGTGATGAACATAACAAATTGTAGGTACTTTATAGGTTATTTGGCAATGTTCATCACAATAAACATAAGCTTTTGGCGGGTCATAAAACTTGAGGATTCACATAAAGGCACATAATTCACACACCAAAATATAACAAATAGTCTAGATAAGTTAGTGAAAGCATTAAAATACTTGAAACAATAGAAAATCAAGTAAAATCTTTATATTTACCTTGCGGAACATAGACGACCCGCGAGGCGCCGACATTTTGCTTTGACAATGACAAGTAAAAGTGTTGCCAGGTGCGTAGACTATTTTTTTACTATTAAAAAATATTATATACGGTATGATAATATTACAAAAAATACGAATTTGGTGTAAAAATATAACGAAATCATTTTTTTTCTCATATGTTTCTCACAGTGAACAAAATCAAATTAAGGGTTATAGTAAATTAAAAAAATCATCCATAAAATTATCCATTGAGGCCAGTCGTGGCTCAGGGACACACGTATGTAGCTTAACGTAGGCGTGTAAGTGTGTGTTAGGTGTGTAACTGAGTGCTGTAAGGTTGTAGGATTGATCTAAACACAAGAAAATGAAAAATTATTTAAATATATATTTTCAATTATTCGCTCTGCTGTCAAGGCAAAGCACGGCGTTGAATTCCGCCACTGAACACGCAACGCCTCCAGAAATCGGCGGAAAATGGAGATTAGAATATCTTAACCCTTTGACTGCCGTGCTGAGTGTGGGATACAGCGTGAAGCTGATTTATTTATTTAATAAATTTTGAAAAGTCATTCTAAATATTTGGTTATGGTAAATTTGAAAAGATCTTAAAAATATTTCTGTTTAAAAGCCTCCTTAAAAATGGTATGCGAACAATTTTCTCATAATAATATAATTTTCCACTTCGCATAACAGCGACAGCAGTTCGTGTTATCTTCTCGTAAACGTAAACAGAACCACAATACAGCTTTGACTTACATTAGGTTCTGTTATTCTTATTTATTATTGTTTATTTTAACGAAAATTTTGTAATATTTTTTTAGTTGTAATATAATTTATGAAAGAAATTATTTTAAAATTCTATTATTATGAAAATGTCGTCAACTGAACCAATTGTACTTTTTTCATATTAACAGATACCCACAAGGAGCAGGATAGGCAGAGGGAGACTAGCAGTAACACATTCTGATCTCCACTTCTTGTCGCATTTTGGGGGCATTGTGTATTTAGTGACAGAACTTGACGCCGCGCTTTTGCTTCGACACCAAAGTAAAGAAAGATATGAAAATGAATGAAAATATTAAATATTTAATTTTGTCGAGTGGAGCTCGAACCCGCAGCCTGCCTCTTTTATAGTCACACGCTACTGCTGCGTCACTACTGACCTCAAAAAATTGTACTTCAAGAATTTATACTTATTTAAAAAAATTCAACTTTGATGTGAAAGTACCTCACATATGTATTTTGCCCTATTTTGACGTTAATGCCACAAATATTACTTTCTAGATTTTCTTGTTTTCCGATTTAACTTACGCACACGAGGTGGGTGTTGATATTAGTCCCAATTTAGAGAATAAATAATTTTCATTTTCTCGCTCTGTTGTTAAAACAAAGTGCGGCGTAAATTTTCGATAATCAACTCGCAATGTCTCGAAAATTGGGCGGTGCGCGGAGTACAGAGTGTCTTAACACTACTACACGTTCATTCTTTGTGCTTACCCCGCGACTATACACAAGAAACAAATAAAAACTAAAAAATACATATACAAAAAATACAACATTTTCATTTACATTTTTAATTGCCCTAAAGGTTGAGTAAGTATACTTGTAGTGAGCGTACGTTGGAAAACTTGTGTGGCGTGAGTTAAGTCCACTTCTGGTACTCTTAGTGGGAATTATTTTTATGTTGCTTTTTTTAAGTTAATTTTACGATCGAAATTCATCCATTTTTTTTTTTAAATAAAAAATGGATGAATTTTTCGATCTTTAAAATACAACACAAACTTCAATTTCACATATTAAATTTTAAATAATAATTTGAATTTCTTAGATGTAGCGATAATATATGTAACTACAATGTAACTATAATATAAATATATACTACACAAGGAGTACCAGAGTGTGAGTGTAGATGCAAGAGGTTGTGGTTCGATTCCCACTCGAATAGCGGAGTGTCTTAAAACTATATCTCTTTTTTGTTAAATGCGGGAAGGCGTGAAGCTGAAAATAAATTACAAATAATAGATTTATTACAAATAATATAACAATCGAGTTAGAAATAAAGACACTTCAAGTCCTTACTGTCTCGTTTCCTCTAGTTCTAGAATAATATAGTGATGGGATTTTCAAGAAAATACCAGAAATGAAAATATAAAGAACAAACGCTCGACGCGGACGCCAAGTACCAAATAAAATTAATGTAATAGATGAGAAGCTTCGCAGCTTTCCCTCGTCTGTCGCAAACAGTCTTAGACTTGACACAGAGAATACTGATAACTACATGATATATGATAAAACTATGGAATTGTAATAATGTGTTTTATTTCTTCACTCGATGAAATCTAGGTGATTTATGTTAATAGCCTAAGTCCTTAAGATGCAGATAATCCTACTGTATTTATTTGATTGATAATTCCTTCTCGACAAATCAATAATTTTTAGCTTCACGCTCTATCCCCCACATAGTAGGGTAGGGAGAGAAAACGTGAGAACCTAATATTAAGACACTCCGTTACTATTAAGACTCTTTCTCTTACACACATTCCTCCGAATTCTAAAGGCATTGCGTGTTGAGCTGCGAAATTCAACACCGCAATAATATTTTTTTAAATTAATTTATAATCAAATATTACTCAAAACCAACTTAGATTTTAGCTCAAAATCATATTTCCCAGTTCGGTTGTACTTGACGGTGGTCATATTGTAATTGTTCTAAAGACTCCGCACGTATTAAATCGCGCCTTCAGCTCTAAGTAAGAACAAACAGTATTATATTCACCCTTACTTATGAGACCCATATCATAGAGGGATCTTAGTGTTGGATTAATTAAATTAATTTGTATTAAAGTTCTTGTAAGGTAATAAAAAATATAAAAAACGTGGAATTACGAAAGTTACCATTATTTGATAAGTTAATACTGATACTGTTTGTGTCAAATATTGTATCAAATAATGGTGACTTTCGTAATTCCACGTTTTTTTATTTGATTGCTATTCGTATTGTCAAGTTTTGGAGGTGCTTTATCTAGTCAACTTTTCAATACTATAAGTTATAATTAAATATTCTTAAAACTTATATGTGTTTTTTGTTTTACATTTTATTATAGAGGTTTTATTCTTTCCATTAGTTTAACTGATAACTTTTCGTAACTTTTCAATTCAAAATATGTTGGATTAACGTTGTAATTTTTTTTCTATTAACTGCTTGTTAACTAGTATAAATATTTAATTTACACACATAATTTACATAATGAAGAAGTCTCCAACGTACACACAATAATAATAAAATATATAGTACAAAATATAACTCTGTGTTAGTTACTATTGTATTACTTAACGAAGCAATAAATATATATATATTGTAAATATTATTAAGGCCAACGTGGTGCAGGGTTTGTCTGAAAGCACGGTCAGTTCGATTTACACAAGAAGGAATGAAAAATTTTAATAAAAAATTAGGCGATGTTGAGTTCCGCCACTCTTGTGTGTGAGTTCAACATAATGTCTTGAATTCTGACAGAAAGCAACCAGCGAAATGTCTCAATATAAGTTCTCTCTTTACTATGGACACATGGGAAATAAAGAGTGATCCTAAAAATATGAATGCATACCCATATCATAGTGCTTCCGTCTCATATACTACAATTTCCTCAACTTAATAACTTCTTATTTTTAAATCTAAGTGTCAATTATTTATTAGATAAATTATTAGAGTCACGTGCGTGAACTCCGCGCGGCTCACGACCACGACGTGCTTCCATTTCACTAGAACGTTTAATGGTAGTGTAAGTTATTGCAGCGTTTTAGTCGCGCATTGTTAGATTGTGGTTTGCAAAGTAATGTTCTTTAAAGTCACTTTTAATATTGTTTGTATGTTTTTTAAGCTTCATTTCGTACCCCGCACATATAGCGGGTAGAGGAAACCTAATCTTTAGATACTCCGTTCCTATTAAGATATTTATCCGTTCCCCACCTTAAACCGAATTGTGAAGTCATTGCGTGTTGAGTGGCAGAACTCAACGCCGCGCTTTGCCTCTGGTACCAAAGCGGTGAATGAAAAAAAAAAAATTAAATGTTTTATCTCCTCTAGTAGGATCAAACCGACAACCCATCACATCCACTGTCACACGGTTGTGCCCTTGCGCCACGACTGACTTAAACTGTCTTGTTACCAGAGCAAAGAAAAAAATCATCAATTTCCCTGAGTCGGATTCGTTTATAGTCAGTGTATTAACAAAGACATATATTCGAAATTATGTTTGGCCGTCCTTCATAATACAAAATGGTGATGAAGACAACAATTTTTACACACAAGGGATGAATTTCTCATTTTTCAAGTCATTAAAACAACGACTAGCTCTAACAAAAGCTATCAAAACCCGGCTCTATGTTCAGAGAACGTGTTAAACGTGAATTTTTAAATAACAAACTCGCCGTGTAGGTTTACACTTTTCCGGAAAATGCTTGTAGACCATTATTATTGAAATAAATAAATATTATTACTTTATAAATAAATAACAAATTATGTGTTTATGTGTTGTATGTGCTTGTTTGCATTAAAAAATCTGTTTATGAAAAAGTTTTATTTATTTATGAATTGTATTTATGACATCAAAATCTTATAAATTCGTAGCTTTTTATTTAAATAAATAAACCAGAACATTGTACTTTGGTTGTTTAATCCCTACTTTCCGCCAATTTTGACATTGTGTGTTAAGTGACGGAAATCAACGGCGAATGTCCATACACTAGAATTCCTCTGCCTACCCTTTTCTACGTAACGAAACGAAAAAACGTGAAACCATTTTTTTTTCATAATAGATATTGTGTATTTAAATGCAACACATCACACCGAACGGTGTAGGGCCAAATTGACAGAACAAATATCGTTAATAAAAATCAATATATCAATAAAACAGTTTAGCTTCACGGCTCTATCACGTCGCATTCAAATAGGATTCCCCTGTAACAGGAACTTTAAAACTTTTACTGTAGTTTCATTCGAAAGCTGTCATTTGCAGTTGAATACTGGACATGGACATTCACTTGTGGCTCAATGGATCTCTGGATAAAAAATCTGAATGCGAAAGAACTAAGCATCGTGGTTTACATAATTTGATATAGAGTCACATTTATGACGGAAAGGAAGTTTATTCGTGATTTTGAAAGCTACAAGAAATAATTAAACTAAGAGACAATAAAGTGAAAATTACTCTGAATTTGCTTAAGAATGAAAATGTTATTCGTTGTTTTTTTGCTATAGATCATAATATTGTGTTACACATCGAAAAGTTCATACATAATACATAAACTATCTCTCTTTAGTTATAGGCCTATACAAGGTAATTTTAATTTTTTTAATTTTTTGAATTTATTCGTTATAAATACCATAACTAAATAAATATAATATGACAATTAACTAAGTAGTTCTATAACAGTGAACAAAACACTTCACAAATTTCAAAAGCGCTAGAGGTATAATAATATATAATCTTTATTATAACTTAATACTTTTCTTAAAATTAAATATATTACTTTGAAAAAATATAAATTAAATTCATATTTACTTAATATTGTTATTATTATTAATTATCATCCGCTTTTTCCCGCACACAGCGTGGTAGGCAAGTCGTGGCACAAGGTACAGCTATGTGTATCTAAATTCTAAACCAATAATATTAAACCTTCACGGTTTATTCTGCATATAGCAGTGTAGGCAGAGTATTAGTAATAGGTCCCCTAGTGTAAAAACAATCCATACTCTACTCTTCGTCTAATTTTGGTAATATTGCGTGAGTGGTGCAACTCTACGCCACGCTTTTTCTAGTTACCGGACCGAAGAAATGAAAATAATGTATCCCTCCAATGCAAATCAAACCTGCAAACGTTATTTCAACAGTCAGATGCTCTGCCGCTACGCCACGAGGGCCTCAATGTATTTACAAATGTAATGTTTCAAGAATGTGTTATATGTAAATTAAATTTACATTAGTTTGCTTGCAAACTTTTAGGCACTTAGCGTAAAACAATTTCAACCACGTGGAGTGTCAAGCCAAGAGAATGTTTCATGTTTCACCGCTCGTGTCTCTTAGCTGTATAATGTGTGTAGTTTCTAATACGATTTACTGAATGAACTTAAAATATTATGTACAAGAATAGCAAGATCACATTTATTAGCCAAATATGGAAAAAAACAATTGTGAGTTCGATTCTCTCTCGTGGGAAGCACAACAAAAAGCAGTGGTGACTTAGTAGTTAAAAAAATTATAAATTGAACATTAATACATTATATATTGAAATCCCATGTTAAAATGGTACAATTATGATATAGTAACTATTCAAGAGTGGCTTCGCCCGCTTTAGCTCATTGTTATATTATACTCAAACTTTACAAAATCTTTACATAAATGGTAGCCTGTATTGTTCTGCTGTATATTTTTATATTTTTGTTATTCATTATGTTTTTAAACCATTCTAAAACGAAAAAGAATATAAACTTGACTTTTTTATTACTTGATATATCAAGTAAAAAAAAAGTCAAATATAAACAGAGAATATAAATATATACATATAATATTGTTATATTTTTTTAAAAGCCCTTTTTGTCTCTCTTGATAATTTTCTTATTAGGGCGTTAGCAGTTTGCAGTCTAAGCCCACGATATTATACGTTCAATGTAATAAAAAATACAGTTGAATTGATTTCCTTTGAAGTCGGTTACAAAGTAACTAAAAGGAATAATTTATTTCCACTCAGTTAGTCATCATAGACATAAGAAGTCCGGAAAACCTGAACTCTATATAAATGTGTGAAATTTGTCAAGATGTTAAGGGTCGAGTAAATGAGAAGAGGCGTGAGGCTCGCTTGTCAAAGCTTAACGAAGATTTATTTGGCCTTTTTCCTTTTTGTTTGATGACCTATGATTTATCTTTCTTTTTTATATCCAGATAGTTCACTTTTTTTCGTTAGATATGACTAAAAATAATAATGGTTTATAAATTTTAAAATCTATTTTTTTTACTTTCACGATTTTTGAATTTAATTATCATTTTATTGAATCCGATATTTGCAATGAGTTAGTTATGTAAAGACTTTTATGCGTTATAATTTGTACTAATTGAATCACGATTTTTTTGGTTTTCTATTAAAGTTAACACAATATTTTTAAGAGAATAGGTAAATGATATGACAGAATGTGACAACATGACAACAAGATTTCTATTATTAGATAAATTCACACTCAAAACTTACAATATTTATTTTGTAGTGTGTACTGTGCGATCGTAGTAATTTACCTTTTATAATTTGTCGTAGTATCTATTACTTAATAATAATAATAATTGAAGCCAGTCGTGGCGCAGGGGTACAAGCGTGCGACTGTAAACGCAAGATGTTGTGAGCCTCACTCTAGGAAATTAAATATTTAATATTTTAATTTTTTCGCTGTAGTAACGAGGCAAATTGCCTCCAAATTTGGGCGTAAAGTGAATTTAATATCAATAAATCTTTCATATAGAATGTAAACATTCTATATTTTTCTATTAAATTTGTAATTTTAAGTTGAAAATTTTACCACATGATTGAAAATATTCATGAGATTGCTGCATCTTACGTTGCAAGCTGACGGAGCTTGGTCCCGCTTATATTAATCCGTCCTGCACCCATCGAAGTTTTAATATACTTAGTTTTACTACCATAATATTGAAGTAGAAACATTTAGAAAGTTATATAATATTCGTTTTATTTTAATGTTTTATATTCTGTATACCAAATTGCAAATTATAAAATTTTTATATTTAATATTCAATAGGCGTGTTCGATAAATCCTAATTTACTAATAAAATACATTTTTTTATTTTGTAATTGTTTTTGACTTCACTATTAATTGAATAAGAGTTGGATATCCCAAACTCATTTAAATATACAGCCCAATTGAATGAGGGTCACACCAGCTTTACGTTTTGTTATTTGTAACGTTTAGTGGTGGAACTCAACGCCGCTGTGTCTTACCGGAGCAAGGTAATGAAAGTGATTTTTTCTTCAAATTTCTAATTATGGCGGTTACTTTTCGACTCATTGCACCACTGTGGCCTCGTCTTATATTTATATATTTATTAAAAGTTAGTATTATTTATTTATTAAAAGTTGTTTTATTTGTTTGTTAAAAGTTATATTTTTTATTATATTTTATACTTTTAGACATTCCTAGGCTTATTTGATAAAAAGTTTAATTTGAATACATATTTGGTGTACTTACATATCTACCTCAATATATGTTGATTACACACATAGCATTCTAGATAGTGTCTAGTATATATTTTATTATAAAATATCGTAAGACACGTTTATACTTCTATAGACGCATATAGTTGCTTATGTTGAAGAAGAAATTTATCGTAAATTTTGTATTAAGTGTTATATAAATATATGATATTAAGAAAGAAAATCGTCATATTTGTTTGTTATTTCAGTTAGAAGTTAAAAATACATAAAATTTGATTTAAAATTAAATTGCTATAATTTTAAACGTAGGCTTAATATTTGCGTGTGAATAATAATATAATTGAAAACTATAGACACTGCAGCAAGTCAGCTATTTAATGTGCTCAATATAAAAAAAATCGTAATAAAGTTTTACCTTCGATATACGTAAATTATTACTTGGATAATTTGAAATACAATTGGTGTGCATTCGATTCCACTTAAGGGAGTGAATTATTTTTAAACAGCGCTCTGGTAATAGAAAATACGATGCTAACGTCTGCCACTCCATACACACAATGCCTTGGATTCGGGAGGACAGCAGAGAACTATATCTTAACACAAAATAAAATGAAACAATGAAAAAACAATAATAAATGTTTTGACGTTTTTGGAGAAATTACAAAAGATATAAGAAGACTCAATACCAACAATACAATTGACCTAGCTTAAAAAAACAAGGAAACAAAAAATATTTTTTCAATTAAAATTTATGAATCATAATTGTTATACCAAAATTTCAAACTGACTATTAATTTATTTGGAGATATTGTAAAGTACGCTTTTGATTTTCGTATCATGAGATTTGTTCTTATTTTCGTAAACCAACTGACTTGGTTTTTCAGTAAAAAAATCTTTTTGCATTCAGTCTGACGTATAACTGTTTTTTATATATTTCTTCTTATACCAATAATACAAAATAAATATTACTAAGCGAGTATTTAGACAAATTCAGGAATGTTTAGTTAGTTTTATCGATACTTACAATGAAATTAATAAGAAATCACACAAATGTTACACAATGTACTTATATAATTAATCAAATAGTCAATATTTAGAATACCGACTCGTATTTCACATTTGTGAGAGGTTATTTCGTTTTTAAATCGCTCTCCTCAATTAAGCCGACCCCACTGATTGCGGCTTGTTGACAATCGATATCTGCTCGTTATATTAATGTCAATTAATTTAATATGGTAATATGATAAAATTTATGTTTTATTGAATGTTCAAGGCGGTTATATTTTTTTTCAGCTTAATCTCTTGTTTTTTTGAAGCTCTAAAAAAAAACAGAAAAAAATATGTCAAATATTTCTGAGGCAGCTGACGGATCATTTAATAAATGTTTACGTACACACATATGACCAAAAGGTGTATTCAAAAACATTTCCTTCTCTGGATTTGCGAAATTCTACAAAGAAACAATATTTTATTCATATCATAACATCTTTGTGCATGGTGTATTTTTTGTCGTAGTTTTCGGATACTACCTACATAAATATGTTTGTTAGGCCTCACGATGGATCCCACATATATCAGAGTAGGCAGAGGAAACCTACTTTTAAGACACTCCGTTCTCCAATTTCTGCCCAATTTTCGAGACATTGCTTGTTGAGTGCTAGAACTCAACGCTGCTCTTTGTCTTATTATTAGAACGAGAAAATGAAAATAATTAATTCCTCGAGTGCAAATTGAATCCACAACTGTCGCGTTTACAGTTATACAATTGTGCAGTGAAACGACGACCTAATATAGAAAATAATGAAAATATAGAAGATTTTAAAAGAGCATAAAATCAAACAAGTAACGAAAAGGTATAAATGTAGGTATAATAAAAACTCTTCTTTCAAATCATAACTATTGAACAATAGAGCCCCAACTTTTCCATTTCATCGCCGTTATTACTTTTTATTTATTTATAGGACCCCATCGAACTTGTAATATTGAGTAAACTACTGTTTCAACTTTGGTTTTCTTCTATTCGAAGTAGTCATTGTGAAATATTTTTATGTATAAGTATAATAAAAAACTATATTATATAAATGACTTGATACTATTATGAAAGAAATCTAAAAAGTATTTAATTTATATTTAAGTAAGTATTTACTAGACAAAATAATTATAATTTGTACCACGATGCAAAAGTATAATATAGTATTATATTATTTGGTAAGGTAATATGGACAAAATTATTTTGAAAGTATGTAAGCAAGGATTTTGTAACTTGTGGCGTTTTGATATTTTTTTGTTCCTTTCATTTTTCGCCGAATTGTGGAGTAATTCCGTGTGGAGTGGTAAGGGAGGAACTGAATAAAAGCCTTTTCCTAGAGAAGGAATCGCCTGTATCCTTGCATCATGACTGGCTTCAGATTAAGATTAACTAAATAAAGTGTCAGTTTATAAAGCTAAAATTGTTTCAAGTATGATATATATTTTTTTTCTAATCTTAAATTTTTATTCCTGGGAGTTTAGTCAAATATTGACTATGCCACTCCCGTAAAAACATTATACACATTGACTTACAATCTAAAATCAAACAGAAAATGTTATCTATTAATTTTAGCTAACTGTAATGCATCAGTAGAAAGAGGGTCTGCCAATACACTGTTACAAGCCCCTACGTTATAAGATCTAAGCCCATGTGGCCTTAACAGTTCACCCCGCACACACTCCATCAGTAAATGGTATACGTCATCAATCTTGTTACAAAGAGCACACTGTTCTGTGTTAGAAACACCCATTAAGAATTTAAATTTATTACATAAAATATGTCCTGTACGAAGCCTAAATAGTGACACTATGTATTCTCTTTTCATTTTGGATGCATAGAACCACGGGTAAAGAGGAAGACCGCTTATCACTGTATTATACCAAATGCCTTTATATCTAGATCGGTCATCAAAATACTCTTGCCAGTCTTGAAAGCTATTATATATTATATATAGTCTTGCAAGTATGATAGAAACGTACAATCGTTATAAGCACAAACGGCATAAATGAGATTATCTGATGTCAAATTGAGAAAATTAGATAATGATATTAATAATTGGCGCAGGGGCACAAAGTGTGACTGTAAACTCGACTGCTTGTGGGTTCGATTCCCACCTAAGGAATGAAATATTTTTTAAATTTATATTTTCATGGCTTGGCTCAGTTGACGAGACGCAAAGCCTCCAGAATTCGGTAAAAATTAGGGAATGGAGTGTCGTAACACTAAATTTCCTCTGCCTAACATGCTGTGTGCGCGATACAGCGTGAAGCAATTTTTTTTTTTTTAAGTTTGATATTATTTAAAAAAATACTTCATTTTAAATATAAAACTAATACTTTCAAATATTATTCATTTAAAAATATATGTACTCTTTTAAAACAAATAAACACATAAAACTAATAAAGATAAAGTAATGTTAAAGACGTTACTCAATAAACGCAACAAAGTAAAATTTTCAGTGTGATTTAAATAAAAAATTGATATTTGAACTGGAGTTTCGTATTCAGAAATGGATCATTAATCAAATATAATAATTCGTAAAAATATTTCGGTTATAGGTAACTTTGGAGCATTTTGATAAATATTAAAACGATGTATCATGGCAGGGTTGTTATTGAAAATCTAATTTTATTTGTGCTTTCTTATCCGTAATGGTGTAATTTTAAATAATTTTTGTATTTGTAAGTTAGCTTCAGTTCGTAAAGCTAAATAATAAAAAAGATAGTAGCAAGAACTCTTAAAATCGATATGTATAATTATCAGAAGAGCTCCGCGTTGATAGTAAGAACGACCGAAGAGACAGTAATCTCCTAAGAAACTACTAAAAGAATGAAAATCAAAAAGATACCAGTGTTAGTTGTAGTATAACTTTTGTAAAATACAGTTTCAATTTGATTTATGCAAAGCACGTGCTATTATAATACTACTATTGAAATAAAAGAAACAATAAAAAAATTTAAAATCATGAATCATATAATAATTAATAAATAGTTCTAAGGAATGCAAACAAACTCGTAATTTCCATTTACTATTCATATCTTACATAATACAAATGTATTTTCTATAGAAAATGTACGTGCAAACTATTTGTAGAACTCTGAGGTCAGAGTAAGTGAGTAGTTCTTTTTAATTATGATATGAATGCTGTACTGAAACTATTTTGAATACTATTTATTATACAGGCACTCCAGTACTTATATGCTTTTTGTAAAACAATAATAAAATAAAATATATTTTATATAATACATTGTTTGTATGTAACTCGCTCTGGTAGCAAGACAAAGTGCGGCGTTGAATCCCACCACTCAACATGCAGTCTCAAAAATTGGGCGGTTTGTGGAAACGGAGTGTCTTAACACTAAAAACATCCTCCCTTTACTCGTATGTAATAATGCATGAATAAAGCGTGAAGCTGAAAAAATAACAATACTATATGACCACAAATGCTTACTTTGGCTCAGACTAGTTATGCTTAAGCAAATATTTACTAGCCAGTGATTAATAGCTTTTCGATCTGGAGTGAAATTTAATTTACGTATAATATTTAATTAAGTTATAGTTTTTCCTCTTTAGTCTTTAGTAATAAATATATTATTTTATAATCATAATATATATGTAAAAAAATGTTTTAGCAATATAATTTGAATATTCGTACACGGATCACGCAATACGTTTTCGGAATATTCGGGTAGGTCGCTACCTCTAAGACATTGGATACTCTTTGATAGAACACAACAGTACACAGAAGAATTTTTACTAGAATTTACCTTTGGAAGAACTCTTAGTAGTCCTTCGAATGAAAACCAAATTAGGCTCCTGTGATGGATGAGTATGGAGCTCTTCCAAGCCTCCCTTAAAAAAACTGTATTGCATTTAATCATGAACAAACATTTGTTGTTGTCTTAAAGTCCTAAAACAAAACGAAACGTATGAAATTTAGATACAAATCTATTTGTATGTAAAAAATATAGCACAAAGTGAGATTGAACTACAACATTATTTTTCTGATTTTACGTTCTATTGATTTTAATGTTATACATGTTTCTTATACGTTATATCTACTTTATAGGAAGGCTGACTCTAAACGCGAAAGCTATGAATTCGAGTCTATTGGGTAATAACTTATATTCATTTCTTCGCTCTAATAATAAGACTAAGCGCGGCATTGGAATACGCCTCGTAACAACTAATGTTTTGAAAATTGGTTGAGAAACGGGATGTCTTAGGAAAGAGTTCTCTCAATTTATCCAACTATAAAAAGGATACAACGTAAAGCTCAAAAAATCTACATACATATACATATTTTTGTTTAATTTTTCCACTAAAAGTGCTATAATTTGTTATAATTTATATCACTTTTTCATCTGTATTCCAGACTCAATAAGTAAAAGTTAGTACTGAATACACCTGGTTCGTATTATTTGTGAAGATTTTCCGTCACTACGAGTAGGTACTAACAACAAAGCCGCGAATTTGTTCGTGGTACGTGACATGTGTGAATTACAGATGAACTGTATACAAGAGACTAGTGCTTTATAACAAAAATACATATATTTTTTATATTGAGAAGAAACTAGAAATGTATATTACATTTAAAGTCTATATATTCACACATTTTTGTCTCTTTCCTATTTGTTTTGTTTAAATGGGATTATGTCGTTGTGTTGGAAAAAAATGTTGGAGAATAGTCTAGTGTTGAGACATATCTTAAAGCTAATTCCGAGATATTTTGGGCTTACTATGGCAACCCAACGCTTTTGCCTTACCAAACAAAAAAAAATATCTCAGAATATAAATTAAAACCACACATGTGATGCGACTAAATAATAACCTATACCTATACGGTACGACGAACCTATTAAAGGATGTATAAACTTATCTTTGAATGTGTGGGAATATATTTTCTATAATAGCGGTTTATTGTGAAGTAATATGTATTCCACGATAGAACAATGAAATGTAGTAAAAAGTATTAGTAACATTATTAAATCATTTTATTGTATTGTACAATAATTATTTATGAAGTAATTGTTATTAGTTGCTAATACTGAAAAACATTTAAACTATTCATTTATTTATATAAATTCTCGAGGAAATCTAAAACCACGCATTACATTACACTTAACTTGGCTCTCATTTGAAATGTCCTGTTGACGGGATTATTTTAACATAACATAGAAATATAATAGGAAACTCTAAAATTATTTTAAAGTATTATTGTATACGTTTCAAAGGCAAAGTGCAAATCTTCTCGCAAAACCTTTTGCTATATCCATTGAATATAATTTCCAACGCCGAGTTAAGCTCCAGAATATACGAGTACTGCTTGTTAGAGCGCGAGTACAGTTGTTAACGGTACTTTATACTGGAAAGTCGGTCTTATACGTTTCACAGTTCAATGCTTCAATCAAACGTCGAGATATTGGGCACAATTTGTGACGAGATTCAGGCTACTTTGTGTTGCGTTTTTTTTTTCAAATATTAAAAAAAAGTTTTTCCGCTTATATAACATTTTTTTTCTCTTTTAATAGCTTCTAATATAACAAGCTTACAACCGAGTAGTCAGGCTGAACCTAGTGTAAATACCTGTCTTTAAACTAGGTTCAGCCTGCCTACCTACACCCTGCTGTTCTCTACTTTCCAAAGAATTTGCCGCGCTTTGTCTTATTACCAGAGCGAAGAAATGAAAATAATTATAAAAAACAATTCATCCAAAAAAGTGGCCATCGAACACACAACCGTCGCATTTACAGCCACACACTTGTACCATTGCGCCACAACGGCCTCCAACCTCGGCCATAATTATTATTTGGATAAATAAAGTATACTATTACATTTTGTCTTCTTTAATTTAAATGCTTGATATCATGACAGGTGGAGGCAGATCATTAGGTCCAGATGCAACTCTAATACTGTCCACGATATCATACCATAATATACTGATTACTGAGAGAAAGAGAGAGAAGGAGATTATATAAGTTACATTGTATATCTAAAATTGGGAAAATAGATGATAAATCATTGGTTCTCCTTATCTAATGCATAATATTATATGATATTTTTTAAACATTTTTAAAGTGTTATTCCACACTTAGGAAAGATTCTAAATAAGTATTTTTCTAAATAAATATATTATACGATAGTTTGGCTAATATGAAGATAGTTATCATAAAATAAAAAGTCACGAAAACTGAAGAGCTTTGAAACCTTTCGTTGTATGTACTGTACTTGTAGCCATTTCTATTTAACCACGCGGGTGAAGCAACAGGTCAGATCTAGACCAATATAAATTATGTAGAAATCTAAGTTAATTTTATTAAATATACTAAAAGTGCATTCTTTTGTTTTTGGGTTTTCTCTACCTAGAGTTCTAAAGCGTAAAACTGAGAAAAAAAACTTTATAATATTTTTTTTGTATAGCTTCACGCAGTATCCACCAGCTTCTCACAATATCCCTGCTACATAGTAGGTAAGGCAGAGGGTACCTAGAATTAAGACTATTCGTTTCCTATATTTGTTTATTTTGTTCATTTTATTAAGCAATATTACTCTTTTTCTCGACATTATTATGAAAGTGGAGCAGCAGAAGGCTATAAAATTGTTTCCCTAATAACGTAAATCTCCAGTATCAATTTTACATCTCCATCGTTATTTTCAAAGCTTTAGATTACAATGTTTTTATTAAAAATTGCTTTTAACTTTTTTCGTGAGGCCATTGTGGCGCAATGATATAAATGTACGATTAAAAACGTTATAGGTTGCGGATTCGATTCCCACTCCTGGAAATAAAATATTTCATAATTTAATTTTCTAGGTAACTAGTAACGAGGCAAAGCGCGGCGTTGATCCGCTAACCAACACGCTTTGCTCCCAGAATTCAGTAAAAAAAAAACCTGCCTGTGTGTGAGTGATCTGCCTCTCGGGCATGTATCCCCTTACATGCCCGATGCAGCGCGAAGCTGGAAAAAAATAGTAAACTATTAAAAACTCTCTTTATTCTGCATTTGTTGACAAAAAACAAAACAGTTGTCAAACAATTGTCAAACGCTAGTGTGTAATGATTTATTAAAAAAAACATACATGCAAATTAAAACGAAAAGCACAAAAGTTAAACAAATAAATAACGTTTATAATAAAAACGCTCGTTCAATTGAATACTGCGTATTAGAACTTCACGTCACTTGCCTTTTTCATATCGTGTTCACGTTTTTCGACAAAAGCTTGGGATGTGTGTGCCAGTGAAAAAAACGGTTAAGTACGAGTCGGATTCGCATACTGAGGTTTCCGTATTTATTTCAAGATTGTAGGTCAACGAGAAGTACAACTTATAAAAATCGACTCATTTTGTATGAAATTAATTACAAATATAACTTTGAAATATTTTTTCTATGAAATATCTAAAAAAATATTTTTAGATTTTTCTCTTTATTTGCATAATGTAATGCATTTGTAACGCATGCTTACCAAATTTCATAAGTGTAGGCCCGCGGGAAGTACTCTATATGTTTACATGACGAGGCGAATTTCATGCAAAATGTCGCAAAATCGATGCATAAAATCTTTTAATTGCGTTGACTTGATTTGTTCTGCGCTTTAAGGGACCATTTGCTAATAAGAAATAAATATTCGATATTAATTTCAGTTCGATACCTCCATACGATATCGAGACATACGGCCAACAAAGTGATCCTGTATAGGTTCTGTTTTTATGATTTGTAGCATGGAACCCTAAAAATATACGAATTTGTCATTTTTGACTGAATAATAAATGCATTAAGCTGTGATACCATTACTTATTCGCGTACGGGCGATATGAATTAAGCCTCTTACTATGTAAAATGTTTTATGATATTATAAACTTTTGACATCGATAGTATTAATAAAAATATGTTATAATATTTCCATCATGTTTCCCACTTTTTGCAAAGTATAAATCATTTTTTTTCTGCCCAATTCTAAATGCATTGCGTGAAAATGAAAATATTCAGTAAATTAAATTAAAAATTAAATTAGCTTCACGCTGTATCCCGCACACTGCAGGGTAGGCAGAGGGAACCTAGTGTTAAGACACTCCGTTCCCCACTTTCTGCCGAATTCTGGAGGCATTGCGTATTGAGTGGCAGAACTCAACGCCGCGCTTAACCTCGACACCAGAGCGAAGAAATGGAAATATAAATTTAAGTAAATATTTCATCTCCTCGAGTGGGGATCGAACCCACAACCAGTCGGTTTTGCAGTCACACCTCGTGCCGCTGCGCCACGACCGGCCTCATTTTATATAACTTTTTAAATATTGAAATTGAATATTTATATACGAAAAAAGACTTTTTTCTTCTGTCTTAACAAATTTCAACATATATCAAATAAATGTACCTACATGCTATAATTATACTTTTTAAATATATTAATTAATTCGTTCGTACTAAATAGTCTTATCTACAAATACTATAACAATTTACTTCAAATGTTGAAGAGCTCGAGGGCATGTCTTTATATAATTCTGTTATTAAGTTATAATATAATGTTCTCAACGTCGTCCCAAATGGCAGTTAGGACGTCTGAGACGCTCAAGTGACTTACTGCAACGCCGTTGCACCTGTTACTTACAGAATATTAAGTAGAGGTCAATGTAACTATAATATTTAGTTTTATTGTATTTTAAATTAATAAAATACTACATGTATTGAGGCAGTCGTGGCGAAGGGGGATATAGGTGTGACTGTAACGCGAGGGTTGTGGGATCGGTCCCCACTCACCTAAACAAATTATTACTTATTAATATTTTCATTTATTCGCTCTGGCACCAAGGCAAAAACTCGGCGTGGAGTTCCTCCACTCAACACGCAATGTCTCGAAAAATTCGGCGGAAATAGGAAATAGGCAAGGTAAGGAGACGGAACTTAACACTAGGTTCCCTCTGCCTACCCTGCTGTATATGGCATACAACGTGTAGCTGAAAATTATGTAGTAGGTATTTTTTTTTAAATGCGAATATGATGAAAGCAATTGACTGCAATTTCTAGAAAAATACCGATTAAATATACATGTATTGTAATTTAATATATCTAAGACTTAACTTAACTATATCTTAAAGTAAATGCAAATATTTGATCGAAAGTTAATCTGTGAGGAAGAAGTTATAATTATTTGAATAATTTCTTCGTTTCTCTGAGCGTTGCGCCGTAAAATACATATAAATTATTGAAAATTCAATTTCAAAAGCTAGTCCAAGTTCGTCCGGCTAACTTCTCTGTTAGTATGCCGTGATGAAAAAACAAGTTGAAACGATATTAAGTGATTCTGATTGGTCCAATTTTAAAAATTGCATTGAATTTTGTTACACTGAAAGGCAAATTAAAAAGCAAATATAGATTTTTAGCTTTATTATTTCTATTGGGTTTTTTTTAATGTTTTTGTATGTAAGTAACTGTACTATCTATACAGGTCGTGGGTTACTACCTATAAAACAATTTGTGCTAATGTCTTACAGTTTTAAACCTTTTTCCGCATCAGGATAGAGTGTTGTTAAGACACTTACATTGTTAGAACATGCAATATATTATAATCACAAAACTAGAAGCAGTCATGGCGTAAAAATAATCGAATCGTATTTTAATTAAGTACACTCTTAAATATATGCATATTGTGTTACGAAAATTGTATACCTTAAGTAGATATAAATAAATATTTTAAATACGGATTTAAATTTTCAATACCAGTTTCTGTATTATCGATATTTTAAATTAAGCTTTTCATTATTATCGTATCGCAGCATAGACAGACAAAACATCCTTATCTAGATACTACGTTCCGCACATTCCTCTCAAATTTGAGACATTGTGTGATGTGCAGCGTAACTAAACGCGGAACGCGGCTTTGTCTTACTAGAGCGGTAAAATGTAATAATGTATAACAATCAAGGCCGTCTACAATTATATAAAAATCTCTTAAAATACATGATACAAATATTTTTATTTAATCGGAATAAAATATTAAATATGAAACATATAACTTTAGCCTTAATTATACAAATCTGTTCTAAATTCATACACACAATATATTTGAAGCCAGCTGAGATCATTTGTAGCTGAAACGACGTCGTTTTACTAAATGATGAATAAATCAAAATATTCTACAAACAGTTTCTTGAAATCCTCAGTCTTCAAGACGTTTGAGTAAATGTTCCAGAGAAGATCTCAGTACATATTTACTAACGTCCCAAATGTCTTACATTTACAAGTAGATAAGAATATTTGAATTTAATTACCAAAATTAATTTGCTGTTACATTTTTTTTTATTATTATTTACGTATGTAGAAGGCACCACAGCTTTTGACTGTAAATGTGATGGTTGTGAATTTGACTCCCACTCAGGAGAATATTTTTTTAAATGAATAAAGCCGGGAAATATATTCATTTACTCACTCTGATAACGAGGCGAAGCACGTAGTTGTACGTGCCGTTATCGGGTGAATATATTAGTTTCAGTGTCACTCCCACTGTCTTTCTTACCAAAAAAAACGCGGCGTTTAGTTCCGCCACTCAACACGAAAAGTGTGAAGTTCCAGCTGAAAGGGAACGACTATTTATTATGATATAAGAAAATTGCAGTGGTTCCTTCAAAATATGACCACCTTCCCCTTATTATATGTTTATTATTCAGAATCTTGCTTCTCACGTAAAGTGTAATAAAAATCGCGTTTAATAAATTAATTTTTAACAAAAAAAACCGACTTCAAACAATGAATTAAAGAGTTAAAGATACATTACATAAAAAAACCGTACTTTGATTTTGTTAGACAAAAATAATTAAAAAAAGCTTATTTAATTTTGAAATCGGTGCCAAGTACAGTCGACTCGATAACCTCCTTTTCTTATAGAAGTCGGTTAAAAACTACCTGTACTTGAGAATCTGATAATATTTTTAATCCGGAGCGACTGAAATAGAAAATTAGTTAAAGATTATACTCTTGCTTGGGAATTTATAACTGTTTTAATGTAAAAGTTTAAGTATGTGTAATTTATAAAAAAGTTCATAAATTCAGTGAACCTGAAAATTGTAAACTCGTTAAAAGTATGTAACCTTTCAGAGTTAATACTAAAAACATTTTATAATTAAAACATTAACATATACTTTAAATACTTGTTAAATTTTCAAATGTCCAAAGCGACACTTAGGAAAGAAGAATACTTTTGTAGAAAATCTAAAATTTACAAAAGTACACCGTGATCTTCGTTTTTCACTAGAAGGAAGCAATTGCTTGTTAAGTAGCGGAAGAAGAGATGACAAAATAAATTAAATAAAATCGTTCTTCCAAGTAAACTTAAAAACATATACTATCTCCCACAGCGCCATGATGACCTCTAAAGACCAATTTGATAGTTTTGTAATTTAAAAGTTATTTAAAGATTACATAAACGTATAGGATTTTCAAATACAAATTATTCCCCAACTCAATCTGTTTCAAACCAATATTTGTTGTGCAAAAGTAATTAACAGATTCCACCGTATACTTTATTTACTTTTGAATTAATCGAAATTTTATTAATCATCTAAATTTTTAGGCCAGTCGTGGCGCGAAGGTACAAAGTGTGGCTGTAACGCGACTGGTGTGGGTCCGATCCCCACTTGGAGGATTGAATTATAATTTAATAATATTTTCATTTCGTTTAATAATATTTTAATTTCGCACATCAGTCACACATTATACGCAAATACTTACATTACAACATAATCTCATAATCTTACGCATAATCTTTACCCTGCTAAAGGCGGGATAAAGCGTGGATCTGGTTTTGACTTTGTGAGAACCGATTAAAATAAAGTCCAGTCCAGTTGAGGCCAGTCGTGGCGCAGCGGCACGAAGTGTGTCTGTAAAACCGTTTGGCCTTTAACAAAGAACAGAAAAGAAGCGCGTCAGCGCTCCTTTTACGGAAATAGCATATAGGTAAAATAATTTAATTTCATTCCTAAAGAATTTAAGCAACAGTGTAGACGTAGGTTTTTTTTTTTTCATTTCACGATGTTTAATCATATCTATATTTCGTGTGAGGCAGTTACGCTTTGATACCAATAACGTAAACACATACTACTACAAAAATAATACTAAAACCTTTAGATTTTAGAACTTTGAACTTTGCCGCCAAAACCTACAGCTCGATTTCGGAATGAGGCGTATGCGGCGGTTTCCCTTTGATAGGTGTATATGTGCGTGCGTCGTTCTTGACAAATTGTGTTTTATTTTACAACGATAATTTTATTATTTATTCGCGGCTTTGTCCGCTTGAATTACATGATTACTCTTTTAAGAAATATAGATATTACAAACAGCCTTAACTAATAATTAATTGATTTGGATAAGTACTCACGATATTATTTGCAAAATAACTTATCTAGCTCCTGTACAGTTTTTAAATTAGTAAAATATATTATTAGTTAAATATATAATTGATATACAGAATATACGTAGAAAGCACGTTTTTGCTCCCAAAAGTAATTTTTTTATACGTTTCTTAAAAAAATATTAATAACATAAACGAACGAACGGACTGAAGAACCTATTCAAAATATTTCTTTGAATATTAAGTCATTCTTTATCACTGTGTTAAATAATTACAAATTAAGCTAGACTGTTACGAAGGTAATCTTCACCAACAATTCAATGTAGTTTACTTTGCAGTTAGTACTATGAACAATTGTACTTTAAGAATACGTAGATTTATCAACAGTCAAATAAATAAGACGTTTCTAAAGTCATTCTTTTGGACTTACAATTGAACTGTAACCATTCGAACATTGTTAGAAAAATACTACTATGTTTATGTTAAATTTATTATAAGTATATAGATTACACTTACATGACGTAATTAACGTTAAGCAGATAATAACTCAACAATATAATAATTTATTTCTTAATATTTTTTTTTTTTCAAATATAAATATCTTTCAAATTTTAAGTACATTATTTTTTTTATAAAGTGTAGCGGTAACCTTTCCAAACTATATTTTCTTTTATGCACAGCGCCATCTATTAAGATCCCATCACAATTAGTGATAGCGTTACGCGTATGGAAGAGAGTATCAAGATTCGTTAGTACCTACTACTTTTGTCAATAGATAGCGTTACTGGTACCGATTTTTACTATCTCAAATATTAACTTGAAGACTTAAATACTTATATCGTTTGATAGAGTGAAGCGATTGCAATGAAATAAACACTAAAACCTACCTTGATTTATTTGTAATTTTTATGTATAAAAGTTGCTTAAATTTATTGTGTACTTTTTACGTGATACGTGTTCACATAAACAGACAAACAGACAAACAGACGAAAATTCCAAAAATGTTGGAAATGGATTCTGTTAATTATCCTTTAACACCCTGGCTAATTTTTTTTTTAATATTTTCAATGTACAGAAACGACTTTTCTACAGATTTATTATAAGTATAGATATAGATTATTCAGATTTTATAAATATATTTCTATAATAAATAACTGAAAAAAAAGTTAAACTTTAATTTACAAATATTATAAATAATAATGATATTCAATGTAATAAAATAAATTTGACAATTCTTAATGAATGAATTAAAATAAATAATTACTTTGTTATTACAAAAAAGAAAACAATATACTTAGCACCTAAGTCTAAGATATTTGTTTTTTTGAAAATCTAAGATATTTTCAAATAACAACAATACAATACTATAGTTTTTATAAATGTAATTATATGTTTGAGGTCAGTCGTGGTACAGGGGCACAAGCGTATGACAGAAAGCGTGACAGATTGGGGATTCGATTTCCACTCGAAGAAATGAAATGTTTAATGTTTTCATTTCTCTGCTTCGGTGTGTTCCGTGACAAAGCGCGGCATTGTGTTCCAATCGCAATATTCAGAACTCCGTAGAAAGTGTGGAGTGTCTTAATTTTCTGCATACCTACTCAAGGCAGGGTACAGCGTAAAGTTGAAAAAAAAAACGATATAAAAAATATATTCGTCCATAGCATCTACTAAATTCTTCTTCTTCCTGGCATTAATTCCGGCTTTTGCCAGGGTCTGCCTTCCTACTTAACCTACTCCACTTTGCACGGTCTTTAGCGTCCTCGGTGGTTAGACCATTGGCTCTAATGTCCTGCATCACGACATCCAACCAGCGCTTCTTTGGGCGTCCGAGAGGTCTCACTCCAGGGACTGACATAGCAAGGCACTTGCATCCGACATAGTTTTTAGGCCGGCGCGTAACGTGACCAAACCATCTCAGGCGACGCTCTTGGAGCTTATCCGCTACGTCACGGACTCCAAGACTACCTCGAATGAATGTGTTGCGTATGCGGTCAGACCGCCTTACGCCGCACATCCACCTCAGCATCTTCATTTCCGTAACGTGAAGCTCCTGAGTGTGCCGAGATAGTGCTGGCCAACATTCGCTGCCATATAAAAGAACCGGTCGGATGATGCTCTTGTATATCAGACCCTTGAGTTTGGGCGGTATCCTGCGATCGCAGACCACACCAGTGACCTCCCGCCATTTGGCCCAAGCAGTGCTTATCCGGCTATAGACATCGTGATCGATGCCTCCAGACTCGTGCATAACGGATCCAAGGTACCTGAACTTTTCCGACTTAACGGCTGGTTCAGGACCTAAAAGGATAGTGCTCGAGTCCGGGCTCCCGCAGGCCATGTACTCGGTCTTCGACACATTTAGTTTAAGACCGCCGTTCTCAAGCGTACCCTTCCACAGGTTCACTTTACGCTCCAGCATCAGTCGGTTCTCATCAATGAGTGCTATATCATCGGCATACATCATCAGCCATGGAGGCTGGTCTTGGATGTGAGCCGAGACAGTATCGAGCACCACATTGAATAAGAATGGACTAAGAGCCGAGCCCTGGTGAACCTCTACTGTAATCGGAAAGGGTTTAGTGTCGCCAACAGCAGTCCTAACCATAGCAGCGGAATTGTGGTACATGTCTCTGATAATCTCAATATAGGCCTCAGGGATCCCTTTGGATCGCAACGCCCACCAGATACACTCACGAGGCACACAGTCAAAGGCCTTCTGCAGATCTAAAAAGGCCACATGCAGAGCTCTCCTTTTTTCCCTGTATGCCTCCATCAATGTTCTGAGGGCGAAAACGGCGTCCATAGTGCCCGATCCTGGCTGAAATCCATATTGAGACTCAGAGACAGTACACTCGCGGCGGAGCCTAAGGTTGATCATGCGCTCGAAGAGCTTCATGGTATGACTCATAAGCTTAATGCCCCTATAACTACCACAATCTTGAACACTGCCCCTTCCCTTGTAAATAGGGGTAATGAAGCTAAGTCGCCACTGGTGTGGCATCTTTCCAGTGTTCAAGATATGGTTAAAAAGGACAGTAAGCATGAGCACACCAAGAGAGCCCAACGATTTCCACGCTTCGATCGGAATGTCGTCAGGTCCCACCGCTTTTCCGTTCTTCATGCGTCGAAGGCAATTGCGAGTTTCGTCAAGGGTTATCGGGACAATAAGTCCGAGGTTAGGTGGTGGGTCGTGATGAAGACTGCATGGGTGCTGAGTATTCAGCAACTCCTGGAAGTAGCTGATCCATCTCTCCTTCACAGAGGCATGACTACAGAGCAGCGTGCTCTGGGAATCTCTGACGCAAAGACATTTTGCGATATCTTGCGTCGCTTTATCCCGGGAACGTGCCAGCTTGTAAATGAACTTCTGCCCCCTCCACAGTTTCAAGTTTATCATACAATGGTGACAAACTCTCACTGCGGGTTCTGGCTACAGCTCTTTTACTGGCACGTTTAGCTACTATGTACTCCAGTCTGTCTACAGGAGAGTTGGATTACTGCCACTTCTTAAAGGCATCCTTCTTTTCACGAGTCACCTCCTGCACCTTGTCATTCCACCACCATGTCTCCCTGTCGATGACACGTCCTCCCCTAGAAAGGCCAAGAACTCGCCTGCCCGCCGCAATGATTGCCGACTGAGCTCGATCCTAAGCATCCTGAGCAGTCTCGTTGTTAGTAGAAAGGTTATGACTTTTCACCTCTGCCAGGAAGTCGGTCTGCATCGGTCCATTCAGCAACCACCACTTGATCCGAGGCCTACGTTTCTCGGCTACTTTCTTCTTCGGAGTGACGTTAAAGTCCATGACAAGAAGACGATGTTGGGCCGTTAGGCTTTCGCCTGGAATGACCTTACAGTTAGTTACCCTGCCCATATGACACCGTCTGGTCAATAAGTAGTCTATTTGAGTTGAGTGGGACCCGCTCTTGTACGTGATAAGGTGCTGAGGATTTGGAAGAACGTATTCACGACGGCCAGATCTGACGCAGTACAGGTTCTGAGAATATTTTCTCCCTCTGTATTGCGAAGACCGTGGCCAAAACCCCCGTGAACACGTTCATACGGCTCAGCAGCCTTACCGACGTGACCGTTCAAGTCCCCCCTAACTAAGACCACTTCGGTAGACGATATAGTAAGTAGCACCTCTTCATACTGCTCCCAGAATGTCTCCTTTTCGGACGCGCTACATCCCGCCTGGGGAGCATAGGCACTGATTAAGTTTGTGGTAACGCCCTCAATCAGTACCTTTACTCGCATCAAGTGGTCGCATCGACGGTCAACTTCAAGGAGCCCATTCTGAAGCTCTTCAAAAAGCACTACCGCCACACCGTTTCTACCGGAAGGTGACCCAGTGTATATAAGCCTATAACCCTGTCCGATATTACGGGACTTATTACCCTTCCAGCGAGTTTCCTGGAGGAAAGCACACTGGACCCGACGTCTCATTAGTACATCTGCGAGTTCCCTGCATCGTCCGGTTAGAGAGCCAATATTCCACGTTGCAAAGCGGAGTTTCCGTCTGGGTCTTTAGCCGTGCCCGTACTTGACACGGTAGCCCTTGCCCACTTGTCGCAGGTGTAGGGCGATGTGCCTGCGCGTCGTTTTGCGGCGACGCCCTAGTCGTACCCAGTCTCATCTTTGTTCGTTCCATGTTATGGCGAGTTATGGTTTTTAGTGGAGCGATTGCCATCTGACCTCCAAAACCCCTTTGTGGGGAGAAACCGGGGGGAGAAAGATAGGACAGATAGAAAAAGGGAAAAGATGGGTAGAGGGAGAGGGTAGGAAAAAGGAGAGGATTAAAAGAAGGGGACACCACTTTTATGGACTGGACGGAGGTTATAACAAGTGGTGGCTCGAGGATCCGGGGTCGCGTACCCGTATGCCCAAGAACAAATATCGGACAGATATTAGTCAGGACACCCTCTGAATATAATGTTAGGTTTTGTAAAAAAAAGAAGGTAGTTAATAAATAATAAATAAATAATATATAAAAGCATTTTTCTATTTTGTAAGCGTAAGCCTTTTTGTAAGCGCAATGGTTATGAGTTCAATCTCCACTTGGTGATGAATATGTTTAAATTATTAATTTCCTACTCCAGGAGTTTATAAAAATTAGGACATATTAATAGTTATTTTTTTTTTGTTATATCAGTAAGGGAACATTGGGGAAATCGAGAATTTCAACAAGATTAACAAAGAAACTATGAAATAGTAAAACATCCACATGCTATTATTGTTCTTTTGACCTAAATGTTGCATCTGTACGAACATAAAAGCCGTACAGTCCAAATATTACCGTAACCGTTAAAAAAGCTTGAAAAAGCTTGAAAAAGCAACGGCTAGGGCTCTACAACTTGAAGCTACACTATATTTTGCAATGCAAGTAAGTACAGATAAGTAAGTTCGATTCAGTATCTCGAGCGGTCATGAATCATGTATATAGTTAAGGCTAACTGGGATACCGATAAATCTTGAAGAGACGCGTTCTGATATCGTTATTGCTTTTACTATGTTCCTGTTTTCATAGTAATTCAATTGTTCATATTCATGTCAAGGAATATGAATTGTATTTTTTTGTCATATGTATACCCATACATTTTTTAAGGTTCATACTTTATCAGCACACATAGCAACAGCAAAGTAGGCAGAGGGAACCTAGTGTTCCCCAGTTTCCACTGATTTCTGGAAGCATTGTGTGTTGAGTGACAGAACTCAATGCCGCGCTTTGTCTTGTTACCAGAGCGAAGAATTTAATTTCGCCAAAGAAAGTTTAAGTTCGAGGGAATTGACGTCGCGCACTTGTACCCCTACACCACGACTGACTTCTAACCACTTGTAAAATATAGCATGTTAGATTGCGATATAAATAAAATATTAAATATGTAGCACAGTGGGACAGTGTCTGAATGTGGGTTCAAAGCTCGTTGAACGGAGCGCCAAACGCTACGGTCTCTACATACCTCTTTCGCCTCGTCCACTGTCATCAACCTCTTCATACATGCCCTCCGGGGGGACCTCATGCTTTTTACGTGACCTTCATCCAGTATCTTTGATACTGTGTTTTCGAAGGTCAACCGAGGTCTCCCCCTACCTCTCTTACTGCTCACTTTTCCATCATAAATCTTTTTTGCCATTCTTTTATCACTCATTCGTTCGACGTGCCAAAACCAGCTGAGCACGTTCTTCTTCATTCTCACCGTGACATCCTCGCTAGCACCTACCATTCTATGTACCTCTTCAGTGCGGATTCGATCAGCTAAGTAAGTTCATTCTTCTGCACCAACGCGCAGCTGTGCTGACGTTTCGCCGTCTCATCAATGCAGCTAAGGCTCCGTTAACCTTGTTACCGGCAGCAATATACTGATCCAAATGTATATTTTGTTTAATATTAGTATTAATTTAGTTTTAAGTTTAAAATAGAATAGTTATATGTTATCTCTATATATAATAAGACAGTAAAAATATTTTGTCTGTACATTTAGTAATTTTAACTGAAATGGATAGAGGGACACTTAAAAAGAATAATAGAAAGCAAAAATATTTTTTTTGAATTTCTTGTCTGTCTGTCTGTCTGTCGACATATTTTTGTCCACATTTTTCTCTGAAAGTACTGAACCGATTTACTTGAAAATTTCACCAATTGCTTTGTTTTAACTTAACTTAACTACTAAAGTTTAGTTCATCAAAATCGGTTCATTAAAAAAAAGTTATCGTCATTTGAAAGAAGTCGTAATTAATTCAACACAGAGATAAAGAACGATCTTGAAAGAAATATCAAGTAAATACAAAGATTTTTTGGTTGGTTCGTTCATATAATATATGTAACTACTACTACTAATTTAAAAACTGTACAGGAGTTAATATGCAATTATTACAGTTATTTTACAAAGAATATTATGAATCCTTCAAATCAATAATTTAACATTTAAGGCTGTTTCTGAATGAGTAAATTAAATTATTCACTGACATCAGCACATTTGTTATATAGGTAAAAAGAACAAAGTGACAAAAATATATACGTGTAATAAATAATTAGCTTTATGTATATTTTATAAATATCAAATATCAATAATGGTCGTATTTTTCTATTTAAAACCATCAAAAATTCTTTGACGATAATGTCGTTAAAAAATCATATTAGAAGTCATTATAGTTGCCAATCAATTCTGCTTATTAAATCAATAATCATGTATTTTAAGCGGGCGAAGCCGTGGGCGAGCCGCTAGTATGTAATATGAACTTTCATATTTTCAAACAATAATGTGGATCGGCTAACTTTCAACGTGGATAACTTTTAAAATAAAAACAAAGTTTAATAAAAATACATCTTTTAACTGCTTTCAGTTGTGTATAAGTTTTATGAAAAAAAAAGTATGTTAAAGATAAATTTTATTATATTATTTTATTTTTATCCATACTATATACTTATATTATTAATTCTAAAGTAACTATGTCTGTCCGTGCCGAAATCACAGCCGCTGATACGATTTTGATAAAAGTTCATGTGGAGAATACCCACACAAGAGTTATTTTCTTTTATTGAGTGTTACTTATATTATATATACTTGTTTGAGGCCGGTCGTGGCGCAGCGGCACGAGATGTGACTGTGAAACCGACTGGTCGTGGGTTCGATCCCCACTCGAGGAGATGAAATATTTACTTAAATTTATATTTCCATTTCTTCGCTCTGGTGTCGAGGTTAAGCGCGGCGTTGAGTTCTGCCACTCAACACGCAATGCCTCCAGAATTTGGCAGAAAGTGGGGAACGGGAGTGTCTTAACACTAGGTTCCCTCTGCCTACCCTGCTGTGTGCGGGATACAGCGTGAAGCTGATTTATTTTTTTTTTACTTATATTATAATATTTTTATAATTTATTATCTATCATTTCAAAGTAAATATGCAGAATTACGACAAGTTCAATGTGCGCTATAAAAATGCAATCTCGGTGGAAAAGTGCAGAACTCATTTCCACGATCTGACTCACTGATGTAGCAAATTAAAATAACTTCCATAATTACTCCTTTAAGTGCCTACTATCACTTATAAGTATTATTAAACTAGTTTTTCTTTATTTTTTTTTTATCTTTACAGTCAGACGCTGTGTCACTGCTCCACGGTGGACTTATAAATCAACACTTAAATATTCTTAGCTCTTATAGGTTCTTTGTTAACCACCAACGCAAAAGGAGTGTTATAAGTTTAACGACTTTATCTGTCTGACTTTATGACACTAGCTCCTGAATTGATAGATCGATTTGAGTGCGGTTTGTTTTAAACGATAAACGAGGGTTTTTTAAACTCTAAATTTTGCTAGTCTTCGGGATTAATTAAAAAGAACGTAGATGTCAAGATACATTGTTTATTTAAGTAAAAACATAAACAGAATATTTTTTATCAAAATTTATTCAAAATGTATTAATTTGAAAAAAAATAAATATTTATTACAAAAAAACGTCAAGCCTATACTAAAATTATTCACAAGTTTCTCTATTTGTACAATTTGTTGAGCATATAGCTAACTCGTACAGTAAAATGTGTTTACTGCATTTTATATAACGTATCAGTTAGACACAGCCAGTTTAAATATTTAGAGGTCGTTTGAAATAGGAGTCGGAAATTTCGTGTACTGGAAGTAAAATGTTAATATCAACATTATTTAGGCGCCCGGCCGTTAGTAGAGATAAGATAAATATTGGCGGTACCCTCGATGTTTAACTGGATTCAACAGTTCTTCCTGATATAATTAAATTAAGCACAATAACTGAGCTACAATTTAATTATGTTAATATTTATGTGTTATTTGTTTAATTATCTGAAGAATATATATATAAAATTTTCAAACGATTTAATTAAATAAAAATAGGAGAACAAACAATATCCCGAATCGGATTCGAACCCACAATGATCACGTTTATAATCAGACGTCTCGGAATAGCCTCTGAGAATTTCACATTAAAAGTACATGAAAGAGAGTATGAAAACAAATAATATACGTAATTAACCCTCAAGAAACACCGACGTGAATAGATATAAAACAGGGCATTGTTCACAATATTTGTGGTACAACAATGGTTGTAACGAGGGCTGTGTCCGCTCGGCGCTGTTAAAACATTCTTTCAGTTTTAAAATGAAACAAAAATAGTAAAATCACGTGAGAATAATTTGTATCGGACAACTGTTGCACTTTAAACATTATGTAGTTGTTGGTGGTGATGATGATGATGATGATGTGATATTTTACGTACATATACATATGTAGAGTAGGTCACAGGTTCAATTATCAAATTTTGTTCGTACATTTCGTTCTTTCAATCGATAGTACAGCCTTGCTTTGCTTTTACACTACCTCGGGAAGTGTATGTAGTCTCTGAGAGAGAAATTCTCAATATTCATACGGAGCGGAAAAAATAGGATTTTCCGTTTCATAGTCCACACAAACGAAATTGCGGGCTGTAGTATGTAGAATATAATAAAATGTATTAACGTGTTGTTCTTGCAAACAATCCATTAAACGTCATAACTTTTGATTGAAAATAAACTTTGTTTAATATCAGCGGAGTAACGTTCGGGGCGCTAATGAGTTAACGACGAAATGTTATTTAGAGTTTAAATTAATTATTCATTATTACTTTACAAAAGCACGTGTTGGGAAGCTGATTGAGGAATATTATATATATTTTAGTTATTTGTTGGAACTTATTCAGATAAGCTATAATATAAAATATACTCAGGTATATTTCTTCGTTGGCTTCACGCTGTATCTCGCTCCAAGTAGGCAGACGAAACTTGGGAACTTAGTGTGAAGACACTCCGTTCCTATTAAAACACGTCTGTTCTCCACTTTCTGCAAAATTCTCGAGACTTTCTCGAGAGTGGCAGAAAACAACGTGTTGTTTTAGCTAGGTGGCAGAGTGAAGAAATGAAAATATTACATACTTCATTCCCCCAAGTGGGAATTGAACCCACAAGACTCACGTTTACAGTAGCACGTTTATGGACACAACACCACGACGGTCTCAATTAATTTAACGATTATTTTTCTTGGTTTAAGTATTTTCGACTTGATACCTTTCAGATAACTATTTAGATTACCTTGTAGTAAGTTATGTGTATATTTAATATGAATTATTAATTAGATTTTCATTAATTTAGTTATGTTGACGTCATAGTTCAGTTCTAGACAATAATATAGGGTAACTAAACCGACCTGACATTTTCCTTGATATAATGTGGAAAGTTATTACTTAAAATAATATAAAATTTCACAAAAAATATAAATACAACTATTTATAGCCATATAATATCCCCTTATAATTTAACAATCAGAAAATTCTTTAAGATTGAGAAAAAATCATATAATGGCGTGAATCTTGTTCAAACCTAATTGAATCATTGCGGGAGCTTTTGTAATTTGGCTTTTAAAGTTTGAAGCTGACTGTAGTTGAAGAAATATATAGTTAAATATAATTAATAGCATTTTTATTATGACTCATGGTAATATTCCTTTGGCGCAGGATGACTGTAAAAACGACAGGTTGTGGGTTGGATTCCCATTCGACGGATTGAAATATTTAATAAATTTTAATTTCCTGGCTCTAGTAATGACTTAATTTGAGACGCTGAGTAAATAACGAAACTCAAAGCCACTACTTGTGACTTTTATATTTCTTTTGACGTACTAAAATCAATTAACACGAGTTGATAATAAAAGGTAGAGCCGCGCACCAAAAAGAAAATTAAAAACTATTATTTTATATTCCATACTTTCAACAACGACATGAAGCTATAATTTATTTTAATTCGCGTTGAATATAATTTTTGGCGACCATAAATCACAATCAGTCACGTTTCTAAATAATGGTTTTAACGCTTTTGGCACCAACGCCCAAGGAAACGGTTTTTTCCTTTTAACGTAAATTTGTGCAAATATTTTACAAAATCAAAAATGTAATTTATCTAGCCAAATAGCTTATTTGTGACTGTTTAAGATAACATTTTTACAATTGTTTTGCTTTGTATGCAAAGGAGGCGCGTTAGATAGAAATAGATATATATATTTTATTATTTCTTATCGGCGGCTTAAGATTTAAAGTTAATTTACGGTTGTGGGTTCGATTCTTACTCGGGAGAATGCGTTATTTTAATTTTCTTATGTTGGTAAATAGTCAAAGCGCGACATTGAGTTCTGTCACTCAACACGCAATGTTTCGAATATTGGTCGGAGTAAGTGAATTAAGGGAACGGAGTGTTTTAATACTAGATTCCCTCTGCCTGCAGGATCCTGCTACGCTAACTTTCTCTTTTACGTTGTAGGCTACAATGAGCAGCTGGGAAGAATAGGGTTTTCTATTAGTCAAATAGCTTAAACAGAATATACGTGAAGCTAAAATAATATTTGTAAACCGCCACCTAGCAATAAGTTTTTTCAAAAAAAGTGTTTTCTTCTTCTAGGGTAGGCAGACTGCCAGCAAAGCACAGCGTGAAACTGTAAAAAAACGTATTTATATAACGTATTTAATTACAGCTGATTTGGTTTATAAGCCAACAAAAGGAAAACCAACTAAATATATTCATTGTTTTGGTTCAAATATCCAAATATAATTAAATATGTAACTCTGTGAACAATGTCGTGTTCAATTGCAAATACATATATTGAACCGCACTGTAATTAAAGGTTTACGTTCCAGCGAATGACCGAATGGAATACTTTAAATGTTGATTTAACGTTAATCTAATTTTATATATAAAATTCCTGTTGATGTTATAAAATAATTAGTTATTTAAGTATGTCTTGTATGAGGCCAGTCGTGGCGCAAAGGCACAAAGTGTGACTGCAAAATCGACTGGTTGTGGGTGCGATCCCCAATCGGAAATAAAATATTTATTTAAATTTATGTTTCCATTTCTTCGTTCTGGTGTCAAGGCAAAGCGCGGCGTAGAGTTCCGCCACTCAACACACAGTGCCTTCAGATTTTGGCGAAAAGGGGGGAATCAAGGAAAAAGAGTCTTTAAGACTAGGTTCTCTCTGCCTACCCTGCTTTGTGCGGGATACAGCGTGAAGCTGATTTAATTTAATTTTTTGTATGTAATTATTAATAAATTGCCAAAATAATCTATCTATCCAAATAGATGATAACAAAATTAAAAGAAGAATTATTATTAGAAAAACTGTTTTTTTTTTCACGTATTGGAATAAAACAACCACTAACTTTACTTGAATGATTGTTGGTCTTATTTTCATTCCCTCGAGTAGTTCCTTAATATCTTACTAACGATTTAATTAATGACTCTAGACGTGGTGCAGGTGCACATTCGTGTGACTGTAATGGCAACAGGTGGCGGGTTCGACTCCCACTCGCGGATATGAAATATTTCATATTTCTTCGCCCTGGTGTCGAGGCGATGAGTTCCGCCACTCAACACATAATGACTCCAGCATTTAACGGACAGTGAGGGGCGCACTATGGGCAATTGAGGTCTGTATCAGATCAAAAATCGATAACTTTTTTATTTGTTAAGATAAACAATTGAACTTTTGCACAAGCATAAAGTATAATATGGCGCTTTAGGTAACGTTCAGATATTATAATTTTATTGGAGTATATATATATTAAAAAAATAAAGAAAAGAATAAACTAATCATTTCCTTAGTCTACACTACTTATAGTAGTAATAAAAATGTATTATTAAATTAGTTTATTAAAAAACAATGTTTCTTAAGCTGTTATCTATTTAAGTAAGAAATTACGCGTACACGTATACTTATTTAATAAAATATAAAATTTACAAAAACTGATTTACAAGTAGAATAATATTAGAAATGAATGTATATTATATGATGAGTATATTATATTTAATTATACTTGGTGAACTTCGGGATCCATAAAAAGTTCATTCAATTTTAAAAGATCTAGAGTATCTTCATCAAGTGCCTTCACACTTTTGCTATACTCTTGTGTTTTACTATGACTGGAAATGTACGGATCTGATGTGTAGAGAAGACTATGAAATACATCCTCATTTGTAGCTGATCGAGAGCACTTTCTGGCATTATGTAGGCGAAATTTTTGATAATCCTTATTATGGGATTCTTGTGCACCTTGTGCATTCTTGGGATCTCATTCGTTTGTTAAATTCCTTAAATATATGTATTGCGCTTTTGTTAAATCAAAATAAATAAAAACATTTAATGCCTCTTGATCCGATAGCATTTTGCTCTGGCTTGCGTTTTCTATGAGATTCAAATATAGAGACATTGTATCTCGATCAGCAAGCCTTAATTTTTCCACGAGTTTTGCTTCTATTTCTCCTCCTATAGGACGTAAGCCCTGGACGTAGGCATTGCAAATGTGTGTGTTCAAAGCCATATTCACTAAATTACGCGGTACTTTTTCGCCTCTTCATTGATTCTGATGGGTCCCCATAGGGACACAGGGTCTTCCGCATTTTCCAGAAGATGTCGATGGTGAGTTCTCAGATGATACTTCTTTAAAGATTGGTAAGGTTAACAAATATTCAGAATCAAACTAATTTTCGTTGTTATTTTAAAAAAACTAATCTTTTTACCGGGACGCTTCTGTCCATTGTTTATTAAAGTAACGAATAAGATTCCTTTGAATGTCGCTGATAATAAAACATATGTTGTCTACAGAAACATGATACTTTTCTTTAAGAAATATTAATAGCTAATATTGATTGCTTCAAGTTTTTTTCCTCCTTCAATGTATGGGTATAATTCACGCTTGGAACACTTGAAAGTATTAGCCATTTTGAAATTTAGTGAAGTTACTTAACAATCAAACGTCTGTTAGTAATTTTATTACTAATTTGTAAGAGTTTTATTAAATTAATTCACTCTATTTATATAATTTCATAAATGAGGGTATTGTGCATTTTATTAATTAGTTATACCGCAAAATGTGTGCAAAATGAAGATAAAACGTCATTTTATTAATAAATAACAATAATTTAATTGAAATTTACTGCAATCTAATTAATTAAATAGTACAACATTAGAAATTTCAATAGATAGAGTTTTCTTGTTCCCTGACTTATATCGTAGTTTTCGTGATAACTTCTACAACCGCACGTTTCCGCAGCTGATTTTTATAAATGTTATTTATGAATATCTGGACTATAAAACAACATCAAATATAACGCGTCGGTAGACGTCGGTAACTGTCAAAAGTCTCGATGAACTTTAAGCACGTACTTTTTTTCTCTTCACTTATTGTTAATATTTTTTATAAGAATATAGTCACAAAATCCACAATATAATAATTGTTTTAAAATCTACATACTATAGGCTTTTTAAAAATATATAACACCTTATACCTATTCACACATTTTTTTTAAGGAAATTAAGTTTAAAGTACCGATGCGAACAACCTGAAATAGACATTCTTACGTATTACAATTTTTCACAATTAAAAAAAATATATTCCAAATGTAATTCACGAAAAAATAATTCATTACATTAAAGGTCCACTATTATACTATTAAAAAAAAAAAAAAAAGTGCGTCAGGGACGACTTTAGTAAAAATGAATTTTGATCTGCCGTTGTTCTACCATTATCCATAGTGGGGCGGAGTGTCTTAATGTTAGGCTTTCTAATTGCGGGATAGAGCGTGAAATAGCAAAAAGATATCCTACTTAACCAGCGTATACAACGTCGATAGCATCAAAATTTATATAATGTGCAACTACTATTCTAGTACAAATCACATTTTTACGATAGCATCTTAGCAATAAAGTGAGAGGCGAGAGCGAGTATTAAAGTAGGTACCTACACTACAGCCGTAACATGCTATTTCTAAAAAAATGTGAGGCCAGCAGTGGCTCAGGGGTAACGCGACGCGGTAGTAGATTCGATTCCTACTCGATCAAATAAAATATTTATTGAAATTATATTTTCATTTTTTCGCTCTAGTGTCGAGGCAAAGAGCGGCGCTAATTCCGCTACCCAACACACAATGCCTCGAAGAAACACAGCGTGTGCGGGATACAGCGTGAAGTTGTTTTTTTTTAATTATTGAGACTATAATAAAAATACTACATAGATACTTTCTTATGGATAGAAAACAGGAGAATGGAAGGAACAGTTTTCACAAAAAACCTTTTAACATAGTGACAAACTCAAAAATAAAGTGTTCGTATGGTAAATTCGTGCAATTTTTATCTAGTTTTCAATTTTTCTCTTCCTTTTGTTTTACATAATTTCAAAATGCTGTGTAAATCAACTTTCTTTCACAAAATCTTTATGTAAAAAGCATCCTAAATCTAATTCTACAAGTAGATGTAGTATTCTATAATTCAAAGCACGTGAAGATGTCTAGTGTATGCTTCATATGCGATATATATGATGTGTGTGTGCTTCATATTTCACCGACACTCGCACGTCTGTTAGAAAATTGTTTTAAAAGATACTAGTTGTAAAATATAGCTTTTCATTTTAACTTTGAATATCTACTGTAAGTATGCACATATAACTATTATATGATATACTGTCTTAGGAAATAAAAAAAGTCTAAGCTCCATGAACTTTGGAAACCCAGTTTTAAATTATGGAAGTAGAAAAAAATATTTACAAAAAAAAATACTTTTACCTTCACGCTATCCCATAGCTATTATACAGTGAAATCACATTATAATATGCTATGGGATTATATATTTTCGAAATTGGAATCGAACTAACAACCTGTGTCGGTTACAGTTGTACCCCTGCATCATGATTGGAATCAAAAAATAGCTTATTGTTATCAAAAAATACAGATTTTATTTCCGCAAAATATATAAAAACAAATTCACCAATATACAGAACGTCATCGCTTTTTATACTATTATAATGTAAAACTTTATAAATCAAATTAAAAATAAATAAAAACAAATTAAGATAACATCGCTAGTAAAATAACTTTAAAAACAATTCTTATGAACCTAATACTTTATCAACTTAACATTGAAGAGTCCCTGAAAATCGAAATTGATTGGCGCTGCGTCTTTGACAAAGTGATACAAACTGGCGAGTAATTTCTCCTCATTAGATGAGCCGAAAATTTTTCAAACGAATTTCTCCTTACCTTAAAACGATAAAAGTAAGTTTTTTTAAGTTCGGGTGATATTTTTTATTACAAAATCATACAGGTTTTAGTACAAAATCATATAGGTTGTGTATATCATATAGGGTGTGTGTATCATATAGGGTGTGTGTGTTTAGTACAAAATTATATAGGTTGTGTAAGTATAATATTATATTATGTTATAACAATTATCCTTCTAATATAACAAAATATAAAACACCTGGCTCTAGAAACGAGCTTTTAAAATTGACAAAAATAATTTCACATTTAAAATTATAATTATCTTTTTGTACATTTGACTTTGGAATCAACGTAAATAAATGGTAAATTGCCAAAACAAAAGATGTAATATTATAAAAACTAAATGAAGTCAAAGCAGCAGTAGAATGCTCATTTCTTTACATTTGATTCCGTCAGTCAATATATTTTTGTTATGATTTTTCGTACAATTTTTCCATTTATAAAGGAAAAATAAACATTTCAAAGTGATCTCACAACTATCACTCACACTATTTAAACTTACCAACTCCGCCATAACGGCCTCCAAAATCACATTTATTAAAGTCATTTTGTATATAAAAGTAGGCTCATATAATAATATTCCGGTAACGACACTAGCACATGGTCCCACATAAATGTAACACCAACACTAACATGTCATATCTTCGTCGCCGCAGTTTCCGTATATTTGGAACATAGCGCCTTCTAATGTGCACGTTGGTATCATTTAATGCATTTATGTATATAATATTTTGTCTGTTCGCTGTTTCGGTGTTTTAGAATATATTTGATATTACACCAAATAAAGATTTATGAAGGAAAACTGAGCGATAAGAGAGGTAGGGGGAAACCACGATTGACCTTCGGAGTTATTCGAAACAACAGTATCAAACAGATGGAGGAAGGTCAAATAAAAAGCATGAGGACCCCCCTAGGGGCATGTATGAAGAGGTTGATGGCAGTGGACGAGGCGAAAGAGGTGCCTATAAGGCGACCGTAGCATTTAGTACTTTATTCTCTTTGAGTTCCCCGCTAGGAATATAGCGTGAAGCTTGGTTAAGTTAAAACATATTTTATTATTCTAGATGTTTTTACATTATGTGAAATGGAACATAGTGGGGACCTTCCGTTCCCCACTTTCTGTTATGTAATAGTAATAAATTAATATCGTTTTGTTTCCTATTTTACTCACAATTACATACTACACATTAGGAGGTAAATTAAAAGGGAATGAACAAAGGAGCTAAAAACATGTATACGTAAGTAAAGCCTACATTTCGTGTGTCGAATAAGAAATTCTTTATCTATGTAAATAAAAATGGTCGGATTTTCACACTTATATCTTGATTTGATTAATATTATATCTAAAAAATATCCAAAATTCAAATGGAAATGCTAAAATTAAAAATTTTATTTCCTCCAGTATGAATCAAACCCACAACCTGTTGCGTTTACATTCACACACTTTTGCCCCTGCGCCACGACTGCCTTATTATTATTTTTTTGCTTTCAATAATTGATAAAATATCTGTTTAGAGTAAAGTAGTATCTTTAAATAAAGCTTTAGGATCATTTTAAATTCTGGACAGGCGCTGAGTTAAATGCGCGTTCAACTCTTAACTTTGGAACACGGTGGATAAAATTTTAGTATACATTTAAAGTAAAGAGGTATGAATAATGTATATATAAATGGAAAATATTATGGACGGACAGTATTAAATATGTTAGTTATACAGGGTGGAAGTGTAAGCACCACTTTAAATGAAACCACAGTTTTAACTACTCTATAAAAGCCTACTATAAATCAGAAAAAAAAATTCCAAAAATGAAAAAGTAATTTTTTCAAACAAAATAAATAAAAAAATTGTCATTTTAAAATAAAACGCCATTTGTAAGGACGACTCACGCACACATAAACCTATCAAAGGAACACCGCCGTACACGGTTCATTCCGAAATCGAGTCGTATGTATTGGCGAAAAGGTTCAAAGTTGTCTAACCTTTAGCAGTATTTTTGTACTAGTAAGTGTTTATGTTATTGGGATCTATACGTAATCGCGTCACACGAAATACAGGTATGGATAAAAATCGTGAAATGAAAAAAAATCCTACGTCCAAGCTGTTGAGGCATCTTGATTAATTTCTTTAGGTATAGGTTTGGAATATTTTACCCTATATGCTGTTTCCGTAAATGGAGCGCTGCCTCTTCCACCCTGTATAGTCAATTTGTGCCTGGTTTTAGACGAGAAAATGGTGATCGATATTCTCTTCGTCTCCGTATAAGATTTTATGTTTTAAAATCTTAAACCAAAAATACATATAATAGTCTTACACTCATATTGCACCTTACTAGGGTCATCAATACGTTTATTATTTTCTTTTTATTTTTCTTCTTTTGCACAGATTAATTTTATTTATAATTATAAAAACAAAAGCCCCGACTGCATAAAACTATAAAAAAATATTTGTAGAAACAAAAACTCCGACTGCATCATAGAAAAGAAACAAGCCCAATAGTTAATTAGGATTAGCAGTTGGGACCTCTTTAAATTATGCGGGGTTCCTGGTAAAGATTTTATTTATTGAAGAATTACTTATAGGTCCCGACTGTTAATCCTAATAAACTATTGGGCTTGTTTATTTTCTATGATGCAGTCGGAGTTTTTGTTTCTACAAATATTTTTTTATTTTTAATTTTTTTGTTAGAATTTATTATGGAATGATAATCATGATATACCTTTTTGAAATTCTGAAATTGAGCTCTTGAATTTAATACCCATATTGTAGTATTGGAAACGAAAATATTTTTTTCACTAAGTCCAATGGTGTACCACAGCCGCCATGATTATTTTTTACTAACGTCACCTATCTAAGAACACTTGGGCTGCTAATACGAATCTAACGATACCTCAAATATGTAAATCCGTTCAGCGTCTGGAGATACGAGGTAATAAAGAATATTACATACATACAAAATACGCGCGAAAAACATGACCCTTCCTTAGCAGTCGGGAAAAAAGAAAATAAACAAGCACAATAGTTTATTAGTATTAACGATCGTGACTACCTAACTAAGAACACTGGGGCTGCTAATACGTATCTAAGGATACGTCAATTATATAAATCCGTTTAGCGGTTCTGGAGATATGAGATAATAAAGAATATTACATACATTCATACAAGATACGCGCGAAAAACATAACCCTTCCTTAACAGTCGCGAATACTTATACTTATATCCTCTCAGCTCCCTCCACTACTCAATACACAATGTTTTTGAAATGGACGAGAAGTCAAAAATGGATTTAAATGTCATTGGGAGATAAGTGGGAACACAAACAATTGACATTGAATTGATATGAACTGACTCCAGATTATATTTCCTAGCCTAGATTCTAGACTTAGATATATTTTTTAAGCAGTTTTTTAGTTTCACGCCTAGGCCCTCCGTTTCCCGTTAAATCATTTCTGCTTCCCACTTTCCGCTGACTTCTTGAGGCATGTTGGGTGGCGTTTGCCTCGTTACCAGAGCCAGGAAATATATTTTTTTGCATTACACTGTATCCTGCATTTCCCCAAATGGGTATTAAACCCACAAGCGTAGAGTTTAACCGCACCCTTGTGGCTCTACCCCACGACGTCCTCAAAAACGTTTCTAAGTATTACACAACATTCTCTCCTTACCAATTAAAACTCGCCCTGCTACATTTGATATTTCACCCAATCTTCCAACCATAATCATTAGGGAACTCTAATTTATCACATCTCGATCTCAAAATTCGAAACAACAACCGATGATAACTCTTAACTCCAATAAGCCACATAAATTATATGTCATTTGCAACGAGTGTTGTTACAAGTTATATCGAATAACTAATTTGTAGAAGACAAATTGACGTTCTGAATAAAAATACACAATTATTGATTTACTTACCTTAATTGTTTTCGTTTATTTTAAAAACATATATTATGTGGAGAGAGTGTGTTTTTTCATTATATGTTTTAATTTTATAACATGTGGTATGTTTATTATTATTAACTAAATATTTTATATGTAACTTTCTTCACTTAACACGTCCCTAATATTTTTGATTAAAAAGCTTTCTTTCTATTAATATCACAACATTTAGAATTAAAGTGAAATCAAAATAAAGAGTACTTTGCTTAACCCGATCAATAAAGTAAATAAAAAAACATAGTAGTCCAAAAACAGTTATTTTATCAAGTAGAAAGCAACCATCGCAAATCAAGTAAAATAATATCATATTTCTAATGCAATATTTAAAAAAAACTATTAAAGTCCCAGTCTTTTGTTACATTAATATAATTTTAATTTAATTCTTGAACACAGCTTTACCCTTTAGTATTATTCTTTTCGAATTCATGAACATGGAAAATTGAATGTTTACGTGAGCACTCGATTAACTTTTGTATTGTATTTCAAAGTCTAAAGAACAGCCACAAAGCAAATGTATTTTGTATTTATTGTAATGACGAAGAGTTTAAGAATGAAGAACAGTTTAATATATTTTATATTTCAGGCAGTTATCAAAATTTCATTATAGCCGTAGTGTACGCAAAGAATAAAGATAGTTTTTTTAGCTCTAAGCTTTATCCCGCACAGCTGGGTAGGTTGAGAGGACCTTTTTTATCGTAAGGAAACCCTTTTACGGATATGTCGCCAAAGTGGGCACTTGAGTGAGTTTTGTGGGCCTCATGGACCGGCAAATAAAGGCCGTCCACAATACTCAATAAGACCTCATGGTCTGTGGCGGTTGAACAGGAGCCTCTTCAACCACCACAGGCCAAGGGATTCTTCCAAATCCCGGAAGTGGAGAGACCTTCGACCTTCGTTTGACCTTGCATGTTAAAAAGTGGAACTCAACGCTGCGCTTTGCCTATATACCAGAATGAATGAAGAAATTAATTTCCTCCAGTAGGAATCGAATCCACAACCCGTCGCGTTTACAGTCACACTTTGTGCCTCTGCGCCACGACTACAGACAGACTAGTTCCCCTTTGAAATTGGTATTCTTATAAAGTCATATAAATGATTATATACAAAGCAAATAGCATTTATTAACCACACACCACGATTGTGGTTTCTATCAAATTAATTCAAATTCATATCATACGACTCAGAGACCAAGCAATTAAATATGGGATATTCCCCATTAAAAGGTATATTAAATTAATGGAGAGCCGAAGTGTCTTAATGGAAACGGAGTGCCCCTAATTTCCCGGGTTTCCCCTGTCTACAATAATACTACGCAGGATAGAATGTGAAACTAAAAAACTATATTGTGTTCATACTAATGTCTCGAAATCAGGGCAAAAATATAGAACGGAGTGTCTTATGTCTATACGTAGTTCTACTCCGCTTTGAGAGATAATGCGTGATGCTAAATGCGTGCCACTTCGTTTTCGTATGGCGTAAGTTATCGCATTTTGCGTTACCGGAGCAGAATAATCAAACATGTTTCCCTCGAATGAAAAACGAAGCTACAACCATCGCGATTATAATCAGACGTCTCACTGCGTCAATGCGTCATAATTTTTTCTAGTTACATATATATTTTATACTTATAGTATAAAAGAATATTCTTTTTCTTGTACTTAGCTCATTTATTTGAATCAAAATAATAATGGTATGATTTTCCTTCTCAATTTCAGATAGAAAAGGCTTTTCAACGAATTTCACTTCGAAAACCAAATGTAGATTGACAAACGGTTGCTTCAGCATTGTGTTTTTTACCTTATCATATTTTCGAGGACAAGTCGATTATATTTTTTGAGGTCAAGAGGTATTGTTTAAGGGATATGATTTTATCTAAGAAGTAAGAAGGGAACGTGTCTTAGTTCTCGGTCCAACTCTACCTTTATATATGCGATATAGGCCTACCAAATATTTTTTTAAGTAATCTACACTCAAATGCCTATTTTTCTAAATATATGTATCTTTTTATTCATGGAAGATACGAGAGAGACTCATACTGTATAACAGCATTCTCCACTAAAACAGAGAGTTTTAGTTACATTATGTCAACGAAAACTAAAATATATTTTTAACTTTTCCAACTCCGAATCGATACTATAAATATATATAGAGTTCGTGAGAAATTTTCCACATGGTATAATAATCATACTAACATTACAAAAACTACTCAACCGATTACCATGAAACTTTGTACACATATTCTTAGAACTATAAGACAGTAGATAGAATACTCTTTATTAAAAAAATATTTATAAAAACGAAGCTGCGTTTGAGTCTTTAGTATATAATATTTTATTTCATGCAATTTTGTAGATATTTACACAAAAAAGTTAAAATAAGATAAAAATCAATTACAATGTGTCCAACAATAAATGGCGTGAAAACGCTTGTTTAGTCTTAAACAAGTAGAAATAAAATAAGTTGTTTCTGAGTATAAATGCTATCTCATTAAGATTAACGACGATTTATTCGGTCGTATGTCTTATTTCATTTTCATTTCACCACAAACTAACTATGTATTCTTTGTAATATGTTAATAGATACGTAAAACATATATGCTATGTCAAGGCTGTCGGGCTGGTGCAGGGATACGAGCGTGCGACCGTAAACGAGATGGTTGTGGGTTTGATTCCTACTCGGAGGATTGAAATATTTAATATTTTAAGCACCTCACTCTGGTAAAAAGGCAAAGAGCGGCGTTGTGTTTGTCCACTCAATACGCAATGTCTCGAGAATTAGGCGGGAAGAAGAGAACGGGAAGTGTCTTGATAAGGGACAGAGTATCTTATCTTGCTATGTTAGGTAAGCTGCGTGAAGCTAAAAAAAGGACCGTATAGAGCTTCATAAATTTCTTGTTAATTACAAACTTTAAATTTATATTTTTTACTTTAATAAAAAGGACAAAAAAGTTAGAGAACTTTGTATCTTAAAAATAATTAAGGAGTCCAGTTGCAGCTTTTTTAAAGTTCTATTTTTTTTCTTTTAGTATACAAGAAGTCTGGTACTAGTTAATTACTGAAACTCCCACGGTATTCAAAGAAAGTACAATTCGGCATGACGAGTTGAAAGTATTGTCAGTAAGTATTATTAACATATTTTTTTATTTTTGTTACCTAATAAAACAAATCATAGATTATGTAATGAACAATTTTTTTAAAATGTTACGTAAAATTGGGAGAAAAGTAAGCAACTGAGTAACTTATCAGTAAGTTTTCTCTGTGTTAAATGCCGAATAAAGCGTGAAACTGTAAAAAACATTCAGTCGAATATATAATCTATGCAAGTGGAACCAATTAAATCTTTAAAGTAAGACTTTCAAAAGCTTAATTGGTTTGAATCAATGGAGTTAAACAATTATTTTCAGAATCAGCCATTGTATAAATTCTAAACGATTCTTACAACTATTGCTGTCAAAATATAGTAGAAATGGTAATGGTTTTACAAAGCTTGGCTTTTAAAGAGTTGATAATGTCATAATTTAGCAAGGAGTTTTATTAATTCAAACATTAAATAAATAATAATATTAACGATCAGTTAATTTAAGGAATTGGTTACATATTTCTAGTATAATTGGTTCTTGGTTTTTTCTATTTAAGTCTAGTATTAAAGATACTCCGCTCCCCATTTTGGGTCGAATTCTGTAGGCATTGCGTGTTGAATGGCGGAACTCAATGCCGCACTTTCCTCAATACCAGAGCGAAGAAATGAAAATATTAAATATTTCATTTCCTCTAGACGGGGTCGAACCCACAACCTCGTATTAAAGTCTAGCGCTTGTGCCCTTTCGCCCAATGCTGCTCAACTTTGTTACTGGTTTCGGACTGACCCTTCTTTGTTAAGCAGATTAGAGAAAATCTAGATTCATGCGGCGACAATTCATGCGGCGCTGAGTTCTGCCACTCAACACGCAATGCCTCCAGAATTCGGCAGAAAGTGGGGAATGGAGTGTCTTAACACTAGGTTCCCTCTGCCTACCCTGCTGTGTGCGATCCCGCACAGCGTGAAGCTGATTAAAGATAATTCATTCTCCTGATCGGGAATCGAACACACAACCGTCGTGATCTTAGTCACCCAGTCTCAATGAAATATATGTATACGATTTACATCAAGAAATTAATTACCATTCACGTCGTATCTCGTAGCTTTCAGATCTCGTGAATATTCAAACAGATAAATGGTTTGTGCAACTATGATGTTATGTGCTTAATAGATTTTTGTTTTGGAAATAAATTACATATATTATAATGCTATTTACATTATATGTTATGTTATATTATTTAAATTGCATAATAACATACGTAATTTATTCAGTACAGAGGCCAATTGTTACAACAAACGCAAACGCGACAGGTTGTGGGTTCGATTCCCAATTGAGAATGAAATTTTTTTTTTTTCGCTGCAGTGTCGAGGCAAAGCGCGGCGTCTGTCATTCGGGCGAGTTCTGTCATTTAACAAGCAATGTCTCCAGAATTTGATGGAAAATGAGAAGCGGAGTGTCTTAACACTAGGCTCCCTCTGACTACCCTGCTACATGCGGGATACAGTGTGAAGTGACTAAGGTAGACAAAATATATTTAAAACTGTAACTGTACTGTTTATTTCCCTGCTCCCGTAACACAAAGCGTAGCGTAGGTGGATAGCGCAGAACGGAGAGTCTTGACACTAGATCCTCTTTGCCGAAAGTTTTAATCACAACGAGTGGTATATGGAAGTAGCATAGCAGAAAGTAAAGTCCACGCAAATGAAGTTAACTATTAAATAAAATAAATATATTTGTTTAGCTTCACGCTTTGTCCCACAGACACAGTGAACCTGGTAATCTAGTGTTAAGACACTCCATTCCCATTAAGACACTTCCGTTCCCCATTTCCCGGTGTGCTGTAGAGTGACGTTACTCAACAATGTGTAAATAAATATTAATGTGTGTAATTAAACTCATGAAATCTCGACAAAATATTCGTATTGCTCTATTGTATTTCAAAGAGCAACTATTAAGTTTGGCGCTACGAAATTATCTTTATGCTAATATGCCATTATAGTTTTGTTGCACATACTGGTTACTTCTCTTTCTATATTTTTACATTTTCAGTGAACGTTGCATCAAACAAGTTACAAGTAAAAAGATATTTTTTTAAAAAATGCTTAAGACACTTGCTTTCTACTGTAAAAGCTCTTGACCTTTTTTAATGTCCCTCGAGTAAGAACCTAACGTCATGAAAGGTTGTATCTGAAATTGATGTGGATGTAAGCGTTATTTATTAAATACATGTAACATTTGTATTTTTTATTATAAGGAGGGATATACATATCTACAAATGTTAATATTTACCTATATACATATGTTTTTCTAATTTTAATAATTGAAACCATTGGTTTTTTTTATCAAATGCATATACGAGTCCCACTCAGAGGAATGAGTTACTTTCATTTCCTCTCTCTGGTGCCACAACAAAGCTCGGTACTGTCACGACATTCAACACACAGTGTCTCGAAATTGCGCAAAAAATTGGTAACGGTGGTTAAAGAGAAATTAGTGTTACGACACTCCGTCGTCTACTTCGCGGTCATTTTAAAACTATCACAATGAATCGAAAAATGATATAATAAAATAAAAATCCCGTAAATATGTCGATGTCGCGACCACTTTTACATCCAGAAAACTGCAGTTACCTTCACACAAATATATATAATTTTTATATCTTTTAATATAATATGTATGTAGAAATATTATAACAAGTATGTAGAGTTAGAGTGACGCGCTGCAATGACTCTATCGTCCCTCGACGCTCGTCACTTCCACGCGCAGAGCGTGTTGTGAGTCACGTACTCGTACTGTTCTGCAAGTCTCATGCACGTTTTCCTTGGTAATATTTTTCCACCCTTAAACGATAAAAATATATATCACTTGAATATCTGTGATTTTAATATAAAAGAGTTTGTTAAAGTTATAATATCATTAAAATATGCGTAAATATTATATACTAAAAACATATACTTCATATTAGTTTTCCAGCTTCATGCGGGTAGGCAGAGAGATCTTAGTGTTAAGACATTCCGCAGAATTTTGGAAACATTGCGTGTTGAGTGAGAGAACCCAATACCGCATTTTGCCTCGACACCAGAGCGAAGAAATGAAAATATTAAATATTTCATTTCCTCGAATGGGACTCGAACCCACAATCTGTGTATTAATTTTTAATCTTCTTTAAACAGTACAAAACAAAGTATAGTTGGATGTTTAAATAGTTCAAACTGCGATCCGTTTAATATCTTAATCTTTTTATTTAACAGCATTAAAATAATGTGGTTTTCACTAAGAGACATATTGATTCAAGGAGATTTTAATGTATAAAATATGCATATTATATAATACTACCTAAACTTGGTAATATAAAAAATATAATATCTTAAAAGTATATTTTTGTGTACTTAGAACTAATAAAGGGAAGCCGCAAGCAAAAAAATTTTATCTTATATTATGTTGAACCTATAGGTATATATTTAAATAGATATGTATTTATACTTAAGTTGACTACCTTTTTTTTATTTATTTTTATTTATCTATTACAATTTTCATTTTCACAATCTGATGTACTACTTACAAAATTAGCTAAGGCATTATTTTGCTTAATAAAAGCTAATTCCTATATTTCAAAATGGGGGAAGCCCTTAGTTATTTCTAATTATAATTATAGCTTCATAAATATGTAAGTTCACTGAACTACAGTGGGTAGTACTACTTAATTGTATCCAGTCCAACGAATTTTAATTTGGACATAACTTCCTTAACTGAACGAATTATCTTTGTTAATTACCTCCCCGGGAAAGCGACAGAATTGCGAGAAAAACATTTTATTACCTGTACAGGCAATTTTTTTTTTGTAGGTTTACGCTTTTTCCCACAAACAGGAGATAGGCAGACAACTTAGGTACCTAGTGTAAGACACTCCGTTTCCATTAAAACATTTCATTCTCCTACTTTCTATATATATAGAAATGTATATATGTATTAAATATGTACACAAAAGTAATTTTATATTGACATTAATCAATTAAAATATATTAAATTAATTCATTTTTAAATTGAGATAATATTTATTCTATGAATAACATTTTTAATAATATTATTATTAACATAAAGGTCGCATATAACAAGAACATCGCAGTCAGCATAAAATATTATAATGAATATCTAGCTAAATAAACAACTCCACATTTTCTCCTTCCTGCTCCGTCACTCGGAAGTTATGTTTTCTAAACTTTTGCGCGTTGGTCACTCGAGAAGAAAATGATTAAAATTAAGAATAATCCTGAAATCACATCTGTCTAACTGTCTACGGTTAACTTTATGGCGGCCACGACTCGTCGACCGTACTAAACGTATACTGTACCCTCACAACTCTGAGGAGCCACGTGAACGCAATCTATCAAAACAAAGCATGAGTCACGACCGCAAATTTGTTATGGGATATATTTTTATTATATTTTACAAAATACGTACGTCTGTGAAAACTAGTTATATAGGACTGATGTTAGTTTAGACATTGATTGAAAGTGTACCCGGTATACTTTATTCTAGGATAAATATTGCTATAATTTTTATAATGTAGTACATAGTATAAAATAACATCGATTTTCAGCTTTTGAAATACGGGACTTAGATTTCATATTAGTAAAATATATAAACCAGTAAGTACTGACGTGCGGTCTGAGAGGCCCCAGCAGGTACTGGACTTGTTAGTTTATCCTCCTCGCTTGTAAGTAGTCGCATGGTCAGTCCCTTCGTTGACATCAGAACAGGCAGTGTTCATTACAGACATCGTTACGCGCGTATTTCGTGTTTTGAAATTCCTGCGCAGCCTCTAAGACATCGCGTCAGTACTTACGTTACTTTTATGTTTTATTTGTCTTATTTTTATAGTAAACTGTTATTTTAACATATATTATAAACTATGGATACACTAGGAATTACCGGTAGTAAACAATACAGTTGTGACAAATTTACAGCCATTAAAGATATCTCGGATAATTATTAATACATTGAATCCAAAAGCGAGTTGTTTGAGACCTGTCTTGTGTTTACAGATTCCAGCGGATCAAAGTTGGACAACGTTGGTAAATATTTTAGTCCGCATTTCATAATGTCTGAGTCTTATAAATGAGGTTTATATGGAAAAAACAAAAACATATAGAGGTTATTTAAAAAAAACAGCTCGCATTTGGTATACAAAGCGAATGTTTTTATATTCTAAGGTTATCCTATGAACTTAGAATGAGTTTGCCAGAAGTACTTTGTTCTGATAAACCAGAAACAGGTGAAAATAAAGCTGAACAAGTCAAGTCAATCAAACATGCAAAAACTGACTGTGTTTATTTATTTATTTTTAACTTATATCCAAGATACATACTGTTACAAGCTGAAAAGAGATGTAACTCAAGAGTTTACCATGTTAACCATTACTTATGTTCAAACCAGCTTCTTTTCTGACGTCATTTCTAAGCATCATGTTGTCGAAGACGACGTGACGTGCGTGCCGTAGTTGATCTATATTAAAAAAAAATGTATAAAGGCCAATGAAATATACAAAGTTTATCTATATAATTTATTCATACGGCATAGTATACATATAATAAACATAGGATCATATTTTCCACATTTAGTATTGAATTTGTAAGAAAAATAATAAGAGTCAAGATGTTTATAATAACATTAAAAAGATCATTGGAAAAAAATGTAATTTTGTTTTTAATGTTTTTATTTTATTTTAAGTATACCATTATTATATATTTTACAAATTTCTGGAAAATATCAATAACAAGAACTTTACTGAGCAAAGTCTTCCTTTCAGAAAGGAATCCTTGTATAAAAGAGAACTCTTATACCGTTTTGTGGACAGAACAAAAGATCTTTCAGATGTCAATGGGTCCCTTAATTTAGGTTATTGTGGTATTAAATTTACAATTCTCAGATGTTACCAAAAGTCTTTAAGTTAGGCTTTATGTTCATAATTCTAATTATTATAATGTTCTTAAGGAAAAATAGGCCAGACGTGGCGCAGGGTTACAAGCGTGTGACTGTAAACGACACATGTCGTGAGTTGGATTTTCACTCAGGCAAATTAAATATTTTATTTCTTCTCTGGTGTCATGCCACATGCTCCCGCACGTAGCTAAATCTGAAAAAAAAAACGACATTTTATTATTTATTTTACTTCGTGCAGTAGCTAGCACTGTAGCCGGAGAGAACGGAGTGCCAAACATTACAGTCTCCACTCTCTGCATACCTTTGTCACCTCGTCATTTGTCAACAATCTTTTCATATTTTGGTCCTCATCCTAATTACATTGTCATGCATTTGTTATTATACTACAAGTGGGCGCGCGCAGCTTCTCCTGCTTATTAAAAAAACCACGAAACACGTGTTAATAAAATATTTTTAACAGTCTGAATTTATTTTTTTATAAAAATCGGTGCCGATTTAAATTTTACCGTGCGTCGTACTTCAGTCAGTCAGGTAGGTACATGTCCTTTTATATACGGCATAGTATATATATATATATATATATATATATATATATATATATATATATATATATATATATATATATATATATATATATATATATATATATATATATATATATATATATATACTATGCCGTATGAATAAATTATATAGATAAACTTTGTATATTTCATTGGCCTTTATACATTTTTTTTTAATATAGATTATTATTATCAGTTTACTGTATTTTTTGTTCAGTTTTTGTTGATATAACTAATGATATTACATTTTCTTCATGGGTTTCTCTAATATAAGAATTATTTAACTGAGCTAAAAATTTACAGTAATATGCTATGTAGGTACATCAAAACTGCTTAGCACAGTAGTAGTAAAAGCAATCTTATGATACTTTATTCTACAACGTTCGACTCTTTTTTCTAAGAGATGGGTTTTTTTTAAACATTTATTAAGATATTTTTAAGATATCTCTTCAAAATATAATAAGAAAGATATATGTAACGAATTATTATTACAATTTTAACCTACATGAGTAATAGTCATGCCCGATAGTGGTGCAGGGGCGCAAGCATGCAACTGTAAGCGTGATTAGTTCTAGATTCGATTCCCACTCAGTGAAATTAAAAATTAAATATATTCATTTTCTAGCTCTGCTAACGAGGGAAAGCGGGGTGTTAAGTTTAACTACTCAACACGCAATGCCTCCAACATTCGGCCGAGAATGGGCAACGGAAGTGTATTATTGGAAACGGAGTGCCTTAACACTAGGTACCCAGGTTCTCTCTGCCTTCCCTGCTATGTGGGAAATACAGCGTGACTCTGAACAAATCGTAATAGTAAGAACGAAGCGCAACATCAGGTCATCACTAAACTAACAGCGTCTCAAAAGCCGGCGAAAAGCAAAGCCAATCGACACTAGCTTCTTATTGTTAAAGTCTAAAGTCATGTAAATATCTAAAGTAATACATCATTAATATATCATAGGTGTTACAAGAATTTATGAATTTGATCTCCTTTAAATAAGTTTTCAGTCTAACATGAGTAAGATGAGCCCTCTAGACACAGATTTATTGATGTCTCGGCAAGCTTTACCGTACAAGTGATTCATGGCAGCTGAACGAAGCTCAAGCCATTAGTATATTAATTTCCTTTCAAATTAGTTTAAAAATACAAATAAATAATAAAAACTTAAATATCTTAACATTTTTACTTTATGGCTCTCTCTATTTTACAGGAAAACAGAAAAAGATTTTTTTTTAATTTATTTTTACTAATTAATGTTGATTATGATCAGTCGTAGTGCACGAGCACAAGCGTGAGACTGTAAACGCGATAGGTTGTAAATTCGAATCCCACTCAAGGAAATTAAATATTCAATATTTTCATTTCCTCTCCATATTATCAAGGTAAAAAGCGGAATTGAGTTCCGTCATGCAACACGCAACGCCTCCAAAAATATAACAGATTATACATAAAGGTAAAGAATCTTAACTTAAGGCTATTAATAGATGCTTATAAAAATAAATATTTATTTTCGACAAAGTCTGAACTGACTGCATATATTTGTAGGCGTTGCGAAAGTTATTAATAATATAACTTAATAAATTTATTTATTAAGGCCAATGATGAGGCCGGTCGTGGCGCAGCGGCACGAGGTGTGACTGCAAAACCGACTGGTTGTGGGTTCGATCCCCACTCGAGGAGATGAAATATTTACTTAAATTTATATTTCCATTTCTTCGCTCTGGTGTCGAGGCAAAGCGCGGCGTTGAGTTCTGCCACTCAACACGCAATGCCTCCAGAATTCGGCAGAAAGTGGGGAATGGAGTGTCTTAACACTAGGTTCCCTCTGCCTACCCTGCTGTGTGCGGGATACAGCGTGAAGCTAATTTAATTTTAATTTTTAAAGGCCAATGATATGGTATCCAACTCTTATCGTAATAGTTGTGGGTTCGTACACATACACGGGAAAATGACACTAACTTTAGTTTTATAAGGTCGTTTGATTGCGCCAGACACAGTAGAGCTATAATGTCTCTCAATTACATAAAAATGGAGGAACTTATGAGATACTATAAGACATATAAACAATTTTAAAATTTGTGTCTATCTGTGTGTCTTTCTGTCTCTGGCGAATGTCCTAAGCGGCTGAACGAATATTTATGGGAGTGTCACTGGTTGATAGAGAGGTTGGAGCAACATATACGCCACTTTTTGTTCCAAAATTCAAGATCGAGATTTCCGCCAATAACTGCATTTACCGCGTGATTACCTACCTATCGTCCAAATGGATGTGATATAATAACGTAAGATTTTTCTATTAAATACAGTTTTCGGTTTCGCAATAAAGTTCCGAAGGATGTAAATTACGATTTATTTAGTTTATAACATATAGATAACCATACTAAAATAAACAATCAATTTTCTCTAATTTCCTTATAGTTTAATAGTATAAAAAAAATCTTGAAGAGAGAAAACTGCGAATGGGATGCCATGTCTAGCATCAATAAATATATGTGTGTGGTGGTGTGAGTGGGGATCGAACCCACAACCAGTCGATTTTGCAGTCACACTTAGTGCCCCTGCGCCGCGACCGGCCTGATTTAAATAAATATATATTAATTAAAATATCTAATCCTGTTAAATTATTAACATTTAATTGAAACCACGTCAGAATTAGAAACTCGGTTCAGTTTGACATTCGTCAAACGTTTCCCGTCTATCGAAAAGTTTGAGTCCAAAACTGTCATTTACAGTTAAAATCTAGACAATTTCAGAACGAACGATTTCATGAAAAAAATATAGGAAAAAATTTTGAAACTCACAAATACTGCCAATTGTTTTTATTTACTTTGCACCACAATAATATTTTTTTTTATTTTCACATTGTATCCCGCAAATAGTAGAATAAGCAGAAGGATCCTGGGAACTTAATGTTAAGAGAATCCGTTCAAATGAAGACACTTCCATTCCCCACTTTTCGCACATTTTTTCGGTCATTGTGCGTTAAGTGGCGAAACTCAACGCCGCACTCTTCTTCGTTCTCTTCTTCGTAACTACGAATGTAGATTCAATTTCCACTCGAGAACATTAATAACTTTAATTTAATACGACAAAGCGTGGCATTGACGTATGGCACTGTAACACTAATGTCTCGAAAGTAAGGCAAAAAATGGATGTGGAAAAGTAGCTTTAGGCTTTTTCCCGTATATCTTCTACACTTAATATTATTATTACTAGCTTAATCTTAACAGATTCATCAGTCCAGTCAAAAATATATATATATACACTATTTACATTACTTATTTAGAAAACGTATAAAAATTTAAACGTAGCGGGGTTCGTTCGTTCAAATTTTTATACGTTTTCTAAATAAGTATTTTTCTTTCCTAAGTGTAGAATAACACTTTAAAAATGTTTAAAAAAATATATAACTTCTTAAACATTTTAAAATTTATTTCATAAATAATATCTATTTGAACTTAATATTACAGGGTGGAAGAGGCAGCGCTCCATTTACAGAAATAGCATATAGGGTAAAATATTTCAAACCTATACCTAAAGAAATTAATCAAGATGCCTCAACAGTTTGGACGTAGGATTTTTTTTTCATTTCACGATTTTTATCCATACCTGTATTTCGTGTGACGCGATTACATATAGATCCCAATAACATAAACACTTACTACTACAAAAATACTACTAAAGGTTAAACAACTTTGAACTTTATCGCCAATACATACGACTCGATTTCGAAATGAGGCGTGTGCGGCGGTGTTCCTTTAATAGGTTTATGTGTGCGTGCGTCATCCTTACAAATGGCGTTTTGTTTTCATCCAAACATTCTTCAAAATTGTAATTAAAAACATATTGGGATAGTTTATATTCTTAGTCAATATTTAGTAGTTTTTGTCATTATAACTGCTAAGGAAAAATAATAGAAAACAAAACGGACTAACGAACACACGGACATCTTCTTTACACTTTTATTATAGTATAGATAGATAGATAGATGTTGAAGTAGCGGGCACTGCTAGTTTATATACTAAAATCATTATTTTCCTCTAGTTTATAACAACAATAAAGTTTTTAATATATTGTGTATACATTTAAACCATTGTCAGCGCATAGAGAGAGTATTTTAATTAATTATATTAGTAGCGCCTTAATTACTTTGAACATTTGTCTCACACAACGCTAGAGCCCTTAAAATATGTTCTCGTGAATATGTTAATTTGTTGTATTATATTACAAATATATATATACAATTGAGTGTAAAAAAATAATCAGTTTCACGGTGTAGGCAGTGGGACCCTAGTGTTAAGACACTCCGTTCCCTATGTTCCTCTGAATTCTGGAGGCATTGCGTGTTAAATGGCGGCTTTACTCTAGAGCGAAGAAATGAAAATATACATTTGAATAAATATTTCAATTCCTCAAGTTGGGATCGAACCCACTACCAGTCGCTTTTACTGTCTCACTTGAACCTCTGCTCTTCGACTAGACTAACGCAATAATAAAACAGATAACATTTTAAAAATGAAGTACCGTACTGTAAACTATTCTAGATGTAAGCGAAGTGGTGTCAATAAATACATTTTAGGCTCCAATAGAGTAAATATTTAAAAATATACTAATTTTGAGTTAGTTATTTCTGAGGTCGTCGTGGTGTAGTAACATGGCGTACAGTTGTAAACACTCAGGGGGAATGTAATATTTAATGTTTTTATATTTCAGTTTTTCTTTCTGGTAACGACAAAGTCGTTTCGAACGTTGAGTTCCGCCACTCAACACGCAGTACCTCGAGATTTCGGCGAGAAGTGAGGACCGAAAGAGTCTTCATTGAAACAGAGTGTCTGAACACTAGATTTCCAAATGCCCTCTGCCTAACTTACTTTGTGCGGGGTACAGTGTGAAGCCAAAAAAAAACATCCTCCTGAGTACATATCGAACCCACGACCAAACTGCCTCACTGACCTCCGATTGCCTAAACGATTATTAAGTCCTAAGTACAAATTTCGAGTCAATCCACGATTTGTAGTCTCAAGAGAGCATCAGCTAGAGACATTTCCTACAACGGCCCTAAATCGTATACAGTCAAATACCAATACAGCCAATCAGATAAATCTCTTTGAAATACGATACATCCATTATGTAGATTATATCGAGCCGTTATATATAGAGTTGCGAGCATTTATAGAATTTAACTCGATTCTCTACAGTTTCGTTCTAGCATTACAATTGTTAAATGTGCATATATCTATATACGAGGCCGGTCGTGGCGCAGCGGCACGAGGTGTGACTGCAAAACCGACTGGTTGTGGGTTCGATCCCCACTCGAGGAGATGAAATATTTACTTAAATTTATATTTCCATTTCTTCGCTCTGGTGTCGAGGTTAAGCGCGGCGTTGAGTTCTGCCACTCAACACGCAATGCCTCCAGAATTCGGCAGAAAGTGGGGAAGGGAGTGTCTTAACACTAGGTTCCCTCTGCCTACCCTGCTGTGTGCGGGATACAGCATGAAGCTAATCTATATACGAGTACATTGCGGTTAATTTATTTACATCAAAGGCCTATCTTTTTATCGATCTTACAAAATGTCTCATGGAATACGTGATGGTTGTGGGTTCGATTCCCATTCAAGATAATAACCGATAATAAATTATTTTCGATTACCCGCTGTAGGAAAACAGGATGCAAAGTTGAGTACCGCCACTCGTACAATATCGCGGAATATCTTGACATTACGTTCTCTTTATCTACTCTGCTATGCGGGAAAACGTAATATAAATAAATGTTATAGTTTATAAGGATAGATTTTTGTTCCACTTCTACGCAAAAAATTAACTGAATGAACTTTACAGTATTGTAGCTTACACATCTGAATATCACATAGGCTACCATTTACTATAATAGGTTAAAACGGGCGATGCCGCGTTTTATATGAGGTCGCTAGTGTTATATAAAGTTGCGAGCATTTATTAAATCTAGATGTTTATTAATGTGGATGTATTATTATTACCTTTTATTAACATTTATTTTATTAACATCAAAGGCCTTTCTCTCAAGTAATATTTTCAATTGGCTTTGTTCGCTGAATATTTGCTATTTAATAGAATTTTCTGTTTTTTTTAACATTACAAGAATATCGTATCTTATATCAATAAACAATTATAAAAGCAATGTAGAGCACCTGCCGTGTTAGAGCCGTCGCTGTGAAAATGGGATCACGGCGGGATAATATCTGGGATAATACGCATTTGCAGCATAACATGAAAACGGCACGCGGTCGTATCTAGAGCATAAATGTTGGCTAAATATTGAGAAATATTGTAGAGTCCGTCGCTTTATCTTTTATATTTTACTTTTGGGCTTGGGTTGGAAAGATAAGTAAAAAGGGTTTTTTATAATGGTCACAAACTTATTTAGGGTTCTTCATATGGTAAACCAGGGTAAAATTATATTTAAGTGTTGTATACACGATTAAATAACTTTTGTTTGTAAATTTGTGTGTAAATTTTATATATAAGGCCAGTCGTTGCGCAGAGGCTCAAATATTTTATTTTCTCGAGTGAAAATCGAACCCACTACCTATCGCGTTTACAATCGCACACTTGTGGAATTTTTCTACTTCGTAGATGTTATATATTTCCAACACAAAACAAGTACCTCAGAATTGATAGATAACAATTTATGCTAAAGGGGAGATTTTTTATTATTTATTAATATAAAACAAAATATATTATTGTTGTCGTAGTGGCGCAGGGGCACAAGCGTGTAACCATAACGGCACGGTTATGGGTTCTATTCACTTTCGGACAATTAAATATTTAATATTTTTATTTCCTTGATCTGGTAACTAGACAACGCGCGGCGTTGTATTCAGCTACTCAGCATGCAATGTATAGAATGGAGTGTCTTAATAAATACAATTATTACTTTGCGTTATACAAAGCGTTAATTTCATTTGTTACCTTAAGAGAACTTACAGATCATTCAGTGTCTGTGACAAATCGTCCCATTTTATTTCGAACATTATTAATTACGCACCACCTAACCCGGGTCTGGCAGGTACGAGCCACGAGTTAATCTACTTAGTCTACCAGTTACTAATTGACGTAAGTAAAATTATCTAAGGATTGTCCTTTTTCTGTTTCTTTTGGACTTTTTTTGGATTTTTTTTAGATTTTCCCTTACTTTTTATATCTTTGTTAAGCACGGCGAGAGGATGAGCGATAAAATAATAATAAAAAATATGAATATGCGCCTTGTGGCGCAGGGACACAAACGACTGTAATACGACTGTAAGTTCGTCAGGTTGTGAATTTGATTCCCACTTGAAGAAATGAAATACGTAATGCTTTCATTTCCTCGCTCTAATAACGAGGCAATGCTTGGCGTTGAGTTTCGTCACTCAGCACGCAATGCCTGCAGAATTCGGCGAATGTGAGGAACGGAAGTGCCTTAATGGTAACGAAGTGTTTTAATACAAGATTCTCAGGTTCCCTATGCTTACCCGGCTTTTTGCGGGATATAAATTGAAGCTAAAAAAATATCAATTAAGTCTCTCGACGGAAGCGTATAATAAAAAAAACGTTTGAATCGTTGGGGACCCACTGATCTGTAGAAGGCTTGCCACATTGCGTAGAGACGTCTCCTCGCTGTGTATTGTTTGACCTGTTACCTGACGCCGAATTTTCTAACCGAACAGTACGTCACAAACTCAAGTACATCCACACCATCCGGATGCGTGGCACTTCACTATTGTGCAGTTTCATAGGAACTTCCTTCCACGCACGCAACTGTGGAATGGCAATCCTGCAGCAGTGTTTCGACTGGGATACCTTCAAAGAACGCATCAATTTCCACCTTAAAGGCTGGCAACGCACCTGTAGCTCTTCTGGTGTTACACGAAGTCGTGCGCGGCGGCGATCACTTACCATCAGGTGACCTGAAGGTGAAGGTTTACTTTGTCTTTTTCCATAAAAAAAAATCCTAACATAGTAAAAGTGTTAGTATATAGGTACGCAAATACGTATTGTAAAATAATGGAAATACATCAAACTTTGTTGAAGGTGCTAGCTATATATACTATACTACTACTACTGCTTATAATGTTTAAATAAATCCTCTATATGATGTTTTTTATATTTTCTTATCGCATATTTATATAATTAAAAAGGTCCTTAATCTATATATTATGCCCATTAACAGTTCAGCAATGACTGATATCTATTCATCTTAGAATATAAAACTCTCTTATACTGCTAAAAGAATTTTTTAAAGAAAACATGATATTTTTTTTAAAAGCTGAAATTATGAAACGTTATGACTATCATTATATCTCCAAGTATATTTTAAAATAATTAAATGGAAGCTCAGCATTCAAAGTCAAGTACTTTAGAAAATTAAAAACATTTAATCTTTAACATCTAAAATATCTCAAGCTTAGAACTTATTGTATGAAAATACTGAAAGTATACAAAATTCAAATACCACTGCTGAAGTCATTTTATAATAGCTTGTCTTAGATTTAATTAATTTTTGGATAAAGTATATTTTTTAAAATATATTTTATCCAAATTATTTCATTTTAGCCTTCCGTAACATATATCTCATTAAAACACAAATTATAGGAAATGGGAACCAAAAAAATTTTTTTCAGTAATAATATAAAATATGACCACATTATAACTAGCAAATCTGCAGCATATTGATTGCACTTGAAAAAATATCACAGCGAAAATGTAATGTATGTAATGTAATAAATATTGTAAGACGTGAGTGATTAATACGCTTTCTGAAAATTGCTATACATTTCGATACGTTGTGCAGTGAATTTTATTATAAATATTTTTTTTTTACTTAACGCTATAACTTACTGTATTTCATAGAAGGCAGAGAAAAAATACTGGTAGGACACTGTTTCAAATATTCTTTCATTTTAGTGTCGAATTTCGGTACTCTACACCACGATTCGTCTTAGAGAGGAGAAATTAAAAATAACAACAAAAAGAATTATCACCGGAGCTAAATCGGCAGTCGAATTTGGAACAGTTTTTAATTTTTTTTTCTATTATTGAAAAATACTTCGTAACCAACCATATCTAACTTAAAAAATATATAACATATATAACTTAAAAAATAGCACTAGGTTATCTCTGTCTATTCTGCTATATGCGGGATAAAATAATACATATAATTCACTTGCCTATAGGTGTACCAGGCACCTCTTGTCAAAACGTTAATTAAGCCGAAACCACGTGACAAAGTAAATCCTAAGGAAATGAGCAAGGTTGTGTTTCCTTTTGTAAGTAAAGCACATTCGAGCACACTCAAGACGATATGGCAGCGGAACAAAGGCGCCTAATAAGTCAACCGTTATCGCAAGACTAACAAAGGGACCTCTCGATGGCAATAATTTTTACTTATAAACCTTCACGGACTATGTTACACAAATACTGTTGTAGGTAGAAAATTGTTTGTATATTGAAAATAAGATACATTTCCACGAGACCGTAGCATAGTGGTAAGCGTTCAGGCTGTTACTACAATAGCTGTGGGTTCGATTCATAGTTGGGAAATGATTTATTTTAATTTTGCCGATCTGGTAGCAAGAGAAAACGTCCATCTATTTTTGCCACTCAACACACAATGGCTTAAGGATTGGTCGGAAAGTAGGGAATGAAGTCTTTATTGAAGCAAAAATATTTTTTTATCTTATAGTATATCTAAATACAAACATTTTACAGAGTATATAAGACTGATAGCAACAAGAGAACAATGATAATAGTACACATATATATATATATATATATATATATATATATATATATATATATATATATATATATATATATATATATATATATATATATATATATATATATATATATATATATATATATATATTACCCTTTGTTAGTTAGTAATATAAGCGGAAAAACAAAACTAATTAATATGTAAACATTCTTCCAAGAAATGAAGCCCACGACCATCTCGCTGACTGTCAAAAGCTGTCCCACTGCATCACGATATCTAAAACTTTACATCTATGTATGTTAATTGTCAAACTTCAATATTTATTTAAAAAATGAAGATATGAAGTACATCACAAAGTATAAAAGAATACATAAGAAGTTTACTTGAAATATAAAGGTATTATTACGTACAAATCTCTTACCGCCCTCTCTGCCATTCGCCGGTACTTATCAGTCGGATTTGAGTTGTGAAACTGCCGAAGTTAGTCTATCTCGTGGACCAGTAGTACTGTATACGAGTGGAGACTTGTTTTTGAGCTTTACAGTTTGTAAGTATAGAAAAATAGTTTGTAAGTATGAAATATAAACATTGTTTTTATCAAACATCCAGTCCGGATAATGCATATGGGAAGATTTTTTTTATTATAGCTATATTTCTCGTTTACTTTTTACCTATCTTTTATTTTTTATCTTACTTTTCAATTACAATTGGCTGCCTGTAAGAAATAGTTTCTAATGATAAGGTCATCATTACACTTTTGTGTTTATCTTTTACTGTTACAATAAAGTGTATGTTTTTTCATACATTACTATTAAACACATTAAATATGAAATTATATTTAAAATGACATTTCAGCAACAATAATATGAAAAAATCATGATAAAATATATTAGTAATTCCAATTATATATCGCTAACAATGATTGTTCCAATCATATATCGCTAACAATGATTGTACAGTGTACACAACAGATCACGTGACACACCGCGCGGGCACTGAGGCCGTCACGGTGCAGGACGATGAACTACAAACAGTCCCTCGAACTTGTGATCCAAGTATAGGCCTAAGGGTATTTTACAAATTATTGACTGGATACTCTCAGATCACGCGGCAGACGTATGTATCTCGTAAAGGAAAATATGCATAATTTTTGCTTAAAATTAATTTATTCTAAATCGTAGTAGAGATTTTTATTTAAGTTTCATATATTTAAAACATTTGTATAAAATTTTCTTATTCTTACATCTATTTAAATTTTGAACATCACTCTAAAGGTTTGCCATTTGTTTTATTTGGTACATCTTCTTTTGTTTTTAGCTTAACTTAGCTTCGGTGAGATAGGCAGAGGGCCGTCCCTTACTTTACACCCAATTTTATGACATTATCTGGTATATATATATGTATGGTGGGTATAGGTATGTATGGTGGGTATAGGTATGTATGGTGGGTATAGGTTATGTGTTATAGGCAGAAAATGATAACTTTTTTTAGGTAAATTAAAACATAAAACTTTATAGCAGACTTTACTGATATATAATACTTGCTGTTTAAAAATAACCACATTCTGTAAAATGGAGTTTCATTACATCGCACACCAAATAAACCCTTTTTTTCATTTGGGGTTGTCGAATGCAGATAGAGGTCGTTTATTTTATCAACGTTTAAATTACCGCAAAACCAAACCAACCGCTTGCTCTTGAATATATATAAAATAAATTGGGTATCTATCTGTAGATAACAAGCTTACTAATAAAATTGTTTTTGTCAGAGAGCGAAACAAATATTCTTATTTCTATAGTTCCTCACGTTTATCTGAAACTGTAAGCTTATTACAACAGAGGATAAACAGAATGGTTTATTATTTTTGTTAATATTTTTAACATTAATAAATGAGAACTTAATGATGATGATAGGAAAATAGTGTTTAAAATAAAAAAAAAATAGTGTGCCATGAAAACGAGAATTTTTTAGCCTAGCAAGGAAATTGTTTGTTGTAAAATATCGTATTGTCATATATAGTCCTCTGGTATGCGACATGTGCTTGAGAAAATCGGACGACAGTAAGTAAAAGGCGCAGTCATACGCGTGTGCCCCTGCATCAGGACTGGCCCCAACTCTCAGTTAAAAATATGTCATCAATTACAGAACGAAATATAAAACATATTAAAATTAAAACGCTGCTATTGTCGAATAATCCTTTAAATCGCCTCGTTATACGAAATATGGCCGCATATATGAGAAAATATTTGCCATAAATGTGAAATTTCGTACAAAACTTTTTTACGTACATTTATGTTCCGAATATAAATGATATATGTATTTACACCTGTACCTATCCCGTGTCGTAGCGCAATGGAAGCGTATAGCTGTTGACGGGATGTTTTTTTGTGGGAATTCGATTTCCACTCGGGGGAGTTACTCGTAGGCGTGATATAGAGATGTGCCACTCAACACGCTGTGTCTCTAAAGTTGGGCGGAAATTGGAGAACGGAATATCTTAACACTAAGTTGTTACACAAATGCTATGGCAAAACACGTGAAGGTGTTTTTCTCTTTGCTATTGACTCTTAGATAGGTAAGTTATTCATAATTATTGAGAATTTTAAAGATTTTAGGTTTAAAATACATATTTCTACCCAGTATATGTATTTATATGATAAATTTGTCCAGATAATATTTTATTTCTATACCAACAGTAACAAAAGTATCTGTAAAATAAAAACATTACAAAAACATTTTGTAGGATGATAAAGAAATAGTAATGAAATATGAATCTATAATCTTTAAGTTTTTTGTCTGTTTGCACATACATGTACATATTTTCAGATCTAAGTACTAGATTTTAAAGCGACTTTAAAGCTACACGTTTTGTCTCATATTATACGAGAAGGAGAGTGACAATACAAAACTGAATCTAGAGTAGTGTAAAGTGACAGATCGTTTTTTTTATTGATTTTAAACCCACTCAAAAAAAATGTTTTTTTTTACTTTCACGCTTTATTTATTAATATATACTAACTCTTTTCACGTTAGCAAAAAAAACCTAGTGTATAATATAATGATATGTAAAAAGATATATAATCAGTATACGAACTATAAGTATCTAGGAAGCAACTGGGAAATCGATTTTAACGAAGTAATCAACGGAAATCTACGTAAAATATATAAGAAATGGTAATTTTTTTGCTTAAAAATTATGTTTTGCCACTTTCATACAATAGCTTTTATTCATAAATCAACTTCATGCTATATTCGCGGAACTCAACGCCACGCTTTGCCTCGATATCAGAGTGAAGAAATAAAAATATAAATTTTCACAACCAGTTCCGTTTACAGTCACACACTTGTGCCCCTCCTCCACCACTGGCCTCAATTGTTCCTATAGTTTTTTTTTATTTTCATAGTATTTAAAATTTTCCTAGTATTCTATATTATAAAAATAAGAGAACATAATATGTAATTAAATAAAAATAAATAAAGTAATAATAATATAAAATGTCTAAAGTCAAAGTGATAATCCTCATGTTAAAACACAGCTTACTTGAGGTTTCGAGTAAACATATTCAAAGTTAAGCCTGCATTAGAGCGTAAAACGCAGGAGAAAATCGTGTGTGGATTACACGCTTGCAAGATCCTGTCTGATACCATGTACTATTTGAATATAAAAAATAGTACTGATTATTATTTTTTTGGTATATAGAATATCTTAACAAAGATTTGTAATGGTAATCTACAATAAACGAGGCCGTCATGGAGCAGTGGCACATAGTGTTACTGTAAAACAGACTGGTTGTGGGTTCGATCTCCATTCAAAGAGATGAAATATTTAGTTAAATTAATATTTCCATTTCTTCGCTCTGGTGTCGAGGCTAAGCACGGGGTTTAGTTCTGCCACTCAACACGCAATGCCTCCAGAATTCGGCAGAAAGTGGGGAACGGAGTGTTAACACTAGGTTCACTCTGCCTACCCTGCTGTGTGCGGGACACAGTGTGAAGCTGATTTTAATAGGAAAATACAGGATTTTCTACATAAATGACGAAAATCTACACAAAAACAAAGCTTCGGGTAACGACGACTAGTATTAATATTTTGGAATGAATATTAAATTTCGGCATTTTTTAAAACTATTTCCATAATCTCAATGCAGAGCAATAAAATAAGATAAAAACCTTGTTTAAAATACCCGTGATTCGTCTATTTGGCCGTATGCCAGGATTCATTTCATATTTTAACAACCAATTTAGACGTTTGCGCCAAAATAAATAAAATACAAAATAAAAGCCTCACTCAATTTTTATATTAATTTATTTTATATTTTTATATATCATATTCTAATAGGGGAAAAATATATAACGAATAAACTCAACGTATAAAACGGTGAAATTTAAGTTTTTCCGTTAGATTCTAATCAAAACATACATTAAGATTTAAGTTGTGTAACCAAACGCCGTTTGCCTTATAGGAAGGTAAACGACGATAACTGTCTCATCAGTTGGGTCCTACAAGCTGTCAGTCGTACACGCGTCTAGACAAGTTGTAACACTCTAATACAATTAGCTCATGCATCCACGTTCTAATTACCTATTCTAGAATCTATAATTTACCTTTGAAACAACACGGTCTCCTTGTTCATAGTAATTAGATTTCTTTGCCCGTTAAGCTAGGTAAGTATAATCAATATTTTATTTCTTCGAGTCGGGATCGAACTCACAATCGCGTTTACACTTTTTGCCCCTGCGCCATGGCTAGCCGAATACCAGTAAATAAAATCAAATTAAATTAAATCATATTCACGCAGTATCCCGCATACAGCAGGGTAGGCAGAGGGAAACTAGTGTTAAGACACTCCGTTCCTTACTTTCTGCCGAATTTTGGAGGTATTGCGTGTTAAGTTGTACTTTGTTTTTAGATTTTATAACTTTTATAAAATCTAAAAACAAAGTACGATTTTTAAATAATTTTATCATTCTACGTACAATTTTTTCACCGGCATTTTTCCTTATTATATACATTTCGTCTTTTTACATTTATTAAAAGCTTAAAAGTCTATAGTGAAGATGTTTAAATAGAATAGACAATCACTATTCAATGTTGAAAATATAACTAAATAAAAACACGATGTTTGAAATGAGGAAAAAATGCTTTGTATAAAAGTATGAAAATAACTCACACCAGGTAGTTTATAGCAAGCAATCTCCTTTTAGCCGTACACGCTCTGAGAAAACTGAAATGAATATTATAAAAGTTTAAGCAAACTCTTATAGTTATGTATTGAGTTCCGCCACTCAACACGCAATATCTCCAGAATTTGGTGGAAAGTGAGGAGCAGAGTTTTTTAACACTAGGCCTTTCTCTGCCTGTACTGCTGTGTGCGGGATACAGTGTGAAACTGATTACTGTGTTTCTGATAATATCAAATAAAATTTTTACAAAAACCATTAATTCCTTAATTAAAATTTAGACATAAAAAGCTAATAGACAAAGAATTTAACAAAAATCCGTAAGTTTTTATAATAGCGTTTATATAAACCCTAAAAGGAAGTCCGAAAAGCATCTCACACAGCTATCAGGTGCTATCAGAACGCAACTAACATTTTTCATTGCTTAACAAACTGTACGGAAGCTCCCGACCGGCTGAGTGACTTTATCAACATATCCACACATTTTTTTTTTCATTTTTTATATAAATAAATGTAAAATATGGCTTATGTATTTTTTTTGTTTTTCCTTTATTATGGAAATTGTTATGTACTATTTCTGTATAGTATATATGTACAATAGGTACCCAATGCAAGAATTTTTAACAGATTTCGGTGGAAAGTGTTGAACAAAAGTATCTTAATGTGAACGGAGTCCCTTAACACTAGGTTTGATAAAAGGAGGATAAAACTATAATTAATAGAACAATAATTACGCAAAAATATAATATAATAGGGTCTTTTAAGACTACTACTATTGCACATATTTACGTCTAAGGTCGTTTAATCGGATGTAAGAAAGTTAAAGGTAGTAACACGTAACGTACAAAGTATGACACGTCTCCACCAAATCTCTAAGGTGCGTCAGTCAACGTTCGTTCGTTATCATTTCTTGTTTGTTGGAGAAATTTTGCCAAAATATTTTTTTTAAATTATTTTTTTGAGTTCTCCACTGTATACTTATTTAGAAAACGTATAAAAATTTGAACGTAGCGGGAATCGAACTCGCGCCTCCTGGTAACCGACCAGGCGCTCTGACCACCAAGCCATACGTTCTGATCAAGTTTTTATACGCTTGTTACAACTTATTTATGTTGTTAGCATCTCTGTAGGGAGATTTTAACAAATTTCCTCTATCCAGTTCAAGTTAATTACTATGATTTATCGTCTGGCAAGAGAGAATGCTATTTACTAGATATTTTTAACATTTTTGAAGTGTTATTCCACACTTACAAAATAAATATGTATGTAGAGTACAGAAAAATCTCCACTGTATTCCACATACATATATAGGTAGCCTAATAAAACCCATAACTAAAGAAATTAATCACGATACCTGAACGGTTTAGACGTACCTCTATTTCGTCTGACGCAGTTACAACTAGATACCAATAAGGTAAACACCTACTATTATAAATACTAGTATACTACTAACCAATGCCGCTGCAATGATCTGCCGCGTCTAATTCTCAAAAAACATACCTTACGCAATTCAACATCGCCGCTATTACCTACGACTCAATTTCATAAATGAATGAGTGCGGCGGCGGCGGTTTGTGTCTGTGTGCGTCATTCCTGACAAATGAAAATTTATTTCACAACTGAAGTAATAAAATACACAACGATAATTTTATTATTTTACTTCGAAAAATCACTTTTTCATTTTTAATTTTTTTTTCTTTTTCATTCTCTTTTGTTTTAATTATATTAGGTTTTTATAGAGTAGTTAAAACTATGGTTTTATTTAAAGTGGTGATGACAAAAACACTCTGTATATAGTTATAATCTAAACCTCAGTTAGATCTTATACAAATAGGATAATGAACCTACTTGCAAAATTCGTATGAAATTTCGTATATTGCCGTAAGCTTTTCTTAAAGTTTCTTTAAACTTTACCAAGTCAATGCTAAATGCAGGATAGAGAGTGCAGCTTTAAAATCCATTAGAACTAATTATCAAAAACCTTATAATAACTTTTCATGCATAGCCATTTTTGTTAATTTACCATAATTTTTTAAATTTTGCTTACTAATATGAACATTAAAGTCATGCCTAAGCCAACGGGTTGTGGGTTCGATTTTCATTCGAGGATATGAAATATTTAATATTTTAATTTCTTCGCTCTGGTGTCGAGGCATAAGGCAACGTTGACTTCCGCCACTCGACACGCTTCCAGAATTCGGCAGAAAGTGGGGTGCGGAATGTCTTAACATTGGACTCCCTCTCCTGCTACATGCGGGCTACAGTGCAAAGCTAAATTTTATTAGCTTATAAGCAATAAAAACATTAAATAAACGAAACAACACTGTGTGTTACTTTTTAGACAGAATCTACAAATTTCATACAACAAATATACATAGCTACATACTGTTAAAACTGGAATTAATTAAATGTCGACAACACAGAAATTTTTATCACAATTTTACAAGAAATCATAATAAAAATGTTATGGATGTATTTGCGGGATAAAGCTTTATCTTTTAAACCTTTTATCGTCAAGATGAAAATGCTGACGCTGAGTGCTTCTCCTCATGTACAGTTCATTTAACGCGGACATTACAAACTCTGCGGCGAGTTTTATCTGCAACATCTAGTAAAATCGGGTTTTAAAACTGATTTTATTACTTCAGTTTCCAATAGCTATCGTAAAAAAAATTCAACTAACAGAAGTTGGTTTCAAACTTTGCCCAGCCAATGGTTCAGTGCTGGATAAATGAAAGTAATTTACGAGGACGTTCAACTAAATGACAAATTTACACAGATTTATTTTGCTTAGAAATGTTTTCTACTAAGTAAATAAATCAGCTTCACGCTTAGCCGCACACAGCAGGGTAGGCAGGGGGAAACTATTGTTAAGACACTCCGTTCCTCACTTTCCGCCGAGGCATTGCGTGTTGATTGGCAGAACTTAACGCCGCGCTTAACCTCGACACCAGAACGAAGAAATGGAAATATAAATTTAAGTAAATATTTTATCTCCTCGAGTGGGGATCGAACCTACATCCAGTCGGTTTTACAGTCACACTTCGTGCCGCTGCGCCACGACTGGCCTCTCTAAAAGTATTTGTAAGTATAAATAAATTATTATAATAAAAACTGGTTAATTGCTAGTAGACTCACCTACCGAGGCTTCCGTACCAATTTTAGGATTATAGGTCAACGAGAAGTACAATTTATAAAAAATTTCAAATTTAGGTTTGCGAGCATATGCACTCATATTGTATGAAATAAACTACAAATATAAGTTCGGGAAGTATCTTTTAGGTTTTGATTACAGGTGAACTTCATCGAAATGAAGCAAAATCGACGCATCGACGCATCTTTTGATGAATGAGAAATCTTGAGATAACATATTATCCACCTTTTCTTGTTAACTCGTTTGTAGTGCAGTTAGGACTTATTTAAATACTTTTAACATTATAAAATGAAATTTTGTCAAGATGGATGTTTGTTCCACTTTTAGGCAAAAACTACTGAACGAATGTAAATAAAACTTGGCAATAATATAGCTCACACATCAGAATAACACATAGGCTTTTTACGTTTTAAACTATAATGTATGCATCTAGAGATTTTGAATAATTTGGCTACAATATAAAAACAAATTTAAACTGCCGCCCGCTAGTAAAATATAAAACATATATTTATACTTATCGGTAGTATATATATTTCACTATCAGAATAGAATTTTCTCATATAGCAAAGTGGGAAAATGGTACCTAGCTGGTCTTCAATATTTCGTTCCCTAGTTTTCGTTTTCGAAAAATTGCGGTAAACTGCGGACCTATATTGTCCTATTGCTCTGTTTATATATAAATTTTGAAGAAAAATTTATTTACATTTTATACAATATAATCTCTATATATAATAAGACAGTAAAAATATTTTGTCTGTACATTTAGTAATTTTGACTGAAATGGATAGAGGGACACTTAAAAAGACTAATAGAAAGCAAAAAGATTTTTTTTGAATTTCTTGTCTGTCTGTCTGTCTGTCTGTCTGTCTGTCGACATATTGTTGTCCGCATTTTTCTCTGAAACTACTGAACCGATTTACTTGAAAATTTCACCAATTGCTTTGTTTTAACTCAATTTAGGTTCTAAAGTTTGGTTCATCAAAATCGGTTCATTAAAAAAAAAGTTATCGTCATTTGAATGAACTCAAGGCATTAGCTTGCCAGCGAATGTTATATAGAAATCGCGCTGGTATGACCCTGGCTAAAGAATGACATTCGAAACGTCTTGATTATATGACTGTTGATAAAAATATATATTTTTGAAGCACTATTATACAATATTTTATACAATAAAGTAAACAAGGCCAGTCGTGGCGCAGCGGCAAGAAGTGTGACTGTAAAACCAACTGGTTGTGGGTTCGATCCCCACTCGAGGAGATGAAATATTAACTTAAATTTATATTTCCATTTCTTCGTTCTGGTGGCGAGGTTAAGCGCGGCGTTGAGTTCTGCCACTCAACAAGCAATGCCTCTAGAATTCGGCAGAAAGTGGGGAACGGAGTGTCTTAACACTAGGTTCCCTCTGCCTACCCTGCTGTGTGCGGGATACAGCGTGAAGCTGATTTATTTATTTATTTTATTTTATTATAGTTGTCAATCAATTCTGCTTAAATCAATAATCATGTATTTTAAGCGGGCGAAGCCGTGGGCGGGCCGCTAGTTATAAATAATAATAAATGCAAAAATAACAACGAAAATAGTAAGATTTAAAATAAACCATTTATCACAGAAATTAAAAAGTAAAAGGAATAGAGCTCACTGAATACTAATTAAGCTATCGTTTATACTGAAAGAAACTGAATCTGAAAAACAGCACGTTTTTCAGTTTCATCCTCTTGACGTTGCTATGACGTGTCTAATGTTCTGAAAAATATTTTTCGTTCAAATTATTTGTCTAAATCGATCGAAACAAAGTATCAGCAGTATTTTTTAGCTTCACACTTTATCCCGCATATAGTAAGGTAGGCAAAGGGAACCTGGGAACCTAGTATTAAGACATTACGTTCCTCAACTTTCGCCGAATTCCAGAGGCATTGCATTGCCTCTTTAACCTAGCGAGCAAATAAAAATACTAATTATTTGTCTTTTGACCACCTGTCAACATTACAGTCGCACGCTTGTGCCACTGCGCCACGACTGTCCTGGCCTATTTCTCCAAATTATCATATGCTATATTAAATATATATCGCTTATAGTGTGTCTTCACAGCGTGGCGCCTACAGGGCGCTATATCAATAATTAATTATTAATCTAGTATCGGGGCCAATTTGAATCTCACTTATAATATAAGTAAATATATGACACACTGAACAATTATCGATGGTTCAAATATTTATTTTTACTACATTGCGCAATTTTCGTATATATATGAAAATATTAAATATTTGATTTCCTCAAGTGGGAATCGAATCCATAACCTGTCTCGTTTACAGTCACACCCGCGTCCCTGCGTCACGTCTGGCCTCAAATTTAGAGCATCCTTTTTCATAAAATGAAACAACTTTGTTGTAATCTCAATGGTTATAGCAATTTCGCTGAACTCTTTCCATAGAGGTAGGTACTAACAACAAAAGTTGTAATAACCGATTGGAAGTTTCTATGTGGCGAGATGTGAACGTCCAACCAAGCTTAATTGGCTACAACACTGGAACGGTATCTAAGCGTGTTGTAAAATTATCTTATATTCCGAAATAAATACTATATCTTAATAGCTACTCCATTTCAGTCCCTAATAACATAATTATTATAGAAAAGAAACAATAGTACACCTTGTTGTTCTTCTTATTTTTCGCCATTATAACCTATTATAATGTGGTGAAATTATATTTTAAATAAACAATAAATCAGCTTCACGCTGTATCCTGCACAGGGCAGGATCGCCAGAGGGAACCTAGTGTTTAGACACTCCGTTCCCCACTTTCCGCCGAATTTTGGAGGTATTGTTTGTTGAGTGGCGGAACTCAACGCCGGTTTTTGCCGCGACACCAGAGCGAAGAAATGAAAGTATATATTTAAATAAATATTTCATTTCCTCGAGTGGGGATCGAACCCACAACCGTCGCGTTACAGTCACACCCTTGTGCCCCTCCGCCACGACGTCCTCAAATTATATTTTCGTATAAGAAATATCTCATATTAAAATATTCATGTAAATATGTGCTGTTTAATTTATTTTAACTTTACGCTTCTCATTAATAATAATTTTATAACGATTTATCAATCCTCCGAGTGAATATCAAACCTACAACCATTACGTTTACAAGTCCTGCCCCACTGTACCAAGGTGACCACAAACTATTCCTATACAAGCAATACAAAACGAATCAAGATGTTAAAAAGCGTTTCTATCCAATATTGCAGTGCAGAGGTTCACTTGTCAAAGCTTAAAGAAAATTTATTTGTTCACTCCTCTCCTCTCCGAGGTTCTATGATTTATTTCACCCATTTGTCAAAGGCTTGGTGATATTTTTCTCAACTAGTTTATTTTTGTTGACATATCGTAACACCGCAAACTTTTACCATTATGCATCCTGGTTTATATAATTATCAATGCATAACAGATTCTTGTAGATTTATTTTATATATTTTACCAGGTAGGAATGTGAGTAACTATCAGATAACTATCAGGCAGAAATTCTTTTTGTATAGATATGTTTCTGTTCAGCTTAAGCTTAAGCTTTCTGTTAGCTTAAGAAATAAGGAAATTACACTTTATCAAAATTAATAGTTTAATTTTTTTTTATTCGTTTTTTTTAACAAATTAAAATTATAGAAAATTGAAACTATCGTAAAACGGTAAGACAATGACTGTAAATGGAACAGTTATAAGTTCTTTTCCGGGTACATTTCTGCTATTGAACACTAGCAATGTCTTCAAAAAAAAGTAATATTGAAACGATTACGAAGTTCACGCATACAAACTTGCTGGCATTAGAAATAAAAAAAACATACTTATACGAGTATACCTATACAAGAATCTCGTTTAGATGATTTTCATAAATTTACCAAACAATCAAATATTCAATAATGATAATTCACAGTAATCTATTATACTTTTAAAGCAAATAAAATAAGGGAACAGTGAGAGCATTTACATAAAGAGTACGAAAGTGAGGGAGTCCCGAGAGGGCGCGTAATACATTGCTATGTTTTTTACTACGACTTCTGTAGCAATAACATTACTTATTGAAGTATTCGTCAAGATTCGATATTGTCACGGATTTTCCTTTCGTATGTGAGTACGTTTAGTGCTAAAATATATTTTTGTATAAGGATAAATATAATTGTAGGTAAACGATACTTGTTTTAGAACTATTATACATATTTACATCAGTAAACATTTTGCCATAGGTGTAGCTTCATGCTATATCTCGCACATAGCAGGATAAGTAGAGAAAACCTGGGTACCTAAAGTCACTCTGGTTCCTTTTAGACACTTCCGTTCCCCATTTTGCATCCAATTTTTGAGGCATTTCGTGTTGGTGGTCGACTTTACAGCCGCAGATTTTGCCTCATTCCCAAAGGAGAAGATAAAAAAATATTAAATATTTCATTCCTCCAAGTGGGAATCGTATTCACATACAATTAATAACAAGTCAGTAGATATTTTTAAACATTTTTAAAGTGTTATTCCACACTTAGGAAAAAAAATACTTATTTAGAAAACGTATAAAAATTTGAACGCAGCGGGACTCGAACCCGCGCCTCCTGGAAACCGACCAAGTCCCGACCCGACCCGACCGAACCGACCTGGTCGGTTTCCAGGAGGCGCGGGTTCGAGTCCCGCTGCGTTAAAATTTTTATACGTTTTCTAAATAAGTAGATGTCAGGTTTTATTGAAATAATTATTTTAGTAAAATTAACTCTTAACTATTATAAAATATGATTTGTTTAACCAATTACAAATATACAAATATTATCATAAAAAATTTTTATGTTTATATTTTATATAATCACTTATCATAAATTATTAAAAACGCCTCGTGTTATCATCATTAATTTAATTTTAAATAATTTAATTTTTCAATTCTATATAATTTAAGCAAAATTTATATAATATCATGGACAAACCCAAACATTTCTGCTGGTTAACTTGTAATTTGATATATACTTTAGAAACAAAGAAATTACTTTTTCCTTTAAAATATTCCATAGAACAAATTTCTTATACTTTATTAACTTCTCAAGTAAAAGTATGAACAATGTGACGTTTAATTTTCAGACCGTATGAAGAACAGATGCGAAATGAAATATTCATCACTGGTAACGTAATGTTGTTATTACTTGATATTGATATCTTTTGAAGGATGTTTCTTATGTTTGAATTAGGATTTGATGACATTTTTCGTAAAACTATACATATAAATAGTTTTATTTAGATACAGGTTTTATTGAGTTTTTTGTATAAGAATAAATATTTACTATTATCATTTCTACGCTCTGGTACAGAGAGAGGCAGAGCGCGGCATTCAGGCACGCAATGCCTCCAAATTTCGGCGGAAACAGAGGAACGAAGTGCCTTATTACTACCCTATGCGGAATACAGCGTGAAACTGAAAAAAAAACTACCAAAAACGATATTTTAGATATTTTATATTTTTAAAGTAATAATATAAAACGCAGCGTTAAATTCCACCAGTCAAAACATAACTAAAACTTATATAAAATAACGAAACATCACCCTCCTTGATTGTTCTATAAAATTATAACTCATTAGCTACCATTAAAAGAAAAATACTTATTTCTTTCTACAATTCTCCCACTCAGTCTATACAGGTTACGTGATCCACATACACTCAAGCGGTCTTGTTTACAAATTATATGAGAGGATTAAGAATCTCTACGATCAGTTTTTCTATTTTGTCCGTTCATTAGATGGGGATGCATCTAGAATTTTGCTTACTTTCTTATGATAGTTCTAATTTGAAGTTTATATTAGAAACTATATTCTATTTATTCGAAGTCGAAAGATTATTGTTTCTTTTTTTATTATACTTGTGATTTATAAACTGTGTATGCAATAAAGAATTTTATCTATCTATCTTAATATAAGATTCTCATCTCCTTTTAATACTTTTATTTGCGTGCTCCGTTACAAAGTAAGATCTGCCTGCAGCGTACATAGAGATGCGTTTAAATAACCGCGAGACACTTAAGTAACGTTGACATTCAAATTACACTCAGCACAGAATTTCAGTCTTATTTCCAGCGGCCTACAAATATTTAAATGACTCCCGTGACATACTGCTTGAGAAATATCTATTTGTAGAATATCTATATAAAAATAATCTATTACATATTTATGGTTGTTTTATTTTACCCGTTTTTTAACAAGTGTGTACTAATTAAAAAAAAAAGTAATTATCGTCTCTTGTACTACTTTGGTCATTTAATTTTTATTTTATTTTAAATTAAGTATCAAACAATGGTACACCTCAAAAGAAAATTAAATTAAAATAATACACCTTCAATACAATCTTGCACCAGCTCTACATTAGTAGCAACATTCTCAGGCAGCCACAGCAGTGGTAAGGACCATATGAGGATTAGAAAAATTAAATTTTAAATTCAAGTAGCATACCAAAGGGAATTCAAGTATTAATAAAATATGTACTTAATACATATTCTTGAGATGAAATGAAGCAAATAAATTATGCAAAATGAGGTATTATTTAATGTGCTCGTTTCTGTTTTATTAGTTAAATTTATATTTCGTTAATATGTACATAGTGTAACTAAAAGTTACTTTTTAATTGGAAAAACATAATTGAGAGTGACAGGGGAAGACTTTCGACGATACTGGGAGAAAGGTCACGTTTAAAGTATGAGGACAAAGGATACGAATATGTATGAAACCGTTGTTGACAGTGGACTAGGTGAAAAAGATACGCAGAGACCGTACCGCTAGGCATTTCGTTCTCCCCGGCTACTGGTAAAATTAGATTTTTGAATAATCTGTATTTCTGGTCGGTTTGAGTACATTTTAAGGGTAAAATATTATTATATTAATTATTTAATTTATTATATTTTTAAGATCTTTACGAAGCGGGAGTTAAGTAATGTAACGTAAACAAAGTAACTCTGCGTTTCCCAAATTCGAGATATTGCATTGTGTGCCAGAACTCAAAATCATACAGAGTCTTACCAATGCAGAGAAATAAAAATAATTCATTTCGCCTACTGTAGACCGCACTCATAACCACTACGTTTACTGTCAAATGTTGTCGCACGTTGCATGGCCTCCGTTATGTTTTTTTTTATCAGCTTCACAACCGCTTGTAGCAGGGTAGGTTTGTAGCAGGGTGGAATTTTCGCCAAATTCAGGAGTCATTGCGGGTTGAGTGGTGGAATTCAACACCGTGCTTTGCCTCGAAACCAGAAGTATTAAACATTTCATTTCCTCGAATGGGAGTGGAATCCTTAGTCTGTCGCATTTACCGCCCAGTCTCATACAGTACATACATTTATTCATATTTTTAATTTTTCTGGATACATTTATTTCGACAGTGTGTCAGAAGTCCCCAGGCCTCTTGCAGTTCCAGCAAAATCGCATAAATTTTAAAAGACATTTTAAGATTTTCTCTTGAAAATGTATAATTATCAACACTAGAAGTACGTGCTAATTTTACTTATTTTTTTTTAATTTCACTACCGCCAAGGTTGGCAGACGTAACCCAGTATTAATACACTCCGCTTCTTACTTTACGCTGAATTTTCTAGACATTTTGTGTTGATTGGTGGTGAATTGGTTGCTTGTTAGCAGATCGAATAAATGAAAATATTAAATAATTCATTTGCTTGAGCGGGAATCGAACCCAAAAACCGTCGCGTCTTCAATGACACGCTTACGTCATTGCGCCACGACGGCCTAGGGACGGAGTTGTTTAATTTATATGGTTTTCATCAATCTGGAAAAATTTAGCTTTAAGCTCCGTCAGTCCATATACAATGTTTCAAAAATTGGACGATAAATAGGGAACGCAGTGTCTAACTGCTAGTTCTGCCTTTCCTGCTATATACGTGAAAAAGCTGATTCTAAAATTCTTATACATTTTTTTTTACTTTCATGCTAAAATTACTTTTTAAAATAATAAATTGCAATATTACTGTTGTGATTAATTACCCAAAATGCACTTAGACAGAACAATGTCAGCAGTTACGCTGTTGATTTCATTAAAAGTTCACGAATACAGGAAACTTCTTTGACGCTTAATCTCGTTGAATATTTCCGACGGAGCAATTAGTTTTAATTGTACTCTTTTTTACGTACATTTTACAATTTTAAAATAGTTTTTGAATATAAGTTTTTAGATATATGAATAATATTTTTTTTGTATTCTATAAATTCATTGTTAAATCAGGAAATATAAAAATAGCCTAGTAAAATGTCACTCTGTTTTCTTCTCTTAGGCCGCAGTACCATTGGCATCAAAAACACTAAAACATAAAATAAAAATATATAAACCAAAAAAAAACATTTTTATGTATATTTAAAAAAATCACTTATTATATTTGGTTTTGGCCTATATTTTTGTATATTCATACTTACATCATAATAGATGAAGATTTTGGAAAGAAAGAAAAAGCGAGAGAGTGTGAGTGAAAAAAAAAATTAGCTTCACGCTATATCCCGCACACAGCAGGGTAGGCAGAGGGAACCTAGTGTTAAGACACTCCGTTCCCCACTTTCTGCCGAATTCTGGAGGCATTGCGTGTTGAGTGGCAGAACTCAACGCCGCGCTTAACCTCGACACCAGAGCGAAGAAAATGGAAATATAAATTTAAGTAAATATTTCAATCTCCTCGAGTGGGGATCGAACCCACAACCGGTCGGTTTTGCAGTCACACCTCGTGCCGCTGCGCCACGACCGGCCTCAAGAGTGTGAGTGAATAATACAATATCAGTTACAGTCCTCAAAAATGTTCAAATTAAGCAATTTGTTACTTAAAAAAATTGGATAGGATAGGTACCTCTTACTTAGAATAAATGTGTCTTTAATTAATAATGAAAAAATACAAAATCTGTCACAATATTATTTCTCAAGATAAAAATAAATATAAAAACAACTAAGAAACGTAACTTTATCAAATTGCAATAGCTGTATTGTACCGTACTGTATCAAAAATAGTACTCAATATTGGAAACGTATTCATATCTCATGTCTATTGATGCGGGATTTTTAAGAGTCGAGGAATTTTATGTCAAGCTCTCGTGCGTTCGTCAATATACCGTTTTATGAATACGGAACAACTCTGTAGTAAATAGGATGCATAATAAAGTTATATGGGAACTACTCTCTTGAACGAGCTTAGCTTACGTTAACTTAAGTGTGTTTAGGCTGATAATATTCTCTATAAAGATTTTTATGATAATCTACAACCGAGGCCATCCTAAATGATGTGTGAGTTTGTCTCTGGTTCTCTGGCTACACTGTTATATGAAAGATACAGTGAAAACTAAAAAAAAACATTTACCAGTATTGATTTTGAAATCAAGTTGGTCACGCACCAGCTATAATATTCCATTTTACAATACTAAGTCAACTTTAATTAAAGCAATCAACCTTAAGATCAGTAAAATTGTCATGAAACCGAGACAAGCATTTTTAAAGAAAATATTCCTTCAGGATATCTCTTTTATGTCAACTATTACAATATTTCAATTGTCTTGCAAACAATAGTACTAAACGGCTGTATTGTTAGCTGATTTCTTAATCTAAAGCTTTTTCTTATAAAATATAAAGTATTACACTGTGAAATAAGTATTTCATCTTAGAAATCGTGGCAAGTTTTCTTAAAAAATCCTAAAGTATAGATTTTTTAGTTCTCTTAGAAATTAAAACTCTGCAGGCTTGAGATGTTTCTTGTAGCACAGATATTATTATAACAATAGCTTATTCCATTCATGTCTCTTGTTCCATAGTAAATGTCTTGGTATTTGTTAAAACAAACAAGTAGTTATGAAGAAATGGCAAAATTCATCTCTGCGCTTGTATATTGGGGCAAGAAAATAAAAAATATTAGCACCATTACAAAAATATTTATACGATGCCCTTTTCAACTTCTTGTTTGAAAAATTATATTTTTAAAAAACACAATAATGTAAACTGAGGAAATAAAATATTTAATATATTAATTTTCTCTCCCTGGTAACGAGACAACGCGCGGGGCGTATCGAGGCAAGTAGGGAACGGAAGTGTCTTAATGGAAATAAAGTATCTTAACACGCTTAGATTTCCAGGTTTCTTCTGTGTGCTGTATCTCCTGCACGCTGCTGCGTTAAACTAAAATGTATAAATATTTTAATTCATCTAAGTCAGTCTCTCAATCTAGTCAAAAATAGAGAAACGAGTAAAATATCACTACATTTTCCTTGACTGATCTTATAATTTAACAAATTTTCACACACAAAAGAAATATCTTCACTCGAAAAATATATGAAATTGAGTTACACTCGTCACGTAAAATTGTCGTTATGAGGATCTCAAGATTAACTTTACAACTGCTCGTATTTCCGTCGTAAAACAATAATTTACGTCCAACACTGCTTGTAACTCTGCTAGTGCCTTTTCATTTGTAAAGTTCTCTTAGGTTTTTAACTAACTGAATGATTTTTGTTTGGTAGTACCGTAGTAGTGCAGTAAAGCGGAAAAATTGATTTACTATGTTATGTAGAAGAGGATAAAGTTCAATTTTATTTTTTTAAACTTAATGCTTTATATGCATAACAGGGCAGGCAGAGAGAACCTTTTGAAGGGGTTATGTGTAACTGGTGGACTGGAATAGATCTTCCACACTTCCCCCTAAGATCTAACGGTGCTCTTCCTCGATCGCCACAGACCGGGGCTACGATAGCCAAGGGATTCTTTACTAACCCCCTTAGCAGGAGACGGCTAGACATCTCGTGGAGTCAAGGGTGATCAAGCAGATCACCTCCCCAAGCCTACTCGAGTAAGTTGGCGACCAGCTTCTTCAAGTTGACCGCCCTCTGACCGAGAACAGAGAGAAGCTAGCGGTAAGACAGTTCGTTCTCTGCTTTTCACTAGAATTTGTAATATTGCGTGACGTAACAGAACTCAGCGCTATATTTTCTATTACTACAGCGAAGTCTATGCAATTGGTGAAATATAATTCCAGGTCAAAATTACGAATTAATATTTTAAGTTAAACAAAAAGAAAATCTATCGTCAACACATTCTATTCTCCGCTTTCAGCGCTAATTTGAAACATTGATCTTTTTTTTCTTCTACATAAATAAAAGTAAAACATTTACTTTAATCAAATTCATGTTCTTTTATACATATTTTCAATATAAAATGTTTATATATTGAGTTGACTGCATTTTTCTTGTAAACGAAAGAACATCATCGAATATATTCTAACATTTGAAGTTAAAATAACAACTAGCGCTACTTGTTGCGAAACGGCTGTTATTACAGTAATTGGATCTTGCAATGGCTTTATATGCCTTTATCATACAAATACAATAGAATTTTTATCTTGGTACTCAAGAAATAAAGTTGATTTTTAAGATTCTTTCTTTTGTTCCGTAGATTCAAATTGTTCGGAAATAATAAGTAAATTATTGTTTTTGAATAATAAGAATTCATAAAAAATATAATGATTATATTTTCTCCTTAGTATTAACTAGTGGTCATGTCGTATACGTACAATATATACCTAGGAATTTCATAACTTTTTTAGAATCTTATCTCATCTATCTTAACCGTATTAAGACCTAGACAGGTGTTAGACAAGCGTACCAAATTTTAATTATTTTATAGATAAATAATAATTTTTATTTTGGAAAATATTAATTTATTTAAAATCACCTTAAATTACATAATCATAAAAATAGAATAAAATAAGAAAAATAAAATAATGAAACTATACAAAAAAATGAATAAGTCACAATTGTCGAACACAAACACCGGTACAAAGGTTGAATTGCAAAGACCAATGAATGGAATGAGATCAAAATAAAATACAAAGAGTTGAATAAACGAACCTGTAACCGAACTTTTCATTTCGCATTTAACTTAACCCTAATATTGAACTGGAAAGGAAAACGGTGTACCTACTTTTAATATTAAAATATCATAGTGAATATTAGTTAGAAAATCTGTATTATAAATTATGAGAATAAACATTTTCATTTAATATTTAAATTCATTTATATTTTTGGTTAGAATTACTTCTGATGATATATGTAGGGTGTTAAGATTTAAGAAAGTTTTCAGACGTCAGTGTAAAGAAATTATATGTTGTGTGGAACTCAACGCTACATTGCACTCGTACTAGAGTAGTAACATGAAAATGTGTACAATCAATGTTAGTGTTTGAAATTAATAATTTTATTTTTTTGTTTTATTAAAACAAGGTGCAGCGTTAAGTTCCGGCAGTGAACACGCAATGACTCATATTTCAATGGAAAATGAGGAATATGCATTTATAACTGTAGTAGTATAAAAAATAGCAGATAAAATGTATAGACAAAGGGCCTACATTCGCATCTACACATATTTATAGGGGGCTTATTTTGATGTCGTTGTCAGATCTTAAGCTTATGCTGGGACCCATTGGGAACTTTGTATGCTAGGGGGAAAATCATAAAACAGTCAATAAAAATATCTTTCTTCTATTATATATATATATATATATATATATATATATATATATATATATATATATATATATATATATATATATATATATATATATATATATATATATATATATATATATATATATATATATATATATATATATATATATATATATATATATATGATATGATTTATTCGATCGTATATCCACCGAATATGCGGTAGTGATGAGATCGATTCCGGCTATGTAATTTGACAACTTTTAATTATATAATTTAAAGTTATCCAATTACATGTTTTATCTGATATTATATTTGGTAACGGTCCTCCGATCTTTTCAGTTGAGTACAAAAAATGGTTTTACACAATATCTCATTTATTTCATCAAACGCTCGTTTTATTTAAATCTCTACAAATATTAAAAAAGTGAAGTGTCTTGTACTAGTTTTTTTTAACTTCACGCTATATCACGCACATATCAGGGTAGGTAGAGGGAATCTGGCAAATTAGTATTAAAACATTTCCATTCCCCACTTTCTGCAAAATTTTAGAGGCCTTGCGTGTGAACTCAACCATAGAGTTACCAGAGCGAGAAAATGATAAAAATAAATATTTCATTTCCTCGAAGGGGAATCGAACCCACATCCATCACGTTTACAATCGCACGCTTGTATCTCTGGGCCATGACGGTCTCTAATATTATTTGCAAAGTTAAGTATTCATTGATTTCCCAGTGGAGGTTCCGAAATACAAAAGCCGGAACATATAGTTGTAAGTATAAGTACATATTACGTTAGCAAAGCTGATTATATTTCTGATATTACTTCCTTATTGCAATGAAGTCAGAGAATTTACAATTGAGATTAAGAAATAGATAATTTCCACTAAATAAAACAAGTGAAATTTAATTAAAAAAATAAATGACGCTATATACAACTGGCTAGTATGAAGATAATATATACTAAGTAAGGAGATAAACTAGAACTATATAAAATGGCCTAATATTTTTATTCATAACCACTTTACAAAGAAATAAACCATGTGAAATAAATGGCAATTTACTCCAAAGCAAACGTCAAAAATACGGTTGTCCTTTTCATAACCAATCCTCACCCTCAATTAGTTATACATTTAACGTCAAGTTATATCGTTTGCTCGTGTTGCGTCGAATATCAAATATCCTGTTAAGCCTTTTGTATGTGACAGCTACTGTTAGAGAACTTTACAACGGGTTAGAGCCCGAGGGAGTTTGAGGGTCAAGAATCTTTGAAGAAGGTATTTACGAACTTTCAAAGGTAGATTTTGTTACTTTATTCCATCGTCTCGAGGTTATTGATGTAACAGTGATATCTAAATATAAATAGTGATTTCCGCTGAATTCTGGAGGTACTGGGTGTTGAATGGCGAAACTCAACGCCGCGCTTTGACTTTCTATCGTTACCAGAGGAAGAAAATGAAAATATTAAATATTTCACATCCTCGAGTGGGAATCGAACCCATAACTTATCGCATTTACAGTCTCACATTTGTGCCCCTGCTTCACGACTGGCCCCAATGTAGCCTTTTAATTATGTATTTCAATTAACGCTTTTATTTATAATTAGTACTTGATCACATATGTTAGACAGTACACGTAGTAATAGTAGTGAGTTTAAAATCCATTTAGTGGAAGACATTATATATGTATTTATTATAAAATTATACATTTCTCTCATTTTCTCAAAAAATGTGAAAAGTGCAGAACAGTGTGGCTGATACTTTCTTCGACACCGTGAAGTACTCTCACGGTGGACACAAAGAATGGTGGACGCTTTCCCATTTGAAGAATATTTTAAAATTTTGTTTCACTGCTTTGAAGGACAGTCTGTTTAATAGAGTGAACGGTGGAGAATATTACTTTTTTGCAACGTGTATACCTGATCGTTGCTAAGAAAATAAGTATCGAACACGATAGCGTTGTAACAGGAAACACATTAAAATTAGTTCATTCATTTAGGAGCTACAATGTCACGGACAGACGCACATGTACAATGTCAAACTCCTAATATCCTTATTTGAGTTGAAAACAAGTTCAGTAAAATTACAACGAATGCGAGATTTTTGATGATCGCCTACTCTTGTCACCTGTGCCACATCTGTGCACTTTGGTTAGATTATTTGTCATTCCTAACATATTATTACAAAATTCTAATTAAACTTTGACCTCTGAACAAGCATTAATTGCTGAAAAACAACTCGCTAAAACCCGCCATAATTGGGACAAGGTGTCAGACAGTTGTAATAACGAGAACTTAAATTAAAAACTGCGAGAGCTCAGCATGTCTTTTACATTTACTTTTGAATAATTGCTTACTCTAAATTTAGAGACAGCACTATTTTAATATAGCCTGTGTTTACGTAAAGGCCTAGCTCGGCTGGCGGTAAACGCGGCCAAAATTCCGGAAATTAGAAGCATAATTTCTTCGTTATATATATTTTTTGATAGTAGAAATTGTGTGATTTATGTTTATTTAGAAAACGTAAGTATAAAATATTTAACGTAGCGTTTTTTTATTCGACAATTTTTATAAATCTCCGTAGCGTATAATAATTTTGATATGGCTTGATGAGAACACGTGTTTTAGTGGTTGGTTGGTTGGATGGTTCACTTGGATGATTTCTAAGAGACGCGTCTAGCCCGCTATATTAAAATTTTTATACATTTACGAAATAAGTATTTTTCCTTCCTAGGTGTGTAAGAACATTTAAAGAAAATAAAAATATTATGTGATTTATCGTATGTTAAATATTGCTGGCTGGCTGTAAACGCGATGGTTGTGTGTCGATATACACTCAGAGGAATAGCTTGCTGTTGTTTTCCGTTTGCAAGACAAAATTTTAAAACAATTTAGACGGAAAGCGTAGTACGGAGTGCGTTAGCTGTTATTTCACACCGCCTACCCCCGCTTTATGCATATATTGTAAAATCACAAACCTATAGGAAAAAAATGTATATCTTTCGTACAAGCTTCGATAAACAAATTTACCTAATTGATATGATAGATACATAGAATAAACGCAATAATAACTTCTTGACAGCTCTTTTAATCGATTCTACAATCATGATCTTTTGAAATTCGATCAATTCGCCTAAACTATAATTGATTAATCGCCTAACCAAGTTCTAAGACACTAGAATATTAAGTGAAGAGGGACTTCTAGTCAAAGCTTACATTAATTACACAACACAATGTCGAGTAGAACAATTATTGGCTTTACTCTGAGGGACAAAGTGAGTGTTTTAATATTAAAGTACCAAAGTTAGGTTATATGTGTAATATTCGCGAAATATAATTAACCCTTGGATTTTTAAGATTCTTTAGTTAGAAAGTCGCCGATTATATTATTTTTTAGTCCCTCATATATAGCAGGGTAGGCAGAGGGAACCAGGCAACCTAGTGTTATGACTCTCCATTCCCATTAAAATGCTTCCATTCCCCACTTTCCGCCGAATACTAGGGGCATGGCGTGTTGAGTGGCTAAACTCAACGTCTTCGTTACTAGAGCGAGGAGGAGGACCACAACATGTCGCGTTTACAGTCGGGTGCGTGAGCCCCTGCCCTACGGCTGCTCTAAAATTTTCAAGATTCTTTAACTAGAAAGACTCATCAAACGTATTAATTCGTTTTTGAATATGTGTCTGAGAGAAAGTAAGGTAAAAACAAATCCTGTAGTACTAGTTCATTGCTTTGGTTAATATAGAATTTTCAGTCTCAGCATATTTTTTGTATTTTGCTACAGAATTTTAATTATTAATATTTTTAGTCTTTGAACTGGCCCGACAATGTTACGTGAGTGTCAATCCTTGTCTTTCCGTCGTGTCTTAATTGAATAAGGAAAACGAACTCCTTTAAAGGTTGCTCTTTAATATTTTTAGGTATCATTTCACACTAAATAAACGTATTTTTTTTGAAAACGTATAGAAAAAAATACCAAGTAGGACTCGAACTTGTAAACCAAGCATTCGTCTCCAATTTAACCTTACGTTCTTCTCGCATCACGTTGAAATTCTTAAACGTTTATTATTATAAATGTTTGTTCTATTTTATTTATCCATCAAGTTAAAACAAATGATGCCAGTTTATAAAGCAAGTAATTTCTAAGTGAACTGTCATGCATCACACATACATATTATTAATACAAATAATATTTCATGACATATCATTAATATTTGAACTTTAAGAACTTTCTAGTTCTAAATCACGTGTCAACCCTCCGTCCTCGGACTCATATTTACCAACGGTAAATAATGATGGTCAAATTTCCAGTTAAGCCGAGTTTTTGAGTGTTGGTTATTTAAATATTAAGTAAGTTCAGCAAGAAAGTCGTAACGCAGTGGCACGAGGTGTGACTGTAAAACCGACTGGTTGTGGGTTCGATCCCCACTCGAAGATATGAAATATTTACTTTAATTTATATTTCCATTTCTTCGCTCTGGTGTCGAGGATAAGCGCGGCGTTGAGTTCTGCCACTCATCACGCAATGCCTCCAGAATTCGGCAGAAAGTGGGGAACGGAGTGTCTTAACACTAGGTTCCCTCTGCCTACCCTGCTGTGTGCGGGATACAGCTTGAAGCTGATTTATTTATTTATTCAGCAAGAAGATGCCGTGGCGCAGAGGCACAGTGTCTGGGTTCGATTTTTAATCGGAGATACAAATTTCAACTATTCGACGACAAATGTCCCGAAAATTGAGGAAAAAGTAGAGACCAAAGTATCTTAACACTACGTTCCCTTTACCTTTGAGTATCACGCTTCATTTGGACAGCGTGAAACGAAAAATTGAGACGAACCCAATCAAATAATTACGCGGTAAAATCATAAATTTAAAATATATTATGTTGTAAACAAGATACAAAATTGCATCCCTTTCAACGTTCAGTTTTTTCCTGAAATGCTTTGAAAAAGATTTAAAAAACAACGTTAAATATTATGAAAAGTTAAGATCTAAAATCTAAAAAAATATATAATTATTTTTTATTCTAAATAATAATGACTTCATTTGTAATTTTTAATCAACATAAAATTTTATATAAAACGAATACAAAATTTAAATCTAGCATGTAGGTAGGTTACGACGTATAAGGAAGCACTAAGAAATCATACCTTGATACTCTTACGGGAAAAGAAAAAAAAATCCATTTTACGTCTTAAAATCCACGTAAGCTTACTAGCCTAGTAGGTATCTATAACATATTAAAATTTTAATTTTAAAAGTAAAACGAAACCTTTTATATATATCTTTAGGTGGCAAACACTATTGTGAAATATAAACACAAGTATTTACTGCGCTCACCTCTAGCGACGTTTGTTTGTTATATTTACTCAACGCGTTATTTGATTTTATGATTGAGAAAGACGCTCTCATTGTGTCATTGTTCTTGTTGCTCTCATTGTTTAATAAGAGTTTACATTGTTTGGTATAAGGAAAATTTTGAAATTAATTAATTATGATGGGGTTAACTTGTGTATTTTTTAATAAATTTATATATGACTTTATATTCTTTTTTACTTTTTTTGTAACGCTAGGAGAGTCTACAATTATTCACTAGATTTTCCACTATTTAAGTATCTGTATTACTTAGCCCACTACAATATGCACATAATATGTGTTTATTATATTATGAACTTAATATAATATAATACAATATATTTAAATAATAATCGATATTTCGCCGTAAGAGCGTAATAATACGACAACTATCAATCCCTAATTTTCATTCCTCAATCTTCAATTTTTAATCTGTTATCTATAATCTGTATTCCATGTCCCACGAATCGCGATCCGTGATCCGCAATCCATGATACATAATGCGTAATATTTTTATTATTAAATTAATATTAATAATTTTATAGATGTATCTGAATAAATTAAATATTTGTTGCTTCTAAATTAATCGGTTAAAATGTTGTTTATACAAATAATCTATTAAATCACATAGAGGGACTTGAATACTTACAAAAATGTACCTAAAGAGGCATCATCTCAAAAATTATATATTATTACAAAAAGGAAAATTAAGAAAAGTCGATCATCACAAGTGTTTGATGTCAATCTTCAGATATATATATAGATAGATAAACACAAGTATAAAAGGAAATAAAATAAAAAAAAATAAATTAGCTTCACGCTATATCCCGCACACAGCAGGGTAGGCAGAGGGAACCTAGTGTTAAGACACTCCGTTCCCCACTTTCTGCCGAATTCTGGAGGCATTGCGTGTTGAGTGGCAGAACTCAACGCCGCGCTTAACCTCGACACCAGAGCGAAGAAATGGAAATATAAATTTAAGTAAATATTTCATCTCCTCGAGTGGGGATCGAACCCACAACCAGTCGGTTTTGCAGTCACACCTCGTGCCGCTGCGCCACGACTGGCCTCATAAAAAGTATATACTATTAAGTATTTTGTGTGGCAGAAGTCAACAAAGCGTAACTCGAGGAAATAACCGTAAAATTGAATAACAAATCGAGGGTCCTTAATATAAACTCGTTACCTCATCTCCCATACACTCAGCTTTGAAACCAGTGACAGCTCACGACCCATGGGAATGAGAGAATCTCTCACATTTCAAGACAAATTCGCTAGTATTATTTTGTCAAGTCGAACTTAAGGATTCTTTATTTTATATTTTTAGCAATTTTTTAAGTTGTATTTATCGTTTTATAATTATTTTTTATAAGCCATAATGTATTGTTTGTTTGTAATTTTATTTTAACTTTACTCTTTATCACGCACAAAATAGTATATGGCGAGAGAACCTAGTGTTAAGACATTACGTTGCCCATTTTCCGCCGAATCTTCGTTATCAGAATAAGAAAATTTAAATAAATCTCTTCAATTATAATAAAGTTCCAGCCGAATGCGAATCGAACCCACAACCGTCACGTTTACAATAATAGCACGTTCGGGTCATTGCGCCATGAAGACCCCGATGTACAAATTTATTAAAAATATTATTGAAAAAAAATAGGACATATATTCAACTATATAAAAATAAGCAACGTTGAATTTTTGAACATCATTCAAGGATGAGTACTTAAATAAATTGTTTTAAAATTACACTATTAAGATCATAAAAATTAAATTGGTGAAATTAAATTAAATAAATGTTTTTTTTTTATAGTCATAGGATGAAAAATTATGATGAAATTATTTAAAATTTTGTAAAAAAAAAAAGAATTTAAACAATCGCTGTTACAATACACTATAACAATGAGAGAATACATCATATCTACGTACGTAACATGTTTCAATATAAAAATTGGCAGATATTCTACATGTACCCAGTCCTCTCGTAATACACCGCCGCTGTCTATCGCGCCAGCCAATTACGCAACACGGTCTCATCCCGTCAGCGGGAATGTTCGATGTGGTTGTTACAACTTTTGTTTGGACTTTCAAATTAGAAGCTCATGTAGAAATATTTTTAGATAAGTTTTTCAAAAAATGGTTAACTTGGTAAAATATTTGGTACTTAAACAGTATATATATTTCAGTTAATTTTCAATATTGAATTTATTTAAGCTTTATTTTTTATTAAGATAAATTAAATAATAAAACCTGTGTATTTTTTCCCTTCCTGCATGTAACAGGTCAGGCTGTTGTTAATAAACTCTGTTATCTATCTCATTTCGAGACATTGCATAGTGACTCATGGAGTCTGTGGCCATACCGTACAAGATCTAGGAAATAGAAATATTTTTTATTCCCAAAAGTAGGCCTCGAAGCCCCAGCTATTACCTTTCAGTACAAGCTTTCATTCATTTCCTCTTGTATAAAAATGACATTGCGAACAATATATAGATTGAAATCTCTGAAGACTATACACATAACATACGCACGCACATAAGCACAAAGAGACACTAAAATTTTTAAACCTCTGACCAACTAAGGCATCCGTTCTCATCGAACTACATCGAAATTTTTATACGCTTGTTACAACTCCGTTATATTGTTAGCATCTCTGTGGGGAGATTTTTACATATTTCCGCTACCCAAAGATAATTACTAAGAATTATCGTTTGGCAAGAGGTAATATGATTTTTTAAATATTTTTTTAACATTTTTAAAGTAAAATTTTATTTCCTAATTGTGGAATAACACTTAAAAAATGTAAAAAAATCTAGTTCAGTATTTATAAATCGTTCTTAACTCTGATCAATCTGAAAATTGAGATACCGTTTTCATTCTTAGATTATCTCAGGATTGATCTCAACGTTAAGAGTGGCTTATAAATACGGGCACTGGAGTCAGAAAATGTTCTTTGCTTCTCGTCCGAATTTGAGACATTAAAATAATTAACATTTCCGAGTAGGAATCGAACCCATAACCATGTTTATATTCAGACTGTACCGTTATGCTATGAACTCAAAAATAAATTATTTCTTAATTGCATATTATGCATTTCGATATAACCACTTAAACTTAATTGGTAAATACAGTTTCTTGTGTAAATAATTTGTCATCCTGACAAGGACTATGTGTCTGTTTAAATATTCAACTATCTCTTAGTTACGGAGCGTACGAAAATTACTATGTGATAAGTGGATACCTTGATTTTGGTGTAAACAGAAATCACAATTATCTTATACGCCTTGCACAAAATTACATCGTTTGATTGTAAACACGGTAGTAGGTTCGATTCTCACACACGGTAATGAACTGTTTACATTTTCTGATGGTGAAAAAATAAAGCGCGGCGTTGAAGCCCGTCACCTATCTCTCAAACTCTATGTCTCGAAAATTTAGATGAAAGCGTAATATGCCTTTAAGTCACACCTCTGTTCACTCAAAGTACACGTACGACGGGGCAACACGCTAAGCTGCCTTTTTTCAGTGAGAAGAGAAGGTCTTAGTATATTTTTTTACAAACTTTACATATCTTAGAGTTCCAACATTTGATACATAGTTAATTCTTTAACTATGTTAAAATTTCGCTTAGTTGCTTAAAAATTATAAGCTATTTTAAAGCGCAGAACAGTCAATATTGTAACATCACTCGACTTTTAGGTTTACCGACGACGATCTAAAATCTGTCAAATGAATTAAGTTAAAAATGATCGAATATTTTCTTAACACTAGGTTCCCTCTGCCTACCCCGCTCTGTTCTGTCTCTGGTTTGATTTAATTTTATTTTATATTAAATTAACAGATAACGGCAAAGTACACGTATACACGAAACGCTTGTGAAATATATTTATTTTTCATTTTAATGGATGTCAACTTATCGTTAACGTTTAATTAAGACAAATGAGGTCAGAAAATTGTAAAAGAAATGAGTATGTGGATATTACTGCGTCATAAAGAAACGTACTCGGTGTTTCCAAGAAATGTAGGCCATCATTAATTAAAATAGTTGTGTTTAAACAAACAACATACAACAAACTCAAAATTTTATTTTCCGCTTCTATTATAATTTCTAGATATAATAAGATATTGACGTAAGTACACAATTAATTTTAAAATAAAAATGAAAAATGATTAATTATAAGTTAATTAATTTAATTTCCTGAAAAGAGGCGGCGTTAACTTTCGGAACTCAACATTCTGTCTCGAATTCGGACGAAAGTCTTAGAACGGAATTTCTTTCGAATGGTTCTTTCTGCTTACTCTGCTTGCTATAAAGCACGGTTTCCACCGCGAAAGAGAAATAAGCGTGTAATGCTTAGGCGGAACAGACTCTTTTGAAACTGCTTCGCTCTGCTCCCTAGAACTGAGCTAGTTCATTTCTTATGATGCGGAACGAACCCATTAATGTCCACGTTGAACTCACAATAGTATTCTGCATATTTTTATTTCCACCAATAAATAATCGAGTTGAAAAAAACTCTCTCAGTTTTAGCGAGCGCAGCGAAGTAATTACAAAATATAAAACTCTTTGTTGGTGTAAATGTAAACTTATATTATTTAAATGAAGTCCGTTTCCTATAAGCCTTACCAGCTCACTTCTCTTTCACGGTGGAAGCCGGGCTTTGTAGGCGGCCGGGCGGAATAAAGTTATAACATCAATAAATTATAAGACTGATCCATAAAGTTTACTTAACAATAAGCATATAAAAATGACATTTTCGACCCACACTTACGAATACGAGAATACATTTCAACAAACATAAATCATCGTCCGTGTATCTGATAACGACCGCTAATGCTCTCCACTCGGAAAAAACCTTTATCTTTTTCACATTTATTTAAATGAACACTTTCCATCTTTACACAAATAATAAAATTCTCTTACATTTGGAAAAATTGTAATGTAATTTTTGGTCACTTATTTTAAGTTCATTGAATATTTCTTTCATATTCCAAAAATTCATGTTAAAATTATATATGTACTTGATGACTTGTAGCGGTATGTGGCTTTAAATGAAAATATATTTCACATTCATACACTCAGTGATTACTGTTGAAAAAGAAACTTTTTATAAAAATGGGAAACATATTGTAAAATAATATTAAAAAAAAATATTGTAAAATAATATTTAAATTAAAACAGCGGGGTAGGCAGAGGGAATCTAGTGTTAAGACACTCCGTTCCCCACTTTGTGATATTTTTTTTATTAAATATTTATATATAACAAAGAAGTACATAAAAAAAGCGAGTAGCCTTAAATATGAACGTATATAAGTTATAGTAATCTATACTAGACATATTTGCTAATATGAATTATTTATAACAAATCATCAGCTTTAGCCACCTCGGATGCAATGTAACAGACATTTGAATAATTAAGTAAATCAAACTTGCAGACAAGAGTAGGACATTAAAGTGTATGTATGTAACGTACACGTATACCTACGTAACTAACTATAGCGTGCGGATGTACTGTACCTGAATCTATTCACTCAAGTGGCGTAGCAGGTGTTCTAACACGCGTACAATATTAAGTAGATAATATAATTTATTAACATATTATAAACTTTGTTTATTGTATTTTTTCTTATTTATTTTCGGATATTTCAAGCATTTCATAAAGAAGACAAAGTAAAGTGTAAAATCACTCCATTTTATTCCGAATAATTATTCTAATAACACCGCACTTTGGCCACCGTGCCAGATAAGCTAACAATTTTTTTCCTTGTGGAAATCGAACTTATTAAAATTAATGTACACAGTCAGGCATTTTATTCAATCTAAAAAAAAAGTTAAATATTATGTATATTAAATTATTATTTATGTGTTAACTATTTAAGTAAATAAAGGTTAGTTATAAATTTTTTATAAAAATGTATATCAACAAGGCTTTCTTATGAATATGTCAGATTTACATTTATTCAAAGTTCAAACAGAATAGGTCTTGGTTTCACTCGCTCAGTGAGACTGCGGTCAACGTTTACAAATGTTTGGTGACGACATTCGTCTATTCTTGCTGTCCTTCTGTTACGTCAGTACGTGTTTTTATTATTTTAGATGTTAAAAGTAGAAAATTTACTATTTATAGTGGGAAAGAAAAATCTCATTATAATTTACTAAAAGATAGGTGTGTTTGATCAGCTTCATGCTGTATGTCGCACGCAGCAGGGTAGGCAGAGGGAACCTAATGTTAAGACACTCCGCTCCCCACTTTCCGCCGAGTTCTGGCTTTGCGTCAATAAATATTTCACTTCATCGAGTGGGGACCGAACCCACAACCAGTACCAGATGTACTTCATCTTCACGTTTTTATCCCGCAAATAGCAAGTCTAATATTACGACAGTATGTCTAATTTTTTTACAGCTTCACTCTATATCCCACACTTAGAGTCAGGATAGGTGAATGAATATAAAATAGTGAAACTTAGTGTTAAGATACTCCATATCATGAAAACATTTAATGGGAATATTAAATGTATACTACTTTATTGTTTGCAATTTTTCGATATTGAGTGTTAAGTTATGATACGTAAAATCGCGTTTTATCTGAGCAGAAAAAAATCTGCATAATTTTTATACCTTTGAGATTATACTGGACCTATATAACTAACTATCGCTTGTACACTTGTATAATCTGACACTGTTCCACTGCATTTCGATGGCCTTCCCCTCCCTACGTTATGGTATCTGTTAACCATGATGTAGAGCCTAGTCACTGCAGTACTCCATCAGTACTTTCTCTCCATCAGTTAGTACAGAATATGAAAATATTTGACAGTTAGTCATTCTTCTGAGCGGTGGTCGAACTTACAACCATGTGTCAAATGTAAAATGATGACGTCTCGTTCTATATTTAAATTATGATCTCTCATTCTATATTTAAACTTAAATAAGAATAGTATTATATTGCAATTTTAAGTAAATATAACTTTTGGTCTAAAATATACCAAGTATTGTTGAGAGAGACTTAGTCATACTTCATCAAAACTTAGATTAATACAAGCTATACTTAAGAACACTCAGAGAAAGTAATTTTAAGTTACGCATAAGAACACTTAAAGATACTAGGCTTAGGTATTACTTTGCGAATATTGTAAATAATTTAACTTTTCATAATAAAAAACTAAACTTAAATGTATATTAAATATTTATTTTTCCATTTTTTACAGTAGTTTGTTACAGTATGTTGTTTTCGTAATCTTAACACAATTAAGTAAAATAAAAGTAGAATATATAGAAAATAAAAATAGCTACCAATAGATAGTACCTGCCCTCTCGTCTCTAGGGAGACTGGAACACCTATATGAAAGAGATTATATTATGTCCGATCCCGAAATGTATGAGAACACATATCTCAAAGACTATTGGACCGATTTTGATGAAACTTCAACCACTCCCTAAGTTTAAATCTAGTCATTCAAAACAAAAACGATAATTTCAATATGATTTAGATTTAAAAAGAAAGAGTGGGCAATATTGTGTGTATGTTTGTCAACATTTATGAAATTCACTCATCGGAAGCCTACCTGCGACCTAAATAGATTATCATACTCACATTAGCTTATCTATATATATAAAAGGACTTGTCTAGAGATATTTTTTGAAGGGAGCCTGGACATTACCTTTGAACAGATATGTGTAAACGTTTTTATTTAATTTTTCGGGACAATTTTTTTGTTACATAATTTTGATCGCTGACATAACCACAATTGATTTGATTACAAACTCTTGTGTAGCACAGGAATACAGCGTGAAGCTAAAACTTACAATAACGCTCTTACAAGAGAACATTTACAAGCACAGCCATAAAAAGTGACATTTAAATGGTAATAAGATCGTATCGAAATGATTCTTTAATTTGTGAAGCACTGAAATAGCAATCAAGTATATTTTACCAAAGAAAATGTTCTCGCGATCGTTAAATTATACGCAACATTAATGTACTGAAAAGTGTGCGTTAAAATATTCAGATGTTCCGGTCGTCATCGCGTTTCCGCTGATTTAATAAAAGTTAATCATGTACTAAATTATACACATTCAACATTTAATTTCGTATCTAAATTTTATACCATACCACACCAAAGCCCAGTTATGGCGCAGGGGCACAAAGTGTGTATGTAAATCGACTGGTTGTGGGTCCAATCCCCTCTGGAGCAGATGAAATATTTACTTAAATGTATATTTCCATTTCTTCGCTTTGGTGTCGAGGCATTGCGTGGAGTTGAGTTCTGCCACTAAACACGCAATATCTCCAGAATTCGCCAGAAAGTGGAGAACGGAGTGTCTTAACACTAGGTTCCATCTGTCTATCCTGCTGTGTGCGTGATACAGCGTGAAGCTGATTTATTTTTTTATTTTTTAATTTTATACAACAAATAGTAATTTCACTAGTTACATAATCGTAGAAAAAATGACCTATATATACAGCATGCGGTAATATAGAGCGCAACGTTATGAGAGTTTCTAGAGCTTCTCGTAAGTTTACGGTACATCAGGCTTCTATTTAAGCTTAAGAAGAAACTTATACCTCACGCAAAGTGGTATAAGAAAAAGCAATGCAAATTTGCTTGAATTTAAAAATAGTAGTTATATCAAGCTAACTTCCGTGATGAATTATTTAAAAAATGTCAATAATGGTAAAAGTATACATTTTGTGTATCTCCGAGAAAAATGCGTAATATGCAGAAAAGACAGATAAAACGTTATTTATCTTTTAAAAAAAATCCGCTTCGCGGGATCTCGCCCATAGCAGGGTAAACAGAGGGAACCTAGTGTTAAGAAACTCTGTTCCCCACTTTCCACCGAATTCAGGACACATTGCGTCCTGAGTGGCAGAACTTAATGCCGCGCTTTGCCTCGACACCAGAGCTAAATTTAATATTTTTTTTCAAACTTTCAAATTCATGTCTAATATTACATTAAACAGTCTAAATCATAATAGTATAACATGAACATATGTATGTATATATTCTTATAATAATTGTCACTATCAGAAACTCTTAGCTTTCTCAAGATGTAATTACTTCGTCACGCCGAAATGTCTCCGGAGTACAAGAGCGGACGCGTCGTTAGTGTTGTCCACAACTTGTTATCTAAGTTACTCAATCGTATCTAGTTTCCTATAGCCCCGCAAATTTAATACAACTTTGTTATTATAGCCATATTATATTATTTTTAGCTTAAAGACGTCACGGTGAGTATGAAGAAGAGTATTCTCAGGTGGTTTGGGCACGTTGGACGATTGAGTGTTGGAAAGAATAGCAAAAAAGATTAATAAAGAAAAGTGAGGAATGAGAGAAAGGGGAGATATCGATTAACCTTCAAAAACACAGAGTCAATAATACTAGAGTCAGGTCGTATAAAAAGCATGAGGATCCCTCGGAGGGCATTTATGAAGAGGTTGATGACAGTTGACGAGGTAAAAAGGCATTTAGAGAACGAAGCGCTTGACGCTCCATTCCCTCTGGCTACCCCGCGAGGGATACAGGTTAAAACTGAGAAAATAAGTAATTATTTATTTTTAGGGGTCCGTATCTCAAAACAAAAAGACGGAATGAGCCCTTATAGTATGTTAAATTTATTTTTATATTCTTTTTGTTGTCCTATTGTCAAGACCATTTATATCAAGATCGCGTAAATATGTAAAACTAAATTAGTATATACATTAAGTCTATTAATATTAAATCTACTATTTGGAGAAAAAAAATAAACCTGAATGCAGCATAAATGAAATGAAGCAAAAACGATGCATTAATACGACCATTTATGCATCGTTTTCGCTTCATTTTATATTAAATTCGCGGCGTCAACAAAACCAAAAGATTACTTAGTAAGTGCGAACTTACAATACAAATAAAGCAAGTAATTCGAAAAGTGAAAATTTATAATAAATATTTCATAGACAAAATAATCACAAGCTTATATTTGTAGTTAATTTCATACATAATGAGTTCATACTTAAGTTATACTTAATTTCAGGACATTGAGACACTTGGATGCTTGGCACAATAATTATGAACATGTACATGGTAGTAGAGGGAACCTAGTTTTGTTGTAGATAAAACACTTCGTTCTTCATAATTTTATTTTCACTTTAGTTTTATAGATGATATTTAATTCACACAATATAATATTTCAGTATTTAATAAAAGTAAAAACTTAAATATCTGGAAAAGAAAGTACTTAACTAAATTGTGTTGGACTTTCTTGATATTGTTGCTATAAAAGTCTTTGGTAGCTCGTCAGAGACGAGAATATTTATTTTAATCACGTATAAATTACGCTTAGGTTGAAATGATTACTGCAATTTGGGTTGTTGGTGAAATTCCTCAAAAAATGTTATTGTGTCCGTCTGCCTATCTGTTAAGACTATTTATATGGAGATTGCGTGGAGGTATGTAGTTCAAATGAATACCTAATATTCAATGATACCTCTCCTTGGCACAAAAAAAATGTATAGGGTATAATATTATACTTCGAGTAGGCCTATATTTATGAAATTTGGCTTGAAGTGGGAACTTGTTATATACATAAACGAAAAAATCCAAAAAATGAAATATAATAAGCATTTCATAAAAAATTGTCTCAAAGTCATATTTATTAGTACATTTCATATGCCGGTAAACTTAAATTTGTCACCTTATTTACCGCGTAGTCACAACCTAACTAATAAAAGTTATCAGTCAATACACAGTTTTCGAAATTCAAAGCACGATTTAAGGCAATAAACGCAGAATCCAGTGTCTTAAGACTAGACTCTCTGCATACCCTGCAAGGTATATATGCAAGATAAAGCGTACAGATGAAAAAATATATGGTGTATATTAAATATTTCTTTCTCATCTCGAAAAAATTTGACTAGACTATAATTTAGGTTTCATATTATGAAAATAGTAAATTATAATATTCATAAAAAGAGGTTTTCAAGAGATTCTGAATTATTTTTTTATCTTCATCATTTCATTTTCTCAATTTCATAAATTGTTTCAGACAGTTTTAGTGTTCAAAAACTAAAATTAATAAAAGACATTGTGTTCATTAGTCGACTTGACAACTGCTTTTTGGAGTGAAATTATTATTTTTCTATGATATTTTGTATGATATTTTGTACTTCAAAATAGATATTACTCATTTTTAAAACGTACAATTCACAAATTATATAATTTGTGCGCGACGCGATTTAGCTTGTTACCAGAACGAATGGGAATCGAACCCACAACCGTCACTTTTTCAGACGTTATCAGGCGATGCGGCTTGATTTAACGGTAAAATTATTGATTTCTTTTGTCAGTACTATCTTTATATTAAGTGAAATAAAGAAAGTTTTCTTTTAAATCTAAAAAAGGATAATAAGGGTTACGTACTTAACATTAAAAGGTTCTGTTTAGGCTTCATTATAAACACGTTTGTCTTCGTACTTAGGCGAATTCCATTAACATATTGTTTCTTATTTGTATAAAACTTTTATAATATAATTTACAAAAGTCTGCCTATTTGTTTGTACACAATATGGCTTTCTTATTTGTCTGATTTCTACAACTTAATGTTTAAAAAAAAAAAAAACGAAAGATATTATATCTTTGATGCTTTGTATGTGGTGTAATGTATCTCGTAAAATATAGAGTTTCATAAATTGTATATACATAATCGTGTAAAGATAAAACAATCGCATTACACTTCATTGTTTTGAAAAGAAAATCCTTATTTATGATGTAGGTACCATAGTATAGAAATATATTTTATGAAAACAGAATAGTTTACAAGGGAAAATACACGCTCCCAGCTTTCAGGTCACCTCAGTGGACACGCTCTAGAAGGTCTGAAATAAAATTCATTTTACACTTTTCATTGAAAATTTGTATAAAGTTTGTTGTCGTGAAAAGTTCTAGTGTTTAAGTTTTAATTCTACGTTTATTTGAATTGATGTCAACTTTCAATATAATATTATTATTAAGTCAATTAATTTAAATTCAACCTACCACTGACTCGGAAGGCATTTCTGCTGAAAAAACCGGTAAGAAAGTCAACTTTTCAACGTAAAGGTTACTGTTCAATTGTTTTATACAATAATATATCATTCCAATATTTTCCATTTTGATACTGTATGGAGTCATAGATAGAAATTAAAAATATTAAGTACAAAATAAAATATAAATTACTTTATTGTCTTATTGTCGTCAACATAGTTTATTCTAATGAGATTCAAACTCATGAACATTGAACTCTGTTGAACATTTACCATTAGAGCCAAGCCATTGGCACTTAAAATTTTCCATCAAGCTATATTTTTCAAACCGAACAAAAAACTCCAAGAAGGAGTATACTTAAAATTATCTTAATAAAATGGTAATCTCAACCCTTCTTGCCAATCTGCACTGAAAAATACCTTTCAGGAACGTTCATTTAAAATAACCTTAGAAGCTTTATATAAAATACGACTGAATTAAATAATAAAACTGTATTAAAATGTTACCAATAACATTTTAAGCTTACGAATATACACATATATCTACGTATAACGTACGTCCATTGCATATGAAAATATACAAAAGTAATATTGACATTGTTATAAATATTCGTATTTTATATCATAATAAGGTACAAAATTATAAATTTAATAAAATAATAAAATTTACTATACTAATAGAGGACAAAATCTGAAAAATTGATATTCATTTTAAAGATGAAATCATTAAATTTTACAGATAACAATTATTACAAACCTATAAGTTGTGGTGCATTTGATATAAAATGAGTGCACACCCGCAGAGTTAAGTTTGTAAAATTTTATAAATTGTACATCCCGGTCACTCACAAAACGCTCGGTGGATGAATCCTACTCGCACTAAACCGTTTTTTACATTAAGCATATTTTTATGTAATGGTAATTCGAAAGTGTCACTAGTTCTTAGTGATGACTTTGTCTATCTAGCTTGTATGATTCAAGTGACGCTTTAATTTTACTTTCATTTAATAAAGATCTGCTACTAAATGCTTTTCTAGATACATCTCCTACATATGAACTTGAGAAATTTTCAATTCTTTAAATCAATGCAGAAACAAAAAGACACACTAAAAACAACAAACAAAAACAATAAAATAGTTTGTCTGGTCCGCAACAATAAAGGTGAAAAATTCCTAAGTTTTTACTGCGTTCGTTCACAATTCACTGACGAAGTAAGATATTTTCTTGTAGAGGTTAAAGGACAAAAATACGCCCCCATTTACCTCCAGATCGTATTTCCACTTTATTCGGAGCAAGTTCATCTATCACACGCACCTTCACGTACATTACTTTAACACTCGCCCTTTTGTCCGTGATTGATGTGATTTTATGTATATTTAGATATTTGCATTTGTGAATCAGATAGGTCGTAATGGTGGAGTTGAAAACTGTCTGGCTACACATGGTGGTTGTAGGTACGATTCCATCTTTGAGGAATACTTTTATTTTGAAGCTTTGTCGCGAAGTAAGGTAGGCAAAGATAACTTAGTGTCAAAACACTCCGTTGGCCATTTTTCACACGGTCCCGGTAGCGGGTTCGATTCCCGATCGAGAGTAAAAATATTATCATATCTTCGTTTGAGTAAATAGACAAAGCTCGGCAACTCAACATAAACTACGGAAAATGGGATGTGTTGTCGATAACTTGGGATATAGACATGGAGCTAAAAAAAATTCAAAAGTTACTATTTGTTTGTGACACTCGGGTGTGTTATATTTATTCTGCAATTGTTCTGTATATAAACTATAACCGTGATAAATTTCATACTCCTCTATTTGCACAATTTTCATATAAATATATAGGTATAAATAAAATCATAAATTTTACATAAAACAAATATTATTAAAAATAAATCGAAAATACTAAAAGCTTCGCTAACATAAATTAACTCAGCCTTTTTTTTTTACAATGGAGCTAGGGATTTGTAAGGATCGTTTATAAGAATGGACAGCTGCTAAAATTGACACCTGTAACTAGAAAGGCGATATGCCTTATCGGAGAAAATTCTAGATTCTGGATATTAAATATCTGTTAAGTTGTATTTTTGTAAAAAAAGAAATATCTATTTTTGTAAATATTTTTTTATTATAGTTTTTTATTGTAGAATGCTTGCATTTATATTTTTATACTTTATAAATTATTTTAATGAGTTTGTCACTAGTAAACATCGTAATTAGGTTCAGCACGGGGTTGATTTCCGTTATTCAACACTCAAAGCCATAGTACTCGGCGGAAAGTCGGAAGCTTTTTGTTAGAAACTAGCGGCCTGCTCGCGGCTTTGCCCGCTTGAATTACATGATTATTCATTTAAGAAATATAGATATTACAAACTGCCTTAACTATTAATTAATTGATTTGGATAAGTACTCACGATATTATTTGTAAAATAACTTATCTAGCTCCTGTACAGTTTTTAAATTAGTAACATATATTATTAAATAAATATATAATTGGTATACAGAATATATATAGAAAGCACGTTTTTAGTCATTTTTATATAATCTATAAAATAATCAACATTTTCGGTCAAGTTCAAGTCGTACTCATGCCCCGAGAGTTTCGTACCAGTTTCATGAATAGAGATACACCAAAAGAATAACTAATTAAGTTGTAATTTTGTATCAAATTAAGTACAGATAAAAATTTGTACCTAATGTTTCTTTTTTGTGTCACAAATACAATAAGTATTCAATTTTTGAAAAATAATTTTGGAATTTTCCTTTATACGTACCGTATATTTTAACTTCTTAACAAATTTGGTAATTGCATATCAACGGGAAGTATCCTATAGTTATGGTAGAAAATGCGACAAAAAACGAAGCATAAACCCTCATATTTCATCGTCATTTGATTGCGATGATTTAGAAGGTAGATTTTTGTGCTCTAACGCCCAATATTAATAATCTATCTCCTGCGTCAATCTTCAATTGTTCCATACATCTATCAAATCTAGAGATTGAATAGATGCATGCAATCGAAGATTGACGTAGGAGATAGATTATTAATATTGGGCGTAAGGGAATATAGACTTGAACATTGAGGTATCTAACCTTTAACCGATCTTTTACAAAATAGTCTTGACAGACGGACAGACAAACAAACGGCAAAGTTATCTTATAAGAATTTTGAGGTATGTACCCTAAAATACCCTTGGCACATACATACATGCAACATACAGGTGCAATGTCGGTACGTGTCGCTTGTAAGTTATGAAATAATACTGCGGGATATTTTTATAAACAGTGTCAGAGCATTTTTTTCTTGAGACACAATTTTTTAGAGGTTGCTCCCAAAAGTGTTTTTTTTATACGTTTCTTAAAAAAATATTAATAGCATAAACGAACGAACGGACTGAAGAACCTATTCAAAATATTTCTTTGAATATTAAGTCATTCTTTATCACTGTCAATAGATATCATTGCGTATGTTTCTTTTTTTTTTCAAATATAAATATCTTTAAAACTTTAAGTACATTATTTTTTGATAGAGTGTAACCGGCGGTAACCTTTCCAAACTATATTTTTGTTTTATGCACAGCGCCATCTATTTAAGATCTCATCGCAATTAGTGATAGCGTTACGTGTATGAAAGAGAGTATCAAGATTCGTTAGTACCTACTATTTTTGTCAATAGATAGCGTTACTTGTATCGATTTTTTACTATCTCAAATATTAACGTCTTGAAAACTTAAATGCTTATATCTTTTGATAGAGTGAAGCGATTACAATGAAATAAACACTAAAACCTACCTTGATTTATTTATAATTTTTATGTATAAAAATTGCTTAAATTTATTGTGTACTTTTTACGTGATACGTGTTCACATAAACAGACAAACAGACAAAAAATCCAAAAATGTTGGAAATAGATTTTGTTAATTATCCTTTAACACCCTGGCTAATTTTTTTTTTAAATATTTTCAATATACAGAAACGACTTTTTTACAGATTTATTATAAGTATAGATTAAAATATTAAATAAATTATTTCTCGATTTCCCCGGGTGGGTATCGAATCCATAATTATGACGTTTATAGTCACACTCTGTGCTACTGCGCTACGATGGCTTTAATAAAATTAGATCGTAAATCCATGAAACACATAATATGGTATATATATAGCTGTGATCCTATACACTAAAATAAGATTGAGCTATTATCACGAGACCACACAGGTGGAGACATGTGCATGGCACAGGTATTATATAAAATAACATATTCAACCTTTTCAGTTTTTGTATCAGTACAAGCTTCAATTTTGGCGCACCAAATAATATTAAAAAAAATATATATTTTGTTTTTAATTTCACCTCCCTAAAGTAATAAACCAGTGGCAAGAATTTCAACCCTTTTTTGTTGTTATCGGTTTTTACATTTAATTAAAGATAATTGCTTTGTAAAGACTTAAATCCTTCCCATCTCTGGTGATCTTTGTTATTAAACTTGCCCAGAGAGTTAAAGAATTACTTAATTATATGAGTTTTTTTTAATAAGTAAGATATTTTTATGAAAATCTTTAGGTAATTTATTAAATTATATTTTTTTAGCTACAACATTCAATACAGAGGCAATCGTGGTGTAGGAGCTCAAGCGTGTGACTGTAAGCGCAACAGTTTTCGGGTTCGATTTCCTTTCAAGGAAATGTTATATATTCACTATTGCATTTCTTCGCTCTGTTACGGAGTCAAAGCGTGATGTCGAGTTCCACTACTACCCTGCTACGTGCGGGATACAGCTTGAAACTAAAAAAAATTGAGACGTCTATATATAAGGTACATGATATTTTGTTTAGTAATAAGTCAATATGAATCTAATATTAAGACACTTCATCCTACACTTCCTACATTATTTACATCTATGATATAACATTATCCTTTAACCTTGGTATGTTAATAACTTTAATCTGTTTAAAACGTCTCGTTAATTTAAAGACAGAAATGAAGCGATAAAATCTTCAGTTTTCCTTTCTAAGTATATGTAAGATCTCATATAAAATTACCCAGCGCTTACCTTCATAAATTTAGAGAATAATGTTAAATTTCGATATATTTTAGTTTAGGATGACGATTATTGCTCCCTGAATAGTCATCATCTCTATATATAATAAGACAGTAAAAATATTTTGTCTGTACATTTAGTAATTTTGACTGAAATGGATAGAGGGACACTTAAAAAGACTAATAGAAAGCAAAAAGATTTTTTTTGAATTTCTTGTCTGTCTGTCTGTCTGTCTGTCTGTCTGTCTGTCTGTCTGTCTGTCTGTCTGTCGACATATTGTTGTCCGCATTTTTCTCTGAAACTACTGAACCGATTTACTTGAAAATTTCACCAATTGCTTTGTTTTAACTCAATTTAGGTTCTAAAGTTTGGTTCATCAAAATCGGTTCATTAAAAAAAAAGTTATCGTCATTTGAATGAACTCAAGGCATTAGCTTGCCAGCGAATGTTATATAGAAATCGCGCTGGTATGACCCTGGCTAAAGAATGACATTCGAAACGTCTTGATTATATGACTGTTGATAAAAATATATATTTTTGAAGCACTATTATACAATATTTTATACAATAAAGTAAACAAGGCCAGTCGTGGCGCAGCGGCAAGAAGTGTGACTGTAAAACCAATTGGTTGTGGGTTCGATCCCCACTCGAGGAGATGAAATATTAACTTAAATTTATATTTCCATTTCTTCGTTCTGGTGGCGAGGTTAAGCGCGGCGTTGAGTTCTGCCACTCAACAAGCAATGCCTCCAGAATTCGGCAGAAAGTGGGGAACGGAGTGTCTTAACACTAGGTTCCCTCTGCCTACCCTGCTATGTGCGGGATACAGCGTGAAGCTGATTTATTTATTTTAAGTAAACAAAATTGAATTGTTAGTAGAGATTACCTTCATAAATCATAACAGTAAAGTTTAAATCGTAATTAATTCAACACAGAGATAAAGAACGATTTGATCTTCAAAGAAATATCAAGTAAATACATAGATTTTTTGGTGCGTTCGTTCGTTTGAAATAAATCTATATAAAAATGCCTAAAAACATCCTTTCTACGTGTACTCTGTAATAACTACATATTTACCAATTATTCATTTATCTAATAATATGCAAACAGGAGTTAATATGCAAACATTACAGTTATTTTACAAAGAATATTATGAATCCTTAACCAAATTAATAATTTTATATTTAAGGCTGTTTCTGAAGCAGTACAATTATTAAGTGACATCAGCACATTTAACAGAGCTTTAAAAAACATAACATAGGTAAAAAGAACGTAATGTTACAAATTATATATATATAATAAATAATTAGCTTTATGTATATTTTATGAATATCAAATATCGACATTGGTCATATTTTTTAGTTCGAAACAATCAAAAATCCTTACAGAAGTTACGATAATGTCGTAAAAAAATCATAATAGAATATTACAGATTAAAGTAACAAAAAATCATATTAGAAGTCATTATAGTTGTCTTTATATTATATATGTTGTTGTATGTTGTCTTTATATTTGTTTGTCATTCTATTATAGGGTGTAAGGCCAGTCGTGGCGCAGCGGCACGAGGTGTGACTGCAAAACCGACTGGTTGTGGGTTCGATCCCCACTCGAGGAGATGAAATATTTACTTAAATTTATATTTCCATTTCTTCGCTCTGATGTCGAGGTTAAGCGCGGCGTTGAGTTCTGCCACTCAACACGCAATGCCTCCAGAATTCGGCAGAAAGTGGGGAACGGAGTGTCTTAACTCTAGGTTCCCTCTGCCTACCCTGCTGTGTGCGGGATACAGCGTGAAGCTGATTTATTTATTTATTTTATTTTATTATAGTTGTCAATCAATTCTGCTTAAATCAATAATCATGTATTTTAAGCGGGCGAAGCCGTGGGCGGGCCGCTAGTGGACAAATAAAGGTACTTTAGTACTGTAGTAAGGTCAAGCACTTCATTTGCTAGAGTTGTATTTTGTAATAAAAATATAAGAGAGCAATATTATTTTAAATTGTTTTACGGATTTGATAATAAAGTTTAGGCGTCCACTTTTATTCCAATTTTCGAAACATTGCGTGATGAGTTCCGCCAGGTGAAATGGAAAATGAAATGGCTAATTGGCATTTATTCTATCTGCTTACATAGCAAAGTAATGGTAAAGTTTGAGTATACTGGATTTATTTAAGTTCAAGTAAATCCAGTATACTCAAACTTTACCAACACTGATGTGATGATGATTATACATGTTTTGGAACATGTGATGATGAAATAATGTAATATGCATTTTCAATTTAGCCCTAAACATTTCACACTTCATTAGTAGAATGAATGGTGGTAAGTATCAATAAAAATAAAACAAAATGACAAAATTTAAATCTAGGGTCATATTTCGAAACAATTACATTAAATATACGAAATGGTATTACAATGAATCAAGCGACTTTAAATGTCATATCAACTTGTTTACTTTGTCGTTGTTTGTCGATCTTTTCCATGAGGTTAAATAAAGTTCCGGATAATGTTCGTCCACAATACATTTACTTGGCTTTTGAGAGTCGTTTATTTAATTCGATTTACATTTAAAATACTTAAAATACGTTCTTAAGTTTCTTAAAATATTTTAAAGGTTTTGTATTTTATATACTATGATATTATATTTGTATAAATAAGAAGACAAGAAATAATTTAAAATTCCCATCCCATTAAAAGAGGACGTCGTGGGGCACAAGCAGAATCGTGTCACTGTTCCATTGTTCTGACCGGGGGGATGAATTATTATTTATTAATATTTTCATTTCTTTACCCTAGTAAAAAGACGCGGCGTTGAGTTTCACCACTCAGCGTAAATCGCGTACTCAGATTTATTTGGAGTACGACGTGTCTTAACCTTCGGTTCCCTCTACCAACCCTGCTACATGCGGGATGCAGTATGAACCTGAAAGAAAAGAAAAAAGAAAGAAAACAAAACGAAATCCTACAATATAATTAATTAAGTTAATTCCAATTAATCCCAACAACTGGGTGACTTTAATTCGTATAAAGTAAACTTATTTAAAGTTATTAGTAACTACAAGCCGTTGTGAGCACACTCTCATTACTATACTCTAGTGGAGGTAACACTCGCTACAATCGTGATTAAACGCTTGGTGATAGTACTTACGTTCATGTACATATGTATGTGTTATTTTAAAGTTAGTAATTTTCTAATAGATCTATTTCGATAAGTAGATTTCTATTTAAGAACTAATTCCTATATATAACATTTATAGCGTCTTTACAGTCTGGAGGCGTTGCGTTATTTGCGGCGGAACTCAACGCCGCGTTTTGCCTATGCCATATATATCGAATGGGAATAGAACAACTGGTCACGTTTATAGTCACACGCTTGTGCCCTTGCATCTTGACTGATCTTATTTTACATGTTTTATTTCAATATAATATTATGTGTTCATATTGAACTGTTAATTATAACAATGTATAACATTTTATCAAATACTTTTTTACTTAAGATATCTTTGTACGCTATTATTTAGCAACATTGCATACACCAATAATTATTCAGATGAGGTCTCATCAAATATCATAAAAATGATGAGGAAGTGATAAATACGAAAAAATATATATAATTCATAGCATTTGTTTCTGTTTTGAGAAAATCCATGATATTTCAAGAGGACGGATGTAGACCGAGAAATAAACACAAAATATTTTTACAGCCTGACATTTTCACAAAACTAAATGCTTCGTATAATTTAACGGGTGCGGAGTGAAAACGAAACATTTCCTTTGAGAAGATAAACATGATTCTTGCACTGTCTTACAAATTAGAGACTAGCCGACCTCGTTTAGTTCGGTACTGAAACTGTAAATATTATGTTGTTTGTAGAATTAAATTAAATTATATCTTCACATTTGAGAGTTGTGGCGCAAAAGTGATCGGGTATGCCATAATGCCGTGGTTTTAGGTTCGGTTCCCATTTATGATACGTATACATTTTTTTATATTTTCATATGCTAATTCCTAGCATATAATACAAAATGAATAAAATGTTTTGTGATAGTGTTCTTTTAATCAAACAATTGAAATAAATTACAAATAAATTAAATTTACAGTAAAGTATAATACAATTTATAACATAAATACTTTTTAGAATTAATATTATAGTTATGTAGGTTTTAAATTTTTAATATCCTTTTAGCTTCCTATTACCTCCAGTATAACAATTCCAATCTTCATTTTACGCGCGCACTTCGTCTTATCGCGGCAAGGAAAAGGTTTCAAATATTTGAAATTTAATAATTCAAATAGGGATTAAAACCTACAACCAACATGCTTGCAGAAGTATTGTGAAATAGTGTTTATGTTCCACTGCACTGTAAGTTAAAAATAATTATATTGACATTTTTTAAAATATTGAACAATTAATCGAATACACAAAATAAATAAAAATTATAAACAAATATCAATAACAACACCAAGAATATAAAAATAGCAGTTGACAAAACAATAAACGAAAAATAAGTTAACGAAATTGGAAAAAGTTAAAATAACTTCGTACAGGGGATTCGGAATAAGCCAATTTCCTTGAAGTTTGTTAAGATGTGAAAATAATGAAGACGGAGACTATTGTCTCTAACGCAAATTGAAATACGTAAATTTATTCGTGTTTGCTTGCAAATGTATTTTGTTGTATGCTGAAATGTACAAGGGAACGGTTTGTAGGGTTCCATATCTCAAAATAAAATACTCTTAGAGCACTTGGTTATCCGTCTGTCTATGTAGACATAGCGCATAAAATATTCTAAAAAACTGTTACAAACTTATATTAATTCAAAGTTAATTTCATATAGAACTAGAGCATACGCAAACCTACGTTTGTAATTTTTTATAAGTTGTCGTCATCTGTCGTTGACCTACAGTTATGAAGTGTGAAATTGGTATAGAAATTCGGTTAGTGAGTAGCATTCAAACTTGACCATTTTATTTATTATCTTTCCCTGCGCCGGTCGTCGTCTAGTTGCAGGACAACTGATGTGAACATGGAGTCATACATATTGGAAATATTCCCTAATAGTCTACTTTTCATTGCTATTTTGAATGTCATAGAATAATGGAACTGAACCTCCTAAATTTTCAACGGTGTATACTTTTGTTCGTGTACCAAAGTAAGTTTAAAACAATTCGTGTATGCCATGTTAATTACAAACATAAAAATATTATAATATTGTTTTCTATTTCGAGAACAAATTGATATAGTGTATGAGATTTTTAAGTAAACATAACATTATGAAGTATGAAATTGGCTTGGAAATTTGATTGGCGAGTCGGTAATTTTTTTTTGTTTTCTTTTAGTACGCCGGATGTTGTCTGGAGAACGACAGCTGACATGAACATAAGGTCATACATACTTATTTGAAATGTGTACTTTTCACTACCACGAGCTCGTATTATATAGTGAAATGGGATTATTACTGGTTTTGAATGTAGCAATAGGATAATGAAACTGAAAATTATATTTCCAACAATGAATATTAGTTTATTTGTTCATGTATCAAAGTAAGGTAAGAACAATACATACCTATATGGTATGTTATTTTATAGACAAAAAAAAATATAGTATGTTTCGTATTTCGATTTCGATTTTCGATTAAATGAAAAGGTTATTTTTTGTTACAAAAATAATTAGAACATTTTCATAGTAGATTTTTTTTATGCGTGTTCTAAAAAAGATTTTAAAATATTTTCATTTACCAATATTTAATTTTTGGGCTCCGAAAGACCTTCAAAATAATGTATGAATTTTAGTGGGGCGAGTAAAATGTTTTATTTAATTATTTTATAATAAAAAAATTCTAATATATTTTTCAGTGAGCCAAGAGTATGTAAATAGATAAATTTCAGTAGTTTAGCTTGAAAAATCCTAGAACTCCTAACTACCGCGAGTATTTTAACATATTTCACAATATTATTTCAAGGTTATTGTGCTTGAACATATAACTATACCTACAATAGGTATTATTATGTGTAATAAGGGTCCCATACGTTTTTAAAAAAACACCATTGAGTGCCAATGCCAAAATTCTAAGTTAATAATGTAGTGATTTTAAATACAAACAAGCAAATGTTGCTAGAATGAATTAAACGACATGCTCGGGATATCGTTAGAAGTGTAAATGTACTAGCCAGTACGTACCCACACTAGAGTACCATCAAGCTAACGACGCACAGTGTCTGTAATATATAAGCTGAAGCTTCCTCAATTGCTTCGCCATTTGTAATTTGTGTTTTGTATGTAAATGACCATGTCCTAGTGGGTTGTATTGGATGGATATAGCTTGCTATTTTGATCGTATTGTCTTTAAATTATAGGTTGTTATAAAATTTTATTAGTCAACACACTCAACCACAATATGTGACTTCAAACGTGATGGTTGTGTTCAAAATTCTAAATATAATCAGCTTCATGCTTTATCCCGTACTCAGGGTAGGTAGAGGAATCATAGTGTTAAAACACTCCTCCTCTCCTTCCTCACTTTCCACCGATCTTTTCAGGGCATTGCATGCGGCGTTTTGGCTATTAATTAATACAATAGTTTATAATAAAGTTTTATATATCAAACAAGGTTCAGTATCTGATTTCAAAGCAATGATCAGTTATCAAAATTCTAAATAATATAATAAAAAAATATTAAGTTCATTTTCCTGTAATCTTACAATATATAAATTCCTTTTCATACATTATCAGATCTTGAATTACTTATCATCAAAGAAGCAACTGTACAAGCCTATCTCTTTCAATCGGGAAACCAAATATAAACGTACTTTTTTATAAAGGTAAGTAAATTGATAAATGTGTCACGTTTTACCAAATTTTCCTTTAGCAATTTTGTATAGCAGAATTCATTTACCAATCAACATTCTCCTGAGTAATAAGTGAATAAAGCAAACGATATGTGTTCGAGATTGTTTTATATTGCACCAACAAAGAAAGGGGAGCTCCCCTTTTTTTGCTTGCGTAGATTATATAAGACTTATTACGCGTCTTATTATTTATTTTTTTCAGTTTCACACTGAAGAAATTATTGTTTTAAAATGAACGAATATGAGGAACATAATATATCTAATATATAGAGAGATATTAATTGTATATTACTATTATATTATTAGAAGGATTTGGCAGAGTAGGCCTACCTAGTGTGCGAAAATAAAATAAAAAAAAAGAAATACTGTTACGCGCCACCCGGCTCGTCGGCAACTCTCGGGTACTCTCGCTGTCGCCGAGCGGTCGGGGAGGGGCTTGGCGGGAAACGAATGACGCGCGCTTGTAATGTAACATTTGGGCGGGAAAATGGTTTGGTGGAGTGAGCAGTACAGTGAATTTATATGAGGATTGACATAAGATAATCAAAAAGAAGCAGCAGCATTCGATCATCATCAGCGATCTTAGAAAAACTTTCATTCGTTTTCAATTCGTAATGACATTCAATTTGCTCCGATTATTTTTTTTTATCTTTCATTTATTTGACTTTTATTCTTCGGATCTCATTAAATATTATAAATTAAATGTTTCACTGAAGTTAAAAATGCCAGAAAAAAAAATTATTATAAGGTCGTCGTACTAGCTTAGAGCGGCAGCGTTTTTTTGCATACGCAATGGCTGCAGATTCGATCCCCATTCGTAGTAGGAAAGAATATATCTATATTGTTACCATTTTTATATTCTACATTGGTTCTTTAAACCGTAGCGTTAAGCTACTCGATATGTAATATCTTGGATATCAGTCAGAAAGTAAAGAACGGAAGTGTCCTAACACCAGGCTGTTTTTGTCGCTTTGCTACGTGAATTAAAGCGTAAAGCTAAAAAATCTAACAAGCTTGAACCCCTAGGACGCCATAAAAAAATTAATCGTAATTTTAATAGGAATATTAGAGATTATTTAATTCCACTTATCCAATTAATTTGAGTGGAAAACGAAGTGTCTTAGCATTAAGTTTTCTCTGCCTTCCTTGCGGACGGAAACAGTTATTTAAATTTACCTAATTAATACTTACAATTCACAAAAAGCCGATCCGACTGTGTAACTAACCCCTAAAACTTAATGCATTTTTCTTCTCAATAATTTCTATGAAAAATCACTTTGCTCACCTTAAACTATGAACGAATACTTGAAACCGACGTTGCGGAGCGAGATAACGTCGGACTGTTAACACGACGGCCGTGGGTTTGATTCCTATTAAGGTGAATGAAGGATGTTGAATTCCGTTACTCAGGACGCAATGTCTTAACATTATGTTTCCTCTGCCTGGTACATGCGTAAAGTTTAAAATAAATATTTCTATTACAAATAGTCATTTATCAAATTAAAAAACAAATGCATAAATAAGTTACAAAGAAATGATATGTTGCTTAAATAATTGATAATTAAAAAGACCCTACAAAAGTAAAAAAAAAACAAACGACTAAAAACACTAATAATCTTCAAACGAGTGAACACATTTTCTTAAGTAATTGCTAAGAGTACTCTCGATTAAGTCAACTTTCAAACAAAACCAAAACGAAATCAAAAGCGCTTCATACATTTGTGAGTTACGAAGCCAAAGTCAGACATACAGATACACGCATACACGACAAACTTTAATTAAGTGTAATGATATTGAGGTATATATGTATATACGAGTAAACATACCCTAAGCTTTATTACCACTGGATTTTCTACCTCCTATATACGTGTATATCTCATATTTATTATGATGTATTGACCTCGATCATACACAACACTGTATGTACAAATATGCAATTAACATGTAATTTAAAGCCGCAATAAGGTTGAAACTAGCGCTAATCTAAACGGTCATCGACGATAATCGATGTAGAATATGTGACGCGATCAGAAATTATTATAATTATATTGATATCGTTTTTCCCGCACAGCTGTCAGAGTGGACAGAAGGAACACAGTGTTAAGACACTGCGTTCTTCACGTATAACCCAAGTATTAAGGTAAATATTATTTGAAATACATTATAATAAAGTTATGTTTATTATTTTTAGATACATATTATATAAAACGAAATAAAAGTAAAGTAACAATATCGGCACTTATGTGTTTTCCCTTAGACGAACGCGTCTTACATTTACATCAAACCAAGTTAGAAGCTATAAGCTATGGAACTGCTGTTATACAGCTTCGCTCCTTAATAAAGCTTACTTCTCCCAAGTAGATTAGTACTTGATGCATGTAATAATGACCTATAAAAGTTGAATGAAAGATGAGAATGAACTATAAAAGTTTATAGTTTAATTTCATGCAGAGTGGATAACAGAATGTCAATAAAAAGATATAGAGATCCTGCTACGTTAAAAAAATATACGTTTTCTAAATATATAAGTAGATGTAAAGAGCTTAATCACCTAACATACTGTTCTGAGTAAAAATTTTTACCTACTCTCTTAACCCTATAAAACTTACAGGAAAGAAATTATGAACAAAAGACTACCTACTATCCTATTAATCAAAAAAGATAAAACTAAATATATCGCGCTGAAATAATACATTAAACTCCAATTATCCAATACGTACAATCGCATCTACATCTACTTTTCTACAGAGGCAGGCAGGCGGACAGAGGGCGCGGCTGACGCGCTTCTATAAGCAAAACGTCGCGGGGCGCGGGGGGACGCATGGCGTGTGGCGAGTGTGGCGAGCCGCTTCGTAGCAAGGATTTTTTGATATTGTAACAACTTCTAAAGTACTTATTAAAATGAAAAACAGTAAAAGACAAAAGAAACAGTATTGATCTACATTAAATGGCCAACGGAACTAATATACTTATTAATATGCTTCTCAGCATATAAATAAGTATATTAGTTCCGTTGGCCATTTAATGTAGATAGTAGTAAGGAATAAATGAAATATGAGCCAAAACTGTGGTTTATAGCCGGCGTGATGGGTAAACAATTAAATGCGTTTTTCTTTAAAACTATTCGTAATTTCGAATTAGTGTAAAGAGCAATTTTTATCTTAGTTTAGCGTAGAAAATTAACAAAGTATTTAAAAGAATAAGGATTGATACCAATATGGACAAACATCCCTCACAATAAAAAAATATATTCAAATTACTATTTTTAGACACGGGCGTTGTACGTTCAGTCTTGGCTCTGGTTTGGGTCGGAGCACTACTCGTGCTCCACTACTGGCTAACCTCGACTATTTGGACAATTAATTATTTGATTAATTTATTGTTTTTTTTAATTATGAATATGGTTAAGACCTATTTATAATTATCTACGTGAAGTCTTGGCTCTGGTGTGGTTCAGAGTACTACTCGTACTCTGCCACATAAACTCGACTATTCGGGTAATTGATTATTTAGTTATCAATTATTATCGTAATTATGAATGTGGTTAACACCTATTTGTAATTGCACTGGGCTGGAGCAGTGAAGGCGAGTGTTGATATATCGGAAAGGGATCCCTGAAGCCTACACCTGTGGTCGCAAGTCCCAGGCACTGCTCCATGCTTCTCATCATTTAAAGGCCGTAAATAATATTAGTTGCAACTACCGTCCACATTTAATGTTTGTTCGATACGACTACCCTCTTGTTCCGACATATGTGAGGAATATGTCAGGATGTACGAGCGGTAAAGATAACGATAAGTACTTTGTGTTAATTGATTTATATTAAGTTATGTGATTATTATGTTCCTTAATAAGTGGGATCGGCACAAACTCCGATCTTAATTACTTCATCTTTAGCTTAGGTTCCACCTGTCACATTAATAGCAACGCTGGCTTCTGAGCTGGGCAGTCTGCCCTCTTGAGGCACTCGTCAACGGATAAATCTGGTGAGTTTACCATATTCATTTTTAAAACTTTGTTACAACTACCACTACCTTTGTATTTTTATTATCCGTACTTTATCTCCATACTTTAGAAATCATTTTTTATCTCCATACTTTAGAAATCATTAGTTACTTTTTGAAACTACCTTGTTAAAAGTATTTATGTTAAAATTACTTAAATACTAAAAAAAATTTTTAGTAGATAGTTAGTTTCAAATAGTAACTGAAGGCTGAATAACTGAATGATTTCTAAAAAAAACTATAAAATATATATATAAAAAATACAATATAAAAAAATAATAAATAAAATAAATAAAAATAAAAAATTAACATATAAAAAACGAACAAAATTAATAAATATAAAAAACATATAAAAAACAAACAAAACTAATATATAAAAAATTTTAAAAAAATATATATTATATAAAAAATAAAAAATCGGAGAGTTCGGAGAGTTCGGAGAGTTCGGAGAGTTCGGTGAGTTCGGAGAGTTCGGAGAGTTCGGAGAGTTCGGAGAGTTGGGAGAGTTCGGAGAGTTCGGAGAGTTGGGAGAGTTCGGAGAGTTGGGAGAGTTGGCAGAGTTGGGAGGGTTGGGAGAGTTCGGAGAGTTCGGAGAGTTCGGAGAGTTCGGAGAGTTCGGAGAGTTGGGAGAGTTGGGAGAGTTGGGAGAGTTGGAGTATTGTACCAAATGCAATTGATACCAAAATTGAAAAGATTGAATATGTTATTTTACATAATATCAGAGTTATGCACATGTCTCCGCCTGCGTGGTCTCGTGACAATAGCTCACTCTTATTTTAATGTATAGGATATCACAGCCATATTATGTGTTTCATGGATTTACGATCTAATTTTATTGAAGCCATCGTAGCGCAGTAGCATAGAGTGTGACTATAAACGTCATAATTATGGATTCGATACCCACCCGGGGAAATCGGGAAATAATTTATTCAATATTTCAATTACTAATAAAAAGCTTCCGACTTTCCGCCGAGTACTAAGGTTTTGAGTGTTGAGTAACGGAAATCAACCCCGTGCTGAACCTAATTACGATTTTTACTAGTGACAAACTCATCAAAATAATTTATAAAGTATAAAAATATAAATGCAAGCATTCTACAATAAAAAAATATTTACAAAAATAGATGTTTCTTTTTTTACAAAAATACTACTTAACAGATATTTAATATCTAGAATCTAGAATTTTCTCCTATATGGCATATCGCCTTTCTAGTTACAGGTGTCAATTTTAGCAGCTGTCTATTCTTACAAACGATCCTTACGAATCCCTAGCTCCATTGTAAAGAAAAAAGGCCGAGTTAATTTATGTTAGCAAAGCTTTTAATATTTTCGACTTATTTTTAATAATATTTGTTTTATGTAAAATTTATGATTTTATTTATACCTATATATTTATATGAAAATTGTGCAAATAGAGGAGTATGAAATTTATCACGGTTATAGTTTATATACAGAACAATTGCAGAATAAATATAACACACCCGAGAGTCACAAACAAATAGTGAATACTTATGAATATTTTTTTAGCTCCATATCTATATCCCAAGTTATCGACAACACATCCCATTTCCCATTTTCCGTATTTTTTTGAGACATTTTATGTTGAGCTGCCGTGCTTTGTCTATTTACTAGAACGAAGATATGATAATATTTTTACTCTCGATCGGGAATCGAACCCGCTACCAGGACCGTGTGAAAAACGGAGTGTCTTGACACTAAGTTATCTTTGCCTACCTTGCTTTGTGACAAAGCTTTAAAATAAAAGTGTTCCTCAAAGGTGGAATCGTACCTACAACCACCATGTGTAGCCAGACAGTTTTCAACTCCACCATTACGACCTATCTGATTCACAAATGCAAATATCTAAAATATACATAAAATCACATCAATCACGAGCAAAAAGGCGAGTGGTCAAGCAATCTACGTGAAGGTGCGTGTGATAAATAAACTTGCCCCGAAAAAAGTGGAAATACGATCTGGAGGTAAATGGGGGCGTATATTTGTCCTTTAACCTCTACTAGAAAATATCTTACTTCGTCAGTGAATTGTGAACGAATGCAGTAAAAACTTAAAAATTTTTCATCTTTATTGTTATGGATCAGGACAGACTATTTTATTGTTTTGTTAATTTTTTTGTTGTTTATTATGTCGTTTTATTTGTGCATTGATTTAAAGAATTGAAATTTTCTCAAGTTCATATGTACTGTATGTATCTAGAAAAGCATTCAGTAACAGATCTAAGTTAAAGCATAATTTCAATCATAAGCGTACAAGCTAGATAGATAAAGTCATAATTAAGAACTAGTGACACTTTCGAAAATTTTAAATTACTATTACATGAAAATATGCCTAATATAAAAAATGGTTAAGTGCGAGTAGGATTCATCCACCGAGAGTTTTGTAGGTGAACAAGAAGTACAATTTATAAGAGTTTACAAACTTAACTTTGCACTCATTTTATATAAAAATTAAAAATCTCTATATATCTCTATCTCTATATATTATAAAATAAGAACGCCTTTTGTCTCTGTCTGGCCTTTCTACGTTTTCTTCTTCTAAACCACCCAACGGATTTTGATGCGGTTTTCACCATTATGTAGAGTATTTCTCAGGGAAGGTTTATATATAGTTTATTAAATTTATTTATTTAATATATTTTATTGTAATTTGACATAAATATGATAAATATGTATAAAGTCCCACCCGTTGAGACACTTTCACGCATGCGCTGCTTTAATAGTAAGTCCTACATGAAAACAATGTACTCGAGTATTATTCCTCTTAATAAGATCTACAGAAAAATCAGCGACAGCATATTCGTATTTTCTAAGTGAGTGAGCATATTTCTGTCTAAAAATAGTAATTTGAATATTGTTTTTATTTTGAGGGATGTTTGTCCATAATGGTATCAATCCTTATCCTTTTAAATACTTTATTAATTTTCTACGTTCAACGAAGATAAAATTTGCTCTTTACACTAATTTGAAATTACGAATAGTTTTAGAGAAAAACGCATTTAATTATTGACACATCACGCCGGCTATAAACCGCAGTTTTGGCGCAAGTTTCATTTATTACCTTACTCTCAGCATATAAATAAGTATATTAGTTACGTTGGCCATTTAATGTAGATCAAAACTGCCTTTTACTGTTTTTCATTTTAATAAGTACTTTAGAAGTTGTTACAATATCAAAAAATCCTTGCTTTGAAACGGCTCGCCACACGCCATGCGTCCCCCCGCGCCCCGCGACGTTTTGCTTATAGAATCGCGTCCGCCGCGCCCGCCTGCCTCTGTACTGTAGAAAAGTAGATGTAAATGCGATTGTACGTATTGGATAATTGGAGTTTAATATATTTAGTTTCGTCTTTTTTGATTAATAGAATAATAGTAGGTAGTCTTTTGTTCATAATTTCTTCCGTTTAAGTATTTTAGTTTAAGAGAACAGTAGGTAGGCTTTTGTTTATCATTTCTTTCGTTTAAGTATCCTGTTGTTTATTTTGTTTACTCTTCTTCTGTTCTTTTATTATTTTCTTTACCTTTTTAAACATAGGAAATGTTCTTAATTTAATTATACCACGACAAAGTCGTTCAAATATACGTCGTAGAACAAGAAATGCAAATAAAAATAGTTTAAATCTTTCTAATGAAAGCGTATAGACGGAAATTAGACAGTAATTTAAATATATTTTCTTATTGAGAGGGATGTGTGTCCATAATGATATTAATCCTTATCCTTTTAAATAAGTTATTAATTTTCTACGTTAAACAAACATAAATTTTGCTCTTTACAATATTTCGAAATTACAAATAGTTTTAGAGAAAAGCTATATCGACTCATGTTTATCCCTTACTCTCAGTATATAAATAAGTATATTAATTATCTTGGCCATTTAATGTAGATCAAAATGTTCTTTACTGTTTTTCATTTTAATAAGTACTTTAGAAGATTAGTAGCACAGATTTGAAATTACGATACTAAAAAAATCTTGCTGTGTAACGGCTCGCCGACCACCACGCGTCCCCCCGCGCCCACGACATTTTGCTTATAAAAATGGACCCGCCGCACCCGCCTAGCTTCTTTCCCCCGGGCATGGAAGGAGGGCCTGCTCATCATGTTGCCCAAGGCTGGGAAGAGCCCATAGCATCCTGAGGGGTACCGCACATCCACCCACGAAGCGAGCCGTTTGGCTAGCGGGTATACCACTCTGGTTACACTACGCCGTAACAGCGATCAACCGAAAGGAGAGTGCAATAGCAGTCTTCTTCGACGTAGTACGCGTATTCGACCGCGTCTGGCACCCGGACCTAGTGCCAGAGCCGGCACCCCCCAGCACGACGCGCATGTCTTTGGCTCCCCGCCTCAGTGACAGGACATTTTGCTTGAGAGTTAAGAGTTCGAGGTCTAGCAGCGACTCGATCGCTGCCGTTGTTCCCCAGGGCAGCATTTTGTCACCTGCTCTCTACGCACTATACACTGATGATATCACAACGCCCTAGCGAGTATCACTCAACGAGAAATCCTGTTGGTGGTCCAGGGCCCCATCCTCCGTCGAGTGACGCAGGCGCCATACTACGTGAGAAACACCACGCATCACCGCAACCTAAAAATAGAAAGCTTGGAGGTTCGCATTGGTCGTCTCGCGTCCAACGCATTCCGCTGCGCCAATGTATCGGGTCACCTGCACCTAAGGAGCAGCACTCCGTGGCATATCCGGCCGCCCGAGGTCAGGCGTTAGATGACTTCCGAGGGACTTTCTATCCTCCTCCAAATGCGACTCATGAGCCTTGCATTGATCCTTGGTCGTTTAAGCTGGGCCTCCCTCAGGAAACCGAGGGTCTCACCTGACTGAGTTGACCGCCTAGATGGCACTTGATAATCCTTCCAATCCCGTCCCGCACGCCTCTCTCTGTGTCTGCTCTAGAGCAGGTTGTCGCTTGAGACCACGGCCAGGGAACCAACGCCCATATGTCGTTCGGAGCTACTATTCTGCGCCTGGCTTATAGCAAAGTAAATTTAGAAGCGATTGCACGTATTTTGGAGTTATCCAATAATTATAATGTATTTCATCGCAGCATTGTTGGTTACATCTTTCGTTTAAGTATTTTTGAGTAAGAGAATAGTAGGTAGTCTGTTGTTTATAATTTCTTTCGTTTAAGTTGTCTGTTGTTTGTGTCATTTGTTTAAGTTTTTTTAAACAATTGGAACATCCTTATTGGAACTACGAAAATGTGGGTTGCATTAAGGTTTCAATAATTTTCACATTAGTAATCTTAAGTGCTTTGCAAACATAGGTACATTATATGAATAATGCAGTAGTTAAAGCGGGCGAAGCCGCGAGCGGGTCACTAGTTTTATATAAAATGAGTGCAAAGTTAAGTTTGTAAACTCTTATAAATTGTACTTCTCGTTCACCTACAAAACGCTCGGTGGATGAATCCTACTCGCACTTAACCATTTTTTATTTTAATGTAATAGTATTGTCTTTAAATTAATAGGTTGTTATAAAATGTTATTAGTCAACACACTCACAGTCAGACACAGTATGTGGCTTCAAACGTGATGGTTGTGTTCAAAATTCTAAATAATATAATAAAAAAATATTAAGATAACTTTCCTGTAATCTTACAATATGTAAATTCCCTTTCATACATTATCAGATATTAAATTATTTATCATCAAAGAAGCAACTGTGCAAACTTATCTCGTTCAATCGGCAAACCAAATATAAACGTAATTTTTTTACAAAGGTAAGTAAATTTATAAATGTGTCACGTTTTTACCAAATTTTCCTTAAGTAATTTTGTATAGCCGAATTCATTTACCAATCAACATTTTCCTGAGTAATAAGTAAATAAAGCAAATGATCTGTGTTTGAGTTTGTTTTATATTGTACCAGTTAGGTTCGCCTTCTTTGCTTGCTTTTATAAGCCATATTACGCGTCTTATTATCTATTTTTTTTAGCTTCACGCTGTATCCCGCATGTAGCAGCGTAAATAGAAGGAGCCAAGTGCTAAGGCACTCCGTTCCCCACTTTCCGATGAATTATGCGTGTTGCGTGTTGAGTGGTGGAACTCAACGACGCCCTTTGCCTCGAAACCAGAGCAAAGAAATAAATGAATGAAAAAATTATTGTTTTTAAAATGAACGAATATGAGGAACATAATGTATCTAGAGAGATATTTATACATATTATTAGAAAGATTCGGCAGAGTAGGCAGAAATCTACTGTTTAAAAAGTAAATAAAGGAAACAAAAAGCTGAATTGTAAATTAATAAAAAAAAATTATAACTTGGCGAAAATTTAGATGAGGCTTGACATAAGATAATCAAAAAGAAGCATCGCTTTTCAAAACGATCTTAGAAAAACTTTCCTTCGTTTTCAATTCGTAATGTCATTCAATTTGCTCTGATTATTTTTGTTTCATCTTTCATTTATTTGACTTTTACTCTTCGGGTCTTACTAAATCTTATTAATTCAATGTTTGTCTGAAGTTAAAAGTGTCAGGAACAATTATTATTATGAAAATTAAAGCGTAAAGCTAAAAAAAAACTAACAAGCTTAACCGCCCAGGATGCTAATAAGAAATGTAACAATTTTATTAAGTTTAAAATTTTTACCGTAATAGAAATATTAGCATTTTTTTAGTTCCACTTACCTAAATAGTTTGAGTGGAGAACGAAGTGTCTTAATATTATGTATTATATATCCCTCTGCACACATAATATTATATGTGTACCTAAAATTTAAAATAAATATTTCTGTAATAATAGTCATATTTTCAAATTAAAAAACAAATGCATAAGTTACAAAGAAATCACATTTGAAATTTAAATTTACTTTTCCATTTCATGCATATCACATAAAAACTCATAAGCGCCACGTTAGTATAGGAAGTAACAAATTCATATATACGATATGAACATTTCATATTCAAATATACAGGGTGGAAGAGGCAGCGCTCCATTTACGGAAACAGCATATAGGGTAAAATATTTCAAACCTATACCTAAAAAAAATAATCAAGATGCCTCAACAGTTTGGACGTAGGATTTTTTTACGTATTTCACGATTTTTATCCGTCACCTGTATTTCGTGTGACGCGATTACGTATAGATCCCAATAATATAAACACTTACTACTACAAAAATACTACTAAAGGTTAAACAACTTTGAACTTTATCGCCAATACATAAGACTCGACTTCGAAATGAGGCGTGTGCGGCGGTGTTCCTTTGATAGGTTTATGTGTGCGTGCGTCATCCTTACAAATGGCGTTTTGTTTTAAAATGACAATTTTATTATTTATTTTGTTTGAAAAAAAAACTTTCATTTTTGGGAATTTATTTTTTTCTGAATTATATTAGGCTTTTATAGAGTAGTTAAAACTGTGGTTTCATTTAATGTGGTGCTGACACTTCCACCCTGTATATTGTAATTACTTTAGTTGATGAAGTTAATCACTTTATTGAATGTTACTTATTAGTTCTTATTTTAAAATATACCTACATATCTGTAAAAAAATCTAATTACTCGTATTTTTCATTTTGTTATTCCACAGAGGTTCAATATTCCACATTGGGTCTGCGGGGAAATTACAGGCGTCTTCAAATTCGCTCTTAAGAAATTTTTCATGACATATTTACGGCATAAGCGCCGCATCTTGAAATTATCAAGAAAGGATACAATGGCAACATAGAATAAAACGTCCAGAAATATATTTTTAATCATCGTGAAAATTTGTATTTTTTTAATTTGTTTCTATATATTTTTTTCTTTAGATCACTAGAGGCTCTCTACAATGATTATGATTTCAAATAAGCTTAAATTACACCACGCCGTGCCTAGTTTTAAGTCTTCTTTTAAAATTAGGCCTTATATATATTGTAAACAATATAAATTGTAAAATAACAAATATTTAATTAAAATCTATAAGTATTATGCAAAAAGTATCCCTTATACAGATTATAATAGTTTCTATTTGCTCGTTACCATAATTGTGGTTAATATCTAGAAATATTGACTTTTGATTAATTTTATTTACTTTCTAGGAAATAAATATATTAAACATCTATTTCCTAGAGTGGGAATAGAATCCACAACATGTCGCATTAACTCTTTACTGTAATATTGGATAACAATATAATATCCAATTGCTGTGAAGCTTTATCACCTTACATAGAAACGATAATTTTAGCATACGGTAATTTTAATTCTTAAGTAATAGTCTCAGGTTTAGAATAAATGGCGAGGGCCGTTAAAGCCTTTATCACAAAATAATAGCATAGTATCTATTTCTAATATTTTTTTTATTTTAAATCATCCATAAATACACTAAAAATATTTGTATTTTAGTACAATATAATTATACATAATGTATTCTGCCTCAATCGTTAATCAGGCTCTTAATATAATTGATTAATGATATTTTTTTCTATTTCGTCTAATATATGTATAAAAGTGCACTGTTAAATCAACACACAATCATAGCAACCAAGCAACAGACGTCGTTACGGCCACATCATTTCACCCGTTCTACTAAAGCTTCCCTAGCGACCCGAGGCTCCTTCATTATTATTAAAGCTTACTCAAAACAGTGAAATTACAGTACAGTTTATACAGTCCAATCATAATATTTCCCTATAATTAAATATATTTGAAACACAAACAACATAACAAAATATATTTTTTAATTTAATTGTTTAATCACTGTTAGACGTTGAGTTACTAAAAGTAAAGAATTTCAATTCAGAGCAGAATTTTTTAATCCACTATGAATAAGACCACAAATTTTTAATGCAACCTATAGATTTAAGAGAATTTAATAAATAGTTTAAAAATATTTTACACTTCTTTTAAATAAATATGTGAAAATATATTTTGAATTTGAAATATATTTATTTTGATATTTTTAACATTTTTAAAGTGTTATTCCACACTTAGGAAAGAAAAATACTTATTTAGAAAACGTATATCCATTTTGAATTAGAATATTTTAAAAAAATATATACACTTAAAACTTAGTTATCTACTCTAAAACAACAAAATGCTTAAGCACTTCGGACACATATTTATTAAAAATATATATTTGATCCATTAACTGCCCTTTATCTTCATAATTTATGAGAAATATTTTATGAATTTTAGCAAAAGTATACGCCGTTCCCTTATTGCAATGTAAAATGCATGCCACAACGCACACTCATATAAATTTGTCACTTTTTCATTAACACGACCTGAGATATGGAAATATATTCGAAATTAAATCTGCTGTATACAATAATGTAGGGAACATTATATTTTCGTTAACAAAGTAAAAATATGTATAATATTTATTGTAATATTTTTGTTACAGTAAAAGAACACTTTTTCGAAACATATAAAAAGGTTTAACGTAGAAAATACAAAAAAAATCAAAAAAGCTAAAAAGTATCCCGAACACAGAAGGGTAGGCAGAGGGAACCTTGTTTTGAGACACTCCGTTCCTCACTTTCCGCCGAGTTCTGGAGGCATTGCGTGTTGAGTGGCAGAACTCAACGCCGCGCTTTGCTTCGACACCAGAGCGAAGAAATGAAAATATAAATGTAAATAAATATTTCATTTTCTCGAGTGAGGATCGAACCCACAACCAGACGATTTTACAGTCACACTTTGTGTCTCTGCGCCACGACTGGCAACGTAGAAGTATTGGATTAACTATATAACAAAGAAATACCGACACCGTGCTAAAATTAAATATCGGCTATATGCGGTTATATACGGTATATATACGGTTTAACTGAACCACGAGAGACGAATCCATTTGTGAGAGCCGGGTTTAACTGAACCACGAGAGACAAATCCATTTGTGAGCTACGAAGCCACAGTCAGACATACGGATACACACATACACGACAAACTTTAATTAAGCTTAGTAATATTTAGATATATATGTATATACATGTAAACATACTCTAAGCTTTATTACTCCCGGATATTGTACTATCTATATTTATTATACATCTCATATTTCCTATAATGTGTTGACCTCGACCAACCACACTGTATCGTAAAATATGCAATTAACATTGTAATTTAAAGCCGCAGTGAGGTTGAAACTAGCGCTAATCTAAACGGTCATCGACGATAATCGATGTAGAATATATGACGCGATCAGAAATAATTACAATTTTATTGATACCGTTTTTCCCGCAGAGCTGTCAGAGTGGACAAAAGGAATACAGTGTTAAGACATTGCGTTCTTCACGTATCACCCATGTGTTAAGGTAAATATTCTTTGAATAACATTTAAATAAAATTATTTTTAAATACATATTAAATAAAACGAAATAAAAGTAAAGAACAATATCGGCACTTATGTGTTTTCCCTTAGACGAACGTGTATTACATTTACATCAAACCATCGTTAAGTTAGAAGCTATAAGCCATGGAACTGCTGTTATATGACTTCGCTCCTTAATAAAGCTTACTTCTCCCAAGTAAGATTAGTACTTGATGCATGTAACAATGACCACGAACTTATAGATTTTAAATGTATATAAATGACACAGAGCCTGACTGTAAGCGACATGAGTATGGGTTCGATGCTCATTCGGAAAATTATTTTATTTTCTTTTCCTCGCTCTGGTCACAGATAAACCGTGGCGTTGAGCTTCACTACTCAATCTGCAATGTCTCAATGCAAAGTTGAGTTGAAAATGGGAAACGGAGCGTTATTACACTAGATTTCCTTTGCCTATTCTGCTATATGCGGGCTGCAACGAATTCTAATAACAACTTTTCTCGATAATACCTTTGAATGTAATGAACACGAATGCCGTGTCGTTTGTACTTTTATTTGAAATCCACCGGAAATGACAACACACTATATAATATAATGTATATTTAATATAATGACACCTACACTTAATCTGCAAAATCTAATTTTAAGATTTATATGTGTCACAGTTTCATGCTCAAATGAAATGGCTCTCAATAAAACACAGACGTAAGCTAGATTCCCTTACTCTCCTTTGTACCTTCCTTTACCATCCTATTACTCTATCGTACCTTAAAGTATGGTTTAAGTTCTTGGTAAAGAACTCCCTTCATGTTCAATGTCTCCGTTCCCGCACTGACAACCTCTTTGAAATACCTTTGTCCCGATCGAAATGGTCTATGTTGACTCCTTTACTGTCAAGACAGATAAGCTTTGGAATGAGCTGCGACTGAGTATTAGAAAATGTCAGATGGTTGGAGCAATTAAAAGCCGTCTTGAACAAGACTACCTGGAACAGAGTCTATAAACTGATAGATGTACGCTTAGTTTATGTGTGAAAAAGTATCTAGTTAAGCTAAAAAAAAGAATAATTTATTCGTATTCTACACAATTAATAAGTATTCTTCTCGATTTTCTATTTTATTTAACTATTTTTATATTTAATTATTTTGTTTACATTATCGCGGCACAGTTACAAAAGAGGAGATAAGTCAACAGTTTTATTAATATATTTAAGTGATGTTCAATGGGCCGGCACCCTAGCAGGTGTACTGACCGGAAAGGATATCCTGGAGGGAGATCTGTGTCCATTAGAGAGTATAAAATAGATTCACCGAGGCACTAAATAATACTTATATCTTTATAACACAAAAAGTTGGAACTGAACCATAACAATTGAAAATAAAATCTAAATTAAACCTAACTTGATACATCATACAATTCATGTCACTAATATCGTTATCATTTATTGCTGAAGCACGAAATCAAATTCTGTTTTACGCTGATAGACATAATTGTTACTCATACATACACAGACACTGTTGGTTGATGCATCGTCGATACTATCGAATCACATTTGCTTTGTATGCGTTATAATACGTTTTAAACTATAAAATTGAATATATTATTATTTTAGACAGGACTGAACTATTACTTATAATAAATTTATTTATTGTACCGACATATGTATTCAGCCACAGCAGGATATGCAGAGGAAACCTAGAGTTAAAGCATTGCGTTCTCCAATTTCCGCTGATTTATCGGGCATTTCACATTGAGTGATGGAATTTGACGCCACGCTTTGGATCGATATCAGAGCGAAGAAATGAAAATATTTAATATTTCATTTCTTCGAGTAGGAATCGAACCCGTAACCTGACGCGTTTACTATTACTCACTTATACCTCTGCGCCTCAATAATAATAAAAACTATTTCCTTTCTCCGGTCTGGTCAAACAAAACACGGCGTTATGTTTCGCCATATAACATAAAATATTTTTAAATTAACGTAAACGGCAAACATAGCGGATATCGCTAGGCTCTTAAAACATGTAGGGTAAAAAATATTTTACCGAACAATTATGTGAACCTTCCTTTGATTCAATATTCTATGAAATACATTGTTATAACATTGTGTTGTCTATCTTTAAACATATATTACATAAAACGGAATAAAAGTGAAGTAACAATATCGGCGCTTATATGTTTTCCCTTACAACTAACGCGTCTTACATTTATATCAAAGCCACCGTTGCGTTAGAAGTGATAAGCCATAAAATTCCTGTTATACGACTTCGCCTCTTAATAAGGCTTAGTTCCCCCGAGAAAAGTTAATACTAATAGTATCCCACAGCAGGTATGCTATGAATAATGAACTGCAGTTTTCTTCACATTATACAATACAGAAGAAAACACTTGTTATGCCACACCTCGATTCGCAATGTCTCAATACAAAGTTATGTAGAAAATGGGGAGCGGAGTGTTTTTACATTAGGTTTCTTCTACCTACCCTGCCTGCTGAAATGAAAACAAAAATGTCTTGCCATTTTCGCCAATTAGCCTGATGATGATGTTTGTGGATTCAGAAATTATATTAATATATTTAAAAATAAATAAATTAGCTTCACTCTGTATCCCGCACACAGCAGGCAGAGGGAACCTAGTGTTAAGACACTCCGCAGTGGCAGAACTCAACGCCGCGCTTTGCCTCGACACCAGCGAAGAAATAGAAATATAAATTTAAATGAATGAATATTTGATCTCCTCGAGTGGGGATCGAACTCACAACCAGTCAGTTTTACAGTCACACTGTGTGCCCCTGCGCCACGACTGGCCTCTTTTCTTTTATTGCTAAAAATATTAAAAAAGCTGTTATAAAATATTGTGCCATTTTAAAGTTTTTTGGCATTTTTATGGTTCCGTAACTCAAAAGATAAGAACGAACCCTTATAGGATCAGCTGAAATTAATATCAAATATGCAGCTCCTTTGAAGCAGAGGAAAAATCAAACTTTTAAATCAACGTAATCATAATGTATATTGTACAATGTACATTAATTTAATGCATTTTATGTAAAATTCCCCGCTTAATCAAAACTTATAGAGTACTTCCCGTGGACCTACACTTATGAAATTTGGCACAAAGTAAAAGTTTACAATACAAAAAAAAATACGAATTGTAAAAAAAATTAGGTATTCGTATATTATAAGAATAAATTATTATAAACTTATATTTGTAGTTAATTTCATACAAAATGAGTGCATATACCCGTAAACTTCAAGTGGTAAGGAAGCCTTAGTGGGCTAGTCTAACTCGCACTTAACCGCTTTTTTCATTTCAGCTAAGCATTCACATCCACAATTCGGTGAGCTGAATAAGTTTAAAATGCACGCTAATTGCCAAATTCGTGTTTCAATTTCTGCTATAGAAAATCTTACCCTTATTTTGTTTTCATTGAGATTCATATACAAAAGTGATTAGTATGTGTGTGTGTGTGTTTTTTTTGTTAATTGCTAGACTTATAAGAATTTCAATTCATGTCTCTCTATACGTACGTCTATACTCGTAGGTAAATACCGTAGGAAAAAAATGTTAGGTAGCTGTATCCCGTACATAGCAGTGGAGGATACAGGGATCCTGAGAATGTAATGTTAAGTCACACATTCAGATCTTGGGGCCAGTCGTAGCGCAGCGGCACGAAATGGGACTGTCAAACCGACTGGTTGTGGGTTCGATCCCCGCTCGAGGAGATGAAATATTTACTTAAATTTATATTTCTATTTCTTCTCTCTGGTGTCCAGTCAAAGCGCGGCGTTGAGTTCTGCCACTCAACACACAATGCCTTCAGAATTCGGCAGAAAGTGGGGAACGGCACTCCATCCAAAAACAAGACACTTCTTAACACTAGGTTCCCTCTGCCTACCCTGCTGTGTGCGGGATACAGCGTGAGGCTGGTTCCAAAACTTAGTGTATTTTATTACCATATTACCGTTCCGTACGGTAATATAGTAATAAAATACAGTAAACTTGGCAACAACTAAAATAAATGAAAACAAATAAAATTTCTCTCTATTTGTCTGTCTATTGTTTGATGATTTTACGTGAAGCTGTGAAGGTGTATAGGAAAAATACTAAAGGTGACGTGAAAAATATATTTATTATAAAAAATGAAAACCTCAGTAAAAGATTAGATAAAAACCTACGAAAATTTCACGCTATGATTAATAAATAGACAAATGAACATCACGCTGTATTCCGCACGCAGCAAGGTAGGCAGAAGGAATCTAGTGGTAAGATTCTCCGTTTCCCTCTTTCCGTCAATTTCTGGAATCATTGTGTGTTGAGTGGCAGAACACAACGCCGCGAAACATTTAATAATTTCAAGATATGAAATTATTAAATATTTCCTCGAGACGAAATCGAACCCATAATCTGTCACGTTTACAGTCATATTTTGTTTTGACCAAAACATTTTACAATAACAAAAATTTGGCATTTCCAATCTTACTTTACTTTAGTTTAACTTAACTATTACAGTCAAACTAACCACGCGTTTACAAACTTGAATGAATAGAGCAAAATAGAACGGAGCAACACAAGATCACTCGGTTACATCGCTTGGTTAGAACCAAAGCTTTAAACGCTGACTGCAGTTGAATATCGTGGAAATGGAAACATTTTTTTAAATATACCCTCTTTTTTGATTTCCGTTTCGTGCGCTCTGGATTTTTAGTAAATGGGAATTTTTGGTGAAATCGTTTGCTTTTATTTATTTTAATTTTTTTCTTAGCTATATCGTCCACAGATCCGATAAACAGAACGAAGCTAGTGTTTAAACACTACTTTCCTGTTTTCGGCTTTCGGTTGGCGAATTCTGGAGACATTGCGTGTTGAGTGGCGGAACTCAACGCCGCGCATTGCCTTGACACCAAAGCGAAGAAATGAAAATCATAATAAAGAAGATAACCGCACATTTCACAAATTACGCGGTAGGTATAGATATTTATATAACTTTTAGTTCCCCGGACCGATAAAACGAAGGGCGAAGTTGAATTTTATGTAGATGGGATAACGGAATGTCAAAAAAAAAAAGAAATAGAGACCCTGCTCCCTTAAAAAAATATACTTTTTCTAAATAAAAAAAATATACGTTTTCTAAATAAATTGTGTTCTGAGTTTAAATTTTAAACTACTAGATTTATTTTATTTTCAAATGTAAATCTTTAAGGAGAAGCGTATTATTGTATTTGCTAGTTCTAATATATTACTATACGTATACTGATATGTTAGAACTCCATTGTATTTGCACATTTAACACGTAGGTAAGTAATTCCAAGTAAATTTTGGTTTCCTATAAATATAAAAATTAACTTAAGTTAATGTAATATCAAAATATATTACGAAATCTTATATTATATTCATATCATGTAAATGCGGAACCCAAAAAAGGTCAAAGACATATATTTATAGGGCTAATTCCTCGGTGAAATAATATGAATAAATCTGTAACATTTGTTCTCGGAAAAAAATACTTGAGGAATATAACAGATCTAATAGATTTTTTACTACATTAGTAGTTAAACAACATAATTTTTGTTTAAGTTACAAGAAAAAATACCAAAGAGAGGGAGAGGCTTAGAAACCAGTCGTGGAGCAGGAGCACAAGCGTGTGACTGTAAACGCGACAGGTTGTGCGTTCGATTCCCACTCGAAGAAATGAAATATTTCATACTTATATTCATTTAGTTCCACCACTCAACACGCAGTGTCTCCAGAATTCGAACGTAATTCTGTGTGTCAAATAACTAATTTAGCAGTTTAAAGTGTGGGTGAACCTGCATGCGGGTCGCTAGCAGAACTATAAAATATATTATTACTATTTATGAAACAGTTTTTTTTGCTTAAAGAATATTAGATTTACAATTTACCAATAACCTATTAAACAAATGAAAAAGAAATTAATAAAAATTCTTATGTGATAAAAGCTTTGTTGTAAAACAAGAAGAGGATTGTCTATCTTAGAAAGCAATTTTCCTAAACTGCAAGATACCGGAGCACAATGGTGTAATTTTAACCTATTGTTAAGAGATAACTGTTCTAACACCGATACTATTTTTACCTTTCCAATACGTGTGTATAATAGACAATGGTATATGATTTTTTTAGCTTCACGCTGTATCCCGCTCAGAGCAGGATAGGTAGAGGAAACCTGCGTATCTAGTGTTAAGACATTCCGTTCCCATTAATACATTTCGGTTCCCCATTTTCTGCCTAACAAATTTGCTTCATTACCAGAGCGAGGTAAAGAAAATATTAAATATAATAATAAATAATATTTATTACCACTTTCGATAAAAATAAAAAAACTCGACGTTGAGTCCCACTTCTTAATACACAATATTTCGAAAATAAGGCGGAAAGTGGAGAATACTTTGTTACACTACTGGGTATCCTCTGCCTACAATATAGGAAATTTCCTTGAGATTCTGCTTTATCTAAATCTTTAAAAACTAGAGTTATGAAACTGTCTTTTTTAAATATACATTCATATATATTTGAATACATACATCCAAAATGTCACATGATGGAAAATGAAAATAGAAAACGAAGTGAAACCTATTTAGTATTTTTATGTTAAACAATAATATAAATAAATAAATGCACATCGTTATTATTAATTTCCACCAAAAAAAATTTTTTTTACTATACAAAAAGTTTGAATGTCGTTATCTCTAATAGAAAAAATGCTTCAAAGATAAGGCTTATGTTGTATATAACACGTGCTCTTATATAATATAAATTAATATAAAACCGAGAATATATAAATAATTGTAACGTGGCGACACACAATAACATACTTGTGTGCGCCTACCCGCGATATCGAAAAATAACAAAATAGTTGTTAAATTATCGGTAAAAAAAATTGGTAGTAAAAATCACCGGTTTCCACCACGAGCGGAACGGATCCAATAATGAATACGTTGAATTTGCAAGAGTAAACTGCATAGTATCTACTTGGATTTCCACCAAGAAATAATCGGACGGAAAGGGTCGAGCGAATAGAGAGAGTTGAAATGATCTCGCTCAATTCATTTTTTTTTCAGCTTCACGCTGTATCCTGCAAGTTTATTATAGTAGCTTTTAGCACAATGAGGGTATTAAAATTTTGATGTAAGCTTATTTTATTTTAGTATAATTTATAACTTAGTATAATCACACAATTTACGAATGCAAATATACATCTAAAATGATTTTGAATAATTAGCCAAGTACGACATCAGGATCAGCACCTTACATTTTTAACGCAAAAGTTAAAAGATGTAAATTATCTAACTACGCTTGGGAATGCCGATTTCAAATATAATATTTATTTATTTTTTAAAATATTTTTTCTATATTTATTACCTACATTTAAAATCATGATACTAAAATTAAATTTATTATGAGTTTCTCGAACAAACGCCGTTTAATTGAGGTCACGAAATTTGTGGCCTTTGGGACTAAATCGACTTTATTCATAAAAGTTATAATTCTAAAGTAGCGGTTATAATATTATTACAGCATTTAAATGTTAATTACTATGAAAGGTATTGTTTGAGGAAGTTAATAAAAGGCTTATAGGAAGTTATTAATGTTAAACTTTATAGTTTTGCGTTAATTGGAATATAAATAACATGGAATGAAATTAAGGCAAAATCGTGACTTTTAATAGGATCATTTATGTTAAGGTTTATTTTATTTTTTGTTTTTTTTTTCAGTTTCACTGAAGCACATTAACCGGGTAGGCAAAGAGAACCTGGGAACCTAGTATTAAGACATTTCGTTTCCACTAAGACACTGAAATAGTCCAAAAATTTCCCACTTTCCACCTAATTCTGGAGACATTGTGTGTTGCCTCGTTACCAAACTGAAGAATAAAAATAATTAATTCTCTCTAGTGGAAATCAAAATATAATCGTCGCATACACTGTCAGACAATGTGCCGCTTCGTTACGACGTCCTAGAATTTTTACAATGTAACTGTACGAATATTCATTCTGCAATTCCTGTTATTTTACACTCTTAATGCAGCAGTATTTATACAAATATGTAATCCACTATTTTGTTAGAGATATTGTATTTAAAATGGCACTGAAAAAAATTTATTTAAAACTCCAGCCTACAACAGATAAATTTAAATAAAAAAAAACATGGATATACTAAAAGAGCAACTTAAAAACTCATCTAAATATATGGATTTATGTATTTTTTCATTCGCAAACGCGATGCAAAATTTCAATTCAAATATACATTCGTAAACGCGACTAGTTGTGGGTTCGATCCCTATTCGAGGAAATGAAATATTTATTTAAATTTATATTTCCATTTTTTCGCTCTGGTGTCGAGGCAAAGCGCGGAGTTGCCGCACGCAATACTAAGTGGAAAGAACGGAGTGTCTTAACACTAGGTTCCCTTTGCCTACACTGCTGTATGTGGGATACTGCGTGAAGCAGTGTAGTGAATAGAATACAGATAAAAAAACAAAAACAGAAAAAACTAAAAAATACTAATGTAATACATATACAAAAAATACAACATTTTCACTTACATTTTTAATTGCCCTAAAGGTTGAGTAAGTATACTTGTAGTGAGTGTACGTTGGAAAATCGGTGTGGGGTGAGTTAAGTCCACTTCTGGTACTCTTAGTGAGAATTATATTGATGTTGCTTTTTTGAGTAAATTTTTCATTGAATTAAAAAAATGATAAATTTTGATCTACACAAACTATGATTTCACATATTGAATTTTAGTTAATAATTTGAACGATAATACATGTAACTACAATGTAACTATAATATAAATATATACTACACAAGGGGTACTAGCGTGCAAGTGTAAATGCGAGAGGTTGCGGGTTCGATTTCCAGTTGGATAGCGGAGTGTCTTAACACAACATGTCTTATGCAGCTATATGCAGGATACAGCGTGAAGCTGAAAATAAATTACAAAATAATTATAATAGATTTAAAATATGAGGTATATGATATTCATACATTACTGTGCGTCATTAAAATATCGTCATGAGTGACTAAAACGGATAGGCTCAGTAACCTATCAGTTTTAGTTCATTTAAATTGTTTTCATTACATGTTTCATTTGTTTTGTTTTTAATGTAATTTCCAAATGTATGTGAAATGAAAACTAGAATAATACGAGTACATCTGTAGTTAGATAATGTAGAGAAGAGAAAATAGTGCCATTATTTTTTTTGTAACGTGAATGTTTCTTCGATAATTATGTATGTATACATAATTATCGAAGATGTATACATCGTTAATATAAGATTTAAAAAAATATTATAACTAGGAATAACAAATGATCGGCTACTTAATGCCTTTCCTTCACTGAAATTTTAGTCGGTTATATGTTGTTTGGACGAGCTAATTACTAATAGACTTTGACATGACTATGATGCAGAATTTCGAAATGTTGGTCAGTCAGTAAACTAAGGGCTATTTATTAGTCTGGCGCTATTGTTCTATATTTGACGGGACTTTAGTTGGGAAATACGTTGATCAGTTTGAGAATTCATCATACAAACATTGAACCACGATTGCCTAAACGAAAAGATAAAAAGCAAGTGAAATTTATTAGATTTTTGTAAGTTCCGTGAAAAACCTATGTGAAAAAAAAGGAAAAGATATTTCTAGGACATAAAATTCTAAAATGAATTCACGAGTTATAACAATGAAATTAGAAATAAAGAAAGATAATAAAATTATACTTCACACTTCAAGTACTTACTGTCTCGTTTCCTCTAGTTCTCTAGAATAATGTAGTAATGGGATTTTCAAGAAAATACCAGAAATGAAAATATAAAGAACAAACGCTCGACGCGGACGCCAAGTACCAAATAAAATTAATGTAATAGATAAGAAGCTTCGCAGCTTTCCCTCGTCACCGACTTGACACAGAGAATACTGATAGCTACATGAAATATGATAAATCTATGGAATTGTAATAATGTGATTTATTTCGAACTCAATGACAGTCTAGGTGATTTACGTTAATAGTTTAAGTCCTTAATGAGACAGTATAAAGAAGATATGTATACAGATGATCCTACCGTACTTATTTGATTGATAATTCCTTCTCGACGATCAACAATTTTTCTTAGCTTCACGCTCTATCCCGCACAGAGTAGGGTAGGGAGAAAAAACCTGAGAACCTAATATTAAGACACTCCGTTACTATTAAGACCCTTCTCTTACCCACATTCCGCCGAAGCCAAATTTTGCAAAGGCATTGCATGTTGAGGTGCGTAACTCAACACCACAATAATCTTTTGAGACCACACGTATTAAATCATGCCTTTAGCTCTAAGTAAGAACAAACAATATTATATTTACCCTTACTTATGAGACCCATATCATAGAGAGATCTTAGTTTTGGATTAACTAAATTGATTTAAATTAAAGCTTTTGTAGGGCTATGATACTTATCAAATAATGGTAACTTTCGTAATTCCACGTTCTTTTATTTGTTTGCTATTCGTATTATATCTCGTATCTTGTCATTCAAAGATATGTAAAAGTACATATATAATAATATAAATAGAAGTCAGTCGTGGCAAAAGCGTGTGACTGTAAACGCGATAAGTTTTGGATTAGGTGCCCAATATAGTTAATGAAAGATTTAAGAATTACTATTACTGCTACATACGTAAAAAAGATATAAGTATATAGAAAATAATTTTTATTTTTCGGCTCTGGTAAAAAATTGGGCGACGTTGATTTTCGCCACTCTAAACATAACGACTCGAATTCTGACAGAATGTTAACCGCGAAATCTCTTAATATTGTTGTTGTTGTAAGTTCTATCTGACCTCTTAACTATGGATATATGGGAGATAAAAAGTGATCGTAAAACATATGGGTGCATACCCATACTAATAAAACCTATACCAAGGTGCTTACACTCCCATACACTACAACTTCCTCTACGTATTTTATTTTTAAATTAAGTGTCAATTATTTAGTAGGTAAATCGTGACTCGGTCACGATTTACCTACTAAACGTGCGTGAACTCCGCACGGCTCACGACCACGACGTGCTTCCATTTCACTAGATCGTTTAATGGTTGTGTAAGTTATTGCAGCGTTTTAGTCGCGCATCGTTAAATTGATTTTCAAAGTATTGTTCTTTAAAGTCACTTTTAATATTGCTTGTATGTTTTTTAAGTTTCACGCCGTATCCTGCACCCATAGCAGGTAGAGGAAACCTAATCTTTATACACTCCGTTCCCATTAAGATATTTACCCGTGTCCCACTTTCAGTCGAATTCCTCCAGCATTGCATGTTGCGTGGTCGAACTCAACGCCGCGCTTTGCCTCTGTTGCCAAAGCGATAAATGAAAAAAATATATATTTTATATCTTCGAGTGGGATCGAACTCACAACCCGTCTCTGAGTCGAACCCGATTATAGTCAGTATCTTTTTCTTGTTTATATATGCCTAAGTATATACATATAAACAAAGATATTCGAGATTATGTTTGCCCTCCCTGCATAATACAAAACGGGGAGGAAGACAAAACTACACATACAAGGGATGCATTTCTCATTTTTAAAGTCATTAAAACAACGACTTGCTCTAACAAAAGTTATCAAAACCCGGCTCTCTATGTTCAGAGAGCGTGTTAAACGGGAATTTTAAAACAACAAACTCGCCGTGTAGTTTTACACTTTTCCGGAAAATGCTTGTAGAACATTATTACTGAAATAAATAAATATTATTACTTTATAAATAAATAACAAATTATTTGTTTATGTGTTGAATGTGCTTATTTGCATTAAAAAATCTGTTTATGAATTTTTTTTATTTATTTATGAATTGTATTTATAACATCAAAATCTTATAATCGTAGCTTTTTGTTTAAATAAATAAACCAGAACATTGTACTTTGGTTGTTTAAGTTAGTTATTTTTTCTGCTTCACATTTTGTCCTGCACATGGTAGGGCATACGCTGTTTTTCCTGCATTAATTCCTATATCTCAGGAATTTCAACTACCTCTCAGTCAGTGAAAATCCCATAAAAATCAGTTTAGCTATTTAATAAATAAGCTCAGACAAACAGAAAGATATACAGACAAACATTATCCTATGTTTAAATTAAATAAACACCAGAAAACTGCTTGTTTTATATAAAAAGAAGGACAAATAATATATAATTGATAAAAATAATTTATTGATATAATAACTTATCGATGATTATATAATTGATAAAAAATAATTTAAAATACAGCTAAATCCGAAACGACATTTAAATAACACAATATAGTGATAGTGCAGTTTAGTTTCACCGCTCTATCAAATAGGATTCCCCTGTAACAGGAACTTTAAAATTTTTACTGTAGTTTCATTCGAAAGCTGTCATTTGCAGTTGAATACTGGATATGGACATTCATTTGTGGCTTAATGGATCGCTGGCTAAAAAATCTGAATGTCGAACGAACGAACTGAGTATCGTAGTTTACATAATTTGGTATAGAGTCACATCTATGATTTTAAGCAAGTTTATTCGTCATTTTGAAAGCCACAAAAATAATTAAACTAAGAGACAATAAAGTGAAAATTACACTGAAAATTGCTTAAAAAAGAATATTCGTTTGATTTTTTTGCCATAGATCATAATATTAGTGTTACACATCAAAAAGCTTACATACTTACATAATATATAAACTATCTCACTTTAGGTATATGCTTTTACAAGATAAAGAAAACGAATAAATACCTTTACTAAATAAATATAATATGAAATTAACTAAGTGGTTCTATAATAGTTAACAAAACACTTGACTAACTTCGAAAGTACTAGAGGTAAAATAATATATAATCTTTATTATTATTTAATACTTTTCTTAAAATTAAATATATTACTTAAAATAGAAATTATTTTCATATTTACATAATATTGTTATTATTATTAAATATCATTCGCTTCGAGCTGTTCCCGCACACAGCGTGGTAGGCAAGTCGTGGTACAGAGCCACAGCTATATGCATCTAAATTCTAAACCAATTATGTTACCTCCACGGTTTATCCTGTATATAGCAGTGTAGGCAGAGGGAACCTAATGTAAAAATCCGTTCGTTCTCTACTCTTCGTCTAATTTTGGTAATATTGCGTGAATGGTCCAACTCTAGGCCACGCTTTTTTATTTACCAGATCGAAGAAATAAAAATAATGTATTCAATATCTCATGCAAATCGAACCTGCAAACGTTTTTTTTTAATAGGCCTTTAGCAGGTTCATTAAACATAAAATGTAATAAAAAATACAGTTGCATTGATATCCTCCACCTTTTAGTGAAGTCGGTTATAAATGAGCTAAAAGAAATAATTTATTTCCACTCAGTTAGTTATCATAGACATAAAAAAATCCTGAAAACCTGAACTCTGTATAAATGTGTGAAATTTGTCAAGATGTTAGAGGGCGGTGAGAAGAGGCGTGAGACTCACTTATCAAAGCTTAACGAAGATTTATTTGGGCTTTTTCCTTTTTGTCTATGACCTATGATTTATCTTTCTTATTTATATCCAGATAGTTCACTTTTTTTCGTTAGGTTTGACTGAAAATAATATTAATTTATAATTTGTGAAAATATTAATTTTCAATTTTCACAAACTACATAATGTGTTCAAAAAGTATAATGGATTTTGTGTCTTTTCAAAAATTATTTATTTATTCGTAAATATCTATTTTGTCCCCTTCAAAGTAATCCCCCTGGGATATTAGACACTTTTGCCAACGTTTTAACCAATCTTCGAAGCACTTCAAAAAATCATTTTTTTCTATCTTGTTCAGCTCCTTCTTAGATGCTCGTCAATCGTGGCGTCGTCCTTTCATGGTGATTGATTTTGACGTACACGTGCACGTGCACACGTCACACGTGTGAGTGATTTTAGTACGAATTTTGCGGCGACCCGTCTCATGCCCAAATTATCTTAAATTAGATTAAAATCGAATGGCACGAGCCAATCGATATGCCCTACGTCCTCGGCAATTTCTCTAACGGTAATTTGACGATTAGCCAATAACATTTTCTTCACTTCATCAATTTTTTCTTCTGTTGTTGAAGTGCTCGGGCATCCGGCACGCTCTTCGTCGTTTATATCTTCTCGGCCTTCTGAAAATATTTTGTACCACCGATAAACGTTGCTTTTATCCAAAGTAGCTTCTCCGTATGCCACAGTCAAAATTCTGAATGCATCCGCGCACTTAATTTCGTTTTTCACACAAAATTTGATACAGGTTATTTGTTCCATTTTTTTGAATAATTAAAAATCGGAGACGAACACAAAACACGTGCAAGCAAAGCAGCTGTCAACAATGAACTGAACATTCAAAATGGCCGAACTTGTCAGCATAAGTGAGAAACATATGTACCAACATAATGTCTCAAAAAAATCGAAATTAGAATATACGCAACCCGCGAAAATTCAAAATTCACGATATTCGAATTTTTTTAATTAATTATCAGTTTAATGACTCCGATATTTGCAGTGTGTTAGTTATTTAAGGATTTTTTATGGGTTGGTGTTTATACTAATTGAATCACGTATTGTTTTGGTTTTTTATTAAAGATAATATATATTTTTTAAGAGAATGGGCAAATGATATGACAGAATGTGACAACCTGACAACATGATTTCTATGATTAGTTTCTGTGATGAAATTCTTACTCAAAATTTACAATCATTATTTTGTAGTGTGTACTATGTGATCGTAGTAATTTACTAAATAATATCGTCGCCACCCAGTCGTGGCGCAGGGGCACGAGCGTGATGTAAACATAAACGCGATAGATTGTGAGTTCGATTCTCACTCAAGAAATTTAAATATTTAATCTTTTAATTTTCTCGCTCCAGTGACGAGGCAAATAGCCTCCAGAATTCGGCATAAATTGAATTTAATATCAATAAATCTTTCATATATAATGTTTATTTTTCTATTAAATTTGTAATTTTAAGTTGAAAATTTTACCACAAGATTGAAAATATTCATGAGACTGGCATCTTATGTTGCAAGCTGACGGAGCTTGGTCTCGCTTATATTAATCCTTTCTGCACCCATCGAAGTTTTAATATACTCAGTTATACTGCCATAATATTGAAGTAGAAACACTTAGAAAGTTATGTTATATTAGTTTTATTTTAATGTTTTATATTCTGTATACTAAATTAATAATAATAATAATAAACTCTTTATTGTACACCCAAAAAAGAAATAATCTCTATCTCTATCTCTATATATAATAAGACAGTAAAAATATTTTGTCTGTACATTTAGTAATTTTGACTGAAATGGATAGAGGGATACTTAAAAAGACTAATAGAAAGCAAAAAGATTTTTTTTGAATTTCTTGTCTGTCTGTCTGTCTGTCTGTCTGTCTGTCTGTCTGTCTGTCTGTCGACATATTGTTGTCCGCATTTTTCTCTGAAACTACTGAACCGATTTACTTGAAAATTTCACCAATTGCTTTGTTTTAACTCAATTTAGGTTCTAAAGTTTGGTTCATCAAAATTGGTTCATTAAAAAAAAAGTTATCGTCATTTGAATGAACTCAAGGCATTAGCTTGCCAGCGAATGTTTTATAGAAATCGCGCTGGTATGACCCTGGCTAAAGAATGACATTCGAAACGTCTTGATTATATGACTGTTGATAAAAATATATATTTTTAAAGCACTATTATACAATATTTTATACAATAAAGTAAACAAGGCCAGTCGTGGCGCAGCGGCAAGAAGTGTGACTGTAAAACCAGCTGGTTGTGGGTTCGATCCCCACTCGAGGAGATGAAATATTAACTTAAATTTATATTTCCATTTCTTCGTTCTGGTGGCGAGGTTAAGCGCGGCGTTGAGTTCTGCCACTCAACAAGCAATGCCTCCAGAATTCGGCAGAAAGTGGGGAACGGAGTGTCTTAACACTAGGTTCCCTCTGCCTACCCTGCTATGTGCGGGATACAGCGTGAAGCTGATTTATTTATTTTAAGTAAACAAAATTGAATTGTTAGTAGAGATTACCTTCATAAATCGTAACAGTAAAGTTTAAATCGTAATTAATTCAACACAGAGATAAAGAACGATTTGATCTTCAAAGAAATATCAAGTAAATACATAGATTTTTTGGTTCGTTCGTTCGTTTGAAATAAATCTATATAAAAATGCCTAAAAACATTTAAGACTGTTTCTGAAGCAGTACAATTATTAAGTGACATCAGCACATTTAACAGAGCTTTAAAAAACATAACATAGGTAAAAAGAACGTACTGTTACAAATATATATATATATATATATATATATATATATATATATATATATATATATATATATATATATATATATTTGTTAAATGTAAAATTATTAATTTGATAAATGAATAATTGGTAAATATGTAGTTATTACAGAGTACACGTAGAAAGGATGTTTTTAGGCATTTTTATATAGATTTATTTCAAACGAACGAACGAACCAAAAAATCTATGTATTTACTTGATATTTCTTTGAAGATCAAATCGTTCTTTATCTCTGTGTTGAATTAATTACGATTTAAACTTTACTGTTACGATTTATGAAGGTAATCTCTACTAACAATTCAATTTTGTTTACTTAAAATAAATAAATCAGCTTCACGCTGTATCCCGCACATAGCAGGGTAGGCAGAGGGAACCTAGTGTTAAGACACTCCGTTCCCCACTTTCTGCCGAATTCTGGAGGCACTTTCTATTAGTCTTTTTAAGTATCCCTCTATCCATTTCAGTCAAAATTACTAAATGTACAGACAAAATATTTTTACTGTCTTATTATATATAGAGATAGAGATAGAGATTATTTCTTTTTTGGGTGTACAATAAAGAGTTTATTTTTATTATTATTAATTTAGTATACAGAATATAAAACATTAAAATAAAACTAATATAACATAACTTTCTAAGTGTTTCTACTTCAATATTATGGCAGTATAACTGAGTATATTAAAACTTCGATGGGTGCAGAAAGGATTAATATAAGCGAGACCAAGCTCCGTCAGCTTGCAACATAAGATGCCAGTCTCATGAATATTTTCAATCTTGTGGTAAAATTTTCAACTTAAAATTACAAATTTAATAGAAAAATAAACATTATATATGAAAGATTTATTGATATTAAATTCAATTTATGCCGAATTCTGGAGGCTATTTGCCTCGTCACTGGAGCGAGAAAATTAAAAGATTAAATATTTAAATTTCTTGAGTGAGAATCGAACTCACAATCTATCGCGTTTATGTTTACATCACGCTCGTGCCCCTGCGCCACTATATATATATGAATATCAAATATCGACATTGGTCATATTTTTTAGTTCGAAACAATCAAAAATTCTTACAGAAGTTACGATAATGTCGTAAAAAAATCGTAATAGAATATCGTAATAGAAATCATATTAGAAGTCATTATAGTTGTCTTTATATTATATATGTTGTTGTATGTTGTCTTTATATTTGTTTGTCATTCTATTATAGGGTGTGAGGCCAGTCGTGGCGCAGCGGCACGAGGTGTGACTGCAAAACCGACTGGTTGTGGGTTCGATCCCCACTCGAGGAGATGAAATATTTACTTAAATTTATATTTCCATTTCTTCGCTCTGATGTCGAGGTTAAGCGCGGCGTTGAGTTCTGCCACTCAACACGCAATGCCTCCAGAATTCGGCAGAAAGTGGGGAACGGAGTGTCTTAACACTAGGTTCCCTCTGCCTACCCTGCTGTGTGCGGGATACAGCGTGAAGCTGATTTATTTATTTATTTTATTTTATTATAGTTGTCAATCAATTCTGCTTAAATCAATAATCATGTATTTAAGCGGGCGAAGCCGTGGGCGGGCCGCTAGTATAAAACAAATGTAAGAACGTGTACAATAGGCGACCTTATCGCTGAAATAGCGATTTCTTCCAGGCAACCTCCTTAAGGTTGCCTGGAAGTTGGTTGGTTGGAAATCGTAAAATAAATAAATAAATAGTGAGTAGGGTGTGAACAATACTCAATATAAATAATACATAAATATACATAAAGATAAATACACATATATATACATACTACTTACATACATACCTACATACATACATATATACATACATACAAACATACATACATACCTACATACATACATACATACAAAATACAAATTAGGTAAGTATATTCATACATACTAACAGTATAGAAAAATATACACTACTCAAAATTATATTCTACATGCACGGGAAAAAAGAAAAAAAAATTAAAAAGAAAGAAAGTGCTTTTTTAATCGTTTTTTAAAAGTAGGGAACGTTTTTGAATTCCTGACATTCAAGGGTAGGGCGTTCCATAACCGACACGCAGTAACTGTAAATTAGTCACTATAAAATGACGAGGAATGTTGTGGAATTTTTAGTACCAGACTGTTATCGGATCGCAGACGTCGAGGATGTGAGCCGCCCAAAAATTCAAAACGTTCCTTTAGGTACGGGGGAGAGGTTGGATTGAACAGAATACAGTAAAGAAGATGAAGTATGTGAGTATTCCTACGAAGCCGGATAGGGAGCCACTTGAGCTTTTTTCGGAAGTCAGAAATGTGATCATATTTACGTAGACCAAATATGAATCGTATACATACATTTTGAAGACGCTCAAGCTTATTTAATTGCTCCTCTCTTAGATCAAGATAGCAAGGATCAGCATAATCAAGAATCGGTAAAAGGAGAGTATTTGCTAACGCAATCTTAGTAGGTATAGGGAGAAAATTGCGTAACCGTTTAAGAGATCCTAGAGAAGCAAACATCTTCCTGCTCACATCACATAGCTGTGAGTCCCAAGACATGTTTTGATCCAAGATGATGCCCAGATCTTTTACAGATTTACTGTAAGGTATAATAACACCGTCAAGACATACAGGTGGTAAAGTGAAGAGGTCTATTTTGGATATAAGTTTTGCGCTGCCAACTATAATAAGCTGCGTTTTAATAGGATTCAGTCGTAAACCAAATGACTTACTCCATGTGTATATGTTCTCCAAGTTTTCATTTATTGCTTTTACAGCAAAAGGTAGCTCAGGTAGTTTGGCTTGATGGTAGATTTGAAGATCATCTGCATACAAATGGTAGAGAGAAGAAACGTGTTGAGAGATAGTATTAATAAATACAGAAAATAACAAAAGAGATAACACGCCACCCTGCGGAACGCCAGCAACTACAGGAGACCAGTCAGAGTGTGAGTCATGGATTTGTATGCGTTGCCGACGCCCAAACAGGTAACTACGAAACCAGTTAAAAAAATAAATTGCAAATAAATTGCAGATTATAAAAATTTGATATTTAATATTTAATAGGCGTGTTCGATAAATTCAAATTTACTAATAAAATATATATTTTTTAATTTGTAACTGTTTTTTAATTCACTAATTAATTGAATAAGAGTTAGATATCTCAAATTCATTATAATATATAGCCCTACTGAATGAGGGTTTAGTGGTGGAACTAAACGCCGCTGTTTGTCTTACCGGAGCAAGATAATAAAAGTAATTCCTTTATTCAAGTCTGTAATTATCGCAGTTGCTGTCAGTTGCATTGCACTATGATAACATAATTTATTATTTTAATATAAAGTATTTATTTACCAAAAACTATAGTAATATGGCTTAGTATTATATTATTAAGTACTATAATAAATTACTGAAAATGCCAAAGGCATTAAGCTTATCTCGTTTTAATTGGACTATAAGTTATTACGACCGCAGTTTTAGTTTATTTACATATATTGCTATCAAAGTGCATCATATTTTTTTTCTATTTTATATATACTCAAATTCAAATTCAAATAGTTTTATTCAAAATAAGAAGGTACATGCTTCATTTTTTGAAGGTCAAGTAATTTACCACCAGTTCACTGAAGTTCATACCTGAGAAGAACCGGCACAAGAAACTTAGCGGGACTTATTTTTCTAAAACCAATTTTATACAAATACATATTTAATTATCTGTGACAATGATACCTTTGAAACAGACTGGAGCAAGCTTCATTCCCAAGGCGTGTTATCATTAAATGATACAGTCTTATAAAATCATTAATTTGGTATAACACACAAACGTTTTTTCACATTTTTTTAAATCCACTTTTAGCCATTCCTAGGTTTATTCGATAAAAACTTTAATTTGAATACGTATTTGGTGTATTTACATATCTACCTAGTACCTATAGCATTCTAGTTTCTAGTATATTTTTTAATAAAATATCGTAAGACATGTTTATACTTATAAAGACGCAAACAGTTGCTGTATTTGAAGGAAAAATTTATCGTAAATTTTATATTAAGTATGATTTTATAGAAATATATGATGTTAGGAAAGAAAGTCATATTTTTTTTGTAATTTGAGTTAGAAGTTAAAATTACATAACATTTGAGTTAAAATTAAATTGCTACTATTTCAAATATAGGCTTAATATTTTTAATAAAAATTAAAAATGTAAAAGTTAAAAAGATTTTGAAGTACTTTACATAAACTGCTGCAAGAAAACTCAGTCAGTTTTAATGGACGTACAAAAATTAAAAACTATAAACGTCAGCTTTCAACAGAATCATAAAAAGTTTTACAGCAGGCTTCGCCCTAGAAGTAGGAATAAAAGTACTAATAGCGTAGTTAATTCTTAATAAGATCCATGCTTAAAAAATCATCTTTTGATATTTAAATTCAATATTTTGACATAAATTTTGCATAATCTCATATTTCATATAGTTTAATATGAAGCTTAATAAAATAATGTATTGAGATTGTATCAGATGCGGGTTCACATCACTATTACTCATTTTATAAAAATCTATATAATTTTAATCTGAGATTAAAATGTGCGTGTGAATAATAATATAATTGAAAACTATAGACATTGCAGTAAGTCCGTTATTTAATGTGCTCAATATAAAAAAAATGTCGTAATAAAGTTTTGCCTTCGATATACGTAAATTATTACTTGGATAATTTGAAATACAATTGATGTGCATTCGATTCCACTTAAAAGAGTGAATTATTTTTAAACAGCGCTCTGGTAATAGAAAATACGATGCTAACGTCTGCCACTCCATACACACAATACCTTGGATTCGGGAGGACAGCAGAGAACTGTATCTTAACACAAAATAAAATGAAACAATGAAAAAAGTAATAATAAACGTTTTGACGTTTTTGGAGAAATTACAAAAGATATATGAAGGCTAAATACCAACAATACAATTGACCTAGCTTTACGAAATATCAAAGAAGCAAGTGAAGTTACTTATCATTAAATAATAAAAATAAAAATATTTTTTCAATTAAAGATTATGATTCATAATTGTTATACCAAAAATTTTAAACTGACTATTAATTTATTTGGAGATTTTGTAAAGTACGCTTTTGATGTTCGTATCATGAGATTTGTTCTTATTTTCGTAACTGACTTGGTTTTTCAGTATAAAAATCTTTTTTACATCCAGCCCAATATATAAGTGCTATTTTTACATTTCTTTTTATACTAATTATACTAAATAAATATTACTAAGCGAGTACAGAGTACAAAGACAAACTCAGGAATGTTTCCCTAGTGTTAAAGATACTTTCAATGAAATTAATATGAAATCACACAAATATTACATAATTTACTTATATAATTCATTTAAAAGTCAGTACTTAGAATACCGGCTCGTATTTTACATTTGTGAGAGGTTATTTTGTTTTTAAATCGCTCTCCTCAACTAAGTCGACCCCACTGATTGCGGTTTTTTGACAATCGATCATAATGTCAATCAATTTACTATGGTAATATGATAATTTTATGTTTTATTGAATGTTCAAGGCGGTTATATTTTTTTTTCAGCCTAATCTCTTGTTTAGGTTCAAAAACCTAAAAAAAAATACAGAAAAAAATATGTCAAATATTTATGAGGCAGCTGATGGATCATTTAATAAATGTTTACGTACACACATATGGACAAAAGGTATATTCAAAAACATTTCCTTCTCTGGATTTGCGAAATTCTAGAAAGAAACAATATTTTATTCATATCCTAACATCTTTGTGCATGGTGTATTTTTTGTCGTAGCTTTCGGATACCACCTACATAAATATGTTTGTTAGGCCTCACGATGTATCCCACATATATCAGGGTAGGCAGAGGAAACCTACTTTTAAGACAATCCGTTCTCCAACTTCTGCCCAATTTTCGAGAGATTGCTTGTTGAGTGCAGGAAGTCAACGCTGCTCTTTGTTCTGCTACCAGAATGAGAAAATGAAAATAATTAATTCCTCGAGTGCAAATCAAATCCACAACTGTCGCGTTAACAGTTATATACCTGTGCTGCAGCGAAACGACGACCTAATATAGAAAATAATGAAAATACATAAAAAAATTAAAGAGCATAAAACCAAACAAAGAACAAAAAGGTATAAATGTAGGTATAATAAAAATTCTTTCAACTCATAACTATTGAACAATAGAGCCCCAACTTTTCCATTTCATCGCCGTTATTACTTTTTATTTATTTATAGGACCCCATCGAACTTGTAATGTTTAGTTAACTATTGTTTTAAGTTTGATTTTCTTCTATTGGAAGTAGTTATTGTGGAATATTTTTATGTATAAGTATAATAAACAACTATGTTATAATAAATAAGTTGATGATACTATTATGGACGAAATCTAAAAAGTATTTATTATAGACAAAGCTGTAAATCAAAATACACCAATCAATCCATATAACATAACATAACGGTCTCAGATTTGTAGTATATTTACTAAACAAAATAATTATAATTTGTACCACGATGCAAAAATATAATATAGTATTATATAATTTGGTAAGGTAATATGGACAAAATTATTTTGAATGTGTGTAAGCAAGGATTTTGTGACTTGTGACATTTTGATATTTTTTTGTTCCTTTCATGAAAGTTTTCCCGGAACGTGTGGGTTTCAATTAAGACGCTTCCGTTACCCACTTTTGGCCGAATTGTGGAGTAATTCCATGTGAAGTGGTAAGGGAGGAATCGCCTGTATCCTTGCATCACGACTGGCTTCAGATTAAGATTAACTAAATAAGGTGTCAGTTTATTATAAAACTAAAATTGTTTCAAGTATGATATAAACGTACAATCGCTATAAGCACAAACATCATAAATGAAATTATCTGATGTCAAATTGAGAAAATTAGATAATGATATTAATAATTGGCGCAGGGGCACAAAGTGTGACTGTAAACTCGACTGCTTGTGGGTTCGATTCCCACTTAAGGAATGAAATAGTTTTTAAATGTATATTTTCATTTCTTCACTCAGTTGTCGAGACGTTATGTACGAAATATTATTCATTTAAAATATATCTACTCTTTTAAAACAAACAAACATATAAAACTAATAAAGATAAAGTAATGTTAAAGACGTTACTCAATAAACGCAACAAAGTAAAATTTTCAGTGTGATTTAAATATAAAATTGATATTTGAACTGGAGTTTCGTATTCAGAAATGGATCATTCATCAAATATAATGATTCGCAAAAATATTTCGGTTATAGGTAACTTTTGAGCATTTTGATAAATGATAAAACGATGTATCATGGCGGGGTTGTTATTGAAAATCTAATTTTATTTGTGCTTTTTTATCCGTAATGGTGTAATTTTAAATAATTTTTGTATTTGAAAGTTAGCTTCAGTTCGTAAAGCTAAATAATAAAAAAGATAGTAGCAAGAACTCTTAAAATCGATATGTATAATTATCAGAAGAGCTCCGCGTTGATACTAAAGAACGACCGAAGAGACAGCAATCTCCTAAGAAACTACTAAAAGAATGAAAATCAAAAAGATACCAGTATTAGTTGTAGTATAACTTTTGTAGAATACAGTTTCAATTTGATTTATGCAAAGCACGTGCTATTATAATATTTATTTTTATTTATAAATACTTTATTGCACAAATTACAAAAAAAGAAAAATGTACAAAAGGCGGGCTTAACGCTAAATAGCATTCTCTACCAGCCAACCTTGTCATGTGTGAGAATAAGTCTGTAGGTGTGCAGAAGTAAAATATACCTACATATACATACATTAATATCCTATAAATACATAATTATACAAGTAATATAATATATAATAAAAAATATATAATTATAATAATATAATATCGATATTCTAAATAAACTACAGAAAAAAAAAACCATATACATACATATACCATACCAATATATACAAATAATTACATAATAAATTAAATAGATGAATATTATATATTTATACTATTTTTAAAAAAATGCTCTTTTACCCGGCGCTTGAATACCTCACGAGAGGGAGCTCTTCTTATGAGCTCGGGTAATTCGTTCCATAGCCTGACTCCGGCGACTGCAAAAGAGTCAGACATGAACCCTGAAGTATGACGGGGAGTGGCCAGCATAAAATTGGATTGGGAACGTAAGGATCTATTATGGAAAGAGGAAAGGAATGCAAAATCGGAAGATAGGTAAGTGGGAGACTGGGGATCGAAAAGGATGGAGTAAAGTAGACAAAGGACTCTAGACTTCCTGCGATCAACTACGGAAAGCCAGCCAAGCTGCCTCCTACAGGATGATATACGGTCATACTTGCGAAGGCCAAAAACAAAGCGTATACAAGTGTTGAGTATCCGCTCAAGCTTGTTTAATAGGTCTTTGTTCAAATCCAAACAGCAAGCATCACCGTAATCAACAATAGGAAGCAGCAAGGTGTTAACCAACTGTAGTTTAGTCTGCATAGGTAGAAAATTCTTAAGACGCATCATGGAGTGCAAGGAAGCGTAGACTTTGCGGGATATCTCTGCAACATAATTGCTCCAAGTTAATTTGTCATCAATTATAATACCTAAATCTTTTACAGTGGTGGTAAAGTTGATGGTTGTGCCATTGTAAGTTATGTTGGGCAGTTTGCTGTGATCGAGCTTAGATAGTTGTCGCGAGCTGCCAATAATTATAGCTTGACATTTGTCAGGATTAACACGTATTCCGTATTTGCACGACCAGACCGAAATATTACGGAGATTATTGTTGAGGGAATTAATCACACCAACAATATTATCTACACTAGCATGTTCATAAAGCTGCAAGTCGTCAGCATAAAGATGGTATCGAGTGGTTAAAATGGAAGTGATGGAGTTAATGAATATTGAGAAAAGAAGAGGAGAAAGAATACCACCTTGAGAGACACCAGCTGTCACATCATGCCAGTCAGAAAAGGTCTGGCCCACACGAACCGACTGCTGACGCCCCTGAAGATAAGACGAAAACCATTGTAAAGCTGTGTTGGAGACATTAGCATAGGATAGGAGTGCAATAAGAAGATCGTGGTCTACTGCATTGAATGCATTACTGAAATCTATTAAAATAAGCACAGTTAAATGCTTATCTTCCATTGCAGATCTAATGTCTTCCGTAACTCTCAATAAAGCAGTAGTCGTGCTGTGACCAGTTCTAAATCCGGACTGTAATGGATTTAATAGGTTGCATTTAGAGAAGTGACTAGAGATTTGTTGGTAAACAGTGGATTCTAGAATTTTGGAGAGGAAAGGGAGGATTGAAATAGGACGAAAATGTGACGGTAGCGTAGGATTAGATATTTTAGGGAGTGGGAGAACAAATGCCATACGCCACATCACGGGAAACTGACTAGAGGATAAAGAAAAATTGATAATGTGAGTTATTACAGGAACAAGGATATCTAAAATAAGGGTAATCATAGCACGGCTGATGTCATCCGATCCTACTGCTTTAGAGGAGATAGCTAGAATGATTTTCTTGGTATCATTGTTACTACTATTGAAACAAAAGAAACAATAAAAAAATGTAAAATCATGAATCATATAAAAATTAATAAATAGTTCTAAGGAATGCAAACAAACACGTAATTTCCATTTACTATTCATATACATACGCCTTTATATCTTACATAATACAAACGTATTTTCTATAGAAAATGTACGTGCCAACTATTTGTAGAGCTCTGAGGTCAGAGTTACTGAGTAGTTCATTTTAATTATGATATGAATGCTGTACTGAAACTGTTTTGAATACTATTTATTATACAGGCACTCTAGTACTTATATGCTTTTTGTAAAACAATAATAAAATAAAATATATTTTATATAATACATTGTTTGTATGTAACTCGCTCTGGTAGCAAGACAAAGTGCGACGTCGAATCCCACCACTCAACACGCAGTCTCAAAAATTGGGCGGTCTGTGGAAACGGAGTGTCTTAACACTAAACACATCCTCCCTTTACCCGTATGTAATAATGCATGAATAAAGCGTGAAGCTGAAAAAATAACAATACTATATGACCACAAATGATTACTTTCGCTCAGACTAGTTACGCTCAGACTAGTTATGCTTAAGCAAATATTTACTAGCCAATGATTAATAGCTTTTCGATCTGGAGTGAAATTTATTTTACGTATAATATTTAATTAAGTTATAATTTTTCCTCTTTAGTCTTTAGTAATAAATATATTATTTTATAATCATAATATATATGTAAAAAAATGTTTTAGCAATATAATTTGAATATTCGTACACGGATCACGCAATACGTTTTCGGAATATTCGGGTAGGTCGCTACCTCTAAGACATTGGATACTTTGTGATAGAACACAACACTACAGAGAAGAATTTTTACTAGAATTTACCTTTAGAAGAACTCATTGACCTACAAACTTTTTTATTCTGATTTTACGTTCTATTGATGTTAATGTTATACATGTTTCTTATACGTTATATCTACTTTATAGGAAGGCTGTTCTATTGTAGCGGCACAGCGTCTGACTGTAAACGCGAGAGCTATGAGTTCGAATCTATTGGGTAATAACTTATTTTCATTTCTTCGCTCTAATAATAAGACTAAGCGCGGCATTGGAGTACCCCTCGTAACAACTAATGTTTTGAAAATTGGTTGAGAAACGGGATGTCTTAGGAAAGAGTTCTCTCAGTTTACCCAACTATAAAAAGGATACAACGTAAAGCTCAAAAAATCTACATACATATACATATTTTTGTTTAATTTTTCCACTAAAAGTGCTATAATTTGCTATAATTTAAATGCTTATATCACTTTTTCATCTGTATTCCAGACTCAATAAGTAAAAGTTAGTTCTGAATACACCTGGTTGGTATTATTTATGAAGATTTTCCGTCAGTACGAGTAGGTACAAACAACAAAGCCGCGAATTTGTTCGCGGTACGTGACATGTGTGAATTACAGATGAACTGTATACACGAGACGTCTCTATAACAAAAATACATATATTTCTTATATTGAAAAGAAACTAGAAATGTATATTATATTTAAAGTCTATATATTCACACATTTTTGTCTCTGTGTCAATGGGATTATGTCGTTGTGTTGGAAGAAATCGCAAGAGTCTTAGTGTTGAGACATATCTTAAGGATAATTCCGAGATATTTTGGGCTTACTATGGCAACCCAACGCCTTGGCCTTACCAAACAGAAAATTAAAAAAAATCCCGTAATATAAATTAAAACCACATATGTGATGCGACTAAATGACCTAACCTATACTAACGACACGACAGTACGACGAACCTATTGAAAGTATAGTGTATAAATTTATCTTTGAATATGTGAGAATATATTTTCTATAATAGCGGTCTATTGTGGGGTAATATGTATTCCACGATAGAACATTTATTGAATAATCATTATTGAATAACTTTATTGTATTATACAATAACTATTAATTAAGTAATATTAATAAAGTAGAAATATAATAGGAAACTCTAAAATTATTTTAAAGTATTATTGTATACGTTTGAAAGGCAAAGTGCAAATCTTCTCGCAAAACCTTTCGCTATATCCATTGAATATAATTCCCAACGCCGAGTTAAGCTTCAGAATATACGAGTACTGCTTGTTAGAGAGCGAGTACAGTTGTTAACGGTACTTTATACTGGAGAGTCGGTCTTATACGTGTCACAGTTCAATGCTTCAATCCAATGTCGAGAAATTGGACACAATTTGTGACTAGATTCAGGCTACTTTGTGTTATGTTCTGATATTTTACAATGATTTAAAAAACATTTTTTAAGCAAACAACCAATTTACAACCACACATTTGCACCACTGCGCTACGACATCCTCCGACCTCGGCCTTAATCTAACCTAGTGTTAAGGCACTCCGTTCCCCACTTTTCGCCGAGTTCTGGAGGCATTGCATGTTGAGTGGCGGAACACAACGCCGTACTTTGCCTCAATGCCAGAGCGAAGAAATGAAAATATAAATGTACATAAATATTTCATTTCGTTGAGTAGGGATCGAACCCACAACCAGTCGACTCTAAAGTCACACTTTGTACCCCTGCGCCACGACTAGTCTCATTTATTTTTAGGCCTTAATTATTATTTGGGTGAATAAAGTATATTTAAAATGTTGAGTTATAGTGTTACATTTTGTCTTCTTTAATTTAAATGCTTGATATTATGACAGGTGGAGGCAGATCATTAGATCCAGATGCAACTCTAATGCTGTCCACGATCTCCGACCATAATATACTGATTACTGAGAGAAAAAGAGAGAAGGAGATTATATAAGTTACATTGTAAATCCAAAGTTAAGAGAAAAGAAGAGCCTTAATAACAGATGATAAACCATTGGTTTTCTTTATCTAATCCATAATATTATACGATACTTTGGCTAATAGGAAGATAATAATAATAAAAGAATGTCACGAAAACTGGAGAGGTTTGAAACCTTACGTTGTATGTACTGTACTTGTAGTCATTTCTATTTAACCACACCGGTGAAGCAACAAGTAAGATCTAGACCAATATAAATGATATAGAAATATAATTTTAATAAACTAAAAGTGTATTCTTTTGTTTTAGGGTAGGTATAGGAAAAAAATAACTAAACAATATTTTTTTTTAGTTTCACACAGTATCCAGCAGCTTCTCACAATATGCCTGCTACATAGTAGGTAAGGCAGAGGGTACCTAGAATTAAGACTATTCGTTTCCTATATTTGTTTTTTTTTGTTCATTTTATTAAGCAATATTACTCGTTTTCTCGACATTATTATGAAAATCTAAACAGATTGACGAAAGTGGAGCAGCAGAAGGCTATAAAATTGTTTCCCTAATAACGTAAATCTCCAGTATCAATTTTACATCTCCATCGTTATTTTCAAAGCTTTAGATTACAATGTTCTTATTTAAGATTGCTTTTAACATTTTTCGTGAGGCCAATGTGGCCCAAGGATATAAATGTACGATTAAAAACGTTATAGGTTTTGGATTCGATTCCCTGTCCTGGAAATAAAATATTTCATATATTAATTTAATTAGTAACGAGGTAAAGCGCGGCGTTGATCCGATACCCAACACGCATTGCCTCCAGAATTCAGTGAAAAGTGGCGAATTATAGTATCTTAAAGGGAACTGAGTGTCTTAACACTAGGCTCGATCTGCCTATCTCCCTGCATTCTCGATACACCGCGAAGCTGAAAAAAATAGTACTATAAAATAAATTTTGTCGACTAAAAACTCCATTTGTTCACTAAAAACAAAACGGTGAGTGTCAAACCCTAGTATGTAATGATTTATTCAAAAAGACATACATCTAAAATCTAAACGTAAAGCACCAAAGTTAAACAAGTAAATAACGTTTATAATAAAAAAGCTCGTTCAATTGAATACTGCGTATGAAAAATTCACGTCACTTGCCTTTTTCATATCGTGTTCACGTTTTTCGACAAAAGGTCGGGATGTGAGTGCGATTTCACGCTCCCGTATCTCCAGTGAAAAGAAAAATGGTTAAGTACGAGTCGAAATTAACTGCAAATATAAGTTTGAAATGTTTTTTTCTATGAAATATCTATAACTTTTCCCTTTTCAGATTTTTCCCTTTATTCGTATTGTAAGTTTTTGCTTCTTACCAAATTTTATAAGTGTAGATGCGCGGGAAGTATCCTATAGGTTTTAATCACGATTTCATACAAAATGTAGCAAAATCGTTGCATAAATGTTCATATTATGTAATTGCGTTGACTTAGAAGCTTCATTTTTTTCCACGCTTCAAGAGACCGTATACTAAAAAAGACCAAATATTTGATATTATTTTCAGCTTGATATCTCCATAAGATATCGAGATATATGGTTTTTACAGTCTGACAGACGACCAATAAAGTGATCCTATATGGGTTCCGTTTTTACTATATGTAGTACGGAACTCTAAAAATATACGAATTTGTCATTTTTGCCTGAATAATAAATGCTGCAGCTGTAATACCTTACTATATAAAATGTTTTATGGTATTATAAACTTTTGAAATCAATAGAATTAATAAAAATATGTTATTTTATTTTCATTGTGTTTTCCATTTTTAGCAGAGTAATTTTTTTTTTATTTTTTCCGTTGAATTCTGGAGGCATTGCGTGAAAATGGAAATATTCAATATTCATATTCAAAAACTTATTATTAATGATACAGTATGACATAGATGAAAAAAGGCTTTTTTCTTCTGTCTTAACAAATTTCAACATATATCAAATATATGTACCTACATGCCATAATTATAATTTTTAAATATAATAATTAATTCGTTCGTACAAAATAGTCTTATCTACAAATACCACAACAATTTACTTCAAATGTTGGAGTGCTCGAGGGCATGTCTTTATATAATTCTGTTATAATATAATGTTCTCAACGTCGTCCCAAGTGGCAGTTAGGACGTCTGAGACGCTCAAGTGACTTACTGCAACGCCATTGCACCTGTTACTTACAGAATATTAGATAGAGGTCAATGTAACTATAATATTTCGTTTTATTGTATTGTAAATTAACAAAACATTACATGTATTGAGGCCGTCGTAGCGAAGGGGGACAAGAGTGTGACTGTAACGCGACGGTTGTGGGATCGATCCCCACACAAACAAATGATTACTTATAAATATTTTAATTAATTCGTTCTATCACCAAGGCAAAACCCGGCGTTGAGTTTCGCCACTCAACACGCAATGCCTCAAAAAATTCGGCGGAAAGTTGAGAGCAAAATAGGCAGAGGGAACTTAACACTAGGTTCTCTCTGCCCACCCTGCTGTATGTTGGATACAGAATGAAGCTGAAAATTATGTATTAGGTATATTATTATTAATTCCAAATATGAAGAAAGCAATTGACTGCAATTTCTACAAAAATAATGACTAAATATATTGTAATTTAATATATCTTAGACTGGTATATCTTAAAATATATGTAAATATTTAATCGAAAATTGAACTGTAAGGTAGAAGTTATAATTATTTGAGTAATTTCTTCGTTTCTCTGAGCGTTGTGCCGTAAGATACACATAAATTATTGAAAATTCAATTTCAAAAGCCAGTCCAAGTTCATCCGGCTAACTTCTTTGTTAGTATGCCGTGATGGAGAAACAAGTTGAAACGATATTAAGTGATTCAGATTGGTTTAATATAAAAAAATACATCGAATTTTGATACACTAAAAGTCAAAAGTATATAGAAGCAATGAAGAAATATATATATATATACTAGCGACCCACTCGCGGCTTCGCCCGCTTAAACTACTGAATTATTAATTTAATATATTGAATTACGTTCTTTAAATAAACGACACAAACAACAGAATACTTAAATGGTAAAAATAATAAACAACATAGAAGGTAGTCTACCTAATCGCCTTTTATTTAAAAATACTTAAACGAAAGATGAAATCATATATCTATGTTGCGCTGAAATAATACATTATAATTATTTAGGGAGCTCCAAAATATGTGTAATTGCTTCTAAATCTACTTTAATATAGAGCTAACATTGAAGCTTTCTCTCGTCCAGCTCCTTTCTTCTGGCGCTGGGGAACGGTATCAGGGCGTTGGCCTTCGCGCTGTGGTCTTAAGCGGCACCCATCAATATGGGTGCGTCGTCGTCTTGCGTCGGCCCTTTGTCTTTGGCCCTAGGACTGTGTACCTGCCCAAGAGCAGATACATGGAGAATGATTTTTGGTGCGATTGGAAAGATAATTAAATGCCACCTGAACGGTCAGCTTAGCCAGTTGAGACCCTCATTCAGGGACGTCCAGCTTAAGTGACCAGCGACCTAGGTGACTGCTCAGTAGTCGGATTCGGGGAAGGATAGCACAATACATCAGCGCGTAGTAACGCATTATATCCGAGTTGGACTCTTTCTATTTTTAGGTTGCGTTGAAGTGCGTGGTGTTCCTCACGTAGTATAGCCTGGGTCACTCGCCAGAGAGTGAAGTTCTGGACCACCTGCAGGGTTCCTTGTTGATTCGTACTGGCGTAGGTAAGATAAGGCCTGACTCCCGCCATGTAGCGCTACAGCTTTGTTCTTAGGGGTAGGTGGAATCTGAAAAGTGGTCGTAGCAAGAACATTTCAGTCCTCGCGGCTTTCTTGACTTGCCCTATCAACGAAAGTCTTCTGTCAATAACAACTTTCAGGTAGTCGCTCTGCTGCTTCAGGGGACCTGCTGGCTCAGCGAAAGATGTAATCGGCTGTGTTTTGGCGACGTTAAGGACAACCCTGTACTCTGTCAGCCAGTTTGGCATCAGGTCAAGGGCTCGCTAGAGTATCTTGTTTGTTTGGTGGGGATTTAGAGACTTCGAGGGGGAAATATAGTCGGCGTAGAGCGCCAATATCGTAGCTGTCTGCGTTGGGATGTCATCGGTGTATAATGCGTAGAGGACAGGTGACAAAATGCTGCCCTGAGGAACACCGGCAGCGATCGAGTAGCTGCTACGCTCTCCACTCTCACGCAAAATGTCCTGTCAGGTAGGTAGTCGGACATACGCGACGTGATGGTGCCGGCTCTGAGCACCTTATAAAGTAAAGCCGAAAGCGGGTGGTACGTCGACGAACTATTGTAATCATCTTTCAGTTAGTCGCTGCTGCAGCGTAGTGGCACAATCTGGCCACCTGTAGATTGATTGAGTGCCCACTCGCCAAACTGCTTGCTTCGTGATGCTAGAGAAGTGGAAGGAATAACTTCGCTACCGCGCTGATGAGGGTTATGGGTCGGTAGCCCTCAGGGCGTCGTCGGCTCTTCCCAGCCTTTGGCAACATGACCAGGTCCTCCTTCTGCGCCCGGGGGAAAGGAGCTAGGCGGCCGTGACGGATGCACTTTTATAAGCAAACGACGGGTAGTAGGGTCGAGCCATATCGCAGCAAAGATTTTTAGTTATGTAATTTATTTAATTTGACAAAATATTTTATTAACTATAAAAATGTTGGTAGTTTTTATAATTTTAATAGAATTCAACAACTTTTTAAAATAATCTTATCTTAAATGCGCTGTAATAACTAATAGAAGCTATATTTTAACCCGGACTTTTTGCGGAATTTATGTGGGAAAAATTACGTTTGCAGTGTGCGCGCAGTTACAGTTTACCTAGACAAATATGAAATAACTAAACATTTTTCTATTAAATATGATAATTCTTGCAAGCAAAATCAAATCAATTCCCAAATGACTTAAATCTATAATAATTTTGTGCACGACAGTATGGATAACCAAACTAAAAAATAATCCATTTTTGAATTCTGGAAAAGGAAAAAATCGGAATCCTTATCATTTGGATTAGGATCCCTTTGTTGTCCGTCTGTCCGTCTTTAATTGTCATTATAAATGCATAACGCAGACTATAAACAGCTGTATCGACTCATGTTTCATTTATCCCTTACTCTCAGCATATAGATAAGTATATTAGTTACTTAGACCATTTAATTTAGATAAAAACTGTCATTTACTATTTTTCATTTTAATAAGTACTTTAGAAGCTTTCATTTTAATAAGTACTTTTTCCATCTGAAAAACACTAAAGGATGAAAAAATATTAAATATATATAAATATATGGAAACCACATTAGTATCGATACTGTACTGGTAATAATAATTGAAAAAAATAGATAAACTACAGCACATATGAAACAGTATATCTATAGAGACAACTACATATGAAACAGTATATCTATAGAGGAATTACACACTCTTTTTATTTTTTTTAGCTTCACGCTGTATGCCGCACACAGCAGGGTAGGCAAAGGGAACATAAGACACTCCGTTCCCCAATTTCCGCCGAATTTTTCGAGGCATTGCGTGTTAAGTGGCAATACTCAACGCCGGGCTTTTGCCTTGGTGCCAGAGCGAAGAAATGAAAATATTGAGAAATAATAATTCATGTCCTTGAGTGGGTATCGAGCCCACAAACGCCGCGTTTCAGTCACACTCCTGTGCCCCTGGACCTCGACGGCGTCTACTCTTTTTATTCTATCACAATAATATGTATATTTTTTTGATGTTCCTCTTTACTACGATAATACGAACTTTGAAAATTAGTTATTGTTCCATAACTCTAACAGTAACACATGGTATCGTAAACTTTTTTGTAGATCTTGATGTCTTCTATAAAATTGTTGTACATCACTTTACTCTATTCTTAATAATTTCCACAGCGTACGCGATATAAGGTTTTTTAAATATTTTTGTTCACGTTAGTCGTCTAATTGTAAAAGAATTTTCAAATCCCCTCCCGTAGTTTCAGGGCCTATTCAATTCAAATAAAGAAACAAAGAATCTAATCGGTTGTCTTCATAATTTTAGTGATATCGATGCACGATCCCCTCACCCTCGCAGACTCACTCCGCTATGGTGCGCGAGGCCATACACACCGCATTATTTTATTATTACATGATTTTCTTTAGATTGCTATTTTTAAATTCGTTATATCTTTTGAATAGAATGTCCTATTTTCATAATTTAAAAAGTATTTTAAAGATATTGAAATATTTTTTAATAAAATATCATTTAGTAGGATAAGGATTAATACAGAGGTATGAATAATATGGTTTGATTATTGTCAGCACTTTCGTCAACTTATAAAATATAAAAAAGTTGTTATATTGGCATAACTACAGTAGTTGGATATATGGTATTGCGGACTTTTTTATAGACCTTGATGCGTTCTATAATACTGTAGAACATTGTTTTGTTCTATCATCAATAGTTTTCGCAGCGCACGCGATGATAGAATTTTAAAGATCAATTTCTTCACACCTTGGGTTACATTATTGCATTTTTCTTAGGGATCTCTACTTTTTTTGAAAATATAATATAGCCTATGTGGGACAGTGAAGATGCAGCTTTCTAATAGCGAAAGAATTTTTGAAATCGGTCCGGTAGTTTTTGTGTGAAAACAATACAAACATACATACAAAAATACAAATCTTACCTCTTTATAATATTAGTATAGATATAGATATATATATATATATATATACTAACCCATTACTATAGCATGTATAATGTATAGGTACATATAACCTGTAGTTTATGTGTGGAATTACAGCTCATTAGTAATAGCTAATAGATGTGTCATTAACATATTAAATAACATCTTATTGTTGGGATATTTATAAGATTTCTTACCTCAAAAAAAAAAAAGAACCCTTATAAGATCACTTTGTTGTCTGTCTGTCAAGATCATTTATCTTGAGATCACGTCGAGGTTTCAAGTTGAAATAAGTTAAAATAATTTAGACTACGGTTACTTACGACTACGGAATATCTCAGTACATAGTTACTAACGTCCCAAATGTATTACATTTACAAGTAGATAAGAGTATGTGAATTAAATTACCAAAATTAATTTGCTGTGAGGTTTTTTTATATTATTTACGTATGTAGAAGGCACCACAGGTTTTGACTGTAACTGTGATGGTAATGAATTTGATTTCCACTTAGGAGAATAATTTTTAAAATTGATCTCTGGTAACGAAGTGAAGCACGTAATTGTACGTGCCGCTATCGAGTGAAAAACCAATATGAAAGTTTTGTAATTTATAAATTATTTATAGAATACACAAACGTATAAGAAGTTCACAAATTATTCCCCAACTCAATCTGTTTTAAACCAATATTTGTTGTGCAAGAAAAAGTAATTAACAGATTCCACCGTATACTTTATTTACTTTTGAATTAATCGAAATTTCATTAAACATTTACGTTTTTAATTACAGAAATGTATTCAAAATACACTGTAGTTTCACTTAACTAAATATGTAATATATCCTCGCATTATACATTATATAAAGGTACTTATATCTTACCACGGTACGAGTATGTTGAAAAAACTACTTTTAAAACTAAATAAATAAACTGATTTAATTTTAATTTTGATTTTATAAATATTTTTCTACGATAAATAACTGAAAAAAAGTTAAATTTTAATTTACAAATATTATAAATAATAATGATATTCAATGTAAACAATACTATATTTTTTATAAATGTAATTATGTGTTTGAGGTCTGTCGTGGTACAGGGGCACAAGCGTGTGACTGAAAGCGCGTCAAATTGTGGATTCGATTTCCACTCGAAAAAAATAAATGTTTAATGTTTTCATTTCTATGAATAAACCAATCACAAAACTTTTTCATATAAAAAGTGATTTTCTATTTAACGTTCTAAAGGCCAGACAAACAAAGTTGCGGTATACGCGTAATTATATAATAAAAAAATCAGCTTCACGCTGTACCCCGCTCACAGCAGATGTAAGATAACCAAGCCTTATCTAAATTGTGATTATTACATAAATATAACATTTATATAATAACAATAACATGTAACAAAAAGTAATACAAATGTTTCTATGATTTATTTTATCGTTTTTTACATTCATCCTTTACGCACGTGAGAATATAAGATTGAAAATAAGAAAAAGTTTTGATCCTTGGTGAAACTTTTATTTAACCTTTGGATGGGGATAAGAAGGATTATTTGAACATTGTGGCATTCCGCGTTAAAAGAAAATGTAACGTAATTTTTTTATATGATTTTTATAAATATTTCATTATTCTTCTCGCATATAGCTGAGTACCCAGGAAAAGGCCTAGTGGAGACACTGCGTTAGAATTCAGAGTCGTGAAGTGAAGAACGGAGTGTCATGACACTAGATCATTCCGTCTATTCTGCTATGCCTATTCCTATAATTCTGTCAATTCACTTTTCCTTCGCTTTTCCATTTCCATTTAGCATCCACTTACGTTTATTTAATGTGAAGAATAAAATACATGTTAGTTTTCTTTGAGCTGAAAACATTAGCGTTTAGCGTTTATAATCGGAAACAAGTGAAGATTTAATACCTTAATAAATAATAAATTTAAGATTTAATAGATAAGAATTGCTGGAATTATTTTAGTACCTAATTTGTTTGAACTGTTAAAATAAAAAAAGGGAAGTGATTTATTATCATTTCCCATTTTTTGACAAAAAACAGAGTTGAGTTCCGCCATTCTTAAAATTTTCGAAATGGGAGAATGGAGTGTCCTAGCACAAAGTTAACACAAGTCTCATATTTTGATTTTAAATAATAAAAATGAGAATATTTGGTTCCCCGAAATAATATTTAAAAGCAACTTGAAACTGCGACCACACCAATATTTAAAGAGTGCTCAGTGAAAATTAAATGAATAAACAGTAAGCAGGGCGTCGGAAAAGATTGCATTTTAAATTTACTCTTTATTACTGAAAGCGACAGTAATTTTTATTTTTGCTTATTTTTGTCAGCTATGATCATTGCTCATACTTTGTTTTCCTTCAGCCTTACACATTATCCTGCGTATGGCAAAGTATATACAGAAAAGTCCATTCTCCGTCGCATTCAACACGTTGCAAAGAAAATACAGTAATATAAGTAATAATATATCACTCTGTTTTTTTTCTATTTTGTAAGCGTAAGCCTTTTTGTAAGCACAATGGTTATGAGTTCAATCTCCACTTGATGGTGAATATGTTTAAATTGTTCATTTCCTACTCCACCAGTTTATAAAAATTAAGACATAATAATAGTTATTTTTTTGTTATACCAGTAGGGTAACATATTGGGGAAATCGAGAATTTTAACAAGATTAACAAAGAAACTATGAAATAGTATTAAAACATCCACATACTATTACTTCCTTTTGACCCAAATGTTGCATCTGTACGAACATAAAAGCCGTACAGTACAAATATTACCGTAACCGCTAATAAAGCTTGAAAAAGCAACGGCTAGCGCTATATAACTTGAAGCTAGACTATATTTTACAATGCAAGCACGACGACGATATTTCGATTCAGCATCTCGAGCGGTCATGAATCATTTATATAGTTAAGGCTAACTGGGATACCGATAAATCTTGAAGAGACGCGTTCTGATAACGTTATTGCTTTTACTATGTTCCTGTTCTCATAGTTATTCAATTGTTCGTATTCATGTCAAAAAATATGAATTGTATTTTTTGTCATATGTAAACCCATACATTTTTTTAGGTTCATACTTTATCAGCAAACATAGCAACAGCAAGGTAGGCAGAGGGAACCTAGTGTTCCCCAGTTTCCACTGAATTCTGGGAGCATTGTGTGTTGAGTGACAGAACTCAATGCCGCGCTTTGTCTTGTTACCAGAGCGAAGAATTTAATTTCGCCAAAGAAAGTTTAAGTCCGAGGGAATTGACGTCGCGCACTTGTACCCCTACGCCACGACTGACTTCTAAACACTTGTAAAATATAGCATGTTAGATTGCTATATAAATAAAATATTAAATATGTAGCATAATGAGACAGTGTCTGAATGTGGGTTCAAAGCTCGATGCTACTCGGATGAATGGGTTTTTTTTTAATTATCTCCCCTTAATAAAAAGCTTGCTGTTGTATTCCGTAACTTAACAGCAAATGTTTCTTATTCTGTACTCTAACTTTCATATCTCTACGTTGTTGTTCAGGATGGAGCTGAAAACAGATTTAAATTTAATATACTGATCCAAATGTATATTTTGTTTAATATTAGTATTAATTTAGTTTTAAGTTTAAAATAGAATAGTTATATGTTATATGTAATATGAACTTTCATATTTTCAAACAATAATGTGGATCGGCTAACTTTCAACGTGGATAACTTTCAAAATAAAAGCAAAGTTTAATAAAAATACATCTTTTAACTGCTTTCAGTTGTGTATAAGTTTTATGAAAAAAAGTATGTTAAAGATAAATTTTCAAATTAAATCAGCTTCACGCTGTATCCCGCACACAGCAGGGTAGGCAGAGGGAACCTAGTGTTAAGACACTCCGTTCCCCACTTTCTGCCGAATTCTGGAGGCATTGCGTGTTGAGTGGCAGAACTCAACGGCGCGCTTAATCTCGACACCAGAGCGAAGAAATGGAAATATAAATTTAAGTAAATATTTCATCTCTTCGAGTGGGGATCGAACCCACGACCAGTCAGTTTCAAAGTCACATCTCGTGCCGCTGCGCCACGACCAGCCTCAAATAAGTATATTATTATATCTTCGGCAGAAAGTGGGGAACGGGAGTGTCTTAACACTAGGTTCCCTCTGCCTACCCTGCTGTGTGCGGGACACAGCGTGAAGCTGATTTAATTTATTTTTTTTTACTTATCTATATATATCAAAGGACTTGTGCTGACTGACTGAGGTAAGACGCACGCAGAGCCGTAACCGCTGGTGGTAGAAACGTGAAATTTGGGCAGATGTTTATTTTCATATTCTGGACATCCACTAAGAAGGGAATTTGAAAAACTTTAACCCTAAAGGGATGAAATTGGGGTTGAAAGTTTGTATGGATTTTTTTTTAATTGGCACCGATTCTTATAATTTTTTAAATCCAGACTCTTAAAAATATTTCATTGAACATGATTTTTAAGAATTCACTCCCTGAGGGTTCCAATAAGGGGTTAAAAGTTCATATGGAAAAATCTTTAAATCGCCACCGATTTTTATAAAGAATTAAATTCAGACTGTTAAAAATATTTTATTGAACACGTGTTTCGTGGTTTTTTTAGAATTCTATCCTAATAAGCGGGCGAAGCCGCGCGCGCCCTCTAGTATTATAATATTTTTATAATGTATTATCTATCATTTCGAAGTATATATGCAGAATTACGAGAAGTTCAATGTGCGCTATAAAAATGCAATCTCGGTGGAAAAGTGCAGAACTCATTTCCACGATCTGACTCACTGACGTAGCAAATTAAAATAACTTCCATAATTGCTCCTTAAAGTGCCTACTATCATTTATAACTACTATTAAACTAGTTTTTCTTTATTTTTATTATCTTTACAGTCAGACGCTGTGTCACTGCTCCACGGTGGACTTATAAATCAACATTTAAATATTCTTAGCTCTTATTACTTCTTTTTTAGCCACCAACGCAAAAGGAGTGTTTTAAGTTTAACGTCTTTATCAGTCTGTCTTTGTGACACTAGCTCCTGAATTAATAGACCGATTTGAGTGCGGTTTGTTTTAATCGATAAACGAGGATTTTTTAAACTCTTAATTTTGCTAGTCTACGGGATTAATTAAAAAGAACGTAGATGTCAAGATACATTGTTTATTTAAGTAAAAACATAAACAGAATATTTTTTATCAAAATTTATTCAAAACAAATTAATAAATACAATTTGTAAAAAAAAACAAATATTTATTACAGAAAAACGTCAAGCCTATACTAAAATTATTCTAAAGTTTCTCTATTTGTACAATTTGTTGAGCATATAGCTAACTCGTACAGTAAAACGTGTTTACTGCATTTTATATAACGTATCAGTTTGACACAGCCAGTTTAAATATGTAGAGGTCGTTTGAAATAAGAGTCGGAAATCTCGTGTACTGGAAGTAAAATGTTAATATCAACATTATTTAGGCGCCCGGCCGTTAGTAGAGATAAGATAAATATTGGCGGTACCCTCGATGTTTAACTGGAGTCAACAGTTCTTCCTGATATAATTGAATTAAGCACAATAACTAAGCTACAATTTAATTATGTTAATATTTTTGTTTTATTTGCATAATTAACTAAAGAATATATAAATATTTTTTTTAACCGATTTAATTAATAAAAATAGGAGTACAAACAATATCCTGAATCGGATTTAAACCCACAATTATCACATTTATAATCAGACGTTCCGTAATAGCCTCTGAGAATTTCACATTAGATAAACACTAAAAGCTACTAATAATAGTAAGAGTATATGATAAAGAGTATGAAAGCAAATAATGTACGTAATTAACCCTCAAGAAACAGCGACGTGAATAGATATAAAACAGGGCATTGTTCACAATATTTGTGGTACAACAATGGTTGTAACGAGGGCTGCGTCTGCTCGGCGCTATTAAAACATACTTTCATTTTTAAAATGAAATAACAATATTAGTAAAATCACTTGAGAATTTGTATTGGACAACTGTTGTTCTTTAGATATTATATAGTCGTTGGTGATGATGATGATGATGTGATATTTTACGTATATATACATATGTAGAGTAGGTCACAGGTTCAATTTTCAAATTTTGTTCGTACATTTCGTTGCTTCCTTTGCTTTTATAAAGCTCCTCCTGGCCCAGTGAGTAACAAACACTGCCTTGGGAAGTGTGTATGGGCGATAAGAGAGAAATTCTCAAAATTCCTACACAACATAAAATTGGGATTTTCCGTTTCATAGTCCACGCAAACGAAATTGCGGGCTGTAGTATGTAGAATATAATAAAATGTATTAACGTGTTGTTCTTGGCGGCACGGCATAACTTTTGATTGAAAACAAACTTTGTTTAATATCGGTTATTTAGAGTGTGAATTAATTGTGCATTATTACTTTACAAAAGCACGTGTTGTAAAGCTGATTGAATAATAGTTCCAACAAAAAATTATATATATTTTAATTATTCTTACCTAAATATATGTTTTTGTTGGCTTCACGCCGTTGTATTCATCACTATAAATGTCGTAATTGATAATTTTATTAAGGAAAATTTTAATACTAGTCATAATAATATAGGATAACTAAGCCGACCTGTCATTTACTTGTATAAGGTGTGGATAGCCATTTCTTAAATTAATATAAAATATCACAAAAATAATAAATACAAGTTCTTATAAGAACTTTAGTTACTTTTTAGATTATAAGACTATAATATCCCTTTATAATTTAAACAATCAGAAAATTCTTTGATATTAATAAAAAAGTCTTATAATGGCGTGAATATTGTTCAAAACTAATTGCAAGAGCTTTTATAATTTGGCTTTTAGAGTTTGAATTAGACTGTAGTTGAAAAAATTATAGTAGAATGTAATTAATAGTATTTTTATTATAATTGATAGTAAAATTGTTGACGCCAGTCTTGGCGCAGGTTTATAGACTTTTTTTCGATTTCCTCGCTCTGGCCGATTCGAGACGTTGAGTCATTGAGTGCCGCCAATTAACACGCAATGCCTCTAAAATTCGGTGGCATGTGGAGCACGGAAGATTCTTAATGGGAACGGAGTTTCTTAACACTAGGTAAATAGTGTTAAGTCACTCTATCCGCATACCCTGTTATGAGAGGGATACAGCGCGAAGCTACAAAAAAAAAACCCAGTGACAAAACATTCCATTTACTATTTTCCTCGTAAATTTAAGATATAGCGAAGTAAATAACGAAACTCAACGCCACAATTTGTAACTTTTATATTTCTTTTGACGTACTAAAATCAATAAACACAAATTGGTAATAAAAGCTAGGGCTGCCACACGGAAAATAGAAATATATAATTTTATATTCCATATTTTCTAAACATTGCCATTAAAGAGGTAGAGCTATAATTTATTTTAATTCGCGTTGAATATAATTTTTGGCGACCATAAATCACAATCAGTCGCGTTTCTAAATAATGGTTCTAACGCTTTTGGCACCAACGCCTAAGGAAACGGGTTTTTTTTTCCTTTTAACGTAAACTCGTGCAAATATTTTATAAAATCAAAAATGTAATTTATCTAGCCAAATAGCTTATTTGTGACTGTTTAAGATAACATTTTTACAGTTGTTTTGCTTTGTATGCAAAGAAGGTGCATTAGATAGAAATAGATTATATATTTTATTATTTCTTATCGGCGGCTTAAGATTTAAAGTTAATTTACGGTTGTGGGTTCGATTTTTACTCAGGAGAATGCGTTATTTTAATTTTCTTATGCTGGTAAATACTCAAAGCGCGACATTGAGTTCTGTTACTCAACACGCAATGTCTCGAATATTGGTCGGAGTAAGTGAATGAAGGGAACGGAGTGTTTTAATACTACATTCCCTCTGCCTGTAGGACCCTGCTACGCTAACTTTCTCTTGTACGTTGTAGGCGACAACGAGCAGCTGGGAAGAATAAGATAAATAGCTTAAACAGAATACACGTGAAGATATAATATTTGTTGTTTGTTTTTTTTTATATAATATTTGTAAAAAAAAATTTGTAAACTAGCAATAAGGTTTTTCAAAAAAAGTGGTAACGGAATGTTTTAACACTACGTTTTTTTTGTCTAGAGTAGGCAGACTGGCACCAAGGCACAGTTTGAAACTGTAAAAAACATATTTATATAACGTATCTAACTACAGCTGATTTGGTTTATACGCCTACAAAAGGAAAACCGACCAAATATATTCATTGTTTTTGTTCAAATATCCCAGTATAATAAAATATGTAACTCTGTGAACAATGTCGTGTTCAATTACAACTACATATATTGAACCGCACTGTAGTTAAAGGTTTACGTTCCAGCGAATGACTGCATGGAATACTTTAAATGATGATTTAACGTTAATCTAATTTAATACGTAAAATTCCTGTTGATGTTATAAAATTACTAGTTATTTAAGTGTGTTTTGTATGACGCCAGTCGTGGCGCAGAGGCACAAAGTGTGACTACAAAATCGACTGGTTGTGGGTTCGATCCCCAATCGGAAATGAAATATTTATTTAAATTTATATTTCCATTTCTTCGTTCTCGTGTCGAGGCAAAGCGCGCCGTAGAGTTCCGCCACTCAACACGCAATGCGTCCAGGTTTTGACGAAAAGGGGGGAATGGAAAGTCTTAACACTAGGTTCTCTCTGCCTACCCTGCTTTGTGCGGGATATAGCGTGAAGCTGATTTAATTTAATTTTTGTATGTAATAATTAATAAATTGTCAAAATAATCTATCCAAATAGATGATAAGAAGATTAAAAGAAGAACTATTATTAGGAAAAGTGGTTTTTTTCACATATTGGAATAAAACAACCACTAACTTAAATAAGTATATTATACTTGCGATGATTGTTGGTCTTATTTTTTATACCTTCGAGTAGTTCCTTAATATCTTACTAACGATTTCTTCGACTCTAGACGTGGGGCAGGTGCACAATCGTAATGGCAACAGGTGTGACTATAATGGCAACAGATGGCGGGTTTGACTCCCACTAGTGGAAATGAAATATTTCATATTTCTTCGCCCTGGTGTCAAGGCGATAAGTTCCGCCACTCAACACATAATGCCTCTGGCATTTAGCGGAATGTGAGGGGTGGAATGTCTTAAGATAGACCGTGAAATAGCAAAAAGATATCCTACTTAACCAGCATATACAACGTCGAAAGCATCAAAATTTATATAATGTACTACTACTATTCTAGTACAAATCACATTTTTACGATAGCATCTTAGCAATAAAGTGAGAGGCGAGAGAGAGTATTAAAGTAGGTACCTACACTATAGTCGTAACATGATATTCCTAAAACAACTGGGATTTACAACGTACATACGCCTCGTATAAACAACGAACGTGGTCACTGTGGACAATTCCAAAGATTTATCTGGACGAAGTTAGAAGTCTGTCGTTTCGCTCTAGTGTCGAGGCAAAGAGCGGCGTTAATTCCGCTACACTCAATGCCTCGAAAAAACACAGCGTGTGCGAGATACAGCGTGAAGTTGTTTTTTTTTAATTATTGAGACTATGATAAAAATACTACATAGATACTTTCTTATGGATAGAAAACATGAGAATGGAAGAAACAGTTTTTACAAAAAACCTTTTAACATAGTGACAAACTTAAAAATAAAGTGTTCGTATGGTAAATTCGTGCAATTTTTATCTAGTTTTAAATTTTTCTCTTCCTTCTGTTTTACATAATTTCAAAATGCTGTGTAAATCAACTTTCTTTCACAAAATCTTTATGTAAAAAGCATCCTAAATCTAATTCTACAAGTAGATATAGTATTCTATAATATAAAGCACGTGAAGATGTCTAGTGTACAAGTGCTTCATATTTCACCGACACTCGCACGTCTGTTAGAAAATTGTTTTAAGAGATACTATTTGTAAAATATAGATTATCATTTTTACTTTGAATATCTACAGTAAGTATGCACATATAACTATTATATGATATACTGTCTTAGGAAATAAAAAAAGTCTAAGCTCCATGAACTTTGGAAACCTAGTTTTAAATTATGGAAGTAGAAAAAAATATTTACAAAAAAAAATACTTTTACCTTCACGCTATCCCATAGCTATTATACAGTGATTTTTATCGAAATTGAGATCGAACTAACAACCTATGTCGGTTACAGTTGTACCCCTGCATCATGATTGGAATCAAAAAATAGCTTATTGTTATCAAAAAATACAGATTTTATTTCCGCAAAAAATATAAAAACAAATTAACCAATATACAGAATGTCATCGCTTTATATTTTAATAGTAATTTAATTTTAAATACTATTAAAATATAAAACTTTATAAATGAAATTAAAAATAAATATGAACAAACTAAGATAACATCGCTAGTAAAATAACTTTAAAAACAATTTTTATAAACCTAATATTTTATCAACTTAACATTGAAGACGGGCTTAGTCCCTGAAAATCGAAATTGATTGGCACTGCGTCTTTGACAAAGTGATACAAACTGGCGAGTAATTTCTCCTCATTAGATAAGCCGAAAATTTTTCAAACGAATTTCTCTTTACTTTATAACGATAAAAGTAAGTTTCTTTAAGTTCGGGTGGTATTTTTTATTGTGACAGTACAAAATCATATAGGTTGTGTAAGTATAATATTATATTATGTTATTACAATTACCCTTCTAATATAACAAAATATAAAACACCTGGTTCTAGAAACGAGCTTTTAGAATTGATAAAAATAATTCCACATTTAAAATTATAATTACCTTTTTTTTGTATTTGACTTTGGAATTAACGTAAATAAATGGCAAATTACCAAAAAATAATATGTAATATTATAAAAACTAAATGAAGTCAAAGTAGCAGTAGAATGCTCATTTCTTTACATTTGGTTCCGTCAATCAATATATTTTTAGTATGGTTTTCCGTACAATTTTTCTATTTATAAAGGAAAAACAAACATTTCAAAGTGATCTCACAACTATCACTCACACTATTTAAACTTACCAACTTCGTCACAATGGTCTCCAAAATCACATTTATTAAAGTCATTTTATGTATAAAAGTAGGTTCATATAATAATAATATTTCGGTAACGACACTAGCACATGGTTCCATATAAATGTAACACCAACACTAACATGTCATATCTTCGTCGCCGCAATTACCGTATATTTGGAACATAGTGCCTTCTAATGTGCATGTTCATATCATTTAATGCATTTGTGTATATAATATTTTGTCTGGTTGCTGTTTTGGTGTTTTAGAATATATTTGATATTACACCAAATAAAGGTTTATGAAGGAAAACTGAGCGATGAGAGAGGTAGGGGGAGACCACGGAAGGCCTTCGAAATAATAGTATCAAACAGATGGAGAAAGGTCAAATATAAAGCATGAGGACCCCTCAAGGGGCCTATATGAAGAGGTTGATGGCAGTGGACGAGGCGATATGAGTTCCCCGCTAGGAATACAGCGTGAAGCTTAGTTAAGTTAAAAAATATTTTATTATTCTAGATGTTTACATTATGTTAAATAGAACATTGTGTTAAGACCCCACTTTCTGTTATGTAGTTGGTATGCTTTTACTAATATTTTTTTTCTCAGCTGATGATAATTATAAATTCAAGATTTAAGAGCGTTTCTTAAATTAATAATTGTTTTGTTTCCAATTTTACTCACAATTACAAACTACACATTAGGAGGTAAATTAAAAGCGAATGAATAAAGAAGCTAAATAATGTATACGTAAGTATAGCCTACATTTCGTGTGTCGAATAAGAATTTTTTTATATAGGTAAATAAAAAAAAAGTGATTTTCACAGAGTTTTTAATTTTAGCATTTCCATTTGAATTTTGGACATAATTGATCTAAATTATATCTAAAATTCGAATGGAAATGCTAAAATTAAAAATTTAATTTCCTCGAGTATGAATCAAACCCACAACCTGTTGCGTTTACATTCACAAGCTTGTGCCTCTGCGCCACGACTGCCTTATTCCAAAAAAAAATATGTTCGAAACTTCAATTCAATTCAATTCAATTGTGATAAAACACTCATAAAGAGATACTTAAGGGTCTTCGGATGAACATAGGTTACTTTTTTTTCTCATATTTGTAATATTGTCGATATATACTAATATATTAAAATACTTTTTAGTTTGACAGGCAATTTATTCCGGTATGTTAATAACAACCGACCGTTGCTAAGCAACGGTTTGCAAAGTTTGTTTGTTATAAGAAAACGTCACCCAAAATGAGCTTAACGCATACATGGCGGGCGCCGACTCAACCTTATGAGATACATAAAAACAATGTTTTACAAAAATATTGTTCTTTAATGTTTAAAAAAGTCCGCTATACATATACCATGTTTATCTCTGAAGGTTAAGCAAAAGTGATCATTTTAATTAATTTACTTTATATTTATCGGGTTTTTGTTGTATGTATTTTCTATAATTTTATATTGATCCTTATGAAAATGAATATAATAGGCACTTTTAACATTTTATCTAGATTGAAATTATAGTTTACTGTATAACATTCTAATAAATAATGAAGGAGATGTCACTGATTCGAAATGACCTAGCCTACGAGCGGCATAGTATGACCGACGCGAACGGGCAGATGACTTTGACAGTTTTGTAAATTTTCATACATTTTCGAACTACTGTTAATTTTTATGTAATTATAATTAATTTATACTTTTATTTGGTTCTTCGCTTATTCGAGTAGTAGTTTAGTTAGATTTTCATAATTTTCTTGATGTGGTGTAAGTTGCGGCCCTGCGCGGCATCGGCATAATATTATTTAAGTACTTATTATTTAAGGAAAGAATTGTTGGTTATTTCATCTTGGATGGTTATCTATTGCGTTGTTATACACTTAATAAAATATGGTTTTAGTTTTTTGGGATTTTATTTGATATTGCTCGCAAAACTTATCATATTTAATGTAAAAAGGACTTTAGTTGGGTATTTCATATAGTATCTATGTACGCGCGCAAGGAAAACGAGTAAAAAGATTTTTCCCGGGTAAATCAGTAAAATCGATCACTGAAAGTCGAATAAAAATCAGTTCAGTTATTCTGGACATTAGCTCGGGGAAATAGAAAGACAGACAGAGACCAAAAATATAATATTTTTTATTGTATTTAAGTATTATGTAAATAACCACATGCACTTGCAAAAATATAGCACAACACATTTAATTTTAATTGTTTTAAATATTTATTTTACTTTGATGATATTAATAATGTAGCTGGTTTTGTTTAATTTTTTTTATAAATATTTTAATATGATTACGTTTACTTATAATTTTTTTCATTCAAATTAGATGTTTTCAAAAACAATTTCATAAATATATCTAATAAGCATTCGTATAGTTCAAGCGGGCGAAGCCGCGTCCGGGTCCGCTAGTTTTTTTATATTTTCATATGCTAATTCGTAGTACATAATAAAAAAATGGATATAGTGTTTTATAATAGTGTTTTACTAATCGAAGAATTGATACAACTTATTAAAAAAAATATCATATAGTAAAGTATAATACAATTTATAACATAAATACTTTTTAGATTCAATATTGTAGTATTGTAGGCTGTAAAGTGCAGTATGGCAATTCCAATCTTCATTACGCGCACTTCGTCTTATCGCAGCAAGGAAATGGTTTCAAATATTTGAAATTTAATAATTCAAATAGGAATTTAAACCCACAAACAACATGCTTGCAGCCAGTGAAATAGTGTTTATGTTCCACTGCACTGTGAGTAAAAAAATAGTTATATTGACATTTTTTAAAATATTGAACAATTAATCGAATACACAAAATATATATTATAAAATTATAAACAAGTATCAATGACAACACCAAGAATATAAAAATAACAGTTGACAAAACAACAAACGAAAAATAAGTTAACGAAATTGGAAAAAGTTAAAATAACTTCGTACAAGAATTCGGAATAAGCCAATTTCCTTGAAGTTTGTAAAGATGTGAAAATAATGAAGACGGAGACTATTGTCTCTAACGCAAATTGAAATACGTAAACTTTATTCGTGTTTGTTTGCAAATGTATTTTGTTGTATGCTGTAATGTACAAAGGAACGGTTTTTAGGATTCCAGACTTCAAAAGAAAATACTTTTAGAGCAGTTGGTTGTCCGTCTGTCTAAATAGACAGACCGGCCCAATTTTAGAATATTTAATGCGCTATGCGTTAAATATTCTATAATCGGTGCTTATCTATATATCTCACTAAAAAAGCGTTACAAACTTGTACTTATTCAAAGTTAATTTCATATAAAACTAGAGTATACGCAAACTTACGTTTGTAATTTTTATAAGTTCAATTGTCGCTGACAACAACTACAATTATAAAGTACGAAATTGGTATGGAAATGCGGTTGGTGAGTCGGATTCTAACTTGACCATTTCATTTATCATCTTCCCCTGCGCCGGGCGTCGTCTGGTTGCAGGACAACTGACGTGAACATAGAGTCATACATATTTCAAATGTTCCCTAATAGTCTACTTTTCACGGCTATTTTTTAGTAAATCGAGCGCATTTCTGGTTTTGAATGTCATAGGATAATGGAACTAAAACCTTAATTTTCATCAATGTATAACTTTGTTCGTGTATCAAAGTAAGCTTAGAACAATACATATATGACATGTTATTTTTTAGATAACAAAAAAAAATTGTATTGTTTCTTATTTCGATAACTATATGATTTGTTAATTAATTGATTAACTGATTTTTGTAAATTGTTATTGTAATTATAATTAATGAAAAGGTAATTTTTTTGTTACAAAAATAATTAGAACATTTTCATAGTAGATTTTTTTATGCGTGTTCAAAAAAGAATTTAGAATATTTTCATTTACCAATATTTACTTTTTGGGCTCCGAAAGACCTTCAAAATAATGTATAAATTTTAGAGGGATGAGTAAAATGTTTTATTTAATTATTTTATAATAAAAAATTTCTAATAGATTTTTCAGTGAGCCAAGCGTATGTAAATAGATTAATTTCAGTAGTTTAGCTTGAAAAATCCTAGAAATCCTAACTACCGCGAGTATTTTAACATATTTCACAATATTATTTCAAGCTAGTGTGCTTGAACACATAATTATACCAGCAATAGGTATTGTTATGTGTAATAAGGGTCCCATACGTTTTTAAAAAAACACCATTGAGTGCCAATGCCAAAATTCTAAGTTAATAATGTAGTGATTTTAAATACAAACAAGCAAATGTTGCTAGAATTAATTAAACGACATGCTCGGAATATCGTTAGAAGTGTAAATGTACTAGCCAGTAAGTACCCACACTAGAGTACCATCAAGCTAACGACGCACAGTGTGATATATAAGCTGTAGCTTCCTCAATTGCTTCGCCATTTGTAATTTGTGTTTTGTATGTAAATGACCATGCCCTAGTGGATTGTATTGGATGGATATAGCTTGCTATTTTGATCGTATTGTCTTTAAATTATAGGTTGTTATAAAATTTTATTAGTCAACACACTCAACCACAATATGTGACTTTAAACGTGATGGTTGTGTTCAAAATTCTAAATATAATCAGCTTCATGCTTTATCTCGTACTCAGGGTAGGTAGAGGAATCATAGTGTTAAAACACTCCTCCTCTCCTTCCTCACTTTCCACCGATTTTTTCAGGGCATTGCGTGTTGAGTGGCGGAACTCAACGACGGCGTTTTGGCTATTAATTAATACAATAGTATATAATAAAATTTTATATATCAAACAAGGTTCAGTATCTGATTTCAAACGCAATGATCAGTTTTCAAAATTCTAAATAATATAATAAAAAAATATTAAGGTAATTTTCCTGTAATCTTACAATATATAAATTCCCTTTCATACATTATCAGATCATGAATTATTTATCATCAAAGAAGCAACTGTACAAGCCTATCGCGTTCAATCGGGAAACCAAATATAAACGTATTTTTTATAAAGGTAAGTAAATTGATAAATGTACCACGTTTTACCAAATTTTCCTTTAGCAATTTTGTAAAGCCGAATTCATTTACCAATCAACATTTTCCTGAGTAATAAGTGAATAAAGCAAACGATCTGTGTTTGAGTTTGTTTTATATTGTACCAGTTGGACCACCTTTCTTTGCTTGCGTAGATTTTATAAGTCTTATTACGCGTCTTTTTATTTATTTTTTTCAATTTCACGCCGAATCCCGCATGTTGCAGCGTAGGCAAAGGGAGCCTGGTGTTAAGACACTCCATTTCCCAATTTCCACTGAATTCTGGAGTTATTGCGCCTTTTGCCTCGAAACCAGAGTGAAGAAATAAATGAATGAAGAAATTATTGTTTTTAAAATGAACAAATATGAGGAACATAAGGTATTTAATATCTAGAGAGATATTAATTGTATATTACTATTATATTATTAGAAGGATTTGGCAGAGTAGGCCTACCTAGTGTTCGAAAATAAAATAAAGAAAAAAAAATATTGTTACGCGCCACCCGGCTCGTCGGCAACTCTCGGGTACTCTCGCTGTCGCCGAGCGGTCGGGGAGGGGCGGCGGGAGAGGAATGACGCGCGCTTGTAATGTCAAATTTGGGCGGGAAAATGGTTTGGTTTGAGTGAGCAGTACAGTGAATTTATATGAGGCTTGACATAAGATAATCAAAAAGAAGCAGCAGCGATCGATCATCATCAGCGATCTTAGAAAAACTTTCATTCGTTTTCAATTCGTAATGACATTCAATTTGCTCTGATTATTTTTTTTTATCTTTCATTTATTTGACTTTTTTTCTTCGGATCTCATTAAATATTATAAATTAAATGTTTGACTGAAGTTAAAAATGCCAGAAACAAAAATTATTATAAGGTCGTCGCACTAGCTTAGAGCGGCAGCGTTTTTTTGCATACGCAATGGCTGCAGATTCGATCCCCATTCGTAGTAGGAAAGAATATATCTATATTGTTACCATTTTTATATTCTACATTGGTTCTTTAAACCGTAGCGTTAAGCTACTCGATATGTAATATCTTGGATATCAGACAGAAAGTAAAGAACGGAAGTGTCCTAACACCAGGCTCTTTTTGTCGCTTTGCTATGTGAATAAACGCTTTACGTAAAACTAAAAAATCTAACAAGCTTGAACCCCCAGGACGCCATAAAAAATTTAATCGTAATTTTAATAGGAATATTAGAGATTATTTAATTCCTCTTATCCAATTAATTTGAGTGGAAAACGTCTTAGCATTAAGTTTTCTCTGCCTTCGTTGCGGACAGAAACAGTTATTTAAATTTACCTAATGAATACTTACAATTCACCAAAAGCATCCGACTATGTAACTAACCCCTAAAACTTAATCCATTTTTCTTCTCAATAATTTCTATGAAAAATCACTCTGCTCACCTTAAACTATGAACGAATACTTGAAACCGACGTTGCGGAGCGAGATAACGTCGGACTGTTAACACGACGGCCGTGGGTTTGATTCCTATTAAGGTGAATGAAGGATGTTGAATTCCGTTACTCAGGACGCAATGTCTTAACATTATGTTCCCTCTGCCTGGTATATGCGTAAAGTTTAAAATAAATATTTCTATTACAAATAGTCATTTATCAAATTAAAAAACAAATGCATAAATAAGTTACAAAGAAATGATATGTTGCTTAAATAATTGATAATTAAAAAGCCCCTACAAAAGTAAAAAAAAAACAAACGACTAAAAACACTAATAATCTTCAAACGAGTGAACACATTTTCTTAAGTAATTGCTAAGAGCACTCTCGATTAAGTCAACTTTCAAACAAAACCAAAACGAAATCAAAAGCGCTTCATACATTTGTGAGTTACGAAGCCAAAGTCAGACATACAGATACACGCATACACGACAAACTTTAATTAAGTATAATGATATTGAGGTATATATGTATATACGAGTAAACATACCCTAAGCTTTATTACCACTGGATTTTCTACCTCCTATATACGTATATCTCATATTTATTATGATGTATTGACCTCGATCAAACACAACACTGTATCGTAAAATATGCAATTAACATGTAATTTAAAGCCGCAATAAGGTTGAAACTAGCGTTAATCTAAACGGTCATCGACGATAATCGATGTAGAATATGTGACGCGATCAGAAATTATTATAATTATATTGATATCGATTTCCCGCACAGCTGTCAGAGTGGACAGAAGAAACACAGTGTTAAGACACTGCGTTCTTCACGTATAACCCAAGTATTAAGGTAAATATTATTTGAAATACATTATAATAAAGTTATGTTTATTATTTTTAGATACATATTATATAAAACGAAATAAAAGTAAATTAACAATATCGGCACTTATGTGTTTTCCCTTAGACGAACGCGTCTTACATTTACATCAAACCAAGTTAGAAGCTATAAGCTATGGAACTGCTGTTATACAGCTTCGCTCCTTAATAAAGCTTACTTCTCCCAAGTAAGATTAGTACTTGATGCATGTAATAATGACCTATAAAAGTTGAATGAAAGATGAGAATGAACTATAAAAGTTTATAGTTTAATTTCATGCAGAGTGGATAACAGAATGTCAATAAAAAGATATAGAGATCCTGCTACGTTAAAAAAATATACGTTTTCTAAATATATAAGTTGATGTAAAGAGCTTAATCACCTAACATACTGTTCTGAGTAAAAATTTTTACCTACTCTCTTAACCCTATAAAACTTACAGGAAAGAAATTATGAACAAAAGACTACCTACTATCCTATTAATCAAAAAAGATAAAACTAAATATATCGCGCTGAAATAATACATTAAACTCCAATTATCCAATACGTACAATCGCATCTACATCTACTTTTCTACAGAGGCAGGCAGGCGGACAGAGGGCGCGGCGGACGCGCTTCTATAAGCAAAACGTCGCGGGGCGCGGGGGGACGCATGGCGTGTGGCGAGTGTGGCGAGTCGCTTCGTAGCAAGGATTTTTTGATATTGTAACCACTTCTAAAGTACTTATTAAAATGAAAAACAGTAGAAGACAAAAGAAACAGTATTGATCTACATTAAATGGCCAACGGAACTAATATACTTATTAATATGCTTCTCAGCATATAAATAAGTATATTAGTTCCGTTGGCCATTTAATGTAGATAGTAGTAAGGAATAAATGAAATATGAGCCAAAACTGTGGTTTATAGCCGGCGTGATGGGTCAACAATTAAATGCGTTTTTCTTTAAAACTATTCGTAATTTCGAATTAGTGTAAAGAGCAATTTTTATCTTCGTTTAGCGTAGAAAATTAACAAAGTATTCAAAAGGACAAGGATTGATACCAATATGGACAAACATCCCTCACAATAAAAAATTATATTCAAATTACTATTTTTAGACAGAAATATGCTCACTGTATGTTATCCTTAGAAGATACGAATATGCTGTCGCTGACTTTTTTATAGGTCTTATTAAGAGGAATAATACTCTAGTACATTGTTTTCATGTAGGACTTACCATTAAAGTAGCAGTTAAATAAAATAATCGTAATTTAGTTATGTCAGATTTCTATTACCCATCACGCCACTACGACGCGAAGCGTCATCAATTCTTATTATTCTACCCTGCAACTTATTTGTGAACGATGATATAAAAGGCTGCACGGGCGTTGTACGTTCAGTCTTGGCTCTGGTTTGGGTCGGAGCACTACTCGTGCTCCACTACTGGCTAACCTCGACTATTTGGACAATTAATTATTTGATTAATTTATTGTTTTTTTTAATAATGAATGTGGTTAAGACCTATTTATAATTATCTACGTGAAGTCTTGGCTCTGGTGTGGTTCAGAGTACTACTCGTACTCTGCCACATAACCTCGACTATTCGGGTAATTGATTATTTAGTTATCAATTATTATCGTAATTATGAATGTGGTTAACACCTATTTGTAATTGCACTGGGCTGGAGCAGTGAAGGCGAGTGTTGATATATCGGAAAGGGATCCCTGAAGCCTACACCTGTGGTCGCAAGTCCCAGGCACTGCTCCATGCTTCTCATCATTTAAAGGCCGTAAATAATATTAGTTGCAACTACCGTCCACATTTAATGTTTGTTCGATACGACTACCCTCTTGTTCCGACATATGTGAGGAATATGTCAGGATGTACGAGCGGTAAAGATAACGATAAGTACTTTGTGTTAATTGATTTATATTAAGTTATGTGATTATTATGTTCCTTAATAAGTGGGATCGGCACAAACTCCGATCTTAATTACTTCATCTTTAGCTTAGGTTCCGCCTGTCACATTAATAGCAGTACATGACAACGCTGGCTTCTGAGCTGGGCAGTCTGCCCTCTTGAGGCACTCGTCAACGGATAAATCTGGTGAGTTTACCATATTCATTTTTAAAACTTTGTTACAACTACCACTACCTTTGTATTTTTATTATCCGTACTTTATCTCCATACTTTAGAAATCATTAGTTTATCTCCATACTTTAGAAATCATTAGTTATTTTTTGAAACTGCCTTGCTAAAAGTATTTATGTTAAAATTACTTAAATACTAAAAAATTTTTTTAGTAGATAGTTAGTTTCAAATAGTAACTGAAGGCTGAATAACTGAATGATTTCTAAAAAAAACTATAAAAAATATATATAAAAAATACAATAAAAAAATAATAAATAAAATAAAAATAAAAAATTAACATATAAAAAACGATTTAAATTAATAAATATAAATTACATATAAAAAACGAACAAAATTAATATATAAAGATTTTTTAAAAAATATATATTATATAAAAAATAAAAGTGAGTCCGCAGAGTCCGGAGAGTCCGGACCTCGATCAAACACAATACTGTATCGTAAAATATGCAATTAACATGTAATTTAAAGCCGCAATAAGGTTGAAACTAGCGTTAATCTAAACGGTCATCGACGATAATCGATGTAGAATATGTGACGCGATCAGAAATTATTATAATTATATTGATATCGATTTCCCGCACAGCTGTCAGAGTGGACAGAAGAAACACAGTGTTAAGACACTGCGTTCTTCACGTATAACCCGTGTAAATGTAAAGTATTAAGGTAAATATTATTTGAAATACATTATAATAAAGTTATGTTTATTATTTTTAGATACATATTATATAAAACGAAATAAAAGTAAAGTAACAATATCGGCACTTATGTGTTTTCTCTTAGACGAACGCGTCTTACATTTACATCAAACCAAGTTAGAAGCTATAAGCTATGGAACTGCTGTTATACAGCTTCGCTCCTTAATAAAGCTTACTTCTCCCAAGTAAGATTAGTACTTGATGCATGTAATAATGACCTATAAAAGTTGAATGAAAGATGAGAATGAACTATAAAAGTTTATAGTTTAATTTCATGCAGAGTGGATAACAGAATGTCAATAAAAAGATATAGAGATCCTGCTACGTTAAAAAAATATACGTTTTCTAAATATATAAGTAGATGTAAAGAGCTTAATCACCTAACATACTGTTCTGAGTAAAAATGAGTCCGCAGAGTCCGCAGAGTCCGCAGAGTCCGCAGAGTCCGCAGAGTCCGCAGAGTCCGCAGAGTCCGCAGAGTCCGCAGAGTCCGCAGAGTCCGGAGAGCCCGCAGAGTCCGCAGAGTCCGGAGAGTCCGCAGAGTCCGCAGAGTCCGCAGAGTCCGCAGAGTCCGCAGAGTCCGCAGAGTCCGCAGAGTCCGGAGAGCCCGCAGAGTCCGCAGAGTCCGCAGAGTCCGGAGAGTCCGGAGAGTCCGGAGAGTCCGGAGAGTCCGGAGAGTCGGGAGAGCCCGGAGAGTCCGGAGAGTCCGGAGAGTCGGGAGAGTCGGGAGAGTCGGGAGAGTCCGGAGAGTCCGGAGAGTCCGGAGAGTCGGGAGAGTCCGGAGAGTCCGGAGAGTCGGGAGAGTCCGGAGAGTCGGGAGAGTCGGGAGAGTCGGGAGAGTCGGGAGAGTCGGGAGAGTCGGGAGAGTCGGGAGAGTCGGGAGAGTCGGGAGAGTCGGGAGAGTCGGGAGAGTCGGGAGAGTCGGGAGAGTCGGGAGAGTCGGGAGAGTCGGGAGAGTCGGGAGAGTCGGGAGAGTCGGGAGAGTCGGGAGAGTCGGGAGAGTCGGGAGAGTCGGGAGAGTCGGGAGAGTCGGGAGAGTCGGGAGAGTCGGGAGAGTCGGGAGAGTCGGGAGAGTCGGGAGAGTCGGGAGAGTCGGGAGAGTCGGGAGAGTCGGGAGAGTCGGGAGAGTCGGGAGAGTCGGGAGAGTCGGGAGAGTCGGGAGAGTCGGGAGAGTCGGGAGAGTCGGGAGAGTCGGGAGAGTCGGGAGAGTCGGGAGAGTCGGGAGAGTCGGGAGAGTCGGGAGAGTCGGGAGAGTCGGGAGAGTCGGGAGAGTCGGGAGAGTCGGGAGAGTCGGGAGAGTCGGGAGAGTCGGGAGAGTCGGGAGAGTCGGGAGAGTCGGGAGAGTCGGGAGAGTCGGGAGAGTCGGGAGAGTCGGGAGAGTCGGGAGAGTCGGGAGAGTCGGGAGAGTCGGGAGAGTCGGGAGAGTCGGGAGAGTCGGGAGAGTCGGGAGAGTCGGGAGAGTCGGGAGAGTCGGGAGAGTCGGGAGAGTCGGGAGAGTCGGGAGAGTCGGGAGAGTCCGGAGAGTCGGGAGAGTCGGGAGAGTCGGGAGAGTCGGGAGAGTCGGGAGAGTCCGGAGAGTCCGGAGAGTCCGGAGAGTCCGGAGAGTCGGGAGAGTCGGGAGAGTCGGGAGAGTCGGGAGAGTCGGGAGAGTCGGGAGAGTCGGGAGAGTCCGGAGAGTCCGGAGAGTCCGGAGAGTCGGGAGAGTAATATTTCAATTACTAATAAAAAGCTTCCGACTTTCCGCCGAGTACTATGGTTTTGAGTGTTGAGTAACGGAAATCAACCCCGTGCTGAACCTTATTACGATTTTTACTAGTGACAAACTCATCAAAATAATTTATAAAGTATAAAAATATAAATGCAAGCATTCTACAATAAAAAAATATTTACAAAAATAGATGTTTCTTTTTTTACAAAAATACTACTTAACAGATATTTAATATCTAGAATCTAGAATTTTCTCCGATATGGCATATCGCCTTTCTAGTTACAGGTGTCAATTTTAGCAGCTGTCTATTCTTACAAACGATCCTTACGAATCCCTAGCTCCATTGTAAAGAAAAAAGGCCGAGTTAATTTATGTTAGCAAAGCTTTTAATATTTTCGACTTATTTTTAATAATATTTGTTTTATGTAAAATTTATGATTTTATTTATACCTATATATTTATATGAAAATTGTGCAAATAGAGGAGTATGAAATTTATCACGGTTATAGTTTATATACAGAACAATTGCAGAATAAATATAACACACCCGAGAGTCACAAACAAATAGTGAATACTTATGAATATTTTTTTAGCTCCATATCTATATCCCAAGTTATCGACAACACATCCCATTTCCCATTTTCCGTATTTTTTTTGAGACATTTTATGTTGAGCTGCCGTGCTTTGTCTATTTACTAGAACGAAGATATGATAATATTTTTACTCTCGATCGGGAATCGAACCCGCTACCAGGACCGTGTGAAAAACGGAGTGTCTTGACACTAAGTTATCTTTGCCTACCTTGCTTTGTGACAAAGCTTTAAAATAAAAGTGTTCCTCAAAGGTGGAATCGTACCTACAACCACCATGTGTAGCCAGACAGTTTTCAACTCCACCATTACGACCTATCTGATTCACAAATGCAAATATCTAAAATATACATAAAATCACATCAATCACGAGCAAAAAGGCGAGTGGTCAAGCAATCTACGTGAAGGTGCGTGTGATAAATGAACTTGCCCCGAAAAAAGTGGAAATACGATCTGGAGGTAAATGGGGGCGTATATTTGTCTTTTAACCTCTACTAGAAAATATCTTACTTCGTCAGTGAATTGTGAACGAATGCAGTAAAAACTTAAAAAAAATTCATCTTTATTGTTATGGATCAGGACAGACTATTTTATTGTTTTGTTAATTTTTTTGTTGTTTATTATGTCGTTTTATTTGTGCATTGATTTAAAGAATTGAAATTTTCTCAAGTTCATATGTACTGTATGTATCTAGAAAAGCATTCAGTAACAGATCTAAGTTAAAGCATAATTTCAATCATAAGCGTACAAGCTAGATAGATAAAGTCATAATTAAGAACTAGTGACACTTTCGAAAATTTTAAATTACTATTACATGAAAATATGCCTAATATAAAAAATGGTTAAGTGCGAGTAGGATTCATCCACCGAGAGTTTTGTAGGTGAGCAAGAAGTACAATTTATAAGAGTTTACAAACTTAACTTTGCACTCATTTTATATAAAAATTAAAAATCTCTATATATCTCTATCTCTATATATTATAAAATAAGAACGCCTTTTGTCTCTGTCTGGCCTTTCTACGTTTTCTTCTTCTAAACCACCCAACGGATTTTGATGCGGTTTTCACCATTATGTAGAGTATTTCTCAGGAAAGGTTTATATATAGTTTATTAAATGTATATTTTATTGTAATTTGACATAAATATGATAAATATGTATAAAGTCCTACCCGTTGAGACACTTTCACGCATGCGCTGCTTTAATAGTAAGTCCTACATGAAAACAATGTACTAGAGTATTATTCCTCTTAATAAGATCTACAGAAAAATCAGCGACAGCATATTCGTATTTTCTAAGTGAGTGAGCATATTTCTGTCTAAAAATAGTAATTTGAATATTGTTTTTATTTTGAGGGATGTTTGTCCATAATGGTATCAATCCTTATCCTTTTAAATACTTTGTTAATTTTCTACGTTCAACGAAGATAAAATTTGCTCTTTACACTAATTTGAAATTACGAATAGTTTTAGAGAAAAACGCATTTAATTATTGACACATCACGCCGGCTATAAACCGCAGTTTTGGCGCAAGTTTCATTTATTACCTTACTCTCAGCATATAAATAAGTATATTAGTTACGTTGGCCATTTAATGTAGATCAAAACTATCTTTTACTGTTTTTCATTATAATAAGTACTTTAGAAGTTGTTACAATATCAAAAAATCCTTGCATTGAAACGGCTCGCTACACGCCATGCGTCCCCCCGCGCCCCGCGACGTTTTGCTTATAGAATCGCGTCCGCCGCGCCCGCCCGCCTGCCTCTGTACTGTAGAAAAGTAGATGTAAATGCGATTGTACGTATTGGATAATTGGAGTTTAATATATTTAGTTTCGTCTTTTTTGATTAATAGAATAATAGTAGGTAGTCTTTTGTTCATAATTTCTTCCGTTTAAGTATTTTAGTTTAAGAGAACAGTAGGTAGGCTTTTGTTTATCATTTCTTTCGTTTAAGTATCCTGTTGTTTATTTTGTTTACTCTTCTTCTGTTCTTTTATTATTTTCGTTACCTTTTTAAACATAGGAAATGTTCTTAATTTAATTATACCACGACAAAGTCGTTCAAATATAGGTCGTAGAACAAGAAATGCAAATAAAAATCGTTTAAATCTTACTAATGAAAGCGTATAGACGGAAATTAGACAGTAATTTAAATATATTTTCTTATTGAGAGGGATGTGTGTCCATAATGACATTAATCCTTATCCTTTTAAATAAGTTATTAATTTTCTACGTTAAACAAACATAAATTTTGCTCTTTACAATATTTCGAAATTACAAATAGTTTTAGAGAAAAGCTATATCGACTCATGTTTATCCCTTACTCTCAGTATATAAATAAGTATATTAATTATCTTGGCCATTTAATGTAGATCAAAATGTTCTTTACTGTTTTTCATTTTAATAAGTACTTTAGAAGATTAGTAGCACAGATTTGAAATTACGATACTAAAAAAATCTTGCTGTGTAACGGCTCGCCGACCACCACGCGTCCCCCCGCGCCCACGACATTTTGCTTATAAAAATGGACCCGCCGCACCCGCCTAGCTTCTTTCCCCCGGGCATGGAAGGAGGGCCTGCTCATCATGTTGCCCAAGGCTGGGAAGAGCCCATAGCAGCCTGAGGGGTACCGCACATCCACCCACGAAGCGAGCCGTTTGGCGAGCGGGTATACCACTCTGGTTACACTACGCCGAAACAGCGATCAACCGAAAGGAGAGTGCAATAGCAGTCTTCTTCGACGTAGTACGCGTATTCGACCGCGTCTGGCACCCGGACCTACTTCATTAAGTGCTCAGAGCCGGCACCCCCCAGTACGTCGCGCATGTCTTTGCCTCCCTGCCTCAGTGACAGGACATTTAGCTTGAGAGTTAAGAATTCGAAGTATAGCAGCGACTCGATCGCTGCCGTTGTTCCCCAGGGCAGCATTTTGTCACCTGCTCTCTTCGCACTATACACTGATGACATCACATCGCCCTAGCGAGTATCACTCAAAGAGAAATCCTGCAGGTGGTCCAGAACCTCATCCTCCGTCGAGTGACGCAGGCGCCATACTACGTGAGAAACACCACGCATCACCGCAACCTAAAAATAGAAAGCTTGGAGGTTCGCATTGGTCGTCTCGCGTCCAACGCATTCCGCTGCGCCAATGTATCGGGTCACCTGCACCTAAGGAGCAGCACTCCGTGGCATGTCCGGCCACCCGAGGTCAGGCGTTAGATGACTTCCGATGGACTTTCTATCCTCCTCCAAATGCGACTCATGAGCCTTGCATTGATCCTTGGTCGTTTAAGCTGGGCCTCCCTCAGGAAACCGAGGGTCTCACCTGACTGAGTTGAGCGCTTAGATGACACTTGATAATCCTTCCAATCCCGTCCCGCACGCCTCTCTCTGTGTCTGCTCTAGAGCAGGTTGTCGCTTGAGACCACGGCCAGGGAACCAACGCCCAGATGTCGTTCGGAGCTACTATTCTGCGCCTGGCTTATGGCAAAGTAAATTTAGAAGCGATTGCACGTATTTTGGAGTTATCCAATAATTATAATGTATTTCATCGCGGCATTGTTGGTTACATCTTTCGTTTAAGTATTTTTGAGTAAGAGAATAGTAGGTAGTCTGTTGTTTATAATTTCTTTCGTTTAAGTTGTCTGTTGTTTGTGTCATTTGTTTAAGTTTTTTTAAACAATTGGACATCCTTATTGGAACTACGAAAATGTGGGTTGCATTAAGGTTTCAATAATTTTCACATTAGTAATCTTAAGTGCTTTGCAAACATAGGTACATTATATGAATAATGCAGTAGTTAAAGCGGGCGAAGCCGCGAGCGGGTCACTAGTTTTATATAAAATGAGTGCAAAGTTAAGTTTGTAAACTCTTATAAATTGTACTTCTCGTTCACCTACAAAACGCTCGGTGGATGAATCCTACTCGCACTTAACCATTTTTTATATTAGCCATATTTTAATGTAATAGTATTGTCTTTAAATTAATAGGTTGTTACAAAATGTTATTAGTCAACACACTCACAGTCAGACACAGTATGTGGCTTCAAACGTGATGGTTGTGTTCAAAATTCTAAATAATATAATAAAAAAATATTAAGATAACTTTCCTGTAATCTTACAATATGTAAATTCCCTGTCATACATTATCAGATATTAAATTATTTATCATCAAAGAAGCAACTGTGCAAACCTATCTCGTTCAATCGGCAAACCAAATATAAACGTAATTTTTTTACAAAGGTAAGTAAATTTATAAATGTGTCACGTTTTTACCAAATTTTCCTTAAGTAATTTTGTATAGCCCAATTCATTTACCAATCAACATTTTCCTGAGTAATAAGTGAATAAAGCAAACGATCTGTGTTTGAGTTTGTTTTATATTGTACCAGTTAGGTTCGCCTTCTTTGCTTGCTTTTATAAGCCATATTACGCGTCTTATTATCTATTTTTTTTAGCTTCACGCTGTATCCCGCATGTAGCAGCGTAGATAGAAGGAGCCTAGTGCTAAGGCACTCCGTTCCCCACTTTCCGCTGAATTATGCGTGTTGCGTGTTGAGTGGTGGAACTCAACGACGCCCTTTGCCTCGAAACCAGAGCGAAGAAATAAATGAATGAAGAAATTATTGTTTTTAAAATGAACGAATATGAGGAACATAATGTATCTAGAGAGATATTTATACATATTATTAGAAAGATTCGGCAGAGTAGGCAGAAATCTACTGTTTAAAAAGTAAATAAAGGAAACAAAAAGCTGAATTGTAAATTAATAAAAAAAAATTATAACTTGGCGAAAATTTAGATGAGGCTTGACATAAGATAATCAATAAGAAGCATCGCTTTTCAAAACTATCTTAGAAAAACTTTCCTTCGTTTTCAATTCGTAATGTCATTCAATTTGCTCCGATTATTTTTGTTTCATCTTTCATTTATTTGACTTTTACTCTTCGGGTCTTACTAAATCTTATTAATTCAATGTTTGTCTGAAGTTAAAAGTGTCAGGAACAATTATTATTATGAAAATTAAAGCGTAAAGCTAAAAAAAAACTAACAAGCTTAACCGCCCAGGATGCTAATAAGAAATGTAACAATTTTATTACGTTTAAAATTTTTACCGTAATAGAAATATTAGCATTTTTTTAGTTCCACTTACCTAAATAGTTTGAGTAGAGAACGAAGTGTCTTAATATTATGTATTATTTATCCCTCTGCACACATAATATTATATGTGTACCTAAAGTTTAAAATAAATATTTCTGTAATAATACAAATATTTTCAAATTAAAGAACAAATGTATAAGTTACATTTGAAATTTAAATTTACTTCTCCATTTCATGCATATCACATAAAAACTCATAAGCGCCACGTTAGTATAGGAAGTAACAAATTCATATATACGATGTGAACATTTCACATTCAAACGTATTCACCTCTTCGTTCTCCCTTCCGGGGAAACGTACGCGGTTGGATTGAAAATGTTCGTCTTTTATTTGAATTATGACAATGATTGAATAAAAAAAAATATTGACTAACTCATTTCTTATATTAAATATATATGGAGAGAGAGGAACGGAAGTATCTTTATTGGAACGGAGTATCTTAACATTAAGTTCCCAGGCAGAGGGAGCATACTCTGCTATTTGCGGTCAATTGTGAGTTGTGAGCTTAAGAAGTAACAGTAGTAGTAGATGTATAAAATGAGTAAAAATATAATTATTATATATTTATTTCTTAATTAATTAGAGTATCGTAATCAATAAGAAAAAAAAAAACATATAGTACGCAGCGATCCATATAAAGGTAACGAAACAGGATATAGGTAATATCAATAAAATTCGATTAACAAATTAAACAATAAACTACCTCAATTTCATACTGGACGGCCTCAACTCGTGCACTAGAGATAAATTTATTGGATGAGTTGAATGTGCGGTATCTATTAATAAAACAGAATTCATGATACGCAATTTATTTCCTGCCTGATAAAAATTGATATATTATGTATGAAGTTAATAATGTTAATTTTAGGTTATATGATTAAAAATCTGTAGAAGGAAGTATTGAGTAAGATTTTCAATAATATAATTATAAGGTATTAATAGCTAACTTTTACTGATCACGATCAACAGAGCGGGTTGTAAAGCAACACCAAGGATTTTTTTTACCGTGGATTTCCTCCGGATAGGAATTCCAGCAAAAATAAGGCGGATTTGACGTGCGCCTTCCTAGTTAGATATGAAATAGCTACACATTTTTTCAAATACAACAATTTTTAGGAGTAAAATGTAGTGGAATTCCAAAATATTTAAATTACGTTCCATGAAGAATATAATAATAATAGTATAGTAAACCATACTAAAATACTAAAATAACCAATCGATTTACCTTAAGTAAATTTAAATAATATTAAATGTAAAGAAGAAGGTGAAGCTGTACGAGGGTCGCCATTTTATAATTAAAAGGTATTATGTAGATTTATAAATCCATCGATCGATCACGATCGTGAGCTAGGGATATATGATAGAACGAGTCATGGGTTCTATTCCCTTTAGTATGAATTTAAACTTATCATAATAATTTCTCGTGCTTAGTCTAGTTAGGTATAATCTGTCATCCACACGCATTCTCTGTTAATGTCAGTAAGTAAAAATATATTCGTTTTTTTCAGCCGTATTCCGCATGTAGCAGGATAGGTAGAGGGAGCCTAGTGTTAATATACTCCGCTCCCTACTTACCGAAAAATTCTCTTAGCAGCGCGTGTAGCAAACGACACCAAAGCGAAGAAATGAAAACATAAAATATTCCATTGCCTAGAGTAGGAATCAAACTTACAACCTGTCACGTACAGCTGCACCACGGCTGGCCTCAATTGCGGTTATTAGCTAAATATTTCCTACTTGGTTTAATATAGTGTAAAATGTAAAGGTAAAAATTCGATGTATCCTAAACAAATAACAAAATCATAAAAATTAAAGAAAAAAATATTTGTAAAAACAAAAACCCCGACTGCATCATACTAAAAAAAAATATTTGTAAAAACAAAAACCCCGACTGCATCAAACTAAAAAGAAAATAAACAAGCCCAATAGTTTATTAGGATTAACAGTCGGGACCCCTTTAAATTATGCGGGGTTCCTGGCAAAGATTTTATTGATTGAAGAATTACGTATAGGTTCCGACTGTTAATCCTAATAAACTATTGGGTAACTATTGGGTACTACTTGTTTATTTAATAACTATTGGGTACTACTTGTTTATTTTCTTTTTAGTTTGATGCAGTCGGGGTTTTTGTTTTTACAAATATTTTTTTATTTTTATTTTTTTTGTTAGAATTTATTATGGTAATGATAATCATGATATACCTTTTTGAAATCCTGAAATTTAGCTCTTGAATTTGATACCCATATTGTAGTATTCGAAACGAAAATATTTTTTTTCACTAAGTCCAATGGCGTACCACAGCCACCATGATTATTTTTTACTAACGTCACTTATCTAAGAACACTTGGGCTGCTAATACGAATCTAACGATATCTCAAATATGTAAATCCGTTCAGCGGTTCTGGAGATACGAGGTAATAAAGAATATTACATACATACAAGATACGCACGAAAAACATAACCCTTCCTTAGCAGTCGGGAAAAAGAAAATAAACAAGCGCAATAGTTTATTAGGATTAAGAGTCGTTGTTTTCGTCGTGTCGTCGAGTGTTTTTATTTTTTTTGTTAGAATTTATTATGGTAATGATAATCATGATATACTTTTTTAAAATTCTGAAATTGAGCTCTTTAATTTGATACCCATATTGTAGCATTCGAAACGAAAAATTTTTTTTTCACTACGTCCAATGGCGTACCACAGCCACCATGATTATTTTTTACTAACGTCACTTATCTAAGAACACTTGGGCTGCTAATACGAATCTAACGATATCTCAAATATGTAAATCCGTTCAGCGGTTCTGGAGATACGAGGTAATAAAGAATATTACATACATACAAGATACGCACGAAAAACATAACCCTTCCTTAGCAGTCGGGAAAAAGAAAATAAACAAGCGCAATAGTTTATTAGGATTAAGAGTCGTTGTTTTCGTCGTGTCGTCGAGTGTTTTTATTTTTTTTGTTAGAATTTATTATGGTAATGATAATCATGATATACTTTTTTAAAATTCTGAAATTGAGCTCTTTAATTTGATACCCATATTGTAGCATTCGAAACGAAAAATTTTTTTTTCACTACGTCCAATGGCGTCCCACAGCCGCCATTATTGTTTTTCATTAACGTCACCTTTCTAAGAACACTTGGGCTGCTAATATGAATCTAACGACACCTGAAATATGTAAATCCGTTCAGCTGTTCTGGAGATACGAGGTAATAAAGAATATTACATACACAAAAGATACGCGCGAAAAACATAACCCTTCCTTAGCAGTCGGGAAAAATTAATAAAATCCGTATGAAAGCAAGGTTCAATAATGAAAGTTGATGTTAAATTAATATACGAGTTGAATGCACAGGCAGTAAGTCAAGTGTGCAACCGTCCCATAGCTAGTGGTCTGTGGTCTTTTTCCCGACTGCTAAGGAAGGGTTATGTTTTTCGCGCGTATCTTGTATGTATGTAATATTCTTTATTACCTCATATCTCCAGAACCGCTGAACGGATTTACTTGATTGAGGTATCGTTAGATTCGTATTAATAGCCCAAGTGTTCTTAGATAGGTGACGTTAAAAAAAAACAATCATGGCGGCTGTGGGACGCCATTAGACTTAGTGAAAAAAAAATTTTTCGTTTCGAGTACCACAATATGGGTATCAAATTCAAGAACTTAATACGAGAATTTCAAAAAGGTATATCATGATTATCATTACCATAGTAAATTCTAACAAAAAAGTGAAAAATAAAAAAATATTTGTAAAAACAAAAACCCCGACTGCATAATAAAAAGAAAATAAAAAAATATTTGTAAAAACAAAAACCCCGACTGCATCAAACTAAAAAGAAAATAAACAAGCCCAATAGTTTATTAGGTTTAACAGTCGGGACCTCTTTAAATTATGCGAGGTTCCTGGTAAAGATTTTATTGATTGAAGAATTACTTATAGGTCCCGACTGTTAATCCTAATAAACTATTGGGCTTGTTTATTTTCTTTTTAGTTTGATGCAGTCGGGGTTTTTGTTTTTACAAATATTTTTTTATTTAGTATAAGCTAACAAAATATTAGATTTTTTTATTTCAAATTGATAAACTTAATTACTGATGAAATTATCTTTTATTTCGTTTGTCTGTCTTTTAAAGCGATTTACTAAGGCGTGACGGTAATCGCTTTAAATGACGGTCAACATTTCGCCGTGATAAGCTATATAATATCGCATTTTCACATTTTCGCATGATAGTTTCATTTTTTCGTAATAATTATTTATCCTACCTATAATAATAAAATGTATGCGTGTTTTGCAATGTATTAATTGTTATCTTTTAGTTTTTTTTAAAAATACATAATTTTAGGTATATTTTGTTACTATTATTATGGCAATAGCAAAGCCAGAACGAAAAAGATACGTATACGTTATGTTTTTAGTTCCATATTCCGAAATTTTTAAATAATGTAACTTATATTGTAATTATTTTAGTTGATGAAGTTGATAACTTTATTGAATGTTACTTATTAGTTCTTATTTTAAAATATACCTACCTGTGGTTAATATCTAGAAATATTGACTTTTGATTAATTTTATTTACTTTCTAGGAAATAAATATATTAAACATCTGCAAAAAAATCTAATTACTCTTATTTTGCCGTTTTGTTATTCCACAGAGGTTCAACATTCCACATTAGGTCTGCGGGGAAATTACAGACGTCTTCAAATTCGCTCTTAAGATTTTTTTCATGAAATATGTATGCCATAAGCGTTGCGTCTTGTATATTATCAAGAAAGGATACAATGGCAACATAGAATAAAACGCCCAGAAATATATTTTTAATCATCGTGGAAATTTGTATTTTTTTAATTTGTTTCTATATATGTTTTTCTTTAGATCACTTCTTTAGAGACTACAATGATTATGATTTCAAATAAGCTAAAATTAAAATTAGGCCTTATATATATATATTGTAAACAATATAAATTGTAAAATAACAAATATTTAATTAAAATCTGTAAATATTATGCAAAAAGTAGCCCTTATCCAGATTATAATAGTTTATATTTGCTCGTTACCATAATTGTGGTTAATATCTAGAAATATTGACTTTTGATTAATTTTATTTACTTTCTAGGAAATAAATATATTAAACATCTATTTCCTAGAGTGGGAATAGAACCCACAACATGTCGCGTTTACTCTTCACTGTAATATTGGATAACAATATAATATCCAATTGTTGTGAAGCTTTATCACCTTACATAGAAACGATAATTTTAGCACACGGTAATTTTAATTTTTAAGTAATAGTCTGAGGTTTAGAACAAATGGCAAGGTCCGTTAAAGCCTTTATGACAAAATGACAGCCTAGTACCTATTTATAATATATATTTTTTATTTTAAATCATCAATAAATACACTAAATATATTTTTATTTTAGTACAATATTTTAATAAAATATTTTTATTTTAATACAAATAATATAATTGATAAATGAATTTTTTTTCGATTTCGCCTAATATATGTATAAAGTGCACTGTTAAATCAACACAAAATCACAGCAACCTAGTAACAGACGTCGTTACGGCCACATCAATTCACCCGTTTTACTAAAGTTTCCCTAGCGACCCGAGGCTCCTTCATTATTATTAAAGCTTACTCAAAACAGTGAAATTACAGTACAGTTTATACAGTCCAATCATAATATTTCCATATAATTAAATATATTTGAAATACAAATAACAATACATTTTTAAATTTAATTGTTATTTGTACTGTTTAACGTTGAGTTACTGAAAGTTAAAAATTTCAAATTGGAGCAGAATTTTTAATTCCCCTATCTCTACCTTGTCGGCCGGCAACGCACCTGTAGCTGCTCTGGTGTTGCACGGGGTCTCCTCTGATGTTGACCTCTGATGTTCACGTATCACCCATGTGTTAAGGTAAATATTCTTTGAATAACATTTAAATAAAATTATTTTTAAATACATATTATATAAAACGAAATAAAAGTAAAGAGCAATATCGGCACTTATGTGTTTTTCCTTAGCCGAACGTGCATTACATTTACATCAAACCCTCGTTAAGTAAGAAGTTATAAGCCATGGAACTGCTGTTATATGACTTCGCCCCTTTATAAAGCTTGCTTCTCCCAAGTAAGATTAGTACTAGATGCATGTAACAATGACCACGAACTTATAGATTTTAAATGTATATGACACAAAGTCTGACTGGAAGCGACATGCCTATGGGTTCGATGCTCACTCGAAAAATTATTTTATTTTTCCTCCCTCTGGTCACGAGATAAACCGTGGCGTTGAGCTTCGCTACTCAATCCGCAATGTCTCAATGCAAAATTGAGTTGAAAACGCAGCGTTCTTACACTAGATTTCCTCTGCCTACCCTGCTATATGCGGGCTGCAACGAATTCTAATAACAACTTTTCTCAACAATATCTTTGAACACTGAGTGCTGTGTCGTTTGTATTTTTAGTTGAATCCACTGGAAATGACACAACACACTACCTACAGTTAATCTGCAAAATCTCATTTTAAGATTTATATTTGGACTGAGAAAGTACAATCATGTGTCACAGTTTCGTGCTGAACTGAAATGGCTCTCAATAAAATACAGACGTAAGCTACATTCCCTTACTCTCCTTTGTACCTTCCTTTACCTTCCTATTTTATTTCCTATTTATTACTCCATCGTACCTTAAAGTATGGTTTAAGTTCTTGGTAAAGAACTCCCTTCATGTTCAATGTCTTCGTTCCCGCACTGACAACCTCTTTGAAATACCTTTGTCCCGATCGAAATGGTCTATGTTGACTCCTTTACTGTCAAGACAGATAAGCTTTGGAATGAGCTGCGACTGAGTATTAGAAAATGTCAGATGGTTGGAGCAATTAAAAGCCGTCTTGAACAAGACTACCTGGAACAGAGTCTATAAACTGATAGATGTACGCTTAGTTTATGTGTGAAAAAGTATCTAGTTAAGCTAAAAAAAAGAATAATTTATTCGTATTCTACACAATTAATAAGTATTCTTCTCGATTTTCTATTTTATTTAACTATTTTTATATTTAATTATTTTGTTTACATTATCGCGGCACAGTTACAAAAGAGGAGATAAGTCAACAGTTTTATTAATATATTTAAGTGATGTTCAATGGGCCGGCACCCTAGCAGGTGTACCGACCGGAAAGGATATCCTGGAGGGAGATCTGTGTCCATTAGAGAGTATAAAATAGATTCACCGAGGCACTAAATAATACTTATATATTTATAACACAAAAAGTTGGAACTGAACCATAACAATTGAAAATAAAATCTAAATTAAACCTAACTTGATACATCATACAAATCATGTCACTAATATCGTTATCATTTAATGCTGAAGCACGAAATCAAATTCTGTTTTACGCTGATAGACATAATTGTTACTCATACATACACAGACACTGTTGGTTGATGCATCGTCGATACTATCGAATCACATTTGCTTTGTATGCGTTATAATACATTTTAAACTATAAAATTGAATATATTATTATTTTAGACAGGACTGAACTATTACTTATAATAAATTTATTTATTGTACCGACATATGTATTCAGCAGGATATGCAGAGGAAACCTAGAGTTAAAGCATTGCGTTCTCCAATTTCCGCTGATTTATCGGGCATTTCACATTGAGTGATGGAATTTGACGCCACGCTTTGGATCGATATCAGAGCGAAGAAATGAAAATATTTAATATTTCATTTCTTCGAGTAGGAATCGAACCCGTAACCTGACGCGTTTACTATTACTCACTTATACCTCTGCGCCTCAATAATAATAAAAACTATTTCCTTTCTCCGGTCTGGTCAAACAAAACACGGCGTTATGTTTCGCCATATAACATAAAATATTTTTAAATTAACGTAAACGGCAAACATAGCGGATATCGCTAGGCTCTTAAAAAATGTAGGGTAAAAAATATTTTTCCGAACAATTATGTGAACCTTCCTTTGATTCAATATTCTATGAAATACATTGTTATAACATTGTGTTTTCTATCTTTAAACATATATTACATAAAACGGAATAAAAGTGAAGTAACAATATCGGCACTTATATGTTTTCTCTTACAACTAACGCGTCTTACATTTATATCAAAGCCACCGTTGCGTTAGATGTGATAAACCATGAAACTCCTGTTATACCACTTCGCCTCTTAATAAGACTTAGTTCCCCCGAGTAAAATTAATACTAATAGTATCCCACAGCAGGTATGCTATGAATAATGAACTGCAGTTTTCTTCACATCATACAATACAGCAGAAAACACTTGTTATGCCACAGCGGCACTAGAGCCTGATTATGTAAGTTTAATGGCTGTGGGTTCGATGCTCACTCGGGAATGATTTAATTTTCGCCTCGTTCTGGTAATAAGATAGAACGTGGCGTGGCTACTCCGCTTCTCGATTCGCAATGTGTCAATACAAAATTATGGTAGAAAGTTGGGGACTCTGCTATATGCGGACAGCAACGAAATAATAACAAAACTGTTTTGACATTTCCGCCAATTAGCCTGATGTTTGTAGATTCAAAAACTAGATAAATATTTTTATTGCTATAATATATTTAAAAGGCTGTGATAAAATATATAGGTACACCTATGCAGCGGCACAAAGTGTGACTGTAAAACCGACTGGTTGTGGGTTCGATCCCCGCTCGAGGAGATGAAATATTTACTTAAATTTATATTTCTATTTCTTCGCTCTGGTGTCAAGTCAAAGCGCGGCGTTGAGTTCTGCCACTCAACACGCAATGCCTCCAGAATTCGGCAGAAAGTGGGGAAAGGCACTCCGTCCAAAAACAAGACACTTCTTAACACTAGGTTTCCTCTGCCGGGTAGGCAGTGCTGTGTGCGGGATACAGCGTGAAGCTGGTGGAAGCCAAAACTTAGTGTATTTTATTACCATATTACCGTTCCGTACGGTAATATTTTAATAAAATACAGTAAATTTGGCAACAACTAAAATAAATGAAAACAAATAAAATTTCTCTCTATTTATCTGTCTATTGTTTGATGATTTTGTGAAGCAGAGAAGGTGTTTAGGAAAAATACTAAAGGTGACGTGAAAAATATATTTATTATAAAAAATAAAACCCTCAGTAAAGGATTAGATAAAAACCTACGAAAAAGTCACGCTATGATTAATAAAGGGGTCTAAAATGGCCTGAATTGCTTCGAGAAAAGGATGGTACGGCCGTGCCGCTTTTTTTTACTCGACTTGGCGGGGGCACTGCCGTGCCCCCAGATAAACAAATGAACATCACGCTGTATCCCGCACGCAGCAAGGTAGGCAGAAGGAATCTAGTGGTAAGATTCTCCGTTTCCCTCTTTCCGCCAAATTCTGGAATCATTGTGTGTTCAGTGGCAGAACACAACGCCGCAAAACATTTAATAATTTTAAGATATGAAATTATTAAATATTTCCTCAAGACGAAATCGAACCCATAATCTGTCACGTTTACAGTCATAATTTGTTTTGACCAAAACATTTTACAATAACAATACTTTGGCATTTCCAATCTTACTTCACTTTAGTTTAACTTAACTATTTCAGTCAAACTAACCACGCGTTTACAAACTTGAATGAATAGAGCAAAATAGAACGGAGCAACACAAGATCACTCAGTTACATCGCTTGGTTAGAACCAAAGCTTTAAACGCCGACTGCAGTTGAATATCGTGGAAATGGAAACATTTTTTGAATATACCCTCTTTTTTGATTTCCGTTTCGTGCGCTCTGGCATTTTTAGTAAATGGGGATTTTTGATGAAATCGTTTGCCTTTATTTACTTTTATTTATTTTTTAGCTTCACGCTGTATCGCGCACAGAGCAGACTAGACAGAGGGAAGCTAGTGTTAAGACACTACGTTCCTATTTTCTGCCGAATTCTGGAGCATTATGTGTTGAGAGATCTCAACGCCGCGCTTTCTCTCGACAACAGAGCGGAAAAAATGAAAGTATTAAATATTTCATTTCCTCAAGTGGGAATTGAACCCACAAACTGGATGATGTAAGGAGTTTTACCTACTACATTTATTTAATTTTCAAATGTAAATCTTTAAGGACGTTAATACTTAAGTAATTAATTCCAAGTAAAATTTGGTTTCCTTTAAATATACAAATTAACTTAAAAATAATGTAATATCAAAATATATTGCGAAATCTTATATTATATTCATATCATGTAAATGCGGAACCCAAAAAAGTTCAAACAAATATATATAGGACTAATTCCTCGGTGAAATATGAATAAATCTCTAACATTTGCTGTCGGAAAAAAAAAACTTGGGGAATATAATAAATTTAATAGATTTTTTACTACATTAGTTAAATAACATTATTTTTCATTTAAGTTACAATAAAAAAATACCAAAGCAGGAACGAAATACAAAAGCGTGGAGCAGGAGCAAAAGCGTGTGACTGTAAACGCGACAGGTTGTGGGTTTGATGCCCACTCGAAGAAATGAAATATTTCATACTAATATTTGTTCACTGCCATCACTCAACAAGCAGTGTCTCCAGAATACGAACGTAATTCAGTGTGTCAAATAACTAATTCAGCAGTTTAAGCGGGTGAAGCTGCGGGCGGGTCGCTAGCGTGTTATATTGTTACTGGTTTTGAAACAGTTTTCTCTTGCTTCATGCTATATTTTATAATACATTGCGTGTTGCGTAAAGAATATTAGATTTACAGTTTATCAATAGCCTATTAAACAACAAAAAATTAAATTAATAAGTTCTCTTGTGATAAAAGCTTTGTTGTAAAACTAGAAGAGGATTGTCTATCTTAGAAAGCAATTTTCCTAAACTTCAAGATACCGGAGCACAATGGTGTAATCTTAACCTATTGTTAAGAGATAACTATTCTAACACCGATACTATTTTTACCTTTCCAATACATGCGTATAATAGATAGTAGTATATGACATTATTATTTTTTAGCTTCATGCTGTATCCCGCTCCTAGCAGGATATGTCGAGGAAACCTGGGAGAGTTAAGCCATTTTGTTCCCATTAAGACATTTTGGGTCCCCAATTTCCGCCGAATTGGATTTGCTACGTTATCAGAGCGAGGTAATGAAAATATTAAATATTTCATTTCCTCGGGTGGGAATCGAGCTCAAAATCTTTTATGTTTACAGTCGCACGCATATGCCCCTGCGCCACGACTGGCCAAACCAAGTATATGAGACATTTTTCTTATATTGATTCTTACGTGTTTTTAATTCTATATATATTTAGTTGTTCTATTTAAATATTGGCCAATAGTAAACGTGACGGGTTCGATTTCCACTTGGTGGGAATAAATTATATATATTACTCCTTTCGATACAAATAAATAATCGACATTGAGTTCCATTTCTCAATAAACAATATCTCGAAAATTAGATGGAAAGTAGAAAATTGTTTATTTTACTACTAAGTCTCCTCTGCCTACCTTGCTCTATGTGGGATTTAATACAACATGAACCGAAAAATATAAAAAAATCCTTAAAATTTTGCTTAAATCTTTATAAACGAAGGTTATGAAACAGTATTTTTTTAATTTACATTCATATATATTTGACAACAGACATTCAAAATATCGGTCACATGATGGAAAGTGGAAATAGACAACGAACTGAAACCTATTTGCTTACTTGTTAAAACATATTACTTTCGTTACTCTATGAGTAAATACATATTCTAAAAGACCTGCAGTCACGGTTCAAACTTACATCTTAAAGTCGAATTTAAATCGTGTTCGTTATATAAACTCTATGTGCGGGTGAAAGTTTTACAAAAGTCCGGAAAATCCAGCTACAAGATTTTAGGAATGGCTAGATGATCTAGAGTAAAAATATTTCTTTCTTTATATTTCAAAATAAAGAAATGAATTCGTTATAGGATTACTTTGTTATTTTCTTGTCTATTTCTCAGGATGACGTGGAAATATCAAGCTGAAATTTATATCTTATATTACATCTCAAAATTATATATTGAATATTTCATTATATATCCCTAATAGCAGTGAAAAAAATATTTAAGTTATTTTACTACAAGCTATAAAATGATTTGTTAATACTCTAAGGTTCATTAGATAGAGTAGCTCATACATCGCATTAATGTGTATTTTAAAGGAACCCCTAGGCCTACATTTGCACCGCAAGTCCCCAGCACTGCTCCGAGCTCATTCCCCTACAACGCGGTAGGTCCGGCAGCACTATTCAATGCTAAGGTCTTTGTTCTCTATGGAAGTAAAATACTATCACATTCGTGTGTAATAAAGGTTACGCATTCAAATGTATATATATTTTTTACATTTATGTGATATCTTATTTTTAATGTATTTTCATGTTAGGCACTAAAATAAATAAATAAATGCATATCTTTACAATGGTTTAATAATTTCCACCAAAAATTTTTTTTTTTACTACGCAAAAGATTTAAATGCCGTTTTCTCTAATAGGCAAAATGCCTCAAAGATAAGGCTTATGTATAGTACATATTCTTATATAATATATATTTAAATAACATCGAGAATGTGCAAATACTTGTAACGTGACGACTTACAAAAATATACTTTTGAGCGCCTACCCGCGATATCGAAACGAAAGGGCCGAGCGAGCAGAAAGAGTTGAAATGATCTCGCTAAATTGATTTCTTTTCCAACTTCACGCTGTTTATGTCAACAAATTTATTATAGTAGCTGTTAGCGCTGTGAGAGTATCAAAATTATGATGTAAATTTATTTTATTTTAGTATAACTTATAACAAAGTATAGTCACATAATTCATAAATGAAAATATACATCTAAAATGATTTTAAGATTTGATTGATGATTTTAAGATTGGCCTCAAATTTTCAATGCAAAAGTTCCTTAAAAAATAAAATTTAAAAATGTAAATTATGTAACTACTCATGGGAATGCAGAGAACAAAACATGTTTCAAATGTGATTTTTTTAAAAAATTTTTTGTATGTTCATTTATTTAAACACTAAAATTTTATTTATTATGAGTTTCTCAAACAAACGCTGTTTAATTGATGTCACGAAATTTGTGGCCTTTGGTACTAAATCGACTTTATTCATAAAACTTATCATTTTAAACTAACGGTTATAATACCAGCATTTAAATGTTAATTACTATTGTAGTGAATATTATCTTTTAACAAAATTAATTAATAATAATAATAATAATAATACATGTAAACTTCTATTTCATTCGATATTAATATTATATACTTACACTACATTCTATTTTCAAATTTACTTAAAACTAAAGTGATAATATTTATATTTATTAAAATCATCCACACGCAGCGCATTCGCATGACAAACTTGTTTCGAGTTTTTTTGCTGTGCGTGACGTAGCCTGCTTGCTAGCTACGAGTAAAGAGTCGGCTACTATCGCTTGCGACGTTCACTTGTTTTAATATTGTACTCCTTGCTTGTATTCAATTTTAAGCCTTATCTTCTTGCTAATACGTATCTGTTTCGCTTATCTATTTCTTTTAGTATTTCTTTAAATTTCTTTATTTCCTTCTGTGATTGTGTAAAATTATTTTCTTTGTATATCTTCTTAAGTGTTAATAAATTTGGACAATTATTCCACAAAATTTTGGAAATTTAATTTCACTCCATAATTAAAAATATAAAATATTATTAAATAGCGTATTTCACAAAAACCGCTATATTGGTGACCCCGAAATTAGTGAACACTACATTAAATATCTACGTTTTCTGCTGGCAAGAAGATTAAAAACGGCAAGAGGCCATTTTGACGACATTTGCAAGGTGACCTCTAGTACACGATGGAGGACGCGACTACATCCAACGTTTGTAGGATTGGCGTGCGTATTCCACCATTCTGGCCGGAAGAACCAGCCCTTTGGTTTTCACAAATTGAAGGTCAGTTTGCTTTATCTAATATAACAAGTGATGCTACAAAATTTTATTACGTTGCCGCTCAGTTGGACAATCAATTTGCTGTCGAGGTGAAGGATATTATAATTTCTCCTCCCGAGACGGATAAATACGTCACTCTTAAAACGCAGCTGATTAAAAGATTATCTGCGTCTCAAGAAAAGAAGGTGATGCAGTTGCTGAGGCATGAGCAGCTAGGTGATCGCAAACCATCGCAGTTTCTGCGATATATACAAGATCTTGCGGGTTTGTCTGTCCCCAAAGATTTTTTAAAAACATTATGGTCTAGTAGATTACCACAAAACATTCAAACTGTTATAGCTTCGCAGCCTGATCTACCTATTGAAAAATTAGCTGACCTGGCAGACAAGGTGCACGAAGTAGCACCCTCATCACCACAAGTCGCAAGCACGTCTGCGATGGCCACACCCCCTGCACCCTCCATGTTGGAAGAAATGGCCAAGCAGATCCAACTCCTGACCAAGCAGGTATCTGAACTCTCGACCCAGGTACGTCATAATTCGGTACCATTCAAGTTCAGAGAGCGTTCCCGGAGCCATTCCAGGCATCGTCGGAAGTTAACTTCCCACCAAAAATGTTGGTACCATTTTAAATTTGGTTCCAGCGCAAAAAATGTGTACAGCCATGTACTTACGGAGAGTCGGAAAACTCTCTGGGCAGCCGGAAGTAGCGGCCAACGTCTGCCCTTTACCTACAGGCCGTCTTTTCATTACCGACCGTATTTCAAAAATGCTTTTCCTCATAGATACTGGTTCTGATCTCTGCGTTTTTCCACGGTTGGCTACCAAGGCGCCCTGTACCAAGACGAAGTATGAACTTATGGCAGCCAACGGTACAGTCATTCACACTTATGGTCCTACATTATTACACTTGGACCTAGGACTGCGACGTACTTTCACCTGGAAATTTACCATCGCTGATGTTTCAAAGCCGATTATTGGCGTAGATTTTCTGATATTTTACAATCTTCTTGTAGATTGCAGATATCAGCGCCTCGTCGATGGAACAACTACACTGTCAGTGCAAGCACTAAAAGAAAATATCTCCGATGACCTTGCGTCAGTCAAAGCCATCTCGGGAGAATCAAAATACCATCAGCTGCTTCATGAGTTTCCAGAGGTAACGAGACCATCAGGTACGTCTTCCCTTCCTAAGCATAATACTGTGCATTATATCAAAACCATACCCGGACCACCAGTTACCAGCAGACCTCGTCGTTTAGACCCCGTTAGACTGAAAGCAGCCAAAAAAGAATTTGATGATATGCTCTCACAGGGAACTGCCCGCTCGTCTAACAGTTCGTGGTCTTCCGCCCTGCACTTAGTTAAGAAGAAAGACGACGGATGGAGACCATGTGGTGATTATAGAGCACTCAATGCTCGCACAGTTCCTGACAGGTATCCTATACGCCACATCCAAGATTTTTCCTACCAACTCTCTGGTTGTTCGGTATTTTCAACTATCGACTTGGTTAAGGCGTACAATCAGATACCGGTACACGTCGATGATATCCACAAAACAGCCATTACAACTCCTTTTGGACTTTTTGAGTTCCCGTACATGACCTTCGGACTGCGCAATGCAGCACAAACCTTTCAAAGGTTCATGGACGAAGTACTACGTGACTTTGATGAGTTTTGTTTTGGTTACTTAGACGACATTTTGGTATTTTCCAGTTCTGAAGAGCAACATCAGCGCCATATCAGACTACTCTTCACCAGGCTCAAGGAGTATGGTGTTTTGATAAACACATCCAAATGTATCTTCGGGCAGCGACAGGTAAAATTTCTTGGTTACCTAGTGTCAGGTTCTGGGACTCAACCTTTAGAAACGAACGTAAAGAGCATACAGGAGTGTAGCGTGCCTAAAACTGCTAAGGAATTACGACGTTTCCTTGGTATGTTTAACTTTTATCGTCGTTTTATTCCCGGCGCCGCAAACATTCAAGCACCATTAGACTCTGCGCTTTTAGGACCCAAGATGAAAGGAGCTAGGCCGATCACAATGACACCTGAGATGATGGAAGCTTTTGATAAATGTAAGACTTGTTTATCTCAAGCCACGTTATTGGCTCATCCAGATTCATCTGCAGAGCTAGCTATTGCCACTGATGCATCTGATGTCGGTATTGGAGCAGTACTTCAACAACGTGTCAACAACGTATGGCAACCTCTTGGTTTCTTTTCTAAAAAACTAACATCTGCACAAAAGAAATATAGTCCTTACGACCGAGAGCTTTTAGCTATTTATGAAGCCATTAAATATTTTCGACACATGGTTGAGGCTAGAAACTTTGTGATTCACACTGATCATAAACCTCTCACCTATGCATTCAACATTAATAGGGAGAAATGCTCACCGCGCCAATATCGGTACTTTGACTATATTTCACAGTTTACAACCATTATTCAATACTTACCAGGACGTTTGAACGTAGTGGCTGATACACTGTCACGACTGGAAGAGGTGAGTCGTTCTATTGATTACCAGGCTCTGGCATTTGCTCAAGATACTGATCCTGAACTGCTAGGTCTGCTTCAAAAGGGCTCATCGTTAAAACTGGTTAAGGTAGATTTGCCAGACTCTAACCAGAAGATATATTGTGACGTATCAATGTCTTCTCCACGCCCGTTCATTACTGAGAAATTTCGCCGACAAGTTTTTGAAGCGTTACACAGCTTGAGCCATCCTGGTAGGACAGCTACAGTGCGACTGGTAACACAGAGATTCGTATGGCCAGGGATTCGCAAGGACTGTAGAGAGTGGACACGAGAGTGTATACTTTGTCAAAAGAGCAAAGTTCACCGTCATACCCTTGCTCCCTTATCCTCAATCCCAACTCCTACGTCGAGGTTTGCACACATCCACCTCGACATCGTCGGACCTTTAACAATTTCGTCTGATTTCAGGTATTGCCTTACAGTCATCGATCGTTTCACACGATGGCCTGAGGCATACCCACTCAAAGACATCACAGCTGATTCCTGTGCTGCCGCCCTTCTCTCTGGTTGGATAGCAAGATTTGGTTGCCCTCTTCGAATTACAACCGATAGGGGACGTCAATTCGAGTCGCATCTCTTCAGGGCACTATCAGCCATGATTGGTGCACATCATTTTAGAACCACTTCATATCACCCAGCTTCCAACGGCTTGATCGAGAGACTCCATCGGCAGCTAAAAGCAGCTATCATGTGCCATCCCTCTTCAACCTGGACGGAAGCACTGCCGTTAGTGCTGCTGGGCATCCGTAGCGCCTGGAAGGACGACATTCAGGCTTCAGCAGCTGAGCTGGTTTACGGGGAGCCCCTTCGTCTTCCAGGACAATTTCTCGCACCCTCTGAAGATTACAAGATAGGTGATATCACAAATCTGGTTACTCGTCTTCGTGCTAGTATGGCACGACTTTCACCGAAGCCCACGTCATGGCATAGGACAGGTCCTTTTCATATGCCGGCCGACCTTGCAGACTCGACACGTGTTTTTTTACGGCAGGACCACGTCCGCAAACCACTGGAACCACCATATGCAGGCCCGTACAAGGTTCTTAAAAGGACGCCTAAATATTTTCAGATAAACATATGTGGTAAGCCTAACAACGTGAGTGTGGACAGGCTCAAGCCCGCATATGTTACGCGAGAGGCCGTTCCTGTATTAAGCCGACCAGCGACTGCACCAAAGGCAATCTCTCAGTCTGATGTGGAGCAGAAACCTGAGAAGCGGACACGCAGCGGAAGAACAGTTAGATTTCCAGACTACTATCGCCCTTAACCAGGTCTCTGGGGGGGAGTACTGTAGTGAATATTATCTTTTAACAAAATTAATTAATAATAATAATAATAATAATACATGTAAACTTCTATTTCATTCGATATTAATATTATATACTTACACTACATTCTATTTTCAAATTTACTTAAAACTAAAGTGATAATATTTATATTTATTAAAATCATCCACACGCAGCGCATTCGCATGACAAACTTGTTTCGAGTTTTTTTGCTGTGCGTGACGTAGCCTGCTTGCTAGCTACGAGTAAAGAGTCGGCTACTATCGCTTGCGACGTTCACTTGTTTTAATATTGTACTCCTTGCTTGTATTCAATTTTAAGCCTTATCTTCTTGCTAATACGTATCTGTTTCGCTTATCTATTTCTTTTAGTATTTCTTTAAATTTCTTTATTTCCTTCTGTGATTGTGTAAAATTATTTTCTTTGTATATCTTCTTAAGTGTTAATAAATTTGGACAATTATTCCACAAAATTTTGGAAATTTAATTTCACTCCATAATTAAAAATATAAAATATTATTAAATAGCGTATTTCACAAAAACCGCTATACTATGAAAGGTATTATTTGGGGAAGTTAGTAAAAGGCTTATAGGAAGTTATTAATGTTAAACTTTATAGTTTTGCGTTAATTGAGGTATAAATAACATGGAATGAAATGAATTCAAAATCGTGGCTGTTTTTATAGGATAATTTATACATTGTGTTTTGGATAGTGAAACCAGACCGAGGAAATAAAAATAACTATTTCTCTCTAGTAGTAAAAACCACGAAACACGTGTTCAATAAAATATTTTTAACAGTCTGAATTTAATTTTTTATAAAAATCGGTGGCGATTTTTTTTTTTTCCATATTTCAACCCCTTATTTGAACTCTTAGGGTGTGAATTCTAAAAAACCATGAAACACGTGTTCAATGAAATATTTTTAAGAGTCTGAATTTAAAATTTTATAAAAATAGGTGCCGATTTAAAAAAAAACATATAAACTTTCAACCCCTATTTCATCCCTTTAGGGCTAAAATTTTTCAAAATCACTTCTTAGTGGATGTCCAGATTATGAAAATAAACATCTGCCCTAATTTCACGTTTCTACGATCAGCGGTTACGGCTGTGCGTGCGTCTTACCTCAGTCAGTTAGGTACATGTTCTTTTATATATATATAGATATAGGAAAAATATGATAGTTTTTACTTATAAATTTAATTTGTAACAAAAATCTTTTAAAAAACGGCTTACAGTGTACGACCTCATTTATTATTTAGGCTTCTTCCCCTGGGTAATATTTTATGACATCCCCCATACAGACCGGTGAAGCGCCGAGTTTGTTCGGTCTTCAAATATGTAAACAAAATATACATTTTCACACGTTTTCGGTACGAGCAAATCGTTTCTTAACATAAAAACGTCATCTTACAATATTTTTTTATTATTATGCGTAGTCTATGTGTATTTTTGAAACTAGGAGGCTTTTTCAAAAAGTGGGACATCTATCCCGGTTTTACTTTACCTAGTGTATTTATTTTGAAGAACATTAGAAGACCCGCTCGTGGCGCAGAGACACAAGTGTGCGGTTGTAAATGTATTTATTCATTTCTTCGTTCTGGTGTCACAAACATGTGTTTCATTTCAACACAAACATTGTTTCAACACAAACATCGTTCATGTTCTTTGATGGCAGAAGCCGCCAGAACGCTTCATTTTGTCTTATCTGATCGAGGTTGCACATTATATAAATATGTAGATTAAAAAACAAAACAGAAGAATAAACGTAAGTAAGTATTTTCACATACTCAACTCACGATCCATAGAAATGGAACTATTCAACTGCAGAATTATTATATCTATACATGTATAAAAGTCCATTTAATAGGAAACCACTTGTATTGTAAAAATACAAACGCAACATAGCAATGTGAGGAACTATCACAACAGAACACGTCAAACGTGAACAGCTTCTATAAATATAAACATGGAAAGGTATTATCTTGCAAATTCTTTACAGAGAAAATATCATGATACCAACAAATAAACAAATATATTTTTTCAATTTCATGCATCTTCCGCTATATTACTATTTTCAATACATTTCATGTTGAGTGATTAATATTTTTAAAAATGGAGCAAGTTTAAGAATTTAATTAAAGGTATTGGAAATGAAAAAGTATTTCCCCCGTGTGGAAATTGAATCGACAAACGTCGTTCACGGTACGACATTTGCTCCAACAAATATTGAATATACGATAAGTACTTATGTATATCTATATTTCTAATTATCATATTTTTTGATACAAACAATGGCCTTCAAAGAGTTTGATATGAACCTGGTGTTTTTGGGTTTCACAATATTTAGGGCAAATTTTAGTTTTGTAATATAGAAACATTGGTTTGCTGCTCCTTTGTGTAATAGGCGTAGAGACTAGTGACATCTGACCTACATATATGTTGCAGTTTTTATCAAGAAGAGTAACTCTAGTGAAAAATAAAAGAAAGGCAAGCAGAGACCGCTTGGGGGCATTTGACTCACTCTAATTTTAGCGTCGAAATCATTTGGTGTTGAGTAGTACGCGAGAAATTATAGATTTACTTGTGTATCTATTATATCAACACATTATCGATAAACTTGATTATTCAAAGATTATATCAAAGATATTCTTTATTATTTAATTTAACTAACTAAATTTCCTTATAATGTAAGAAAGCTAAACTTTATGTGAGTGTGGATACAATGTAAAATGGAGAGTAAAATGTATCACTGTCTATCTTACAAAATTAAAATAAGATTTTTTTTAGGGCGTCATCGAACCCTAGGTTATCTTAATAAGAAAATAGCTAACTCACGTCCGGTGTACAAGAAACGATTTTTTTCGACGTGTACAGTACTATACTTAAGGCAAATTTTGTCTCTTCTGATATCTTACATGATATTTTTGATTGTTATCTTTGTTTCAAAAAACATCAAACAGAAGACTTCTTCACATGTTACCATATAGTAATATGTGGCTTTGTGCGAATAAATCTACAATATTCGACATCGAATGTTCAGTAGAATGTGTAATATGTGTATGTATGTATGTAAATATGTACTATGTATGTATATATTTTACTTTATCTTATAATAAGCCCTCCAAATGTTTTCGTTGTTACCATATAAAATAAAAGCTTTTTATCTTATCCTATATTATTATTATACAAATACTTTCTTTTTTTATTTCCAAAACATCAAAACGAGTTTTACAACATTCCATATTTATATTTGTTGTTTTTTGTATATAGCAGATACATAAAACGGGACATAATATGATACACTTTGCAGCGCACTTTGCGTATAATTTTTTTTTATTATAACTAGGCGGCTTTCTCTATGGCGTCATCGAACCCTAGGTTATCTTAATAAGAAAATAGCTAACTCACGTCCGGTGTACAAGAAACGATTTTTTTCGACGTGTACAGTACTATACTTAAGGCAAATGTTGTCTCTTCTAATATCTTACATGATATTTTTGATTGTTATCTTTGTTTCAAAAAACATCAAACAGAAGACTTCTTCACATGTTACCATATAGTAATATGTGGCTTTGTGCGAATAAATCTACAATATTCGACATCGAATGTTCAGTAGAATGTGTAATATGTGTATGTATGTATGTAAATATGTACTATGTATGTATATATTTTACTTTATCTTATAATAAGCCCTCCGAATGTTTTCGTTGTTACCATATAAAATAAAAGCTTTTTATCTTATCCTATATTATTATTATACAAATACTTTCTTTTTTTATTTCCAAAACATCAAAACGAGTTTTACAACATTCCATATTTATATTTGTTGTTTTTTGTATATAGCAGATACATAAAACGGGACATAATATGATACACTTTGCAGCGCACTATGCGTATAATTTTTTTTATTATAACTAGGCGGCTTTCTCTATGGCTGGTCACTTGCTATAATGATTAAAAATAATAAATAAAAATCTTTACTTTTCACATCCAGCAAAGAAAAATAAATACTTATTTAGAAAACGTATAAAAATTTGAACATAGCGGGACGCGAATCCTGCTCGGTTTCCAAGAGGCGCGGGTTCGAGTCTTGCTACGTTCAAATTTTTATACGTTTTCTAAATAAGAACTATTTTTGATTTTACTCTGTTCAAAAAAAAACACAAAAAAACACTCATTTAGAATGCTAAATAATACAAAGATGAAGAACGCATACGAGTATATTGTAATTCAACTTACATTCAAAGCTTTTAGATGCATTACAATAAAAAATACACTACAGTTTGATGTCTCCACAGTAACAGTAGTATGTAGTAGCAGCAGGTAAAGCTTGGATAGGTTTACCAAAATCAAATACGAATTTTCATCGTAGATTGAAACAGACATTCAAATTCCAGACACATATATCAGTGTGTGTCCGTCTGTCAATATGTCAATGCATACAGAACAGCCAATAGGATTTACTCGGGAACATTAATTTAGAACGTTCGCCTGAGAGTCAGTCAATATGTGACAATTTGTTTGTTTGCCAAAGACTTGTTGAGCATAACTTATATACGAAATTATGTCATAAATGCTTGCTGTAAGAACTTTCTGTCGAGATGATAAGTTAGGGTACTATAACTTAACGCGACATGTTGTGGGTTCGATTCCCACTCGAGGATCTGTTTGCTTTTTCCTTTCTCAAGTACCGAGGCAAATTACGAATTTAGCGGAAAGTGGGGATTTTTTTAATGGGGAACGGAGTGTCTTGAAACTAGTAGTAGTTTCCTGGTTCATCTCTGCCTGCCCTGCTGTATTTTTTCAGCTTTACGCTGTTTTTCTCATAAGCAGTTTACGCAGAGAGAAGATTCTCTCAGACAGACAGTAGATACTTTGGTCTAACTTTCCGCTGAACTTTCGAGGCAAGCGCGTGTTGAGTGGTGGAACTCAAAGCCGCGCTGTGCCTTACTACCAGAGCGAAATTTCCCCGAATAGGAATCAAACCCACAAGCGTTGCATTTACTGTCACACGCTTGTGCCTCTGCGCCAGGACGGCCTCTCTCTGTTATGGGCAAAAAATATAGAGGTACAAATAACAATACAATCTGATTGCAATAGTGATTTGCAAGATTGTGAGTTCAACTCCCATTTTGGGAATTAATTATTAACGTTTTTCCGCTCTGGAAGATAAAATTGCGGCGTTAAGTTCTGCCACTAAACAGAAAGTTTCACGAATTAGAGCGGAGAGCGGAGAACAGAGCGTTCTAGCTAGATTTTCTCTGCCTACCTTGAAATATTATACGGAACGAAGTGTGAAGTTCACAACACAGTGTAGCCTCGTTAAATAATTGACTAACAGCACAATACACCTTACCAAAATAAACGAACAAAATTATCTACAACTTGCTCCTCAAGAAATATTTTCTTAATAACATAATCAAACAGAAATGAATTAGCCTTTTAAGTTAAATATTAAGTATTACAAATATTTACTTGGATCTATTTAATATTCTAATCCTTCGAGTAAAATTTTCTTATTCGTCTGTGTACAGATGCCTACGCGAGTACTATCGACACCTACGCATCTCCAACTTTTTTTTTTATAGAAAAGACAAGGCAAGCGAGTGTTAGGGTCACCTGATGGTAAGATTACCGCCGCCCACGACCCCGTGCAATGCCAGAGGAGCTACAGGTGCGTTACCGGCCTTTAAGGTGGGTTGGGCGCCCGAGCCCGGCATTACCTTACTCGGCATAAAGCCTCTACTTAACGCCGGTTTTAAATGCCGGGGGTGGTAATGATCCGGTCGAGTCTGCCCATGCGTGTTGCCATTGGCGACGTGACTCTACCACACGTACTTTAGTCGCCTCTAACGACACCACCAGAACTAGGGTGATCCTATTCTAGGTCGGGATCACACGGCTTTCAATCCCAGTATCACGGCAACTTTCAATAATAAGGCCTGATTGAGTTTCACCGTGAACCTGCTATTTAAAAATAATGTAATTTTTTCACTTCATTTTGTTTTGAGCGGCGGAATTCAACGTCGCACTTTGCCTTGACAGCAGAGCGAATAAATAAAAATATATATTAAAATATTTTTCCAGTTTCTCGTGTTTTGATCAAACCTTCAACCAGAATTTGGCGGAAAATGTGGATTGTAGTATCTTAACAGTTTGACTGCCGTGCTGAGTGCGGGATACAGCGTGAAGCTGATTTATTTATTTAATAAATTTTAAAAAGTCATTTTAAATATTTGGTTATGGTAAATTTGAAAAGATCCTAAAAATATTTCTGTTCAAAAGCCTCCTTAAAAATGGTATGTGAATAATTTTCTCATAATAAGCGAAGTGCAATTTTCCACTTCGCATAACAGCGACAGCAGTTCAATGTTGTCTTCTCGTAAACGTAAACAGAACCACAATACAGCTTCGACTTACATTAGGTTTTGTTATTCTTATATTTTATGAAATCTTTAATTTTTTCTTTTAATGAAAGTTTTGTAATAATTTTGTAATTGTAATATAACTTATGAAAGAAATTATTTTAAAATTCTATTATTATGTAAAATATAATGTGTAAATTATTTCGTCGTCAACTGAATCAATTGTACTTTTTTCATATTTACAGATTCTATTCACTTCTTGTCGCATTTTGGAGGTATTGTGTGTTTAGAGAAGTTCCGTCACTAAACACACAATGCCTCCAAAATGCGACAAGAAGTGGAGATCGGAATGTCTTACTGCTAGTCTCCCTCTGCCTATCCTGCTCCATATAGGTATCTGTAAATATGAAAAGAGTACAATTGATTCAGTTGACGACGAAATAATTTACACATCATATTTTACAAAAAAAATACAACTTTTTCATTTACATTTTTAATTGCCCTAAAGGTTGAGTAAGTATACTTGTAGTGAGCGTGCGTCGGAAAATCGGTGTGGCGTGAGTTAAGTACACTTCTGGTACTCGTAGTGGGAATTTTTTTGATGTTGCTTTTTTGAGTTATTTTTTTATCGAAATAAAAAAGGGACAAATTTCGATCTTATAAATACACAAACTTTGATTTCACATATTAAATTTTAGTTAGTAATTTGAGTACAAGCGTGTGAGTGTAAATGGGAGTTGTTATGGGTTCGATACCCACTCGAGCGGAGTGTTTTCTTGTTAATACTATATATATATTTTCTGCTATATGCGGGATATAGAGTGAAAAACTATAGCGTAAAGAACTGCAAATAGATTTAGAATATGTAGTTAGGTAATGTAGAGAAGAGAAAAATAAATAATATTAAATGATCGGCTACTCATTGTCTGAAATGAAGCTAAAAAGCCGATCTGAAACTGAAATTTTAGTCAGTTATCTGTTGTTTGGACGAGCTAATTAGTAATTACTAATAGATGACTTTGGTATGACTTTGATGCGGAATTTCAAAATTTTGGTACATAATGAGCTAATGTTCTATATTCAGCGGGAGTCTAGTTGGGAAAAATGTCGATCAATTTGAGAATTCATCATACAAACATTGAACCACGATCGCCTAGACAAGGAGATAAACAAAGATATGGAAAATTACTGGTTTTTCGTAAAGTTCCGAGAAAAACCTAAGTGCAATAAGGAAAAATATTTCTAGTACATAAAATACTAAAATCAATTCACGAGTTATAACAATCGAATAAGAAATAAAGAAAAATAACAAAATGATTCTTCACACTTCAAGTCCTTACTGTCTCGTTTCCTCTAGTTCTCTAGAATAATATAGTAATGGGATTTTCAAGAAAATATCAGAAATGAAAATATAAAGAACAAACACTCGACGCGGACGCCAAGTACCAAATAAAATTAACGTAATAGATAAGAAGCTTCGCATCTTCGCAAACAGTCACCGACTTCACACAGAGAATACTGATAACTACGTGAAATATGATAAATCTATGGAATTGTAATAATGTGTTTAATTTTACCTCTATGAAAAGCTAAGTGATTTATGTTAATAGTCTAAGTCCTTAAGATGACAATATAAAGAAAATATGTGTACAGATAATCCTACTGTATTTGTTTGATTGATAATTCCTTCTCGACAATCAACATTTTTTAGCTTCACGCTCTATCCCGCAAATAGTAGGGTAGGGGGAGAGAAAATCTGAGAACCTAATATTAAGACACTCCGTTACTATTAAGATACTTCTCTTACTCACATTCCTCCGAATTCTAAAGGCATAGCGTGTTGAGCTGCGAAATTCACCACCGCAATAATCGTTTTTTAAAATTAATTTGTAATCAAATATTACTCAAAACCAACTTAGATTTTAGCTAAAAATCATATTCCCCAGTTCGGTTTAGAACAATTACAATATGACCAACGTACGACGTTGGTCATATTGTAATTGTTCTAAAGACACCGCACGTATTAAATTACGCCTTTAGCCCTAAGTAAGAACAAACAGTATTATATTCGCCCTTACTTATGAGACCCATATCATAGAGGGATCTTAGTTTTGGATTAACTAAATTGATTTGTATTAAAGTTTTTCAAAAAAAAAAAAATCTAATTAGCTTCACGCTGTATCCCGCACACAGCAGGGTAGGCAGAGGGAATCTAGTGTTAAGACACTCCGTTCCCCACTTTCTGCCGGATTCTGGAGGCATTGCGTGTTGAGTGGCAGAACTCAACGCCGCGCTTAACCTCGACACCAGAGCGAAGAAATGGACATATAAATTTAATTAAATATTTCATCTCCTCGAGTGGGGATCGAACCCACAACCAGTCGGTTTTGCAGTCACACCTCGTGCTGCTGCGCCCCGACCGGCCTCAGTTAAAGTTATTGTAAGGCTATATATAATACTTATCAAATAATGGGAACTTTCGTAATTCCACGTTCTTTTATTCGTTTGCTATTCGTGTTATATCTCGTATCTTGTCATTCAAAAATATGTAAAAGTACATATAAATAAATGGCAGTCGTGACACAAGCGTGTGACTGTAAACGCGATAAGTTTGGGATTAGTTGCCCACTACTACATAGGTAATGAAAGATTTAATATTTTAATTTATTTACTTCGATGTCGAGGCAAATACTGTCTTGTCCTAACATAAGTTCTCTCTGCCTACTTTACTATGGATATATGGGATATAAAGAATGACTCTAAAAATATGTGTTCATAACCATATCATCGTGCTTACACTCCTATATACTACAATTTCCTCAATCAAGTGTCAATGATTTATTAAGTAAATCGTGATCGAGTCACGTGCGTGAACTCCGCACGGCTCACGACCACGACGTGCTTCCATCTCACTAGAACGTTTAATGGTTGTGTAAGTTATTGCAGCGTTTTAGTCGCGCATTGTTAGATTGATTTTCAAATTATTGTTCTTTAAAGTCACTTTTAATATTGCTTGTATATTTTTTAAGCTTCACTTCGTACCCCGCACATATAGCGGGTAGAGGAAACCTATTTTTTAGATACCCCGTTCCCATTAAGATATTTACCCGTTTCTCACTTTAAGTCGAACTCCTTCAGCATTGCATATTGCGTGGTCGAACTCAACGCCGCGCTTTGCCTCTGTTACCAAAGCGATAAATGAAAAAAATAAAAATTTTATCTCCTCAAATAGGATCGAACTTACAACCCGTCGCGTTGACCGTCGCACTTCCCTGAGTCGAACCCGATTACAGTCACTGTTTTTTTCTTGTTTATATATATGCCTAAGTATATACATATAAACAAAGATATATATTCGAAATTATGCTCTTCCTGCATAATACAAAAGAGGGATGAAGACAAAAAATACACACACAAGGGATGTATTTCTCATTTTAGAGTCATTAAAACAACGACTAGCTCTAACAAAAGCTATCAAAACCCGGCAGTGGTCAGAGAACGTGTTAGTTTTACACGTGTAGTTTTACACTTTTCCGGAAAATGCTTGTAGAACATTATTACTGAAATAATTAAATGTTATTACTTTATAAATAAATTACTGTATTAATAATAATACCTAACGTAACGACTACAACTAATTTAACGACTGAAAGTAGGGAACGGAGTGTCTTAACACTAGGTTTCCTCTGACTATCCTGCTATGTGTGAGATACAGCGTGAATCTGATTTAATTTAATTTAATAATAATACCAATTCAAATTATGTGTTTATGTTTTGTATGTGCTTGTTTGCATTAGAAAATCTTTTTGTGAGGTTGAGTTTTATTTATTTATGAATTGTATTTATAACATCAAAATCTTATAAATTCGTAGATTTTTGTTTAAATAAATTAACCAAAATATTGTAGTTTGGTTGTTCTCAGTTACTTATTTTTTTAGCATCACGTTGTGTCCCGCACGTGGTAGGGTAGGCAAAGGAAACCTTGCAACCTAATTTAAGACACTCCGTCCCGATGAAGACACTTTTGTTCTCCTCTTTCCGTCAAATTTTCGAAACGTTGCATTGCATGTTGAGTGGCTGAGTGGCGGACTCGACCCTGCTAAACGAAAAAAAGAGTAAAGTTACTTTTGTTATTTTTTTAGCTTCATGTTGACATTTTAGAGTAGGCAGACCGAACCTGGGAACCTAATGTTAAGACATTCCGTTCCTGTTAAAACACTTTCCTTTCCTACTTTCCGCCATTTTTGACGTTGTATGTTGAGTGACGGAACTCAACGCCGAATGTCAATACACTAGATTTCCTCTGCCTACCCTGTTCTACGCGATGAAACGAAAAAACGTGAAACTACTTTTTTTCATATTAGATATTGCAATTTAAATGCAACACATCACACCCAACGGCGTACAACCAAATTGGCAAAACAAATATCGTTGAACGAGTGCAACATACATACTAGCACGTCCAGCTTAGATTTATCGCTGTCTCAGTTAGCTTAGCCGCGGTGGGTGGTTCATGACCAGTGGGCCTTGAGACAGCTCTAAATCTATACTAATACAATAAAGCGGAAGAGTTTGTTTGCTTAAACGCTAAGATCTCTGGATCTACTGGTCGGATTTACATTGTTTTTGTTTTGTATGAAAGCTGGATTCTTCAGACGTGCTATAGGCTATATAACATTACATTACACATATATTCTAAATATATTAAAATATTTTCTAATTTGACATGCAATTTATTCTGCCATGTTAATAACAACCGACCGTTGCTAAGCAATGGTTTGCAAAGTTTGTAATTTTCAGAAAACGTCACCCAAAATGAACTTGCTTGCTTGATATTCATTCTTATGAACATAAATATAATAGTCACTTTTAGCATTTTAGAAGGAGATGTCACTGATTCGAAATGACCTAGCCTTCGGGCGGCATAGTATGACGCGAATAGGCAGAACTTTTCATACATTTACAAAATATTGTTAATTTTTATGTAATTATTTGCTGTTTATAATTAATTTAAACTACACTTTGGTTCTCTTCTTCTTTTCTTGGCGTGGTGTAAAGTTTGGTCCTGCGCGACATTGCCCGCTACTTTTTATTAATGTTTATCTATACTATTGAAAATACATTTATATTGAAACACATTTATATCGAAAACTTACGTCAAAGAAATTTAATAAAGATAATTTTCGGCTTTTATCTATACTAATATAATAAAGTGGAAGAGTTTATTTGTTTGTATAAAAGCTAAGATCTCTGGATCTACTTACTTATGGTGTACGTATTAGTTAGCCTTAAATAACGAAATAATTTTAATAATGAACGCCATCGAATTGCTTTAAGCGCGTGCGATGCCAATATAATAAAATATATGTCAGTACATTGTATGGAAGAAATGTTCTTTTTCATGAGTTCTAAAAAAACGACCGTGTTACTGATTTTTTATTTGATAAAGATATTGAAACTTACGAGCGAAAGTTATTCCATCATCAAGGATTTTTTATGAAGAAATACTTTGTTTATAGTATGTAATTTGAACGTATACTTTTTGAGAAAATATTTAAATAATTCAACGCTCCGTTTACGGTCGCAAGTATAGGCATGAGACCAGCGAGGGGCGCCCTTGCCGCCGATTTCGTCATCGCAAGCAGCCATGTTAGTGCTTACAGTTTCTCAAAATTATTGAATGTATAAATTATATTAATTATATAAATTATATTAATTATATAAATTATATTAATTATATAATTTATATTGATTATCTTATGGAAAATGCAGGATAATAAAACAATTATAAGTGGTATGCGAGCGAAGCCGCAAATGGGCCGCTAGTGTATTAATAATATTGTTAAGTTTGATTTATTAAGCATTAAATGTATATTTTAGTTGAGTTATTTTTGTTATCTTACTATCTATATACGTGCGTACAATATACGTTGTTTTTCATGTACTAATTTCTATACCTCAGAAATTCCAACTTCTTCTATTAGTCAGTAAAAATCCCATAAAAATCGGTTTAGCTATTTAACAATAGCTTATTAAAATTTTCTGAGCTAATGCTCAGAAAAAGAGAAAGACATACAGTCAGATATTTTCATATGTTTACATAAGAAGAATAATAAACACAAGAAAACTGCTTGTTTTATATAAAAAGGAGGACTTGATAAAAATCATTTAAAATCTGAAACGAGATTTAAAAAACACAATATAGCAATAAAACTGTTTAACTTCACCGCTCTATCTCGTCGCATCCAAATAGGATTCCCCTGTAACAGAAACTTTAAGCTTTTACTGTAGTTTCATTCGAAAGCTGTCATTTGCAGTTGAATACTGGACATGGACATTCATTTGTGGCTCAATGCATCTCTGGATAAAAAATCTGAATGTGAAAGAACTGAGCGTCGTAGTTTACATAATTTGGTATAGAGTCACATCTATGATGGAAAGGAAATTTATTCGTAACTTTGAAAGCCACGAAATATAATTGAACTAACAATAAAGTGAAAATTACTCTGAAATTTGCTTAAGAATGAAAATCTAATTCGTTGTTTTTTGCCACAGATCATAATATTAGTGTTACACATCGAACAGCTCACATACGTAATATATATATACTATCTCACTTTAGGAATAGGCTTATTTATACTAAGTAAAGAAAACTAATAAATATCTTAACTAAATAAATATAATATGACAATTAATTATTTACTAAGTGGTTCTATAACAGTGAACAAAACACTTGACTAACCTCGAAAGCGCTAGAGGTAAAATAATATATAATCTTTATTACTATTTAATATTTTTCTTAGAATTAAATAGGTATATTATTATGAAAATATATAAGTTATTTTAATATTTACTTAATATAATGATTATTATTAATTATCATCCGCTTCAAGCTGTTACTGCACACGGCGCGGTAGGCAAGTCGTGGCACAGGGCCACAGCTATGTGTATCTAAATTTTAAACCAATTATGTCAAACCTCCACGGTTTATTCTGCATATAGCAGTGTAGGCAGAGAGAACTTAGTGTAAAAACAATCCGTTCTCTACTCTTTGTTTAATATTGCGTGAGTGGAGCTAATCTATGCCAAGTCTTTTCTAGTTACCAGATCGAGGAAATGAAAATAATGTATTATTCCCCCGAATGCAAATCGAACCTGCAAACGTTATTTTTACAGTCAGACGCTCTGCCGCTATACGCCACGACGGCCTCAATGTATGTACAAATGTAATATTTCAATAGTGTTGTTACATTTAAATTATATTCACATTACTTTGTTTGCAAACTTTTAGTCACACTTAGCGTGAAACAATATCAACCACGTGGAGTGTCAACTCAAGAGAATGTTTCATGTTTCACCGCTCGTTTCTCTTAGCTGTATAATGTGTGTAGTTTCTAATACGATTTAATGAATGAAGTTAAAATATTATGCGTCGAGGCCGTCTTGTCGCATGACAGTGAAAGCAACGGTGGTGAGGTCGATTCTCTCTCATAGGAATTAATCATTTTCATTTCCTCGTTTTGGAAACAATAAAAAATAAGTAGTTAAAAAAATATAATTTAAACATGACATGTAGATAATGTACATTATATATTAAAAGCCCGCGTTAAAATGATATTTTCAGGGGCGAGCTACACTCGCCCCTCCCAGCCCGGTGACGCTGTCAAGACCATTCCAGGTCAACAGCATTAAAGTCCATTCGAAAAAAAATAAAAAAAAAAAAAATGATACAACTATGACATACTAACTATTTAAACGCGGCGCTAATCCTTACATAAATGGTGCCTGCATTGTTCTGCTGTATAAGGTATATTACTGTAGTTTCATATAAATTCGTTCAGTAGTTCGTATAAATATGGTATGAATATATATTTAATGCATAACGGATGTATGCTTATATTTTTAATTTCTCAACCATTCAAAACAAAAACTTGTCGGATAGTTATGACTTTATACCATTCTAAATCGAAAAAGATTATATTTGACTTTTTTTTTACTTGATATAATAGAGAAAATAAATACAATTTTGAGATTGTATAAATCTTTTGATACCACATAATATGTAGTCATATTTTTTTAAACGCCCTTTTTATCTCTCTTGATAATTTTCTTAATAGGTCATTAGCGGGTTCATTAAACGTAAAATGTAATAAAAAAATACAATTGAATTGATATCGTCCTCCTTTTAGTGAAGTCGGTTACAAATGAGCTAAAAGAAATAATTTATTTCCACTCAGTTAGTCATCATAGACATAAAAAATCCTGAAAATCTGAACTCTGTATAAATGTATGAAATTTGTCAAGATGTTAGAAGGCGGTTGATGAGAAGAGGCGTGAGGCTCACTTATCAAAGCTTAACGAAGATTTATTTGCCCTTTTTCTTTTTTGTCTGATGACCTATGATTTATCTTTCTTTTTTATATCCAGATAGTTCACTTTCTTTCTTTAGGTTTGACTGAAAATAATAATAATTTATAAATTGAGAAAATATTAATTTTCAATTTTCATTTGTAATTATATTTCTTACATATTTATTATTTATATAGTTATTTGCAGTGTGTTAGTTATGTAAAGATTCTTTATGGATTTCTTTTGAAGATAATATATCTTTTTAAGAGAATGGGCATATGATATGACTGAATGTGATAACCTGATAACAATATTTCTATTGTTTGATAAATTCACACTCAAAACTTACAATAATTATTTTGTAGTGTGTACTGTGTGATCGTAGTAATTTATCTTTTATAGTTTTTCGTAGTATCTATTACTAAACAATAGCGTCGCCGCCAGTCGTGGCGCAAGGGGCACAAGCGTGCTGTCGCGCGTTTACGTACGCGATAGATTATGAGTTCGATTTTCACTTAAGGAAATTAAATTAAATATTTAATATTTTAATTTTGTCGCTCTACTAACGGTAGTCGTGGCGCAGCGGCACGAGGTGTAACTGTAAAACCGACTGGTTGTAGGTTCGATCCCCACTCGAGGAGATGAAATATTTACTTAAATTTATATTTCCATTTCTTCGCTCTGGTGTCGAGGTTAAGCGCTGCGTTGAATTCTGCCACTCAACACGCAATGCCTCCAGAATTCGGTAGAAAGTAGGGAACGGAGTGTCTTACCGCTAGGTTCCCTCTGCCTACCCTGCTGTGTGCGGAATACAGCGTGAAGCTAATTTAATTTAATTTTAATTCATATAGAATGTTTATTTTTCTGTTACATTTGTAATTTTAAGTTGAAAATTTTACCACAAGATTAAAAATATTCATGAGATTGCTACATCTTATGTTGCAAGCTGACGGAGCTTGGCCCCGCTTATATTAATCCGTCCTGCACCCATCGATGTTTTAATATACTCAGTTTTACTGCCATAATATTGAAGTAGAAACACTTAGAAAGTTATGTAAGTTTTATTTTATTATTTTATATTCTGAATACCTAATTGCAGATTATAAAAAAATATATTTAATATTCAATAGGCGTGTTCGATAAATCCTAATTTACTAATAAAATATATATATTTTTAATTTGTATCTGTTTTTGACTTCACTAATTAATTGAATAAGAACTCTTATTCAATTCATTAAGGACACCTGAAGTTCATTAAAATATACTTACAGTCCAACTGAATAAGGATGACACCAGCTTTACGCTTTGTTATTTGTAACGCTTACTGGTGGAATTCAACGCCGCCGTGTGTCTTACTGGAACAAGATAATGAAAGTAATTCAAGTTTCTAATTATCGCAGTCACTGTTAGACTCATTGGCCTACGCCCTGGCTTAGTATTATATTATTGAGTAGTAGTAATAAATTACTGAAAATATCAAAGGCATTAATTAAGCTTATCTCGTTTTAATTGGGCTATAAGTTATTACGACCGCGGTTTTAGTTTATATACGTATATTGCTATAAAAATGCATCATATTTTATTATTCTATTTTATACAATTGGCCAATAATTGGTTTATTCGATAAAAACTTTAATTTGAATACATATTTGGAGTACTTACATATCTCCCTCAATACATGCTAATGACATACACAGCATTCTAGTTTCTAGTATATTTTTTATAAAATATCGTAAGACACGTTTATACTCGCTGAAGTTGATGAAAAAATTTATCGTAAATTTTATATTAAGTATGATTTTATAGAAATATATGATATTAAAAAAGAAAATCGTCATATTTTTTTTGTAATTTGGGTTAGAAGTTAAAATTACATAAAATTTGAGTTAAAATTAAATTGCTTTAATTTCAAATATAGGCTTAATAAAAATAAAAAATGTAAAAGTTAAAAAGATTTTTAAGTCCCTTTCATAAATTGCTGCAAGGAAGTCAGTTTTAATGGACGTACAAAAACTCTTAAGTGTGGGAACTATAAACATCAGCTTTCAACAGAATTATAAAAAAAATACAGCATTATTCGCCCTAGAAGTAGGAATAAAAAAACATCTTTTGATATTTTGATATGAAATTTTATAAATTAACTCATACAATTTAATATGAGGCGAAAGGAAACAATGTATTAAGATTGTATCAGATGCGGGTTCAAATCACTATTATTCTTTTTATACAAATCTATTTTATTTTAATCTGAGATTAAAATGTGCGTGTAAATAATAATATATTTTATACATTGCACTAAGTCAGGTATATAATTTGCTCAATGTAAAAAAAAAATGTCGTAATAAAGTTTTGCCTTCGATATACGTAGATAAATTATTACTTGGATAATTTGAAATTGAAACACAATTGATGTGCGTTCGATTCTACTTAAGGGAGTGAGTTATTTATATACCCGCGCTCTGGTAAGAGAAAATACGATGCTAACGTCTGCCACTCCATACAGACAATGCCTTGGATTCGGGAGGTGAGCAGAGAACTATATCTTAACACAAGGTAAAATGAAACAATGCAAAAGTAATAATAAACGTTTTGACGTTTTTGGAGAAATTACGAAAGATATATGAAGGCTAAATACAATTGAACAATTTAAAAAACAAGGAAACAAAGAAGCAAGTGAAGTTACTTATCAATAAATAATAAAAATAAAAATATTTTTTCAATTAAAAAAAATCATAATTGTTATACCAAAAATTTTAAACGGACGGTTTTTTTATTAATTTATTTGGAGATTTTGTAAAGTACGCTTTTGATGTTCGTATCATAAGATTTGTTCTTATTTTCGTAAACCAACTGACCTGGTTTTTCAGTAAAAAAATCTATTTACATCCAGCCCAATATATAAGTGCTATTTTTACATTTCTTTTTATAATAATTATACTAAATAAATATTACTAAGCGAGTACAGAGTACAAAGACAAACTCAGGAATGTTTCCCTAGTTTTATCGATACTTACAATGAAATTAATATGAAATGACACAGATATTACACAATTTACTTATATTATTCATCTAAAAGTCAATATTTAGAATACTGACTCGTGTTTCACATTTGTGAGAGGTTATTTCGTTTTTAAATCAAAAAAATCAAATAAATCAGCTTTACGGTGTATCCCGCACACAGCAGAGTAGGCAGAGGGAACCTAGTGTTAAGACACTCCGTTCCCCACTTTCTGCCGAATTCTGGAGGCATTGCCTGTTGAGTGGCAGAACTCAACGCCGCGCTTAACCTCGACACCAGAGCGAAGAAATGGAAATATAAATTTAAGTAAATATTTCATCTCCTCGAGTGGGGATCGAACCCACAACCAGTCGGTTTTACAGTCACACTTCATGCCGCTGTGCCACGACTGGCCTCTAAATCGTTTAAAATCTCCTCGTTTTTAAATCGCTCTCCTCAATTAAGCCGACCCCACTGATTGCGGCTTGTTGACAATCGATATCTGCTCGTTATATTAGTGTTAATCAATTTAGTATGGTAATATGTGAATATGTTGTGAAAAAGTGGGTAGAAGTGGAAAGTAATAAATAATTTGCTCCGTGTGTATAATTGTTTTAAAAAAGTAAATAGTGTCCCTTCTGGTCTAATTATTGAATCAGCACTAATTACATACACTAATAATTAAGTGAAAATGTTATCTCCTTGTTCTAATCTTCCAAAGTGACAAAAACTTTCGTGTGAACTTTGTACTGTGGCAGCAGCAGTGTACTATAAATCCAACTATTACAAGTATTATATTATACTACGCACCAATCAGCAGTGAAAACAAAAAGTGTTGTGTGAGAAAATAGTGACTAGTATTATTTTAAATTTCGAGTTTCAACTTTCTTTTGTAATATAATCTTACTGACAAACTCTTTTACAATATGTACCAATAATTCGAATACAGTGTTAACGTTTAAGTTGGTCCAATGGTGATTAAAGGACAAGCAAATCGAGTTGACCCGAGTTCAATCCTACGTCGCGACAAACGGATACTTTTTCATTTCATTTATTTAATTTGAAATTTTAAAAAATGACCAATTATTTTAAATATTATTTACGACAAGAATTATAAATAATTACTGTTTAGATACAAAATAACCGAGGTGCCGGCTCAGTTGTTAAACAGGAACGTAACATATAGCATAAGGCATTATAGAATAGACGACGCTGTCTACATCACCCATTAGTTACAAAAACTTTAATAAATAAGAAGAAAAAAAAAAAAAAACTGTGAAGATTATTATTATTATTACCTATCAGAAAACAAATTCTAAATAGTGACAACTTGCCGCAATACACGTGAAATTATATTTTCAAATATTAAAAATGGAAAATCTTCAAGTATTTTTGGATCAAATGAGGATTGAAATGGCGAAACAAACAAATGATATTTTGTCGCAAATAGATGAAAAGTTGATGCCTTTAACCAAAGAAATCGCGGATTTGAAACAAGAAAATCAAACTTTAAAGAATAAGATATCAAATTTAGAAAATGACAAAATAAATAATAACCTTGTTATCTATGAGTTGAAAGAAGATGAAAAATCGCCGTCGGATCTACTTGTATTAATAATAAAAAAGATTAAAACCTGTTTGAATATAGAAATTGAAGAAAGGGACATTAATAACATTTACAGAATTGGTAAGAAAAATAACGAAAGCAACAAAACAAGACCAATATTAATGAAACTTGTAAATAACTGGAAAAAAAATGAAATATTAAGGAATAAGAAGAAATTTAAAGACATTTACGTTTCGGAGGAATATACAAAAGAGGTGATGATAAAACGAAGACAGTTATTGCCAAAGCTCCAAGAAGAACTTTTTACTTCTCCAGAAATCTCAATCCAACCTCGTAAACAATACGCTACGTCAAAAGCCAATAGAATTAACGCATTCGATGTTATGAGGGTTAGGAGTAATTCACTGTCGTCTGGAGCTTCTACATCAGAGAGAAATAAATAGGATACAGTCATCAGCCGCCGAAACAATTTGAAAAAGCCACAACTACCAAACACTGAAACTGACACAACCCATATATTTAACAAGCCGAGTGGTCTTCGTGGGAAATTAGACCACCACCCTTCATCCATAAATCAGCTAACTAATGTAAGCCAGAAACAAAAAGATACATTTAAAATTTGCACATATAACGTAAGATCTTTATCGACAACAGAGAGATATTTAGAACTAACTTACGCACTAGAATATATAAAATGTGATGTTATCGGTCTTTGCGAAATAAGGAGACTAGGATGCAAAATAGAAGAAGATGAAAATTACATTTTTTGTTACATAGGACAAACCAAAGGTTTACACGGAGTAGGCTTTCTTATTAAAAAATACATGAAAAATACAATAGTAAACTTTATTGGTATATCGGAAAGAGTGGCATTACTACAATTGGAAATTAATAAAGTGAAAATTTCAATAATTCAAGCATATGCTCCCGTAGATCGATCCAGTGACTCTGAAATACAAAGGTTTTATACAGATCTAAGAACAGCTCATAAATTATCCGATGATAAAGTACTGGTCCTCGGAGATTTTAATGCAAAAATTGGACAACCCAGAAAGGAAGAAAATCTTATAATGGGAAGTTACGGATATGGTTCACGAAACGAAAGGGGAGAACAATTAATAAGTTATGCCTACGAAAATAAACTATCTTTTATCAATACCTTCTTTAAAAAAAGACTAAGTAGAAGGTGGACATGGATGTCTCCAGACCACAAAACCAGAAATGAAATCGATTTTATAATGACAAACTGCCCAAAATTAGTTTCCAACTATGAAGTCATTAGTAACATTAAATTCGCAACGGACCATAGACTACTTAGGGCAACGTTGGTTTTGAATCATCAAAAAAAGAGCAGAAAGAACTTTAGGAGTCTACCAACAGGTCCTGTATCAAAAGAAGACGTAAACTGTTTTTTATTTGCTCTTCAACATCGTATCACAAAAATTCCAATAGAGGCTACAAATATCCAATCCTGTTATGACATGCTAGAAGAAGCCATAACTTGTAGCCTCTCAAGCAAGAATAAACTGGTTAAGAAAAAACAACACCGAGTTTTCAGTGATAAAACAGTAGCATTAATTAAAAGACGATCTGAACTAGTGAATATAAAAAATAAGGATAATGTTATAAAGAAAAAAATAAGCAATATATATAAAGAAGTTAGTAAATCAATCAAAACAGACTACAAACAATACAGAAAAAATGTCATTACCAAAAATTTAAAGAAATATAGGAGCACAAAGAAAGCATTTAAAAAGTTAAACTTAAGCAAAGATTGGATTCAGAAATTACAATACGATAGTAAAGAAACTAAGTCAAGAATTGACATCATAGAATTAGCAACAAAATTTTACCAAGACTTATATAGAAGAAGAGATAAAGAAGACAAACCAAATGAGCACACAAACAACGCAAATAACATTCAAACAATAAAAAAGATAGAAGAACAAGAAGTATATAGTCAAATAAAACAACTTAAAACAGATAGAAGCCCAGGTTCTGATGGTATAACTAACGAAGCGATAAAACTAGGAGCTCCCATACTAACGAGTCATTTCACACGGTTTTTTAATATGGTACTCGACATAGGAATTGTCCCAAAACAATGGTGTACATCGGATATAATCCTCCTGTACAAAAAGGGCAACCCGTTGGACATAAAAAATTATAGACCAATTAGCTTAATGTCTAACATATACAAACTGTTTGCATTAATAATATTAGCTCGTATTAGAGACAATGTAGACAGCAAACAACCAATCGAACAAGCAGGCTTCCGATCTGGCTTTAGCACAACAGACCATATACAAACACTGGACCAAGTTATCGAAAAATATAGGGAATACGATCAGCCACTATACTTAGCATTTATCGATTATAGCAAAGCTTTCGATACTATAAGCCACCAGTCCATTTGGAATGCCTTAAATATGTGTGAGATACATTCGAAGTATATAAATATCATAAAAAGTATATACAATAACTGTACAAGTACAATAAAACTTGAATCGAGAGGAAAACGGATAAACATAGAAAGAGGAGTGAGACAAGGCGATCCACTGTCATCAAAGCTGTTTATTGCTGTATTGGAGAACGTGTTCAAAAATATACATTGGGAATTTCAAGGGATCTACGTTAATGGTCATTTTCTAACTCATCTCAGATTCGCAGATGACATTGTTCTGCTAGCCGAAAGACCAAAACAATTAGAAATTATGTTAAATACATTAGATAAAGAAAGTAATAAAGTAGGATTGGAAATGAATGTAACTAAAACAAAAATTATGACGAATAGCGCTAAAATACCTATTAAAAGCAAAGATTGCAACATAGAATATGTGGAAAACTATATATATTTAGGGAAACAAGTATCATTTAATAAAGTAAATAATGAAGAAGAAATTGAAAGGAGAATAAATATAACATGGAAGAAGTTTTGGTCTCTCAAAGAAATTTTGAAAGGAGATTATTCCATTCATCTGAAGAAAACTGTATTTGATATTTCTCTTCTACCTTGCTTATTGTACGGTAGCCAAACGTGGATTTTTACGAGAAAACTTAAACAAAAAATTCAGATAACACAACGAGCTATGGAAAGAAGCATTTTAAAAGTAAGAAAAATACACAAAATAAGAAACGAAGTCATTAGAAGTAGGACTAAACTAACGGACGCGTTATCTCAAGCCCTGAAGCTTAAATGGCAATGGGCAGGTCATATATCACGCTACTCTGATCAACGCTGGACCATACAAGCTACAAAATGGAAAGGTCCTATAGGAAAGAGAAAGGTAGGCAGGCCAACAAGACGGTGGACTGATGACATAATAGATATTGCGGGAATAAATTGGACGACGATAGCAAAAAATAGAGAAGAATGGAAGAGGATGGAGGAGGCCTTCACCCAAACAGGGATTCACATCCAAGAATTAGATAACTAACAGTACTAACACTAGCTTTATATCAAATATTTCATACTAACATTAATATAAGATTAACGTCAATTAAAATGTAAATATGTGGGTGTGAAATAAAGGGCTTAATTATTATTATTATTATTATTATGGTAATATGATACAATTTATATTTTATTGAATGTTCAAGGCGGTTATATGTTTGTACCTGACGGATCATTTGATAAACGTTTACGTACGTACACATATGAACAAAAGGTATATAAGGTAAAACATTTCCTTCTCTAGATTTGTAAAATTCTACAAAGGAACAATATTTTATTCATATCATAACATCTTTGTGCACAGTGTATTTTTGTCGTAGCTTTCGGATACTACCTATATATGTGTTTGTGCAGAGGGAACCTACTTTTATGACACTACGTTCTTCAATTTCTGCCGAATTTTCGAGACATTGCTTAATGAGTGCCAGAACTTAACGCTGCTCTTTATCCTGCTACCAGAACGAGGAAATGAAAATAATTAATTCCTCGAGTGCAAAAGTGAATCCACAACTGTCGCGTTTACAGTTATACAACTGTGCAGTGAAACGACGACCTCGTATAGAAAATAATGAAAATATAGAAAATTTTAAAAGAGCATAAAATCAAACAAGTACCAAAAAGGTATAATAAAAACTCTTCTTTCAAATCTTAACTATTGAACAATAGAACCCCAACTTTTCCATTTCATCGTTATTGCTTTCTATTTATTTATAGGACCCCATCGAACTTGTAATATTGAATTAACTAATGTTTCAAATTTGATTTTCTTTTATTGTAAGTAGTCATTGTGAAATATTTTTATGTATAAGTATAATAAAAAAAACTATGTTATAATGAAAACTTGATACTTATATGGAAGAAATCTAAAAAGTATTATAGACAATGCTGTCACCAATCAATCCATATAACATAGCATAGCAGTCTTAGATTTATAGTATATTTACTAAACAAAATAATTATAATTTGTACCACGAGACAAAAGTATAATATAGTATTATATAATTTGGTAAGTTAATATGGACAAAATTATTTTGAAAGTATGTAAGCAAGGATTTTGTAACTTGTGGCGTTTTGATATTTTTTTGTTCCTTTCATTTTTCGCCGAATTGTGGAGTAATTCCATGTGGAGTGGTAAGGGAGGAACTGAATAAAAGCCTTTTCCTAGAGAAGGAATCGCCTGTATCCTTTCATCACGACTGGCTTCAGATTAAGATTAACTAAATAAAATGTCAGTTTATTAAAATTGTTTCAAGTAGGATAGAAACGTACAATCGTTATAAGCACAAACGCCATAAATGAAATTATCTGATGTCAAATTGAGAAAATTAGATAATGATACTAATAATTGACGCAGGGGCACAAAGTGTGACTGTAAACTCGACTGCTTGTTCGATTCCCACCTAAGGAATGAAATATTTTTGAAATTTATATTTTCATTTCTTCGCTCAGTTGACGAGACGCAACGCCTCCAGAATTCGGTAAAAATTAGGGAATGGAGTGTCGTAACACTAAATTTCCTTTGCCTATCGTGCTGTGTGCGCGATACAGAGTGAAGCAATTTTTTTTTTTTAAGTTTGATATTATTTAAAAAAATACTTCATTTTAAATAGTTAGGGTGAAAGAACACATCTCTGATATCAAGAATGGGCATGTATCGAAGTCAGCTGTGTGTGAGCATACTGTGGATAAACCCAGCCACTACATTAGGTTTGATAAACCCCAAATCCTCGCTAAGGAAAACAGATACATTCCTAGAATGATCCGCGAGGCTATTGAAATACAAAAATATCTTAATTTCAATAGAGAGGATGGCTGGAAGCTTTCTACCACCTGGGACCCACTCATAAAATCATTGAAGTCTCAAACCCACCATACCAGAGGGCAAGATACAATCAGCTCATTCTGCAGGAATCCAGGGCAGTACGCGAGGCAATTAAGAAATCGTTGGCGGTAGTTTGATATAATAATTATGTCAACTGACAGACGAATGCCACCTCAGTCTACCCGTGACCACGGACTACTGCAAAGTGTTCGAAACGTCGGGTTTCCAAAAATGTATAAAAGTACAAAATATACGCGATTAATCCGGTTAAAATAGTTTCATTTAAAAAGATAAAGTAATGTTAAAGACGTTACTCAATAAACGCAACAAAGTAAAATTTTCAGTGTGATTTAAATAAAAAATTGATATTTGAACTGGAGTTTCGTATTCAGAAATGGATCATTCATCAAATATAATGATTCGCAAAAATATTTCGGTTATAGGTAACTTTTGAGCATTTTGATAAATGATAAAACGATGTATCATGGCGGAGTTGTTATTGAAAATCTAATTTTATTTGTGCTTTTTTATCCGTAATGGTGTAATTTTAAATAATTTTTGTATTTGAAAGTTAGCTTCAGTTCGAAAAGCTAAATAATAAAAAAGATAGTAGCAAGAACTCTTAAAATCGATATGTATAATTGTTGGAAATATAATATATTTTTATATAAATTGCAACATGCAACACTATTTTAAGTTATTTTTATTATCTGTGGTTACTTCCCGCGCGTCGCTTCCTTTTTTTTCCTTCTCTCGGAACGCCATGCGCTTACAATGTAATGTTTTGTGTTCGCTAAAGTTAAATAAAAGGATATACCAAATAGACTTTGTTTTATATGCGCTTAATAGTTAATATCCCACAACCAACAGGTTATGGGCCCAGATAGACTCAGTTTAAAAGTAAAACAAAGTGAACTTTAGTGTCATAAAAGTGACGCCAAGACTCAGTGAACATTTTATTGTGTTTTCTCGTAACTTACAGCATAATATCACTGTTAAGACTTGAGTGCCAGAACATTAGTGTATCGCAGTATATTTTTCACGAATTAAAGAACTTTCGTCGAAAAAAAAATGAACGTCAACATACCTGTCGAGAAATTAAAGGGACGCGAGAATTTTGCCTCATGGAAGTTTGCAATGCAAGCATGGCTTCAGTTAGACGATTTATGGGACATTATAACAGCGGAAAAAGTTGATCCTATAAAGGATAGAAAAGCACTATCAAAAATAATTTTGTGCCTGGAACCTATAAACTACAGCCACGTGCAAAGTGCTAAAAATGCGAAAGACGCATGGAATGCATTAACAAATGCTTTCGAGGACTCAGGCTTGACTAGACGCGTTGGCCTATTGAGACAGCTAACAACAACGAGGTTAGAGAACTGCAAAAATGTGGAGGAGTATGTAAATTCGATTACTACAACAGCACATAAACTATCAGAAATTGGTTTTAACGTCAATGATGAATGGGTTGGTTCTTTACTCTTAACAGGCCTGCCCGAACACTATAGACCAATGATTATGGGCTTAGAAAGCTCTGGAACAAAAATCACAGGAGATGCTATTAAAGTAAAGTTATTACAAGATGTGAAAGTGGTAGAAGAAGCAAAAAACATTGAGAGTGAAACAGCAATGTATTCTAATAAAAAGAAAACATCTTTTAAATGTTTTTCTTGTAATAAAATGGGTCATTTTGCATCACAATGCAAAAACAAAGGGAATTTTCATAATTCAAAGAAAAACAAGTTGTGTAAAAATGTAAAAAATAGAGCATTTTTAATTACATCAAGAAATATAAATAAAGGATGGTATTTGGACTCAGGTGCATCTACACACATTACCAATGATCAAAATTTGATTAAAAATCCTGTAGATAGTGACACCACTATAATAGCAGCAAACAAAGAAGATTTTAAAGCAAAGTTAAGTGGTACTGTGGAACTACAAATTTCAGGGGAGGAAACATCCACTATAAATGTTCAGGAGACATTGTATGTACCAGACGCAGCGGCAAATTTATTATCTGTCAGTAAAATTGTAAAAAATGGGCATAGTATACATTTTGACTCAGGTGGAGCAAAAATCTTAGATGATGAGGAGACTCTTATCGCAACAGCTTCTGAAGTAAATGGCATTTATAAATTAGATCAGCCATCGGCACAAGTATATTTATCGAAGGAAATATTAAATGCAGAAATTTGGCATCGTCGTCTAGGACACTTAAATAGAAAATCAATGAGCTTATTAAAGAAAATGAGTACAGGCATTGATGATAATTTAGATATGAGAGAAACATGTGAAGATTGTGTTTATGGAAAACAAGAGAGGACACCATTTAAGGTCAGCAAAAAACAATCTTCAGATATATTAGAATTAATTCACACAGATCTATGCGGTCCAATGGAAAAAGAATCCTTAGGAGGAGCAAAGTACTTTATGACTTTTATAGATGATTTCAGCAGATATTTATTTATATACATTTTACATAATAAAAGTCAAGCATTGGATACATTTAAAGATTTTAAAAGATTACTTGAAAAACAGACAGGAAAGAAAATAAAAAAAATTACGTAGTGATAATGGTAAAGAATATGTTAATCATAATATGAAAAATTTTTTGAAACATGAAGGTATTGAACATCAGTTAACTGTACGCTACACTCCACAACAAAATGGTACTGCAGAAAGAATGAACAGAAGTATTGTTGAAAAAGCACGAACACTATTGTCAGATTCAGGATTAAGAAAGGAATATTGGGCAGAAGCGGTAGGCACTGCCGCATATTTGCTAAATAGATCACCTACAAAACGCCTTTGGAATAAAACACCATATGAAGCGTTCTATGGTCATAAACCTGAAATGTCGCATTTACGTATTTTTGGATGTGAAGCAATGGCTCAAATACCCAAAGAACTTAGAAAAAAGTGGGATCCGAAATCACAAAAATTGTTAATGATGGGTTATTCTGAAACAAAAAAGGCTTATAGACTAATAGATCCAAAAACTAAAAATATAATATTCAGTAGAGATGTTAAGTTCCTAGAAACAACAAAAATGAAAAGAAATGAAAAAAATTATAATGAAAATCAAATGTATGTGTTAGAAGATACACTTACTAACATATCTGACGATGAACACATTCAAGAAGATTATGAATCTTGCTCAGATAATGAAGAGTCTTCCAAAATAAAGGAAGAAGACATAAATATACCTGTAGTAAAAGAAAGAAATATGAATGAAGATGGAGTTAAAGGACACACTGAAGAGGGAGAAACTTTAGAGTTCAAGAAAAGGCCATTAAGAAAAATTGAAAAACCTGCAAAATATAAAGATTATGTTACATATCTAATAATGAAAGACCAAAAAATTATTGCAGAACCAAACTCGGTGGAAAATGCATTGTCAGGACCCAATTCTAATAACTGGAAACAAGCAATGAAGACTGAATTAAATGCTATGATAAAAAATGAAGTATATGAGCTAGTAAAATTACCCGCAGAGAAAAAACCATTGAAAACTAAATGGGTTTTTAAAGAAAAACAAGATAAAGAAGGTATAAAAAGATATAAGGCACGATTGGTTATTAAAGGATGTAATCAAAAAGAAGGCATTGACTACCAAGAAACATTTACTCCTGTTGTGAAATATTCTTCACTCCGTTACCTTTTTTCATTAGCAGCAGTAAAAAATTTAAGAATTGATCACATGGATGTAATGACTGCTTATTTGAATGGAGAAGTGGAAGAGGATATTTATGTTGTACCACCAGAAGGGTTTGAAACTAACGAAGAAAATAAAGTTTGGAAATTAAAGAAAGCTGTTTATGGCTTGAAACAAAGTGGTAGATGTTGGAATATTAAGTTGAATGAAGTGTTAATTAATATAGGACTTACCCAATGTAAAAGTGACCCTTGCATTTATACTTTAAATAACAATTCAGCTCAAATTCTTATTGTAGCAATTTATGTTGATGACTTGTTGATTTTTTCTAATGATAAAAATTTAAGAGTGAATTTGAAACAGAATTTAATGTCTAACTTTGATATGAAAGATTTAGGAGTAGCTAAAAATTGTTTAGGAATGCACATTACAGTAGACTCAAATAGCAATAGTATTTATATAGATCAAAAAGAATATATTATAAAAATTTTAAAAAAAATTAATATGATAGATTGTAAGCCAGTAAATACACCAATGGAAAAGGGTTTAGATTTTGATAATTTTGAATGTAAGGAAGATCAGTGTGATGTTCCATATCAAGAGGCAGTAGGTAGTTTATTGTACTTATCTCAAATAAGTAGGCCAGATATATCTTATGCTACAAGTTTGTTAAGTAGATTTAACAAGAATCACAATTTGAGTCACTGGAATGCAGTAAAGAGAGTATTTAGATATTTAAAAGGAACTATAGATTTAAAATTAGAATATAAAAATAATTCATTTTGTGATATTTACTGTGACTCAGATTGGGGTAATAAGTTAAATGATAGATATTCTGTAACTGGTGTATGTGTAATGGTAAATGGAGGTATTGTACATTGGCACAGTAAACGACAGAAGACAGTGGCCTTATCTACAACGGAGGCTGAGTATATGGCATTGTCATCTGCTGTACAAGAGGCTTTATGGTTAAAGCAATTAATTTTTGAAATTTCAATGGAAAAGGTTGTAATAAAGGTTCATTGTGACAACAAAGGCGCCATTGATATAGCTAAAAATAATATAACAAGTCAGAGATCCAAACATATTGACATAAGGCATCATTTTTTAAGGGATCATGTATTAAATAAGAAAGTTGTTTTGGAATATACATGTACAGAAAAAATGCCAGCCGATGTATTCACAAAACCTTTAACTAAAGATAAACACAGAGATTATGTTAAATTTCTTGGTCTCAAATAATTTTAATTAAGTTTTTTTTTTTTTTGTTTTTGCATGATGCAATTTAGAGGGAGTGTTGGAAATATAATATATTTTTATATAAATTGCAACATGCAACACTATTTTAAGTTATTTTTATTATCTGTGGTTACTTCCCGCGCGTCGCTTCCTTTTTTTTCCTTCTCTCGGAACGCCATGCGCTTACAATGTAATGTTTTGTGTTCGCTAAAGTTAAATAAAAGGATATACCAAATAGACTTTGTTTTATATGCGCTTAATAGTTAATATCCCACAACCAACAATAATTATCAGAAGAGCTCCGCGTTGATAGTAAGAACGATCGAAGAGACAGTAATCTCCTAAGAAACTATTAAAAGAATGAAAATCAAAAAGATACCAATATTAGTTGTAGTATAACTTTTGTAAAATACAGTTTCAGTTTGATTTATGCAAAGCACGTGCTATTATAATACTACTATTGAAATAAAAGAAACAATAAAAAAATGTAAAATCATGAATCATATAATAATTTATAAATAGTTCTAAGGAATGCAAACAAACACGTAATTTCCATTTACTATTCATATACATACGCCTTTATATCTTACATAATACAAATGTATTTTCTATACAAAATGTACGTGCAAACTATTTGTAGAGCTCTAAAGTCAGAGTAACTGAGTAGTTCTTTTTAATTATGATATGAATGCTGTACTGAAACTATTTTGAATACTATTTATTATACAGGCACTCTAGTACTTATTTGCTTTTTGTAAAACAATAATAAAATAAAATATATTTTATATGAGGCCGGTCGTGGCGCAGCGGCACGAGGTGTGACTGCAAAACCGACTGGTTGTGGGTTCGATCCCCACTCGAGGAGATGAAATATTTACTTAAATTTATATTTCCATTTCTTCGCTCTGATGTCGAGGTTAAGCGCGGCGTTGAGTTCTGCCACTCAACACGCAATGCCTCCAGAATTCGGCAGAAAGTGGGGAACGGAGTGTCTTAACACTAGGTTCCCTCTGCCTACCCTGCTGTGTGCGGCATATAGCGTGAACCTAATTTTATTTTTTTTATTTTATATTTTATATAATACATTGTTTGTATGTAACTCGCTCTGGTAGCAAGACAAAGTGCGGCGTTGAATCCCACCACTCAACACGCAGTCTCAAAAATTGGGCGGTTTGTGGAAACGGAGTGTCTTAACACTAAACACATCCTCCCATTACCCGTATGTAATAATGCATGAATAAAGCGTGAAACTGAAAAAATAACAATACTATATGACCACAAATGCTTACTTTGGCTCAGACTAGTTATGCTTAAGCAAATATTTACTAGCCAATGATTAATAGTTTTCGATCTGGAGTGAAATTTAATTTACGTATAATATTTAATTAAGTTATTTTTCCTCTTTAGTCTTTAGTAATAAATATATTATTTTATAATCATAATATGTATGTAAAAAAATGTTTTAGCAATATAATTTGAATATTCGTACACGGATCACGCAATACGTTTTCGGAATATTCGGGTAGGTCGCTACCTCTAAGACATTGGATACTCTGTGATAGAACACAACACTACAGAGAAGAATTTTTACTAGAATTTACCTTTAGAAGAACTCATTGACCTACAAACTTTTTTATTCTGATTTTACGTTCTATTGATGTTAATGTTATACATGTTTCTTATACATTATATCTACTCTATAGGAAGGCTGTTGTATTGTAGCGGCACAGCGACTAACTGTAAACGCGACAGCTATGAGTTCGAGTCTATTGGGTAATAACTTATTTTCATTTCTTCGCTCTCATAATAAGACTAAGCGCGGCATTGGAATACGCCTCGTAACAACTAATGTTTTGAAAATTGGTTGAGAAACGAGATGTCTTAGGAAAGAGTTCTCTGTTTATCCAACTATAAAAAGGATACAACGTAAAGCTCAAAAAATCTACACACATATACATATTTTTGTTTAATTTGATATGATTTGCTGTTAGGTTTTTTTTAAAATATTATTTACGTATGTAGAAGGCACCACAGCTTTTGCCTGTAAATGTGATGGTTGTGAATTTGATTCCCACTCAGGAAAATATTTTATAAAATTGATAAAGCTTAGTTGAATACAGAATTCAACTAAGCTTTATCAATGTGAGTTTGTTTCCCACTCGGGAAATATATTCATTTTCTTACTTTGGTAATGAGGCGAAGCACGTGGTTGTACGTGCCGGTATCAGGTGAACATATTAGTTTTAGTTGCCCCCTGTCTTTCTTACCAAACAAAATGCGATGTTTAGTTCCGCCATTCAACACGAAAAGTGTGAAGTTCCAGCTGAAAGAGAACGACGATATATGAAACAGAAAATTGTAGTGGTTCTTTCAAAACATGACCACCTTCCTGTCGTAAAGTGTAATAAAAAATAAAAATCACGTCTAATAAATTAATTTTTAACAAAAAAACCGACTTCAAACAACGAACTAAAAAGTAAAAGATAAATTTACATGAAGAAAACCGTACTTTTATTTTGTTTTACAAAAAAATAAAATAAAAAAGATTATTTAATTTTGGAGTAGGTGCCAAGTCGTAGAGTCTACTTGATAACCTCCTTTTCTTACAGGAGTCGGTTAAAAACTACCTATATTTGAGAATTTGATAATATTTTTTAATACGGGGCTACGGAAATAAAACATTGCTTGTTAAGCAGAGGAAGCCGAAATCACAAAATAAATTAAATGAAATTGTTCTCTCGAGTAAGAATTAAATCCACCACTGTTACACCTAAAAACATATACTATCTCCTATAGCGCCATGACGACCTCTGAAAGACCAATATGCAAGTTTTGTAATTTATAAATTATTTATAGAATATACAAACGTATAGGAACTTCACAAATTATTCCACAACTCAATCTGTTTCAAACCAATATTTGTTGTGCAAGAAAAAGTAATTAACAGATTCCACCGTATACTTTATTTACTTTTGAATTAATCGAAATTTCATTAATCATTTACGTTTGTAATTACATTACATTAATTTTATGTTTGAGGCCAGTCGTAGTACAGGGGCACAAGTGTGTGAATGAAAGCGCGACAGATTGTGGATTCGATTTCCACTCGAAGAAATTAAATGTTTAATGTTTTAATTTTTTTGCTTTGGTGTGTTTCGTGGCAAAGCGCAAGATTCAGAACTCGGTAGAAAGTGTGGAGTGTCTTAACATTCTGCATACCTACTCAAGGCAAGGTACAACGTCAAATTGAAAAAAAAACTATATAAACAAAATTTTAAAAAATATATTCGTCCATGGCAACTACTAAATTGTATTAGGATTTTTCAGTTCATGTTTATTTCATAAACTAAAATATTACATTTTAACATCTAGACAGAAACTTTAAAATTGTCTACAAAATAGAATATTTAAGAGTATTGTTTTCAAAAGTCTTGTCCCAGCAGTAAGAAAAATATATTCAATTCATATATTCACATCATGTAACTTACGCGACAAAAGAGGTACGACTGAGATGTATTTAATGCGATATTTAAAAAAAAAATAATATGTATGTTTAAACTAACAAAAGGCGGAGTCTTGAATGAAAAAACTAGCTCGTTATCAGTTTACGCCCAATATTAATAACCTATCTCCAACGTCAATCTTAGATTGTTTCATACATCTATCCAATCTCTAGATTGGATAGATGTATGGAACAATCTAAGATTGATATTGGAGATAGGTTATTAATATTGGGCGTAAATGTATGCCTGAAAAAATTAAAAGATATTTTATTCATAATTTTATTTATTTCTTATTTTAGTTATTTTACTGTGAAATATTAAAGTTAAAAAATAATCTTCCGCGTGTAAAGCAACGTTTGTTCTTTTTACAAAACTGTCTTCTAAATAATAAATATCTAAGAAAAATTTACTCAATCTTTTATCCAACTTTTTCATTTACGTCGTATTTCCCTATGGCCGAACAAAACTACAAAAAGTTCTAAACTAATGTAATAAAACAAGTAATCGGTGAAAATAATGTTATAACATTCACTAAAATTCACTAAAAATTGAGATTATTTAAGTAATGTAAAAAAACAATAACTTGTTTTATAGTGTTTTATAAACTATTATATAAAGAAAAAAGATTTGTATCACACATACATTTCTATGTGTGAATGTTTATAGTGAATAAACATAGAAACTGTGAACGCGACAGTTTGTGGGTTCGGATGGGGATAAGAAGGATTATTTTAACATTGTGGCATTCTGCGTTAAAAGAAAATGTAACATAATTTTTTATATGTTTTTTATAAATATTTCGTTATTCTTCCTTCTCGCATATAGCGGAGTACCAGGGAAAAGGCCTAGTGGAGACACTGCGTTAGAATTCAGAGTCTTGAAGTGGAGAACGGAGTGTCATGACACTAGATCATTCCGCCTATTCTGCTATACCTATTCCTATAATTCTGTCTATTCGCTTGTCCTGCATTGGAAAGCTTTTATTTAAATCTTAGCTTCCACTTAAGTTTATTTAATGTAAAGAATAAAATACATGTTAGTTTTCTGAGCTGAAAACATTAGCGTTTATAATCGGAAACAAGTAAAGATTGATTTCATTTTTGTTTAAATTAAAAATGGAGCTTTTTAAAATATTTTAATACTTAACTTGTTTGAACTGTTAAAATAAAAAAAGGGAAGTGATTTATTATCATTTCTCATTTTTTGATAAAGGACAGCGTTGAGTTCCGCCACTCAAGGTGCAAAGTCTTAATTTTTTCGCCGAAAAGGGAGAATGGAGTGCCCTAGCACAAAGTTAACATAAGTTTCATATTTTGATTATAAATAATAAAAACGAGATTATTTGGTTCCCCGAAATAATATTTAAAAGCAACTTGAAACTGCGACCACACTAATATTTAAAGAGTGCTCAGTGAAAATTAAATGAATAAACAGTAAGCGGGACGTCGGAAAAGATTGCATTTTAAATTTACTTTTTATTACTGAAAGCGACAGTAATTTTTATTTTTGCTTATTTTTGTCAGCTATGATCATTGCTCATACTTTGTTTTCCTTCAGCCTTACACATTATCCTGCTTATGGCAAAGTATAGTCCATTCTCCGTCGCATTCAACACATTGCAAAGAAAATACAGTGATATAAGTAATAATATATCACTCTGTTCTTTTTCTATTTTGTAAGCGTAAGCCTTTTTGTAAGCGCAATGGTTATGAGTTCTATCTCCACTTGATGACGAATATGTTTAAATTGTTAATTTCCTACTCCAGCAGTTTGTAAAAATTAGCACATATTAATAGTTATTTTCAGGTTATATCAGTAGGGTAACATATTGGGGAAATCGAGAATTTCAACAAGATTAACAAAGAAACTATGAAATAATACTAAAACATCCACATACTATTACTTCCTTTTGACCTAAATGTTGCATCTGTACGAACATAAAAGCCGTACAGTACAAATATTACCGTAACCGCTAATACAGCTTGAAAAGCAACGGCTAGGACTCTACTACTTGAAGCTATATTTTACAATGCGTGTACAGATATTTCGATTCAATATCTCGAGCAGTCATGAATCATGTATATAGTTAAGGCTAACTGGGATACCGATATATCTTGAAGAGACGCGTTCTGATAACGTTATTGCTTTTACTGTGTTCCTGTTCTCATAATAATTCAATTGTTCGTATTCATGTCAAGGAATATAAATTGTATTTTTTTGTCAAATGTATACCCATACATTTTTTTAGGTTCATACTTTATCAGCACACATAGCAAGAGCAAGGTAGGCGGAGGGAACCTAGTGTTCCCCAGTTTCCACTGAGTTCTGGAAGCATTGTGTGTTGAATGACAGAACTCAATGCAGCGCTTTGTCTTGTTACCAGAGCGAAGAATTTAATTTCGCCAAAGAAAGTTTAAGTTCGAGGGAATTGACGTCGCGCACTTGTACCCCTACACCACGACTGACTTCTAAGCACTTGTAAAATATAGCATGTTAGATTGCGATATAAATAAAATATTAAATATGTAGTATAGTGGGACAGAGTGTGAATGTGGGTTCAAAGCTCGATGCTACTCAGATGAATGGGGTTTTTTTTTAATTATCTCCCCTTAATAAAAAGCTTACTGTTGTATTCCGCAATTTAACAGCAAATTTTTCTTATTTTTAACTCAAGGATGGAGCTGAAAACAAATTTAATTTAGTATACTGATCCAAATGTATATTTTGTTTAATATTAGTACTAATTTAGTTTTAAGTTTAAAATAGAATAGTTATATGTTATCTATACTTACAATAAATCTGTAGAGAGGTCAATTCTGTACATGAAATATATTTTCAAAATAACTATCAGGGGGTGATTAGTGATCGATACTGATGCCAAAAATGCAATCAGTAAAATTTTTGTCTGTCTGTATATTCTTTATAGAAACAAAAACTACTTGACGGATTTTAACGAAACTTAATACAGTTATTCCTCATACTCCTGGACAGGTCATAGTATACTTTTCATCACGCTACAATCAGTAGAAGCAGAGCAGTGAAAGGAAATATTGGGAAAACGGGAGAAGTTACTTGATTTTTTAAGCTTCCGTCGCGTGTGCAGCCTTAATGGTTAAAGCTACAGCGAAACCATGTATGACGGAAATATTCTACATAAAATTATAAAAAAAATATGCCACGATAGCATATGTCTATCTTTTATGGTTGACTCACAAAATCATATTAGAAGTCATTATAGTTGTCAATCAATTCTTAGCTTATTAAATCAATAATCATGTATTTTAAGCGGGCGAAGCCGTGGGCGGGCCGCTAGTATGTAATATGAACTTTCATATTTTCAAACAATAATGTGGATCGGCTAACTTTCAACGTGGATAACTTTCAAAATAAAAACAAAGTTTTTTAACTGCTTTCAGTTGTGTATAAGTTTTATGAAAAAAAGTATGTTAAAGATAAATTTTCAAATCAAATCAGCTTCACGCTGTATCCCGCACAAAACAAGGTAGGCAGAGGGAACCTAGTGTTAAGACACTCCGTTCCCCACTTTCTGCCGAATTCTGGAGGCATTGCGTGTTGAGTGGCAGAACTCAACGCCGAATATAATATATCACTCTGTTCTTTTTAGTTGTGTTTGATAAATTTTATTATATTATTTTATTTTATATTAAAAATTTGAGCGAATCCGTTCCAAGCGCACAACACAAGTCTTCATATAGTCTCTATATAAATATGTATCTCATTTATGTTCATTTCTGTATAAATATTTTATATATTTATGCTTGTTATTGAAATATTTATTTATAGTTGTTCAAACAATCTGTAGTTTCACTCAATTATATTTTTTTAACTATAATTCTTAGTGAAAATTTAATGTTTATCTATACTTCCATACTTATATTATTAATTCTAAAGTAACTATGTCTGTCCGTGCCGAAATCACAGCCGCTGATCCGATTTTGATAAAAGTTCATATGGAGAATACCCACACAAGAGTTATTTTCTTTTATTGAGCGTTACTTATGTTATATATACTTATTTGAGGCTGGTCGTGGCGCAGCGGCACTAGGTGTGACTGTAAAACCGACTGGTCGTGGGTTCGATACCCACTCGAGGAGATGAAATATTTACTTAAATTTATATTTCCATTTCTTCCCTGGTGGTCCCTGCTACCAAGAATGATATTTTTCTATATTTTTCTATCTTTTTTAAACGATTTAAATAAATAAAATTAGGAGAACAAACGATATACCGAAACGGATTTGAACCCACAATCATCACGTTTATAATCAGACGTCGATAACCCTAATAGCCTCTGAGAATTTCACGTTAGATAAACACCAAAAGCTATTATAAATACTAAGAGTATATGAAAAAGAGTATGAAAGCAAATAATGTACGTAATTAACCCTCAAGAAACAGCGACATGAATAGATATAAAACAGGGCATTGTTCACAATATTTGTGGTACAACAATGGTTGTAATGAGGGCTGCGTCTGCTCGGCGCTGTTAAAACATCCTTTCATTTTTAAAATGAAACAAAAATATTAGTAAAATCGCTTGAGAATACTTTGTATTGGACAACTGTTGCACTTTAAACATTATGTAGTTGTTGGTGGTGATGATGATGTGATATTTTACGTACATATACATATGTAGAGTAGGTCACAGGTTCAATTTTCAATTTTTGTTCGTACATTTCGTTCTTTCAATCGATAGTACAGCCTTGCTTTGCTTTTACACTACCTCGGGAGGTGTATGTAGTCTCTGAGAGAGAAATTCTCAATATTCATACGGAGCGGAAAAAATAGGACTTTCCGTTTCATAGTCCACACAAACGAAATTGCGAGCATGTTGGGATGTAGTATGTAGAATATAATAAAATGTATTAACGTGTTGTTCTTGCAAATAATCCATAAAACGGCATAACTTTTAATTGAAAATAAACTTTGTTTAATATCAGCGGAGTAACGTTCGGGGCGCTAATGAGTTAACGACGAAATGTTATTTAGAGTTTAAATTAATTATTCATTATTACTTTACAAAAGCATGGGTTGGAAAGCTGATTGAGGAATATTATATACATTTTAGTTATTTGTTGGAACTTATTCAGATAAGCTATAATATAAAATATACTCAGGTATATTTTTTTGTTGGCTTCACGCTGTATCTCGCTCCAAGTAGGCTAAGCAGATGAAACTTGGGAACTTAGTGTGAAGACACTCCGTTCCCATTAAAACACGTCTGTTCTCCACTTTCCGCAAAATTCTCGAGACTTTCTCGGGAGTGGTAGAAAACTACGTCGTGTTTTATCTAGCTGGCAGTGGCTGGAGTGAAGAAATTAAAATATAACATACTTCATTCCCCCAAGTGGGAATTGAACCCACAAGACTCGCGTTTCCAGTAGCACGCTTGTGGACACAACACCACGATGGCCTCAATTAATTTAACGATTATTTTTGTTGATTTATGTATTTTCGACTTGATACCTTTCAAATAACTAATGAGATTACCTTGTAATAAGTTAGGTGTCTATTTAATATAAATTACTATGAATGTCAGTGGTTAAGCGCGGCGTTGAGTTCTGCCACTCAACACGCAATGCCTCCAGACTTCGGCAGAAAGTGGGGAACGGAGTGTCTTAACACTAGGTTCCCTCTGCCTACCCTGCTGTGTGCGGGATACAGCGTGAAGCTAATTTTAATTTACTATGAATGTCGTAATTGATAATCTTATTAAGTAGATTTTTATTCATTTAGTTATGTTGAATTCTAGACAATAATATAGGGTAACTAAACCGACCTGACATTTTCCTTGATGTAATGTGGAAAGTTATTACTTAAAATAGTATAAAATTTCACAAAAAACATAAATACAACTATTTATAGCCATATAATATCTCTTTATAATTTAACAATCAGAAAATTCTTTAAGATTGAGAAAAAATCATATAATGGCATGAATCTAACCTAACCCTGTACTTAATCATTGCGGGAGCTTTTGTATTTTGGCTTTTAGGGTTTGAAGCTGACTGTAGTTGAAGAAATATATAGTTAAATATAATTAATAGTATTTTAAATATGACTAATGGTAATATTCCTTTGGCGCAGGATGACTGTAAACACGACAGGTTGTGGGTTTAATTCCCATTCGACGGATTGAAATATTTAATTAATTTTAACCCTACAAGGCTCAATTTTTTTTTCGTGCGTGAAAAAAATATATTGGTTACAATAAGTGATCAGAAGATAGGGAAAACTTATAAAAATAAAAATAAAACCATATTTTACTGAAAAAATAACTTTTGATTTCAGTTCCACATATGGTACACTGAGCTTTTACTATACTTTTTTGGTATTGAACTACTACATATTGAATCGCCTTGGAAATAGTTTCTTATGTACTTAACTTAACTTAGCTTCACGCTTTATTCCTAGCGGGGTAGTCAGAGAGAACAGAGCGCCAAACTCTACGGTCTTTACATACCTCTTTCGCCTCGTCCACTGTCATCAACCTCTTCATACATGCATTCTGGGGGTCCTCATGCTTTTTACGTGACCTTCCTTCAGTATCTTTGATATTGTGTTTTCGAAGGTCAACCGAGGTCTCCCCCTACCTCTCTTACTACTCACTTTTTCATCATATTTTTTTTTTACCCTTCTTTCATCACTCATTCGTTCGACGTGCCCAAACCAGCTGAATACGTTCTTCTTCATTCTTGACGTGACATCCTAGCTAGAACCTGCTATTTCGGTGTATCTCTTCATCGCGGATTCGACTAGATAAGCTGACTTTGCATATTCTGCGAAGAGATCGCATCTCCACGGCATTTATCTTTCCTTCAATCTTCTTCTGTAATACCCACGTTTCGCTGCCGTATAACAACGTCGGTACCAACACTGCATTGTCTACGGCCAAACGTGCAGCTGTGCTGACGTTTCGCCGTCTCATCAATGAAGCTAAGACTCCGTTAACCTTGTCACCGGCAGCAATACGCCTTTCCACATCAATCTCGTCTCTCGTATCTTCGTATTTCGTATCTTCTGTCTCTACTGAACAATTCCCATTTAAATGAAATGACTATCACTTATATATTTTATTATTTTATATATTTAGAAATCATACTTATAACTTATTTCATAAACTTCATAAATCTGCTTATTGGTCGAAAGATCAAAAGCAATCATTAGATTTATCGAAGCAAAGTTAGTTTTGCATCCAGGATATTTGCACCTTTGTCTTTTTTGACTCCATACAGGAAAATACTCAAACCCATCAAGTCTAATATCACGATGAGGTAGGACTGATATATTTGGTTTCTGTCTTTTATATCCAACCTCATTAGATAAATCTTCCACATAAATCTTCTTTTTTTTCTTTAGGTTATAGTTACAGAGCCAGGGATTCATTCTAGACCAATTGTGTTACTCATAGTCGATGATCGTCTAGGTGCCCGAGATTGGGTAATAGTACCAGTAGTTGTCTCTGATGTACTAGGCTGAGGATCTGATATTTCTAAAAAAAAATCATCGAGATCGTTGACGGGAGAACACTGCGGAGGTTTTGGGTAATCTTTCGATGTCATCATCACATTCAGCATCACAAAAATCTTGTCCGACCTCAAACCCAGAAGGAATGGCCAAGAAACCCTTAATATTTTAGTCATGCAATCTTCTTCGCGCCATTAACTAAAGAAATCATAATAATTATAAGGAAAGTTATCGTAAGTACGTATAAGTAGAAACGCACACTAAAGCTCAACGTACCGTATGTGGAACACACATAAAAGTATGATTTTCTAATATGTTTACTTATGTAATATAATAAATAACTTACCTTTGCAAAATATACACTTACTTATAACACACAATATTTTTTTTGAGTCAAAACTGTTAAATAACAATTTTTTAAATATTTTTTAATTTCAACAAATGAGTAACGTTTCAATTTCATTCAAATTTTGCATTTCATTTGCTATAACTAATACATGAATGTTATTATTAGGTAAAGAGCCATACTATAACATTGCTAAATATCTGTAGCTTCTATCAAGATGTCAAGAGATATTGCTACTTCTAGTTTCATAATTATAGGAACGATTAAGATGGATGTCCCTCATGTGGCACTGGGTGCCTTGTAGGGTTAATTTTCTGGCTCTGGTAACGACTTAATTTGAGACGTTGAGTAAATAACCAAACTCTACGCCACTATTTGTGACTTTTCTATTTCTTTTGACGTACTAAAATCAATTAACACAAGTTGATAATAAAAAGTAGTATAAAAAGAAAATTAAAAACTATTATTTTATCTTCCATATTTTCTAAACATTGCCATCAAAGACATGAAGCTATAATTTATTTTAATTCGCGTTGAATATAATTTTTGGCGACCATAAATCACAATCAGTCACGTTTCTAAATAATGGCTCTAACGCTTTTGGCACCAACGCCCAAGGAAACGGTTTTTTTCCTTTTAACGTAAATTCGTGCAAATATTTTATAAAATCAAAAATGTAATTTATCTAGTCAAATAGCTTATTTGTGACTGTTTAAGATAACATTTTTACAATTGTTTTGATTTGTATGTAAAGGAGGCGCATTAGATAGAAATAGACTATATAATTATAAATTAATAGTTAATTTACGGTTGTGGGTTCGATTCTTACTTGGGAGAATGCGTTATTTTAATTTTCTTATGCTGGTAAATACTCAAAGCGTTACATTGAGTTCTGTCACTAAACACGCAATGTCTCGAATATTGTTCGGAGTAAGTGAATGAAGGGAACGGAGTGTTTTAATACTACATTCCCTCTGCCTGCGGGACCCTGCTACGCTAACTTTCTCTTTTACGTTGTAGGCTACAACGAGCAGCTGGGAAGAATAATATTTTCTATTAGACAAATAGCTTAAACAGAATACACGTGAAGATAAAATATTTGTAAAAAAAAATTTGTAAACTAGCAATAAGGTTTTTCAAATTTTCAAAAAAGTGGTAACGGAATGTTTTAACACTACGTTTTCTTTTTCTAGGGTAGGCAGACTGTCAGCAAGGCACAGCGTGAAACTGTAAAAAAACGTATTTATATAACGTATCTAACTACAGCTGATTTGGTTTATACGCCAACAAAAGGAAAACCGACCAAATATATTCATTGTTTTGGTTCAAATATCCCAATATAATTAAATATGTAACTCTGTGAATGTCGTGTTCAATTGCGAATACATATATTGAAGCGCACTGCAATTAAAGGTTTACGTTCCAATGACTGAATGGAAAACTAAATGTTGATTTAACGTCAATCTAATTTTATAAATTAAATTCTTGATGATGTTATAAAATTAGAAGTTATTTATGTGGGTAATAATTAATTAATTGTCAAAATTATCTATCTAAATCAGTGGTTCCCAACCAGTGGTCCGCGGACCACCAGTGGTCCGCAGAAGCCTAAATATGGTCCGCGAACGATTTTAATTTTGTGACTGGGGATGGTGAGGCGAAGTTTCTGTTTAATTATCACTTGCAATGATTGTTGGTCTTATTATCGAAAAAATATAACTATAATTTATGATTTCCTTCCTTCGAGTAGTTCGTTAATATGTTAATAACGATTTAACTAATGACGCTAGACGTGACGCAGATACACAATAGGGTGACAGTAAACGCAGCAGGTGGCGGGTTCGACTCCCACTCGGGGAAATTAAATATTTCATATCTCCATTTCTTTACCCTGGTGTCGAGGCGATGAGTTCTGCCACTCGACACACAATGCCTCCAGCACTTAACGGAAAGTGAGTGTCTTAATACTAGGCTCCCTATCCTGCTAATTGTGTATAGGGTCAGAGCGTGAAATAGCAAAAAATATCCTACTTAACCAGCACGTACAACGTCGATACCATCAACACTTATATAAAGTACAACTACTATTTTAGTACAAATCACATTTTTACGATAGCATCTTAGCAATAAAGTGAGAGGCGAGAGCGAGTATTAAAGTAGGTACCTACACTACAGTCGTAACATGCTATTTCTGAAATAACTGAGATTTACAACGTACATACGCCTCATATAAACAACGAACGTGGTCACTGTGGACAATTCCAAAGATTTATCTGGACGTAGTATGGCAGTTGTTATACGTGACGTCGAAGGTGGTTTATATATTGATATGCTTAAAAGATGGTGTAAGAATATGAGACCAGTAGTGGCGCAGGGGCAACGCGACTGGTTGTAGGTTCGATCCCGTCTCGATGAAATAAAATATTTATTTACTTTTATATTTTCATTTCTTCGCTCTAGTGTCGAGGCAAAGCGCGGCAATGACTCCGCCACTCAACACGCAATGCCTCGAAACAATATTAGGTTCACTCTGCCTACCCTGGCGTGTGCGGGATACAGCGTGAAGCTGGTTTTTTTTTGTTAAGACTATGATAAAAAATATTACATACTAAATTCCATATGGATAGAAAACATGAAAAGGAAGAAAAAGTTTTCACAAACAATTCTTTAACATAGTAACAAACTTATAAAAAAAAGTATTCACCCGGAAAATTTGTTCAATTTTTATCTAGTTTACAATTTTCCTTCTGCTTTATATGATGTCAATATGATGTGTAAATCAACTTTCTTTTACAAAATCTTTAAGTAGATGTAATATTCTACAATTCAATGCACGTGAAGATGTCTAGTGTACAAGTGCTTCATATTTCACCGACACTCGCACGTCTGTTAGAAAATTGCTTTAAGAGATACTAGTTGTAAAATATAGCTTTTCATTTTAACTTTAAATATCTATAACAGTGGTTCCCAACCAGTGGTCCACAGAAGAATAAATATGGTCCGCGAACGACTTTAATTTTATGACTGGGGATGGTGAGGCGAAGTTTCTGTTTAATTATCACAGTTAATTTTTATTATACCAACATGCATAGTGGTCCGTGCAGAATGATATAAAAGTGGTCCTTGATCAAGAAAAGGTTGGGAGCCCCTGATCTATAGTGAGTATGCGCATATAATTATTATATGATAGACTCTCTTAGGAAATAAAAAAAGACTGCTCTAAATTTTGGAAACCTAATTTTCTATTATGTAAGTAGAAAAAAAATATATAAAAAAAAAAAATATTTTTCTTTTTAGCTTCACGCTATCCCATAGATGTTATACGGCGGGGACCTGCGAACTTCCAAATATGGATTAAAATATTAAATATTTAATTTACTCGAAATCGGAATCGAACTCACAACCTGTGTCAATTATAGTTGTGCCCCTGCGTCATGATTGGCTTCAAAAAATAGCTTATTGTTATCAAAACACAGATGTTATTTCCGCAAAAAATATAAAAACAAATTCACCAATATACAGAACGTCATCGCTTTTTATACTATTATAACGTAAAACGTTATAAATCAAATTAAAAATAAATAAAAACATATTAAGATAACATCGCTAGTAAAATAACTTTAAGAACAATTCTAATACACCTAATATTTCATCAACTTAATATTGAAGACGTGCTTAGTCCCTGAAAATCGAAATTGATTGGCGCTGCGTCTTTGACAAAGTGACACAAACTGGCGAGTAATTCCTCCTCATTAGATGAGACGAAAATTTAACGTAAATAAATGGTAAATTCTCAAAACAAAAATGTTATATTATAAAAAATAAATAAAGTGAAAGTAACAGCAGAACGCTTATTTCTTTACATTTGGTACCGTCAGTCAATATATTTCTGGTTTGGTTTTCCGTACAATTTTTCTATTAACAAAGGAAAGACAAACATTTTTCTTCAAATACACGTCCGAACGAGAAGTGAACTCACAACTATCACTCACACTGTCTAAACTTACCAACTCCGCCATAACGGCCTTCAAAATCACATTTATTACTGTCATTTTGTATATAAAAGTAGGCTCATATAATAATATTCCAATAACGGCACTAGCACATGGTCCCACATAAATGTAACACCAACACTAACATGTCATATCTTCTTCGCCGCAGTTTCCGTATATTTGGAACATAGTGCCTTCTAATGTGCATGTTCGTATCATTTAATGCATTTATGTATATAATATTTTGTCTGATTGCTGTTTTGGTATTTTAGAGTATATTTGATATTACACCAAATAAAGGTTTATGAAGGAAAACTGAGCAATAAGAGAGGTAGGGGGAGACCACGGTTGATCTTCGAAATAACAGTATCAAACAGATACTGGAGGAGGGTCACGTAAAAAGTATGAGGACCCCCCGACAGGTATGTATGAAGAACTTGATGACAATGGACGAAGCGGAAGAGGCGCCTGCCTATAAAGCGACTGTAGCATTTGGTACTTTATTCTCTTTGACCACTCTGCTAGGAATACAGCCTGAAGCTTAGTTAAGTTAAAAAATATTTTATTATTATAGATATTTTTACATTATGTTAAAGGGAACATTGTTTTAAGACCCTCTGATCCCCACTTTCTGACCAATTTACAAACCATAATGTGTTGAGTGGTGGAACTCAACACCGCACTTTTTCTACCATAGCTTTTTTCTCAGCTTATGATAATTGTAAATTAAAGCGTTTCTTAAATTAATAATCTTTTTGTTTCTTATTTTACTCACAATTACATACTACACATTAGGAAGTAATTTAAAAGCGAAGCTAAAAAAATATATAGGTACGTAAGACTAGTCTACATTTCGTGGGTAGAATAAGTAATTCTTTATATATGTAAATAAAAAAAACCTGATTTTCACACTTATATCTTGATTTGATTAATATTAGATCTAAATTCAAATGGAAATGCTAATATAAAATGAATCATTTCCTCGAGTATGAATCAAACCCACAACCAGTTGCGTTTACATTCACACGCTTGTACCCATGCTCCACGACTGCCTTATTATTATTTTTTTTGCTTTCAATAATTCATAAAATATCCGTTTAGAGTAAACTAGTATCTTAAAATAAAGCTTTAGGATCATTTTAAATTCTGGACCAGCGCTGAGTTAAATGCGCGTCCAACTCTTAACTTTGGGCCACGGTGGATAAAATTTTAGTATACATTTAAAGTAACGCGGTATGAATAATGTATATATAAATGGAAAATATTATGAACGGACAGTATTAAATATGTTAGTTATATAGTCAATTTTGCCTGATTTTAGACGAGAAAATGGTGATCGATATTATCTTTGTCTTCATATAAGATTCTATATTTTAAAATCCTAAACTAAAAATTTAGTCTTACAGTTATATTACACCTTACTAACGTCATTGATATGATTATTTTTTTTATTTTTTTCTTGTTTCGCACAGATTCATTTTATTGATAATAAATACACAATAAAATGTAAATAAATAAAATTACAGAAATAAGAAACAACTTATATACTCTCAGCTCCCTCCACCACTCACTATACAATGTTTTTGAAATGGACGAGAAGTCAAAAATGCACTGACGTGTCAACTTTGGTAGTTATCTAAGGGGTAACAAACACAATCAATAAGAATTGAACCCACAATATCTTTCCTAGCCTAGATTCTAGACTTAGATATATTTTTGAAATAGTTTTTTTAGGTTCACGCCGAGGCACTCCGTTTCCCTACTTTCCGCCGACTTCTTGAGGCATTGCGTGTTGGGTGGCATTTGCTTCGTTACCAGTACACTGTATCCCACATTCCCCCAAGTGGGTATTAAACTCACAACAGTAGAGCTTAACCGTATCCTTGTGACCCTACCCCAAAATATTTCAATATATACCACAAAATTTTCTCCCTGCCAATTAAAACTTGCCCTGCTACATTTTAGATTTCACGAAATCTTCTCACCATCATCATTAGAGAACTCTAATTTATCACATCTCGATCTCAAAATTCGAAACAACAACCGATGAGAACTCCAATAAGCCGTATTAATTATATATCATTTGCGACGAGTGTTGTTACAAGTTATATCGAATATATAATTTGTAGAAGACAAATTGACGTTCTGATTATAAATTTTGTAGAAAACCATTGCCAAACTTTAAAAAAAATATTATATTTGTATAACGTAAGCGTATTTGAATTTCATATTATAACAGCTTCGAGCTGTATTAAATATATTATAAATATAATTTATAATATATAAATCAGCTTCACACTGTATCCCGCACACAGCAGGGTAGGCAGAGGAAACCTAGTGTTAAGACACTGCGTTTCCCACTTTCTGCCGAATTCTGGAGGCATTGCGTGTGGAGTGGCAGAACTCAACGCCGCGCTTAACTTCGACACCAGTGCGAAGAAATGGAAATATAAATTTAAGTAAATATTTCATCTCCTCGAGTGGAGATCGAACCCACAACCAGTCGGTTTTACAGTCACACTTCGTGCCGCTGCGCCACGACCGGCCTCAATGTAACAAGTTTATTATTATTAACTTTCTTCACTTAATACGTCCATAATATTTTTGATTAAAAAGCTTTCTTTCTATTAATATCACAAAATTTCGGAGAAAAATGAAATCAAAATAAAGAGTACTTTGCTTAACCTGATCAATAAGTAACAAAAAAACATAGTAGCCCAAAAACAGTTATTTTATCAAGTAGAAATCAACCATCGCAAATAAAGTAAAATAATATCATATTTCTAATGCAATATTGTAAAAAACTATTAAAGTCCCAGTCTTTTGTTACATTAATATAATTTTAATTTAATTCTTGGACAAAGCTTTACCCTTTAGTATTAATCTTTTCGAATTCGTGAACATGGAAAATTGAATGTTTACATGAGCACTCGATTAACTTTTGTGTTGTATTTCAAAGACCAAAGAACAGGCACAAAGCAAATGTATGTTGTATTTATTGTAATGACGAAGAGTTTAAGAATGAAGAACAGTTTAATATATTTAATATTTCAGGCAGGGAACTCAACACCGCGCTTTTCCTAGATACTAGAGTGAAGAAATCAAAATATTATTTTTTTAATTTCCTCGAGTAGGAATCGAATCCACAACCTATCGCAGTCACACTTTGTGCCCCTGCGCCACGACTACAGACAGACCTTTTTAACCACACACCACGATTGTGGTTTCTATCAAACTAATTTAAATTCATATCATACGACTCAGAGACCTAGCAATTAAATATGGGAATTATTCCCCATTAAAAGGTATATTGAATTAATGGAGAGCCGAAGTGTCCTAATGGAAACGGAGTGTCTTTAATTTCCTAGGTTTCCTCTGTCTACATAATTCTACGCAGAATAGAACGTGAAACTAAAAAACTATATTGTGTACATACGAGTGTCTTATGTCGACACGTAGTTCTATCTACCTACTCCGCTTTGCGAGATAATGCGTGATGCTAAATGCGTGCGACTTCGTTTTCATACGGCGTAATTTATCGCATTTTGCGTTACAGAATAATTAAACATGTTTTCCCCCGAATAAAAAATGAAGCTACAATCATCGCGATTATAATCAGACGTCTCACTGCGTCACAATAGTCTACCATAAATTGTTTATCTACTTACATACTATTAGTATAAAAGAATATTCTTTTTCTTGTACTTAGCTCATTTATTTGAATTAAAATAATAATGACATGATTTTCCTTCTCAATTTCACATAGAAAAGGCTTTTCAACGAATTTCACTTCGAAAACCAAATGTAGATTGACAAACGGTTGCTTCAGCATTGTGTTTTTTGCCTTATCATTTTTTTGAGGACAAGTCGATTATATTTTTTGAGGTCAAGAGGTATTGTTTAAGGGGTACGATTTTGTCTAACAAGTAAGAGGGGAATGTGTCTTAGCTCTAGGTCCAACTCTACCTTTATATATGCGAGATAGGCCTACCAAATATTTTTTTTATTAAGTAATCTACACTCAAATGCCATTTTTTTATATATGTATCTTTTTATTCATGGAAGATATGACAGAGACTCATACTGTATAACACCGTCCTCCACTAAAACAGAGAGTTTTAGTTACATTCTGTCAACGAAAACTAAAATATATTTTTAACTTTTCCAACTCCGAATCGAATCCATAAATATCATATATATAGAGCATATATATAGAGTTCATGAGAAATTTTCCACAGGGTATAATAATTACTAATAATCCAAAAACTACTCAACCGATTATCATTAAACTTTGTACACATATTTTTAGAACTATAAGACAGTAGATAGAAAACTATTTATTAAAAAAAAATATTTATAAAAACGAAACCGCGTTTGAGTCTCTAGTATATAATATTTTATTCCATGCAATTTTCTAAATATTTACACAAAAAATTAAAATATAATTAAAATCAATAACAATATGTCCAACAATAAATGGTGTAAAAACAATTGTTTAGTCTTAAAGAAGTAGAAATAAAATAAGTTATTTCTGAGTACAAAGGCGCGTCTGTCTCATTAAGATTAACGAAGATTTATTCGGTCGTATGTCTTATTTCAACCACGAGCTAACTATATATTCTTTGTAATATGTTAATAGATACGTAAAACATATATGCTATGTCAAGGCTATCGTGCTGGCGCAGGGCTACGAGCGTGCGACCGTAAACGTGACGGTTGTGAGTTCGATTCCCACTCGGGAGATCGTAATATTATTATTAATATTTTAATTACCTCACTCTGGTAACACTCGGGAAACTGCGCAAAGCTAAAAAAGACCGCAGTATATCAGACTTATATTTCCATTTCTTCGCTATGGTGTCGAGGTTAAGCGCGGCGTTGAGTTCTGCCACTCAACACGCAATGCCTCCAGAATTCGGCAGAAAGTGAGGAACGGAGTGTCTTAACACTAGGTTCCCTCTGCCTACCCTGCTGTGTGCGGGATACAGCGTGAAGCTAATTTTTTTTTATATCAGCGTCGGTCTATAAACATGATGGCTTTATGTTAGATCCATACTCGAGGCGATGAGTTATTTTTATGTTCTGGCAAAGCGAAATGAGTAGAGAGTGAAGTACTATTATTATATATAAATATAATCCATGCCTATATTATAAATTCGAAAGTAACTCTGTCTGTCTGTCTGTCTGTCTGTTACGCAATCAGGGCCAAACCGCTAATTCAATTGTGATAAAATACTCATAAAGAGATACTTGAGGGTCTTTGGATGAACATAGGTTACTTTTTTTTCTTATATTTGTAATCGATATATACTAATATTTTAAAATATTTTTTAGATTGACAGGCAATTTATTCCGCCATGTTAATAACAACCGACCGTTGCTAAGCAACGGTTTACAAAGTTTGTTTGTTGTAAGAAAACGTCACCCAAAATGAGCTTAACGCATACATGGCGTGCGCTGACTCAACCTTATGAGATACATAAAAACAATGTTTTACAAAAATATTGTTGTTTAATGTTTAAAAAAGTCCGCGATACATATACCATGTTTATATCTGAAGGTTGAGCAAAAGTAACCATTTTAATTAATTTACTTTATATTTATCGGGTTTTTGTTGTACTTATGTATTTTCTATAATTTGATATTGATCCTTATGAAAATGAATATAATAGTCACTTTTAGCATTTCATCTAGACTGAAATTATAGTTAACTGTATAACTGTGATAGTTTTGTAAATTTTCATACATTTTCGAACTACTGTTATTTTTTATGTAATTATTTGCTGTTTATAATTAATTTATACTTTTCTTTGATCCTTCGCTTATTCGAGTAGTAGATTAGTTAGATTTTCATAAATTTCTTGGTGTGGTGTAAGTTGCCTGCGCGGCGTCGGCATAGTATTATTTAAGTATTTATTATTTAAGGACAGAATTGTTGGTTATTTCATCTCAGTTGGTTATCTATACCGTTGTTATACACTTAATAAATTAGAGTTTCAGTTTTTTGGGATTTTATTTGATATTGCTCGCAAAATTTATCATATTTAATGTAGAAAGGACTTTAGTTATTTCATATAGTAACTATGTACGCGCGCAAGAAAAACGCGTAAAAAGATTTTTCCCGGGTAAATCAGTAAAATCGATCACTGAAAGTCCAATAAAAATCAGTTCAGTTATTCTGGACATTAGCTCGGAGAAATAGAAAGACAGACAGAGACAAAAAATATAATATTTTTTTATTGTATTTGAGTATTATGTAAATAGCCACATGCACTTGCTAAAACATAGCACAACACACTTAATTTTAATTCTTTTAAATATTTATTTCACTTTGATGATATTATATGTAGCTGGTTTTGTTTAGTTTTTTTATTAATATGATTACGTTTACTTATAATTTTTTCATTTAAATTTCATTTCATAAATATATCTAATAAGCATTCGTATAGTTCAAGCAGACGAAGCCGCGTCCGGGTCCGCTAGTAATATTATAAAAAACATACACGAAAAGCGAATTTAAAATAGAACTTCATAAATTTCTTGTTAATTGCAAACTTTAAATTTATATTTTTTTACTTTAATAAAAATGACAAAAAAGTTAGAGAACTTTGTTATCTGAATAATAATTAAGGAGTCCAGTTGAAGCTTTTTTAAAGTTATTTTTTTTTCTTTTAGTATACAAGAAGTTTGGTACTAGTTAATTACTGAAACTCCCACGGTATTCGAGGAAACTACAATTCGGCACGACGACTTGTGTAATTTCTAAACGATAACAACTGTTGTTGTCAAAATATAGGAAGAAACATTTTTACTTATATTATAATTTAGCAAGGAGTTTCATCAATTCAAGCATTGAATAAATAACAATATCAAGGATCAGTTAATTAAAGGAATTGATCACATATTCATAATATTATTAATTATTGGTTTTCTCCTCTTTCTCAGCTCCACGCTGTATTCCGTACACAGCAGTAGAGGCAGAGGGAGCAGAAGACAATATTAAATATTTAATTTCCTCTAGACGGAATCAAACCCACAACCTGTCGCGTTTACATTCACATGCTTGTGTCTCTGCGCCACGATTGGACTCAACTTTCTTACCGGTTTTGGACTGGCTCTTCTTTGTTAAGCAGTTTAGAGAAAATTGAGATAATTAATTCCACCGAGCGGGAATCGAATCCATAAACGTCGTGTTCAAAGTCACCACGGCCTCTATGTAATATATCCATCTATACGATTTACATCAAGAAACTAATTATCATTCACGTCGTAACTCGTAGCTTTCAGATCTCGTGAATATTCAAACAGATAAATGGTTCGTGCAACTATGATGTTATGTGCTTTATAGATTTTTGTTTTGGAAATAAATTACATATAATATAATGCTATCCACATTATATGTTATTTATTTATTTTATTTAACACTTTATTACACCAACAAGAACAATTACAAAAGAACAAAAACAATCACACAGAAAAACATTGGTGTAAGGGCGGCCTTATCACCGCAGGTGATCTCTTCCAGGCAACCCCTACAGTAAAAAGATCATAGAACACAGGATTTTAGGTTGGTGTACAAATGAACTAATTATCTATAATAGACTTACTTAAAAGTTACATGCTATATGTTACATAATAATTTACTTATATAGGTATATAATAAATACATAAGAAAAAAAAATAATAAATAATTAAAATATAAACTTACATAAACGATAATTACATACATACAAGTAAATATTATAGAGAAAGGAAATAGTTTTTGACGCGAGGCTTAAATATGCTAACAGACTTAGCCGCTCGTATATCACGCGGAAGCGCATTCCAAAGTACAGCAGCTTTACCGGTAAAGGAGTCTCCGTGTGTTTGAGTGCGGCTAATTGGTAATTTTAATCTATTATCGCTGAGTGATCTGAGATTGAGAGAATAGTTAGAGCCGAGGAAACTAAACCTAGTTTTGAGGTACTCTGGGGTGTAGGGATGGAACAGGATGGATGTTATGTTATATTATTTAAATAACATAATAACATACGAAATTTATTCAGTACAGAGGCCAATTGTTGTAATTGTAAACGCGACAGGTTGTGGGTTCGATTCCCAATTGAGAATGAAATATTTTTTTTTTCTTCGCTACATTGTCGAGGCAAAGTGCGGCGTCTGTCATTCGGATGAGTTCTGTCATTTAACACGCAATGTCTCCAGATATTGACGGAAAATGAGAAGCGGAGTGTCTTAACACTGGGCTCCCTCTGACTACCCTGCTACATGCAGGATACAGCGTGAAGTGACTAAGGTAAAATATATATATATAAAACTGGTTTTATTTCCCTGCTCCCGTAACACAAAGCGTAGCGTAGGTGGACAGCGCAGAACGGAGAGTCTTGACACTAGATCCTCTTTGCCGAAAGTTTTAATCACAACGAGTGGTATATGGAAGTAGCATAGCATTAAAAAAAATAGCATAGTCCACGCAAATGAAGTTAACTATTAAATAAAATAAATATATTTGTTTAGCTTCACGCTTTATCCCACAAACAGAGTGAACCTGGTAAGCTTCACGCTGTATCCCGCACACAGCAGGGTAGGTAGAGGAAACCTAGTGTTAAGACACTCCGTTCCCCACTTTCTGCCGAATGCTGGAGGCATTGCGTGTTGAGTGGCAGAACTCAACGCCGCGCTTAACCTCGGCACCAGAGCGAAGAAATGGAAATATAAATTTAAGTAAATATTTCATCTCCTCGAGTGGGGATCGAACCCACAACCAGTCGGTTTTACAGTCACACCTCATGCCACTGCACCACGACTGGCCTCAAAAAAAATCGAAATTATATTTTTGCTAATATGCCATTACAATTTTGTTGCACATACTGGTTACTTCTCTTTCTATATTTTTACATTTACAGTGAACGTATCAAACAAGTTACAAGTAAAAATAGAAATAAACTTTTAAAAAATGCTTAAGCACTTGCTTTCTACTGTAAAAGCTCTTGACCTTTTTTAATGTCCCTCGAGTAAGAACCTAACGTCATGAAAGGTTGTGTCTGAAATTGATGTGGATGTAAGCGTTATTTATGAAATATATGTAAAATTTGTATTTATTATTACAAGGAGGAATATACCTATGTACAAATGATAATATGTACCTATACACATATGTTTTTCTAATTTTAATAATCAAAATAGCTGTTTTTTTATCAAACGCACATAAGACTGTCGTGGACATCATGTCTGACTGTTAACGTTGTGGTTTCGACTCCCACTCAGAGAAATGAGTTATTTTCATTTCCTCTCTATGGCGCCACAACAACGCTCGGTATTGTGTTACGCCATTCAACACGCAGCGTCTCGAAAATGCGCGAAAAATTGATAATGGTAGATAAAGAGAAATCAGTGTTACGACACTCCGTCGTCTAATTCACGGTCATTTTAAAACAATCACAATGAATCGAAAAATTATATAATAAAATGAAAATCCCGTAAGTAGGAATCGATGTCGCGACCACCTCTATATCCAGATATCTGTAGCTATCTCCACACAAATATATATAAATTTTATGTCTTTTAATATTATATGTATGTAGAGTTAGAATGAAGCGCTGCAATGAATGTATCGTCCCTCGACGCTCGTTACTTCCACGCGCAGAGCGTGTTGTGAGTCACGTACTCGTACTGTTCTGCAAGTCTCATGCACGTTTTCCTTGGTTATATATTTCCACCCTTAAACGATAAAAATATAAATCAGGTGAATATCTGTGATTTTAAAATAAAAGAGTTTGTTAAAGTTATAATATCATTAAAATATGCGTAAATATTATATACTAAAAACATATACTACATATTAGTTTTCCAGTTTCATGCGGTATCCCACATGTAGCAGGGTAGGCAAAGAGATCTTAGTGTTAAGATTCCGCTGAATTTTGGAGGCATTGCGTGTTGAGTGACAGAACCCAATACCGCGTTTCGCCTCGACACCAGAGCGAAGAAATGAAAATATTAAATATTTCATTTCCTCGAATGGGAGTCGAACCCACAATCTGTGTATTAATTTTTTATCTTCTTTAAACAGTACAAAACAAAGTATCGTTGCGTGTTTAAATGTTCCAAACTACGATCCGTATAATATCTTAATCTTTTTATTTAACAGCATTAAAATAATGCGGTTTTCACTAATAAATATATTGATTCAAGGAGATTTTTATGTATAAAATATGCATATTATATAATACTACCTAAACTTGGTAATATAAAAAATATAATATTGTAGTATATTTTTGTGTACTTAGAACTAATAAAGGGAAGCCGCAAGCAAAAAAATCTTATCTTATATTATGTTTAACCTGTAGGTATTTATATAGGTATGTATTTATACTTAAGTAGACTACCTTCTTTTATTTATTTTTATTTATCTATTACAATTTTCATTTTCACAATCTGATGTACTACGTACAAAATTAGCTAAGGCATTGTATTTTGCTTAATAAAATCCAATTCTCATATTTCAAAATGGGGAAGACCCTAGTTACTTCCAATTATAATTATAGCTAATTCATAAATACGTAAGTTCACTGAACCACCCACTCACCACTTAATCATTTCCTTAACTGAATGAATTATCTTTGTTAATTACCTTTCCAGGAAACCGACAGAGTTGCGAGAAAATCATTTTATTACCTGTACATGTAAAAATTTTTTTTTATAGGTTTACGCTTTTTCCCACAAATAGGACGATGGCAGAGACAACTTGGGTGCCTAGTGTAAGACACTCCGTTTCCATTAAAACATTTCATTCCCCTACTTTCTATATATATATAGAAATGTATATGTGTATTTAATATGTACACAAAAGTAATTTTATATTGACATTAATCAATTAAAATATATTTAATATATATTTGGCGCAGTCAGCATAAAATATTATAATTAATATCTAAAATCTAATCTAAATAAACAACTCCACATGTTCTCCTTCCTGCTCCGTCACTCGGAAGTTAGGTTTTCTAAAGCTTTGCGCGTTGGTCACTCGGGAAGAAAATGATTAAAATTAAGAATAATCCTGAAATCACATCTGTCTAACTGTCTACGGTTAACTTTATGGCGGCCACGACTCGTCGACCGTACTAAACGTATATTGTACCCTCACAACTCTGAGGAGCCACGTGAATGCAATCTATCAAAACAAAGCATGAGTCACGACCGCAAATTTGTTATGGGATATATTTTTATTATATTTTACAAAATACGTACGTCTGTGAAAACTAGTTATATAGGACTGATGTTAGTTTAGACATTGATTGAAAAGGTACCCGGTATACATTATTCTAGGATAAATATTGCTATAATTTTTATAATATATCTGTACATAGTATAAAACAACATCGATTTTCAGCTTTTGAAATACGGGACTGATATGAGTATAGATTTCATATTAGTAAAATATATAAACCTGTAAGTACTGACGTGCGGTCTGAGAGGCCTCGGCAGGTACTGGATTTCTTAGTTTATCCCTTTCCCCGTAAAATAGAGATCCACGATTGTAAGTAGCTGCATGGTCAGTCCCTACATTGACATCAGAACAGGCAGTGTTCCTTACAGACATCGTTACGCGCGTATTTCGTGTTTTGAAATTCCTGCGCAGCCTCTAAGACATCGCGTCAGTACTTACGTTACTTTTACGTTTTATTTGTCTTATTTTTATTGTAAACTGTTATTTTAACATGTATTATAAACTATGGATACACTAGGAATTACCGGTAGTAAACAATACAGTTGTGACAAATTTACAGTCATTAAAGATATCTCGGATAATTATTAATACATTGAGTCCAAAAGCGAGTTGTTTGAGACCTGTCTTGTGTCTACAGATTCCAGCGGATCAAAGTTGGACAACGTTGGTAAATATGGAAAAACAAACTGATAGAGGTTATTTAAAAAAACAGCTCGCAGTTCGTATACAAAGCGAAGGTTTTTATATTCTAAGGTTGTCCTGTGAACTTAAAATGAGTTTGCCAGGAGTACTTGGTTCTGATAAACCAGAAACAGGTGAAAATAAAGCTGAAGAAGTCAAGTCAATCAGACTGTTCATGCAAAAACTGACTGTTGTTTACAGTACGCGAAAAAAGTTTTAAGATATTAAGGTGGGGCACAAACGTGTAACTAGAAATGCCACACGTTTCAATTCACTCAACACGATATATTTCCAGAATTCGGCGAAAGCAGAGTGTCGTAATACTAGGTTCCCTCTGCCTGAGGCCCTGAGATATACAGTATACAATGTGAAGCTGAAAAGAAATATAACTCAAGAGTTTACCATGTTAACCATTATTTATGTTAAAACCAGCTTCTTTTCTGACGTGATTTCTAAGCGTCATGTTGGCGACGACAACGAGGCGTTCGTGCCGTAGTTGATCTATATAAAAACAATGTATAAAGGCCAATGAAATATACAAAGTTTATTTATATAATTTATCCATACGGCATAGTATACACATAATAAACAAAGGATCATATTTTCCACATTTAGTATTGAACTTGTAAAAAAATAATAAGAGTCAAGTACATTAAAAAGATCAATGGAAAAAAATACAATTTTGTTTTTAGTATTTTTATTGTATTTTAAGTATACCATTATTATATATTTTACAAATTTCTGGAAAATATCAATGACAAGAACTTTACTGAGCAAAGTCTTCCTTTCAGAAAGGAATCCTTGTATAAAAGAGAACTCTTATACCGTTTTGAGGACAGAACAAAAGATCTTTCAGATGTCAATGGGTCCCTTAATTTAGGTTATTGTGGCATTAAAATTACAATTCTCAGGTGTTACCAAAAGTCTTTAAGTTAGGCTTTATGTTCATAATTCTAATTATTATAATGTCCTTAAGGAAAAATAGGATAGACGTGGCGCAGGGTTACAAGCGTGTGACTGTAAATGACACATGTCGTGAGTTCGATTTTCACTCAGGCAAATTAAATATTTTATTTCTTCTCTGGTGTCGAGGCAAAGAACGGCGTTGAGTTCCGCCACGATGACTCCAGAGGAAAATGAGGGGCGGAGTGTTTTAACACTAGGCTCCCGCTGTCTGCCCTGCTACATGCTCCTGTACGTACAGCTAAATCTAAAAAAAAAGATTTTTTATTATTTGTTTTTTGTTTTACTTCGTGCGGTACCTAACACTGTAGCCGGAGAGAACGGGGCCAAACATTACAGTCTCCACTCTCTGCATACTTCTATCACCTGGTCCTTTGTCATCAATCTTTTCATATTTTGGTCCTCATTCTTTTTACATTGTCATGCATTTGTTATTATACTATTATCAGTTTACTGTGCTTTTTTTTGTTCAGTTTTTGTTGATATAACTAATATCTATATATAACTAATAACTATATCTATATATTTATATTCTTCATGAGTTTCTCTAATATAAGAATTATTTAACTGAGCTAAAAATTTACTATTAGTAGCTATTTAGTAATATGCTATGTATGCACATCAAAACTACTTAACATAGTAGTAGTAAAAGCAATCTTATGATACTTTATTCGAACATGTTCGACTCTTTTTTCTAATAGGTAGGTTTTTTTAAAATATTTATTACGATATTTTTAAGATATTTCTTCAAAATATAATAAGACTTGATATTTGTAACTAATTATTATTACAATTTTAACCTACATAAGTAATAGTCAAGCCTGAAAGTGGTGCAGGGGCGCAAGCATGCAACTGTAAGCGTGATTAGTTCTAGATTCAATTCCTAGTTCAGTGAAATTAAATATTAAATATATTCATTTTCTAGCTCTGCTAACGAGGGAAAGCGTTAAGTTTCACTACTCAACACGCAATGCCTCCAACATTCGGCCGAGAATGGGCAACGGAAGTGTATTAATGGAAACGGAGTGCCTTAACACTAGGTACCCAGGTTCTCTCTGCCTTCCCTGCTATGTGGGAAATACAGCGTGACTCTAAACAAATCGTAATAGTAAGAACAAAGCGCAACAGCGGGTCATCACTAAGCGTCTCTACTAAGCGTCTCAAAATCCGGCGAAAAGCAAAGCCAATCGACACTAGCTTCTTATTGTTAAATTCTAAAGTCTTGTAAATATCTAAAGTAATACAACATTAATATATCATAGGTGTTACAAAAATTTATGAATTTGATCTCCTTTAAATAAGTTTTCAGTCTAACATGACTAAGATGAGCCCTCTAGACACAGATTTATTGATATCTCGGCAAGCTTTACCGTACAAGTGATTCATGGCAGCTGAGCGAAGCTCAAGCCTTTAGTATATTAATTTCCTTTCAAGTTAGTTTAAAAATAGAAATAAATAATAAAAACTTAAATATCTTAACATTTTTACTTTATGGCTTTCTCTATCTATTTTACACAGAAAACAGAAAATGATTTTTTTTTAATTTATTTTTACTAGTTATTGTTGATTATGATCAATCGTAGTGCAGGAGTACAAGCGTGAGATTGTAAATGCGATAGGTTGTAAATTCGAATTCCACTCAAGGAAATTAAATATTCAATATTTTCATTTCCTCTCTATATTATCAAGGCAAAGAGCGGAATTGAGTTCCGTCATGCAACACGCAACGCCTCCAAAACTATGACGAATATACGTATAGGTGAAAAATGACAACTGAAGACTATAAATAAATGCTTAGAAAATTAAATATTTATTTTCGACAAAGACTAAGAATGAAAATATAAATGTAAATAAATATTTCATCTCCTCGAGTGGGGATCGAACCCAAAACCTCATTTAAAAAAATATATGTTAATTAAAATATCTAATCTTGTTAAATTATTAACATTAAATTGAAACCACGTCAGAATTAGAAACTCAGTTTACTTTGACATTCGTAAAACGGTCCCTGTCTATCGAAAAGTTTGCGTCCGAAACTGTCATTTACAGTTGAAATCTAGTCAATTTCAGGACGAACGATTTCATGAAAAAAATATACGAAAAAGCTTTGAAACTCACAAATACTACCAATTGTTTTTATTTACTTTGCACCACAATAATATTTTTTTTTAGATTCACATTGTATCCCGCAAATAGTAGAATAGGCAGAAGGAACCTAATGTCAAAAGAATACGTTCAAATGAAGACACTTCCATTCTCCACTTTCCTTACATTTTTTGGGTCATTGTGCGTTAAGTGGCGAAATCCAACGCCGCACTTTTTTTCGTTACCAGAGCAAGGAAAATTAAAATATTATTTGGAATCGAACCCGATTACAGTGGCGTCAGTCTGCGCCACGACGACCTCAACAATATCATTTAAAGATATTTAAGAAAATATATTTATTTATATTTCGGATTGGTAGGTCATTGTGGCGTAACGACGAATGTGGATACAATTCCCACTTGAGGAAATGTATAACTTTAATTTAATAAGGCAAAGCGTGGCGTTGAGCTCTGCCACTGTAACTCTAGTGTCTCGAAAGTAAGGCAAAAAATGAGGAACAGGGTTTCTTAACACTAGATTCCTTCTACCCATTTAAGCTACAAAATTGCTATATTTTTCTTATAAAGCTGCTTTAGGTTTTTTTCCGTATAGTTTCTACATTTATCATTATTATAACTAGCTTAATCTTAACAGATTTATCAGTCCGGTCAAAAAATATATATATATATATTGATAACTTCTTAAGCATTTTAAAGTTTATTTCACAAATAATATATATTTGAACTTAATTTATAATATATATATTTTGCTTTACGTTGTATCCCGTATGTAGTAGGGTAACACAGAGTAGGGTACTATGTTAAACCTCTAAAACTTAAAAAGTTATTTCACTTTAATTACTTCGACTATAAAAATATAACGTTTAATAAACTTAATACAATAGGTTCATAGCGTTAAGAACTTATGTCATTCGCAGTTTATAGCGCTTTACCGTTCTTCACCATTTGTTTGCGCTTTTCGAGTTCTCTTGAAGCACATATTAAATCCTGCAGCTTTAGAAAACGTTTTTCTTTTTAACATTTTCTTTGATTTTGAACTATTATATCTGATAGATGTTAAGTGATAGTGTGAGACTGTAAACGCGACAGGTTGTGGATTCAATTCCTACTCAAAAAAAAAAAAATTCCTCGAGTGGGAATGGAACCTACAATCTGTCGCATTTACATTCCTTTGCTTGTGCCCCTGCACCAAGACTGGCCTTAATAAACTATCTAAAAGTTTAATAATAGTTTACACACATCCATGTGTTCCTTCTCGGTCCCGAGAGAAATTAAGACAATTGTATTATAAAAGTAAATGGTCGTTATTAATTTCTTAAACAGTTCTAAAAACATATTATTCTACGACGTGTTTATATGAAATATTAAGTTGTAGCATAAGTCGTCGCACATAACTTTTTTGTTGTGAACTTCAATGACGAAACGAATGGAAAATTTTGATGAAAAATCTGATGATTCGGATTCGGACTAGTCTCGAATTAAAAATATAGTCATTAATTTACAATAATATTTTAAATAATCGTGAGGCTGTTGGCCTACTCGGATAAATGATTATATTTTAGAAATATTTTACGTCCCCGCTCTGGCCGCCAAAATGCGACGTGAGTCCCGCCACTCAACACTCTATATCTCGAAAAATGTGGAAAATGGGAAACGGAGTGTCTTAACACCTAAGTTAGTTCTATCTGCTATGCGGAAAAATACGTGATACTGCTTGTGGAATTTGCTTTTAAACACGCCCGAAATACCCAAAATTAAATATATTGTTAAAATTCTTTGTCAGCTGGAGAAATGAAATCAAAATGTCAAATGCCATGAGAATTGAAACACCGCATCGACCAATGACCCTTTGTTGGACATGACAGGATGTGAGCCAAGACCGGCCGGACCGGAGGAAGGACATATCGCCGTGTGGTAACTCGGAATTATATATTTTATTTGTATATATAAATAAATATATTTGAGAAATATGTATATATATTTCAATCCAATTAGCTTTCATTATTAAGATCAGTTACAGTGTATTTGTTGTTGTTAAGAGGCAATTTATAGGCACTTTTTGTGACGGTGTAATCCTCATGAAGCAGGGTAGACAAAGGAAGCCTAGTGTTAAGATACTCCGCTTTAGTAATACAATACAATATACTTTATTGCACGTAAAATTTACACAAATAATGTACAAAAGAAGTGAAAAACAACATGTACAATAAAGCGGCCTTAAAGCGATCTCTTCCAGGCAACCTTTGGTCGCTGGAGTTGTATAAAAAAAGTGTGGGTGGTGCATTAAATTACAGGAGATTATTTAATAGTAGAAATAAAAATATACATACATATATATACATATATAAAGTATATATAAAGTTTTAAATTTCTGTAAACTTGTGGCATGTCTGATCACAATCGGTAAAGAATTCCATAGTCGGGCACCTTTAATAGTAAAAAAAAAAGTTTAAAGTTAGTCAGAAAAGAGGAAGAGTGAGGAGAAATTTCAAGTAATAGATTTTTCTGGGAACGTAGGGAAAGTGAGTGGACATCATGTAGAAACCTGAATTGTTTCTTCAGATAAGGAGGAGTAGAAGGATTAAACAGAACGGAATAGAGAAGATGAAGAATATGAATATTCCTGCGAAGGCGGATAGGGAGCCACTTGAGCTTATCACGAAATTCTGAAATATGATTATATTTACGTATTCCAAATATAAACCTAATGCAGAGGTTTTGAAGTCGCTCATGTTTATTTAGTTGCCCCTCTTTAATGTCGAGGTAACAAATATCAGCATAATCAAGAATTGGTTATAGGAATGAGTTTGCTAGAGCAATTTTGGTAGGAAGGAAATTGCGCAGCCTACGCAGAGATGCAGAAGCAGCATAAATCTTTTACGTACGCGTACTACGCACTACTACTTATAGTAACTACTTAAACTAAAACTGTATAAGTAACTTTCACCAATACTAGTTCTAAGCACCTATCCCCACTGAGCCACAATACACATAAGACACATTATACAAAGATAAAGTGCACAAAACTCTTTCCCCGTAGTTACAGTGCTCGCGCGCTACGAGTAGGTGCTAGTGGCGATAGCTTAATCCTGTCTCCGCGAATAACCACATTTGTTCCGCCGCGTTCAAAGTAAATGCAACGTTTGTTTCTTTAAACGTTATATGGTGGACGAAAAATTTTAGTTCATTCTTTCAGCTTCAAACTGTATCTCGCATACACCAGAGTACGCAGATGGTAGTTTAATTTTCGCCAAATTTTGTGAATTTCGCAAGGCATTGCGTGTTGAGAGGCGGAATTCGAATTTTTGTTTAAAAAAAATCTTTATAATTTCCTTGTAATTTAAAAAATATTTTCTCGACACGGTTAATATTTTCTTTATTAAACATATATTTATTGCACAAATATATTTTATATAGAATATGATTAACATGTTTTGTACTTAAGCTTTCCATCTCAACGTTGTAAAATAATCGCGTTTCAACCTATAATTTAATATCTGGGGAAAACATTGTAGTCCTTCCATACAATATTATTTTTATTACATTACAGAGCCACTATACATAAAATACGTTTTTTGTAGAAAAAAAAATGTTTGTGTGATAAGATTGCAAATTTTTAGGACCTCGGTAAAGGAAAAAACTTAACTTTTATAAAATCCCTTCGTTGTTTGTCTAATAAGACCATTTGTCTCATGATCACGTGTAGGTGTCAAGCTGAAATTATATATGAAATATACATCAAATAATCAGGTCCCCAATCTGATGTCCCCTTAGCGCATAGAAAAATTTAAGCTTCTAAGTCAACGCAATCAAAAGATACCAGCATTTATGGATCGTTTTTGCTACGTTTTGTATGAAGAACCTCTAGCCTACTAAAAATTATTAACTTTTATAAGTCATTCAGTCTCAACACTAGATTCCCAGGTTCCCTGTTCCTACCCTGCTACAGCGTGGAGCTCAAAAAACAATATACATACATATATATCGATACTAGACCAGCGCGCAGTCAATAACACGGAATTCTCTCCGTACGCAACGGAATCTATCGATGAGTGAATATTTGGAACGAGCGACGGCATTTTGGTATTGCTTACTATATACTCAATATTCATATAGCTATTGGTTTTTCCATTTCCATGGTAGTTATTTTTTATAAAATTTAGCTTTAAATGTATTTTTTTTTTAATTTTTTTTATTTAATGTGTTATTAAAATCAGCTTCACGCCGTATCGTGCACACAGAAGAGTGGGCAAAAGGAACCTAGTGCTAAGACACTCCATCTTACATTTTCCCCTGAATGTGCGTACGTCGACATTGAAACGAGAAATGAAAATATAAATTTTAATAAATATTTCATTTCCTCGAATAGGGATGGAAACCACAACCAGTCGCGCTTACAGTCATACTTGTACCGCGACTGGCCTATGATTATTAAAATATATGATGTACATTGATTTCTCTCTTGTTTACAACATTCATAATACGGTCGTATATTGATAATAAAAAAAACATTCTTCAAAATTGTAATTAAAAACATATTGGGATAGTTTATAGTCTTAGTCACTATTGAGTAGTCTTTGTCATTATGACTACCAAAGAAAAATAATACAAAACAAAATGGACAAACGGACTAACGAACACACGGACATCTCATTTACACTTTTATTATAGTATAGATATCCATCTGTATATTTAGACAAATGATGAAGTAGCGGGCACTGCTAGTTTATATACTAAAATCATTATTTTCCTCTAGTTTGTAACAACAATGAACGTTTTAATATATTGTGTATACATTTAAACTATTGTCAGCGCATAGAGAGAGCATTTTAATTAATTATATTAGTGGCGCCTTAATTACTTTGAACATTTGTCTCACACAACGCTAGAGCCCTTAAAATATGTTCTCGTGAATATGTTAATTTATCGTATTATATTACAAAAATATATACAATTGAGTGTAAAAAAATAATCAATTTCACGGTGTAGGCAGTGGGAGCCTAGTGTTAAGACACTCCGTTCCCTATTTTCCTCTGAATTCTGGAGGCATCGCGTGTTAAATGGCGGCTTTACTCTAGAGCAAAGAAATGAAAATATACATTTGAATAAATATTTCAATTCCTCAAGTTGGGATCGAACCGCAATAATAAAACAGATAACATTTTAAAAATGAAGTACCGTACTGTAAACTATTCTAGGTGTAAGCGAAGTGGTGTCAATAAATACATTTTAGGCTCCAATAGAGTAAATATTTAAAAATATACTAATTTTGAGTTAGTTATTTCTGAGGTCGTCGTGGTGTAGGAACATGGCGTACAGTTGTAAACACTCAGGGGGAATGTAATATTTAATGTTTTTATATTTCAGTTTTTCTTTCTGGTAACGACAAAGTCGTTTCGAACGTTGAGTTCCGCCACTCAACACGCAGTACCTCGAGATTTCGGCGAGAAGTGAGGACCGAAAGAGTCTTCATTGAAACAGAGTGTCTGAACACTAGATTTCCAAATGCCCTCTGCCTAACTTACTTTGTGCGGGGTACAGTGTGAAGCCAAAAAAAATCATCCTCCTGAGTACATATCGAACCCACGACCAAACTGCCTCACTGACCTCCGATTGCCTAAACGATTATTAAGTCCTAAGTACAAATTTCGAGTCAATCCACGATTTGTAGTCTCAAGAGAGCATCAGCTAGAGACATTTCCTACAACGGCCCTAAATCGTATACAGTCAAATACCAATACAGCCAATCAGATAAATCTCTTTGAAATACGATACATCCATTATGTAGATTATATCGAGCCGTTATATATAGAGTTGCGAGCATTTATAGAATTTAACTCGATTCTCTACAGTTTCGTTCTAGCATTACAATTGTTAAATGTGCATATATCTATATACGAGGCCGGTCGTGGCGCAGCGGCACGAGGTGTGACTGCAAAACCGACTGGTTGTGGGTTCGATCCCCACTCGAGGAGATGAAATATTTACTTAAATTTATATTTCCATTTCTTCGCTCTGGTGTCGAGGTTAAGCGCGGCGTTGAGTTCTGCCACTCAACACGCAATGCCTCCAGAATTCGGCAGAAAGTGGGGAAGGGAGTGTCTTAACACTAGGTTCCCTCTGCCTACCCTGCTGTGTGCGGGATACAGCATGAAGCTAATCTATATACGAGTACATTGCGGTTAATTTATTTACATCAAAGGCCTATCTTTTTATCGATCTTACAAAATGTCTCATGGAATACGTGATGGTTGTGGGTTCGATTCCCATTCAGGATAATAACCGATAATAAATTATTTTCGATTACCCGCTGTAGGAAAACAGGATGCAAAGTTGAGTACCGCCACTCGTACAATATCGCGGAATATCTTGACATTACGTTCTCTTTATCTACTCTGCTATGCGGGAAAACGTAATATAAATAAATGTTATAGTTTATAAGGATAGATTTTTGTTCCACTTCTACGCAAAAAATTAACTGAATGAACTTTACAGTATTGTAGCTTACACATCTGAATATCACATAGGCTACCATTTACTATAATAGGTTAAAACGGGCGATGCCGCGTTTTATATGAGGTCGCTAGTGTTATATAAAGTTGCGAGCATTTATTAAATCTAGATGTTTATTAATGTGGATGTATTATTATTACCTTTTATTAACATTTATTTTATTAACATCAAAGGCCTTTCTCTCAAGTAATATTTTCAATTGGCTTTGTTCGCTGAATATTTGCTATTTAATAGAATTTTCTGTTTTTTTAACATTACAAGAATATGGTATCTTATATCAATAAACAAATATAAAAGCAATGTAGAGCACCTGCCGTGTTAGAGCCGTCGCTGTGAAAATGGGATCACGGCAGGAAAATATCTGGGATAATACGCATTTGCAGCATAACATGAAAACGGCACGCGGTCGTATCTAGAGCATAAATGTTGGCTAAATATTGAGAAATATTGTAGAGTCCGTCGCTTTATCTTTTATATTTTACTTTTGGGCTTGGGTTGGAAAGATAAGTAAAAAGGGTTTTTTATAATGGTCACAAACTTATTTAGGGTTCTTCATATGGTAAACCAGGGTAAAATTATATTTAAGTGTTGTATACACGATTAAATAACTTTTGTTTGTAAATTTGTGTGTAAATTTTATATATAAGGCCAGTCGTTGCGCAGAGGCTCAAATATTTTATTTTCTCGAGTGAAAATCGAACCCACTACCTATCGCGTTTACAATCGCACACTTGTGGAATTTTTCTACTTCGTAGATGTTATATATTTCCAACACAAAACAAGTACCTCAGAATTGATAGATAACAATTTATGCTAAAGGGGAGATTTTTTATTATTTATTAATATAAAACAAAATATATTATTGTTGTCGTAGTGGCGCAGGGGCACAAGCGTGTAACCATAACGGCACGGTTATGGGTTCTATTCACTTTCGGACAATTAAATATTTAATATTTTTATTTCCTTGATCTGGTAACTAGACAACGCGCGGCGTTGTATTCAGCTACTCAGCATGCAATGTATAGAATGGAGTGTCTTAATAAATACAATTATTACTTTGCGTTATACAAAGCGTTAATTTCATTTGTTACCTTAAGATAACTTACAGATCTTTCAGTGTCTGTGACAAATCGTCCCATTTTATTTCGAACATTATTAATTACGCACCACCTAACCCGGGTCTGGCAGGTACGAGCCACGAGTTAATCTACTTAGTCTACCAGTTACTAATTGACGTAAGTAAAATTATCTAAGGATTGTCCTTTTTCTGTTTCTTTTGGACTTTTTTTGGATTTTTTTTAGATTTTCCCTTACTTTTTATATCTTTGTTAAGCACGGCGAGAGGATGAGCGATAAAATAATAATAAAAAAATATGAATATGCGCCTTGTGGCGCAGGGACACAAACGACTGTAATACGACTGTAAGTTCGTCAGGTTGTGAATTTGATTCCCACTTGAAGAAATGAAATACGTAATGCTTTCATTTCCTCGCTCTAATAACGAGGCAATGCTTGGCGTTGAGTTTCGTCACTCAGCACGCAATGCCTGCAGAATTCGGCGAATGTGAGGAACGGAAGTGCCTTAATGGTAACAAAGTGTTTTAATACAAGATTCTCAGGTTCCCCATGCTTACCCGGCTTTTTGCGGGATATAAATTGAAGCTAAAAAAATAACAATTAAGTCTCTCGACGGAAGCGTATAATAAAAAAAACGTTTGAATCGTTGGGGACCCACTGATCTGTAGAAGGCTTGCCACATTGCGTAGAGACGTCTCCTCGCTGTGTATTGTTTGACCTGTTACCTGCTGCCGAATTTTCTAACCGAACAGTACGTCACAAACTCAAGTACATCCACACCATCCGGATGCGTGGCACTTCACTATTGTGCAGTTTCATAGGAACTTCCTTCCACGCACGCAACTGTGGAATGGCATTCCTGCAGCAGCGTTTCGACTGGGATACCTTCAAAGAACGCATCAATCTCCACCTTAAAGGCCGGCAACGCACCTGTAGCTCTTCTGGTGTTACACGAAATCGTGGGCATCGGCGATCACTTACTTACACACACACACTTATCCGGTGACCCGTACGCTCGTTTACTTTGTCTTTTTCCATAAAAAATTATCCCATACTTTTAACATATTAAAAGTATTAGTATATAAGTACGCAAATACGTATTGTATTATAATGGAAATACATCAAACATTGTTGAAGGTGCTACCTATACTATACTACTTATGTTTAAATAAAGCCTCTATATGATGTTTTTTATATTTTCTTATCGCATATTTATATAATTAAAAAGGTCCTTAATCTATATATTATGCCCATTAACAGTTCAGCAATGACTGATATCTATTCATCTTAGAATATAAAACTCTCTTATACTGCTAAAAGAAATTTTTAAAGAAAACATGATATTTTTTTTTAAAAGCTGAAATTATGAAACGTTATGACTATCATTATATCTCCAAGTATATTTTAAAATAATTAAATGGAAGCTCAGCATTCAAAGTCAAGTACTTTAGAAAATTAAAAACATTTAATCTTTAACATCTAAAATATCTCAAGCTTAGAACTTATTGTATGAAAATACTGAAAGTATACAAAATTCAAATACCACTGCTGAAGTCATTTTATAATAGCTTGTCTTAGATTTAATTAATTTTTGGATAAAGTATATTTTTTAAAATATATTTTATCCAAATTATTTCATTTTAGCCTTCCGTAACATATATCTCATTAAAACACAAATTATAGGAAATGGGAACCAAAAAAATTTTTTTCAGTAATAATATAAAATATTACCACATTATAACTAGCAAATCTGCAGCATATTGATTGCACTTGAAAAAATATCACAGCGAAAATGTAATGTATGTAATGTAATAAATATTGTAAGACGTGAGTGATTAATACGCTTTCTGAAAATTGCTATACATTTCGATACGTTGTGCAGTGAATTTTATTATAAATATTTTTTTTTTACTTAACGCTATAACTTACTGTATTTCATAGAAGGCAGAGAAAAAATACGGGCAGGACACTGTTATAAATATTCCTTTATTTTAGTGTCGAATTTCGGTACTCTACACCACGATTCGTCTTAGAGAGGAGAAATAAAAATAACTACAAGAAGTATCATCACCGGAGCTAAATCGACAGTTTTTTTTTTCTATTATTGAAAAAAACTTCGTAACCAAGGATATCTAACCTAAAAAAATAGCACTAGTTATAAAATAATACATATAATTGACTTGCCTACAGATGTCCCAGGCACTTGTTGTCAAAACGTTAATTAAGCCGATACCACGTGATAAAGTAAAATGTAAGGAAATGAGCAAGGTTGTGTTTCCTTTTGTAAGTAAAGCACATTCGAGCACACTCAAGACGATATGGCAGCGGAACAAAAGGCGCCTAATAAGTCAACCGTTATCGCAAGACTAACAAAGGGACCTCTCTCGATGGCAATAATTTTTACTTATAAACCTTCACGGAGTATGTTACACAAATACTGTTTTAGGTACAAAATTGTTTGTATATTATAAATAAGATACGAGACCGTAGCATAGTGGTAAGCGTTCAGGCTGTTACTACAGCTATGGGTTCGATTCATAGTTGGGGAATTAATTATTTTCATTTTGTCGATCTGGTAGCAAGACAAAGAGTCTAACACACAATACCTTAAAGATAATAAAGATTGGCCGGAAAGTAGGAAATAAAGTATCTTCAGTAATAGTACATAAATATATACATATTTCCCATTACAGCCATTTTACTTGTTGGTTAATTGTATAAGCGGAAATAAAAATAATATATAAACATTCCTCGAAGTAGAAATTTAGCCCACAAGCATCGCGGTTGCACACCCAGCCCGCTCGGCGATTGTAAGCCGAGGTTCGAGCCCCGCAGGGGGCGCCCTTACAGTCGTCGACTCCTCTCAAGCAGCCAGGTAGTGCTTGCATTTCTTCTGGGACAGAGTACCCTCTTCCCTACCCACCCGGCGTCGCTGTAAAGGCCAATAGGGCTAACAGCAATAACCTCAAGTTCGAAAAAAAAATCGCGCTGACGTCAAACGCTGTACCACTACATCTAAAACTTTATATCTATGTATGTTAATTTTCAAACTCTATTATTTATTTAAAAATAAAGATTTAAAGTACATCACAAAGTATAAAAGAATACATATGAAGTTTACTTGAAATATAAAGGTATTATTACGTACAAATCTCTTACCGCCCTCTCTGCCATTCGCCGGTACTTATCAGTCGGATTTGAGTTGTGAAACTGCCGAAGTTAGTCTATCTCGTGGACCAGTAGTACCTGTATACGAGTGGAGACTTGTTTTTGAGCTTTACTGTTTGTAAGTATAGAAAATGAAATATAAACATTGTTTTTATCAAACATCCAGTCCGAATAATGCATATGGGAAGATTTTTTTTTATTATAGCTATATTTCTCGTTTACTTTTTACCTATCTTTTATTTTTTATCTTACTTTTCAAACTATTCATATTTTGCAATGTATGTACATATATCTATAGATACATACAATTGGCTGCCTGTAAGAAATAGTTTATAATGAATGATAAGGCCACCATTACACTTTTGTGTTTATCTTTTACTGTTACAATAAACTGTATGTTTTTTCATATATTACTATTAAACACATTAAATATGAAATTATATTTAAAATGAGATTTCAGCAGCAATAATATGAAAAATCATGATAAAATATATAATTCCAATTATATATCGCTAACAATGATTGTAAGGTGTACACAACAGATCACGTGACACACCGAGCGGGCACTGAGACCGTCACGGTGCAGGACAAAGATCTACAAACAGTCCCTCGAACTTGTGATCAAAGTATACGCCTGAGGGTCTTTTACAAATCATTGCCTGGATACTCTCAGATCCCTTCTCAGATCACGCGGGAGACGTATGTAAAGGAAAATACGCATAGCTTTTGCTTAAAATTGATTTGTTCTAAATCTTAGTAGAGTAGATTTATTTAGAAGAGATTTTTGTTTAAATTTAATTTATTCAAAATATTTATATAAAATTTCTTTACTCCTACATCTATATAAATTTTGACCATCACTCTAAAGGTATGCCATTTGTTTTATTTGGTACATCTTGTTTTGTTTTTAGCTTAACGTTTTTTCACACATTCGGCGAGATAGACAGAGGGCCGTCCCCTACTTCTCACCTAATTTTATGACATTATCTGTTATATGTGGGTATAGGTTATGTGTTATAGGCAGAAAATGATAACTTTTTTTAGGTAAATTAAAACATAAAACTTTATAGCAGACTTTACTGGTATATGATACTTGCTGTTATTTAAAAATAACAACATTCTGTAAAATGGAGTTTCATTACATCGCACACTAAATAAACTCTTTTTTCATATGAGGTTGTCGAATGCAGATAGAGGTCGTTTATTTTATCAACGTTTAAATTACCACAAAACCAAACCATTTGTTTGCTCCCGAATATATATAAAATAAATTGGCATCTATCTGTAGATAAAAAGCTTACTAATAGAATTGTTTTTGTCAAAAAGCGAACTAAATATTCTTATTTCTATAGTTACTCACGTTTATCTAAAACTGTAAGCTGTAAGGATAAACGAATGGTTTATTATTTTTGTTAATATTTATAACATTAATAAATCAGAACTTAATAATGATGATTGGAAAATAGTGCTTAAAATAAAAAAAAAAATGTGTGCCATGAAAACGAGAAAATTTTATTTTTTAGCCTAGCAAGGAGATTGTTTGTTGTAAAATGTCGTATTGTCATATAATAGTCCTCTGGTATGTGGTTTGTGCTTGAGAAAATCGGAGGACAGTAAGTAAATAGTGCAGTCACACGCGTGTGCTCCTGCACCACGACTGGTCCCAACTCACAGTTAAAAATATATCATCAATTACAGAACCAAATATAAAACATATTACAATTAAAACGATGCTATTGTCGAATAATCCTTTAAATCGCCTCGTTATACAAAATATGGCCGCATATATGAGAAAATATTTGCCATAAATGTGAAATTTCGTACCAAACTTTTTTACGTACATTTATGTTCCGAATATAAATGATATATGTATTTACACCTGTACCTATCCCGTGTAGCCTGTCGTAGCGCAGTGGAAGCGTATAACTGTTGACGGGATGTTTGTTTGTGGGAATTCGATTTCCACTCGGGGGAATTACTCGTAGGCGTGATATAGAGATGTGCCACTTAACACGCTATATCTCTAAAGTTTGGCGGAAATTGGAGAACGGACTATCTTAACACTAAGTTGTTACACACATGCTATGGCAAAACACGTGGAGGAATTTTTCTCTTTGCTATTGACTCTTCAATAGGTAAAATATTAATAATTGTTGAGAATTTTAAATATTTTAGGTTCAAAAATGCATATTTCTACTCATTTATATGTATTTGTATGATAAATATGTCCAGACAATATTTTGCAAAATAAATACATTAGAAAAAAAATATATAGGATGATAAAGAAATAGTAATAAAATATGAATCTATAATCTTTAAGTTTTTTGTCTGTTTGCACATACATGTACACATTTTCAGAACTAAGTACTGGACTTTGAAGCGACTTTAAAGCTACACGTTTTGTCTCACGTTATACCAGGGGGAGAGTAAGAATACAGAACTTAGTGTAAAGTGAAAGAGCGTCTGTAAAAGATAGTTACTTTTATTGATTTTAAACCCACTCAAAAAAATTGTGTTTTTTTTATTTTCACGCTTTATTTATTATATACTAGGTCTTTTCACGTTAGCAAAAAAACCTAGTGTATAATATAATTATATGTAAAAAGACATATAATCTAATACTAACTATAAGTATCTAGGAAGCAACTGGGAAATTTGATTTTCCAAAGTCTATAGAGGAAAAATTTGCAATATTCGCCTTCCTATCGGAAACAGCTTTATGATACGCCGTGTAATAGACACGTCTAGTCGAGAGCGAATTCCTTTCGATTTTAACGAAGTAATCAACGGAAATCTACGTAAAATATATAAGAAATGGTATTTTTTTTGCTTAAAAATTATGTTTTGCCACTTTCATACAATAGCTTTTATTCATAAATCAACTTCATGCTATATTCGCGGAACTCAACGCCACGCTTTGCCTCGATATCAGAGTGAAGAAATAAAAATATAAATTTTCACAACCAGTTCCGTTTACAGTCACACACTTGTGCCCCTCCTCCACCACTGGCCTCAATTGTTCCTATAGTTTTTTTTTATTTTCATAGTATTTAAAATTTTCCTAGTATTCTATATTATAAAAATAAGAGAACATAATATGTAATTAAATAAAAATAAATAAAGTAATAATAATATAAAATGTCTAAAGTCAAAGTGATAATCCTCATGTTAAAACACAGCTTACTTGAGGTTTCGAGTAAACATATTCAAAGTTAAGCCTGCATTAGAGCGTAAAACGCAGGAGAAAATCGTGTGTGGATTACACGCTTGCAAGATCCTCTCAAATACCATGTACTATTTGAATATAAAAAATAGTACTGATTATTATTTTTTTGGTATATAGAATATCTTAACAAAGATTTGTAATGGTAATCTACAATAAACGAGGCCGTCATGGAGCAGTGGCACATAGTGTTACTGTAAAACAGACTGGTTGTGGGTTCGGTCTCCATTCGAAGAGATGAAATATTTAGTTAAATTAATATTTCCATTTCTTCGCTCTGGTGTCGAGGCTAAGCACGGGGTTTAGTTCTGCCACTCAACACGCAATGCCTCCAGAATTCGGCAGAAAGTGGGGAACGGAGTGTTAACACTAGGTTCACTCTGCTTACCCTGCTGTGTGCGGGACACAGTGTGAAGCTGATTTTAATAGGAAAATACAGGATTTTCTACATAAATGACGAAAATCTACACAAAAACAAAGCTTCGGGTAACGACGACTAGTATTAATATTTTGGAATGAATATTAAATTTCGGCATTTTTTAAAACTATTTCCATAATCTCAATGCAGAGCAATAAAATAAGATAAAAACCTTGTTTAAAATACCCGTGATTCGTCTATTTGGCCGTATGCCAGGATTCATTTCATATTTTAACAACCAATTTAGACGTTTGCGCCAAAATAAATAAAATACAAAATAAAAGCCTCACTCAATTTTTATATTAATTTATTTTATATTTTTATATATCATATTCTAATAGGGGAAAAATATATAACGAATAAACTCAACGTATAAAACGGTGAAATTTAAGTTTTTCCGTTAGATTCTAATCAAAACATACATTAAGATTTAAGTTGTGTAACCAAACGCCGTTTGCCTTATAGGAAGATAAACGACGATAACTGTCTCATCAGTTGGGTCCTACAAGCTGTCAGTCGTCCACGCGTCTAGACATGTTGTAACACTCTAATACAATTAGCTCATGCATCCACGTTCTAATTACCTATTCTAGAATCTATAATTTACCTTTGAAACCACACGGTCTCCTTTTTCATAGTAATTAGATTTCTTTGCCCGTTAAGCTAGGTAAGTATAATCAATATTTTATTTCTTCGAGTCGGGATCGAACTCACAATCGCGTTTACACTTTTTGCCCCTGCGCCACGGCTAGCCGCATACCAGTAAATAAAATCAAATTAAATTAAATCATATTCACGCAGTATCCCGCATACAGCAGGGTAGGCAGAGGGAAACTAGTGTTAAGACACTCCGTTCCTTACTTTCTGCCGAATTTTGGAGGTATTGCGTGTTAAGTTGTACTTTGTTTTTAGATTTTATAACTTTTATAAAATCTAAAAACAAAGTACGATTTTTAAATAATTTTATCATTCTACGTACAATTTTTTCACCGGCATTTTTCCTTATTATATACATTTCGTCTTTTTACATTTATTAAAAGCTTAAAAGTCTATAGTGAAGATAGTTAAATAGAAGAGAGAATCACTATTCAATATTGAAAATATAACTAAACAAAAACACGATGTTTGAAATGAGGAAAAAATGCTTTGTATAAAAGTATGAAAATAACTCACACCAGATACGTTTATAGCAAGCAATCTCCTTTTAGCCGTACACGCTCAGAGAAAACTGAAATGAATATTATAAAAGTTTAAGCAAACTCTTATAGTTATGTATTGAGTTCCGCCACTCAACACGCAATATCTTCAGAATTTGGTGGAAAGTGAGGAGCAGAGTTTCTTAACACTAGGCCTTTCTCTGCCTATACTGCTATGTGCGGGATACAGTGTGAAACTGATTACTGTGTTTCTGATAATATCAAATAAAAATTTTACAAAAACCATTAATTCCTTAATATTTAGACATAAAAAGCTAATAGACAAAGAATTTAACAAAAATCCGTAAGCTTTTATAATATTTTACTTTCTCGTTTATATAAACCCTAAAAGGAAGTCCGAAAAGCATCTCACACAGCTATCAGGTGCCGTCTGAATGCAACTAACATTTTTCATTGCTTAACAAACTGTGTACGGAAGCTCCCGACCGGCTGAGTGACTTTATCAACATATCCACACATTTTTTTTTTCATTTTTTATATAAATAAATGTAAAATATGGCTTATGCATTTTTTTTGTTTTTCCTTTATTATGGAAATTGTCATGTACTATTTCTATATAGTATATATGTACAATAAGTATCCAATGCAAGAATTTTCAACAGAATTCGGTGGAAAGTGTTGAACAAAAGTATCTTAATGTGAACGGAGTGCCTTAACACTGTTTTGATGAAAGGAGGATAAAACTCTAATTAATAGAACAATAATGACGCAAAAATAGACTATAATATAATAGTGGCTTTTAAGATTACTACTATTGCACATATACGGGGTTCCTGGTAAAGATTTCATTTATTGAAGAATTACTTATAGGTCCCGACTGTTAATTCTAATAAACTATTTTCTTTTTAGTTTTATGCAGTCGGGGTTTTTGTTTTTATAAATATTTTTTTTATTTTTCACTTTTTTGTTAGGATTCATTATAATAATGATAATCATGATGTACATTTTTGAAATCCTCGTATTAAGCTCTTGAATTTGATACTGATATTGTGGTATTCGAAACGAAAATATTTTTTTTCACTAAGTCCAATGGCGTCCCATAGCCGCCATGATTGTTATATAAACCTGTTCAGCGGTTCTGGAAATATAAGGTAATAAAGAATATTACATACATACAAGATACGCGCGAAAAACATAACCCTTCCTTAGCAGTCGGGAAAAACATACCTTACTACGCAATTCAACATCGCCTCCATTACCTACGACTCCATTTCATAAATGAATGAGTGCGGCGTCATCGCTTTGAAAGGTTTGTGTCTGTGTGCGTGATTCCTGACAAATGAAGTTTTATTTTACAACGATAGTTTTATTATTTTACTTCGAAAAATCACTTATTCATTTTTGAAAAGTTTTCTTTTTTTTCATTCTCTTTAGTTTTATTTGTATTAGGTTTTTATAAAGTGGTTAAAACTGTGCTTTCATTTAAAGTGGTGATGACAGAAACACTCTGTATATAGTTATAATCTAAGCCTCAGTTAGATCTTATACAAATATAATCAACCTACTTGCAAAATTCGTATGAAATTTCGTTTATTGTCTTAAACATTTCTTAAAGTACAAAAGAAAGATTTTTAGATTATGATAAAACTTTATTTTAAGTAATCATCTTATTTTTATGCTCTTCCCTATAAGCAACAGTATTACACATATTGAGCTCGATTCGCATTCGAGGAAGTTAAACATTTAATATTTTTATTTTCGCTCTGGAGTTAAAGCAAAACGCGGCGTTGTGTGCCGTTACTCAACACGCCTACACAAATCGCCGAAAGGTATACAACTGAAATATCTTAGGAGGAACGGAGTGTCTTAACACTAGATTCCCAGGTTTCTTCTGACAACCTGCTATATACGGGATTCAGCGTGAAGCATAATACATACTTATTTAGTTTACGTGAGTATACTCACCTAACATTGTAACACAACATTCACTTATTGTTAGTGTCGGTTATGGCGTAGCCTCGTAGCAAATAGATAGTAATATGTTTGATTCCCACTCGGGTGAATAAATTATTTTTATTTCCTCGCTCTGTTAAAGACACAAGGTAAAGTCCGGTGTTGAGTTGAGACACTCAACGCGCAAAAACTTTATCATATGTGAAGCGGAATACTTTGACACTACGTTAATGCTAAATGCATTATAGAAAGTGCAGATATAAAATCTATTAGAATTAATTATCAAAAACCTTATAATAACTTTTCATGCATAGCCATTTTTGAACTAACTCCGACAATTAATTTACCATATTTTTTTAATTTTTGCTTACGTTTAAAATAATGTTTTTCAATTAAAACTGTTAAACGCAACGGCTTGTGGGTTCGATTTCCATTTGAGGATATGAAATATTTATTTTTTTTTATTTCTTCGCTCTGGTGTAGCGGCGAAGGGCAGCGTTGACGTCCGCCACTCGACACGCCTCTAGAATACGGTAGAAAGTGGGGTGCGGAATGTCTTAACATTGGACTCCCTCTCCTTCTACATGCGGGATACAGTGCAAAGCTAAAAAAATATAAAAGATAAATTAAATTTAATTAGCTTATAAGCAATAAAACATAAAATAAACGAAACAACACTATGTATTACTTTTTAGAAAGAATCTACAAATTTCAAACAACAGAAATACATAGTTACATACTGTTAAGACTGGAATTAATTGTATGACGACAATACAGAAATTCTTATCACCATTTAACAAGAAATCATAATAAAAATGTTATGGATGTATTTGCGGGATAAAGCTTTATCTTTTAAACCTTTTATCGTCAAGATGGAAGTGCTGACGCTGAGTGCTTCTCCTCATGTACAGTTCATTTAACGCGGACATTACAAACTCTGCGGCGAGTTTTATCTGCAACATCGAGTAAATCGAGTTTTAAAACTGATTTTATTACTTCAGTTTCCAATAGCTATCGTAAAAAAATTCCAACTAACAGAAGTTGGTTTCAAACTTTGCTCAGCCAATGTTTCAGTGCTGGATAAACGAGAACGTTCAACTAAATTACAAATTTACACAGATTTTGTTTAGAAATGTTTTCTGCTAAGTATTTGTCAGTATTGATAAATAAAAAACCGGTTAATTGCTAGACTCACCTACCGAGAGGCTTCCGTACCAATTTTAGGATTATAGGTTAACGAGAAGTACAATTTATAAAAATTTTCAAATTTTGGTTTGCGAGCACGTGCACTCATATTGTATAAAATAAACTACAAATATAAGTTCGGGAAGTATCTTTTAGGTTTTGATTACGGGTGAACTTCATACAAAATGAAGCAAAATCGACGCATCGACGCATCTTTTGATGAATGAGAAATCTTGAGATAACATATTTTCCACCTTTTCTTGTTAACTCGTTTGTAGTGCAGTTAGGACTTAAATACTTTTAATATTATAAATATGAAATTTTGTCAAGATGGATGTTTGTTCCACTTTTAGGCAAAAACTACTGAACGAATGTAAACAAAACTTGGCAGTAGGTAATATAGCTCACACATCAGAATAACACATAGGCTTTTTACGTTTTAAGTTATAATGTGTGCATCTAGAGATTTTGAATAATTTGGCTATAATATAAAAACAAATTTAAACTGCCGCCCGCTAGTAATATATAAAATAAAATAAATATATATTTATGCTTATCAGATTAAGTAAGATTTAAAATAAACCATTGATCACAGAAATTAAAAAGTAAAAGGAATAGAGCTCATTGAATACTAATTAAGCTATCGTTTATACTAAAAGAAATTGAATCTGAAAAACAGCGCGTTTTTCAGTTTCATCCTCTTGACTATGACGTGTCTAAGGTTCTGAAAAATATTTTTCATCCAAATTATTTGTCTAAATCGATCTAAGCAAAGTATCAGCAGTATTTTTTAGCTTCACACTTTATCCTGCATATAGCAGGGTAGGCAAAGGCAATCTAGGAACCTAGTATTAAGACATTACGTTCCTCAGAGGCATTGCATTGCCTCGTTAACATAGCGAGCAAATAAAAATACTAATTATTTTATCTTTTGACCACCTGTCAAAATTACAGTCGCACGCTTGTACCACTGCGCCACGACTCTCCTGGCCTATTTCTTCAAATTATCATATGCTATATTAAATATATATCGCTTATAGTGTGTCTTCAAAGCGTGGCGCCTACAGGACGCTATATCAATAATTAATTATTAATCTAGTATCGGGGCCAATTTGAATCTCACTTATAATACAAGTAAATATATTATAGTGTTCATTACTGAACAATTATCGGTCGTTCAAATATTTTTACTACGTTGCGCAATCTTCGTATATATATGAAAATATTAAATATTTAATTTCCTCAAATGGGAATCGAATCCACAACCTGTCTCGTTTACAGTCACACCTGCGTCCCTGCGTCACGTTTGGCCTCAAATTTAGAGCATCCTTTTTCATAAAATGAAACTACTTTGTTCTAACCTCAATGGCTATAGCAATTTCGCTGAACTCTTTCCACAGAGGTAGGTACTAACAACAAAAGTTGTAATAACCGAATGAAAGTTTCTATGTGGCGAGATGTGAACGTCCAACCAAGCTTAATTGGCTACAACACTGGAACGGTATCTAAGCGTGGTGTAAAATTATCTTATATTCCTATATCTTAATAGGTACTCCATTTCAGTTCCTAATAACATAATTATTATAGAAAAGAAACAATAGCACATCTTGTTGTTCTTCTTATTTTTCCCCATTATAACTTATTACAATGTGGTGAAATTATATTTTAAATAAACATTAAATCAGCTTCACGCTGTATGCCACACAGGGCAGGACAGGCAGAGGGAACCTAGTGTTAAGACACTCTGTTCCCCACTTTCCGCCGAATTTTGGAGGTATTGTGTGTTGAGTGGCGGAACTCAACGGCGGTTTTTGCCGCGACACCAGAGCGAAGAAATGAAAATATATATTGAAATAAATATTTCATTTCCTCGAGTGGGGATCGAACCCACAACCGTCGTGTTACAGTCACACCCTTGTGCCCCTGCGCGACGACGGCCTCAAATTATATTTTAGTAAAAAAAATATCTCATATTAAAATATTCATGTAAATATGCGCTGTTTAATTTATTTTAACTTCATGCTTCTCACTAACAATAATTTTATAACGATTTATCAATCCCTCGAGTGAATATCAAACCTACAACCATTACGTTTACAAGTCCTGTCCCACTGTACCAAGGTGACCACAAACTATTCCTATACAAGCAACACAAAACGAATCAAGATGTTAAAAAGCGTTTCTATCCAATATTGCAGTGCAGGAGTTCACATGTCAGAGCTTAAAGAAAATTTATTTGTTCACTCCTCTCCTCTCCGAGGTCCTATGATTTATTTCACCCATTTGTCAAAGGCTTGGTGATATTTTTCCCCAACTAGCTCATTTTTGTTGACATATCGAAACACCGCAAACTTTTACCATTACGCCTCCTGGTTTATATAGTTATCAATGCATAACAGATTCTTGTAGATTTATTTTATATATTGTACCAGGTAGGAATGTGAGTAACTGTCAGATAACTATCAGGCAAAAATTCTTTTTGTATAGATATGTTTTTGTTCAGCTTAAGAAATAAGGAAATTACATTTTATCAAAATTAATAAAGTTTAATTTTTTTTATTCAGTTTTTTTTAACAAATTAAAATTATAAAAAAAATTAAACTGTCGTAGAACGACTGTAAATGGAACAGTTGTAAGTTCTTTTCCGGGTACAGTTCTGCCATTCAACACTAGCAATGTCTTGAAAATAAAGTAGTATTGAAATGATTACAAAGTTCACGCAACTTGCTGGCATTAGAAATAAAAAAAAACATACTTATACGAGTATACCGATACAATAAACCCTGTAAAATATCGTTTAGATGATTTTCATAAATTTACCAAACAATCAAATATTCAATAATGACAATTCACAGTAATCTATTATACTTTTAAAGCAAATAAAATAAAGGAACACCAAGAGCATTTACATAAAGAGTACGAAAGTGAGGGAGTCCCGAGAGGGCGCGTAATACATTGCTACGTTTTTTACTACGACTTCTGTAGCAATAACATTACTTGTTGAATTATTCGTCTGGACTCGATATAGTCACGGATTTTCCTTTCGTATGTGAGTACGTTTGGTGCGAAAATATATTTTTGTATAAGGATAAATATAATTGTAGGTAAACGATACTTGTTTTAAAACTATTATACATATTTACATCAGTAAACATTTTGCCATAGGTATAGCTTCACGCTATATCTCGCACATAGCAGGATAGGTAGGGAAAACCTGGGCACCTAAAGTCACTCCGTTTCCTTTTAGACACTTCCATTCCCCACTTTGCATCCAATTTTTGAGGCATTTCGTGTTGGTGGTCAACTTTAGAGCCACAGATTTTGCTTCATCACTTATCACAAATTATTAAAAACGCCTCGTGTTATCATCATTAATTTAATTTTAAATAAATAAAAATAAAAAGCACACAGCAGGGTAGGCAGAGGGAACCTAGTGTTAAGACACTCCGTTCCCCACTTTCTGCCGAATTCTGGAGGCATTGCATGTTGAGTGGCAGACCTCAACGCCGCGCTTAACCTCGACACCAGAGCGAAGAAATGGAAATATAAATTTAAGTAAATATTTCATCTCCTCGAGTGGGGATCGAACCCACAACCAGTCGGTTTTACAGTCACACCTCGTGCCGCTGCGCCACGACCGGTCGAATTTTAAATAATTTAATTTTTAAATTTTATATAATTGTCAAAATTGATATAATATCACGGACAAACCCAAACATTTCTGCTAGTTAACTTGTAATTTGATATATACTTTAGAAACAAAGAAATAACTTTTTCCTTTAAAATATTACATAGAACAAAATTCTTATACTTTATTAACTTCTCAAATAAAAGTATGAATGTGACGTTTAATTTTCAGACCGTATGAAGAACAGATGCGAAATGAAATATTCATCACTGGTAGCGTAATGTTGTTATTACTTGATAATGATCTCTTTTGAAGGATGTTTCTTATGTTTGAATTAGGATTTGATGTAATTTTTCTTAAAACTATAAATATAAATAGTTTTATTTAGATACAGGTTTTATTGAGCTTTTTATATAAAAAATAAATATTTACTATTATCATTTCTACGCTCTGGTACCGAGGCAGAGCGCGGCATTCAGACACGCAATGCCTCCAAATTTCGGCGGAAACAGGGGAACGAAGTGCCTTATTACTACCCTATGCGGGATACAGCGTGAAACTGAAAAAAAAAACCTACCAAAAACTATATTTTATATTTTTAAAGTAATAATATAAAACGCAGCGTTAAATTACACCAGTCAAAACATAGCTTAAACTTATATAAAATAACGAAACATCACCCCCTTGATTGTTCTATAAAATTATAATTCGTTAGCTCCCATTAAAAGAAAAATATTTATTTCTTTCTACAATTCTGCCACTCTGTCTATACCTACATACAGGTTACGTGATCCACATACACGTTAGCGGTCTTGTTTACAAATTATATGGGAGAATTAAGAATTGGTACAAACAGTTTTTCTATTTTGTCCGTTCATTAGATGGGGATGCATCTAGAATTTTGCTTACTTTCTTATGATAGTTATAATTTGAAGTTTATATTAGAAACTATATTCTATTTATTCGAAGTCGAAAGATTATGGTTTCTTTTTTTATTGTACTTGTGATTTATAAAATGTATGCAATAAAGAATTTTATCTATCTATCTTAATATAAGATTCTCATCTCCTTTTAATACTTTTATTTGCGTGCTCCGTTACAAAGTAAGATCTGCCTGCAGCGTACATAGAGATGCGTTTAAATAACCGCGAGACACTTTAGTAACGTTGACATTCAAATTACACTCAGCACAGAATTTCAGTCTTATTTCCAGCGGCCTACAAATATTTAAATGACTCCCGTGACATACTGCTTGAGAAATATCTATTTGTAGAAAGAATATCTATATAAAAATAATCTATTACATATTTATGGTTGTTTTATTTTACCCTTTTTTAACAAGTGTGTACTAATTTAAAAAAAGTTATTATCGTCTCTTGTACTACTTTGGTCATTTAATTTTAATTTTATTTTAAATTAAGTGTCAAACAATGGTACACCTCAAAAGAAAATTAAATTAAAATAATACACCTTCAATACAATCTTGCACCAGCTCTACATTAGTAGCAACATTCTCAGGCAGCCACAGCAGTGGTAAGGACCATATGAGGATTAGAAAAATTAAATTTTAAATTCAAGTAGCATACCAAAGGGAATTCAAGTATTAATAAAATATGTACTTAATACATATTCTTGAGATGAAATGAAGCAAATAAATTATGCAAAATGAGGTATTATTTAATGTGCTCGTTTCTGTTTTATTAGTTAAATTTATATTTCGTTAATATGTACATCGTGTAACTAAAAGTTACTTTTTAATTGGAAAAACATAATTGAGAGTGACAGGGGAAGACTTTCGACGATACTGGGAGAAAGGTCACGTTTAAAGTATGAGGACAAAGGATACGAATATGTATGAAACCGTTGTTGACAGTGGACTAGGTGAAAAAGATACGCAGAGACCGTACCGCTAGGCATTTCGTTCTCCCCGGCTACTGGTAAAATTAGATTTTTGAATAATCTGTATTTCTGGTCGGTTTGAGTACATTTTAAGGGTAAAATATTATTATATTAATTATTTAATTTATTATATTTTTAAGATCTTTACGAAGCGGGAGTTAAGTAATGTAACGTAAACAAAGTAACTCTGCGTTTCCCAAATTCGAGATATTGCATTGTGTGCCAGAACTCAAAATCATACAGAGTCTTACCAATGCAGAGAAATAAAAATAATTCATTTCGCCTACTGTAGACCGCACTCATAACCACTACGTTTACTGTCAAATGTTGTCGCACGTTGCATGGCCTCCGTTATGTTTTTTTTATCAGCTTCACAACCGCTTGTAGCAGGGTAGGTTTGTAGCAGGGTGGAATTTTCGCCAAATTCAGGAGTCATTGCGGGTTGAGTATTAAATATTTCATTTCCTCGAATGGGAGTGGAATCCTTAGTCTGTCGCATTTACAGCCCAGTCTCATACAGTACATACATTTATTCATATTTTTAATTTTTCTGGATACATTTATTTCGACAGTGTGTCAGAAGTCCCCAGGCCTCTTGCAGTTCCAGCAAAATCGCATAAATTTTAAAAGACATTTTAAGATTTTCTCTTGAAAATGTATAATTATCAACACTAGAAGTACGTGCTAATTTTACTTATTTTTTTTTAGCTTCACTACCGCCAAGGTTTGCAGACGTAACCCAGTATTAATACACTCCGGTTCTTACTTTACGCTGAATTTTCTAGACATTTTGTGTTGATTGGTGGTGAATTGGTTGCTTGTTAGCAGATCGAATAAATGAAAATATTAAATAATTCATTTGCTTGAGCGGGAATCGAACCCAAAAACCGTCGCGTCTTCAATGACACGCTTACGTCATTGCGCCACGACGGCCTAGGGACGGAGTTGTTTAATTTATATGGTTTTCATCAATCTGGAAAAATTTAGCTTTAAGCTCCGTCAGTCCATATACAATGTTTCGAAAATTGGACGATAAATAGGGAATGCAGTGTCTAACTGCTAGTTCTGCCTTTCCTGCTATATACGTGAAAAAGCTGATTCTAAAATTCTTATACATTTTTTTTTACTTTCATGCTAAAATTACTTTTTAAAAAAATAAATTGCAATATTACTGTTGTGATTAATCACCCCAAATGCACTTAGACAGAACAATGTCAGCAGTTACGCTGTTGATTTCATTAAAAGTTCACGCAAACAGGAAACTTCTTTGACGCTTAATCTCGTTGAATATTTCCGACGGAGCAATTAGTTTTAATTGTACTCTTTTTTACGTACATTTTACAATTTTAAAATAGTTTTTGAATATAAGTTTTTAGATATATGAATAATATTTTTTTTGTATTCTATAAATTCATTGTTAAATCAGGAAATATAAAAATAGCCTAGTAAAATGTCACTCTGTTTTCTTCTCTTAGGCCGCAGTACCATTGGCATCAAAAACACTAAAACATAAAATAAAAATATATAAACCAAAAAAAAACATTTTTATGTATATTTAAAAAAATCACTTATTATATTTGGTTTTGGCCTATATTTTTGTATATTCATACTTACATCATAATAGATGAAGATTTTGGAAAGAAAGAAAAAGCGAGAGAGTGTGAGTGAAAAAAAAAAAATTAGCTTCACGCTATATCCCGCACACAGCAGGGTAGGCAGAGGGAACCTAGTGTTAAGACACTCCGTTCCCCACTTTCTGCCGAATTCTGGAGGCATTGCGTGTTGAGTGGCAGAACTCAACGCCGCGCTTAACCTCGACACCAGAGCGAAGAAAATGGAAATATAAATTTAAGTAAATATTTCAATCTCCTCGAGTGGGGATCGAACCCACAACCGGTCGGTTTTGCAGTCACACCTCGTGCCGCTGCGCCACGACCGGCCTCAAGAGTGTGAGTGAATAATACAATATCAGTTACAGTCCTCAAAAATGTTCAAATTAAGCAATTTGTTACTTAAAAAAATTGGATAGGATAGGTACCTCTTACTTAGAATAAATGTGTCTTTAATTAATAATGAAAAAATACAAAATCTGTCACAATATTATTTCTCAAGATAAAAATAAATATAAAAACAACTAAGAAACGTAACTTTATCAAATTGCAATAGCTGTATTGTACCGTACTGTATCAAAAATAGTACTCAATATTGGAAACGTATTCATATCTCATGTCTATTGATGCGGGATTTTTAAGAGTCGAGGAATTTTATGTTAAGCTCTCGTGCGTTCGTCAATATGCCGTTTTATGAATATGGAACAACTCTATAGTAAATAGGATGCATAATAAAGTTGACGTAAGCTTCGTTTACGTTAATTTAAGTATGTTTAGGCTGATAATATTCTCTAAAAAGTTTTTTTGATAATTTACAATCGAGGCCATCCTGAATGGTGTGTAAGTTTATATCTCTGGTTCTCTGGTTCTCTGGTTACACTGCTATATGAAAGGTACAGTGAAAACTAAAAAAAAACATTTAACAGTATTGATTTTGAAGTCAAGTTGGTCACGCACCAGCTACAATATTCCATTTTACAATACTAAGTCAACTTTAATTAAAGCAATCAACCTTAAGATCAGAAAAATTGTCATGAAACCGAGACAAGCAGTTTTAAAGAAAATATTTCTTCAGGATATTTTTTTTATGTCAACTATTACAATATTTCAATTGTCTTGCATTAAAAAGCACTAAACGGCTGTATTGTTAGGTGATTTCTTAATCTAAGGCTTTTTCTTATAAAATATAAGGTATTATACTGTGCAATAAGAATCTCGTTTTAGAAATCGTGACAAGTTTTCTTAAAAATTCCTAATATATAGATTTTTTAGTTCTCTTGGAAATTAAAACTCTGCAGGCTTGAGATGTTTATTGTAGCACAGTTTTTATTATAACAATAGCTTATTCCATTCATGTCTCTTGTTCCATAGTAAATGTCTTGATATTTGTTAAAACAACAGTTGGAATGACAAGTGGTTATGAAGAAATGGCAAAACTCACCTCTGCGCTTGTATATTGGGGCAAGAAAATAAAAAAATAGCATCATTACAAATATATTTATACGATGCCCTTTTCAACCTCTTGGTTGAAAAATTATATTTAAATAAAAACACTAAAATGTGGAAATAAAATATTTAATATATAAATTTCCCCTCCCTGGTAACGAGACAACGCGCGGCGTATCGAGGCAAGTAGGGAACGGAAGTGTCTTAATGGAAGCAAAGTATCTTAACACGCTTAGATTTCCAGGTTTCTTCTGTGTAGGAGATACAGCGTGGAACTAAAATATATAAATATTTTAATTCATCTAAGTCAGTCTCTAAACCTAGTTAAAATGGAGAAATGAGTATAATATCACTACATTTTCCTTGACTGAATTTATAATTTAACAAATACGTAAACACAAAAGAAATATCTGCACTCGAAAAACATATAATATTGAGCTACACTCGTAACATACAACTGTCGTTATGAGGATCTCAAGATTAACTTTACAACTGCTCGTACTTCCGTCGTAAAACAATAGTTTACGTCCAACACTGCTTGTAACTCTGCTAGTTCCTTTTCATTTGAAAAGTTCTCTTAGGTTTTTAACTAACTGGATGATTTTTGTTTGGTAGTGCCGTAGTAGTGCAGTAAAGCGAAAAAACTGATTTACTATTTTATGTAGAAGAAGATAAAGTTCAATTCCATTTTGTTAAATCAGTGCATTGTATGGATAACAGGGCAGGCAGAGAGAAACTTTTAATTTATGTTTTAATGAGAAAACCGTTTTACGTACGCCGCCCGAGCTTGAAGGGGTTTTGTGGAACTGAGGGACTGGAATAGACCTTCCACACTTCCCCCTAAGACCTAACGGTGCTCCTCCTCGATCTCCACAGTCCGGGGCTACGATAGCCAAGGGATTCTTTAATAACCCCATTAGCAGGAGACGGCTAGACATCTCGTGGAGTCAAGGGTGATCAAATAGATCACCTCCCCGGGCCTACTCGAGTAAGTTGGCGACCAGCTTCCTCATGTTGACCGCCCTCTGACCGAAAGCAGAGAGAAGCTAGCGGTAAGACAGTTCGTTCTCTGCTTTTCACTAGAATTTGTAATATTGCGTGAAGTAACAGAACTCAGCGCTATATTTTCTATTACAACAGCGAAGTCTATGCAATTGATGAAATATAATTTCAGGTCAAAATTACGAATTAATATTTTAAGTTAAACAAAAAGAAACCCTAGCGTCAATACATTATATTCTCCGCTTTCCGCGCGAATTTGAGACATGGATCTTCTGTTTCTTCTACATGGATATAGGGAGAGAGAGGGCGCGACCGAGTCACGACAACGTCAGCTCCGTATTTTTCGTACTCTAAAAATACAAATAAGTGCTACTTAATGCTAAAATACTGTGCAATAACCGTACAAACAAGTGGTTACTGAAATGCATTATGGGCAAAGCCCAAGAACAGTGAACAATAAGTTAAAACGTGCATAATCAGTGAAGTGTAAAAGACAATAAAACCGAACTACCAGTGACATTTCCCGCGTAAAATAACTAACAGTGATCTACAAATAAATAAACAAAGTGTAAAAATTATAATTTACATGACCCCGGTGTAAAATTTTTTAAAAATATAAAAAATCTGTAAAATCGATGCATGATTTCGCAATTTTCACTAACAACAGCGCCATCTAGAATTAAGTACTTAAAATCATAAAGATTGTTAGAAATCGACACCAAGATCGCCCCATTGTCTAGTACCTACTTAGGCTAACAGAGGGCATCACAAGTAGCAAAATAAGATAATCGGATTACTATATTATAAAATATAACATAAAATTATGGAGGAAATCATGGATATACTGAAAAAAATTCAAAATGAGTTGAACGAACAAAAAGCAACAATCCTAAAATCAGCCGATAAAGTCACGGAACAAGTCACGAAAAAAAAAATTACAAGTTGGAGGAAAAGTTTAAAATATTAGATGATAAGTACGAAAACCTCAAAGTGAAAGTAGAAAACCAAGAAAAAAGATTACACTTTCTTGAAAAGCAGTCAAGACAGAGGAACATCGTGATTTTTGGCTTAGCGGAAGTAGAAACTGATACATCGTATGTAAATCTAGAAAAAACCATTTTAAGTTTCATTAATCAATACTTCTCTTTAAGCCTGGAACGCAGAGATTTACAAGAAACTAGGAGAATAGGGAAGAAAGGTGAACATCCCCGACCAATCACCGTAACTTTTACCTCACTGGGCACAAAAATAGAAGTTTTTAAACAGAGGAGAGTTTTAAAAGATACCGCTTACTATATAAAGGACGACTATCCAAAGCACATTTTAGAGATAAGAAAGAAATTACAAGAGCAGTTCAAAATTGAGATGGAAAAAGGGAACTTCGGCAGTATCAATTACGACAAATTGATAATACACCACAGGAATACAAATATACCGAGACACCAGAAAAGAACCCTACCAATATCACCAAATTACAAAGATCCTACGCAATCGGAACTAAAGACGCAAGTTAATAAAAAGAACAAAACCCAAAAAGGACCGCATAGATCGTCGAGCCTATCAGAGGAAGTTATCAAACCAGGGATACTCAATTTCTTAACAGCTAAAAATCAAAGCGCTGACAACCAAAACAATACATCGAACAAACAGTCTAGTAAAAATACTAAGCAATAGCAATTACCGCCCTCTTCCACGGAAAACATATTACAAATAAAAACGACCACAAAATTACATCTTCCAAGCCGGCTGGTCCCCGTGGAAGATCACGACCAAAACCCTCCAGAGGAAATAGAAACTTTTGAAAACATTATAAAAAATAATCATAATAACATCTTATATATAGCGACTTACAATGTCAAAACTCTATCGACTTATTCACGCCTACTAGAATTAAAAGAAGCCTTAAGAAATGTTAAATATGACATCATTGGTGTCTCAGAAGTCAGAAAACTCGGCAATAAAATTGAAGAACATGACGAGTTCATTTTCTACCACATCGGAGAAACACCAGGACTATATGGAGTAGGCTTCATCATCAAAAAACATCTGAAAAAATATATAAGAAGTTTCAAGGGACTGTCAGAGAGAGTAGCACTGTTAAAAATACATATTCATAATTTAGATTTAAGCATCATTCAAGCTTACGCTCCAACAGAGGCCTCAAAGGACGAAGAACTTGAACTTTTCTACACTACTATCAATGAAGCCATACAACTCGCAGGAAACAATATAATAGTCATGGGCGACTTTAATGCCAAAATCTGCCAACCGAGAACAAATGAAACCATCACCGGAAGCTACGGCTATGGAAATAGAACAGTAGAGGAAATAGACTTATTGATTTCGCGTACGAGAATAATTTAGCCATTATGAACACTTTTTTCAAAAAAAATAATAAACAGAGATGGACTTGGAAATCACCTAATGGTAATACAAGGAATGAAATAGGCTATATTTTAACAAATCTACCTAGATACGTTAACAATATTCAGGTATTAAATATCAATTACCCTTCGGACCACAGACCTCTTAGGGCCGCCTTCAATATACTTCCGAGGACAAAAAATCGCAGCAAGTTTGGCCAATGCTTTAGATCCCTTTTAAGGAACGAAGAAGAAGTGCAAATATACAGGGAATCTCTAAACAGCCACTCAGCAAAACTACTTGATCACTGCAACAACAGAGACTCTGTTCAAAAATACTACGATAAAATAACAAATGCAATAGACACCAGCCTGAAAAAAGTACAAGAGCTAACACTAAACGAAAATAAAATGAAAAACCAAGTAATAACAACACGAACAAAAGCACTGATCAGCAGAAGACAAGAAATACATAAGATAAAACCAAAACCAAAGGCTATTAAAAATTAATTAAAAACACTTTACAAGCTTATAAGTAAACAAATTAACCAAGATTACAAAGATCACCGCACACAAACTATTGTAAAATGCCTTCACGAAACTGGGAGCGCCAAAAAAGCCTACAAGCAACTGAGAACACACAAATCATAGATCGAAGGACTGAAAAGCAAAACTAGCAGTACACAAGATAGGAAAGAAATCCTCAAAATAGCAACAGATTTCTACAAAAACCTCTATAGTTCGCCAAGTCACCAAGCATACAAATTACCATGTAGTAAAATAGAAAGGACGAAACCAACGATTGATGAAAACGAAGTAGCCAAAGCAATTAAACTTCTAAAAACTGATAAAAGCCCAGGACCAGATAAGATCACTAACGAAGCAATAAAAATAGGATCAATGTATTTAGTTAAACCCCTAACCCGACTGTTCAACATGATACTGAACTACAAAAACTCTCCACGACAATGGTCTGAGTCGGAGATTATTTTGTTATATAAAAAAGGAGATCCAAACAACATTAGTAATTATAGACCGATAAGCTTACTACCATCTTTATACAAACTTTTTTCCTCTATAATAGAGAAAAAAAAATAAAAGGAACCACCGAAAAGTTCCAATCCAAAGAACAAGCAGGTTTCAGACGAGGTTTTTCTACTGTTGACCATATACACTCGCTAGAAATGATAATAGAAAAATTCCAAGAGTTCAACAGACCACTCTATATTGTCTTTATTGACTATCAAAAAGCCTTCGACACTCTGCTCCATTCATCCATTTGGGAAGAACTATCTCAAGAAGTGGCATTGAATTACATATAAGTCATAAAAAACATCTACGACAACAGTACTAGCAGAGTAAAGTTGGAGAGCAACGGTAAAGTCATACAAATAAATAGAGGCGTAAGGCAAGGGGATCCGATCTCAATAACAATCTTCATAGCGGTACTAGAGTCAATCATCCGCAAACTGAACTGGGAAAAAGTCGGCATAAACATTAATGGTTACTATCTGAGCCACCTTAGGTTTGCTGACGATATAGTCCTGTTATCAGAAAACACAAGCCAACTACAACTGATGGTAAACGCTCTAAATGAAGAAAGTCAAAAAGTAGGCTTGGAAATAAACCTAAATAAAACGAATATCATGACGAATCACATCAATTTGCCTGTATATCTCAAAAATATGCCATTAACCTATGTAGATACCTACATTTACTTAGGTAAGCAAATTTCATTTGACCAACATAATAACGAACTAGAAGTTGAGAGAAGAGTCAATATCACGTGGAAAAAGTTCTGGAACCTCAAAGAAATTTTTAAAAGCGACATGCTCACAAAGTTGAAAAGCAAAGTTATGAACACCTGCATACTCCCTACACTAACATACGCCTGTCAAACATGGAAGTTTACTAGGAAATCTAAAAACAAGATCATAACAAGTCAAAGAAGTATGGAAAGAAGCATTCTGAAGATTAAGAAAATTAATAAAATCCGCCATACTGTTATAAGACAGAAAACCAAAGTCATTGACGCTCTTAGCCACTCACAGAAATTAAAATGGCGATGGGCTGGACATGTAGCCAGATTCACAGATAACCGCTGGACCAGACAGACTACATCTTTGTTAGGACCATCGGGCCAAAGAAAAAGAGGCAGACCATATGCGCGCTGGGCAGATGACCTCAGTAAAATAGCAGGTACTCACTGGATGTGACTAGCAAAGGACAGAGAAAAATCGTCATCTCTGGAGGAGGCCTTTACCTTCCATTGAGAGGGGTTCTTGCATCTAGAAAACCACCAAGAGATAAGATGGAAAGAAAAAAAAAAAATTAAGTAGAGCAATTTAAAAAGAAAGAAAAAAAATACAAAAAATAATTATATATATATATATATATATATATATATATATATATATATATATATATATATATATATGTAAAGAGAATATACTCTCTTTAAATATAGAGCGCTTCTATGACACTTGTCAGATGTCTCAAATTAATCGACAGCCACATAAAGTATATAAAAAGTGAATACGTACGGCAAAGTAAGAAAATAATAATTAATTGAGCGGATAAAGATCAAGGATAGGGGAGAGAGACGAATAAATAAACTGTAATTGTCGTTTCTCCAATTTACAGGTAACTTGCTTTTGCTAAAATGTTTGTACATATTGTAATTATGTTTATAATAATATTGATTAAAATATAATCTCCAATTTACAGAGAAACAAATTTAGTTAATTTATTCCAATAACCCAACCCTGATATAAATCATATTATAAAACGACAATTTTCGTCGCAAAATGAAATTGAGATTTACATTCAAAGCTGTGGCTTCAGCAAAGGATAGTAAGACTACAGTAATAGCTATAACCTCAATCACTACAGAACAAGGAGAACAATATGCTATGCCAGAGGAACTCATCTATGCAGACTTCCATGAGCAAATAATAAGTATGGAAAATTTCAAAAAGGTAAGAGAATCATTAAGAAGGAGGCACGAGGAGTTGAAGGTATGGATAACGATGACAAAAGATTTAGCGAAGGTGTATACGGATGAGGAAGGAAATATTCAATTCAAAGGAAGATATTTAAAAGAAATAATACAAGGGAATATTAAAGAACACACAGATTTAGCAGAGATATTGAAGAAGTTAGTGGAAAAATCAGAGAAAAAAGAAGAAGAAAGAAATTTGAAACACATTATAGATAAATTTGTATTAGGAAAATTTAATTATAAAACATCTAATGTGACACAATGGATAGACACGTTTGAGAAGGAGTGTGAGAAATTTCAAATAGAAACAGATAAAACCAAAATCGAATTATTAAGAATATTTCTAGATGGAACTTGCCAAGACTGGTACACTTCTACAGTATTAAAAGGAGAGCATGAAAATGATTGGCATGGTTGGAAACAGGAATTAATTGATACCTTCGCAAATAAAGGATGGAGTAGCAGAACATACGCTCATTATTTCAGGTATAAAGAAGGCTCACTAGTACAATATGCAATAAAGAAAGAACGACTCTTATTAGAAGTAAATAAGAACATGGACGCCGATACAATGATAGATAGGATTGCATTTGGCTTGCCAGGATTTATCAGAGAGAAAATTGACAGGGAAAAAATGAAAGACACAAGAGATTTAGTGAGTGAATTACAAAGGCTCGAGGGAATAACAGATAAAAAGAAGATATTTAAAAAAGAAGGTAAATCAGATCATAAATTTGGAAGTGAAGAAAAAAAACCATGCAAGACATGCGAGGAAATGAATAAAGGTGTAAGATACCATCCGGAAGAGAAATGTTGGTTTAAACTAGAAAAAAAAGAAAAACCTAAAGCTATAGGAAACAATTCGGTAGTAGAAGTAGATCTAAATATAGAGAAAAAAAACTAATAGCTACACCATTGATCAAACTTAAGATGATAGTCGAGAATCAGATAGAGATAATGGGAACATATGATCCAGGTTCTCAAGTCTCCTTGATAAACTCGAAGTGGATAAAGATAAAAGAGAATACAGAAGACGTAAACAGAATATTTCTAAAATCGGTCAATGGTGTGAATCATACAAATGGATTGATAAGAATAAGAATAAAAATATTCAATATAGAAAAAGAAGTGGAGGTATACATAGTGGAGAGAGAGGATTTCGAAGATTTCATAATAGGATTGGATTTAATTCCCATATTCAAATTGAGGTTGAATGAAAACTTAGAAATTTCACAGAAAGTAGACGAAAAGATAAAAGAACCAAAGATAATACTAAGAGAAATAAAAAGTAAAACGATGAATTGTTCAGTTAATTTTAATGAACATGTGGAAACAGACGAATTCAGAATAAAGATAGAACATTTAGATAAAGAGAAAAAGGTTAAAATAGAAAGATTAATAGATAACAACAAATCAGTGTTTGCAAAAGACAAATATGATGTTGGAACAGTGAATGAGTACGAAGCTAGAATTGATTTAATAGTAGAGAAATACTGTAGTAAAAGACCGTACAGATGTAATATAAAGGATAAGGAAGAGATAGAAAAACAAATAGCCAAATTACTAGAGAAAAACATGATCGAAGAATCTTACAGCCCTTTTGCTGCACCTGTAACGCTAGCATACAAGAAAAATGAAGGAAAAACACGTATGTGCATAGACTTTAGAGATTTAAATAAAAACATTGTCCCTCAAGCACAACCATTTCCTTTAATCGATGACATAATAATAAGAGCCAGAAATTGCAAATACTTCACGACACTGGATATAAACTCAGCTTTTTGGTCAATACCACTAAGGATTGAGGATAGAAGAAAAACAGGATTTGTGACGCAAGATGGACACTTTCAGTGGACATGTCTACCCTTTGGCTTGAAAACAGCTCCGGCTATATTTCAACGAATTCTGAGTAACATATTGAGAAAACATGGGCTAATGGAATTTTCAGTGAATTACATAGACGACATCCTAATACACTCACCGACGTTTAAAAAACACTTAGATCACATTGAAAAAGTATTGGATGCAATAAAGAAAGAAGGATTTAGATTAAAGTTTAAAAAATGTACGTTTGCAGCAAGTTCAGTTAGATACTTAGGGCATATAATAGGAGAAAATACAGTCACACCATTAAAGGATAACATAATATCAATAAAGAATTTTCCGACTCCTACCACACAAAAGCAAATCAGACAATTTCTGGGGAAAATCAACTTTTACCATGAATATATAGAGAAGAGCTCGATATTATTAGATCCATTACATAAATTACTAAGGAAAAATGTAAAATTCATATGAACAGAAGAGTGCGAAGAATCCTTCAGAAAGATTAAAGAAAAGCTATGTGCCCAACCAGTGCTAGAGATATTCGCCAAAGATCTTCCAATCAAGATATATACAGATGCATCACTTGAAGGCATAGGCGCAATATTAAAACAAATACAAGAGGATGGAAAAGAAAAACCGGTGGCCTACTTCTCAAAGAAACTTAATGAAACACAAAAAAGAAAGAAGGCGATATATCTTGAATGTTTAGCAATAAAAGAGGCCATAAAGTACTGGCAACACTGGTTGATAGGAAGATACTTCGAAGTACACTCTGATCACAAACCACTAGAAAATATGAACATAAGAGCACGAACAGATGAAGAATTAGGAGATCTAACCTACTACTTATCTCAATATGATTTCAAAGTTATATACGTCCCAGGGAAAGATAATACAGAGGCGGACTGTTTAAGCAGAAACCCCGTACTAGAATCAAATATAGAAGAAGAAGAGGACTTATTGAAAACGGTAAACCTTATTGAAATAGATGAAATAAAATTAGACCAGATAAATAACGTATCATTAATAAATAAAACAGAAAGGTTAATAAAGAGAAACGGAATATACTATAAAAAAGTAAAAAGAAGAGAAAAAATAATATTATCTGAAAAATTCAGCATTGATCTGATAAAGAGAACGCACAAGGAGTGGTGCCACACGGGGGTAACACAAACAAGAATAAAGATATGCCCATACTACACCGCTAAAAATTTGACGGAGAACATAAAAAAAGTATGCAAAGAGTGTGAAATATGTCTTAAGAATAAATCTAGGGGACAACATAGATTCGGTTCAATGTCACAACTAGGACCAGCGACTAGAGCTTTCGAAATTATGTCTATAGATACAATTGGAGGATTTGGAAGCACTAGATCGACAAAAAAATATATACATTTACTGGTCGATCATTTCACGAGATATGCATTCATTTCAATGTCAAAAACACAAAACGCCAATGATTTTATAAAATTAGTCCAAACTGTGTTAGAAATAGAAAAAATTGGAACAATCTTGACAGATCAATACCCGGGTTTAAATTCGAGGGAATTTAAAGATTATTTAAAGGAAGAAAAAGTGCAATTAATTTTCACTGCAATTAATTCACCATTCTCCAATGGCTTAAACGAAAGACTGAATCAGACATTAATAAATAAAATAAGATGTAGAATAAATGAAGAAGAAAAGAAAAGAGCGTGGACCTCGATAGCGAGAGAATGTGTGAATAAGTATAACAGACTAGAACATACAATCACAGGATTTACACCAGAATATCTATTACATGGCACGGACACCAGTAACATACCAGAAGAGTTGAAGAGAAGGAAAAACGGAGAAGACTGGATAAGAGACAAAAAGTTAGCACTGGAAAGAACACTGAGATCACATAACTACAATAAGAGTATATTTGACAAGAGTAGAAGACACCATGAATTCAATGTGGGAGATAGAGTATTCATAGAAAACGGGAACAAACTCAATAGGAAAAAACTAGAAGAACTAAGGATTGGACCATTCACAATAGAAGAAAAAATTTCAGACTCAATTTATAAAATAAAAACTGGAAGAAGAAATCAAGACACAACCCTATTTCACGTTACAAAGCTACTTCCGATGATAGACAATGAGAGTGATTAGGAAAAATACACAACTGTGCAGTTTTCTTCTCGAGGAGGGGAGATGTAAAGAGAATATACTCTCTTTAAATATAGAGCGCTTCTATGACACTTGTCAGATGTCTCAAATTAATCGACAGCCACATAAAGTATATAAAAAGTGAATACGTACGGCAAAGTAAGAAAATAATAATTAATTGAGCGGATAAAGATCAAGGATAGGGGAGAGAGACGAATAAATAAACTGTAATTGTCGTTTCTCCAATTTACAGGTAACTTGCTTTTGCTAAAATGTTTGTACATATTGTAATTATGTTTATAATAATATTGATTAAAATATAATCTCCAATTTACAGAGAAACAAATTTAGTTAATTTATTCCAATAACCCAACCCTGATATAAATCATATTATATATATATATATATATATATATATATATATATATATATATGTGTGTGTAAAAAGTAATTATATAAATATATAATGTTAATAGTAATAGTATACATAATGTTTAAGTAACATGTGCATGTTATCTTTTGTTTACTCTCCAATTTTTTATTTCAATTTTCAAACTGTACTTTAGCAAGAAATAAAAGGCTTTTTATTTTTATTATATTTTATTATTCTGCTACATAAATAAAAGTAAAATATTTACTTTAATCAAATACATGTTCTTTTATACATATTTTCAATATAAAATGTTTATATATTTAGTTGACTGCATTTTTCTTGTAAACGAAAGAACATCATCGAATATATTCTAACATTTGAAGTTAAAATAACAATTAGCGCTACTTGTTGAGGAGCGGCTGTTATTACAGTAATTGGATCTTGCAAAGGCTTTATTACCTTTATCATACAAATACAAGAGAATTGTTATCTCGGGACTCAAGAAATAAAGTTGATTTTTAAGATTCTTTCTTCTGTTCTGTAGAGTCAAATTGTTCGGAAATAATAAGTTAATTATTATTATTATTGATAGTTTGTTAGATTAGTAAATTATTATTCAATATTATTGAATAATAAGAATTCATAAAAAATATAATGATTATATTTTTCCTTTAGTTTTAACTAGTGGTCTTTACTAACTTGAGTTAGTGTACATACAATATATACCTAGGAATTTCATAACTTTTTTAGAATCTTATCTCATCTATCTTAGCCGTATTAAGACCTAGACCGGTGTTAGACAGGAAAATATATTTAAAATCACCTTAAATTACATAATCATACAAATAGAATAAAATAATGAAACTATACAAAAAAATGAATAAGTCACAATTGTCGAACACAAACACCGGTACAAAGGTACAATTGTAAAGACCAATGAATAAAATGGGATCAAAATAGTTGAATAAACGGACCTGTAAGCGAGCAACTTTTCATTTCGCATTTAACTTTACCCCAATATTGAACTGGAAAGGAAAACGGTGTGCCTACTTTTAATATTAAAATATCATAGTAAATAATAGTTAGAAAATCTGTATTATAAATTATGAGAACAAACATTTTCATTTAATATTTAAATTCATTTGTATTTTTGGTTAGAATTACTTCTGATGATAAGAGATACATGTACGGTGTTAAGATTTAAAAAAGTTTTCACACGTCAGTGTAAGGAATTATATGTTGTGTGGACTCAACGCTGCATCGCGCTCTTACTAGAGTGGGAACATGGAAATGTGTGCAATCAATGTTAGTGTTTGAAATTAATCATTTTATTTTTTTCGTTTTATTAAAACAAGGTGCAGCGTTAAGTTCCGGCAGTGAACACGCAATGTCTCATATTTCAATGGAAAATGAGGAATATGCATTTATAACTTGTAACTGATATCCCAAACACCTTTTAAAATATTATTTAATAAATAATGCCTTGGCTCGTGATGTGTCTAGTGGTTAGAACTCTTTATAGTTGTGATCGTGAATAACCCAAAATCTTTTAGAGATTCAGAGGAAACAGTGTTAAGAATTCCATATTATGCCATTAGAAGGTATCGCTTTAATAAGACATTTGCCATTAGAAGTTGTTCTTGTGTCAGTTATTTAGATAACTGTAGACTCGACAATATAACATTGTCATAACTCGAAGCTCGTCCGAAGAAAAGCCAAGAGCGCGTCCTATCTTCCTCTCCACTATAACTGCGAACTAGTTATAATAAAAGGAAGAAAGTACACCGTGAATTCCTACCAGACTGCGGCTGCAACAGTCTTGTTGAACTCTCCAGGACGTTTGTGTGTGATCTTTCCGAAGGTACTTGTTACGCTTGTTTATATTTAGATTGTATTAGAATAGTGATTCGTGATGTTAATTGATTTGTGAGATCAATATAAGTCGTTGAAACGAACGCACTACCGCTAGGCGGCCGATATGTTAAATAAACGCACGGCACACACCCCACAGTCGTGTCTCGAACCGTAGGCGGACACTACTACATACACCAGAGTTCCAGGACATAAAATAGCACCACACACCCGTATGAGACAGGCGGACACTACTACATACACCAGAGCTGGGACATAACAGCACCACACACCTACTAGTCGTATACCAAGTCTTAGAAGTGGTATATAAAATGTCAACGACCAACGCCATACAAGCATAGCTTACGTACCGCAAGCGTACTGCGAGACGGCATCAGCCACGACATAGTTAATGTCGCTACAACAGTTCACATAAGCACATCACGTCAGCTTCCGCGACGTCAAGCTACATTCAATATCATAATATTGGTCAAAGATTAATTGGATCCACAATATATGTCGCCCCTACACATATATTGCCTTTATAAGAAATTGGATCCTAAAAGATCGTGCCATCTTAGGCTTCGAATTATCATATTATATTTATTATACATTTGGCACGAGTCTTTATGTGCATCATATTTATTTGTACCGTAGTACTTTAGAGTTCGACTCGACCGCTGCCTTTCAACCACAACACCCACTTATATATAGACAGAATGACGGTCGCGACACTCGGGACGACAATACACGAACTCGTCTCGATTAATATTTTATTAAAAATATATAGTTTGTATTATTCATAATTAACTATGTTATTTATGTATATTGCCATGCATATTTTATTTTATTTATTTATTTATTTTTAACTAGACTCAAGGTACATACTGTTACAAACTGTAGTAGTATAAAAAATAGCAGATATATATAGAAAAAGGGCCTACGTTTGGATCTACACATATTTATAGGAGGCTTATTTTGACGTCGTTCTCAGATCTTAAGCTTATGCTGGGACCCATTGGGAACTTTGGATGCAAGGAAGAAAAATCATAAAACAGTTAATAAAAAATTATATATATATATATATATATATATATATATATATATATATATATATATATATATATCTATATATATATATATATATATATATTGTGTAAAACAATACCTATAAATTACCAGAGCGATGAAATGAAAATATTTAATATTTCCTCAAATGGGAATCGAACCCACAGCCATCGTGCTTACAGTAGCACGCTTGTATCTCTGGGCTACGACGATCTCTAATATTATTTGCAAAGTTAAGTATTCATTGATTTCCCAGTGGGGGCTCCGAAATACAAAAGCCGGAACATATAGTTGTAAGTATAAGTACATATTACGTTAGCAAAGCTGATTATATTTCTGACATTACTTCCTCATTTCAACGAATTCGATAGTTGACGATTGAGTTTAAGAAAAAGATAGCTTCCACTAAATAAAACAAGTGAAATTTAATTAAAAAAAATAAATGACGCTATATACAACTGGCTAGTATGAAGATAATATATACTAAGTAAGGAGATAAACTAGAACTATATAAAATGGCCTAATGGCCTAAGATCCCATCGTTTAAAACTGTAGGGATTAGATTTTCTAATGAAACTTATATTTAAGAATGATACATGATAGTAGAATAGATTACACTAGGGTTGCCCAAAAAAATCCTGCCGCAATCAACTTTAATTAATGTTTTTCGTAACTCGTTTTTGGAGAAAATTGCACTCATATGTTTTTTATGTGAATCGCACATCATTTGAAAGAAAATCGCATAAGGAATTGGAAAAACAATGGTTGCCAGCTCTCAGTCTGCCGCAAGTCCAAGGTTGCCTGGTTTAAAGAGGTTACTTAATGTGAATATTTGCACTCATGTGTTTTTTTAATGAATTATATATCAAATTAAAGCTTATTTTTTTGTCATCACTAAAACACATGGTTGCCTGGAAAATGGCTGCCGCAAGCAAAGGTTGCCATCATTCGAAATATTTTATTCTGATTCCGTTTGACTGAGAATAGACGATGAAATACGCGATTTGCCTTATGTTTTAAAGTAAAATATTATAAAATAGAAGGTCAATCTTAAAATTAATATTTATTCTAACTGTTCACCTGTTAAATGATGATTTTAATCATATTAAGTACATACAAAAAACTATTTAAACATGAAATCATCCTTATTTTTCCATTGAAATAATGAGTCTATGATATTAAGTCTTTGTTAAATCTGTTTTCTAGATATTAATACTCGTTTAAATCGTTATTTTAAAAAGACTAAATTATCATCTATATATATATAAAACAAGTACCTGACTGACTGAGGTAAGACGCACGCACAGCCGCTGATGGTAGAAACGTGAAATTTGGACAGATGTTTTTTTTCGTAATCTGGACATCCACTAATAAGGGATTTTAAGAAAATTGAACCCTAAAGGGATAAAATAGGGGCTGAAAGTTTGTATGGGTTTTTTTTTAATCGGCACCGATTTTTATAATATTTGAAATTCAGACTCCTAAAAATATTTCATTGAACACATGTTTCATGGTTTTTTAGAATTCACCCCGTAAGGGTTCAAATAAGCGGGCGAAGCTGCGCGCGCCCACTAGTATTAAATAAACGTTTACAAATATCGTTCTATTATAAGGTATTAATTACATAATGTTTTCATAATATAATGTAGGTTGACAATTATTGCAGATATTTTATTTATTAATCAAGAAAATATAAAAAATTACCTCGTTATAAACTCTCAATCTCTCTCTTCGTCCTCAGAGAAAAATATATAATATTAAACATTAAATTTAATTATACTTATCAAACATTAATTATACTTACGTTTTGCATTAGAAAATAATTGAAAAATAAAAATCAAATCAGATTCACGCTGTATCCCGCATGCAGCAGGGTAGGCAGAGGGAACCTAGTGTTAAGACACTCCGTTCCCCACTCTCTGCCGAATTCTGGAGGCATTGCGTGTTGAATGGCAGAACTCAACGCCGCGCTTTGCTTCGACACCAGAACGAAGAGATGGAAATATAAATTTAAGTGAATATTTCATCTCCTCGAGTGCAGTATTTTTTTTTTCAACAATGAACTTTTTGTAACAAGTGATAACCGTGCATTGTGTTACTATTTAAGAAAATGTTACTGTATATAAAAATTTTTTTTTTTGGCGAAACAACAACATAATTTTACACTTCAGACTCATTATTAAATTCCACACACATATTCGCACAAAAAACAGATCTTCATTTTTGTCATGTTAACTAAAAACGTCTTCACTCCAAAACGAAAGGTAAGTAACTAAGTAATATGTTCAAAAACATCTCATTTGGCCATCTGCACTGTTATTGCATTTAGAAACAATACATCTACGAAAATAAAATTATTGCATTTTTATTGCTTTGTATACCACCGCAAAATGTTTATCTATAGTAAAAAGTAGACAACTAATTGATATTTGCCGACTCCTGGTCATAAACCTTAAATAGCGTTTATTATTCGGCATTACTGTCGAAATTTCTTAGAATTTATTTGTGATAAATTAATTTTGTTTATTATAATTCTATCATATATATTTCTTTCAATGCAAATTCTTAAAAGTTGCGTGAGAAAAAAAAGATTGCGGCAACCGTTATCAAAAAAAAACGAGAAAAAAAAATCATACGAGCAGAGGACAAAGAGAGAGAGAGAGTATATTGAAATGTTATTTTCCATATTTTCTTAATTAATAAAAAAAACTTACGCAATAATTGTCGCCCTTCATTATCTTAAGGAAACATGATGTAATTAATACCTTATAATAGATTGATATTTGTAAGCATTTATTTAATTAGATAATTTAGTCGTTTTCAAAAGATAATTTAAATTAGTATTAGTATTTAGAAAACAGATTTAGCAAAGACTTAATATCATGGGTTCATTATTTCACTTGAAAAATAAGGATGATTTCATATTTAAATAGTTTTTTGTATGTTCTTAATATGATTATAATCATCATTTAACAGGTAAATAGCTAGAATAAACATTAATTTTAAGATTGACCTTCTATTATATAATATTTTAATTTAAAACATAAGGCAAATCGCGTATTTCATCGTCTATTCTCAGTCAAACGGAATCAGAATAAAATATTTCGAATGATGGCAACCTTTGCTTGCGGCAGCCATTTTCCAGGCAACCATGTGTTTTAGTGATGACAAAAAAATAAGCTTTAATTTGATATATAATTCATTAAAAAAACACATGAGTGCAAATATTCACATTAAGTAACCTCTTTAAACCAGGCAACCTTGGACTTGCGGCAGACTGAGAGCTGGCAACCATTGTTTTTCCAATTCCTTATGCGATTTTCTTTCAAATGATGTGCGATTCACATAAAAAACAATGAGTGCAATTTTCTCCAAAAACGAGTTACGAAAAACATTAATTAAAGGTGATTGCGGCAGGATTTTTTTGGGCAACCCTAGTGTAATCTATTCTACTATCATGTATCATTCTTAAATATAAGTTTCATTAGGAAATCTAATCCCTACAGTTTTAAACGATGGGATCTCCACCTATAACATTTTTATTCATAACCACTTTACAAAGAAATAAACCATGTGAAATAAATGGCAATTTACTCCAAAGCAAACGTCAAAAGTACGGTTGTCCTTTCCATAACCAATCCTCACCCTCAATTAGTTATACATTTAACGTCAAGTTATATCGTTTGCTCGATCGTGTTGCGTGAAATATCAAATATCCTGTTAAGTCTTTTGTATGTGACAGTTACTGTTAGAGAACTTTACAACGGGTTACAGCCCGAGGGAGTTTAGGGGTCAAGACTCTTTGAAGAAGGTATTTACGAACTTTCAGAGGTATTCCATCTTCTCGAGTTTATTGATGTAACAGTGATATTTAAATATAAATAGTAATAGGCGATAAGTGATATTTCCAAAAAATAATTGTTAAGTATTAAAGCGCATTATAGGTAAGTACGTGTGTGAAAATAGTAAGGTAAGATTTAGAATGGTAATGTAAAAAGTGGGTGGAAAATTAAACTGACTGACTGAAAGACTTTCTAGTACCTTTTTTAGCTTCACATTGTACCCAGCACGCAGCAGGGTAGGCACGCAGAGGGAATTTGTAAACCTGTGGTAGGACATTCCATTCCCATTAAGACACTCCCATTCCTCATTTTCCTTCGAATTTTGGAGATACTGCGTGTTGAGTGGCGAAACTCAACGCCGCGCTTTGGCTTTCTATCCTTTCAAGAGAAAAGAAAAAATATATAAAATATTTCATATCTTCAATTGGGAATCAAATCCATAACCTGTCGCATGTACAGTCTTACGTTTGTGCTGGCCCTGCGTCACGACTGGCCTCAATGTAGCCTTTTAATTATGTATTTCAATTAACGCTGTCAATTTGTAATTACTACGCTCACATATGTTAGACACACACGTAGTAATAGTAGTGAGTTCGAATTCCAATTAGTGGAAGACATTACCTACATATATATTTATAAGCAAAATTATACATTTTTCACATTTTTTCTAGAAATATGAAAAATGTAGAACAGTGTGGCTAATACTTTCTTCTACATCGTGAAGTACTCTCACGGTAGACACAAAGAATGGCTTTCCCACTTGAAATAAATTTTAAAAATTTGTTTCAGTGTTTTAAAGGACAGTCTGTTTAACAGAGTGAACGGTGGAGAATATTACTTTTTTGCAACGTCTATAAATACCTGATCGTTGCTAAGAAAATCAATATCGAACACGTTAGCGTTATAACAAAAACACACATTAAAATTGGTACACTAATTTAGAAGCTACAATGTCACGGACAGACGCACATGTACAATGTCAAACTCCTAATATCCTTATTTGAGCATCGGACAATATATTAGACAATACTATGATAAAAACAAGTTCAGTAACATTACAACAAATGCGAGATTTTTGATTATCGCCTACTCGTGTCACCTGTGTGACATCTGTGCACTTTGGTTAGATTATTTGTCATTCCTAAAATGTTAATACAAAATTCTAATTAAACTTTGACCTCTGAACAAGCTAATTTTTTTGTTAATTGCTGAAAAACAACTCGCTAAAACCCGCCATAATTGGAACAAGGTGTCAGACAGTTGTAATAACGATAACTTAAATTAAAAACTGCGAGAGCTCAGCATGTCTTTTACATTTACTTTTGAATAATTGCTTACTCTAAATTTAGAGACAGCAGTGTTTTTAATATAGCTCGTGTTTACGTAAAGGCCTAGCTCGGCTGGTGGTAAACGCGGCCAAAATTCCGGAAATTAGAACCACAATTTCTTCGTTATATATATTTTTTGATAGTAGAAATTGTGTGATTTATGTTTATTTAGAAAACGTACGTATAAAATATTTTACGTAGCGTTTTTTTATTCGACAGTTTTTATAAATCTCCGTAGCGTATAATAATTTTGATATGGCTTGATGAGAACCTATGTTTTAGTGGTTGTTTGGTTGGATGGTTCATTTGATGATTTCTAAGAGACGCCCGCGTCTCTAGCCCGCTATATTAAAATTTTTATTTTCGAAATAAATATTTTTTCTTCCTAGGTGTGTAAGAACATTTAAAGAAAATAAAAATATTGTGTGATTTATCGTATGATAAATATGGCTGGCTGTAAACGCGATGGTTGTGTGTTCGATATACGCTCAGAGGAATAGCTTGCTGTTGTTTTCCGTTTGCAAGACAAAATTTTAAAACAATTTAGACGGAAAGCGTAGTACGATACGTTAGCTGTTATTTCACACCGCCTACCCTCGCTTTATGCATATATTGTAAAAACACAAACCTATAGGCAAAAAAATATATATCTTTCATACAAGCTTCGTTAAACAAATTAACCTAATTGATATAATAAATACATATAATAAACAATATCTTCTTGACAGCTCTTTTAATCGACTCTACAATCATGACCTTTTGAAATTCGATTAATTCGCCTAAACTATAATTGATTAATCGCCTAACCAAGTTCTAAGACACTAGAATATTAAGCGAAGAGGGACTTCTAGACAAAGCTAACATTAATTATACAACACAATGTGGAGTACAACAATTATTGGCTGTACTCCACTCTGAGAATCAAAGTGAGTGTTTTAATATTAAAGTACCAAAGTTAAGTTATATGTTTAATATTCGCGAAATGTAATTAACCCTTGGATTTTTAAGATTCTTTAGTTAGAAAGTCGCCGATCATATTATTTTTTTAGTCTCTCATATATAGCAGGGTAGGCAGAGGAAACCAGGCAACCTAGTGTCATTACTCTCCGTTCCCATTAAAATATATCTATTCCCCATTTCCGCCGAATTCAAGGGGCGTGGCGTATTGAGTGGCTAAACTCAACGTCTTCGTTACTAGAGCGAGGAAATGATAATAACACATATTTAATTTCATTGAGTGGGCAGCGAACCCACAACATGTCGCGGTTTCAGTCGCGTGAGTAAGCACCTGCGCTACGGCTGCTCTAAAACCTAATTTTCAAGATTCTTTAATTAGAAAGACTCATCAAACGTATTAATTAGTTTTTGAATATATTATGTCTGAGCGAAAATGAGGCAAAAAAAATCCTGTGTACTACAGGATTTTTTTTTCAGTTCATTGCTTTGGTTAATATAGAATTTTCAGATTCAGCATATTTTTTATATTTTGCTACAGAATTTTAATTATTAATATTTTTAGTCTTTGAACTGGCCTGACAGTGTTACGTGAGTGTCAGAACACTCAATCCTTGTCTTTCCGTCGTGTCTTAATTGAATAAGGAAAATGAACTCCTTTAAAGTTTGTTCTTTAATATTTTTTAGATATCATTTCACACTAAATAAACGTATTTTTTTTTGAAAACGTAGAAAAAATACCAAATAGGACTCGAACTTGTAAACCGTCCAAGCATTCGTCTCCAATTTAACCTTACGTTCTTCTCGTATCACGTTGAAATTCTTAAACATTTATTATTATAAATGTTTGTTCTATTTTATTTATCCATCAAGTTAAAACAAATGATGCTAGTTTATTAAGCAAGTAATTTCAAAGTGAACTGTCATGCATCACACATACATATTATTAATACAAATAATATTTCATGACATATCATTAACATTTGAACTTTAAGAACTTTCCAATCCTAAATCACGTGTCAACCCTCCGTCCTCGAATTCATATTTACCAACAGTGAATAAATCACATCCCTCAATAATGAAGGTCAAATTTCCAGTTAAACTGAATTTTTGAGTATGTAGTGTTGGTTATTTAAATATTAAATAAGTTTGGCAAGAGACCGTCGTGGCGTAGAGGCACAGTGTGTGTCTTTTGCTAGCTCTTGTATCAAGGCAAAGAGCAGCGTTGAGTTCCGCCATTCCGAATTTTAAGGAAAAAGTAGAGAAAAAGTAGAGAACTAAATAAATATATAATATTTTTTTCTAAACAATAACGACTTCATTTGTAATTTTTAATCAACATATAATTTTATATAAAACGAATACAAAATTTAAATCTAGCATGTAGATAGGTTTGCGACGTATAAGCAAGCATTAAGCAAACATACCTTGATATTCTTACGGGAAAAGAAAAAAATCCATTTTACGTCTTAAAATCCACGTAAGCTTACTAGTTCAGTAGGTATCTATAACATATTAAAATTTTAATTTTAAAAGTAAAACGAAACGTTTCATATATATTTTCAGGTGGCAAACACTATCGTGAAAAATAAACACAAGTATTTACTGCGCCCACCTCTAGCGACGTTTGTTTGTTATATTTACTCAACGCGTTATTTGATTTTATGATTGAGAAAGACGCTCTCATTGTGTCAATTTAATAAGAGTTTACATTGTTTGGTATAAGGAAAATTTTGAACTGAATTAATTATGTAGGGCTTAAATAATTTGTGTATATTTTAAAAAATTTACTCCTTCTATGACTTTATATTCTGTTTTACTTTTTAGTGTAACGCTTGGAGAGTCTGTAACTATTCACTTATTTTTTTACCTTTTTACAGATACTTAGCCCACTACAATATGCACATAATATATGTTTATTATATTATCAACTTAATATAGTATAATACAATATATTTATAATCAATAATCGATACTTCGCAATCCGTAGCACGTAATCCATAATACGACAACTATACACCTTTAAACGTCAATCTTTAACCCTCAATCCTCAATCCCTAATTTTCATTCATCAATCTTCAATCTTTAATCTGTTATCTATAATCCGTATTCCATGATCCGCGAATCGTGATCCATGATCGGTAATTCCTAATCCATAATGCGTAATATTTTTATTATTAAAATAATATTAATAATTTTATAGATGTATCTGAATAAATTAAACATTTGTTTCTTCTCAATTAATTAAAATGTATTGTAAATGTACCTAAAGAGGCATCATCTCAAAAATTATATATTAATACAATAAGGAAAATTAAGAAAAGTCGTTCATCATAAGTGTTTCATGTCAATCTTCAAACATATAAACACAAGTTTTAAAAGAAATCCATTAAGTGTTTTGTGTGGCAGAAGTCAACAAAGCGTAACTCGAGGAAATAACCGTAAAATTGAATAACAAACCTAGGGTTCTCAATATAAACTCGTTACCCCATTTCCCATACACTTAGCTTTGAAATCAGTGACAGCTCACTACCCATGGGAGTGAGAGAGTTTTAGCATTTCAAGACAAAATCGCTCGTCTCATTTTGCCAAGTCGAACTTAAGTATTTTTTATTATGTGAGCCTTTTTTATATTTTTAGTTATTTTTTAAGTTGTATTTATCGTTTTATAATTAAATTCTTTAAATTTAAATAACCCACTATAATGTATTTTCTGCATGTATTTTTTTTTAATTTACTCTTTATCACGCACAAAACAGTATAGGGCGAGAGAACCTAGTGTTAAGACGTTGCCCACTTTCCGCCGAATCTTCGTTACCAGAACAAGAAAATTTAAATAATAAAAATGTAGTTCCAGCCGAGTGCGAATCGAACCCACAGCCGTCACGTTTACAATCGCACGCTCAGGTCCCTGCGCCATGACGACCTCGATGTACGAAGTTATTAAAAATATTATTTTAAAAAATTGGAGATATATTCAACTATATAAAAATAAGCAACGTTGAATTTTTGTACATCATTCAAAGATGACTATTTAAATATATATTTTTTTAAATTACGCTATTAAGATCATAAAAATTAAATTGCTGAATTTAAATAAAAATGTTTTTTTTTTGACAGTAATAGGATGAAAAATTATGATGAAATTGTTCTAAAGTACATTTACAATTTTATAAAAAAAAATAAGAATAAAAAAAAAAACTGTTACAGAACACTATAACAATTAGAGAATACATCATATCTACGTACGTAACATGTTTCAATATAAAAATTGACGATATTCTACATGTATCCATTCCTCTTGTAATACACCGCACTATGGACAATCGAGGTCTGTATCAGATCAAAAATCGATAACTTTTTTATTTGTTAAGATAAACAATTGAATTTTTGAACAAGCATAAAGTATAAAATGGCTCTTTAGGTAACGTTCAGATATTATACTTTTATTAGAGTATATATATATATATATATATATATATTAAAAAAATAATGAAAAAAAGATTATTTAATTTCCTTAGTCCACACTACTTATGGTAGTAATAAAAATGTATTATTAAATTAGTTTATTAATAAAAAATGTTTCTTAAGCTGTTATCTATTTGAATAAGAAATTAATAGTTATGATTACACATACTTATTTAATAAAATATAAAATTTACAAAAACTGATTTACAAGTAGTATAATATTAGAAATGAATTTATATTACATAATGAGTATATTATATTTGATTATACTTGGTGAACTTCGGGATCTATAATAAGTTCATTCACTTTTAAAAGATCTAGGATATCTTCATCAAGTGCCTTCACACTTTTGCTATACTCGTATGTTTTTCTATGACTGGAAATGTACGGATCTGATGTGTAGAGAAGAGTATGAAATACATCCTCATTTGTAACTGATTGAGAGCACTTTCTGGCATGATGAAGGCGACATTTTTGATACTCCTTATTACGAGATTCTTGTGCACCTTGTGCATTCTTGGGATCTCATTCGTTTGTTAGATTCTTTAAATACATGTAATGCGCTTTTGTTACATCCAAATCAATGAAAACACTGAATTCCTCTTGATCCGATAGTATTTTGCTCTGGCTTGCGTTTTCTATGACATTCAAAAATAGAGACATTGTATCTCGGTCAGCAAGCCTTAGTTTTTCTACGAGTTTTGCTTCTAATTCTCCTATGGAACGTAAACCTTGAACGTACGCATTGCAGATGTGTTCAAAGCCATATTCACTAAATAGCGCAGTATTTTCGCCTCTTCGTTGATTCTGATGAGTCCCCATAAGGACACAGAGTCTTCCGCGACTCCAGAAGACGTCGATGGTGAATTTTCAGGTGCTACTTCTTTAATGATTGGTAAGGTTAACAAATATTCAGAATCTAGCCGATTTGCACTGTTTTTTAAAAAAACGAATCCTTTTACCGGGACGCTTCTGTCCATCGTTTATTAAAGGAACGAATAAGATTCCTTTGAATGTTGCTGATAATAAAACACATATTGTCTACAGAATCATGATACTTTTCTTTTAGAAATAATGATAGCTAATATTGATTGCTTCAAGTTTTTTTCCTCCTTCAATGTATGGCAGTATAATTCACGCTTGGAACACTTGAAAGTATTAGTAATTTTGAAATTTAGTGAATATACTTAACAATCAAACGTCTGTTAGTAATTTTATTGCTAATTAGTAATAGTTTTATTAAATAAATTCACTCTTTTTATATAATTTTATAAATGAAGGTAGTGTGCATTTTATTAATGAGTAATACCGCAAAATGTGTGCAAAATGAAGATATACGCTCTTTTATCAATAATTAACAATAATTTAATTGAAATTTACCGCAATCTAATCAATTAAATAGTACAACACTAGAAATTTCAATAGATAGAGTTTTCTTGTTCCCCGACTTGTATCGTAGTTTTCGTCATAACTTCTAGAACCGCACGTTTCCGCAGCTGATTTTTATAAATGTTATTTATGAATATCTGGAGTATAAAACAACATCAAATGTAACGCGTCGGTAGACGTCGGTAACTGTCAAAAGTCTCGATGAACTTTAAACACGTGCCTTTTTTCTCTTCACTTATTGTCAATATTTTTTATAGGAATATAGTCACAAAATCCACAATATAATAATTGTTTTAAAATCTACAGGCTTTTTAAAAATATATGACACTTTATACCTATTTGCACATTTTTTTAAGAAAATTAAGTTTAAAATAACGATGCGAACAACCTAAAATAAACATTCTGTCGTATTACTATTTCTCACGATAAAAAAATATATATTCCAAATGTAATTCACGAAAAAATAATTCATTACATTAAAGGTCCACTATTATACTATTTAAAAAAAAAATAAAAAGTGCGTCAGGGACGACTTTAGTAAAAATGAATTTTGATCTGCCGTTGTTCTACCATTATCCATAGTGCACCGCCACTGTCACTGTCTATCGCGCCAGCCAATTACACTACACGGTCTCATCCCGTCAGCGGGAATGTTCGATGTGGTTGTTACAACTTTTGTTTGGACTTTCAAATTAGGAGTTTATATAGAAAGTTTTTCAAAAAATGGTTGACTTGGTAAAAAAAAATACTTGGTACTTAAACAGTATATATATTTCAGTTAATTTTCAATATTGAATTTACTTAAGCTTTATTTTTTAATTAAGATAAATTAAATAATAAAACCTGCGTATTTTTGCCTTCCTGCATGTAACAGGTAGGCTGGTGTTAATAAACTCTGTTTTCTATCTCATTTCAAGACATTTCATATTGACTCATGGAATCTGTGGCCATACCTTACAAGATCTAGGAAATAGAAATATTTTTTATTCCCAAAAGTAGGCATCGAAGCCCCAACTATTACCTGTAGAGTTAGACTGAAAGCTTTCATTCATTTCCTCTTGTATAAAAATGACATTGCGGACAATATATAGATTGAAAACACTAAAGACTATACACATAACACACGCACGCACATAAGCACAAAGAGACCTAAAATTTTTAAACCCCTGACCAATTAAGGCATCCGTTCTCATTGAACTACATCGAAATTTTTATACGCTTGTTACAACTCAAATCTCTGTGGGGAGAATTTTACAAATTTCCGCTACCCAAAGATAATTACTAAGAATTATCGTTTGGCAAGAGATAATATGATTTTTTAAATATTTTTTTAACATTTTTAAATTAAAGTGTTCTTTCCTAATGGTGGAATAACACTTAAAAAATGTTAAAAAATCTAGTTCAGTATTTATAAATCGTTCTTAACTCTGATCAAACTGATAATTGAGATGCCGTTTTCATTCTTAGATTGTCTCAGGATTGATCTCAACGTTAAGAGTGGCTTCTAAATACGGGCCCTAGAGTCAGAAACTCTGTTCTTCGCTTCTCGCCCGAATTCAAGACATTAAAATAATTAACATTTCCGAGTAGGAATCGAACCCATAACCATGTTTATATTCAGACTGTACCAACATGCTATGAACTCAAAAATAAATGATTTCTTCATTGCATATTATGCATTTCAATATAACCACTTAAACTTAATTGGTAAATACAGTTTCTTGTGTAAATAATTTGTCATCCTGACAAGGACTACGTGTCTGTTTAAATATTCAACTATCTCTTAGTTACGGTGCGTACGAAAATTAATATGTGATAAGTGGATACCTTGATTTTGGTGTAAAAAGAAATCACAATTATCTTGCCTTGCATAAAATTACATCGTTTGATTGTAAACACGGTAGTAGGTTCGATTCTCACACAGGTGTTTACATTTTCTGATGGTAAAAAAATGAAGCGCGGCGTTGAATTCCGTCACTTATCTCTCAAACTCTGTCTCGAAAATTTAGATGAAAGCGTAATATGTCTTTAAGTCACACCTCTGTTCACTCTAAGTACACCTACGACGGGGCAACACGTGAAGCTGCCTTTTTTCAGTGAAAAGAGAAAGTCTTAAGTATATTTTTGTACAAATTTTACATATCTTACACTTCCAAAATTTGATACAGGTTAATTCCTTAACTATGTTAAAATTTCGCTTAGCTGCTTAAAAATTATAAGCTATTTTAAAGCGCAGAACAGTCAATATTGTAACATCACTCGACTTTGGGTTTACCAACGATCATCTAAAATCTGTCAAATGAATTAAGTTAAAAAATGATCGAATATTTTCACTTTGCATATTAAATTAAGCCGAGGCCATTGTGGCGCAGTGGCATAAAGTTGTAATTGTAACGTAACAGTTGTGGGTTTGATCCCCTCTCGAGGGAATTAATTATGACTTATTAATATTTTAATTTGTTACTTAACACGCAATGCCTTGGAAAATTCGACAGAAAGTAGGGAACAGAGCATCTTAACACAAGGTTCCCTCAGCCTACCCTGCTCTGTTCTGTCTCTGGTTTGATATAATTTTATTTTATATTAAATTAAGAGATAACGGCAAAGTACTCGTATACACGAAACGCTTGTGAAATATATTTATTTTTCATTTTAATGGATTTCAGCTTATCGTTAATGTTTAATTAAGACAAATGAGGTCAGAAAATTATGATAAAAATGAGTATGTGGATTTTACTGCGTCATAAAGAAACGTACTCGGTGTTCCCATGAAATGTAGGACATCATTAATTAAAATAGTTGTGTTCAAACAAACGACATACAACAAACTCAAAATTTTATTTTCCGCTTTTATTATAATTTCTAGATATAATAAGATATTGACGTAAGTACACAATTAATTTTAAAATAAAAATGAAAAATAATTAATTATAAGTTAATTAATTTAATTTCCTGAAAAGAAGCGGTTGTAACTTGCGGAACTCAACATTCTGTCTCGAATTTCAGCGAAAGTCGTAGAACGGAATTTCTTTCAAATGGCTCTCTCTGCTTACTCTCCTATAAAACACGGTTTCCACCGCGAAAGAGAAATAAGCGGGTAAGGCTTAGGCGGAACGGACTCTTTTGAAACTGCTTCGCTCTGCTCCCTAGAACTGAGCTAGTTCATTTCTTATAATACGGAACGAACCCATTAAGGACCACGTTGAACTCACAATAGTATTCTGCATATTTTTATTTCCACCAATAAATAATCGAGTTGAAAAAAAACTCTCTCAGTTCTAGCGAGCGCAGCGAAGTAATTATAAAATATAAAACTCTTTGTTGGTGTGAATGTAAACCTATATTATTTAATTAGAGTCCGTTATCTATAAGCTTTACCAGCTCACTTCGCTTTCACGGTGGAAGCCGGGCTTTGTAGGCGGCCGGGGGAATAAAGTTTTATAATCAATAAATTTTAAGATTGATCTATAAAGTTTACTTAACAATAAGCATATAAAAATCACATTTTCGACCCACACTCACGAAAGAATAGATTTCAACAAACATAAATCATCGTCCACGTGTATCTGAATACGACCGCTAATGCTTTCCACTCGGAAAAAAACCTTTATCTTTTTCACATTTTTTTTGAATGAACACTTTCCATCTTTACACAAATAAAACTCTCTTACAATTGGAAATATTGTAATGTAAATGTAATTTTTGGTCACTTATTTTCAGTTCATTGAATATTTCTTTCGATATTCGAATAATTCATGTTAAAATCATATATGTATGACTTGTAGTGGTATGTAGCTTTAAATGAAAATATATTTCACATTCATTCACTCAGTGGTTACGGTTAAAAAAGAAACTTATTATAAAATTGGGAAACATATTGTAAAATAATATTTAAAAAAAAAATTAAATTAGCTTCACGCTGTATCCCGCACATAGCGGGGTAGGCAGAGGGAACCTAGTGTTAAGACACTCCGTTCCCCACTTTGTGATTTTTTTTATTAAATATTTATATGTAACAAAGAAATATATAAAAAAAACGAGTAGCCTTAAATATGAACGTATATAATTTATAGTAATCTATACTAGACATATTTGCTAATATAAATTATGTATAACAAATCATCAGCTTTAGCCACCTCAGATTCAATGTTACACACATTTGAATAATTAAGTTAATCAAACTTACAGACAAGATTACGACATGAGAGTGTATGTATGCAACATACACATATATCTACGTAACTATAGCGTACGGATGCTGTACCTGATTCTATTCACTTAAGTGGAGTAGCAGGTGTTCTAACACGCGAACAATATTAAGTGGCTAATATAATTTATTTCCATGTTGTGTTACCATTTTCAAAACTTGGTTTATTGGATTTTTCTCTTATTTATTTTCGGGTATCTCAAGCATTTCGTAGAGAAGACAAAGATAGTAAAGTGTAAAATCACTCCATTTTATTTCTAACTAGCGGCTCGTCACGGCTTCGCCCGCTTAAAATACATGATTACTGATTTAATAAGCACAATCGATTGACAACTATAATGACTTCTAATATGATTTTTTTTACGACATTATCGTCAAAGAATTTTTGATTGTTTTAAATAAAAAAATACGTCCATTGTTGATATTTGATATTTATAAAATATACATAAAGCTAATTATGTATTACACGTATATATTTTTGTAACTTTATGTTCTTTTTACCTATATAATATACGTCTCATCATAATTCTAAAACTCTGTTAAATGTGCTGATGTCAGTGAATAATTTAATTTAGGTTGTAGGATTCATAATATTCTTTGTAAAATAACTGTAATAATTGTATATTAACTCCTGTACAGTTTTTAATTTAGTTACATATATTATATGAACGAACCAACCAAAATATCATTGTATTTACTTGATATTTCTTTCAAGATCGTTCTTTATCTCTGTGTTGAATTAAAATAAATTAAAATTAGCTTCACGCTGTATCCCGCACATAGCAGGGTAGGCAGAGGGAACCTAGTGTTAAGACACTCCGTTCCCCACTTTCTGCCGAATTCTGGAGGCATTGCGTGTTGAGTGGTAGAACTCAACGCCGCGCTTAACCTCGACACCAGAGCGAAGAAATGGAAATATAAATTTAAGTAAATATTTCATCTCCTCGAGTGGGGATCGAACCCACAACCAGTCGGTTTTGCAGTCACACCTCGTGCCGCTGCGCCACGACTGGCCGGTTGAATTAATTACGACTTAAACTTAACTGTTATGATTTATGAAGGTAATCTCCACTAACAATTCAACTTTGCTTACTTTATTGTATAAAATATTATGTAATAGTGCTTCAAAAATATATATTTTTATCAACAGTCATATCACCCAGACGTTTCGAATGTCATTCTTTAGCCAGGGTCATACCAGCGCGAATGCTGTATAATATTCGCTGGCAAGCTAATGCCTTGAGTTCATTCAAATGACGATAACTTTTTTTTTAATGAACCGATTTTGATGAACTAAACTTTAGTACTCAAGTTGAGTTAAAACAAAGCAATTGGTGAAATTTTCAAGTAAATCGGTTCAGTATTTTCGGAGAAAAATGTGGACAGAAATATGTCGCCAGACAGACAGACAGACAGACAGATAGACAGACAGACGGACATACAGACAGACAAGAAATTAAAAAAAAATCTTTTTGTTTTCTATTATTCTTTTTAAGTGTCCCTCTATCCATTTCAGTCAAAATTACTAAATGTACAGACAAAATATTTTTACTGTCTTATTATATATAGAGATAATTATTTTAATAACACCGCGCTTTGCCCACCGTGCCAGATAAGCTAACAATTTTTTTCCTTGTGGAAATCGAACTTACTAAAATTAATGTACAGTCAGGCATTTTATTCAATCTAAAAAAAAGTTAAATATTAAATTATTATTTTTGTGTCAAATATTAAAATAAATAAAGTGCAGTTATAAAATTATTATAAAAATATATACCAACAAGGCTTTCTTATGAACATGCCAGATTTACATTTATTCAAAGTTCAAACAGAATAGATCTTCGTTACGGTCACTCGCTCAGTGAGACTGCGGTCAACGTTTACAAATGTTTGGTGACGACATTTGTCTATTCTTGCTGTCCTTCTATTACGTCAGTACGTGTTGTTATGATTTTAGATGTTAAAAATAAAAAAAAAATACTATATATAGTGGGAGTGGGAAAGAGAAATCTCATTATAATTTACTTAAAGGTAGGTCTGTTTGATCAGCTTCACGCTGTATCTCGCACACAGCAGGGTAGGCAGAGGGAACCTAGTGTTAAGACACTCCGCTCCCCACTTTCCGCCGAGTTCTGGCATTGCGTAAATAAATACTTTACTGCATCAATCAAAAAATCAATCTAGTGCCCTAGTTACACCCAGATGTACTTCATCTTCGCGTTTTTATCCCGCAAATAGCAAGTCTAATATTACGACAGTATGTCTAATTTTTTTACAGCTTCACTCTATATCCCGCACTTAGAGTCAGGATAGGTAAATATAAAATAGTGAAACTTAGTGTTAAGATACTCCATATAATGAAAACATTTAATGGGAATATTAAACTACTTTACTGTATGCAATTTTTCGATATTGAGTGTTAAGTTATGATACGTAAAATCGCGTTTTATCTGAGCAGAAAAGAAAATTAGCATAATTTTTATCCATTTCAGATTACACTGGACCTATAACTATCGCTTGTACACTTGTATAATCTGACACTGTTCCACTGCATTTTGATGGCCTTAAGAACAATATACTTTTTTAGCTTCACGCTATTCCCTGCATTCCCTCCCCATGTTATGGTATCTGTTTACCATGATGTAGAGCCTAGTTACTGCAGTTCTCCATCAGTACTTTCTCTCCATCAGTCAGTACAGAATATGAAAATATTTGACATTTAGTCATTCTTCTGAGCGGTGATCAAACTTACAACCATGTGTCAAATGTAAAATGATGACATCTCGTTCTATATTTAAATTATGATCTCTCATTCTATATTTAAACTTAAATAAGAATAGTATTATATTGCAATTTTAAGTAAATATAACTTTAGGTCTAAAATATATCAAGTATTGTTGAGAGAGACTTAGTCATACTTCACCAAAACTAAGATAATACAAGCCGCTTTACTTAAGAACACTCAGAGAAAGTAATTTTAAGTTACGCATAAGAACACTTAAAGATACTCGTTTAGGTATTACTTTACGAATATTGTAAATAATTTAACTTTTCATAATAAAAAACTAAATTTAAATGTTTAATTTTTCCATTTTTTGTTACAGTATGTTGTTTTTGTAATTTTAACACAATTAAGTAAAATAAAAGTAATATAAATAAAATTTAAAAAGGCTATCAATAGATAGTACCTGCCCTTTCAACTCTAGGGAGACTGGAACACTTATATGAAAGAGAGAAATGTATGAAAACACATATTTCAAAGACTATTGGACCGATTTTGATGGAACTTCAACCATTCCCTAAGTTTAAATCTAGTCATTTAGAACAAAAACGATTATTTCAATATGGCTTAGATTCAAAAAGAAAGTGTGGGCAACATTGTGTGTATGTTTGTCAACATTTATGAAATTCACTTATGTGTTAGGAAGCCTACCTGCGACCTAAATAGATTATCATACTCACATTAGCTTATTTAGACATTACCTTTGGACAGTATGTGTAAACATTTTTATTTAATTTTTCGGGACAATTTTTTTGTTACATAATTTTGATCACAGACCTAACCACAGTTGATTTGGTGACAAACTCTTACGTGCAGCATAGAAATACAGCGTGAAGCTAAAAATTACAATACGCTCTTATAAGAGAACATTTACAAAGACAGCCATAAAAAGTGACATTTAAATGGTAATAAGATCGTATCGAAATGATTCTTTAATTTGTGAAGCACTGAAATATCAATCAAGTATATTTTACCAAAGAAAATTCTCGCGATCGTTAAATTATAGGCAACATTAATGTCGTGAAAAGTCTGTGTTAAAATATTCAGATGTTCCGGTCGTCATCGCGTTTCCGCTGATTTAATAAGAGTTAATCATGTACTAAATTATACACATTCAACATTTCATTTCATATCTAAATTTTGTACAGAAATTTAATAGTAATTTCACCAGTTACATAATCGCAGCAAAAATAACCTATATTTGCAGCATGCAGTTATGTAAAGCGGAACGTTATGAGAGTCTAGAGCTTCTCGTAAGTTTACGGTACATCAGGCTTCTATTTAAGCTTAAGAAGAAACTTATACCTCACGCAAAGTGGTATAAGAAACAGCAATGCAAATTTGCTTGAATTTCAAAATAGTAGTTATTTCAAGCTAACTTCCGTGATGAATTATTTAAAAAATGTCAATAATGGTAAAAGTATACAACATTTTGTGTATCTCCGAGAAAAATGCTTAATATGCAGAAAAGACAGATAAAACTCCGTTCCCGACTTTCCACCAAATTCAGGACACCAGAGCTAAATTTAGTAATTATTTTCAATCTTTCAATTTCATGTCTAATATTACATTAAGCAGTCAAAAATTATAAAAGTATAACATGAACATATGTATATATTCTTATAATAATTGTCACTATCAGAAACTCTCAGCTTTCTCAAGATGTAATTACTTCGTCACGCCGAAACGTCTCCGGAGTACAACTACTCCGGAGCGGACGCGTCGTTAGTGTTGTCCACGACTTGTTATCTAAGTTACTCAATCGTATCTAGTTTCCTATAGCCCCGCAAATTTGATTCAGCTTTGTTATTATAGCCATATTATATACTTTTATATAAATAGAAAATTTATTTATTTTTAGCTTAAAGACGTCCCGGTGAGAATGAAGAAGAGTATTCTCAGGTGGTTTGGGCACGTTGGACGATTGAGTGTTGGAAAGAATAGCAAAAAAGATTAATAAAGAAAAGTGAGAAAGGAGAGAAAGGGGAGACCTCGATTGATCTTCAAAAACACAGAGTCAATAATACTAGAGGAAGGTCATACAAAAAGCATGAGGAGACCCCGGAGGGCATTTATGAAAAGGTTGATGATTGTTGACGAGGCAAAAAGGCATCTAGAGACCGCATCGCTTGGCGCTCCGTTCCCTCTGGCTACCCTGCGAGGGATACAGGTTAAAGCTGAGAAAATAAGTAATTACTTATTTTTAGGGGTTCGTATCTCAAAACAAAAAGACGGAATGATGAATGATGCCCTTATAGTATGTTAAATTTATTTTTATATTCATTTTGTTTTCCTATTGTCAAGACCATTTATATCAAGATCGGTAAATATGTAAAACTAAATTGTACTAATTTAGTTTTACATATTTACATTAAGTTTATTAATATTAAATCTACTATTTGGAGAAAAAAATTAAGCTGAATGAATATGCAGCATAAATAAAATGAAGCAAAAACGATGCATAAATACGAGCATTTATGTATCGTTTTTGCTGAGGCCAGTCGTGGCGCAACGGCACGAGGTGTGACTGTAAAACTGACTGGTTGTGGGTTCGATCCCCACTCGAGATGAAATATTTATTTAAATTTATATTTCCATTTCTCTAATATCGAGGTTAAGCGTGACGTTGAGTTCTGCTATTTAACACGCAATGCCTCCAGAATTCGGCAGAACGTGGGGAACAGAGTGTGTTACCACTAGGTTCCATCTGCCTACTCTGCTGTGTGCGGGATACAGCGTGAAGCTGATTTATTTTGATTTATTTTTTAATAAAAAGAGATTTTCAAGAGATTCTGAATTAATTTTTTATCCTTATCATTTCATTTTCTCAATTTCATAAATTGTTTCAGACAGTTTTCAGTGTTCAAAAACTAAAATTAATAAAAGACATTGTGTTCATTAGTCGATTTGACAACTGCTTTTTGGAATGAAAAATTTTAATATTACGTTCTATCTTTTACGAATTATTTCAAAATGTTGTTTTTTGTTTAATGCATTTCTTCTTTCTTATTTTTTCAGTTTTATTAGAGGCAGTCATGGAGGCGTGGCGCTACTGGTGGAATATAACTTGCATTCTCTCTCTCTCTGGATTCTCTCTGTTAATCCTGGGAGGTTAGAGCCTAATTTCAAAGATAGCGTTCTTAATAGACAGCGAGCAACAAAAATAATCTATTCCCTTGAAAAAGGCTCGAATCCACAGCAACAATATTTATGTCCGCCGCGCTTTGCCTGGACACCAGAGCAAAGAAATTAAAATAAATATTTAATTTCACCGAGCGGGGATCGAGCCCACAACGAGAAGTTACACGCTTCTACCACTGCGCCACGACTGACCTCAGTACCTATATTTGATATTCTGCTCTATTTCCCACCCGTATTAGTAATATTGCGTGACCTTGAACTATAGTATCTTTCATCCTTTTTGTTGTAAATACAGCAAAAGTAATAAATTGCTTCGTTTTCTACCACCCGCCCTATAAATATTGTTCTTTTAAGCCCTAATGGTTATTATGGCAGATCGGTTAATGGAGTTCATTATGGTGTAATAGCCGACATTTCTCCTTTTATTATTATTAAAATTATTATTATTCTATGATATTTTGTACTTTAAAATAGATATTATGCTTTTTTAAAAGATACAATTCATACAATTTGTGAGGTTATCATTTGCGTGTTGAGTGGCGGAACTCAACGAGGCAATTTGGGGCCGAATGGGAATCGAACCCACAACCGTCACTTTTTCAGACGTTATCAGGCGTTACGGCTCTGCGCCACGTCTGCTTCAATTTAGCGGTAAAATGATTGATTTCTTTTTTCAGTACTATCTTTATTCTAAGTGAAATGAAGAAAGTGTTCTTTTACATCTAAAAAAGGATAATGAGGGTTACGTACTTAACATTAAAAGGTTCTGTTTAGGCTTCATTATAAACACGTTTGTCTTTATACTTAGACGAATTCAATTTACATATTGTTTTTTTATTTGTATAAAACTTTAGTAATACAATTTACAAAAGTGTGCCTATTTGTTTGTACATAATATAGCTATCTTTTTAGATTTATCTGATTTCTACAACTTAATATTAAAAAAAATTAAAACGAATATAATCTTTGATGCCATGTATGTGGTGTAATAAATCTCATAAAATATAGAGTGTTATAAAATGTATATACATATTCGTGTAAAGATAGAACAATCGCATTACACTTCATTGTTTTGAAAAGAAAATCCTTATTTATGATGTAGGTACCATAGTATAGAAATATATTTTATGAAAACAGAATAGTTTACAAGGGAAAATACACGCTCCCAGCTTTCAGGTCACCTCAGTGGACACGCTCTAGAAGGTCTGAAATAAAATTCATTTTGTACTTTTTTCATTGAAAATTTGTATAAAGTTTGTTGTCGTGAAAAGTTCTAGTGTTTAAGTTTTAATTCTATGTTTATTTGAATTGATGTCAACTTTCAATATAATATTATTATTAAGTCAATTAATTTTAAATTCAATATATTCTTCATTCAAATACATTTTAGACAGCACATTAGAATTATCGAATGTATAAAGCTACCACCGACTCGGAAGTCAGTTCTGCTGAAAAAAACCGGTAAGAAACTCAACTTTTCAACGTAAAGATTAAATGTTCAATTGTTTTATACAATAATATATCATGCCAATATTTTCCATTTTGATACTGTATGGAGGTATAGATAGAAATTAACAATATAAAGTACAAAATAAACTATAAATTACTTTATTGCCTAATTTTTACCAATTTAGAAACATACATACATACCTACAAGCTGTCTGATAGATCATTGTCGTCAACATAGTTTATTCTAATGAGATTCAAACTCATGATCATGATAAACTATATTGAACATTTACCATTAGAGCCAAACTATTGGCACTTAAATTTTTCCATTAAGATATACTTTTCAAACCGGACAAAAAACCTCAAGAAGGAGTATATTCAAAATTATCTTAATAAAATGCTAATCTCAACCCTTCTTGCCAATCTGCATTAAAAAATACCTTTCAGGAGCGTTCATTCAAAATAAGCTTAGAAGCTTTACATAAAATATGGCTGAATTAAATAATAAAACTGTATTAAAATGTTACCAATTACCTTTTAAGCTTACGAATATACACATATATCTACGTATAACGTACGTCCATTGCATATGAAAATATACAAAAGTAATATTGACATTGTTATAAATATTCGTATTTTATATCATAATAAGGTACAAAATTATAAATTTAATAAAATAATAAAATTTACTATACTAATAGAGGACAAAATCTGAAAAATTGATATTCATTTTAAAGATGAAGTCATAAAATTTTACAGATAAAAATTATTACAAACCTATAGTTGTGGTTCGTTTGATATAAAATGAGTGCACACCCGCAGAGTTAAGTTTGTAAAATTTTATAAATTGTACATCCCGCTCACTCACAAAACGCTCGGTGGACGAATCCTACTCGCACTTAACCGTTTTTTACATTAAGCATATTTTTATTTAATGGTAATTCAAAAGTTTCACTAGTTCTTAGTGATGACTTTGTCTATCTAGCTTGTATGGTTGAAGTGATGCTTTAATTTTACTTTCATTTAAAAAAGGTCTGCTACTAAATGCTTTTTAGATACATACCGTACATATGAACTTGAGAAATTTTGAATTCTTTAAATCAATGCAGAAACAAAAAGACATATAAAAAACAACAAACAAGTAATAAAAATAATAAAGTAGTCTGTCTGGTCCGCAACAATAAAGGTGAAAAATTCCTAAGTTTTTACTGCGTTTGTTCACAATTCACTGCCTAAGTAAGATATTTTCTTGTACAGATTAAAGAACAAAAATACGCCCCCATTTACCTCCAGATCGTATTTCCACTTTATTCGCGGCAAGTTCATCTATCACACGCACCTACACGTACATTACTTTAACACTCGCCCTTTGGTCCGTGATTGATGTGATTTTATGTATATTTTAGATATTTGCATTTGTGAATCAGATAGGTCGTAATGGTGGAGTTGAAAACTGTCTAGCTACACATGGTGGTTGTAGGTACGATTCCATCTTTGTTTTGAAGCTTTGTCGCAAAGCAAGGTAGGCAAAGATAACTTAGTGTCAAGACACTCCGTTGGCCATTTTTCATACGGATCCCGGTAGCGGGTTCGATTCCCAAACGAGACTAAAAATATTATCATATCTTCATTCTAGTAAATAGACAAATCACGGCAACTCAACATAAAATGTCTCAAAAAATATGGAAAATGGGGAATAGGATGTTTTGTCGATAACTCGGGATATAGACATGGAGCTAAAAAAATATTCAAAAGTTACTATTTATGTGTGACACTAGGGTGTATTATATTTTTTCTGTTGTGTTTATTCTGCAATTGTTCTGTATATAAACTATAACCGTGCCAAATTTCATACTCCTCTTTTTGCACAATTTTCATATAAATATATAGGTATAAATAAAATCATCAATTTTACATAATACAAATATTATTAAAAATAAGTCGAAAATACTAAAAGCTTTGCTAACATAAATTAATTCAGCCTTTTTTCTTTACAATCGAGCTAGGGATTTGTAAGGATCGTTTATAAGAATGGACAGCTGCTAAAGTTGACACCTGTAACTAGAAAGGCGATATGCCTTATCGGAGAAAATTCTAGATTCCAGATATTAAATATCTGTAAAGTTGTTTTTTTGTAAAAAGAGAAATATCTGTATTTGTAAAAATGTTTCATTATATTTTTTACTGAATTTTTGTATTTATTATTTTATACTTTGTAAATGATTTTAATGCATTTATCACTAGTAAACATTGTAATTAGGTACAGCGCGAAGTTGAGTTCCGGCACTTAAATTATACGTACTCGGCGGAAAGTCGTGAACAGAAACTTTTTACAAAAAATTAAAATATTAAATAAATAATTTCCCCGAGTAGGTATTGAATCCATAATTATCACTTTGTAATCACACTTTGCGCCACTGGGCTATGATCGCTTTAACAAACTCTAATTGTAAATTCATAAGAAACATAGTATAGTTGTGATCCTTCCTTTACACTAAAATAGGAGTGAGCTATAATCACGCGACCACGCAGGTAGAGAAACGTACACAATACTAATATTATATAAAATAACATATTCAACCTTTTCAGTTTATGTATCAGTACAAGCTTCAATTTTGGCACAGCAAATAATATTGAAGAGATAAAATAAAATTAAAAACCCTTTAATTTTGTTTTTAATTTAGTCTCCCTAAAATTAGAGCTTTGTGTAATTTATTAAATTATATTTTTTTTAGTTAAAACATTTTCTTTAAACGCCAGTCGTGGCACAGAGGCATAAGCGACTGTTAAAGCAGTAAGTAGTATTCGGGTTCGATTTCCACTAAAGGAAATAATATGTTTATTATTTGCATTTCTTCGCTCTGGTACGGAGGCACAGCGTGGTGTTGAGTTCCACTACTACCCTGCTACGTGCGGTATACAGTGTGAAACTAAAAAAAATTGAGACATCTATATATTAAGTATATGATATTTTGTTTAGTAGTAAGTCAATATGAATCATATATTGAGACACTCCGTCCTACAATTCCCACATCATATATGTCTATGATATAACAATTTCCTTTATTCTTGATGTGTAAATAACTATAATCTATTTAAAACGTCACGTTAAATTAAAGGCAGAAATAAAACGATAAAATCTTCAATTTTCCTTTCTAAGTATATATAAAATCTCATATAAAATTACCCAGCGCTTACCTTCATAAATTTACAGAATAATGTTAAATTTCGATATATTTTAGTTTAGGATAACGGTTGTTGCTCTCTCAACTGCCATCTTGGACCAATAAAGGTACTTTAGAGCTATAGTAAAGTCAAGCACTTCATTTGATCCAGTCGCCACTTTGTAATAAAAATATAAGATAGGAATATTATTTTTGATTATTTTATGAATTTGATGATACAGTTAAGTTAGTATAGTGGGGATAATAGATAATTTAGTGTTAAGACACTATGTACCCACTTTTCATCCAATTTTCGAAACACTGCGTGTTGGGTAGCGGAACGCAATCAAAAAAATCAAATAGATGTGAGCTTAAATCTTACAATATACAATAGCGTTTCTTAAAAATGTTTCCATGGTCTTGTTAAATAAAGAGAAGAGTAGTGAGTGAATTTGGAGTACGACGTGTCTTGACACTCTGTTACCTCTACCTACGTTGTATGCGAGGTACAGCATGAATCTGAAAGAAAAACAAAGAAAACAAAACCAAATTCTATAATATAATTAATTAAGTTAATTCCACTTAATCCTAACAACTGGGTAACTTTAATTCGTATTAAGTAAACTTATTTAAAGTTATTAGTAACTACAAGCTGCTCACAACGGTGAGCACACACTTATTACTGCAGTCTAGTGGAGGTAACACTATCGCTTCAATCGTGATTAAACGCTTGGTGATAGTACTTACATTCATGTACATATGTACGTGTTATTTTAAAGTTGATAATTTTCTAATAGATCTATTCCGATAGATAGATTTCTATTTAAATTATTTCCTAATCCCAATGTCCACGTTTATAGTCACACTCTGTGCCACATGTCTCTACAGTCTGAAAGCATTGCGTATTTTGCGGCGGAACCGAACGCCGCGCGTAGCCTATGCTATATCAAAATCAGAATATTATTTTGTCTGTTACGCCTTTACAACTACTTTTCAATTGTCAAGTTACATAGGTATGTCAGTAGTGTCAGTCCTACACGAAGCTATCACTGACTCGGAAATCAGTTCTGCTTAAAAGAGCCGGCAATAAGCTCAAAAGTTGCTCTTTTTAAAATATAGTTTACAATAGATGTATACCATAATTAGTTTTCCAAGTGAACATGAACAGCATTTAATTAAAAATATTTCATTACTTCGAATGGGAATCGAACAACTGGTCGCGTTTACTTGCTTGTGCCCTTGCGTCACGACTGACCTTGTTCTACATTTTTTATATAAACATAATATTATGTGTTCATATTGAACTGTTAATTATAACAATATATAACATTTTATCAAATACTTTTTTACTTAAGATATATTTGTACGCTATTATTTAGCAACATTGTATACACCAACGAATATTCAGATGAGGTCTCATCAAATATCACAAAAATAATGAGGATGTTATAAATATGAAAAAAAAAAATATATAATTCATATCATTTGTTTCTGTTTTACGAAAATCCACGATATTTCAAGAGGACGGATGTAGGCCGAGAAATAAACACAAAATCTTTTTACAGCCTGAAATATTCGCGACTAAATGCTTCGTATAATTTAACGGGTGCGGAGTGAACTCGAAACATTTCCTTTGGGAAGATAAACATGATTCTTGCACTGTCTTACAAATTAGAGACTAGCCGACCTCGTTTAGTTCGGTACTGAAACTGTAAATATTACGTTATCTGTAGATTTCAATTAAATTATATCTTCATATTTGAGAGTTGTGGCGCAATTGGAAAGTGATCGGATACGCTATAACGTACCATAACGCCGTGGTTTTAGGTTCGCTTCCCATTTATGATACGTATACATTTTTTTATATTTTCATATGCTAATTCGTTGTAGATAATAAAAAAATGGATATACTGTTTTATTAATCTAAAAATTGAAACTACTTATTAAAAAAAATATCATACAGTAAAGTATAATATAATTTATAACATAAATACTTTTTAGATTTAATATTATATATATATTCTTTATTGCACTTTAAAACACATATAAGTAATACAATTAAAAAAATATTAGTTAGCAATGGTGGGCTTATTTCTAAAAGAAATCTCTTCCAGCCAACCAATGGAAGTGGATATGATTGTCAAACAGCGGGAAGAGAATACAGTGCAGTTTTGAAACAGAGAGGGAAGTAAATAAAAAAAAATAATAATAATGAGGACACATAATATCCAAATACATATATATATATACATACATACACACATACATAATTTATAATTATAAATAAGTACATATAAATAATACACATATACATATATATATATACATACAAATACGTGCTGTGCGGTGGTTTTACTCACAAAAAGTGTCTGAAATCAGTAAATTAATTGTCTACAGTACCGAGTAAATGTTTTTTCAATTGGGATTTAAAGGACATTAACGAAGGACTTCTTTGGATGGGGATAGGGAGATGGTTCCAAAGTGATGCGGCGTACACAGTGAAGGATTTCTGCAGGAATTTGGTATTGCTCATAGGTATCTCGAGCGCCGGAACGACGCATGACCGCCTAGAGCGTAAGGGACGGGGGAGGATGTTGAAGCGGGAACGTAGGTATTCAGGAAAATTTTGGTAATTAAGGATTTTAAAAAGTAATGTAAGGATGTGCATATCACGGCGAAGACGGATTGGGAGCCAATTAAGCTGAGCACGAAATTGGGAGACGTGATCATACTTACGCAGGCCATACACAAAGCGTATGGCGAGATTTTGAAGTCGCTCTAATTTGTTAAGTAGCTCCTCGGTCGCATCCAAATAGCAAACGTCAGCGTAGTCGAGAATTGGAAGGAGAAGACATTGCGCAAGCATAATTTTGGTTTTGTGAGGGAGGAAGTATTGGAGACGCCTAAGGGAATGGAAGGAGAAATGCATGCGCTTGCTGATTGCATTAATATGCGGTGCCCAAGACATGTTACAATCTATTATAAGTCCCAAATTCCTGACTTCGCTACAATACGGAATAGGCACTCCAGAGTAGCGTATCGCAGGCACAGAATCCCAGATGATTTTATTTCTAAGCCTATTGCTGCCTATAATTATAGTATGTGATTTCTTAGGGTTAATTAATAGACCAAAAGATTCAGCCCACGATTGTATAGCATCCAGATCGCTATTTATGCTTTCAATGGTTGCAGACAATTCATTTAAATAACTGTGACGGTAAAGCTGCAAATCATCCGCATACAGGTGAAAGGGAGAAGTAATGATTCTAGAAATATTATTAATAAAAACAGAGAAGAGAAGTGGAGAAAGAACGCCGCCTTGAGGAACGCCAGCAGTGAGTTCAAGCCAAGTCGATGTCGTATCGTTTACTTTCACACATTGCCGGCGGCCGAAGAGATAGGAGCGGAACCAATTTATGGCTGCAGTAGAGATATTGACTGCTCGAAGAGTGCCAAGAAGTATGTCAAGGTCAACAGAGTTAAAAGCACTGCTGAAATCCAGTAAGACCATAACAGTAAGCTTGGTGTTGTCCATAGCGCACCGTATGTCCTCCTTGTAGTAGTGTAGGCTGTAAAGTGCTAATATCGTTTTAGCTTCCTATTATCTCCAGTATGGCAATTCCAATCTTCATTTTACGCACGTACTTCGTCTTATCACAGCGCGGAAATGGTTTCAAATATTTGAAATTTAATAATTCAAATAGGGATTCGAACCCACAACCAACATGCTTGCAGCCAGTGAAATAATGTTTTTGTTCCACTGCATTGTGAGTTAAAAATAATAATATTGACATTTTTTTAAATATTAAACAATTAATCAAATACACAAAATATGTAAAAATTATAAACAAGTATCAATAACAACACCAAGAATATAAAAATAACAGTTGACAAAACAACAAACGAAAAATAAGTTAACGAAATTGGAAAAAGTTAAAATAACTTCGTACAGGGGATTCGAAATAAGCCAATTTCCTTGAAGTTTGTAAAGATGTGAAAATAATGAAGACGGAGACTATTGTCTCTAACGCAAATTGAAATACGTAAATTTTATTCGTGTTTGTTTGCAAATGTATTTCGTTATATGCTGTAATGTATAAGGGAACGGTTTTTAGGGTTCATACCTCAAAAAAAATACCCTTACAGCACTTGGTTGTCCGTCTGTCTAAATAGACCAGAGGTTCCCAACCTTTTATTGATCAAGGACCACTTTTATATCATTCTTGGTAGCAGCGACCACTATGCATGTAGGTATAATAAAAATTAACTGTGACTATTAAACAGAAACTTCGCCTCACCATCTACAGTCATAAAATAAAAATCGTTCGCGGACCATATTCAGGCTTCTGCGGACCACTGGTGGTCCGCGGACCACTGGTTGGGAACCACTGAAATAGACAGACCAACCCAATTTTAGAATATTTAATGCGCTATGCATTAAATGTTCTAAAATCGGGGCTTATCTTTATATCTCAGTAAAAAAACCTTTACAAACTTGTACTTATTCAAAGTAAATTTCATATAAAACTCAATTTTCACTTGTAATTTTTTATAAGTTTAACTGTCGCTGACAACAATTACAATTATAAAGTATGAAATTGGTATGGAAATGTGGTTAGTGAGTACCATACCATACAAACTTCACCATTTTATTTATTTTCTTCCCCTGCGCCGGACGTCGTCTGGACAACTGACGTGAACATAGAGTCATACATATTTGAAATGTTCCCTAATAGTCTACTTTTCATCTCTATTTTTTTAGTAAAACGAGCGAATTTCTGGTTTTGAATGTAATAAGATAGTGGAGTTGAAATTCGAAATTTTCAACAATGTATAATTCTGTACGTGTATCAATTTAAGTTTAGAACAATACATCGATGCCATGTAAATTTTTCCAAAAAAAATTATAATATTGTTTCGTATTTCGAGAACAAATCGATATAATACATGTAAATATAAAATTATGAAGTATGAAATTAGTACGGAAATTCGGCTGAGGATGAGGATTTCATTCGGTGAGTCGGTATTTTTTTTGTTTTGTTTTACTTAGCCGGATGTTGTTGGGGAACGATTGCTTACATCAAAATAAGGTCACATATATGTATTTAACATGTGCTCTAATAGGCCACTGTATCCACTCGTATTATTTAGTGAAACGAGAATAATACTGGTTTTGAATGTAGCAATAGGATAATGAAACCGAAACTCAAATTTTCAATAATGAATAATGAAATTGTTATATTTATTTGTTTAGCTTATAATAAAACATGAGGCCGGTCGTGGCGCAGCGGCACGAGGTGTGACTGCAAAACCGACTGGTTGTGGGTTCGATCCCCACTCGAGGAGATGAAATATTTACTTAAGTTTATATTTCCATTTCTTCGCTCTGGTGTCGAGGTTAAGCGCGGCGTTGAGTTCTGCCATTCAACACGCAATGCCTCCAGAATTCGGCAGAAAGTGGGGAACGGAGTGTCTTAACACTAGGTTCCCTCTGCCTACCCTGCTGTGTGCGGGATACAGCGTGAAGGTAAAAAAAAAAGAAAAGAATAATACATATATTCCATGTAAATTTTAAGACAAAAAAATATTGTTTCTAATTTCGAGAACTTTTTTTTTTTTTTTATTAATTAACTGTTTTTTGTAACAAAAAAATTCCATTTTTTAATAATAATATTATTACAATGACATTTTTAAAGTGTAGAATTTTTTATATATGTTATAAAAATGTTTTTTATATTTAGTAGAATGTTAATTAACTTAAATTGTGACATATTTTTTTTATCCATAAGCATAATATTTATATGATTAAAATTGTTTTATTTGACGCTTGTCGGGGTACAGTGAGATAGTATTTTGATGATATGATTTTGCATTTTGGGATAAGTAAAATTTTTTTTACGCTATATTCCGCACATAGCTGGGTAGACATAGGAGCTTGGGAACCTAGTCTATGACACTCCGTTCCCATTAAAACACCACCTTTCATTCACCACTTTTCCCCGACTTTTTGGAGGAGTTGCGTGTGGAGTAGCAGAACTCAACGCCGCGCTTTACCTCGTTACTAGCGAGGATTTTTTTTTTAAGTAGACGTAACGTACCCTCTGATTTAATCAGAGGCTTTTTGGGTCTTCATTTTTATAATTAAAAATAAGGGATTTAGGCTTTAATCTTTATAAATGTTTTTTCTATCTAATATTATAACTATGGTGTACCTCACACAATTTATCAACTATTAAAATTAACAACTAACAAATTTACTAAAAATATACTAAGCTTACAAATTTTTAATAATCATCAGAGGAGATGAGGAGAGATACTATATGAGAGGGGTCTCTTATTTTAGCCAACATCGTTCGTCTCCGTTTAGTCCAGATGAGTCGATCATCCTGGATGAAGAGGTGAAAGTCCTTCTTTTTAAGAATTTACTAAACGGATTTCATCCAAGTCAGTGTGCAACAGTCGGGCTCCGAAAGGGCTTCAAACTAATGTAAGAATGGGTCAGGTAAATAAAATTATTGAATTATTTTATAATAAAAAAAATCTAAGTGATTTTTCAGTGAGCCAATAGTATGTAAATAGGTATTTTTTGTAGTTATAGTGTTAATTCACTTCGATTTACTAAGTACATAACATTTTGAAAGATAGAATTTTGTTTGAAAAATCCTAGAACTCCTAACTGCCGCGTGTATTTCGACATATATCACAATATTATTTCAAGGTGGTATGCTTTACATTGTGGGTATAGTGATGAATAATAACCACAATATGTGACTTCAAACGTGATGGTTGTGTTCAAAATTCCAAATATAATCAGCGTCATGCTGTATCCCGTACTCAGGGTAGGCAGAGGAATCACAGTGTTAAGACACTCCTCCTCTCGTTCCTCACTTTCCACCGATTTTTTCAGGGCATTGCGTGTTAAGTGGCGGAACTCACTGGCGTTTTGGCTTTTAATTAATACAATAATTTAAAATAAAGTTTTATATATCAAACAAGGTTCAGTATCTAACTTCAAAAGCAATCATCAGTTTTAAAAATTCTGAATAATATAATAAAAAAATGTTAAGTTAACTTTCCTGTAATCTTACAATATATAAATTCCCTTTCATACATTATCGGATATTAAATTATTTATCATCAAAGAAGCAACTGTACAAACCTATCTCGTTCAATCGGCAAACCAAATATAAACGTATTTTTTTTACAAAGGTAAGTAAATTGATAAATGTGTCACGTTTTTACCAAATTTTCCTTAAGCAATTTTGTATAGCCGAATTCATTTACCAATCAACATTTTCCTGAGTAATAAGTGTATAAAGCAAACGATCTGTGTTTGAGTTTGTTTTATATTGTACCAGTTAGGTTCGCCTTCTTTGCTTGCTTTTATAAGCCATATTACGCATCTTATTGTCTACTAGCGGCCTGCTCGCGGCTTTGCCCGCTTGAATTACATGATTATTCATTTAAGAAATATAAATATTACAAACAGCCTTAATTATTAATTAATTGATTTGGATAAGTACTCACGATATTATTTGTAAAATAACTTATATTAGCTCCTGTACAGTTTTTAAATTAGTAACATTATTAGTTAAACATATAATTGGTATACAGAATATACATAGAAAGCACGTTTTTAGGCATTTTTATATAGTCTATAAAATAATCAACATTTTTGGGCAAGTTCAAGTCGTACTCATGCCCCGATAGTTTTCGTACCAGTTTCATGAAAGGAGATACACCAAAACTAAAAAATAACTAATTAAGTTGTCATTTTGTATCAAATTAAGTACAGATTAAAATTTGTACTTAATGGTTTTTTCTGTGACACAAAAACAAATAAGTAGTCAATTTTTGAAAAATAATTTTGGAATTTTCCTTTATACGTGCCGTAAGTTTTAACTTCTCAATAAATTTCGAAATTGTATATCAACGGGAAGTACCCTATAGTTATGATAGAAAATGCGACAAAAAACAAAGCATAAACTCTCATATTTCATCGTCATTTGATTGCAATGATATAGAAGATAGATTTTCGTGCTCTAAGGGAATATAGACTTGAACATTGAGGTATCTAACCTTTAACCGATCTTGTACAAAATAGTCTTGACAGACGGACAGACGGACAAACAACAAAGTTATTTTATAAGAATTTTGAGGTATGTACCCTAAAATACCCTTGGCACATACATACATGCAACATACAGGTGCAATAGTGCAATGTGGTACGAGTCGCTTGTAAGTTATGAAATAATACTGCGGGATATTTTTATAAACAGTGTCAGAGCATTTTTTCTTGAGACACAATTTTTTAGAGGTTGCTACCAAAAGTGTTTTTTTTTATACGTTTCTTAAAAAAATATTAATAACATAAACGAACGAACGGACTGAAGAACCTATTCAAAATATTTCTTTGAATATTAAGTCATTCTTTATCACTGTATTAAATAATTAAGAATTAAGCTAGACTGTTACGAAGGTAATCTTCACCAATAATTCAATTTAGTTTACTTTGTAGTTAGTACTATGAACAATTGTACTTTAAAAACGTAACGTATCATGTGTAGTCAATAGATATCATTGCGTATGTTTCTTTTTTTTTTCAAATATAAATATCTTTAAAACTTTAAGTACATTATTTTTTGATAGAGTGTAGCGGTAACCTTTCCAAACTATATTTTCTTTTATGCACAGCGCCATCTATTTAAGATCCCATCGCAATTAATGATAGCGTTACGTGTATGAAAGAGAGTATCAAGATTCGTTAGTACCTACTATTTTTGTCAATAGATAGCGTTACTTGTATCTTGAAAACTTAAATACTTATATCTTTTGATAGAGTGAAGCGATTACAATGAAATAAACACTAAAAGCTACTTTGATTTATTTGTAATTTTTATGTATAAAAGTTGCTTAAATTTATTGTGTACTTTTTACGTGATACGTGTTTACATAAACAGACAAACAGATAAACAGATAAACAGACATACAGACAAAAATTCCAAAAATGTTGGAAATGGATTCTGTTAATTATCCCTTAACACCTTGGCTAATTTTTTTTTAAATATTTTCAATGTACAGAAACGACTTTTCTACAGATTTATTATAAGTATAGATTTTTTTTAGCTTCACTCTGTATCCCGCATGTAGCAGCGTAGATAGAAGTAGTCTAGTGCGTGTTGCGTGTTGAGTGGTGGAACTCAACGACAACCTTTGCCTCGAACCAGAGCGAAGAAATAAATGAATGAAGAATTTTTGTTTTTAAAATGAACGAATATGAGGAACATAATGTATCTAGAGAGATATTTATACATATTATTAGAAAGATTCGGCAGAGTAGGCAGAAATCTACTGTTTAAAAAGAAAATAAAGGAAACAAAAAGCTGAATTGTAAATTAATAAATAAAAAAATTATAACTTGGCGAAAATTTAGATGAGGTTTGACATAAGATAATCAAAAAGAAGCATTGCTTTTCAAAACGATCTTAGAAAAACTTTCCTTCGTTTTCTATTCGTAACGACATTCAATTTGCTCTGATTATTTCTTTTCATCTTTCATTTATTTAACTTTTAGTCTTCGGATCTTACTAAATCTTATTAATTCAATGTTTGTCTGAAGTTAACCCTTAATTAGGCGCATAAAGAAAATCACCCAATTAGGCGCATGGGGTCTTAAATGACCCCAAAAAAACATTGGGAAAGGAGTATCAAAAAGGAATAAAACTTAATGGATTTCTATAGTAATTAATAAAGTTCTTTAATATATTTAACTTTAAGAAACAAATACTTACTGGGACATTAAAAATATTAAAAAAAAAAACAGTAAACCTCTCTTTAAATAATTTTTTTTGGCATAGCCGAGATCAACTTAAAAAATTAAATTTACTCAGTCTCGCAGCATTATTCTGTTCTGCATCCAACGCAGTAAATCCTTGAGTAAATCCTTGACAAATAGATTTACGACACTTGAAACATTTTATTGGCACTTTTTTGTCGTCCTTTCAAGGACATGATGAACAGCGTCCGCGCTTAGCTGTCGATTGATAAACCGCCTTGTTCATAATTATAAACTTCACGGAGCCATTTTTTTGTTGTCGCTGGTATAGGACGTAGTTGTATGCGACATTTTTGGTGATCTTCCACAAGTGCCGCAGCTATTTTCTTCAAGAAAATTTATGTGTCATAGTTTTCTCAGTATTCGCTTTGTGTATGACAAATGCGTTAATGCCAGATAGGTTTATAAGATGAAAAAATACAGCCAGTGCTCCTCTCAAGCAGCCAGGTAGTGCTTGCATTTCTTCTGGGACAGTGTATCCTCTTCCCCACCCACCCGGTGTCGCTGTAAAGGCCAATAGGGCTAACCGCATTAACCTCAAGTTCGAAAAAAAAAGAAAAAAAAAAGCCAGTGGCCATCTTTTTGTTCTTCTTCCAACATTATAATTGCCACAAAGTTTCGTCTTCCGAATCCGAACCAGCAACATCTTGCTCTTCATCAAGCACTTCATCCAGCCATTGCAATACTTGTTTGTTGTAGGCATTTCAATTAAAAAAAAACTAAAAAAAAAGAAAAAGGATAGAAAAAAACTCAAAAATACATAAATAATACACACATACAAAGATAAATAGTAAACAATATACTAATATAAACACAAAAAAATAATCACAAAAGTAAAAACTTACCTTCGCCAAAAATTAGAACGTAACTGGGCGCATGGGGTCAGCTCTCTAAAGGACAGCGATGTGTGCGCACGCGTTAATGTTCTGGATGCGACTAATTTGTGTACCCCGCGGGGAGTGAGGAAGCTAGAAAGAGTGTTAGTACCCTCTGAAGACTGTAAGCTATTATTTTTTGAATTTCAAGTGACCCTGACCCCATGCGCCTAATTAAGGGTTAAACGTGTCAGGAACAATTATTTAACGAGCTTGAGCCCCAGGATGCTAATAAGAAATGTAACAATTTTATTACGTTTAAAATTTTTATCGTAATTTTAATAGAAATATTAGGATTTTTTTAGATCCCCTTACCTAAATAGTTTGAGTGGAGAACGAAGTGTCTTAATATTATGTTCCCTCTGCACACATAATATTATATGTGTACCTAAAATTTAATATAAATATTTCTCTAATAATAGCCATATTTTCAAATTAAAAAACAAATGCATAAGTTACAAAGAAATTACATTTGAAATTTAAATTTACTTTTCCATTTCATACATATCACATAAAAACTCATAAGCACCACTTTATTATAGGAAGTAACAAATTCATATATACGATGTGAACATTTCACATTCAAACGTATTCACCTCTTCGTTCTCGCTTCCTGGGAAACGTACGCAGTCGGATTGAGAATGTTCGTCTTTTCCTTGAATTATGACAATGATAGAATAAAAAAAATATTGACTAATTAATTTCTTATATTAAATATATATGGAGAGAGAGGAACGGAAGTATCTTTATGGGAACGGAGTATCTTAACATTAGGTTCCCAGGCAGCCAGGGAGCCTACCCTGCTATTTGCGGTCAGTTGTGAGTTGTGAGTTTAAGAAGTAGTAACAGTATGTATAAAATGAGTAAAAATATAATTATTATATATTTATTTCTTAATTAATTAGAATATCGCAATCAATAAGAAAGAAAAAAACATATAGTAATATATAACGAAACAGGATATAGGTAATATCAATTATTGGATGAGTTTGAATGTGCGGTATCTATCAATAAAACTCAATTCATGATACGCAATTTATTTCCACATTATACACGAAGTTAACAATGTTATTTTTAGGTTATATGATTAAAAAATTGTAGAAGGAAGTATTGAGCAAGATTTTTAATAATATAATTATAAGGTATTAATAGCTAACTTTTACTGATCACGATCAACAGAGCGGGTTATAGAGCAACATTTAGGATTCTTTTTACCGTGGATTTTCTCCGGATAGGAATTTTGGCGGAAATAAACTAGTTAGATATGAAATAGATAAACATAACAATCTTTACATGCAAAATGTAATGGAATTCCATAATATTTAAATTACGTTCTATGAAGTGTATAATATTACTGTAAACCATACTAAAATACTAAAATAACCAATGCATTTACCTTAAGTAAAATTAAATAATATTAAATGTATAGAAGAAGGTGAGATCGTACGAGGGTCGCAAGTTTATAATTAAAAGGTATTATGTAGATTTATAAATCGATCGATCGATCACGATCTTGAGCTGTTAGGGATATGTGATAATACGAGTCATGGGTTCTATTCCCATTAGTATGAATTTAAACGTATCAAAATACCTTCTGATCCCTTTTCTAGTTAGGTAAAATCTGTCATCCGCTCGTGTTGTCTGATAATGGTCAAAAAGTGAAAATATAATATGTAGCAGCAGAGGTAGAGTAGTAGGTGGGTAGCAGAGGTAGTCTAGTGTTCATATACTCTGCTTTTCACTTTCCGTCGAATTCTAGTGGCATCGCGTGTTGCGTGGCGGAACTCAAAACGCTTTGTTTCGACACAAAAGGCAAGAAATTAAAATATTAAATATTTTATTTATAGAGTAGAAATCGAACTTACAACCTGACACGTGCCCCTGCACCACGACTGCCCTCAATTGTGTTTATTACCTAATCATTTCCTACTTGGATTTAATTAAGTGTATATATGTAAAGGTAAAAATTCGATTTACAATCCTAAACAAATAATAAAATCATAAAAATGTTTTTTAATTTTTATGACATCCGTATGAAAGCAAGGTTTGAATATAAAAATTTGGTGTTAAATTAATATACGAGTTGAATGCACAGACAGTAAGTCAAGTGTGGGACCGTCCTATATCGCTAGTGGTCTGTACTGTGAATTAATTTAATATTATAATGTAGAAAAATAGACCAAGCTCATTTTTATTTAGCCTTTTTCAGTATAAGCTAACAAAATATTAGATTTTTTTTATTTTAAATTGTTAAACTTAGAAATTACTGATGATATTATCTTTTAATTCGTTTCTCTGTCTTTTAAAGCGATTTACCAAGGCGTGACGTTAATCGTTTTGAATGGCGGTCAACATTTCGCCCTGATAAGCTGTATGTTGTAGTTTCAGTTTTTCTAAATAATTATTTATCCTACCTGTAATAATAAAATGATTGGGTGTTTTGCCATCTATTAATGGTTTCTTTTCAATTTCTTTAACGAAATACATAATTTTAGTTATATTTTGTTACTATTATTATGGCTATTGCAAAGGCAGAATGAAAAAGATACGTATACGTTATGTTTTTAGTTCTATATTCCGAATTTTTTAAATAATGTAACATATATTGTAATTACTTTAGTTGATGAAGTTGATCACTTTATTGAATGTTACTTATTAGTTCTTATTTCAAAATATACCTACATATCTGTAAAAAAATTACTCCTATTTTCCGTTTTGTCATTCCACAGAGGTTCAACATTCCACATTAGGTCTGCGGGGAAATTACAGACGTCTTCAAATTCGCCCTTAAGAATTTTTTCATGAAATATTTATGGCATAACCGCCGCGTCTTGTGTATTATCAAGAAAGGATACAATGGCAACATAGAATAAAACGCCCAGATATATATTTTTAATCATCGTGAAAATTTGTATTTTTTTAATTTGTTTCGATATATTTTTTTCTTTAGATCACTAGAGGCTCTCTACAATGATTATGATTTCAAATAAGCTTAAATTACACCTCGCCGTGCCTAGTTTTAAGTCTTCTTTTAAAATTAGGCCTTATATATATTGTAAACAATATAAATTGTAAAATAACAAATATTTAATTAAAATCTGTAAATATTATGCAAAAAGTAGCCCTTATCCAGATTATATTTGCTCGTTACCATAATTGTGGTTAATATCCAGAAATATTGACTTTTGATTAATTTTATTTACTTTCTAGGAAATAAATATATTAAACATCTATTTCTTAGAGTGGGAATAGAATCCACAACATGTCGCATTTACTCTTCACTGTAATATTGGATAATAATATAATATCCAATTGTTGTGAAGCTTGATCACCTCACAAAGAAACGATAATTTTAGCACACGGTAGTTTTAATTCTTAAGTAATAGTCTGAGGTTTAGAACAAATGGCAAGGTCCGTTAAAGCCTTTATGACAAAATGACAGCCTAGTACCTATTTATAATATATATATATTTTTTTAAATCATCAATAAATACACTAAATATATTTTTATTTTAGTACAATATTTTAATAAAATATTTTTATTTTAGTACAATATTTTAATAAAATATTTTTATTTTAGTACAATATTTTAATAAAATATTTTTATTTTAGTACAAATAATATAATTGATAAATGATATTTTTTTTCTATTCCGCCTAATATATGTATAAAGTGCACTGTTAAATCAACACAAAATCACAGCAACCTAGTAACAGACGTCGTTACGCCCACATCAACTCACCCGTTCTAAAGCTTCCCTAGCGACCCGAGGCTCCTTCATTATTATTAAAGCTTACTCAAAACAGTGAAATTACAGTACAGTTTATACAGTCCAATCATAATATTTCCATATAATTAAATATATTTGAAATACAAATAACAATAAATTTTTAAATTTAACTGTTATTTGTACTGTTTAACGTTGAGTTACTGAAAGTTAAGAATTTCAAATTGGAGCAGAATTTTTAATTCCCCTATGAATGAGACCACAGATTTTTAATGCAACCTATAGTTTTAAAAGAATTTAATTAATCGTTTTAAAATATTTTACAGTTCTATTAAATAAATATGTGAAATCATATTTTGAATTTGAAATATATTTATTTTGATATTTTTAACATTTTTAAAGTGTTATTCCACACTTAGGAAAGAACAATACTTATTTAGAAAACGTATATTTATTCTGAATTTGAATACGTTAAAAAAATATATACACTTAAAATTTAGTTATCTACTCTAAAACAACAAAATGCTTGAGCACTTCGGACACATATCTATTAAAAATATATATTTGATCCATTAACTGCCCTTTATCTTCATAATTTATGAGAAATATTTTAATCATTTTAGTAAAAGCATACGACGTCGACTTATTCCAATGTAAAATGCATGCCACAACGCACACTCATAATAATTTGTCACTTTTTCATCAACACGACCTGAGATATGGATATATATTTGAAATTAAATCTGCTGTATACAATAATGTAGAGAACATTATATTTTCGTTAACAAAGTAAAAATATGTATAATATTTATTGTAATGCTTTTGTTACAGTAAAAAAACACTTTTTCGAAACATATAAAAAGGTTTAACGTAGAAAATACAAAAAAAGCTAAAAAGTATCCCGAACACAGCAGGGTAGGCAGAGGGAACCTTGTTTTGAGACACTCCGTTCCCCACTTTCCGTCGAGTTCTGGAGGCATTGCATGTTGAGTGACAGAACTCAACGCCGCGCTTTGCTTCGACACCAGAGCGAAGAAATGAAAATATAAATGTAAATAAATATTTCATTTTCTCGAGTGAGGATCGAACCCACAACCAGACGATTTTACAGTCACACTTTGTGCCTCTGCGCCACGACTGGCAACGTAGAAGTATTGGATTAACTATATAACAACGAAATACCGACACCGTGCTAAAATTAAATATAGCCGGGTTTAACTGAACCACGAGAGACAAATCCATTTGTGAGCTACGAAGCCACAGTCAGACATACAGATACACACATACACGACAAACTTTAATTAAGCTTAGTAATATTTAGATATATATGTATATACATGTAAACATACTCTAAGCTTTATTACTCCCGGATATTGTACTATCTATATTTATTATATATCTCATATTTACTATAATGTGTTGACCTCGATCAACCACACTGTATCGTAAAATATGCAATTAACATTGTAATTTAAAGCCGCAGTGAGGTTGAAACCAGCGTTAATCTAAACGGTCATCGACGATAATCGATGTAGAATATATGACGCGATCAGAAATCATTATAATTTTATTGATACCGTTTTTCCCGCACAGCTGTCAGAGTGGACAGAAGGAACACAGTGTTAAGACACTGCGTTCTTCACGTATCACCCATGTGTTAAGTTAAATATTCTTTGAATAACATTTAAATAAAATTATTTTTAAATACATATTAATTAAAAAGTAATGAAAGTAAAGAACAATATCGGCACTTATGTGTTTTCCCTTAGACGAACGAGTAGGTATTACGTTTACATCAAACCATCGTTAAGTTAGAAGTTATAAGCCATGGAACTGCTGTTATATGACTTCACCCCTGAATAAAACTTACCTCTAAGTAATATTATGAAGATTATAGTACTTGATGCATGTAACAATGACCACGAACTTATAGATTTTAAATATATATGATTGACACAAAGCCTGACTGTAAGCGACATGCCTATGGGTTCGATGCTCACTCGGAAAATTATTTTATTTTCTTTTCCTCGCTCTGGTCATGAGATAAGCCATGGCGTTGAGCTTCGCTACTCAATTCGCAATGTCTCAATGCAAAATTGAGTTGAAAACGCAGCGTTCTTACACTAGATTTCCTCTGCCTACCCTGCTATATGCGGGCTGCAACGAATTCTAACAACAATATCTTTGAACACTGAGTGCTGTGTCGTTTGTATTTTTATTTGAAATCCACCGGAAATGACACAACGCACTACCTATAGTTAATCTGCAAAATCTTATTTTAAGATTTATATTTGGACTGAGAAAGTACAACCATGTGTCACAGTTTCCTGCTCAACTGAAATGGCTCTCAATAAAACACAGACGTAATCTACATTCCCTTACTTCCTTCCTTTACCATCCTATTACTCCATCGTACCTTAACGTATGGTTTAAGTTCTTCGTATCGAACTCCCTTCATGTTAAATGTCTTTGTTCCCGCACTGACAACCTCTTTGAAATATGTTTGTCCCGATCGAAATGGTCTATAGCGACTCCTTTACTGTCAAGACAGTAAAGCTTTGGAATGAGCTGCGACTGAGTATTAGAAAATGTCAGATGGTTGGAGCAATTAAAAGCCGTCTTGAACAAGACTACCTGGAACAGAGTCTATAAACTGAGAGATGTACGCTTAGTTTATGTATGAAAAAGTATCTAGTTAAGCTAAAAAAATAAATATTTTTCTTCGTATTCTACACAACTAATAAGTATTCTTCTCGATTTTCTATTTTAATTAATTATTTTTATATTTATCTAATTATTTTGTTAACATTATCGCGGCACAGTTACAAAAATAGGAGATATGTCAACAGTTTTATTAATATATTTAAGTGACGTTCAATGGGCAGGCAACCTAGAAGGTGACCGGAAAGGATATCCTGGAGGGAGATCTGTGTCCATTAGAGAGTATAAAATAGATTCATCGATGCACTAAGTACTACTCATATCTTTATATCACAAAGAGTTAGAACTCAACCATAACAATTAAAAAAATTGAATCTAAATTAAACCTAACTTGATACATCATACAAATCACGTCACTAATATCGTTATCATTAAATGCTGAAGCACGAAACCAAATTCTGTTTTACGTTGATAGACATAATTGATACTCACACATACATACACATATACTTTTGATTGATGCATCATCGATACTATCCAATCAAATTTGTTTTGTAGGCGTTATAATACATTTTAAACTATAAAATTGAATATATTATAGTTTTAATAAATTTATTCATTGTACCGACATATATATTCAGCCACAGCAGTGTATGCAGAGGAAACCTAGAGTTAAGACATTGCGCTCCCCAATGGGTGATGTAAATTAACGCCGCGCTTTGGATCGACACCAGAGCGAAGAAATGAAAATATTTAATGTTTCATTTCGAGTAGGAATCGAACCCATAACCTGACGCGTTTATAGTTATGCGTTTGTACGTCTGCGCCACGGCTGATCTCATTACTGTACAAATCCAACTGATAAAAAAACAATATCTTTTTCCGGTCTAGTCATACCTACATAATACGGCGTTTTGTTCCGCCAAATAAAATAAAATACTTATAAACGAACGGAAACGGCAAACATAGTGGATATCGTTATCGTCATAATTATTAGGGAAAATAATTATGTGAACTTCCTTTTTGATTCAATATTCTTTAAAAAATATAGTTATAACATTGTGTTTTCTATCTTTAAACACGTATTACATAAAACGGAATAAAAGTGAAGTAACAATATCGGCACTTATATGTTTTCCCTTACAACTAACGCGTCTTACATTTATATCAAAGCCACCGTTACGGTAGAAGTGATAAGCCATGAAACTCCTGTTATACGACTTCGTCTCTTAATAAGACTTAGTTCCCCCGAGTAAAGTTAATACTAATAGTATCCCACAGCAGGTATGCTATGAATAATGAACTGCAGTTTTCTTCACATCATACAATACAGCAGAAAACACTTGTTATGCCACACCTCGATTCGCAATGTCTCAATACAAAGTTATGTAGAAAATGGGGAGCGGAGTGTTTTTACATTAGGTTTCTTCTACCGACCCTGCCATATGCGGGAGACAACGAAATGAAAACAAAAATGTCTTGATTCAGAAATTATATAAATATATTTAAAAATAAATTAATCAGCTTCACGCTGTATCCCGCACACAGCAGGCAGAGGGAACCTAGTGTAAAGACACTCCGCTGTGGCAGAACTCAACGCCGCGCTTTGCCTCGACACCAGAGCGAAGAAAATAGAAATATAAATTTAAATAAATGAATGTTTGATCTCCTCGAGTGGGGATCGAACCCACAACCAGTCAGTTTTATAGTCACACTGTGTGCCCTTGCGCCACGACTGGCCTCTTTTCTTTTATTACTAAAAATATTTAAAAAGCTGTTATAAAATATTGTGCCATTTTAAGTTTTTTGGCATTTTTATGGTTCCGTAACTCAAAAGATAAGAACGAACCCTTATAGGATCAGCTGAAATTAATATCAAATATGCAGGTCCTTTGAAGCAGAGGAAAAATCAAACTTTTAAATCAACGTAATCATAATGTACATTGTACAATGTACATATCTATGCATTAATTTAATGCATTTTGTGTAAAATTCCCCGCTTAATCAAAACTTATAGAGTAGGGGAGAGGGGGGCACATTCGAACGATTTTTAAACTTTGTGTCATATCTAAAAATTCTACAGTTTTTAACTTCTTTACTATTTCACAATGCTTAGTCCAACTATTGTGCCACACAATCGTAGCATCGTATGTAGAAAAATATATAAGGTAAAGGTGCAATATCAACTTTAGTAGCAGTAGTCAAATGTTCAAAGCTGCCCCCCTTGCGGGGTAGCTTTGAACATATATGGGGCAGTTTTGAACTATCATCGAATTCAATGAAATTAAAAAGCTTTTAAGTAATTTTATCAATAAACTTAACATTAGAAACGATGGAGATCAAATATCAGTACCATGTTAACTGAAAAAAATAATATACCTAGTTTAATATTGCGATTGTACTAGTACTAATGTTAAATAACTTTAATATTATTAATAGACTTTAAAAAAACAAAAAAGTAGCTTTGGCTTTGTAGAAGTAATTAACATTATGGGATCAATCATGGAATAAACCTAATATTATGAAAATAAAACAAAATATTTTTTAAAAACAGCTTATTACCCTAATTTGAAGTTAGAGAAATTAAATTTAAAGGAACATGGATATAGTATAGTGACGTAAAGAAAAAAATTGTACAAGCTACTTTTTTACTATTCATAGATGATGAAACATTCGCTAAAATGGAGTCTTCAATATTTATTAAGTGGTAGCCTAATTCCATTACGTAGTCTTCATACGCACAGGTATCAGTATCTTCATTCTCGTCACAGTAAATTGTCACTTCCTCTTCTGATTCCAAATGCATTTTTGAGTCAGTTTCTTGTAAAGAAAAGTTCAGTTTAGTTTTGTTTTTCTTTCGCGGTATTTTGTTATATATAATAATATTTAAAACTGCCCCCCTTATTTTGTTCAAAGCTGCCTCAGTGGTATTTGAAAAATTAAAAACGTTTTTTTTTCAAGTAAAAGTTTAAAAATTGTATTAATTTCTAGTTTATTGCATGATATATGAAAAATTCTAACTAAAAGAGGAAAAAATAAAACCATATACCATGAATTGGATCCCTGCGATCCTTACGCGTTTATTTAAAAATGTATATTTTTTTTCTCAAAATCAAACACTCCTCGTAACTCAACCACGGGCTCTCATATATCAGCGGTGACAAGTGACACGTGTGCAGGTTAGTGCTGCCACTACTCAAAAAAAATCTACCAAAATTTCTTTTTAAAATAGCTCTGTTAACACATATTTTCAAAGGTGCCCCTGTTCAAAGCTACCCCCCTCTCCCCTACTTCCCGTGGACCTACACTTATGAAATTTGGCACAAAGTAAAAGTTTACAATACAAAAAAAAATACGAATTGTAAAAAAAAATTAGGTATTCGTATATTATAAGAATAAATTATTATAAGCTTATATTTGTAGTTAATTTCATACAAAACTAGTGCATATACCCGTAAACTTCAAGTGCTAAGGAAGCCTTAGTGGGCGAGTCTAACTCGCACTTAACCGATTTTTTTATTTCAGCTAAGCATTCACATCCACAATTCGGTGACCTGAATAACCTAAAAAGTTTGTAGATAGAGTTTTACAGTCTTAAAATGCACGCTAATTGCCAAAGGAGAATGAAACTTTTGGGCCGTCACGTAAAGAATTGAGATGTGATCTAAAAAATTACAATTTTTTTTTTATTTTTAGAATAGCAAATAATAAATTAATTGACATTCTGGAAGTGGAGAAAAATGAAAAAAAATAAGATTTAGATCCTTAATCGATTAAAATCAATCATATTTTAAATCAGAGATGTGACAGCTGATTGACAATCACACCTTGTCTAACGATTTTTTGCATTTTTGCTTCTGTTTGTCATCGCAAAATCAGGCCATTAAATAAAAAACACAAAAAAAAAAACATTTGCTTCTGTCATAACGTTCGTGTCATAACGCATTGACGTTTTGAATGCTTTCCCGTTTGTTTGATATTTTCAACGACTACTGTTTTATTTTTCTCGGATTTTGACTCTGCCTACTTTGTACGACCCTCGCTTCCCCACTGGACTCTGAAATCTTTTGGATCTTACGACCGCCACGCTATAGATATGAATCGCTGTATGAATTGTGGGATAGCCAATGGACACTGCAATACCCTAGTCCGACGACCTTTAGACGATGAAAACCACCACAACCTGGTTACTTAGAGGTGTGATATAATCCCGACATAGCAGCAGCAGCAAGCAGGAAAATATATTTCTGTTACATTTTAGTTGACAGCTTTCGTAGAGGAAGGGAAGCTATTGCTATGAAATACTGCAATTGTATTGTAGGAAGACGAATGGTAGGCTGCTGTGCTCATGTTATGAGTATTATATATATAAGGTACCATACCTTAGTTGGGCTAGATACCAAAATAATTTAGTTCCACCTGCACTCTTCTTAGATGACATTTTAATAATAGATAATAGAAGAAGAATAAAATATTCATTAAAATATGTTTTATTTATAAATAATAAACATTAATGCTTAAACAACTCAGTAATCACGTATTTTATAGAAGTTGATATTCAAGACATTGTGCTGCGAACTTAACCTCACTTATATCAAATCTCTAATAACTCAGCTCTCAGATTGCCAAAATTTATATAGTTTTCAGGGAGGGAATGATGTACCTATATCTATTAAATCATACCATTTTCATATCCTTACATTCTGGGCCCAAAAATGTATGGAATAGTTTCAGTCTCCTTTGTGTTTGAATTTCGGCTATAGAAAATCTTTCCCTTATTTGGTTTACATTCAGATTCATATACAGAAGTAATTTAGTGTGTTTTTTTTTGTTAATTGCTAGACTTATAAGAATTTCAATTCATGTCTCTCTATACGTACGTCTATACTCGTAGGTAAATACCGTATGAAAAAATATTAGGTATCTATGTAAGCAAAAATTTTACCATAGTAGTAGCTGTATCCCGTACATAGCAGCGGAGGATACAGGGAACCTGAGAATTTAATGTTAAGTCACTCCATTCCTTTTGGTATCAGAACTTGGGGCCAGTCGTGGCGCAGCAGCACGAAGTGTGACTGTAAAACCCACTGGTTGTGGGTTCGATCCCCGCTCGAGGAGATGAAATATTTACTTAAATTTAGATTTCTTCTTCGCTCTGGTGTCAAGTGAAAGCGCGGCGTTGTGTTCTGCCACTCAACACGCAAGGCCTTCAGAATTCGGCAGAAAGTGGGGAACGACACTCCGTCCAAAAACAAGACACTTCTTAACACTAGGTATCCCTCTGCCTACCTGCCTGCCTGTGTACGGGATACAGCGTGAAGCTGGTTCCAAAACTTAATGTATTTTATTACAAATACAGTAAACTTGGCAACAACTAAAATAAATGAAAACAAATAAAATTTCTCTCTATTCGTCTGTCTATTGTTTGATGATTTTACGTGAAGCTGTGAAGGTATATAGGAAAAATACTAAAGGTGACGTGAAAAATATATTTATTATAAAAAATAAAAACCTCAGTAAAAATGAGATAAAAACCTACAAAAAAGTCAGGCTATGATTAATAAATAGACAAATGAACATCACGCTGTTTTCGTGTGTATCTAGTGGTAAGATTCTCCGTTTCCTTTTTATATAGTATTGTGTGTTGAGTGGCAGAACTCAACGCCGCGAAACATTTAATAATTTCAAGATATGAAATTATTAAATATTTCCTCGAGACGAAATCGAATCCATAATCTGTCACGTTTACAGTCATAATTTGTTTTGACCAAAACATTTTACAATAACAATAATTTGGCATTTCCAATCTTACTTCACTTTAGTTTAACTTAACTATTGCAGTCAAACTAACCACGCGTTTACAAACTTGAATGAATAGAGCAAAATAGAACGGAGCAACACAAGATCACTCAGTTACACCGCTTGGTTAGAACCAAAGCTTTAAACGCCGACTGCACTGTTGAGTCACTTGAATATCGTGGAAATGGAAACATTTTTTGAATATACCCTCTTTTTTGATTTCCGTTTCGTGCGCTCTAGATTTTTAGTAAATGGGGATTTTTGGTGAAATGGGTTAAGACATTTCGGGTCCCCATTTTCCGCCGAATTGGATTTGCTTCGTAGAGGCGAGGTAATGAAAATATTAAATATTTCATTTCCTCGGGTGAGAATCGAGCTCAAAACCTTTTATGTTTAAAGTCGCACGCTTATACCCCTGCGCCACGACTGGCCAAGACCAAATATATGAGACAATTTCCTTATATTGATTCATACGTGTTTTTAATTCTATAAATATTTAAAAAAAAATCAGCTTCACGCTGTATCCCGCACGCAGCAGGGTAGGCAGAGGGAACCTAGTGTTAAGAAATTCCGTTCCCCACTTTCTGCCTAATTTTGGAGGCATTGCGTGTTGAGTGGCAGAACTCAACGCCGCGCTTAATCTCGACGCCAGAGCAAAGAAATGGAAATATAAATTTAAGTAAATATTTCATCTCCTCGAGTGGGGATCGAACCCACAACCAGTCGGTTTTGCAGTCACACCTCGTGCCGCTGCGCCACGACTGGCCTCATATATTTAGTTATTCTATTTAAATATTGACTGTAAACGTGACGGTTGCGGGTTCGATTTCCACTTGGGGGAATAAATTATATTTATTACCATTTTCGATAAAAATAAATAACTCGACATTGAGTATCATTTCTCAATAGGCAATATCTCGAAAATTAAGTGGAAAGTTGAAAATTGTTTGTTTTACTTCTAGGTCTCCCCTACCTACCCTGCTTTATGTGCTATTTAAAACATCGTGAAGCAAAAAATATAGGAAATTTCCTTGAGATTCTGCTTTATGTAAATCTTTAAAAACTAAAGTTATGAAACTGTTTTTTTAATTATACATTCATATATATTTGACAACAGACATCCAAAATATCAGTCACATGATGGAAAGTGGAAATAGAAAACGAAGTGAAGTTTATGTTGTGTATAATACGTGTTCTTATATAATATACTAGTAACTCGCTCGCGGCTTCGCCCGCTTAAACTATTGAATTATTTAATTATAGCACTGAATTACGTTCGTATTTTAATATTGTAACTGATTCCCTGAACACCTATAAAAATATGATTTAATGAATAACGCTTTGGCTCGTGATGTGTCTAGTGGTTAGAATTCTTTATCGTTGTAATCGTGAGTAACCTATATCTTTTAGAGATTCAGAGGTAGTAGTGTTAATATTTTTATATTATGCTACCAGAAGGTATGGTTTTAGCAAGATATTTGCCATCAGAAGTTTACTTAAATAACTGAAACTCTACAATATAACATTGTCTCGCAACTCGCAGCTCTTCCAAAGAACCACCAAAAACCATAAAATAGCATCACACAAGTCGTAGAACCTTAGTTGTATATAATATGTCAAAGACCAGCACCATGTTTATAACTAAGTGTAGTCACATAATTCACGAATAATCGCCCAAGTACGACTTAGGATCAGCATCTTAATTTTTTAACGCAACAGTTCCTTGGAAAAGAAAAGTTGAAGATGTAAATTATTAAATAGAAGATTTTTTCTGTGGGTATAACGATTACAAATAAAATGTAGGAGACAAATAATCATATGTATACACATTACAGAGCTCTATTTTATCTTAATTGTATACATTTTTAGATTTAACATTTTAATGAAAATGAAATGTATAACGCTATTTATATCGTATATATACGACTAGCGGCTCGCCCACGGCTTCGCCCGCTTAAAATGCATGATTATTGATTTAATAAGCAGAATTGATTGACAACTCTAATGACTTTTAATATGATTTTTTTACGACATTATCGTCAAAGAATTTTTGATTGTTTTAAATAAAAAAATACGACCATTGTTGATATTTGATATTTATAAAATATACATAAAGCTAATTATTTATTACACGTATATATTTTTGTAACTTTATGTTCTTTTTACCTATAATTATATAGGTAAAAAGAACATAAAAAGAACAGAGTAAATTAATACTCTGTTAAATGTGCTTATGTCAGTGAATAATTTAATTTACTCATTCAGAAACAGCCTTAAATGTTAAATTATTGATTTGAAGGATTCATAATATTCTTTGTAAAATAACTGTAATATAATTAGTTACATATATTATATGAACGAATTAACCAAAAAATCTTTGCATTTACTTAATATTTCTTTCAAGATCGTTCTTTATCTCTGTGTTGAATTAATTAAGACTTCTTTCAAATAACGATAACTTTTTTTTTGAACCGATTTTGATGAACTAAACTTTAGTAGTTAAGTTGAGTTAAAACAAAGCAATTGGTAAATTTTCAAGTAAATCGGTTCAGTACTTTCAGAGAAAAATGCGGACAACAATATGTCGACAGACAGACAGACAGACAGACAGACAGACAAGAAATTCAAAAAAAATCTTTTTGCTTTCTATTATTCTTTTTAAGTGTCCCTCTATCCATTTTAGTCAAAATTACTAAATGTACAGACAAAATATTTTTACTGTCTTATTATATATAGAGATTACGGATGCCGGGAACAAAACATGATTCAAATATAAACGTTATTTGAATCATGTTTTGTATAATCATTACCTACATTTAAAATCATGATACTAAAATTTTATTTATTATGAGTTTCTGAACAAACTCTGTTTAATTGAGGTCACGAAATTTGTGGCCTTTGGGACTAAATCGACTTTATTTATATAGGTTATCATTCTAAACTAGCGGTTATAATATCCGCATTTAAATGTTAATTACTATGAAAAGTATTGTTTGGGGAAGTTAATAAAAGGCTTATAGGAAGTTATTAATGTTAAACTTTATAGTTTTGCGTTAATTGAAGTATAAATAACGTGGACCGGGGAAATAAAAACAATTAACTCTCCCTCCCTTCTAGTGGGAATCAAACCTACAATCTTCACGTTCACTTCAGACGATGTGCCGCTTCGTTACGACGTCTTAGAATTTTTATGATGTAACTGCACGAGTTTTCTACAATTCTTGTTATTTTATGCTCTTAATGCAGGAATATTTATACAAATATGTAATCTATCTTTTGTTAGAGATCATATTATATGTAAAATGGCAGTAATTATGCAAAACAATATTGCAATCTGAAAAAAAATGTATTTAATATTCCAGCCTACAACAGACAAATTAAAAATTATAAAAAAAATAAAAAGGATAGTCATACTAAAAGAGCAACTTTAAAATTCATTTAAATATATAAATTTAAGTATTATTTTATTCGTAAATGCGATGCAAAAATGCCTTTGCAAGGATAATATATAAGAAAAATATAATATATATAAATATTTTTTCACTTGTAAATTTAATTTATAGCAAAAACCTATAAAAAATGGCATACTGTGTATGACCTCATTTATTATTTAGGCTTCTTCCCCTGGGTAATATTTTATGACATCCCCCATGCTGAGCTGCGAGGTGCCGCGTCAGAAGTGATTCGTTCGTTCTTCAATTATGTGAACAATATATACATTCACACGTTTCCGGTACGAGCAAATTGTTTCTTAACATAAAAGAGACATTTTACATTTTTTTTTATTATTATATGTAATTTATGTGTATTTTTGAAACTAGGAAGCTTTTTCAAGAAGTAGGACTTCTATCCCGGTTTTACTTTACCTAGTGGATATGTTTTGAAGAACATTCGATGAGCCGCTCGTGGCGCAGAGCCAACAGCCAACAAGTGTGTGGTTGTAAAAGCGAATGGTTAATGGTTTGATCCCCACTCGAAGAAGTTAAATATTTGTTTAAATGTATTTATTCATGTCTTCGCTCTGGTCAAGGCAAACCACGGCGTTGAGTTCCACCACTCAACACGCAATGCCTCTAGAATACGGCAGAAAATATGGACTGGAGTGTAACACTAAGTTTCCTCTGCCTACTGTGCTGTGTGCGGGATATACAGTGTGGTACGCCAAAACATCAAAAGGATTTTTAAACATTACATTCCATATTTGTACATTTTAATATTCTATTATCGTACTTTCATACATATTGTAAACAAAGAAAATTTTAGTTGCAGAAAAAATACACTATACTGCATTTTGCCTGTTCAGAGATATTATATTAATCACACAAAACTATTCTAAATAATACAAAAATGAAGGACACATATATTGTAATTAAACTTACGTTCAAAGCTTTTAGATACATTGCAATAAAAAAATACACTACAGTTTGATGTCTTCACAGTAACAGTAGTATGTAGTAGCAGCAGGTAAACCTTGGATAGGTTTACGAATATCAAATACGAATTTTCATCGCAGCTTGAATCAGACATTCAAATTCCAGACACATATATCTGTGTGTGTCCGTCTGTCAATATGTCAATGCATACAGAGTAGCCAATAGGATTTACTCGGGAACTTTAATTTAGAACGTTCGCCCTGAGAGTCAGTCAATATGTGACAATTTGTTTGTTTGCAAAAGACTTGTTGAGCATAACTATATACGACAGTATATCATAAATGCTTGCTGTAAGAACTCTTTCTTTCGAGATGATAAGTTAGAGTACTATAACATAGCGCGATATGTTGTGAGTTCGATTCGCACTCGAGGATCTGGTTGATTTTCCCTCTTTCGAGTAACAAGGCAAATCACAAATTTTGTAAGTGAATTTTGAAGTGGGGAACGGGAAGTGTCTTAATGGGAACGGAGTATCTTAAAAGTAGATTTCCTATTCCCCTCTGCCTACTTTGCTCTCTTTTTTCAGCTTTACGCTGTTTTCCTCATATAGTAGCTTAGGAAGATTCTCTCAGACAGAGTGTAGATACTGTTGCCTAACTTTCCGCTGAATTTTAGAGGCACGTGCGTGTTGAGTGCACAGTATTGCAAGCTTGTGCCTCTGCGCCATGACGGCCTCGCCTTCCTATGTGCTAAAACATATAGAGGTAAGCAAATAACGTCATCTGATTGCAAGAATGTGAGTTCAACTCCCATCTGGGGAATTAGTTATTAACATTTTTCAGCTCTGGAAGGCAAAATGGGGCGTTATGTTCTGGCACTAAAGAGGCAGTGTCACGAATTAGAGCGAAGGACGGAGAACAGAGCGTCCTAGCTAGGTTCTCTCTGCCTAACTTGCTATATTATACGGGACAAAGCGTCAAGTTCAAAATATTATTTAGCATCTTTAAATAATCAGCTAACGGTAAAATAGACCTCACCAAAATGAGCGAACAAAATTATCTACATCTTGCTCCTGAAGAAATATTTTCTATATGTAATCTCATAGTAATTAATGAGCCTTTTAAATCAAATATTTAGTAGAATATTACAAATATTTACTTGGATCTATTTAAGTATTCTTATCCTTCGAGAAATATTTTTTTATTCGTCTTTATACAGACGCCTACGCGCGTACTATCAACACCTACGCGTCTCCAACCTTTAATAATAAGGCCTGATTGAGTTTCACCGTGAACTTTTGCTCGTACCTTTATTTAAAAATAATGTGATTTTTTCACTTCATCGTGTATTCAGCGGCGGAACTCAACACCGCACTTTGTTTTATAATAGTGTGAAAATTAAATAAATTTATATGCCTATATTCTTTCACCTGAGAGAGAGTTGAACCCGCATTTACTGTTAGACTCTGTTGTACTCTGCTTCAATGGCAATATTTTACGTAGTGACAGAAAAACAAGTCAATAGAAACTGTATCCAAATAAGAAGTCTATGATGTCATATGAATGGCGGACCAACGCGTACTGGTGGATGTTTACAGTTAAGTATCAGAAAAGTGATTAGTTTCTTTTAAAATTTATTTACAGAAATATATCTATAATAACTAACTGTATCATAAAAATATAAAAAGTTCACATAAACTGTATCAATATTAGAATTGTTATTCTACTAATATTTTAAATGAAAATAACAATACATTTAAACGTTTAGAGACATAATTCCAACGATCCAACAATCGATTCCAACTCGAGGAAATAAAATGTTAAATATTTTCATTCCCCTCGCTTTGGTAACGCCGCAAGAATTCACTGGAACGTGGGGATCGGAGTATCTTAACACTAGACTCCCTCTGCTTACACATGACACGCTGAGTGCGGGATACAGCGTGAAGCTTATTTATTTAAATAATAAATTTTAAAAAGTCATTTTGAATATTTAGTTTTGGTAAATTTGAAAAGGTCATAAAAGTATCTCTGTTCAAAAGCCTCCTTAAAAGTGGTATGCGAATAAATTCTCATAATAAGCGAAGTGCAATTTTCCACTTCGTATAACAGCGACAGCAGTTCAATTTTATCTCTTCGTAAACGTAAACAGAACCACAATAGAGCATCGACTTACATTAGGTTCTTTTATATTTATATTTTATGAATGCTTTCATTATTTTTTTAATGAAAATTTTGTAATAATTTTGTAATTGTAATATAATTTATGAAAGAAATTAATTTAAAATCCTATTATAATGTAAAATATGATGTATATATGTGTAATTTTTTTCGTCGTCAACTGAATGAAAAGTACTTTTTTTTTATAATTACAGCTACCCACATGGAGCAGGGATATACCCACGGGATAGGCAGAGGGAGACTAGCATCAAGAAATTCTGATCTCCAGTTTGGAGGCATTGTATGCTTAGTGACGGAACTTGACGCCATGCATTTGCTTTGACACCAGAATAAAGATATGAAAATGTTAATTATTTCATTTCTTCGAGTGGAGTTCGAACCCACAGCCAGCCTCGTTTATAGTCACACGCTCCTGCTGAGCCACTACTGACCTCAATAAATTGTACTTCAAGAATTTATATTTTGCCCTATTTTTGAACTTTTGCCACAAATGCTACTTCTACATTTTCTTGCTTTTTGAGTTTACTTACTACACTTATATCACCGGCTCACGTGGTGGATGATAATATTAATCCCAATTTTGGGAAGAAATCATTTTCATTTCCTCGCTCTGTTGTTAAGACAAAGTGCGAGTAAATTTTCGCCAATCAACTCGTAATGTCTTGAAAATTGGGCGGTGCGTGGAGTACAGAGTGTCTTAACACTACTACACTTTCATTACGCAAGATACAGATTAAAACTTAAAAATACTAATGTAATACATATACAAAAAATACAACATTTTCATTTACGTTTTTAATTGCCCTAAAGGTTGAGTAAGTATACTTGTAGTGAGCGTACGTTGAAAAATCTGTGTGGCGTGAGTTAAGTCCACTTCTGGTACTCTTAGTGGAAATTATTTTGATGTTGCTCTTTTGAGTTAATTTTTTATTGAATTTAAAAAAATTGAAAAAAATCGATCTTTAAAATACACAAACTATCATTTCACAGATTGAATTTTAGTTAATAATTTGAACCGTTTAAATGTAGCTATAATATATGTAACTACAATATAAATACATACTACACAAGTGGTACAAGCGAGTGAGTGTAAATGCGACAGACTGTGGATTCGATTCCCACTCGGATAGCGAAGTGTCTTAACACTACATGTCTTCCTTGCTATATGCGGGATTCAGCGTGAAGCCAAAAATAAATTACAAAATAGATTTAGAATGTGTACTTAGATAATGTAGAGAAGAGTAAATAGTTGTTTGTTTTGTAATATGAATGTTTCTTCCATAATTATATATGTACATCATAACATAAGATTTAAAAAATATTATAACTAGGAATAATAAATGATCAGCTATTTATTGTTTTTCCTTCACTAAAATTTTAGTTGGTTATATGTTGTTTGGACGAGATAATTACTAATAGATGACTTTGACATGACTATGATGCGGAATTTCAAAATTCGCCTCAGTAGACTGAGAGCTATTTTATTAGTCTTCCATTGTCCTATATTTGGCGGGAGTCTAGTTGGGAAATACGTCGATCAGTTCGAAAATTCATCATACAAACATTGAACCACGATTGCCTTGACGAGAAGATAAACGAAGTGAAAAACTATTCGATTTTCCTAAAGTTCCGTAAAAAAATCTACGTGGAATAAGGAAAAAATATTTAATATAAAATTGTAAAATCAATTTACGAGTTATTACAATGAGGTTAGAAATAAAGAAAGATAATAAAATGATACTTCACACTTCAAGTCTTTACTGTCTCGTTTCCTCTAGTTCTCTAGAATAATATAGTAATGGAATTTTCAAAAATGAAAATATAAATAACAAACCAAAGTCAAGTACCAAATAAAATTAATGTAATAGATAAGAAGCTTCGCAGCTTTCTCTCGTCCGTCGCAAACAGTCTCCGACTTGACACAGAGAATACTGACAAGTACATGAAATATACTAATATAGTGTGCTGATAATCTCACGGTACTCATTTGATAATTCCATTATACTAATATGTTTATTTTAGTGGTAATATTTATTATACTTGATTTATTTATTTTACTGTCTTTCTTCTTTATTTTCTAACAATTTAAAAATAATAAGAAGGGCTGCGGAACCCAACGCCGAATTTTATACGTGTTGTGTCTATGTTTATTGGCAAATATAGATATTAAACTACCATTATTATTATTATTCTTCAATTCTATTCTTCAATTCATATTATTCAATTCTATACAAAAAAAGGTCAAATAAAAATATTATTACATATAAAAAATAAATAGATGCGACGCTTAGACAATTTTTGCCTCAGTTAGGTATAAAGAAATGTCATTAGTCAATTAATGGTATATTTAAATCACTTAGTACTTCACGTTATTGTTATAGGTTAGTTACCCCTTGGGGTGCGTGGAACTCCGTAAATTATTGATCTTAACTCAAGAAGCCGAGTATGAGTGTTGGGGTAGACAGACAAATGAACAATCTTTTAATTTAGTTTTATTTGTTTGAAATTTTACTTAATTGATAGTATTCTTAGCAATAATTCAACAAAATATGTTCGGCCGTTTGAAGATTATCAGCTCTTTTGTAGTTACTTGTTGACTTATTAACGCCTTTTTGTCGGTTTCTAATAATAATATATTTTTATAATTAAAGATAAGACATTGACAAAAAAGAATTTATTATTAGTAATAAATGTTGTAAAATAAAAATTAAACAAATCAATTTACTTAAATTTCTGCTCTGGTGTCGAGGTTAGGGACGGCGTTGAGTTCTGCCACTCAATACGTAATACCTCCATAATTCGGCAGAAAGTGGGGAACAGAGTGTCTTAACACTAGGTTCCCTCTGCCTACCCTGTGCGGGATACAGCGTGAAGCTGATTTAATTTTTTTTAAGTAATGTTTTTTACAAACCTTTACATGAAATTTTAAACTAAATTAAAAACTTTCTTAACTTAAAATCATCTTCCTCAGTTCAGTTATACGTATGACTGTAGTCATATTGTAATTGTTCTAAAGACACCGCACGTATTAAATCACGCCTTCAGCTCTAAGTAAGAACAAACAGTATTATATTCACCCTTACTTATGAGACCCATATCATAGAGGGATCTTAGTTTTGGATTAACTAAATTGATTTAAATTAAAGTTTTTGTAAGGCTATAATTATATATCAAATAATAATAACTTTACAAACATTTTTTTTTATTTGTTTACTATTCGTATTATATCTCGTATCTTGTCGCTCAAATATGTAAAAGTACATATATACATATAAATAGAAGTCAGTCGTGGCACAAGCGTGTGATAAGTTTTTGATAAGTTTTGGATTAGTTGCACACTCGAGGTAATGAAAGATTTAATATTTTAATTTGTTTGCTCTGATGTCGAGGCAAAGCGTGGCGTATTATATTTAGAATATATATTAATATACATGTTCACTACACATATATTACATATACACTCTAAATATAATGACTCTAATTCTGAAAGAATGTAAACAACGAAATGTCTTAATATAAGCTCTCTCTGACCACTTTACTGACACATACCATGGTGCTTACAGTCCCATACACTACAACTTCCTGAACTTAACAACCTTTTTTATTTTTAAATCTAAGTGTCAATTATTTATTAGATAAATCGTGATCGAGTCACGTGCGTGAACTCCGCGCGGCTCACGACCACGACGTGCTTCCATTTCACTAGAACGTTTAATGTATGGGTAAGTTATTGCAGCGTTTTAGTCGCGCATTGTTAGATTGTGGTTTTCAAAGTAATGTTTTTTAAAGTCACTTTTAACATTGATTGTATGTTTTTTAAGCTTCATTTCGTACCCCGCGCCCATAACAAGTAGAGGAAACTTAATCTTTAGATACTCCGTTTCCATTAAGATATTTACCCGTTCCCCACTTTCCACTGAATTCTGCAGGCATTGCGTGTTGAGTAGCAGAACTCAACGCCACGCTTTACCTATGTTACCAAAGCGATGAGTGCAAAAATAAATAAATATTTTATCTCCTCGAGTAGGATCGAACCGACAACCCATCGCATTCACTGTCGCATGCTTGCCCCCTTGCGCCACGACTGACCTAAATTGTCTTGTTACCAGAGTGAAGAAAAAAATTCTCAATTTCCCTGAGTCGTACCCGATTATAGTCAGTGTCTTTTTCTTGTCTATGTATGACTAAGTATATACATATAAACAAAGATATATATTCGAAATTATATTTGTCCTGCATAATTCAAAACGGGGGTGAAGACAAAAAATACACATACAAGGGTAGCAATTCTCACATTTAAAGTCATTAAAATAACGACTAGCTCTAACAAAAGCTATCAAAACCCGTGCTCTCTATGTTAAACGGGAATTTTAAAACAACAAACTCGCCGTGTAGGTTTACTCTTTTCCAGAAAATGCTTGTAGAACATAATAACTGAAATAATTAAATATTAATATTTTGTATGTAAATTACGTAATATCTATATACCTAATACGATTCAAATTATGTGTCTATGTGTTGTATGTGCTTGTTTACATTAAAAAGACTATTTATGACAAAATTTTATTTATTTATGAACTGTATTTATAACATCAACATCTCGTAGCTTTTTGCTAAATAAATAAACCTTATAATGTAATGTATATATAAATCTTGTAGTGTACTTTGGATGTTGTAAGTTACTTATTTTGTTTACCTTCAGGCTGTATCTCGCACGAAGTAAGGTAAGCAAAGGGAACCTTGTAATCTAATTGAAGATAATCCGTTCTTGACACTTCTGTTCCTCACTTTCCGCCTAATTTTCGAGACGTTGCACGTTGAGTGGCTGAATGAAGGAACTCGACGTCGAATACCCTTACACTAGATTTCCTCTGCCTGCTCTGCTAAACGGGAAAAAGGAAAGTATTTTTATAATTTTTTCAGCTTCATGCTGTCATGCCAGGATAGGCATAGCAAACCTGGGAACCTAATGTTAAGACACTCCGTACCTGTTAAGACACTTTTCTTCCCCACTTTCCGGCAATTTTGACGTTATATGATGAGTAGCGGAATGAGAACGCCGAATATCAATACACTAGATTTCCTCTGCCTACCCTGTTCTACGTGACGAAACAAAAAAACATGAAACCAATTTTTGTTTCATAATAGATATTGTAATTTAAATGCAACACATCACACCAATCGGCCTTAAACCAAATTGGTAGATTACATATCGTTAAACGCATGTAACATACTCGTACATACTAGCACGTCCAGCTTAGATTTATCGCTGTCTCAGTTAGCTTAGCGGCGGTGAGTGATGCACGATCAGTGGGCCTTGAAACAGCTCTAAATATATTAAGAGGAAAAAGCAGTCGATTGTCTTGTTCCTAAATTTGATAGTTACGAATTAAATGTATATTTAAGTTGAGATTTCGACGGTTTGTTTCTACCATTGTTTTAGGTTCTTAGTTCTAATTTAGCTATTTTCGTTACATTGTTTAGTTTTTTGATTAATTTACTAGATAATTCCGCGCGGTTTCGCCCGTTTCCTGTTTTATTTATTAAGTTAAAATTAAGCGTGCGCACGGCAAACGCTGTTTTTACCACATTAATTCCTATACCGCAGGAATTCCAGTTTTCTCTATTGGTCAGTGAAAATCTCATAAAAATTAGTTAAGCTTTTTTAGAAATTAGCCTGGACTAAGAAAAAAATAGACATTTACTTAATATGTTTACATAAAAAAATAATAAACATTATTCTAGATACCAGATCGAGGAAATAAAAATAATGTATTCCCCCGAATGCAAATGTAACTTTTGTAGGCAAAAGAATTTTTTATAGATAGACGATTTACCGCTGTTGTAATGTAGATGCAGTCGTGGCATGTTACAGTGGAAGCGACGGTTGTGAATTCTATTCCCTTTGGTGGGAATGAATAATTTTCATTTCCTTATTTTGGAAACAATACAAAACAGTTAGGAAAAATGAGGTAATGTACATTGTATATTAAAAGTTCATGTTTAAAATAGTGCAATTATTATATACTTACTCCCGGCTTCTCTCGTTTTGTTTGACAACATTTGTTGCCTATGTTTTTTTCTAATTTAAAGCAGCAAAGCTTAAAATAAATGTGTTTAGTAGTTTCTGTGTGAAAGTGGAACAAATATCCATCCTCATAAACTTTCACATTTATTATATTAGTAGGATTATGTATGCGATACCGTTATGTACACTGATAATTTGAATTTGTCAACCATGCAAACCAAGGCATATCGTCGGTTTACTTGTTAAATGTGTTTTCTTTAGTTTTTTCATTATATTATATATATTTTTGTATCATTTGAAACTGAAGAACAAAATGCAAATTTAACTTTTCTTTTATTTTTTCAGACAATAGAATATATAACAATTTTCGAAATTGTAAAAACCCTCTGATAATACTTATATACTCATAATTTTTATGGACGTTCTTGTCTCTCTTGATAATTTTTTTTAATAGGTTGCTAGCGGATTTAGACTGTAAGCCGACGCTATTAAAAGTAAAGTGTAATAAAAAATACAGTTGAATTGATAGCCTCCTCCGTTTAGTGAAATCGGTTAAAAATGAACTAAAAGAATTAATTTATTTCCACTCAGTTAGTCATCGAAGACAAAAAAATCCTGAAAACTTGAACTCTGTATAAATGTGTGAAATTTGTCAAGATGTTAGAGGGCGGTTGATGAGAAGAGGCGTGAGGCTCACTTATCAAAGCTTACGAAGAATTATTTGGCTTTTTTTCCTTTTTGCCTGATGACCTATGACTATGACCTATATCTTTCTTTTTTATATCCAGATAGTTCACATTTTAGGTTTGACTGAAAATAATATTAATTTATAAATTCTTTTGTAATTACATTTCTTACACATTAACGATTTTTTTATTAATTATCAGTTTAATGTCTTTGATATTTGCAGTGAGTTAGTTATATAAAGATTTTGTATAGATTGGAGTTTATATTAATTGAATCACGTATTTTTTTGGTTTTCTATTAAAGACAATACCATTTTTTAAGAGAATGGGCAAATTATATGACAGAATATGATAACCTGACAACAAGATTTCTATTATTTGATAAATTCACACTCAAAACTTACGATAATTATTTTGTAGTGTGTACTGTGTGATCGTAGTAATTTACCATTTATAATTTGTCGTAGTACCTATGTTAGTTCGATTCTCACTCAAGGAACTTAAATATTTAAATTTTCTTTAGTAACGAGATAAATTTCCTTCAGAATTCGACGTAAAGTGAATTTAATATCAATAAATCTTTCATATAGTATGTTTATTTTTTTCTATTAAATCTGTAATTTAAAGTTGAAAATTTTAGCACAAGATTGAAAATATTCATGAGATTGCTGCATCTTATGTTGCAAACTGACGGAGCTTGGTCCCGCTTATATTAATCTATACTGCACCCATCGAAGTTTTAATATACTCAGTTTTACTGCCGTAATATTGAAGTAGAAACACTTAGAAAGTAATATTAAAAAATTAGCTTCACGCTGTATCCCGCACACAGCAGGGTAGGCAGAGGGAACCTAGTGTTAAGACACTCCGTTCCCCACTTTCTGCCGGATTCTGGAGGCATTGCGTGTTGAGTGGCAGAACTCAACGCCGCGCTTAACCTCGACACCAGAGCGAAGAAATGGAAATATAAATTTAAGTAAATATTTAATCTCCTCGAGTGGGGATCGAACCCACAACCAGTCGGTTTTGCAGTCACACCTCGTGCCGCTGCGCCACGACCGGCCTCAATAATAATATTAGTTTTATTTTAATGTTTTATATTCTGAATACCAAATTGCAGATTATAATTTTTTTATATTTTATATTCAATAGGTTTGTTCGTTAATTCATATAATAATTTACCAAGAAATTACTATATTTTTACTTCTGACTGTTTTAATCGAATAAGAGTAAGATACCTCAAATTTAATAAAATATTCAGCCCAACTGAATGAGGGCCACACCAGCTTTACGCTTTGTTATTTGTAACGATTAGTGGTGGAACTCAACGCCGCTGTATGTCTTACCGGAGCAAGATAATGAAAGTGATTTCTTTCTTCAAGTTTGTGATTATCGAGATTACTGTTAGACTCATTGTATTACAATGGCCTCTATCTTATATTTAAATATTATTAATTTACTTATAAAAGAATATTTTAATATGGCTTAGTATTATATTATTGAGTAGTACAATAAATTACTGAAAGTGCCAAAGGCATTAAGCTTATCTCGTATTAATTTGGCTATAAGTTATAACGACCGCAGTTTTAGTTTGGTTTATATTGCTATCAAAGTACATTATATTTTATTATTCTTTGTTATACTATTGGTCCTAGCTTTACATGACAAAGAGTACACAGGGAATGCATATTTTTTACTGTTACCTACATACCTACCGCAGTATATGTAAATAATACATATCTTTCTAGTTTTTAGTATGCTTTTTTTTGTAAAATACCGTAAGTGACGTTATACTTATAAATACGCAAATAGATACTGAAGAATAGTGAGAAGGTAATAGCACATTTTATATTAAGAATGGTTTTATAGTAATACATTATATCAAGAAAGAAAACCATTATATATAGTATTTTTAGTAACTTTAAGAGAATTTAACATTACCTAAAATTTGAATAAAAATTTAATTGCTATATTTTAAATATAGGCTTAATATTTTTAATAAGAAGATAAATATAAAAGTTAAAAAGATTTTTAAGTCCTTTTCATAAACTGCTGCAAGAAAACTCGGTCAGTTTTAATGGACGTACAAAATTTATAAGTGCGGAGGTAAACGTCAGCTTTCAACAGAATCATAAAAATTTTACAGCAGTCTTCGCCATAGAAATAGGAATAAAAGTATTAATAGCGTGGTTGATTCTTAATTAGGTCCATGCTTTAAAAAACATCTTTTGATATTTAAATTCAATATTTCCTTATGAATTTTCGTAAATTAACTCATACATTTGAAGCGAGCATGTAAAGCGAAAGTAATTATGTGCTGAAAACGTGTTTAACTCAAGATCACGAAACTTCGTCAATTCGACGATGAGGATTTGCTTAAGTCGCGTTAACTTTTGCGCGCGATCGTACTGCTTGCATACTTTAGGTAATCAGAGGTGACCCGTTGCCCCCACGACTGACGGTAGTGTTTTGAGCGCAGTGGGCCCGAGAGCACTATTTCACCAACTAAGGCTCGTCGAATCAACGAAGATTAGTAATAATGTAATATTTTGTATGATTTAGTTAGCATATATATTTTGATTATATTCAATGCTATTTATTATTCGTTATTTAGATGAGATTCGTCAGTTATTATTGCAGATGACAGCGATATAGAAAATCCATCAGGTTATGACACAGAAGACCACCTTGAGGCTGATCCTGTTTATGAAACAGATGGTGAAAATGAAGTTTCTGCTTTGACCCAGCAGCAATTTTCAGGTCAAGATAGTCAGATAAGTAGTGACACAACATTCTTGCAATCTATTGAACTCGATACCTAATTCTTAAGTAATATCCAGCAATTTCATATTTTAAATTAAAGAACAATTGTTGTGCGTTCGATTTCCTCTTGGGGTAATTAAGATAAGAAAAAGTATGGTGTTTTTCCGTCACTCAACACGCAATACCTCGAATTCGGGAGGACAGCAGAGAGCTATGTCTATGTATAACTAAAATAAAGATAATTAATACCTGTAAAAATTTTAAAACTTTTTTGGAGAAATTACAAAATTTCTCTTCATCAGGTTATAATAAAAAAAAAACAATTGAAATTTATGATTCATAATTGGAATACCAAAAGTTTCATATTGACTTTTATTTTATTTGGAGATATTGTAAAGTACGCTTTTGCAGCTAGTATCATAAGTCTTCTTATTCTTATTTACCCCATCGAACTTGTAATATTGAGTTAACTAATGTTTCAAGTTTGATTTTCTTTTATTTGAAGTAGTTTTTGTGAAATATATGTATAAGTATAATAAAAAATATGATTAAAGTCAAAATTTAATACTGTTATGGAAGAAACTAAAAAAGTATTTTGTTCAGAAATACACCAATCAATCCATATAGCATAACATTGCATTCTTGGATTTGCTAGAACATATTTACTAGATAAAATAATTATAATGTTAACCTAATATAGACGAAATTGTTTTGAAAGTGCTTTAGCAAGTTGTGACATTTTGATTTTTTCCTTTTAATAGATATTTTTGTGTCTCATTCACCTATCCCTGTTTCCGGATGACGTGGGAGTAGACAGAGACAGCCCAACAATGTCTCGATCAATTTTTAACATAAAATGCTACGTTTGTAGTGGCAGAATATCAGCGCACGTTTATGAACCAGATTTTTTTCAGTTTTACGATGTATCCCGGATACAGCTGTAGCGTAGAGGGAACCTAGTGTTAAGACTCTCCGTTCATATTAAGACATTTCGGTCACCCACTTTCTGCAGAATTTTGGACGCATTGCGTGTGGAGTGGTGAGCGAGGAGATGGAAAATTTAAATATTTAATTTCTTAGAGTAGAAATCGAATCCACACCCTGTCGCGTTTATAGTCGCACGCCTGTATCCCAGTACCACCCCATTGATCTCAGACTAAGATTTACCAGACAGAGTAGTGAAGCAGAGGAAACTTAGTGTGTCCTGCCCCCGCTTTTTATTACAAAGCCAATATTGTGTTAAGTAGAATGTATATGTACATAAATGAAATTATAGGATATCATAATGAATAAAGTAAATAAAAAAATTATTGAGAAACTTACAATATACTAATATAATACAAGTGTGTGTATAAAACATTTAAAATAAACAAAAGTAAAGTAATGATAAAGACATTACTCAGTAAACGCAGTAAAGTAATATTTTTCACTGACATTTAAAATAAAAAGTTGATATTTGAACTGAAGCTTTGTATTCAGAAATAGATCATTCATCAAATATGATGATTCGCGGAAACATTTCGGTTATAGGTAACTGTGGAGCATTTTTATAAATGATGAAACGATGTATCATGGCGGGGTTGTGATCGAAAATCTAATTTTATTTGTATTTTTTTTATCCATAACGATGTAATTTTTAACTATTTGTAAGTTAGCTTCGGTTCGTAAAGCTAAATAAAAAAAATAGTAATAAGAAGTCTTAAAATCGGTATGTATAATATTCTTTTGACAAATTAGACCAGAAGAGCTCCGCGTTGACAGTAAAAGAGGCGGTAGTGTCGTCGTAAACTAGGAAAACAATAAAAATCAAAAAGAGACCAATTTTAGTTGTAGTATAACTGTTGTAGAATACAGTTTCAATTTGATTTATGCAAAATACGTGCTATTATAATACTACTATTGAAATAAAAGAAATAACAATTTAAAATAAAACTCTCGAAATATTACTTCTGTAGAGTACATAATATAAAATCATGAATCATATAATAATTAATAAATAATTGTAAGTGATGCATACAAATACGTAATCTCCATTTCTTATTCATATACATACCTTTACATCTTACATAATACAAATGTATTTTCTATAGAAAATGTACGTGCAACTATTTGTAGAGCTCTGAGGTCAGAGTAACTGAGTAGTTCTTTTTAATTATGATATGAATGCTGTACTGAAACTGTTTTGTATATTATTTGTTTTATAAGCACTCTAGTATATATATTTTTGTATAACAATTAAAAAAAATCAAATATATTTTATCGAAACGAGCAAGTAGCACGTTTAACATATGTACATAATATACGAATTTGGGGCTATATTTGTATGAAGTGTAATAAAAATATGCATTTAAAAATGTAATCAGCATCTTATACGCGACAAATTACGATTAGACTTGGCTAACAATTACTTAGCTTTGACTGAAATTGTTTATAATTAAGAAAATGTTTACCCGCTAGTGCTCATATGTGACAATCGACCAACATGACGCATTCAAACAACCGAGCTTGTTATGTTTAGTTCATTATTATCGTTTACTCGCTCTGGTAGCAAGACAAGGCGCGGCGTTGAATCCCGCCACTGAACACGTTTAAAAAATTGTGCGGTTTGTGGGAACGGAGTGTCGTAACACTAAAAACACTGCGTGAATAAATCGAAAAAATAACAATATTATATAACCACAAATAATTACTTTGGCTCAGACTAGTTATGATAAAGCAAATGTTTACTAGCCAGTGATTAATAGCTTTTCGATATGGAGTGAATTTTAATATTTTTTTCATTTTATTTATTTAATTCAGTAATTTGCTCCAGAGCTCGTCGTGATATAAGATGAACTAATACAGTAGTTTTCAACGCCTTATTCAAAGCTATAATTAATTAACACCTCAATTCGTATATATAATACTCGTATAATTGATTAAGTTACAATTATTCCTCTTTAGTCTTTAGTAATACGTATATTTATAAATAATATAAAGCTCAAAATATCAACATAGGTATATATTTGTCTAATTTTTATATATCACATACTTAAGGAAACCATTTTTTTATTTAATATCACTTTTTCATCAGTATTCTAGACTCAATAAGTAAAAGTTAGTGCTGAATACACCTGGTTCGTATTATTTGTGAAGATTTTCCGTCACTACGAGTAGGTACGTGACATGTGTGAATTACAGATGAACTGTATACACGAGACTGTATACTATATAACAAAAAGTGCATGTATTTCTTATATTGAAAAGAAACTAGAAATGTATATTACATTTAAAATGTATATATTCACATAATAAATGTATATATTCATTTTGTTTAAATGGGAAAATCGTAATAGTATAGTGTTGAGACATACCTTAAAGAAAATTAGAATATATTTCGGGCATACTATAACAACCCAACGCCAGTGCCTAACCAAGCAAAAAAAAATATCTTATAGAATATAAATTAAAACCACACATGTGATGCGACTAAATAATAACCTATACCTATACGGTACGACGAACCTATTAATAGATGTATAAACTTATCTTTGAATGTGTGGGAATATATTTTCTATAATAGCCGTCTATTGTGGAGTAATATGTATTCCACGATAGAACAATAAAATATAGCAAATAGTATTAGTAACATTATTAAATCATTTTATTGTATTCTACAATAATTATTTATGAAGTAATTGTTATTAGTTGCTAATACTGAAAAACTTTTAAACTATTCATTTATTTATATAAAATCTCGAGGAAATCTAAAACCACGCATTACATTACACTTAACTTGGCTCTCATTTGAAATGTCCTGTTGACGGGATTATTTTAACATAACATAGAAATATAATAGGAAACTCTAAATATATTTTAAAGTATTATTGTATACGTTTCAAAGGCAAAGTGCAAATCTTCTCGCAAAACCTTTTGCGATATCCATTGAATATAATTCCCAACGCCGAGTTAAGCTTCAGAATATACGAGTACTGCTTGTTGGAGCGCGAGTACAGTTGTTAACGTTACTTTATACTGGAAAGTCGGTCTTATACGTGTCACAGTTCAATGCTTCAATCAAACGTCGAGAAATTGGGCTCAATTTGTGGCTAGATTAAGGCTACTTTGTGTTTCGTTTTGATATTTTTCAAATATTTAAAAAAGTTTTTTCGCTTCTATAATATTTTTTTGTCTTTTTATAGCTTCTGTAACAAACTTACAGCCAGGTAGGCAGGCTGAACCTACTCGTAGAGTAAAGACAGTTGTTCTCCACTTTCCAAAGAATTTGCTGGACTTAGCGTGTGGAGTGGTGGAAGTCGAGGCCGCGCTTTGTCTTGTTACTAGAGAGAAGAAGTGAAAATAATTATAAATAACAATTCATCCAAAAAAATGGGAATCGAACACACAATCGTAGCATTTACAGCCACACACTTGTACTACTGCGCCACCACGGCCTCCGACCTCGGCCTTAATTTTTATTTGGATAAATAAAGTATACTGTTAAATATAGAGTTACAGTGTTACATTTTGTCTTGTTTAATTTAAATGCTTGATATCATGATGGTGGAGGCAGATCATTAGGTCCAGATGCAACTTAAATGCTGTGCACAATCTCCGACCATAATATACTGATTACTGAGAAAGACAGAGAAGGAAATTGTTATATTGTGTATTTAAAGTTAGGAAAAATGAAGAGCCTTAAAAATATGATAAATCATCGGTTCTCTTTATCTAATCCATAATATTATGCGATACCTTGGCTAATAAGGAGATAGAAAAAATAATAAATAAATAAATAAAAGAATGTAATCCATACCTATATTATAAATTCGAAAGTAACTCTGTCTGTCTGTCTGTCTGTCTGTCTGTCTGTGCCGCAATCAGGGCCAAACCGCTAATTCAATTGTAATAAAATACTCATAAAGAGATGCTTGAGGGTCTTCGGATGAACATAGGTTACTTTTTTTTCTCATATTTGTAATATTGTCGATATATACTAATATATTAAAATATTTTTCAATTTGACAGGCAATTTATTCCGCCATCTTAATAACAACCGACCGTTGCTAAGCAACGTATACATGGCGTGCGCCGACTCAACCTTATGAGATACATAAAAATAATGTTTTACAAAAATATTGTCCTTTAAATAATGTTTTAAAAATTCCGCTATACACATACCATATTTATCTCTGAAGCTTGAGCAAAGTAACACAGTAACAACAAGTAACCATTTTAATTAATTTACTTTATATTTATCGGGTTTCTGTTGTATGTATTTTCTATAATTTGATATTGATCCTTATGAAAATAAATATAATAGTCACTTTTAGCATTTCATCTAGATTATAATTATAGTGCACTGTATAACATTCTAATAAATAATTAAGGAGATGTCACTGATTCGAAATAACCTAGCATACGTCCGGCATAGTATAACCGACGCGAACGGGCAGATGACTTTGACGGTTTTGTAAATTTTCATACATTTTCGAACTACTGTTAATTTTTATGTAATTATTTGCTGTTTATAATTAATTTATACTTTTCTTTGGTTCTTCGCTTATTCGAAGAGCAGATTAGTTAGATTTTCATAAATTTCTTGGTGTGGTTGCGGCCCTGCGCGGCATCGGTGTAATATTATTTAAGTAACTAGCGACCCGCTCGCGGCTTCGCCCGCTTAAACCACAAAATTATTTAATTAACACACTGAATTATGTTCGTGTTTTGATATACCTATAATGTATGTTTGCAACGCAATGAAGATTTTTAATGACACATTTATTAAAACTTTAGGTCGCATTTTCGTACCTCCCATGAGAATTTTCACTTGAATTTTTGAAATAAAAACACAACTTATCGATACTTACAATAAAATCCTAACTCATCGGTGGCTGTACATGGAAGATATTACAATTAACATTGTAATAGAACTTGGTCAGTTTGTCTGTTTGTCTGTGAATTTGTTCACGATAATCTCAGAAACGGCTTAACCGATTTAAATCCTTTTTTGTTTGCATTTTGGCAATTTAATATTAGTTTTATTTTAATCAGCTTCACGCTGTATCCCTCACACAGCAGGTTAGGCAGAGGAACCCTAGTATTAAGACACTCCGTTCCCCACTTTCTGCCGAATTCTGGAGGCATTGCGTGTTCTCGTTCTTTCGTGTTCTCGTTCGCTCGACACCAGAGCGAAGAAATGGAAATATAAATTTAAGTAAATATTTCATCTCCTCGAGTGGGGATCGAACCCACAACCAGTCGGTTTTACAGACACACTTCGTGCCGCTGCGCCACGACTGGCCTCAACTGGACTGGACTTTATTTTAATCGGTTCACACAAAGTCAAAACCAGATCCACGCTTTATCCCGCCTTTAGCAGGGTAAAGATTATGCGTAAGATTATGAGATTATGTTGTAATGTAAGGATTAAGATATTGCGTATAATGTGTGACTGATGTGCGAAATTAAAGTATTATTAAACGAAATGAAAATATTATTAAATTATAATTCAATCCTCCAAGTGGGGATCGGACCCACACCAGTCGCGTTGCAGCGACAACTTTGGCCTTTAACAAAGAACAGAAGAGAAGCGCGTCAGCGCTCCTTTTACGGAAATAGCATATAGGTAATATATTTTAATTCCATACCTAAAGAATTTAAGCAACAGTGTAGACGTAAGTTTTTTTTTTTTCATTTCACGATGTTTAATCATATCTATATTTCGTGTGAGGCAGTTACGCTTTGATACCAATAACGTAAACACATACTACTACAAAAATACTACTAAAACCTTTAGATTTTAGAACTTTGAACTTTGCCGCCAAAACCTACAGCTCGATTTCGGAATGAGGCGTATGCGGCGGTCTCCCTTTGATAAAAAAAAAAAATGTGCGTGCGTCGTTCTTGACAAATTGTATTTTATTTTACAACGATAATTTTAATATTTATTCGCGGCTTTGTCCGCTTGAATTACATGATTACTCTTTTAAGAAATATAGATATTACAAACAGCCTTAACTAATAATTAATTGATTTGGATTAGTACTCACGATATTATTTGCAAAATAACTTATCTAGCTCCTGTACAGTTTTTAAATTAGTAACATATATTATTAGTTAAATATATAATTGATATACAGAATATACGTAGAAAACACGTTTTTGCTCCCAAAAGTTATTTTTTTATACGTTTCTTAAAAAAATATTAATAACATAAACGAACGAACGGACTGAAGAACCTATTCAAAATATTTCTTTGAATATTAAGTCATTCTTTATCACTGTGTTAAATAATTACGAATTAAGCTAGACTGTTACGAAGGTAATCTTCACCAACAATTCAATGTAGTTTACTTTATAATTAGTACTATGAACAATTGTACTTTAAGAATACGTAAATTTATCAACAGTCAAATAAATAAGACGTTTCTAAAGTCATTCTTTTGGACTTACAATTGAACTGTAACCATTCGAGCATTGTTAGAAAAATATTACAATGTTATGTTAAATTTATTATAAGTATAGATTACACTTACATGACGTAATTAACGTTAAGCAGATAATAACTCAACAATATAATAATTTATTTCTTAATAATTTCTTTTTTTTTCAAATATAAATATCTTTAAAACTTTAAGTACATTATTTTTTGATAAAGTGTAGCGGTAACCTTTCCAAACTATATTTTCTTTTATGCACAGCGCCATCTATTAAGATCCCATCACAATTAGTGACGCTTGACGTTACGCGTATGGAAGAGAGTATCAAGATTCGTTAGTACCTACTATTGGTCAATAGATAGCGTTCTTGTATCGATTTTTTAATATGTCAAATATAAACTTCTTGAAAACTTAAATACTTACATCTTTAGTATTAAAATGATTAATATTTTTTAGTATTAAAATGATTAATATTCCTTCCGTCGTAATTAGTGTTTAACTCCACAGAACGTTTTTTGCGTTATCAAGATTCGTTAGTACCTACTATTGGTCAATAGATAGCGTTCTTGTATCGATTTTTTAATATCTCAAATATAAACTTCTTGAAAACTTAAATACTTATATCTTTAGTATTTAAAATGATTAATATTCTTTAGTATTAAAATGATTAACATTCCTCCCGTCGTAATTAGTGTTTAACTCCACAGAACGTTTTTTGCGTTATCAAGATTCGTTAGTACCTACTATTGGTCAATAGATAGCGTTCTTGTATCGATTTTTTAATATGTCAAATATAAACTTCTTGAAAACTTAAATACTTATATCTTTAGTATTAAAATGATTAATATTCTTTAGTATTAAAATGATTAATATTCTTTAGTATTAAAATGATTAATATTCCTCCCGTCGTAATTAGTGTTTAACTCCACAGAACGTTTTTTGCGTTATCAAGATTCGTTAGTACCTACTATTAGTCAATAGATAGTGTTACTTGTGTCGTTTTTTACTATCTCAAATATTAATGTCTTGAAAACTTAAATACTTATATCTTTTGATAGAGTGAAGCGATTACAATGAAATAAAGACTAAAACCTACCTTGATTTATTTGTAATTTTTATGTATAAAAGTTGCTTAAATTTATTGTGTACTTTTTACGTGATACGTGTTCACATAAACAGACAAACAGACAAAAATTCCAAAAATGTTGGAAATGGATTCTGTTAGTTATCCTTTAACACCCTGGCTAATTTTTTCTTAAATATTTTCAATGTACAGAAACGACTTTTCTACAGATTTATTATAAGTATAGATAAGGAGAGAATTGTTGGTTATTTCATCTTGGTTGGATGGTTATCTATACCGTTGTTATACACTTAACAAATTGTGGTTTTAGTTTTCTGGGATTTTATTTGATATTGCTCGCAAAACTTATCATATTTAATGTAGAAAGGACTTTAGTTATTTTATATAGTATCTATGTACGCGCGCAAGGAAAACGAGTAAAAAGATTTTTCCCGGGTAAATTAGTAAAATCGATCACTGAAAGTCCAATAAAAATTAGTTCAGTTATTCTGGATATTAGCTCGGGGAAATAGAAAGACAGAAAGAGATAAAATTATTAATAATGTAGCTGGTTTTGTTTAGTTTTTTTGTTAATATTTTACTATGTATGTATGTATTAACGTAACGTTTACTTATATTTTTTTTATTTAAATTAGTTACATATTTTCACAAACAATTTCCTAAATATATCTATAAGCATTCGTAAAGTTTAAGCGGGCGAAGCCGCGTCCGGGTCCGCTAGTAATCTATATATATTAAAGTACATGTACCTGACTGCCTGAGATAAGACGCGCGCACAGCCGTAACCGCGGATGGTAGAAATTTGGACAGATGTTTATTTTCATAATCTGGACAGCCACTGAGAAGGGATTTTGAAAAATGTTAACCCTAAAGGGATGAAATGAAATAGGGGTTGGAAGTTTGTATGGATTTTTTTTTAAAACAGCACTGATTTTTATAAAATTTGAAATTCAGACTCTTAGAAATATTTCATTGAACACGTGTTTTATGGTTTTTCAGAATTCGGGGTGAATTAAGGGTTCAAATAATGGGTTGAAAGTTTGTATGGAAAAATCTTTAAATTGCCACCGATTTTTATAAAAACTTAAATTCAGACTGTTAAAAATATTTTAATTATTGAACACGTGTTTCATGTTTTTTTCAGCATTCACCCCCAAAGGTGCATATAAGCAGGCGACGCTGCGTGCACTACTAGTATAATAATAAAAGAATGTCACGAAAACTGGAGAAGTTTGAATTCTTACGTTGTATGTACTGTACTTGTAGTCATTTCTTTTAACTATGCGGGTGAAAGCAACAGGTAAGATCTAGACCAATATAAATGATATAGAAATCTATATTAATTTAATTAAATAAAACTAAAAGTATATTCTTTTGTTTTAGGGTAGGTACAGGAAAAAAATAACTTAACAATTTGCGGCGTTGATCCGCTAACCAACACGCTTTTGCTTTCCAAAATTTAGTGAAGTGAAGTGACGAACTGTAGTAGCTTAATGGGAACGGTGTGTCTTAACACTAGGCTCGATCTGCCTATCCCCCTATATACCAGATACAGCGAGAAGCTGGAAAAAAATAGTAAACTATTAAAAAATCACTTTATTCTGCATTTGTTGACTAAAAACAAAACGGTGAGTGTCAAACCCTAGTGTGTAATGATTTATTCAAAAAAACATACATACAAAATTTGAGCGAAAAGCACAAAAGTTAAACAAATATATAACGTTTACAATAAAAAAGCTCGTTCAATTGAATACTGCGTATGAAAAATTCACGTCACTTGCCTTTTTCATATCGTGTTCACGTTTTTCGACAAAAGGTCGGGATGTGTGTACGATTTCACGCTCCCGTATCTCCAGTGAAAAAAAAACGGTTAAGTACGAGTCGGATTCGCACACCGAGGTTTCCGTATTTATTTCAGTATTGTAGGTCAACGAGAAGTACAACTTATAAAAATCGACTCATTTTGTGTAAAATTAATTACAAATATAACTTTGAAATGTTTTTTTCTATGAAATATCTAATAAAATATTTTCAGATTTTTCCCTTAATTTGTAATGCATGCTTACCAAATTTCATAAGTATAGGCCCGCGACAAGTACCCTATATGTTTTAATGACGAGGTGAATTTCATGCAAAATGTAGCAAAATCGATGCATAAAATCTTTTAATTGCATTGACTTAATTTGTTCTGCGCTTTAAGGGACCATTTGCTAAAAAGAAATAAATATTCGATATTAATTTCAGTTTGATACCTCCATAAGATATCGAGACAGACGGCCAACAAAGCGATCCTATATAAGTTCTGTTTTTATAATTTGTGGCATGGAACCCTAAAAATATACGAATTTGTCATTTTTGACTGAATAATAAATGCATTAAGCTGTGATACCATTACTTATTCGAGTACGGGCGATATGAATTAAGCCTCTTACTATGTAAAATGTTTTATGATATTACTAGAGGGCGCGCGCGGCTTCGCCCGCTTATTAGGAGTGAATTCTAAAAAAAACACGAAAAACGTGTTCAATAAAATATTTTTAAGAGTCTGAATTTCAAATTTTATAAAAATCGGTACAGATTATTTTTTTTTTTCCATACAAACTTTCAACCCCTATTTCATCCCTTTAGGGTTCAAATTTTTCAAATTCCCTTCTTAGTGGATGTCCAGAATATGAAAATAAACATCTGCCCAAATTTCACGTTTCTACCATCAGCGGTTACGGCTCTGCGTGCGTCTTACCTCAGTCAGTCAGCACAAGTCCTTTTATATATATAGATAAACTTTTGATATCGATAGTATTAATAAAAATATGTTATAATATTTTCATCATGTTTTCCACTTTTTGCAAAGTAAAAATCATTTTTTTTCTGCCCAATTCTATAGGCATTACGTGAAAATATTTTCAATATTCAATATTAATATTTAAAAAGTTATTTTATATAACTTTTTAAATATTGAAATTGAATATTTATATACGCACGAAAAAAGACTTTCTTCTTCTGTCTTAACAAATTTCAACATATATCAAAAAAATGTACCTACATGCTATAATTATATTTTTTTAATATATTAATTAAATCGTTCGTACTAAATAGTCTTATCTACAAATACCACAACAATTTACTTCAAACGTTGGAGTGCTGGAGGGCATGTCTTGATATAATTCTGTTATTAAGTTATAATATAATGTTCTCAACGTCGTCCCAAATGGCAGTTAGGACGTCTGAGACGCTCGAGTGACTTACTGCAACGCCATAGCACCTGTTACTTACAGAATATTAGGTAGAGGTCAATGTAACTATAATATATAGTTTTATTGTATTGTAAATTAACAAAACACTACATGTATTGAGACCGTCGTGGCGAATGGGGACAAGAGTGTGACTGTAACGCGATGGTTGTGGGATCGATCCCCACTCAGGTAAACAAATTATTACTTATAAATATTTTAATTAATTCGTTCTCGCACCAAGGCAAAAACCCGTCGTTGAGTTTCGCCAGTCAACACGCAATGCCTCAAAAAATTCGGCGGAAAGTTGAGAACAAAATAGGCAGACTAGGCAGAGGGAGCTTAACACTAGGCTCCCTCTACCTACCCTGCTGTATGTTGGATAGAGAATGAAGCTGAAAATATGAAGAAAGCAATTGACTGCAATTTCTAGAGAAATAATGATTAAATATATTGTAATTTAATATATCTTAGAGTTGTATATCTTAAAATATACGTAAATATTTAATCGAAAGTTGAACTGTAAGCTAGAAGTTATAATTATTTGAGTAATTTCTTCGTTTCTCTGAGCGTTGTGCCGTAAAATACACATAAATTATTGAAAATTCAATTTCAAAAGCCAGTCCAAGTTCGTCCGGCTAACTTCTCTGTTAGTATGCCGCGATGAAGAAACAAGTTAAAACGATATTAAGTGATTCAGATTGGTTCAATATAAAAAATTACATTGAATTTTGATAAAACTACACTAAAAGTCAAAAAGTTTAGCGTCATTGCTTCTTTTAGGGTTTTATTTTCGTGTATAACATTAAACACGCCTTAAGAATTCGGTGGAATGTGCTGAACGAAGTGTCCTAATACTAGATTTCCCCGGTTCCTTCCTGCTATATGCAGGATACAACGTGAAGCTAACAAATTGATGTACATTTATAGTCACATTTATTTTATGGAGTGGTCTTTACCATTTCACTTACAATTTTTAAATTTCTTTTTCAGAAAACTATGGAAATTTAACTGCTGAAAGAGCTTTTATCTAAAAAGTATCTATCTATGCGCTAGGCCATACATAGTGGTAGGTTTGGTTCCCAGGGAGAATCTTTACATTGTTTTAACATTTACATATTTCTTACATACATACGTGTACATAACACAGTAAAATCAACTCCAAAGGCATGGCGTGTAAGGTGGCGGAACTCAACTCCACGCCTTACCTCGACCACCAGAACAAAGAAGTGAAAATATTAAATACTTAATTTCCTCGTCTGGGAATCGAACTCTAAATCAATCGCTTTTAAAGTCATATATAGTTCACTTCTGCGCCACGACTGGCTCACCTTGATTACTTTATCAATAAACGTAAAAAAGTTGAACCTTTCAACTATATGATATTAATGATCCTAAACAGATACAATTTCTAAAATAGCTTATTTTAAATTAATAGTAATGTCCCGCCTATTATCTTGAACTATAACTAATCGAAGCCATTACTATAGTATGTATATATAACGTATAGGTATGTACATTTAACCTGTAGTTTATGTGTGGAATTACAGCTCATTAGTAATAGCTAATAGATGTATCATTAACATATTAAATAACATCTTATTGTTGGGATATTTATAAGATTTCTTACTTCAAAAAAAAAGAACCCTTATAAGATCACTTTGTTGTATGTCTGTCAAGATCACGTCGAGGTTTCAAGTTGAAATAATTTTCAAATATTGTAGACTACGGTTCCTTGGAGCACAGAAACAATGAAAGTCAAAGCAATCAAAAGTTACCAACATTTATGCATCAATTTTGTTGTTTTTATTATGAAATTTGCAGGGTAAGTCTACAGTTATGAATGACATTAGGTACGACGTGAGAACTTATAATACAACTACAGGAAAAAATCAGAAAAGTGAAACTTTATAAATATTTCATAAAAGAAACCGTTACAACCTTATAATTCTAGTTTATTTCATATAAAATTTGTGAATATTTGTGTTGTTGATATTAATTATTTGTTTGATAGTCGATTTTCTGAAAGAAATGAAATAAGAATAGATAGCGCGTGAAACTCGCTACCGGAATAATAAATAAGTGCTCGCAAAGTATTCCTCTTTTACAAAAATCTTTAAGCTGTTATACTTATATACCTTTCTACAGCGTGTTATATAGTGAATGGTGTCGTGATTTAATAAATATATAAGTATTAGTTTTGGTAACGAGGCAAAGTGTGGCGTTGAGTTCCGCCATTCAACATAACAACGAGATGCAGCAGGACGCTAGAAATTTATAAGTTTGTATAATATTAATATCGGCAAATAATGTGTATAACATTATTCTCGTTATATGATTAAACTTTCAACAGGACGGTCATGAGTTTGATTACTCTGGGGAATGAATTATTATTTTCATTACCACACTCAATTTTTGTAACAACAGTAATTGATTTCAAAAAAATTATAAATATTTATTATGACTTTTATACTTAACTTTATTGTAAATTAAATAAATCAGCTTCACGCTATATCCCGCACACAGCAAGGTAGGCAGAGGGTGGTAGTATTAAGACACTTTCTGCGAATTCCGGAGGCATTGCGTGTTGAGTGGCAGCACTCAACACCGCGTTTTGCCTTGACACCAGAGCGAAGAAATGGAAATATACATTTAAGTAAATATTTCATCTCCTTGAGTGGAGACCGAACCCACAACCAGTCAGTTTAACAATCACACTTTGAGCCACGGCTGGCCTGCATAATAAATTAATTAATTTAAAATAATTAAATCGTATTTTAATTAATTAAGTACAGCTCTTAAATGTATGAAATGTAAATTATATACCTTAAGTATAAGGGGCCGTTCAAGTATTACGTAAGCAGATTTTCTGCAGTTATTGACCCCCCCCCCCCTCCCCTATGTCATCAAAAATAAGCAATCCTCTTATAAACATTTCATTGAAAACGTCAAAAATAAGCAAACCCAAGACCCCCCCGCCCCCCTACAGTGCTTACGTAATACTTGAACGGCCCCTAAATAAATATTTTAAACATGGATTAAAATTTTCGACACCTTTTTTTGTATTATTGATATTTTAAATTAAGCTTTACATTATTTTAATATCGCAGGGTAGACAGATAAAACATCCTTTTATCTAGAACTAGGTACTACGTTCTGCACCTACCTCCCACATTTAAGACATTGTGTGATGTGAAGCGTAGCTAAACGCGGAATGCGGCTTTGTCTTACTATAGCGGTAAAATGGAATAGTGTATAAAAATCAAGGCCATCTACAATTACAATATAAAAATATTTTAAAATACATGATATAAATATTTTAATTCAATTGGAATAAAATATTAAATATGAAACTTATAATTTAAGTCTCATTTATACAAATCTGCATTAAATTCATACACATAATATATTTTAAGCCAGCTGAGATAATTTGTAGCTGAAACGACGTCGTTTTACTAAATTATGAATAAATCAAAATATTCTACAAACAGTTTCTTGAAATCCTCAGTTTTCAAGTAATTTGAGTAAATGCTCCAGAGAATATCTCAGTGCATACGAGTATGTACTAACGTCCCAAATATATTACATTTACAAGTAGATTTGCTGTTAGGTTTTTTTTAAATATTATTTACGTATGTAGAAGGCACCACAGCTTTTGCCTGTAAATGTGATGGTTGTGAATTTGATTCCCACTCAGGAAAATATTTTATAAAATTGATAAAGCTTAGTTGAATACAGAATTCAACTAAGCTTTATCAATGTGAGTTTGTTTCCCACTCGGGAAATATATTCATTTTCTTACTTTGGTAATGAGGCGAAGCACGTGGTTGTACGTGCCGGTATCAGGTGAACATATTAGTTTTAGTTGCCCCCTGTCTTTCTTACCAAACAAAACGCGGTGTTTAGTTCCGCCATTCAACACGAAAAGTGTGAAGTTCCAGCTGAAAGAGAACGACGATATATGAAACAGAAAATTGTAGTGGTTCTTTCAAAACATGACCACCTTCCTGTCGTAAAGTGTAATAAAAAATAAAAATCACGTCTAATAAATTATTTGTTTAACAAAAAAACCGACTTCAAACAACGAACTAAAAAGTAAAAGATAAATTTACATGAAGAAAACCGTACTTTGATTTTGTTTTACAAAAAAAAAAAAAAGAAAAGATTATTTAATTTTGGAGTAGGTGCCAAGTCGTAGAGTCTACTTGATAACCTCCTTTTCTTACAGAAGTCGGTTAAAAACTACCTATATTTGAGAATTTGATAATATTTTTTAACACGGCCGAAATCACAAAATATATTAAATGAAATTGTTCTCTCGAGTAAGAATTAAATCCACCACTGTTACACCTAAAAACATATACTATCTCCTATAGCGCCATGACGACCTCTGAAAGACCAATATGCAAGTTTTGTAATTTATAAATTATTTATAGAACACAAACGTATAGAAACTTCACAAATTATTCCACAACTCAATCTGTTTTAAACCAATATTTGTTGTGCAAGAAAAAGTAATTAACAGATTCCACCGTATACTTTATTTACTGTTGAATTAATCGAAATTTCATTAATCATTTACGTTTGTAATTACATTACATTAATTTTATGTTTGAGACCAGTCGTAGTACAGGGGCACAAGCGTGTGAATGAAAGCGCGACAGATTGTGGATTCGATTTCCACTTGAAGAAATTAAATATTTAATGTTTTAATTTTTTTTCTTTGGTGTGTTTCGTGGCAAAGCGCAAGATTCAGAACTCGGTAGAAAGTGTGGAGTGTCTTAACCTTCTGCAAACCTACTCAAGACAGGGTACAGCGTCAAGTTGAAAAAAAACAATATGAACAAAACATAAAAAAATATATTCGTCAATGGCATCTACTAAATTATATTATGATTTTTCAGTTCATGTTTATTTCATAAACTAAAATATTACATATAAATATCTAGACAGAAGCTTTAAAATTGTCTACAAAATAGAATATTTAAGAGTATTGTTTTCAAAAATCTTGTTCCAGCAGTAAGAAAAATATATCGCATTCAGTATTCATATATTCACATCATGTAACTTATGCAGACGACAAATATGTATTTAATGTGACATTTGAAGATTTTTTTATAAATATGTTTTTAAATTTAACAAAAGACGGAGTCTTGAATGAAACAACTAGTTCGTTATTAGTTTAAGAGTACACTTGACGTGCCGACGTTAAGTGTAGTATGCCTGAAAAAATTAAAAGATATTTCATTCATAATTTTATTTATTTCTAATTTTATTTATTTTAATGTGAAATCTTAAAGTTAAAAATTAATCTTCCGCGTATTAAACAACTTTGTTTTCACAAAACTATCTTCTAAATAATAAATATCTATAAAAAATTACTCAATCTTTTATCTAACTTTTCGATTTATGTCGTATTTCCCTATGGCCGAACAAAACTACAAAAAGTTCTAAACTAATGTAATAAAACAAGGAGCGTAAAAGTAAACGGTGAAAAGAATGTTATATTCACTAAAAATGGTGATTACTTAAGTAATGTAAAAAATCGATAATAAATAATACTATTATATAAAGAGAAAAGATTTGTATGTGTATGTGTGTAGTAAATAAAGATAGAAACGGTAAGCGCGACAGGCTGTAGGTTCGATTCCAAGCGCGGTGAGTTCCACCACTTAACACGCAATATCTCCAGATTCTACTTAATTCTTTGTACTAGAAAGCGGGAGACGGAAGTATTTTAAGTAATTTTTTTTTATTTCAAAAACAATCAAAAATTCTTATAAAAGTTATAATAATGTAACCTAAGTTACTATTAATTTTCATATTAATAGTCTTTATAAGTATACTACAGAAATATATGTGTAATGTATATAAAAATGAACCTTCGCGATTTCGCCGGCGAAGCCGCCTTCGGGACACTAGTATTCTGATAATTTTAGAATCTTTCAATGAACCAAACAATAAATTTCAAAATGTTTATTTTAACAAGATTAGAAATCTTAAAATATAGATTTTGATATACAAAATCTTACTTTTGCATATCCATCCAATTCGTTTTTTTAAACGTAAATTAACCATTACAAAATTCAGAGTATACTTTTAAACTTCAAATGTACACTTTAACACTACATACTAGAAAATAACATCTCAATAACTACACTTACTAAATTTCAATCTCAATCTCTATTAAATTCCAAAAGTTCAACATCAGTGATTATATTACTAGAGTTTAGTTTGTTGAGAAATAGTTATAGATACGGCGGATAAAGGCGTAAATAAAAAAATATTATAACTATTATTATCAAATATTAATAACATTTTAAATGTGTTTGTTACATGTTCCCTACATATATGTACTGTGAATAAGCCCATCACAAAATATCTTCAAAAAAATATTGATTTTCTTTTTTACGTTCTAAGGCCAGACAAACAAGGTTACGGGACACATCTAATTATATAATTAAAAAAATCTGCTTTACGCTGTACCCCGCACACAGCAGATATAAGATAACCAAGCCTTGTCTAAATTGTGGTTATTACATAAATATAATATTTATAAAATATCAATAACTGTAACAAAAAGTAATACAAATGTTTCTATGATTTATTTGATCGTTTTTGACATTCATCCTTTACGCACGTGAGAATATGAGATTGAAAATGAGAAAACGTTTTGATCCTTAGTGAAACATTTATTTAACTTTTGGATGGGGATAAGAAGGATTATTTGAACATTGGGGCATTCCGCGTTAAAAGAAAATGTAACGTATTTTTTTATAGAATTTTTATAAATATTTCGTTATTCTTCCTTCTCGCATATAGCGGAGTACCCGGGAAAAGGCCTAATGGAGACACTGCGTTAGAATTCAGAGTCTTGAAGTGGAGAACGGAGTGTCATGACACTAGATCATTCCTCCTATTCTGCTATACCTATTCTTATAATTTTGTTTATTCGCTTGTCTTGCATTGGAAAGCTTTTATTTAAATCTCAGCTTCCACTTACGTTTATTTAATGTAAAGAATAAAATACATGTTAGTTTTCTTTGAGCTCAAAACATTAGCGTTTATAATCGGAAACAAGTGAAGATTTAATACTTAAGTAAATAATAAATTTAAGATTTAATAGATAAGAATTGCTGGAATTATTTTCATATTTAATTTGTTTGAACTGTTAAAATAAAAAAAGGGAAGTGATTTATTATCATTTTCCATTTTTTGACAAAGGACAGCGTTGAGTTCCGCCATTCAAGGTGCAATGTCTTAAAATTTTCGCCGAAAGGGGAGAATGGAGTGTCCTAGAACAAAGATAACACAAGTCTCATATTTTGATTTTAAATAATAAAAAGGAGAATATTTGGTTCCCCGAAATAATATTTAAAAGCAACTTGAAAGTGCGACCACACAAATATTTAAAGAGTGCTCAGTGAAAATTAAATGAATAAAGAGTCAGCAGGACGTCGGAAAAGATTGCATTTTAAATTAACATTTTATTACTGAAAGCGACAGTAATTTTTATTTTTGCTTATTTTTGGCAGCTATCACGAACGATCATTGCTCATACTTTGTTTTTCTAAGAGAAGTTTTATAAGAGAAGTCCATTCTCCGTCGCATTCAACACGTTGCAAAGAAAATACAATAATATAAGTAATAATATATCACTCTGTTCTTTTTCTATTTTGTAAGCGTAAGCCTTTTTGTAAGCGCAATGGTTATGAGAATTTGTTTAAATTATTAATTTCCTACTCCAGCAGTTTATAAAAATTAGGACGTATTAATATTTTTTTTTGTTATATAGTAGTAGGCTAACATATTGGGGAAATCGAGAATTTCAACAAGATTAACAAAAAAACTATGAAATAGTACTAAAACATTCACATACTATTATTTTCCTTTTGACCTCAATTGTTGTATCTGTACGATGTAACTGATATCCCAAACACCTTTTAAAATATTATTTAATAAATAATGCCTTGGCTCGTGATGTGTCTAGTGGTTAAAACCTTTTATAGTTGTGATCGTGAAGAACCCAAAATCTTTTAGAGATTCAGAGGAAACAGTGTTAAGAATTTCATATTATGCCTTTAGAAGGTATCGCTTTAATAAGATATTTGCCATCAGAAGTTATTCTTGTGTCAGTTATTTAGATAACTGTAGACTCGACAATATAACATTGTCATAACTCGAAGCCCGACCGAAGATAAGCCAAGAGTGCGTCCTATCTTCCTCTCCACTATAACTGCGAACTAGTTATAATAAAAGGAAGAGAGAGTACGGGCCCCTCCCCGCCCTACACCGTGAGTTCCGACCAGACCGTGGCTTTACAGTCATCGTTGAACCCTCCGGGACGTTTGTGTGTGATCTTTCCGAAGGTACTTGTTACGCTTGTTTATATTAAGATTGTATTAGAATAGTGATTCGTGATGTTGATTGATTTGTGAGATCAATATAAGTCGTTGGAACGAACGCACTACCGCAAGGCGGCCGATATGTTAAATAAACGCACAGCACACACCCCACAGTCATGTCTCGAACCGTAGGCGGACACTACTACATACACCAGAGTTCCAGGACATAAAATAGCACCACACACCCGTATGAAGGCGGACACTACTACATACACCGGAGCTGGGACATAAAATAGCACCACACACCTACTACTCGTATACCAAGTCTTAGAAGTGGTATATAAAATATCAATGACCAACGCCATACAAGCATAGCTTACGTATCGCGAGCGTACTGCGAGACGGCATCAGCCACGACATAGTTAATGTCACTATAACAGTTCGCATAAGCCCATCACGTCAGCCTTCGCGACGTCAAGCAACATTCAATATTATAATATGGATCAAAGATCCACAATATGTGTCGCTCCTACACATATATTGCCTTTATAAGAAATTCGATCCTAAAAGATCGTGCCATGATAGACTTCAAATTATCACATTATATTTATTATACACTTGGTACGAGTCTTTATGTGCATCATATTTATTTGTACCGTAGTACTTAATAGTTCGACTCGACCGCTGCCTTCCGAGCATCACCACCACCTATATATACGAAACGACGGTCGCGACACTCGGGACGAGAATACACGAACGCGTCTCGATTAATATGATATTCAAAATATATAGTTTTTATTATTCATATTTAACTATGTTATTTATGTATATTGCCATGCATATTTTATTTTATTTATTTATTTATTTTTAACTTATACCCAAGGTACATACTGTTACAACGAACATAAAAGCCGTACAGTACAAATATTACCGTAACCGCTAATAAAGCTTGAAAAAGCAACGGCTAGGACTCTACCACTTGAAGCTAGACTATATTTTACAATGCAAGTACGACGACGATATTTCGATTCAGCATCTCGAGCGGTCATGAATCATGTATATAGTTAAGGCTAACTGGATACCGATATATCTTGAAGAGACGCGTTCTGATAACGTTATTGCTTTTACTGTGTTCCTGTTCTCATAGTAATTCAATTGTTCGTATTTATGTCAAGAAATATGAATTGTATTTTTTTGTCATATGTATACCCATACATTTTTTTAGGTTCATACTTTATCAGCACACATAGCAACAGCAAGGTAGGCAGAGGGAACCTTGTGTTCCCCAGTTTCCACTGAATTCTGGAAGCATTGTGTGTTGAGTGACAGAACTCAATGCCGCAACACTTAAATATTCTTAGCTCTTATTGGTTCTATTTTAACCACCAACGCAAAAGGAGTGTTATAAGTTTAACGTCTTTATCTGTCTCTCTTTGTGACACTAGCTCCTGAATTGATAGACCGATTTGAGTGCGGTTTGTTTTAATCGATAAACGAGGGTTTTTTAAGCTCTAAATTTTGCTAGTCTACGGGATGAATTAACAAGAACGTAGATGTCAAGATACATTGTTTATTTAAGTAAAAACATGAACAGAATATTTTTTATCAACATTTATTCAAAATGTATTAATTTGTAACTAAAAAAAATATTAATTACAAAAAAACGTCAAGCCTATACTAAAATTATTCTAAAGTTCTCTATTTGTACAAGTTGTTGAGCATATGGCTAACTCGTACAGTAAAACGTGTTTACTGCATTTTAAATAACGTATCAGTTAGACACAGCCAGTTTAAATGTGTAGAGGTCGTTTGAAATAGGATTCGGAAATCTCGTGTACTGGAAGTAAAATGTTCAACATCAACATTATTTAGGCGCCCGGCCGTGGGTAGAGATAAGATAAATATTGGCGGTACCCTCGATGTTTAACTGGAGTCAACAGTTCTTCCTGATATAAATTAATTAAGCACAATAACTAAGCTACAATTTAATTATGTTAATATTTATGTGTTATTTGTTTAATTATCTGAAGAATATACAAATAAAATTTTCAAACGATTTAATTCAATAAAAATAGGAGAACAAACAATATCCCGAATCGGATTCGAACCCACAATGATTACGTTTATAATCAGACATCTCGGAATAGCCTCTGGGAATTTCACATTAAAAGTACATGAAAGAGAGTATGAAAACAAATAATGTATATAATTAACTCTCAAGAAACAGCGACGTGAATAGATATAAAACAGGGCATTGTTCACAATATTTGTGGTACAACAATGGTTGTAACGAGAGCTGCGTCTGCTCGGCGCTATTAAAACATTCTTTCAGTTTTAAAATGAAACAAAAATAATAGTAAAATCGCTTGAAAATCATTTGTATCGGACAACTGTTGCACTTTAAACATTATGTAGTTGTTGGTGATAATGTTGATGTGATATTTTACGTACATATACATACGTAGAGTACACACACACACACACAGGTCACAGGTTCAATTATCAAATTTTGTTCGTACATTTCGTTCATTCAATCGATAGTACAGCCTTGCTTTGCTTTTACACTACTTCGGGAAGTGTATGTAGTCACTGAGAGATAAATTCTCAATATTCAAACGGAGCGGAAAAAATAGGACTTTCCGTTTCATAGTCCACACAAACGAAATTGCGAGCATGTTGGGATGTAGTATGTAGAATATAATAAAATGTATTAACGTATTGTTCTTGCAAACAATCCATAAAACGGCGTAACATTTGATTGAAAATAAACTTAGTTTAATATCAGCGGAGTAACGTTCGGGGCGCTAATGAGTTAACGACGAAATGTTATTTAGAGTTTGACTAAATTTTTCATTATTACTTTACAAAAGCATGTGTTGGAAAGCTGATTGAGGAATATTATATACATTTTAGTTATTTGTTGGAACTTATTCAGATAAGCTATAATATGAAATATACTCAGGTATATTTTTTTGTTAGCTTCACGCTGTATCTCGCTCCAAGTAGGCTAGGCAGATGAAACTTGGGAACTTAGTGTGAAGACACTCCGTTCCCATTAAAACACGTCTGTTCTCCACTTTCCGCAAAATTCTCGAGACTTTCTCGAGAGTGGCAGAAAACAACGTCATGTTTTAGCTAGCTGGCAGAGTAAAGAAATGAAAATATTACATACTTCATTCCCCGAAGTGGGAATTGAACCCAAAAGACTCGCGTTTACAGTAGCACGTTTATGGACACAACGCCACGATGGCCTCAATTAATTTAACGATTATTTTTCTTGGTTTAAGTATTTTCTACTTAATGCCTTTCAAATAACTATTTAGATTATCTTGTAATAAGTTATGTATATATTTATTATGAATTACTATAAATGTCGTAATTGATAATCTTATAAAGTAGATTTTCATTAATTTAGTTATGTTGACGTTATAGTTCAATTCTAGACAATAATATAGGGTAACTAAACCCAGCTGACATTTTCCTTGATATAATGTGGAAAGTTATTACTTAAAATAGTATAAAATTTCACTAAAATAATAAAAACAACTTCTTATAGCCATATAATTTCGCCTTATAATTTAACAATCAGAAAATTCTTTGAGATTAATAAAAAAAAATATAATGACGTGAATCTTGTTCAAACCTAATTGAATCATTGCGGGAGCTTTTGTAATTTGGCTTTTAGAGTTTGAAGCTGACTGTAGTTGAAGAAATATATAGTTCAATATAATTAATAGCATTTTTATTATGACTAATGGTAATATTCCTTTGGCGCAGGATGACTGTAACGCACGACAGGTTGTGGGTTTGATTCCCATTCGACGGATTCAAATATTTAATAAATTTTAATTTCCTGGCTCTGGTAACGACGTTATTTGAGACGTTGTGGCAAAACGAAACTCAACGCCACAATTTGTGACTTTTGTATTTCTTTTGACGTACTAAAATCAATTAACACAAGTTGATAATAAAAGGCAGAGCCGCGCACCAAAAAAAAATTAAAAACTATTATTTTATATTCCATATTTTCTAAACATTGCCAACAAAGACATGAAGCTGTAATTTATTTTAATTCGCATTGAATATAATTTTTGGCGACCATAAATCACAATCAGTCGCGTTTCTAAATAATGGCTCTAACACTTTTGGCACCAACGCCCAAGGAAACGGTTTTTTTTTTAATTAAATTAGCTTCACGCTGTATTCCGCACACAGCAGGGTAGGCAGAGGGAACCTAGTGTTAACACACTCCGTTCCCCACTTTCTGCCGAATTCTGGAGGCATTGCATGTTGAGTGGCAGAACTCAACGCCGCGCTTTACCTTAACACCAGAGCGAAGAAATGGAAATATAAATTTAAGTAAATATTTCATCTCCTCGAGTGGGGATCGAACCCACAACCAGTCGGTTTAGCAGTCACACCTCGTGCCGCTGCACCACGACCGTTTTTTTCCTTTTAACGTAAATTCGTGCAAGTATTTTATAAAATCAAAAATGTAATTTATCTAGCCAAATAGCTTATTTGTGACTGTTTAAGACAACATTTTTACAATTGTTATGTTTTGTATGCAAAGGAGGCGCATTAGATAGAAATAGATTATATATTTTATTATTTCTTATCGGCGGCTTAAGATTTAAAGTTAATTTACGGTTGTGGGTTCGATTCTTACTCGGGAGAATGCGTTATTTTATTTTTCTTATGCTGGTAAATAGTCAAAGTTGAAATTGAGTTCTGTCAGTCAACACGCAATGTCTCGAATATTGGTCGGAGTAAGTGAATGAAGGGAACGGAGTGTTTTAATACTACATTCCCTCTGCCTGCAAGACCCTGCTACGCTAACTTTCTCTTTTACGTTGTAGGCTACAACGTGCAGCTGGGAAGAATAAGGTTTTCTATTAGTCAAATAGATTAAACTGAATATATGTGAAGCTAAAATAATATTTGTAAACCGCCACTTAGCCATAAGTTTTTTCAAAAAAAGTGATAACGGATGGTTTTAACACTACGTTTTGAACCGCACTGTAATTAAAGGTTTACGTTCCAGCGAATGACTGAAGGGAAAACTTTAAATGTTGATTTTACATTAATCTAATTTTATAAATTAAATTCCAGTTGATGTTATAAAATCACTAGTTATTTATTTGTCTTTTGTGTGTAATAATTAATTAATTGTCAAAATTATCTATCTAAACCAAGGGTTCCCAACCTTTTCTTGAGCAAGGAACACTTTTATATCATTTTTGGTAGCACGGACCACTATTCATGTAGGTATAATAAAAATGAACTGTCATAATCAAACATAAACTTCGCTATCCCCAGTCATGAAATTAAAATCGTTCGCGGACCATATTTAGGCTTCTACGGACCACTGGTTGGGAACCAGTGATCTAAATAAAGTAAATAAATAAATCACAAATCAGTTTTTCGCTGTATTCCGCACACAGTAAGGTAGGCACAAGGAATCTAGTGTTAAGACACTCCGTTCCTCACTTTCTGCAGGTATTGCGTGTTGAATGCCAAAACTCAACGCCGCGCTTTGCCTCGACACCAGAGCGAAGGAATGGAAATATAAACCTTAAATAAATATTTCATCTCCTCGAGTGGGGTTCCAATCCACAATCAGTCGGTTTTACAGTCACACTTTATGCCCCTGCACCACGACTGGCCTCAATCTAAATGAATATATATTTTAAGAAGATTTAAAGAACAATTACTATTTGAAAAAGAGTTTTTTTATCACATATTCGAATCTAACAACCACTGTCGTAACTATAATATAAGAAAAGGAGTATATTATACTTGCTAGACGCTAGACGTGACGTAGGGACAGAGCGTGAAATAGCAAAAAAATATCCTACTTAACGCAGGTTAACGTACGACGTACAACGTCGATAGCATCAGCACTTATATAATTATATCAGCACTTATTAATAAAGTGCAGCTACTATTTTAGTACAAATCACATTTTTACGATAGCATCTTAGCAATAAAGTGAGAGGCGAGAGCGAGTATTAAAGTAGGTACCTACACTACAGTCGTAACATGCTGTTTCTGAAATAACTGGGACTTACAACGTACATACGCCTCATATAAACAACGAACGTGGTCACTGTGGATAATTCCAAAGACTTATCTGGGCAAAGTATGGCAGTCGTTATACGTGACGGCGAAGGTGGTTTATATATTGTCATGCTTAAAAAATGGTGTAAAAATGTGAGGCCAGTAGTGGCGCAGGGGCAACGCGACTAGTTGTAGGTACGATCCATACTCGAACAAATAAAATATTCATTTAAATTAATATCTTCATTTCTTCGCTCTAGTGTCAGCGGCGTTGGCGAGGCCTTGAGTCTGCCACTCAATGCCTCTAAAAAACATTAGGTTCTCTGCCTAATATAAAAATAAAACACGCTAGGGTACTAGCGTGTTTTATTTTTATTTTTGAGACTGTGTTAAAAATATTTCATACTTATTTCGAGAATAGAATAAAAAGTTTTCACAAACATTAGTGACAAACACATAAAAAAAGTGTTCGTATAGTAAATACGTTCAATTTTTATCTAGTTTACAATTTTTTTCTCCCTTATGCTTAACATGATTTCAAAAAGCTGTGATTTTTAGAAACAATTTTCTTTCAAAAATCTTTATGTAAAAAACACTTTAAATCTGATTGTAGATGTAAATCTAATAGTAGATGTAATATTCCACAATTCAAGGCACGTAAAGATGTATAGTGTAGAAGTGCTTCATATTTCACCGACACTCGCACGTCTTTTAGAAAATTGTTTTAACAGATACTAGTTGTAAAATATAGCTTTTCATTTTGAACTTTGAATATCTATAGTAAGTATGTATAATTATTGTATGATATATTCTTTTAGGAAATAAAAGAAAGACTGCTCTATTAATTTTGGAAATCTAATTTTGTATTTTAGAAGTAGAAGAAAAAATGTATAAAAAATAACTTATTTATCTTTCTTTGGGACCTGGGAACCTCCAAATATTGGATTGAAAATATTAAATATTTAATTTCCTCGAAATCGGAATCGAATTCACAACCAGTTCCGGTTGCGGTTGTGCCACTGCGTAATGAATGGCATCAAAAAATAGCTTATTATGAACAAGCTAAGATAATATTGCTAGTAAAATAACTTTAAAAACAATTCTAATAAACCTAATATTTTATCAACTTAACATTGAAGACGGGCTTAGTCCCTGAAAATCGAAATGGATTGGCACTGCGTCTTTGACAAAGTGATACAAACTGGCGAGTAATTTCTCCTCATTAGATAAGCCCAAAATTTTTCAAACGAATTTCTCCTTACCTTATAACGATAAAAGTAAGTTTCTTTAAGTTTGGGTAGTATTTTTTATTGTGACAGTACAAAATATAAGTTTTGTAAGTATAAAATTACATTATGTTTTTACAATTACCCTTCTAATATAACAAAATATAAAACACCTGGCTCTAGAAAGGAGCTTTTAATTAAAAATTGATAAAAATAATTTTACATTTATAATTAAAATTATTTTTTTGTACATTTGACTTTAGAATTAACGTAAATAAATGGTAAATTCTCAAAACAAAGATGTAATATTATAAAAAATAAATAACGTGAAAGTAGCAGCAGAATGCTCACTTACATTTGGTTCTGTCAGTCAATATATTGCTGGTTTGGTTTTCCGTACAATTTTTCTATTTACAAAGGAAAGACAAACATTTTTTTTCAAATACACGTCCGAACGAGAAGTAAACTCACAACTATCACTCACACTATTGTTCCAGTAGAGGTTTGAATATGGGAATAATAAAACGAGCAGCGTCACATTCTGTTTAGTTTATTCGACTGATCATGGCTAACGAAACTGTCTATTTATATATATTTGGACATACTGTTGGCAACACGATTCTTATTCATTCTACCCTACAACTTATTTATTAGCGATCGTATAAAAGACCGCACGGATATTGTACGGGCAGTCTTGGCTCTGGTGTGGCTCGGAGCACTACTCGTGCTCTGCCACTGACTAACCTCGACTATTCGGATAATTGATTATTAAGTTAATCGATTATTATCGTAATTATGAATGTGGTTAACACCTATTTGTAATTACATTGGGCTGGAGCAGTGAAGGCGAGTGTTTGTTACAGTAAAGGGTACCCTGAAGCCTACACCTGTGGTCGCAAGTCCCAGGCACTGCTCCGAGCTTCTGAGTGTTTGTACATATGTCATGTGTTCACATATGATTAGAACCAAAGGCCAGGACATGGCCGAGGCTCTACTCGTTTATTATTTACGCCCACCGTCGACATCAGAAGTGGGATGGACCAAGCAGGTTCATCCTCTCACGCTGAAGGAAGAAACATACCAAGGAATTCGGAGACACTCTTGGCATTGGCTAATATTCTGGAGAGTGGAGACGCTGTCTAAGCAACAACAGGCCAGTATGCAAGTTAATCATGAGTTCCTTGCAGGTTTATTTAGTAATTCAACTACAACAACACAAAGACCAAGACTGAGTGATATTGCTTCATTCAATCCAGATCCAGACTGGTGTGATCAGGTTGACCAAGCAGAAAGAAACCACTGGAATTTAAGCGAGCCGTGATAAAATATACACTAAGAGTATAATCTGGAATATTGCTCAATAATTTTATAATATCATTTGAATATTGACATGTGGGCTCAAAGTTGATCTTGGTACTCTTAAGTGAGAAAAATACTCTTTGAGAGGGAGACGACTTTAACAACTTGGAACGCTTAAGTGAGTGAAATGCTCTTTAAGGCCAAGTTGTGTTGAGCTATGAGTCTGGGTTCCTAAGTGTGGCATAGTCCCTTTAGGTTTCCTAAGTGTTGCATAGTCCCTTTAGGTTTCCTAAGTGTGGCATAGTCCCTTTAGGGTTTCCTAAGTGCGGCATATTCCTTTTAAGTTGGGTTATGTTGTATATTATTTCAGTGTAAAGAATGATAAAATGAGCAAAATTCCATTATGGGACTGTTTTATGATACAGTATAATTTAGGCGCACGACCAACTGCTGTTTACTGTTACAGTGATTTATCCCGACTCGTGGGGTGCCCGGGGCGGGCACCATGCAGGATGGCCGTGTTGGCAACACGATTCTTATTCATTCTACCCTACAACTTATTTATTAGCGATCGTATAAAAGACCGCACGGATATTGTACGGGCAGTCTTGGCTCTGGTGTGGCTCGGAGCACTACTCGTGCTCTGCCACTGACTAACCTCGACTATTCGGATAATTGATTATTAAGTTAATCGATTATTATCGTAATTATGAATGTGGTTAACACCTATTTGTAATTACATTGGGCTGGAGCAGTGAAGGCGAGTGTTTGTTACAGTAAAGGGTACCCTGAAGCCTACACCTGTGGTCGCAAGTCCCAGGCACTGCTCCGAGCTTCTGAGTGTTTGTACATATGTCATGTGTTCACATATGATTAGAACCAAAGGCCAGGACATGGCCGAGGCTCTACTCGTTTATTATTTACGCCCACCGTCGACAATACTGTCAAATGAGCAACTTTTATATGATAAATTTATACAATCATTAAAGTATTCAAATTCAAAATATTACTTATTCAAATAAACTCTTATAAGCACTTTTGAATCGCCGAATTAACATGGAAACAAAAAAGAAGCTACCACCGGTTCGGAAGGCAGTTCTGCTGAGAAGAACCGGCAAGAAACTCAACAGTGGCTCTTTTACATAATGTATTTATCCATATACTATATAATTCAATGTGTAATTAATTATTAGGTATAATTGAATTGAGAATAACATTGTTTATAGGTCTTAAAATAAAAGTTACGCAAAAGGAAATTGAATAATTCTATACAGTGTTGCTAGTGATTTTTAACAGTACTTCTTATATGTTAAACTTATAAAATATATAAAGTTAATAAATCTACTCAATTTGCCAATTAGTGCCAATACTATTATGTATAATTAAATTGATAATAACATACTCTTTTAATGTACTAAAATAAGTATATGATAATAGATAGAAATATTCCATATGGTCTTGGTCGTGCTGTTTAACACTCGGCCGTCCTGCAAAGCTGCTATCATCATCATCACCAATACGCCTTTTCTTCGTAAATCAAACTGTAACATAAAATTTTAAAGCAGTAATATTGTATTGGACAAATTATACTCGATACAACTTTCTCAAATGATTTTTTTAAATTATTACAAAACAATGTTAATTTCTGAATTGCTACGAGACTTTCTTTTTTTTTGGCATCATTTATTTTTATCATAAATTGAAAAGTAAAAGAATTGATATGCACATAGATTTTTTTTTTTAGCGTTACGCTATATCCCGGACATACCAGGGTAGGCAGAGAGCACATAGAATATAAAATCCTATAATAAATAAGTACGATCAACATTAAAGAGCATTTTTTTACCAATATTATATTATAACTGCAAGCATTATTTTGTTAATATTTTTTGGATATTTATGTTTAAATAGAGACAAAATTCAATTTATAACAGTTTTCTTTAACACATTAATCTTTAACCACATAGTATTATCTTTTTCCACTCAGTATTATCTATAATCACAGATTAATATTTTACCACACAGGATTATCTACAATCACACAGATAAATGTTTAACCACACAGAACCTATTATCTTTTTCCACACAGGATTATCTATTATCACACAGATTTTTTTTCCACACAGGATTATCTATGATCACACAGATCTTTTTCCACACAGGATTATTTATTATCACACAGATTTTTTTCCATACAGGATTATTTATTATCACACAGATTTTTTTCACACAGGATTATTTATTATCACACAGATTTTTTTCCACACAGGATTATCTATTATCACACAGATCTTTTTCCACACAGGATTATCTATGATCACACAAATCTTTTTCCACACAGGATTATTTATTATCACACAGATTTTTTCCACACAGGATTATTTATTATCACACAGATTTTTTTCCACACAGGATTATTTATTATCACACAGGTTTTTTTTCACACAGGATTATCTATTATCACACAGATTTTTTTCCACACAGGATTATCTATGATCACACAGATCTTTTTCCACACAGGATTATTTATTATCACACAGATTTATTTTCTATATTATATATATAAATGTCGTTAGCCACAGAGAGCTGTGTCACACAAAGTTATGTCAAATATGTTTTATAAGAAACTTAAATAATCTCCACAATTATTACTAAGCTCAGTGCACTCAACTCATATACATATTTTATATTCTTTCGGATTGCTCATAATATACTAGCTTAGTAAATACGAAAGCGTTTTACTTCCTAAGACTATTCAGAAGAACAATATAAAGCAATGATTCGTTGTCCACCAGTCGCCAGCCGCAGCAGACAAAATAGTAGTAGGTGCAGTGAGTGAAAAGAGCGGTAGTGGAGCCCCTGGCTCGGTGAAGCCCAATACAACGTTTGCCTACAGTAGAATTATTTCCTCAATCAACAAAAAATGTTTTGACGTTTTAATTTATTAAAATACGTTCATTTATTTATTTATTAATATTTATTGAGAAATTCTATTTATACAAAATTACAGAATTTTTTTGCTAAAACATTATGTCTTTCTCTCTCTATGCTCTATTTAAGCTCCTATTGAGTTGGTTATTAAAGTTTGTTCATTTTTATTATACCTTGTGATTCCCACTGTTTTCAAATTACAATACCGTTTCGTTTCTATTAATTTTGACTTATAACCAGTAACTTAACCTCAAACTTAAAGATAACATATTTAACTTGAATAACTCCAATCACCTGTCCGCAATTATAATAGAATTCTTTTGGCGAACTTAAAATTATTACTAACTCAAACGGTCTTATTTTATGGACCTCTTAAATTTACTTCCGATATTCTGTGTATTTAAATATTTTTATATTACAACAATTCACACAGCACGTTTCGTATTCTAGCTTTCATAGAATTGAAGAACACTAGCTGATAGCTCACACAGTATTATATATCTTAGCTTTCATAGAATAATATAGAATAATACATAATAATAATATTAACAATGAATAGGGAACAAAAATAAGCTATACGAAACAAATCATGACTATATAAAATAAGATATACTAATATGTATAAATTTTTCCAATTAATATTTGTTCTTCCTTTTTTAACAACTACTAAACTCATACGGAAGTGTCACGTCGTGTTATTGGTATTTAGTATATTTTCCAATCTGTAATCTTCATGTTTATGAAGCACTGAAGAATTTAACTTATAGCACTTTCTATACGAAATTATAAAAATATCCGTAATTAACAATGCATCTTAATTACAAAATTTTGTATATATATTTATTTGTGATTTGTTATAATTGTATATTTTCATTAACTAACACACTCAAACTTATATATTATAATTTTTATTTACTCATCTGATATGCAACAGCCACCCCCGTACGTATTTATTGAATTCAGACATGAAACCTACATTGTGACGTAAACCTTTTTTTTGACACTACTACCTATCTACGATTTCATACAGGCGACACAGCAGTTTATCAATTACATAACCTACACAAGATATTACAAGATATGTTGTTACTAATTTACTTTCAATAATAGGTTCCTATAACTATATATACATACATAATACATAATAATATATATTTCTTAATGTATTCTATTTATGTTGCAGTCTTATTGAAATCTTTAAGCGTGCTGATTTGCTTTATGATTTAAATTTTAAAAGTTACATAATCATTAATTATAATAAATGACGATTCGATGTTGTTCAATTTGCGGATTATTTGTTCTAGTCTTTGTAAGCTATACGCTGCTACTATATATGACCAATCGTTTACTAGATGATCTGATCGATAGCGCAAACCGTTGATAGGCAAACCCACGTTCAGTTCATATTCGTTATTTCTCTTCCTTATTAGAGTAAGTCTTTAATGCAGACATTGTATAGCTAGACATGTATTCTTTTGAAGTTCTAGATTCTCATTAAACATGAAACTATACTGTAATAAAATGTACTATACTGTAATAAACAAAATACGTTCGTATATATATTTTTTGAGATTTAAAAGTTTCCTCTTTATAACTGATAATAAACTAACTAATACTAAATAATCTTTAAGAATATTAAGTAACCTTTGAGAATATTAAATATTTATTTCTTTTTATTTGCTTGCCCGATAGACTAAATGTACTTACAACAACAGTCCGCTACAGTTTTCTCTAGTCAACAACAATATGTTGGCTATTTATTAGATTATTTTCCGTTTTGGCGGTTACTGGTTAAATAAACTAGGATTTTATGATATCACATTACGAATATTTGTTGCCTCATGATTTGAACTTAACTTAGATATATAGTCGTGTTACACAAGACGTGTTACAATAGATTTATATTGTACTAATAACTTAAGACTGTTAGTAGAAATAACTATTTAATAAAACTTACATATTAATAAATATATACTTAAAATTAGAACTAAAATTAAATTGAAATAAAATATTTTATAACTATATTTCCATTTTTGTATGTTGATCTCTAAACTTTTATACAATTTAAGCATTATTAAACATCAGGTAACGTTTGTAATTGTTATATATGTAGTTTACAGAAATTATGAAATTATCTCTAATGTCGCATTTGTAAGCTTACAAAATTAATGGCAATAACAATTTATTTAACACTAGTATTTTATTGTAAAATTGCATAATGTGTAATAGTATTTGTCTATATTGAGGACTTCACTAAGATCAACCTTTTCGACATTCCATATAAAAATGAGCTTTAATAATAGTACCGGTTCATATCGGTGCGGTGACGCCACTTGACAAACGAATATTACTCTTAATGTAGGTAATTGACAAAAGAAAATACGTATAAAATAAATTACGCATGAACTGCAAGTCTGTAATGTATTAATCTTTACTTATAATAAAATCAGTAACTGATCGCCGTCTGTACACGAATGATTTATGAAATCATCTATTATTGGAGGTTCATCTATGTAATAGCACTCAAAACAATAATTTTGAAAATTTTTGTCCGTTTAACTGTAAGTCGGCATGTTTCAGTGCAATTTTCAATAACGTATTTACGCAAACTTCCTTCAATATTCGAAACAAAACCATTGTAGAATAAATTTTATCCTATAATTGCATACCTTATTTAAAAATACCCACAAATAAGATAACAAATATTAATTAGTAATGTCTCGGATTTACAATTGTTATCACTAAAAAGAAAAACGCTGTGTAAGTACTACTCTTCAGTATAGTATCTACAGTATTAACATAGTCTACTATTATATTAATGTCTTTACTTCTTGGATTTCAACCTAGCTCGGAAACCGCTATAATTTAATGCGCTACCCTCGCGTACAAATAATATTCTTAATAAAAACGCCTAGAATTGATATACCTATTTCTTTTGCAAATATACTTCTTTGCTATCATAATTACAATATATACTAAATACAAGACAATCATAATATCATAATTTATCATTACTCTATACTCCTCTTCGCGTCTTTGTTAAAAACGTGCGATTATTTGTAATATCTTTTGTATACTATGTATTCTCCAACGGTTATTACTTAAACGTATTGAAATGTGTAGAAAGACCAGAAATTGAAGATTATACATAAATTATATATTAATGCATATATTATATCTATAATTGTGATAAAACTTTCTGTAAACGTTAACTCGAAACAACACTATAAGCATTCACACCACTCTTGTGTACATCACCTTACGCACAATGGTTTTATATGAAAATTTTACTAACCTTTCATAGTTTTGATCGCGTTGAACCTGCAACCAGCGTTGTAGATATGCGTAGTCGTCCCATCGTCATGGCTCAATCTTCTGTTGTTGGGTGGAGTTCTTCGTGTCGAGATTGGATTGATCAGAAAGATTCGTCTTCCAAAGTATACGTGGATACGCATCAGCAATGATATTGTAGGTAGATAAGAAAAAAAAAAATTACTTCAAAATTTGTGGGCCGTGGTTATTATATATTTCCATATCATCCCACTTCTGAAGTGTTCCAGTAGTGGTTTGAATATGGGAATAATAAAACGAGCAGCGTCACATTCTGTTTAGTTTATTCGACTGATCATGGCTAACGAAACTGTCTATTTATATATATTTGGACATACTGTCAAATGACCAACTTTTACATGATAAATTTATACAATCATTAAAGTATTCAAATTCAAAATATTACTTATTCAAATAAACTCTTATAAGCACTTTTGAATCGTCGAATTAACATGGAAACAAAAAAGAAGCTACCACCGGTTCGGAAGGCAGTTCTGCTGAGAAGAACCGGCAAGAAACTCAACAGTGGCTCTTTTACATAATGTATTTATCCATATACTATATAATTCAATGTGTAATTATTTATTAGCTATAATTGAATTGAGAATAACATTGTTTATAGGTCTTAAAATAAAAGTTACGCAAAAGGAAATTGAATAATTCTATACAGTGTTGCTAGTGATTTTTACAGTACTTCTTATATGTTAAACTTATAAAATATATAAAGTTAATGAATCTACTCAATTTGCCAATTAGTGTCAATACTATTATGTATAATTAAATTGATAATAACATACTCTTTTAATGTACTAAAATAAGTATATGATAATAGATAGAAATATTCCATATAGTCTTGGTCGTGCTGTTTAACACTTCGTAACCAAGCATATCTAACTTAAAAAATAGCACTAGATTATCGCTGTCTATTCTGCTATATAAAATAATACATATAATTCACTTGCCTATAGGTGTCCCAGGCACGTATTGTCAAAACGTTAATTAAGCCGAAACCACGTGATAAAGTAAAACCTAAGGAAATGAGCAAGGTTGTGTTTCCTTTTATAAGTAAAGCACATTCGAGCACACTCAAGACGATATGGCAGCGGAACAAAGGCGCCTAATAAGTCAACCGTTATCGCAAGACTAACAAAGGGACCTCTCTCGATGGCAATAATTTTTACTTATAAACCTTCACGGACTATGTTACACAAATACTGTTGTAGGTAGAAAATTGTTTGTATATTGAAAATAAGATACATTTCCACGAGACCGTAGCATAGTGGTAAGCGTTCAGGCTGTTACTACAATAGTTATGGGTTCGATTCATAGTTGGGGAATTAATTTTTGTTTTTGAGCTTTACAGTTTGTAAGTATAGAAAATGAAATATAAACATTGTTTTTATCAAACGTCCAGTCCGGATAATGCATATGGGAAGATTTTTTTTATTATAACTATATTTCTCGTTTACTTTTTACATATCTTTTATTTTTTATCTTACTTTCCAAACTTTACATATTTTGCAATGTATCTATAGATACATACAATTGGCTGCCTATAAGAAATAGTTTTTAATGATGAGGCCACCATTACACTTTTGTGGTTATCTTTTACTGTTACAATAAAGTGTATGTATTTTCATACATTACTATTAAACACATTAAATATGAAATTATATTTAAAATTACATTTCCGCAGCAATAATATGAAAAATTTCGATAAAATATATAATTCCAATTATATATCGCTAACAACGATTGTAAAGTGTACACAACAGATCACGTGACACACCGCGCGGGCACTGAGGCCGTCACGGTGCAGGGCGAAGATCTACAAACAGTGCCTCGAACTTGTGATCAAAGTATAGGCCTGAGGGTCTTTTACAAATCATTGACTGGATACTCTCAGATCACGCGGGAGACGTATGTAAAGGAAAATACGCATAGTTTTTGTGTAAAAAATACGCATAGTTTTTGTGTTTTGTTGTAAAATGAATTTGTTCTAAATCTTAGTAGAGTAGATTTATTTAGAAGAGATTTTTGTTTAAATTTAATTTATCTAAGAGATAAATTAAATTTAAACAAAAATCTATAATAAGACAGTAAAAATATTTTGTCTGTACATTTAGTAATTTTGACTGAAATGGATAGAGGGACACTTAAAAAGAATAATAGAAAGCAAAAAGATTTTTTTTGAATTTCTTGTCTGTCTATCTGTCTGTCTGTCTGTCGACATATTTCTGTCCGCATTTTTCTTAGTTCATCAAAATCGGTTCATTAAAAAAAAAGTTATCGTCATTTGAATGAACTCAAGGCATTACTTTGCCTGCGAATATTACATAGCAATCGCGCTGGTATGACCCTGGCTAAAGAATGACATTCGAAACGTCTGGTTTATATGATTGTTGATAAAAATATTTATTTTTGAAGCACTATTATATAATATTTTATACAATAAAGTAAGCAAAGTTGATTGTTAGTGGAGATTACTTTCATAAATCATAACAGTTAAGTCTAAGTCGTAATTAATTCAACCGGCCGGTCGTGGCGCAGCGGCACGAGGTGTGACTGCAAAACCGGCTGGTTGTGGGTTCGATCCCCACTCGAGGAGATGAAATATTTACTTAAATTTATATTTCCATTTCTTCGCTCTGGTGTCGAGGTTAAGCGCGGCGTTGAGTTCTGCCACTCAACACGCAATGCCTCCAGAATTCGGCAGAAAGTGGGGAACAGAGTGTCTTAACACTAGGTTTCCTCTGCCTGCCCTGCTATGTGCGGGATACAGCGTGAAGCTAATTTTAATTTATTTTAATTCAACACAGAGATAAAGAACGATCTTGAAAGAAATATCAAGTAAATACAAAGATATTTTGGTTGGTTCGTTCATATAATATATGTAACTAATTTAAAAACTGTACAGGAATTAATATGCAATTAATACAGTTATTTTACAAAGAATATTATGAATCCTACAACCTAAATTAAATTATTTACTGACATCAGCACATTTTACAGAGTTTTAGAATTATGATGAGACGTATATTATATAGGTAAAAAGAACATAAAGTTACAAAAATATATACGTGTAATACATAATTAGCTTTATGTATATTTTATAAATATCAAATATCAATGGTCGTATTTTTTTATTTAAAACAATCAAAAATTCTTTGACGATAATGTCGTAAAAAAAATCATATTAGAAGTCATTATAGTTGTCAATTGATTGTGCTTATTAAATTAGTAATCATGTATTTTAAGCGGGCGAAGCCGTGGGCGAGCCGCTATTTTAAATATTTGTATAAAATTTCTTTACTCTTACATCTATGTAAATTTTGAACATCACTCTAAAGGTATGCCATTTGTTTTATTTGGTACATCTTCTTTTGTTTTTAGCTTAAGGTTTTTCCACATTCGGCGAGATAGGCAGAGGGCCGTCCCCTACTTCTCACCCAATTTTATGATATTATCTGTTATAGGTGGGTATAGGTTATATGTTATAGGCAAAAAATGATAACTTTTTTTTTAGATAAATTAAAACATAAAACTTTATAGCAGACTTTACTAATATATAATAATTGCTGTTTAAAAATAACCACATTCTGTAAAATGGAGTTTTATTACATCGCACACCAAATTAACCCTTTTTTCATTTGGGGTTGTCGAATGCAGATAGAGGTCGTTTATTTTATCAACGTTTAAATTACCGCAAAACCAAACCAACCGTTTGCTCTTGAATATATATAAAATAAATTGGTATCTATCTGTAGATAAAAAGCTTACTAATAGAATTGTTTTTGTCAGAGAGCGAGACAAACATTCTTATTTCTTTAGTCCCTCACGTTTATCTGAAACTATAAGCTTATTACAACAGAGGATAAATAGAATGGTTTTTTATTTTTGTTAATATTTTTAACATTAATAAATGAGAACTTAATGATGATGATTGGAAAATAATGTTTAAAATAAAAAAAAAAATGTGTGCCATGAAAACGAGAATTTTTTACCCTAACAAGGAGATTGTTTGTTGTAAAATATCGTATTGTCATATATAGTCCTCTGGTATGCGACATGTGCTTGAGAAAATCGGACGACAGTAAGTAAAAGGCGCAGTCATACGCGTGTGCCCCTGCATTAGGACTGGCCCCAACTCACAGTTAAAAATATGTCATCAATTACAGAACGAAATATAAAACATATTAAAATTACAACGATGCTATTGTCGAATAATCCTTTAAATCGCCTCATTATACGAAATACGGCCGCATATATGAGAAAATATTTGCCATAAATGTGAAATTTCGTACCAATCTTTTTACGTACATTTATGTTCCGAATATAAATGATATATGTATTTACACCTGTACCTATCCCGTGTAGCCTGTCGTAGCGCAGTGGAAGCGTATAATTGTCGACGGGATGTTTGTTTGTGGGAATTCGATTTCCACTCGGGAGAGTTACTCGTAGGCGTGATATAGAGATGTGCCACTCAACACGCTATGTCTCTAAAGTTGGGCGGAAATTGGAGAACGGACTATCTTTTTTTTTTAATAATAATTTTAACTAAACACTACAGACACGTGGTCCGTACTTTTTTTAACTTCAGCTTCACGCTGTATCCCGCACACAGCAGGGTAGGCAGAGGGAACTTAATGTTAAGACACTCCGTTCCACACTTTCTGCCGAATTCTGGAGACATTGCCTGTTGAGGGGCAGAACTCAACGCCGCGCTTAACCTCGACACTAGAGCGAAGAAATGGAAATATAAATTTAAGTAAATATTTCATCTCCTCGAGTGGGGATCGAACCCACAACCAGTCGATTTTGCAGTCACACCTCGTGCCGCTGCGCCACGACTTTTTCATTATTATCAGCTAATCATCAATTTTATATTTATCTGCTGCTTAAATAAGACTTATAAGTAGAAATAATTATCTTTTCTTATTTTTAAGATAAAAATTAACTGACTATATTAACACTAAGTTGTTACACACATGCTATGGCAAAACACGTGAAGGTGTTTTTCTCTTTTCTATTGATTCTTCGATAGGTAAATTATTCATAATTGTTGAGAGTTTTAAACAATTTAGGTTTAAAATTGCATATTTCTACACAATATAGGTATTTGTATGATAAATATGTCCAGATAATATTTCATTCCTATGCCAACAGTAACAAAAGTGAAAAAAAAAAATAAAAAAATAAAAATAAATAAATTAGCTTCACGCTGTATCCCGCACAGAGCAGGGTAGGCAGAGGGAACCTAGTGTTAAGACACTCCGTTCCCCACTTTCTGCCGAATTCTGGAGGCATTGCGTGTTGAGTGGCAGAACTCAACGCCGCGCTTAACCTCGACACCAGAGCGAAGAAATGGAAATATAAATTTAAGTAAATATTTCATCTCCTCGAGTGGGAATCGAACCCAGAACCAGTCGTTTTTGCAGTCACACCTCGTGCCGCTGCGCCACGACCGGCCTCCAAAAAAAATTAAAATATTACATAAAAATAATGTAGGATGATAAAGAAATAGTAATGAAATATGAATTTATAATCTGCAAGTCTTTCATCTTTTTGCACACATTTTCAGAACTAAGTACTGGACTTTAAAGCGACTTTAAAGCTACACGTTTTGTCTCACATTATACCAGAGGGAGAGTGAGAATACAGAACTTTATATAGAGTAGTGTAAAGTGAAGAAGTTTCTGTAAAAGATAGTTACTTTTATTGATTTTAAACCCATTCAATAAAATTGTTTTTTTTTTTTATTTTCACGCTTTATTTATTATATACTAGGTTTTTTCACGTTAGCAAAAAAAACCTAGTGTATAATATAATGATATGTAAAAAGACATATAATCATCGTATACGAACTATAAGTATCTAGGAAGCAACTGGGAAATTTGATTTTCCAAAGTCTATATATAGAGGAAAAATTTGCAATTTTCGCCTTCCTATCGGAAACAGCTTTATGATGCGCCGTGTAATAGACACGCCTAGTCGAGAGCGAATTCCTTTCGATTTTAACAAAGTAATCAACGGAAATCTACGTAAAATATATAAGAAATGGTAATTTTTTTGCTTCAAAATTATGTTTTGCCATTTTCATACATTAGCTATTATTCATTAATCAACTTCATGCTGTATTCGCGGAACTCAACGCCACGTTTTGCCTCGATATCAGAGTGAAGAAATAAAAATATAAATTTTCACAACCAGTTCCGTTTACAGTCACACACTTGTGCCCCTCCTCCACCACTGGCCTCAATTGCTCCTATAGTTTTTTTTTTTATTTTCATAGTATTTAAAATTTTCCTAGTATTCTATAATATAAAAATAAGAGAACCTAATATGTAATTAAATAAAAATAAATAAAGTAATAATAATATATAATATCTAAAGTCAACGTGATAAAACACAGCTTACTTGAGTTTTCGAGTAAACATATTCAAAGCTAAGCCTACATTAGAGCGTAAAACGCAGGAGAAAATCGTGTGTGGATTACACGCTTGCAAGATCCTCTCAAATACCATGTACTATTTGAATATAAAAAATAGTACTGATTATTATTTTTTTTGTTATATAGAATATTTAAACAAAAATTTGTAATGGTAATCTACAATAAACGAGGCCGTCGTGAAGCAGTGGCACGAAGTGTGACTGTAAAACAGACTGGTTGTGGGTTCGATCCCCACTCGAAGAGATAAAATATTTACTTAAACTTATATTTCCATTTCTTCGCTCTGGTGTCGAGGCTAAGTGCGGCGTTTAGTTCTGCCACTCAACACGCAATGCCTCCAGAATTCGGCAGAAAGTGGGGAGCGCAGTGCTAACATTAAGTTCCTCCTGCGTACCCTGCTGTGTGCGGGATACGGCGTGAAGCTGATTTTAATAGGGAAATACAGGATTTCCTACATAAACGACGAAAATCTACATAAAAACAAAGCTTCGGGTAACGACGACTAGTATTAATATTTTGGAATGAATATTAAATTTCAGCATTTTTTTAAACTATTTCCATAATCTCAATGCAGAGCAATAAAACAAGATAAAAACCTTGTTTAAAATACCCATGATTCGTCTATTTGGCCGTATGCCAGGATTCATTTCATATTTTAACAACCAATTTAGACGTTTGCGCTAAAATAAATAACAGACAAAATAAAAACTTTACTTAGTTTTTATATAAGGTAATAATATTTTTTATGTTTATTTTATTAGTTTATTTTAGTTTTTATATAAGGTAATAATATTTTTTATATTATTTTTTATTTTATAATATATTTTTATATTTTATATTCTAATAGGGAAAAAATATATAACGAATAAACTCAACGTATAAAACGGTGAAATTTAAGTTTTTCCGTTAGATTCTAATCAAAACATACATTAAGATTTAAGTTGTGTAACCAAACGCCGTTTGCCTTATAGGAAGGTAAACGACGATAACTGTCTCATCAGTTGGGTCCTACAAGCTGTCAGTCGTCCACGCGTCTAGACAAGTTGTAACACTCTAATACAATTAGCTCATGCATCCACGTTCTAATTACCTATTCTAGAATCTATAATTTACCTTTGAAACAACACGGTCTCCTTTTTCATAGTAATTAGATTTCTTTGCCCGTTAAGCTAGGTAAATATAATCAATATTTTATTTCTTCGAGTCGGGATCGAACTCACAATCGCGTTTACACTTTTTGCCCCTGCGCCACGGCTAGCCGCATACCAGTAAATAAAATCAAATTAAATTAAATCATATTCACGCAGTATCCCGCATACAGCAGGGTAGGCAGAGGGAAACTAGTGTTAAGACACTCCGTTCCTTACTTTCTGCCGAATTTTGGAGGTATTGCGTGTTAAGTTGTACTTTGTTTTTAGATTTTATAACTTTTATAAAATCTAAAAACAAAGTACGATTTTTAAATAATTTTATCATTCTACGTACAATTTTTTCACCGGCATTTTTCCTTATTATATACATTTCGTCTTTTTACATTTATTAAAAGCTTAAAAGTCTATAGTGAAGATGTTTAAATAGAGTAGACAATCACTATTCAATGTTGAAAATATAACTAAATAAAAACACGATGTTTGAAATGAGGAAAAAATGCTTTGTATAAAAGTATGAAAATAACTCACACGTGAGGAGCAGAGTTTTTTAACACTAGGCCTTTCTCTGCCTGTACTGCTGTGTGCGGGATACAGTGTGAAACTGATTACTGTGTTTCTGATAATATCAAATAAAATTTTTACAAAAACCATTAATTCCTTAATTAAAATTTAGACATAAAAAGCTAATAGACAAAGAATTTAACAAAAATCCGTAAGCTTTTATAATAGCGTTTATATAAACCCTAAAAGGAAGTCCGAAAAGCATCTCACACAGCTATCAGGGGCTGTCAGAACGCAACTAACATTTTTCATTGCTTAACAAACTGTACGGAAGCTCCCGACCGGCTGAGTGACTTTATCAACATATCCACACATTTTTTTTTTCATTTTTTATATAAATAAATGTAAAATATGGCTTATGTATTTTTTTTGTTTTTCCTTTATTATGGAAATTGTTATGTACTATTTCTGTATAGTATATATGTACAATAGGTACCCAATGCAAGAATTTTTAACAGATTTCGGTGGAAAGTGTTGAACAAAAGTATCTTAATGTGAACGGAGTCCCTTAACACTAGGTTTGATAAAAGGAGGATAAAACTATAATTAATAGAACAATAATTACGCAAAAATATAATATAATAGGGTCTTTTAAGACTACTACTATTGCACATATTTACGTCTAAGGTCGTTTAATCGGATGTAAGAAAGTTAAAGGTAGTATGACACGTCTCCACCAAATCTCTAAGGTGCGTCAGTCAACGTTCGTTCGTTATCATTTCTTGTTTGTTGGAGAAATTTTGCCAAAATATTTTTTTTAAATTATTTTTTTGAGTTCTCCACTGTATACTTATTTAGAAAACGTATAAAAATTTGAACGTAGCGGGAATCGAACTAGCGCCTCCTGGTAACCGACCAGGCGCTCTGACCACCAAGCCATACGTTCTGATCAAGTTTTTATACGCTTGTTACAACTTATTTATGTTGTTAGCATCTCTGTAGGGAGATTTTAACAAATTTCCTCTATCCAGTTCAAGTTAATTACTATGATTTATCGTCTGGCAAGAGAGAATGCTATTTACTAGATATTTTTAACATTTTTGAAGTGTTATTCCACACTTACAAAATAAATATGTATGTAGAGTACAGAAAAATCTCCACTGTATTCCACATACATATATAGGTAGCCTAATGAAACCCATAACTAAAGAAATTAATCACGATACCTGAACGGTTTAGACGTACCTCTATTTCGTCTGACGCAGTTACAACTAGATACCAATAAGGTAAACACCTACTACTATAAATACTAGTATACTACTAACCAATGCCGCTGCAATGATCTGCCGCGTCTAATTCTCAAAAAACATACCTTACGCAATTCAACATCGCCGCTATTACCTACGACTCAATTTCATAAATGAATGAGTGCGGCGGCGGCGGTTTGTGTCTGTGTGCGTCATTCCTGACAAATGAAAATTTATTTCACAACGATAATTTTATTATTTTACTTCGAAAAATCACTTTTTCATTTTTAAATTTTTTTTTCTTTTTCATTCTCTTTTGTTTTAATTATATTAGGTTTTTATAGAGTAGTTAAAACTATGGTTTTATTTAAAGTGGTGATGACAAAAACACTCTGTATATAGTTATAATCTAAACCTCAGTTAGATCTTATACAAATAGGATAATGAACCTACTTGCAAAATTCGTATGAAATTTCGTATATTGCCGTAAGCTTTTCTTAAAGTTTCTTTAAACTTTACCAAGTCAATGCTAAATGCAGGATAGAGAGTGCAGCTTTAAAATCCATTAGAACTAATTATCAAAAACCTTATAATAACTTTTCATGCATAGCCATTTTTGGTATTTTAATTGACTCCGACAATTAATTTACCATAATTTTTTAAATTTTGCTTACTAATATGAACATTAAAGTCATGCCTAAGCCAACGGGTTGTGGGTTCGATTTTCATTCGAGGATATGAAATATTTAATATTTTAATTTCTTCGCTCTGGTGTCGAGGCATAAGGCAACGTTGACACGCTTCCAGAATTCGGCAGAAAGTGGGGTGCGGAATGTCTTAACATTGGACTCCCTCTCCTGCTACATGCGGGATACAGTGCAAAGCTAAATTTTATTAGCGTATAAGCAATAAAAACATTAAATAAACGAAACAACACTGTGTGTTACTTTTTAGACAGAATCTACAAATTTCATACAACAAATATACATAGCTACATACTGTTAAAACTGGAATTAATTAAATGTCGACAACACAATTTTACAAGAAATCATAATAAAAATGTTATGGATGTATTTGCGGGATAAAGCTTTATCTTTTAAACCTTTTATCGTCAAGATGGAAATGCTGACGCTGAGTGCTTCTCCTCATGTACAGTTCATTTAACGCGGACATTACAAACTCTGCGGCGAGTTTTATCTGCAACATCTAGTAAAATCGGGTTTTAAAACTGATTTTATTACTTCAGTTTCCAATAGCTATCGTAAAAAAAAAACAACTAACAGAAGTTGGTTTCAAACTTTGCCCAGCCAATGGTTCAGTACTGGATAAATGAAAGTAATTTACGAGGACGTTCAACTAAATGACAAATTTACACAGATTTATTTTGCTTAGAAATGTTTTCTACTAAGTAAATAAATCAGCTTCACGCTTAGCCGCACACAGCAGGGTAGGCAGGGGGAACCTATTGTTAAGACACTCCGTTCCTCACTTTCCGCCGAGGCATTGCGTGTTGATTGGCAGAACTTAACGCCGCGCTTAACCTCGACACCAGAACGAAGAAATGGAAATATAAATTTAAGTAAATATTTTATCTCCTCGAGTGGGGATCGAACCTACATCCAGTCGGTTTTACAGTCACACTTCGTTCCGCTGCGCCACGACTGGCCTCTCTAAAAGTATTTGTAAGTATAAATAAATTATTATAATAAAAACTGGTTAATTGCTAGTAGACTCACCTACCAAGGCTTCCGTATCAATTTTAGGATTATAGGTGAACGAGAAGTACAATTTATAAAAAAATTCAAATTTAGGTTTGCGAGCATATGCACTCATATTGTATGAAATAAACTACAAATATAAGTTCGGGAAGTATCTTTTAGGTTTTGATTACAGGTGAACTTCATCGAAATGAAGCAAAATCGACGCATCGACGCATCTTTTGATGAATGAGAAATCTTGAGATAACATATTATCCACCTTTTCTTGTTAACTCGTTTGTAGTGCAGTTAGGACTTATTTAAATACTTTTAACATTATAAAATGAAATTTTGTCAAGATGGATGTTTGTTCCACTTTTAGGCAAAAACTACTGAACGAATGTAAATAAAACTTGGCAATAATATAGCTCACACATCAGAATAACACATAGGCTTTTTACGTTTTAAGCTATAATGTATGCATCTAGAGATTTTGAATAATTTGGCTACAATATAAAAACAAATTTAAACTGCCGCCCGCTAGTAAAATATAAAACATATATTTATACTTATCGGTAGTATATATATTTCACTATCAGAATAGAATTTTCTCATATAGCAAAGTGGGAAAATGGTACCTAGCTGGTCTTCAATATTTCGTTCCCTAGTTTTCGTTTTCGAAAAATTGCGGTAAACTGCGGACCTATATTGTCTTATTGCTCTGTTTATATATAAATTTTGAAGACAAGTTTATTTACATTTTATACAATATAATTATAAATAATAATAAATGCAAAAATAACAACGAAAATAGTAAGATTTAAAATAAACCATTGATCACAGAAATCAAATCCCATTTGTCAAAGGCTTGGTGATATCTTTTCCCAACTAGCTTATTTTTGTTGACATATCGAATCACCTCAAACTTTTACCATTATGCCTCCTGGTTTATAAAGTTATCAATGCATAACAGATTCTTGTAGATTTATTTTATATATTTTATCAATCCTTCATTATCAGGTAGGAATGTGAGTAACTATCAGATAACTATCAGGCAGAAATTCTTTTTGTATAGATATGTTTCTGTTCAGCTTAAGAAATAAGGAAATTGCACTTTATCAAAATTAATAAAGTTAATTTTTTTTTATTCAGTTTATTTTAACAAATTATAATTATAGAAAATTGAAACTATCGTAAAACAGTAAGACAATGACTATAAATGGAATATTTGTAAGTTTTTTTCCGGGTACAGTTCTGCTATTGAACATTAGCAACGTCTTGATAATGATAATTCACAGTAATCTATTACACTTTTAAAGCAAATAAAATAAGGGAACAGCGAGAGCATTTACATAAAGAGTACGAAAGTGAGGGAGTCCCGAGAGGGCGCGTAATACATTGCTATGTTTTTTACTACAACTTCTGTAGCAATAACATTACTTATTGAAGTATTCGTCTAGACTCGATATTATCACGGATTTTTCTTTTGTTTGTGAGTACGTTTGGTGCTAAAATATATTTTTGTATAAGGATAAATATAACTGTAGGTAAACGATACTTGCTTTAAAACTTTTATACATATTTACATCAATAAATATTTTGCCATAGGTATATCTTCACGCTGTATCTCCCACATAGCAGGAAAGGTAGAGGAAACTTGGGTACCTGAAGTCACTCCGTTTCCTTTTAGATACTTCCGTTCCCCACTTTGCATCCAATTTTTGAGGCATTTCGTGTTGGTGGCCGACTTTACAGCCGCAGATTTTGCCTCATCACCAGAGGAGAAGATTAAATATTTCATTTCCCATATACAAATATTATCATGAAATTGTTTTATGTTTATATTTTATGTAATCACTTATCACAAATTATTAAAAAGCCTCATGTTATCATCATTAATTTAATTTTAAATAATTTAATTTTTAAATTCTATATAATTGTCAAAATTTATATAACATCACGGACAAACCCAAGCATTTCTGCTAGTTAACTTGTAATTTGATATATCTTTAGAAACAAAGATATTACTTTTTCCTTTAAAATATTCCATAGAATAAAATTCTTATACTTTATTAACTTCTCAAGTAAAAGTATGAACAATGTGACGTTTAATTTTCAGACCGTATGAAGAACAGATGCGAAATGAAATATTCATCACTGGTAACGTAATGTTGTTATTACTTGATATTGATCTCGCTTGAAGGATGTTTCTTATGTTTGAATTAGGATTTGATGACATTTTTCTTAAAACTATAAATATAAATAGTTTTATTTAGATACAGGAATACTGAGTTTTTTACATAAAAAATAAATATTTACTATTATCATTTCTACGCTCTGGTACCGAGGCAGAGCGCGGCATTCAGGCACGCAATGAATCCAAATTTCGGCGGAAACAGGGGAACGAAGTGCCTTATTACTACTCTATGCGGAATACAGCATGAAACTGAAAAAAAAAACCTACCAAAAACTATATTTTATATTTTTAAAGTAATAATATAAAACGCAGCGTTAAATTACACCAGTCAAAACATAGCTTAAACTTATATAAAATAACAACACATCACCCCTTTGATTGTTCTATAAAATTATAATTCGTTAGCTCCCATTAAAAGAAAAATACTTATTTTGTTTGTAAAATTCTCCCACTCAGTCTATACAGGTTACGTGATCCACATATACTCAAGCGGTCTTGTTTACAAATTATATGATATTATTAAGAATCGCTACAAACAGTTTTTCTATTTTGTCCGTTCATTAGATGGGGATGCATCTAGAATTTTGCTTACTTTCTTATGATAGTTCTAATTTGAAATTTATATTAGAAACTATATTCTATTTATTCGAAGTCGAAAGATTATGGTTTCTTTTTTATTGTACTTGTGATTTATAAACTGTGTATGCAATAAAGAATTTTATCTATCTATCTTAATATAAGATTCTCATCTCCTTTTAATACTTTTATTTGCGTGCTCCGTTACAAAGTAAGATCTGCCGGCAGCGTACATAGAGAGGTTTAAATAACCGCGCGACACTTAAACACGTTGACATTCAAATGACACTCAGCACAGAATTTTCTTATTTCCAGCGGCCTACAAATATTTAAATGACTCCCGTGACATACTGCTTGAAAAATATCTATTTTAAATTAAAATAATCTGTTACATATTTATGGTTGTTTTATTTTACCCTTTTTTAACAAGTGTATACTAATTTAAAAAAAAAGTTATTATCGTCTCTTGTACTACTTTGGTCATTTCATTTTTATTTTATTTTAAATTAAGTATCAAACAATGGTACACCTCAAAAGAAAATTAAATTAAAATAATACACCTTCAACACAATCTTGCACCAGCTCTACATTAGTAGCAACATTCTCAGGTAGCCACAGCAGTGGTAAGGACCATATGAGGATTAGAAAAAATTTAAATTCAAGTAGCATACCAAAGGGAATTCAAGTATAAATAAAATATGTACATAAAACATATACGTCTTAAGGTGAAATGAAACAAATAAATGGTGCATATTAAACAAAAAGAGGTATTGTTTACTATGCTCGTTTCTGTTTTATTAAAGTATAAAGTAAGATATTTATATTTCGTTAATAATAAAACTAAAAGTTAATTTTAAATTGGAAAAACACAATTGAGATAGACAGAGGAAGACGTTCGATGATACTGGAGGGAAGGTCATGTGCAAAGTATGAGGAAAAAGAATACGAATATGTATGAAACGGTTGATGTCAGTGGACTAGGGAAAAGAGATGAGAGCTTGGCAGTCCCTTCTCCTTGGCTACTCGCAAAGATTGAATAATCAGTATCTCTTGTCTGTTTCAATACATTAAAATATTTCATTTCTTGGAGTGGAAATGGAGTCCTTAGTCTGTCATATTTACAGTCCAGTCACATACAGTACATATATTCAATCAAATACTTTTGGATACAGTTTTTTACGACAATGTGTCAGAAGCCCCCAGGTCTCTTGCAGTTCCAGCAAAATCGCATAAATTTTAAAAGACATTTTAAGATTTTCTCTTGAAAATGTATAATTATCAACACTAGAAGTATGTGCTAATTTAACTTATTATAAAATTACAATGCTGCGTTTTGGCTTATTAGTAGATCGAATAAATAAAATTATTAAATAGTTCATTTGGTTGAGCTGGAATCGAACCCAAAAACCGTCGCGTCTTCAATGACACACTTATGCCACTGCGCCACGAGGGCCTCGGGACGGAGTTGTTTTATTTATATGGTTTTCCTCAATCTGGGAAGTTTAGCTTTAAGCTCCGCCACTCCATAATATAATATTTTAAAAAATAGGCGGAAAATAGAGAACGCAGCGTCTAAGCGCTAGTTCTCCTGCTATATTTAAAAACTGATTCCAAAAATCTTACCCCATTTTTTTACTTTCACTGAGTGCAATATTACTGTTGTGATTAATTACCCCAAATGCACTTAGACAGAACAATGTCAGCAGTTTCGTTGTTGATTTCATTAAAAGTTCACGCAGACAGGAAACTTCTTTGACGCTTAATCTCGTTGAATATTTCCGACGGAGCAATTAGTTTTAATTGTACTCTTTTTTACGTACATTTTACAATTTTAAAATAGTTTTTGAATATAAGTTTTTAGATATATGAATAATATTTTTTTTTTTGTATTCTATAAATTCATTGTTATTTTCTGAGAATATAAAAATAGCCTAGTAAAATGTCACTCCGTTTTCTTCTCTTAGGCCGCAGTACCATTGGCAACAAAAACACAATTATAAAATAAAAAAAAATTATAAAACAAAAATTTTTTTTTATGTATATTTAAAAAAAACACTTATTATATTTGGTTTTGGCCTATGTTTTTGTATATTTATACTAACATCATAATAGATGAAGATTTTTGAAAATAAAGAAAAAGCGAGAGAGTGTGACTGAATAGTACAATATCAGTCACAGTCCTCAAAAATGTTCAAATTAAGCAACTTGTTACTTAAAAAATTTGAATAGGATAGGTACCTCTTACTTAGATTAAATGTGTCTTTAATAATGAAAAATGACAAAATCTGTCACAATATTATTTCTCAAGATAAAAATAAATATAAAAACAACTAAGAAACGTAACTTTATCAAATTGCAATAGCTGTACTGTACCGTACTGTATCAAAAATAGTACTCAATATTGGAAACGTATTCATATCTCATGTCTATTGATGCGGGATTTTTAAGAGTCGAGGAATTTTATGTTAAGCTCTCGTGCGTTCGTGAATATACCGTTTTATGAATACGGAACAACTCTGTAGTAAATAGGATGCATAATAAAGTTGACGTAAGCTTCGTTTACGTTAATTTAAGTATGTTTAGGCTGATAATATTCTCTAAAAAGTTTTTTTGATAATCTACAATCGAGGCCATCCTGAATGGTGTGTAAGTTTATATCTGTGGTTCTCTGGTTACACTGCTATATGAAAGGTACAGTGAAAACTAAAAAAAAACATTTAACAGTATTGATTTTGAAGTCAAGTTGGTCACGCACCAGCTATAATATTCCATTTTACAATAATTAGTCAACTATAATTAAAGCAATCAACCTTAAGATCAGAAAAATTGTCATGAAACCGAGACAAGCAGTTTTAAAGAAAATATTTCTTCAGGATATTTTTTTTATGTCAACTATTACAATATTTCAATTGTCTTGCAAATAAAAGCACTAAACGGCTGTATTGTTAGGTGATTTCTTTTAGAAATCGTGGGAGGCAACGTTTCGTAAACAATCCTAAAGTGTATTTTTTTTAGTTTTCTTAGAAATTAAAACTCTGCAGGTTTGAGATGTTTCTTGTAGCACAGATATTATTATAACAATAGCTTATTCCATTCATGTCTCTTGTTCCATAGTAAATGTCTTTATTTGTTAAAACAACAGTTGGAATGACAAGTAGTCATGAAGAAATGGCAAAACTCACCTCTGCGCTTGTATATTGGGGCAAGAAAATAAAAAAATATTAGCACCATTACAAATATATTTATACGATGCCCTTTTCAACCTCTTGCTTGAAAAAATATATTTTTAAAAAACACAATAATGTAAACTGAGGAAATAAAATATTTAATAAATTAATTTCCCCTCCCAGGTAACGAGACAACGCGCGACGTATCGAGGCAAGTAGGGAACGGAAGTGTCTTAATGGAAACAAAATATCTTAACACGCTTAGATTTCCAGGTTTCTTCTGTGTGCTGTATCTCCTGCACGCTGCTGCGTGAAACTAAAATATATAAATATTTTAATTCATCTAAGTCAGTCTCTCAATCTAGTCAAAAATAGAGAAACGAGAATAATATCACTACATTTTCCTTGACTGACCTAATAATTTAACAAATTTTCACACACAAAAGAAATATCTTCACTCGAAAAACATGTGAAATTGAGCTACACTCGTCGCATAAAATTGTCGTTATGAGGATCTCAAGATTAACTTTACAACTGCTCGTATTTCCGTCGTAAAACAATAATTTACGTCCAACACTGCTTGTAACTCTGCTAGTGCCTTTTCATTTGTAAAGTTCTCTTAGGTTTTTAACTAACTGAATGATTTTTGATTGGCAGTACCATAATAGTGCAGTAAAGCGAAAAAACTGATTTTATGTAGAAGAAGATAAAGTTCAATTCCATTTTGTTAAATCAGTGCTTTGTATGCATAACAGGGCAGGCAGAGAGAAACTTTTAGTTTATGTTTTAATGAGAAAACCGTTTTACGTACGCCGCCCGAGCTTGAAGGGGTTTTGTGGAACTGGTGGACTGGAATAGACCTTCCACACTTCCCCCTAAGATCTAACGGTGCTCTTCCTCGATCGCCACAGACCCTGGCTACGATAGCCAAGGGATTCTTTAATAACCCCATTAGCAGGAGACAGCAAGACATCTCGTAGAGTCAAGGGTGGTCAAGCGGGTCACCTCCCCGGGCCTACTGGAGTAAGTTGGCGACCAGCTTCCTCTAGTTGACCGCCCTCTGACCGAGAACAGAGAGAGGCTAGCGGTAAGATAGTTCCTTCTTTGCTTTTCACTAGAATTTAAAATATTGCGTGAAGTAACGGAACTCAGCGCTATATTTTCTATTACTACAGCGAAGTCTATGCAATTGATGAAATATAATTCCAGGTCAAAATTACGAATATTTTTTTTAAGTTAAACAAAAAGAAAAATCATCAATACATTCTATTCACCGCTTTCCGCGCGAATTTGAGACATTGATCTTCTTGTTCTTCTACATAAATAAAAGTAAAATATTTACTTTAATCAAATATATGTTCTTTTATACATATTTTCAATATAAAATGTTTATATATTTAGTTCAAAATTCTTGTAAACGAAAGAACATCATCGAATATATTCTAACATTTGAAGTTAAAATAACAACTAGCGCTACTTGTTGCGAAACGGCTGTTATTACAGTAATTGGATCTTGCAAAGCCTTTATATGCCTTTATGATACAATTACAAGAGAATTTTTATCTTGGGACTCAAGAAATAAAGTTGATTTTTAAGATTCTTTCTTTTGTTCCGTAGATTCAAATTATTCGGAATTAATAAGTTTATTGTTGTTATTGAATAATAAGAATTCATAATCATGATTATATTTTTCCTTTAGTATAAACTAGTGGTCAAGTTAGTGTACATACAATATATACTTAGGAATTTCTTTACGTAGGAAAAGAACTTTTTTAGAAGCTTATCTCATCTATCTTAGCCGTATTAAGACCTGGACAGGTGTTAGACAAGCGTATAAAATTTGAATTATTTTATACATAAACTAGAGGGCGCGCGCGGCTTCGTCCGCTTATTAGGAGTGAATTCTAAAAAAACAATGAAACACGTGATTAATAAAATATTTTTAACAGTCTGAATTTAAATTTTTATAAAAATCGGTGGCAATTTAAAGATTTTTCCATATAAACTTTCAATCCCTTATTTGAACCCTTAGGGGGTGAATTCTTCAAAACCATGAAATGCGTGTTCAATGAAATATTTTTAAGAGTCTGAATTTCAAGTTTTATAAAAATCGGTGCCGATTTAAATTTGTTTCCATACAAACTTTCAACCCCTATTTCATCCCTTTAGGGTTAAAATTTTTCAAATTCCCTTCTTAGTGGATGTCCAGAATATGAAAATAAACATCTGCCCAAATTTCACGTTTCTACCATCAGCGGTTACGGCTTGACGGACACAAGTCCTTTTATATATATAGATAATGATGCGTGATTGAGGCCGGTCGTGGCGCAGTGACACAAAGTGTGACTGTAAAACCGACTGGTTGTGGGTTCGATCCCCACTCGAGGAGGTGAAATATTTACTTAAATTTATATTTCCATTTTTTGCTCAGATGTCGAGGCAAAGCGCGGCGTTGAATCTCGCCACTCAACACGCAATGCCTCCAGAATTCGGTAGAAAGTGGGGAATGGAGTGTCTTAACACTAGGTTCCCTCTGCCTACCCTGCTGTGTGCGGGATACAGTGTGAAGCTGATTTTATTTAAATAATGATTTTTATTTCGGAAAATATTAATATATTTAAAATCACCTTAAATTAACACGCAATGCCTCCAGAATTCGGCAGAAAGTAGGGAACGGGGTGTCTACACTAGGTTTCCTCTGCCTACCCTGCTGTGCGGGAAACAGCGTGAAGCTGACAAAATAAGATAAAAGAATAACCTTAAATTACATAATAAAATAATGAAACTATACAAAAAAATGAATAAGTCACAATTGTCGAACACAAACACCGGTACAAAGGTTGAATTGCAGAGACCAATGAATGGAATGGGATCAAAATAAAATACAAAGAGTTAAATAAGCGCCTATAACCGAGCAACTTTTCATTTCGCATTCAACTTCACCCCAATATTGACCTGGAAAGGAAAACGGTGTACCTACAACTTCTAATATTAAAATATCATAGTGAATGTAGGTTAGAAAATCTGTATTATAAATTATGAGAACAAACATTTCCATTTAAATTTAAATTCATTTGTATTTTTGGTTAGAATTACTTCTGATGATAAGAGATATATGTACGGTGTTAAGATTTAAGAAAGTTTTCAGACGTCAGTGCCAAGAAATTATATGTTGTGTGGAACTCAACGCTACATTGTACTCTTACTAGAGTTTTGAATGAAATTAAGTAGTGCAGCGTTAGTGCAGCGTTAAGTTCCGGCAGTGAACACGCAATGTCTCATATTTTACTGGAAAATGGGAGTATAAAAAATAGCATATAAAATTTATAGAAAAAGGGCCTACGTTTGGATCTACACATCTTTATAAGGGACTTATTTTGACGTCGTTTTCAGATCTTAAGCTCGATTCCGGCTATGTAATTTGAAAATGTTTAATTATATCATTTAAAGTTATCCAATTACATGTTTTATCTGATATTGTATTTGTTAACGGTCCTTCGATCTTTTCAGTTGAGTACAAAAAATGGTCTTACACAATATCACATTTATTTCATCAAAATTATATAAAATTATATTAAAATATTTGCTCAAATGGGAATCGAACCCACAACCATCGTGTTTACAGTCGCACGCTTGTGTCCCTGGGCCACGACGGTCTCTAATATTATTTGCAAAGTTAAGTATTCATTGATTTCCCAGTGGAGGTTCCAAAATACAAAAGCCGGAACATGTTGTTGTAGGTATAAGTACATATTACGTTAGCAAAGCTGATTATATTTCTGATATTGCTTCCTTATTGCAACGAAGTCAGATAGTTGACGATTGAGGTTAAGAAAAAGATAGTTTCCACTAAATAAAACAAGTGAAATTTAAATTAAAAAAATAAATGACGCTATTTACAAATGCGGACATTATTTTTATTGCCAACATTGCTACTGTTACTGTTATTGTTGAATATTTCTTATAATTTTTATTGTGGACTGAATTTTAAAATTGTACATACAGTCAAATTAAAAAGAACGTAATTAACACTTAATATAGCTTAGCGCTGTATCCTGCACCTAGCAGCTTAGGAAGGGAGTCTGGAAACCTAGTGTTAAGACACTACATTTCCCACTTTGCGCCGAATTGTAAATTAAAATGAAAATAATAAATATATAATTTCCTAAAATGGAAATTCAACCCACAACCAGTCGCTTTTACAGTTGCATGCTTGCCCCTGCGCCACAACTGGCTAGTATGAAGATAATATATACTAAGTAAGGAGATAAACTAGAACTATATTATATTATATAACTTGGTTATGGATGGAACTTGGTATTGGAATGTTAACACTAGGTTCCCTCTGCCTACCCTGCTGTGTGCGGGATACAGCGTGAAGCTGATAACTTGGTTTTTCTTGTGGCAACACTAGCATATAAACGTCTTTAAAACTTCTCCCGTAAAATTAATTAAATTTTATTGTTTTTAATTGTAAAATTTGGTGTAATTTGTGTAAAAGTCTCTAATATAGACATTTGTACTGTTAACGTCATATTCAGTACATTAAAATTTGTGACTTTAAAGTGTTTGTGCTGTGTTTTGTTCGTCAGCTGTCATCGCGCAGGTAACGAACTACATTTCAAATTTTAATATCATATTTCCTTGCTTATTGCATTCCCTTTACTTTCTAACACATATAAACCTTTGTAAACTAACAACAAAAGTTCGTACTGCCCTAACCTGCATTTCTAAGCAAAGCATTTCATTAAAAACATAAATAAAAATGATGACCCGTGGTACCAAGGCCCGTCAGGCAGAGGATAAGCTCCAGCTGACGCTCCAGGAACTAAGGTCATGTAGGATGCAGTGCGAACAACTACTGAAAGAAAGGGATGACAATGAGCAAGAATTTCTGCAGATTATGGACAAAAACAAAAATCTTAAAGATGATTTGTCAAAAATTTACATAGAATATTCTGAATTGCTTGAACAAAATAATAATCTGCAGAAAATAGTAGATGGGTTTGACCAGTGCAGAGATGAATATGAGGAAGCTCTCAGGCTTACCGATGAACTCAAATTACAACTGCATGAGGCCAAGGAATATATATTTACATTAGAAAATAATAATTTAAAACAAAAGGCCTCTCAAACCCAGAGCCTATTTGAAGAGCTGGTTGGGAATACACCTTCCCTGGTTTCTCCAGTCATCACCTATAAAGATGACATTTCAACAATAGATTTGACTGGTGATGAGTCGGTGACTTCCAAGCCAGTTCTTAATAGTAAAAATAAATTTAAAAAATACATTAAAATAAATAAATATATTAAAAAAACACAGCAACTATTAAAAACAAAAGATATTTGTAAAAACTACACCAAATTAGCGACTGAAAGAAAAATGTTAAAAAATAACTTTAATAAAATTTCTGAAAATATGTTAAATAAAAAGTTATTATACGAAGCTGAGGTGAGTTCCTTACAGTTGGAGATTGCCACATTGCATAACAAGCTAAAAACCATTTCTGATAAATATGAATGTGCGCAGAGACAAATTGCAGAGCACATATCTTCTATGGATGAGCTACTTAAGATCTGTAGTCATAATTCAGAGCGCTTTGAGTCACTCACTAAAAATTATGTCTGCGAGTGTCAAGCGCTCACACCGAGCCATCCAAGGGAGATGTCAGAAATATTTTCCCAATCTCAGGCTGGTGGAGCTCAGGACAGCTTTATAGAGATTAAAAAGTCACAACCCATACCCACACAAAATCAAAGTAATATTATAGTATATAGTGACAATCTAGGGAAAAATATGGGAGTGATTTTAAATAAGATTTGTAAGGGACAGTCAGTATTAAATTATTGTATGCCGGGAGCTTCTTACTCCCAAATAATGAACAAAATTCTAACTAATACTCACTGTCCTAATACAGTTTTAATTATTTTCATCGGGGGAAGGGGAAATGTAAATAAAAAAATATTACAAGACTACCATGTACAACTAATGAATTTAAATGTAAAAAAAATTATTATGTTTACATTTCCTTACATAAAAAAGTTGCCACAAGAAAATGACATTAGATATAATTTAAATAATATGTTACATATATTAATAAATAGTAATTATGTAACATTAGGTGAAAATAATAAAAAAATGAATTTAATTGACATAAATAATGTAATTGATATAAAAAAAATAATTTGACATGTGATAGGCTACACCTATCTTATTTTTACAAAAGACAGATAGCAAGTATGCTATCTTATTTTTTACAATTTAACCTAGCCAATACTGTGGCTAGAAAGACTACTGTTCCTCGTGAACAGTGTAATACAACATGTTTGGAACCTGTTCCAATTAATTTAAATTAAATTATGAGACAATAGAGGCCATCTCTGGCAATATATTATACAATAATAAAAATGAAATAAATATGAATATAAAATTAAATAGAATTTGTTATGATAATGATACAAACTTGGTGCATCAAAACATACAAGGGATGTTTAATAAAGAGTTAGAAATTGAATTATTCTTAAATAGTAATAATGTTCATGTACTTTGTATTACAGAACACTGGCTTCGAAGCTCTGAGGCTATTTTTAATTTTAATAATCACCAAGTTGCTAGTATGTTCAATAGAGAAAAAACTATTCGCGGTGGCTCTTTAATAATTTTGAATAAATCTTATAAATTTAAAGAACGTAAAGATATTGTGAGCCTCTCTGTTGAGCAGACTATTGAAATGGCCTGTGTTGAGCTAGAGCATTTCATTGTTGTAAGTGTATACAGACCTCCCTCTGGGTTATATGAACACTTTGAAATAATTTTAGAACAAGTACTTGTAAAGTTATCTGGGTCTAAGAAATTAATAGTTGTATGTGGTGATTTTAATATTAATTTACTAGAAAATTCCACCATTTGCACTAGATTCAGGTCACTACTTAATTCATATAACCTAGACAATCTATTTCTAGAGCCAACAAGAATCACTCATTGTACCGCTACTTGCATTGATAATATTTTTACAAACTCTGTGCCTTGTAAAAAATCAATAATTAATATGTTAAGTTCAGATCATTGCGGACAGTTGGCTTCCTTTCACCTTGGTAAAAAAAAATGATAAAAATAAAAAAAATGTTTGTATACCGATGACAACTAGTCGTATAGAAAAGTTCAGAAGTAATATAATAACAAAACTTAATTATTTAAAACATAATAATAAGCCCAATTTACTATATGAGAATTTTTTCAATGTTATACAGAGTGAGTTTCAAGCTATATTTACTTCTAGAACAGTCAATTCCAGGAGCTTCTTGTCATTCAAGGATTGGGCGACTGTGGGAATTCATAAGAGTAGACAAAGGTTATATGAACTTTATAGTGAGAAAACGTATAACCATAGTGAAACATTTATTAATTATGTTAAATCTTATTCTAAATTATTTAAAAAAGTGTGTTCCATGGCAAAATCGTTACATATTAAAAACAAGATTAAAAACTCTTTTTATAAAATTAAAATGACATGGGACATAATAAATTGTGAAACTGGAAAAGCCAGGGATTGCAATTATGAATTTAAATTAAGAATTGACAATGGGTTAACCAGCTCGGACCAAGAAGTTGCCAGTGTTTTTGAAAAATTCTTTGCTGATATTCCAGTTTCCACAACCAAAACACTTATATCTTCCACGACAGTCGCTGAATCTTTACTTAAGGAGAACGTAAACAAATGTGATATAGATTTCAAATTTAAAGTGGTCAACTCAAGAGACATTGTTAAGACATTCAAGTCCCTAGACATTAAGAAAACATCAGATATATGGGGAATTTCTGTTAAATTAATTAGTCATATAATAGACGCTGTTGCTCCTTACCTCGCGACTGTATTTAATAGTTGTATAGAGTATGGTGTGTTTCCTGACTTAATGAAATTTAGTAAAGTCATACCTATATTTAAATCGGGTAGTACATCTGATCCCAACAATTTCAGACCTGTATCTATACTACCCTCATTTAGTAAAATCTTTGAGAAAATTATTTTAAATCAAATGCTGATGCACTTTGACTCACATCAGCTTTTGCATGATAAACAGTATGGCTTTACTAAAGGTCGCTCGACTACTGATGCTGGTGTAGGACTTATAAAAAGTATATTTGAGGCTTGGGAGGGATCGCAGGATGCTCTTGGTATGTTCTGTGATCTGTCTAAGGCCTTTGATTGCGTTCAGCACTCTACATTGGTCATGAAGCTACACCATTACGGCATAAGAGGACGTGCACTCAATCTTCTGACCTCTTATTTAGCTAACAGAATTCAGAGGGTTGATGTAAATGGCAAGAAATCTCCTGGATCATTTGTCAGTATGGGGGTCCCACAAGGGTCTATTCTTGGTCCTTTTCTGTTTTTAATATACATAAATGATTTGCCATTTTTAGTGGGAAAGAACTATGATATAGTATTGTTTGCTGATGATACTTCATTGATTTTTAAAATAAAACGACGACAAAACATATATGACGATGTAAACAATGCTCTATCGAAAGTAGTACATTGGTTTAGTATTAATAACTTACTATTGAATAGTAAAAAAACTAAATGTATAATCTTCAGAACACCTAACACAAAATTTGTTAAAGCTGATGTACTCTTGAATGGTGAAGCCGTGGAACCTGTCGATTCTACGGTGTTTCTCGGTATCACCATTGACTCTAAATTGCAGTGGGGACCTCATATCGATGGATTGGCGAATAGACTTAGCTCAGCAGCTTTTGCGGTTAAAAAAATCAGACGATTAACGGATGTGGAAACGGCTCGCCTTGTTTACTTTAGCTACTTTCATAGTATTATGTCCTACGGCATTCTACTTTGGGGTAATGCAGCCGGTATTAAATCAATTTTTGTCTTGCAGAAGCGAGCTATTCGCGCAATCTATAATTTAGGCCCAAAAGAATCGTTAAGGCAAAAATTTAAAGAAATAAATATTTTGACAGTTGCATCTCAATACATTTTTGAAAATGTTATGTATATTAAGAAGAATATTAAAGATTTTGCCAAAATTGGTGATGTACATAATATCAATACTAGAAATAGGAGTAAACTTATTGCACCTGTGACCCGATTACATCGGGTCCGTAATTCTTTTATGGGACAATGTGTACGCTTTTACAATAGGATCCCAGAAAACGGCCGAGAATGTTCTATATCACAATTTAAAAGAGTTGTGAAAAGACGTTTGTGTGTTAAAGGTTATTACCAAATTAATGATTATATAAATGATAACACGCCTTGGGAATGAAATGCTCGCTCCAGTCTATTTCAAAGTATCATTGTCAGAAACGCTGAAATGTGATTTTGTATAATTGATTTTAAAAAAAATAAGTCCCGCTGAGTTTCTTGCGCCGGTTCTTCTCAGGTCTGAGGCACTAATTTTAGTGAACTGGTGGTAAATTATTTGACGTTCAAAAAATGAAGCATGTAACTTTTTATTTTGAATAAAATTATTTGACTTTTGACTTTGACTTTGACTTTATATAAAATGGCCTAACATTTTTATTCACAACCACTTTACAAAGAAATAAACCATGTGAAATAACTGGCAATTTATTTCAAAGCAAACATCAAAAATACGGTTGGTTGTCCTTTCCATAACCAATCCTCACCCCCAATTAGTTATACATTTAACGTCAAGTTATATCGTTTGCTCGTGTTGTGTGAAATATCAAATATCCTGTTAAGCCTTTTGTATGTGACAGCTACTGTTAGAGAACTTTACAACGGGTTACAGCCCGAGGGAGTTTAGGGGTCAAGAATCTTTGAAGAAGGTATTTACGAGCTTTCAGAGGTAGATTTCTTATTTTATTCCATCGTCTCGAGGTTATTGATGCAACAGTGATATTTAAATATAAATAGTGATTTGCTAACAATAATTGTTAAGTATTAAAGCGCATTACCCATCCAAATCTTACCTTACTATTTCATATGTATGTATATATGAAATAGTAAGGTAAGTTTTGGATGGGTAATGTAAAAAGTGGGTGGAAAATGAGTATCGAAGTATCTTAACTCTAGATTTCCTCTGCTTATCTTGCTTTGCGGGGAAAAATCTGAAACTACCTGTCTAGTATTTTTTTAGCTTCACATTGTATCCCGCGCTTATAAGGGTAGGCAGAGGGAACCTGGAAACCTAGCGGTAAGACACTCCCTTCTCATTAAGACATTTACGTTACTCACTTTCCGTTGAATTCTGGAGGTACTGCGTGTTGAATGGCGAAACTCAACGCCGCGCTTTGACTTTCGCTTTCATATCCTCGAGTAGGAATCGAACCCATAACCTGTCGCATATACAGTCTTACGCTTGTGCTGCCCTGCGTCACGACTGGCCTCAATGTAGCCTTTTAATTATGTATTTCAATTAACGCTGTCAATTTGTAATTAGTACGTGATCACATATGTTAGACAGTACACGCAGTAATAGTAGTGAGTTCGAATTCCAATTAGCGGAAGACATTATATATGTATTTATAATAAAACTATACATTTCTCACATTTTCTCAAAAAAGGTGAAAAGTGTAGAACAGTGTGGCTAATAATTTCTTCTACACCGTAAGTTGGTAGACACAAAGAATGTTGGACGCTTTCCCACTTGAAGAAAATTTTAAAATTTTGTTTAACTGTTTTGAAGGGCAGTCTGTTTGACAGAGTAATCTTTGGAGAATAAAACTTTTTTGCAACGTGTATAAATACCTGATCGTTGTTAAGAAAATAAGTATCGAGCACGTTAGCGTTATAACAAAAACACACATTAAAATTAGTTCATTAATTTAGAAGCTACAATGTCACGGACAGACGCACATGTACAATGTCAAACTCATAATAGTCTACTTTTAGCATCGGCGGTCAAAAATAGACAATATTATCATAAGAACAAGTTCAGTAACATTACAACAAATGCGCGATTTTTGATTATCGCCTACGACTGTCGCCTGTGTCTCTGTGCTTAGATTAGTTGCCATTCCCAAAATGTTATTACAAAATTCTAATTAAACTTTGACCTCTCAACAAGCATTAATTGCATAAAAACAACTCGCTAAAACCCGCCATAATTGGAACAAGGTGTCAGACAGTTGTAATAACGAGAACTTAAATTAAAAACTGCGAGAGCTCAGCGTGTCTTTTACATTTACTTTTGAATAATTGCTTACTCTAAATTTAGAGACAGCAGTATTTTTAATATAGCTCGTGTTTACGTAAAGGTCTAGATCGGCTGATGGTAAACGCGGCCAAAATTCCGGAAATTAGAACCACAGTTTCTTTGTTATATATTTTTTTGACAGTAGAAATTCTATGATTTAAGTTTATTTAGAAAACGTACCTACAAAATATTTAACGTAGCGCTTTTTAATAATTTTTATGTGGCCTAATGAGAACGTGTCTTAGTGGTCAGAGAGCTTGGATGATTTCCAAGATACGTCCGCGTTTCTTTCAACCCGTTCAAACACTCTATATTAAAATGTTTATACGTTTTCGAAATAAGTATTTTTCCCTTCTAGGTGTGTAAGAACATTTAAAAAAATTAAAAACATTGTATGATTTATCGTATTTTAAATATGGCTGGCTGGCTGTAAACGCGATGGTTGTGTGCTCGATATACATTCAGAGGAAAAGCTTGCTGTTGTTTCCTGTATGCTAGATTTTTTTTAAAAGAATTTAAACGGAAAGCGAAGTAAATAAGCGAGTGCTTTAGCTGTTATTTCACACCGCCTACCCCCGCTTCCTGCATATATTGTTAAAACACGAACCTATAGGCAAAAACATTTGTATCTTTCATACAAGCTTCGATAAACAGATTTACCTAATAGAATTAAGGCAATAATAATTTCTTGACAACGCCCTTAATCAATTATATCATCATATTCTTTTGAAACTCGATTAATTCGCCTAAACTATAATTTATTAATCTCTTACCAAGTTCTAAGACACTAGAATATTAAGCGAAGAGGGACTTCTAGACAAAGCTAACATTAATTATACAACACGATGTCGAGTAGAACAATTATTGGCTGTACTCCACTCTCTCCTTGTCTCTGTGAGTGTTTTAGTATTAAAGTATCAAAATTAGGTTATATGTTTAATAATAGCGAAATATAAGTAACTCTTGGGATTCTTTAATTAGAAGCAGTCGTGAAGCATATAAATTAGTCCCTCGCACATAACAAGGTAGGCAGAGAGAACCTGGCAACCTAGTGTCATGATTCTCCGTTCCCATTAAGATACTTCTATCCCCCTCTTTCATCCGAATTCTAGGAGGATGGCGTGGTGAGCGGCAAAACTCAATGCTTTCGTTACTAGAGCGTGGAAAATAAAATATTACGTATTTAATTTCATTGAGTAGGAATCGAACGAATAAATGTATTTTTTTATAAAAATTAAAATTAAATTAGCTTCACGCTGTATCCAGCACACAGCAGGGTAGGCAGAGGGAACCTAGTGTTAAGACACTCCGTTCCCCACTTTCTGCCGAATTCTGGAGGCATTGCGTGTTGAGTGGAAGAACTCAACGCCGCGCTTAACCTCGACTCCAGAGCGAAGAAAATGGAAATATAAATTTAAGTAAATATTTCATCTCCTTGAGTGGGGATCGAACCCACAACCAGTCGGTTTTGCAGTCACACCTTGTGCCGCTGCGCCACGACCGGCCTCTCATTTCATCATCATTTTTTTATAACGTATAAAAATATTTACATAGTGGGATTCGAGCTTATAAACCGTCCAAGCACTTCTCGCCAAAGCTCGCTTCTCAGTTTAGCCATACGTTCTTCTCATACTTCGTTGAAATTCTTATACATTTATTATTGTAAATGTTTGTTCTATTTTATATTTACCCATCAAGTTAAAACAAATGATACTATACCTGTTATAGAAACTAGAACTGTCATCACACTGTCTGTCACACATTATTCTTAACATAACATAATATTTCTCTCGTCGTTAATATTTAAACTTTAAGAACTTTCTAGTTCTAAATCACGTGTCAACCCTCCGTCCTCGGACTCATATTTACCAACGGTGAATAAATCACGAACGCAAACATCCCTCAATAATGAAGGTCAAATTTCCAGTTAAACCGAGTTTTTGAGTGTTAGTTATTTAAATATTAAGTAAGTTCAGTAAGAAGATGCCGTGGCGCAGAGGCACAGTGTCTGGGTTCGATTCTCAATCGGAGAAACAAATTTCTACCATTCGAAAACAAATGTCCCGAAAATTGAGGAAAAAGTAGAGAACAAAGTATCTTAACACTACGTTCCCTTTACCTTTGAGTATCACGCTACATTTGGACAGCGTGAAACTAAAAATTGAGACGCACCCAATCAAAAAATGACGCGGTAAAATCATAAATTTAAAATATATTAAGTTATTAAACAAGATACAAAATTGCATCCCTTTCAACGTTCAGTTTTTTCATGAAATGCTTAGCAAAAGATTTAATAAAATATTTAAGAAACAACGTTAAATATTATGTAAAAGTTTTGACCTAAAATCTAAAAAAAAAAAATATTTTTTTTTCTAAATAATTAAAACTTCACTTGTAATTTTTAATAAACATAAAATTTTATATAAACCGAATACAACATTTAAATCTAGCATGTATGTAAGCTACGACGTATAAGGAAGCATTAAGAAATCATACATTGATATTTTTACGGGTAAAGAAATAAAAATCCATTTTACGTCTTAAAATCTACCCAAACTTACTAGCCTAGTAGGTAAAAGATATTTGCCCTCAAGGTAAAACATAACCTATAAAAGCTGTAACTATTAATAAAAATAAAATAATTACTCCCACTAATCAAGTTAATTTTAAATTAAAGGATTCATAATAAATTCCTCGTCCAATATGTAAATAAATACAAATAAAAAAAAGGATGCTCTATTAGCATGTAATGTACGAATTAATTTAAAAAAAAATAATTTTAAAAGTAAAACGTAATGTTTCATATATATTTTCAGGTGGCGAACAGTATTGTGAAATATAAACACAAGTATTTACTGCGCTCACCTCTAGCGACGTTTGTTTGTTATATTTACTCAACGCGTTATTTGATTTTATGATTGGGAAAGACGCTCTCATTGTGTCAATTTAATAAGAGTTTACATTGTTTGGTGTAAGGAAAATTTTGAACTGAATTAATTATGTAGGGCTTAAATAACTTGTGTACTTTTTAAATAAATTTACTCCCTCTATGACTTAATATTCTGTTTTACATTTTAGTGTAACGCTTGGAGAGTCTATAACTATTCACTTAATTTTTCACCTTTTTACAGATACTTAGCCCACTACAATATGCACATAATATATGTTTATTATATTATGAACTTAATATAATACAATACAATATATTTATAATCAATAATCGATACTTCACAATCCATAATACGACAACTAAACACCTTTCAACGTCAATCTTTAATCCTCAATCCCTAATTTTCATTCCTCAATCTTCAATCTTTAATCTGTTATCTATAATCCGTATTCCATGTCCCGCGAATCGCGATCCGTGATCCGTAATCCCTAATACACAATGCGTAATATTTTTATTATTAAATTAATATTAATAATGTATCTGAATAATTTAAATATATGTTGCTTCTAAATTAATCGGTTAAAATGTTGTTTACACAAATAATCTATTAAATCACTTCAATCAATCAATCATATAAAGACAAGTTTAAAAAGAAATCTATTAAGCATTTTGTGTGGCAGAAGTCAACAAAGCGTATCTCTAGGAAATAACCGTAAAATTGAATAACAAACCGAGGGTTCTCAATATAAACTCGTTACCCCATCTCCCATACACTTAGCTTTGAAACCAGTGACAGCTCACGACCCAAGGGAGTGAGAGAGTTTTAGCATTTCAAGACAAATTTGCTCGTTTCATTTTGCCAAGTCGAACGTAAGGATGCTTTATAACGTGAGCCTTTTTTTATATTTTTAGCTATTTTTTAAGTTGTATTTATCGTTTTATAATTAAATTCTTTAAATTTAAATAACCCACTATAATGTATTGTCTGCATGTAATTTTTTTTTTACTTTACTCTTTATCACACGCACAAAACAGTATATGGCGAGAGAACCTAGTGTTAAAACATTACGTTGCCCACTTTCCGCCGAATCTTCGTTACCAGAACAAGAAAATTTAAATAATAAATATATAGATTCAGCCGAGTGCGAATCGAACCCACAGCCGTCACGTTTACAATCGCACGCCCTGCGTCATGACGACCTCGATGTACGAAGTTATTAAAAATATTATTTTAAAAAATTGGAGATATATTCAACTATATAAAAATAAGCAACGTTGAATTTTTGTACATCATTCAAAGATGACTATTTAAATTAATTGTTTTAAAATTACGCTATTAAGATCATAAAAATTAAATTGCTGAATTTAAATAAAAATGTTTTTTTTGACAATAATAGGATGAAAAAATATGATGAAATTGTCTTAAATTACATTTACAATTTTATAAAAAAAAAGAATTAAAAAAAACTGTTACAGAACACTATAACAATTAGAGAATACATCATATCTACGTACGTAACATGTTTCAATATAAAAATTGGCAGATATTCTACATGTATCCAGTCCTCTCGTAATACACCGCCACTGCCTATCGTGTCAGCCAATTACGCAACACGGTCTCATCCCGTCAGCGGGAATGTTCGATGTGGTTGTTACAACTTTTGTTTGGACTTTCAAATTAGAAGCTCATGTAGATATATTTTTAGATAAGTTCTTCAAAAAATGGTTAACTTGGTAAGATACTTGGTACTTAAACAGTATATATATTTCAGTTAATTTTCAATATTGAATTTATTTAAGCTTTATTTTTTATTAAGATAAATTAAATAATAAAACCTGTGTATTTTTCCCTTCCTGCATGTAACAGGTCAGGTTGGTGTTTACAAACTCTGTTTTCTATCTCATTTCGAGACATTGCATATTGACTCCTGGAATCTGTCGCCATACCGTACAAGATCTAGGAAATAGAAATATTTTTTATTCCCAAAAGTAGGCATCGAAGCCCCAACTATTACCTGTAGAGTTAGACTGAAAGCTTTCATTTATTTCCTCTTGTAGAAAAATGACATTACGCCCTAAAATTTTATATCTCAATCAAGGCATTTGTTCTCATCGAACTACGTCGAAATTTTTATACGTCTGTTACAATTACTTTATGTTGTTAGCATCTCTGTGGGGAGATTTTTACAAATTTTACGTTACCCAAAGATAATTACTAAGAATTATTTTTTTTTAATATTTTTTTAACATTTTTAAACTAAAGTTTTCTTTCCTAATTGATTAATAAATAACACTTAAAAAATGTTAAAAGACCTAGTTCAGTATTTATAAATCGTTCTTAACTCTGATCAATCTTGAGATGTCGTTTTCATTCTTAAATTGTCTCAGGATTGATCTCACCGTTAAGAGTGGCTTATAAATACGGGCCCTAGAGTTAGAAACTCTGTTCTTCGCTTCTCGTCCGAATTTGAGACATTATAATTAACATTTCCGAGTAGGAATCGAACCCATAACCATGTTTATATTCAGACTGTACCGTTATGCTATGAACTCAAAAATAAATTATTTCTTCATTGCATATTATGCATTTCAATATAACCACTCAAACTTAATTGGTAAATACAGTTTCTTGTGTAAATAATTTGTCATCCTGACAGGGACTATGTGTCTGTTTAAATATTCAACTATCTCTTAGTTACGGAGCGTACGAAAATTACTGTGATAAGTGGATACCTTGATTTTGGTGTAAAAAGAAATCACAATTATCTTATACGCCTTGCATAAAATTACATCGTTTGATTGTAAACACGGTAGTAGGATCAATTCTCACACAGGGTAATGTACTGTTTACATTTTCTGGTGGTGAAAAAATAAAGCGCGGCGTTGAATTCCGTCACCTAACTCTCTAACTCTATGTCTCGAAAATTTAGATGAAAACGTAAAATGTCTTTAAGTCACACCTCTATTCACTCTAAGTACACCTACGACGGGGCAACACGTGGAGCTGCCTTTTTTCAGTGAGAAGAGAAAGTCTTAGTATATTTTTTTACAAACTTTACATATCTTACACTTCCAAAATTTGATACAGGTTAATTTCTTAACTATGTTAATATTTCGCTTAGCTGCTTAAAAATTATAAGCTATTTTAAAGCGCAGAACAGTCAATATTGTAACATGTCAAATGAATTAAGTTAAAAAATGATCGAATATTTTCACTTTGCATATTAAATTAAGCAGAGGCCGTTGTGGCGCAGGGGCACAACGTTGTAATTGTAACGCAACGGTTGTGGGTTTGATCCCCTCTCGAGGGAATGAATTATTACTTATTAATATTTTAATTTGTTCGCGCTGGCACCAAGGCAAAGTCTGGCGTTGAGTTCCGCTACTTAACTCATTGGCTAGGAAAATTCGACGGAAAGTAGGGAACAGAGCATCTTAACACTAGGTTTCCTCTGCCTACCCCGCTCTGTTCTGTCTCTGATTTGATTTTATTTTATTTTATATTAAATTAAGAGATAACGGCAAAGTACTCGTATACACGAAACGATTGTGAAATAAATTTATTTTTCATTTTAATGGATGTCAACTTATCGTTAATGTTTAATGAAGACAAATGACGTCAGTAAATTATGAAAGAAATGAGTATGTGGATTTTACTGTGTCATAAAGAAACGTACTCGGTGTTTCCATGAAGTGTAGGACATCATTAATTAAAATAGTTGTGTTAAAACAAACGACATACAACAAACTTAAAATTTTATTTTCCGCTTTTATTATAATTTCTAGGTATAATAAGATATTGACGTAAGTACACAATTAATTTTAATATAAAAATGAAAAATGATTAATTATAAGTTAATTAATTCAATTTCCTGAAAAGAGGCGGCGTTAACTTTCGGAACTCAACATTCTGTCTCGAATGCGGGCGAAAGTCGTAGAACGAAATTTCTTTCGAATGGTTCTCTCTGCTTACTCAGCTATAAAGCACGGCTTCCACCGCGAAAGAGAAATAAGCGGGTAATGCTTAGGTGGAAGCTAGTTTTTAGAGCTGATTTTTTATGATGCGGAACGAACCCATTAATGTCCACGTTGAACTCACAATAGTATTCTGCATATTTTTATTTCCACCAATAAATAAACGAGTTGAAAAAAACTCTCTCAGTTCTAGCGAGCGCAGCGAAGTAATTACAAAATATAAAACTCTTTGTTGGTGTAAATGTAAACTTATATTATTTAAATGAAATCCGTTTTCTATAAGCTTTACCAGCTCACTTCTCTTACACGGCGGAAGCCGGGCTTTGTAGGCGGCCGGGCGGAATAAAGTTATAAAATCAATAAATTATAAGATTGATCCATAAAGTTTACTTAACAATAACCATATAAAAATCACATTTTCGACCCACACTTACGAAAGAATAGATTTCAACAAACATAAATCATCGTCCACGTGTATCTGATAACGACCGCTAATGCTCTCCACTCGGAAAAAACCTTTATCTTTTTCACATTTATTTAAACGAACACTTTCCATCTTTACACAAATAGAATTCTCTTACATTTGGAAATATTGTAATGACATTTTTGGTCACTTTTTTTCAGTTCATTGAATATTTCTTTCGATATTCGAATAATTCATGTTAAAATCATAAATGTATGACTTGTAGCGGTGTGTGGCTTTAAATTACAGTATATTTCACATTCATTCACTCAGTGATTACTGTTGAAAAAGAAACTTATTATAAAATTGGGAAACATATTGTAAAATGATATTTTTAAATTGTTTATATTAAAAATGTGAACAAAAAAAACTTATACATATAAATTTTGTGGGAATACTAAAAACATTATATGTTGCATTTAACGAAAAATGTCATAAAATTATATGTGAGGCCAGTTGGGATGTAGAGCACAAGCGTGTAAAAGTGGGTAACGAAAGTGTCTAATGGGACTGGAGTGTCTTGACACTAGGTTAGGACAATAGGTAGGATAAAGCGAATGTGAAGCACGTGTAACTGACATCCCACCCTACACTCAATAAAATATTTAAATAATAATTTTAATATTTTATTATGGCTCGTGATACGTCTAATATAGTTAGGACTCTTTCGTAGTGATCGTAAGTAATCCGAGATCTTTTATAGATTCAGAGGTAACAATATAAACATTAAATGTACAATAAGTTTAAATAAATACAAATAGAAGATATTATGATAAATAAAATGTCATTGTCTGCCCGTTTCATTCTCTCGTGATATTTCTAAAGAATATCGTAGACGTCCTATCTTCCTCTCTGTTATACCCAGTCATTACTGATAGTTATAACTAAGGGGGGATAGTGAGTGGCCCCGCACCCGCCACTTACCGTGGATTCCGGCCGTTCGGCTCTGAACCCTCCGGGACGGATCGGAATAGTTAATATGTATGATTCTTATAATGGAAAACCATAATCGCAAAAGCGAAAGGTCAATTATTCTGATGCAAAGACCGAAGTCTAATATACATACTTGCAATGGAGTTGAGATTATTATATGTAGGCCGTAGCCATAATTATATAACATATAACTCTCTGCTTCACATATCAGATCGAACTCCCTACCGCTAGGCGGCCGATTATGTGAATCCACTTCAGTTTGTTTCTTTAGAGGGCATTACATTAATATACCCATTTATATATTTCATATTATAATTATTCTGATGCAAAGACCGAAGTCTAATATACATACTTGCAATGGAGTTGAGATTATTATATGTAGGCCGTAGCCATAATTATATAACATATAACTCTCTGCTTCACATATCAGATCGAACTCACTACCGCTAGGCGGCCGATCATGTGAATCCACTTCAGTTTGTTTCTTTAGAGGGCATTACATTAATATACCCATTTAACTTTCGTGTATCTTTCTTATAACTATATATTTATTAATCGTACTTAATAATATTCAATTCTGTACGTATAATGTGACGTGTTTAATGTTTCTTATTTCCGTATGAATTCGTTAATATAGTATAATTCGTATTATAATTATTACCTTCGTGCTCTTATTATATTCGTGCCCTAGTTTCAATATTAATATAATTTATATTCACTGTTATTGTAACGCCTCTTTTAAACAGAACCGTCGTAGAATAACACGCACAGCACACACCCTGCAGCTGTTTGTCTGAACTGACACTAGACTCAGAGTTGTGGGAATGTAATATAGAAATCATTAGTTGAAAATACTCAGTTATCGCTAGGACAGCCAGCGACTCCAAGTAGACATGATTCTACTACCAGTTCAGTAAAGAACCTCAGTGCTGAGAAGAACTGGCGGAAGAAACTCAGCAGCAGAATCCAACAATACTAAAGCAATTTGCTTATATCAAACATGCCAGCACCAGTGACGCCCGGCTATATATTATAAGTATGTCGTCGACATCAGTCGATTGACGCATTATATTATTTACGATAAAACCAAGTGTTAGACAAACAAGCGGACACTACTACATACACCAGAGTTCCAGGACATAAAATAGCATCGCACACCCGTATGCGACGGGCGGACACTACTACATACACCAGAGCTCCAGGACATAAAATAGCATCGCACACCTATCCATCATACACCAAGTGTTAACGTTGACGCACCGCAAGGCACCGCGAAACTATCTAAATATAATATATATAAAATTAAATGCCACGGCAATTCACTTAGCCAAGCACATTAGTACCAACGAAGCCAAGCAGCAGTCGGTTGTGACTATAATATTAGTTAATACTAAACAAGGGTCAATGAACTCTAACAGTCGTATAAATCGTAAATAATTAATATTTTGTTAATGTCTAATGTCTATTGTATTTAATTAAAGTAATATATAAAAATATTGAAAAGATTACTTTTATTGTAGGACATTAAACAGACTCATATTTATATGATATTTATATAATATTTACTAAAACAAGGGTCAATGAACTCTAACAGTCGTATAAATCGTAAATAATTAATATTTGGTTAATGTCTAATGTCTAGTATATTTAATTAAAGTAATATACAAAACATATTGAAAGATTACTTTTATCGTAGGACATTAAACAGACTTATATTTATATAATATTTATAAATTGTAAATATATATTTTGATATAATAGTTTTATATCATATTATAAATTATACTATTATATGTATATTTCCTTTTATAGTAACATGTTAAATATTTATTAATATATATAGAAATTGCATTTATAAGCTATTATAATTCACCAAACCTATTTAACTTTCATTTCACAATTCCCATACACGCATCTAACGAAGATGGCGTCAGGCATTCTGCGTACATTAATATAATTGTAATTTTATATACCTCATAAAAACACATCTTCATGTATTTATTTCCATTTACTATATAAATAATATTTATCTCTGGATATTGACGGCATTATATGCATTAATATCACTCTTCTTTATTTTAATAATAATCTATTAAAAACTTACCGACGAAGTATTTCAATACAAACAATCGTAAATAATGAAAGCACTTATAACTTATCTTAGCAACCTCAAATACTTATATCACAATTGAAAACACAATCTCACATGCTTTTTATATACATTAAATATAACTAGATATATGTTAATTATAAATTAAAACTTCTCTAAACATTTAAAACATCCATCCTTCCTCAGACGCGTCCGCCATCTCCCTTCTCTTTCTTTTTTCTTCCTTTTCTCTTTCCTTGACTTTGACGTTGACAGTAGCTTATTCAGCCAACATGATATTTTACAATAATTAAAATATTAATTATGTTATTATTTATTTTAAATTATAATACATAGTGTATCATTATAATTATTAAATTATTTTTAATAAATATATTTTATATCTGAGTATTTTACCTACGGTATATTACGTCACTTCAATATTACTTGTGAACGGAACGCGTAATTAAATAACTGAACTAAATTATTATTTATAAGATTGTATTTATCTTAAGCTATAATTAAATAATATTATAAATTATATTTATAATATTTTTTTTATAAATGTTTTTTTTTTGAATTAATTATATTATTTACCAACACAATTAGTTCTGGTATGAATCGTTACACACGGTGTCGTGGGGCGTGCTGAATGAAAGACACGGAGAAATTAAATATTGTCATTTCCTATCTCGGATAACAAGATAAATCGTAGCGTTCCGCCACACAACACGCTATATTTTAGAAAATGAGATGAGAGAGAGAGATTCATCTTAACACTAGTTTTTCTCTTTCTATTCTGCGAAAGGAATATTAGAGAGAAAATGTCCTAAAACAATTCAAAACACATCATTTATCTAACATAATAATTTGAGGCCAGTCGTGATGCAGTGGTACAAAGCGTGACTGTAAAACCGACTGGTTGTGGGTTCTATCCCCACTCGAGGAAATGAAATATTTATTTAAATTTATATATCCATTTCTTCGCTCTAGTGTCGAGGCAAAGCCCGGCGTTGGAATCCTCCACTCAACACATTTTTCATACACACATTCATAATTTAAATGTAATTACTTTTTTAATCTAAAATTATTTTAATTACTACTCATTACTTTTCCCAGTTTGAAAAACCGGGACTTTATAATAATAAAGAAAAGCTCAATATTCGTTTTGAGAGGAACTCAAAACCGAGAGCCTTAAGGACACTTATTTTAATAAACACCAAGTTGTTATCTATTTAAATAGATTCTATTAAAAAGTGACAACTTAATAGTAATAAAATAATTTAGTGGTGGTCGTGGCGCTGTGGAACGACATTCGACGTTAAGTGCAATGATTTTGGTTTGAATTCCCTCTCGGGGGGATTATATTTAAATTATTTTAATTTTGACGCTCTGGTAGACAAAGCTTGGAATTGAATTTCGACAATCAACACGAGTGCACCCGAAAAATTTGCGCAAAGTGGGGAGCAGTGTTTTATCACTAGGTCCCAACTGCCTTTTTTTTATCATGAGGAAATCCTGTTACGGATACCGGCCCGAGTGGGGACTCGCGTGGGTTATGTGGGACTCGCGGACTTGCAGATGTCCGAATACCTCTAAATAAAAAAGAATAAAACCTCACGGTGCTCCTCCTCTACCGCCACTGGCCGCGAGACACGGGGACAATAGACCTCCGCGAAACGCGGCGACGGGAGCCTGCAAAGGCACGTCTCGGAGTCAAGGTTGTGTGACCCTCGACGGCCTGCTCAGAGTAGCGCGCAAGTCAGGCAACTTGCGCGCGACTACTCGAGCCAGGTTAGTAGGCGGCCAGCTTCCCCAAGCTGATCGCCCTCTGGCTCGAGGTTCCAACTGCCTGCCCAACCTCTGTTATCCCTATCCATCCACCTGCCTACTTACGGAAACTTAAAATATCACTTTGTTTTTCTAATTAAAGTTTAAAAATTATGCAGAAAAAAATATTAGTTAAAAAAATCTTTTTAAAACAAGCTTTGTTGTCCTTTCTCCATAAGTTTTTTTTTCATGGGACATTCATTCGTTTGATATCCATATTAGGAAAATTGTGCAAAAATTTGTATATATTTTTCGTTTAACAACGTTTACAACACGAAACGAATGTTTAAGAACATATAAGTGCAGAACGGAATACTAGTAAATAAATAAAAAAAAATCAGCTTCACGCTGTATCCCGCAAACTTTGTAATTTTTTTTTTTAAATATTTATATGTAACAAAGAAATATATATAAAAAAAGAGAGTAGCCTAAAATATATACGTATATAAGTTATAGTAATCTATACTAGATACATTTGCTAATATAAATTATGTATAACAAATCATCAGCTTTAGCCACCTCGGATGCAATGTTACACACATTTGAATAATTAAGTTAATCAAACTTGCAGACAAGAGTAGGATATGAGAGTGTATGTATGTAACGTACACGTATACCTACGTAACTAACTATAGCGTACGGATGCTGTACCTGATTCTACTCACTTAAGTGGAGTAGCAGGTGTTCTAACACGCGAACAATATTAAGTGGCTAATATAATTTATTTCCATGTTGTATTACCATTTTCAAAACTTGGTTTATTGGATTTTTCTCTTATTTATTTTCGGGTATGTAAAGCATTTCATAGAGAAGACAAAGATAGTAAAGTGTAAAATCACTCCATTTTATTCCGAATAATTATTCTAATAGCATCGCGCTTTGACCACCATGCCAGATAAGCTAACAATTTTTTTCCGTGTGGAAATCGAACTTAGTAAAATTAATGTACAGTCAGGCATTTTATTCAAACTCATAAAAAAGTTGAATATTATGTATATTAAATTATTATTTTTGTGTTAAATATTAAAATAAATAAAGTGTAGTTATAAAATTATTATAAAAATGTATATCAACAAGGCTTTTTTGTGGACATGTCAGATTTATATTTATTCAAAGTACAAACAGAATAAATGTTGGTTACGTTCACTCACTCAGTGTGACTGCGGTCAACGTTTACAAATGTTTGGTGACGACATTCGTCTATTCTTGCCGTTCTTCTATTACGTCAGTACGTGTTGTTATTATTTTAGATGTTAAAAGTAGAAAATTTATTATTTATAGTGGAAAGTAAAAATCTATAATTTACTAAAAGATAGGCGTGTCTAGAATTATCATCAGTTTATTACTGTAAGTTTTGGAGTTTGGACAGTGGACCAGTATTGAAAGAGGCTCCTTAAACACTTAAAACGTCGGTCGCACGTCCGTACCACTGCCTTAAGCTCTTCAAACAGCTATGGCTCTTTCTATTTTAATTACAAATGATAATAATAACATTCGATCAAGTACAAATATTAATGAATAAAATCGGTTAAGTGCGAATCGGACACGTACACAGAGGCTTCCGTACCAATTTAAGGATTAGGAAAACAGACAGTACAATTTATTAAAGTTTACAAACTTAAGGCACTAGATATGCGCTTATTTTGTATTATATAATCTTTTGTATCAAATATGGGTTTATAATTATTTTTTTCTATGTAAGACCATTTCACATATCATTTTCATAACAGTAGGTCCATGGGAAGTACCTTATATGTTTTGATTACTCGACGAATTTTAAACAAAATGCATGCATCAATGCATAAATGCTCGTATCTTTTAATTGTGTCGACTCAGAAGCTTAATTTGCTCTGTGCTTCAAGAGACGATATTATGATTGATTGTGATAAAAGTATATTGAGTCTAAAGCTTTTTTAACGATGTCTATCTATAAAGGACGAAGTATGTAAACCTCTTTTTTAGTAATGAAATGAGAGTCAAGTTAAATGTTAAGTAATGCGTCGTTGTCGACTCACCGACGAAAGAATGAGAAATCTACTCATATAGGTGACGACTTATAAAATATTAACTATATCTATTTTATCTTGTATAGTGACTCTATCTTACGCAGATAGAGACGAGAGATCTGTTAAAGAGTAAAGGTTCCAAGTATTAATTATTACTTATTTACTAACATTTTCAAACAAAAACCACATTAATAAATTATAATTTTGCTTACGCTTAACTCGAAATTTAATGCTCCTCCTCCTACTCCTATTCTACATTAAAATATAATTACATATTTATTTAATTTAAAAAGTAAGTGCTTTATAACAAATGTTTTTTTTTCTCCAATAGAAGATTGCATCTAAAGTTATTATTCTTTTTTGTGTTTATTTATATTTATTGGATATCACACATCAGTTTCATAATGATATCACTAAGTTCTTTACATCATGCCCATGTAGTGACTTATGATACCAACTGAGTACGGAACTCAACGCCGCAATATATATCTCTCATGAAACTAGTGCCCTAGTTATACCCAGATATATTTCAGATCCACGTTTTTATTCCACAAATAGTAAGTCTAGTATTATGACATTATGGCCTTTTTTTAACATCTTCACTCTATATCCTGCACTTAGGGACAAGATAGGTAGATGGAAAATGGTGAAACCTAGTGTTAAGTCACTCCATATAATGAGAACATTTAATGCGAAAATTAAATATATACTACTTCACTATAACTATTTTTTTGATGAAGTAACAATACGTAAAATCACGTTTTATTTAAGCAGAAAAGAAAATCAGCATCGACTATCGCTTGTACACTTGTATAATCTGACACTGTTCCACTGCATTTTGATGGCCTTAAGAACAATACGAGTATACTTGTTCAGCTTTACGCTATTCCCTGCGTTCCCTCCCTACGTTATGGTATCTGTTTACCATGACGTAGAGCCTAGTTACTGTAGTTCTCCATCAGTACTTTCTCTCCATTAGTCATTACAGAATATGAAAATAATTGACATTTAGTCATTCTTCTGAGCGGTGATCGAACTTACAACCATGTGTCATCTGTAAAATGATGACGTCTCGTTCTATATTTAAATTATGATCTCTCATTCTATATTTAAACTTAAATAAGAATAGTATTATATTGCAATTTTAAGTAAATATAACTTTAGGTCTAAAATATATCAAGTATCGTTGAGAGAGACTTAGTCATACTTCACCAAAACTTAGATAATACAAGCCGCTTTACTTAAGAATACTCAGAGAAAGTAATTTTAAGTTACGCTTAAGAACACTTAAAGGTACTCGTTTAGGTATTACTTTACGAAAGTAATATAAAGAAAATTAAAAATAGCTACCAATAGATAGTACCTGCCCTCTCGTCTCTAGGGAGACTGGAACACCTATATGAAAGAGATTATATCATGTCCGATTCCGAAATGTATGAAAACACATATTTCAAAGACTATTGGACCGATTTTGATGAAACTTCAACGACTCCCTAAGTTTAAATCTAGTCATTTAAAACAAAAACGATCATTTCAATATGGCTTAGATTCAAAAAGAAAGTGTGGGCAACATTGTGTGTATGTTTGTCAATATTTATGAAATTCACTTATGTGTTAGGAAGCCTACCTGCGACCTAAATAGATTATCATACTCACATTTCATGTCATTTTACCTTTGGACAGATATGTGTAAACATTTTTATTTAATTTTTCGGGACAATTTTTTTGTTACATAATTTTGATCACAGACCTAACCACAGTTGATTTGGTGACAAACTCTTACGTGCAGCATAGAAATACAGCGTGAAGCTAAAAATTACAATACGCTCTTATAAGAGAACATTTACAAAGACAGCCATAAAAAGTGACATTTAAATGGTAATAAGATCGTATCGAAATGATTCTTTAATTTGTGACGCACTGAAATAGCAATCAAGTATATTTTACCAAAGAAAATGTTCTCGCGATCGTTAAATTATACGCAACATTAATGTCGTGAAAAGTCTGCGTTAAAATATTCAGATGTTCCGGTCGTCATCGCGTTTCCGCTGATTTAATAAGAGTTAATCATGTACTAAATTATACACATTCAACATTTCATTTCATATCTAAATTTTGTACAGAAATTTAATAGTAATTTCACCAGTTACATAATCGCAGCAAAAATAACCTATATTTGCAGCATGCAGTTATGTAAAGCGGAACGTTATGAGAGTCTAGAGCTTCTCGTAAGTTTACGGTACATCAGGCTTCTATTTAAGCTTAAGAAGAAACTTATACCTCACGCAAAGTGGTATAAGAAACAGCAATGCAAATTTGCTTGAATTTCAAAATAGTAGTTATTTCAAGCTAACTTCCGTGATGAATTATTTAAAAAATGTCAATAATGGTAAAAGTATACAACATTCTTAATATGCAGAAAAGACAGATAAAACTCCGTTCCCGACTTTCCACCAAATTCAGGACACCAGAGCTAAATTTAGTAATTATTTTCAATCTTTCAATTTCATGTCTAATATTACATTAAGCAGTCAAAAATTATAAAAGTATAACATGAACATATGTATATATTCTTATAATAATTGTCACTATCAGAAACTCTCAGCTTTCTCAAGATGTAATTACTTCGTCACGCCGAAACGTCTCCGGAGTACAACTACTCCGGAGCGGACGCGTCGTTAGTGTTGTCCACGACTTGTTATCTAAGTTACTCAATCATATCTCAGTATCTAGTTTCCTATAGCCCCGCAAATTTAATTCAGCTTTGTTATTATAGCCATATTATATACTTTTATATAAATAGAAAATTTATTGATTTTTAGCTTAAAGACGTCCCGGTGAGAATGAAGAAGAGTATTCTCAGGTGGTTTGGGCACGTTGGACGATTGAGTGTTGGAAAGAATAGCAAAAAAGATTAATAAAGAAAAGTGAGAAAGGAGAGAAAGGGGAGACCTCGATTGATCTTCAAAAACACAGAGTCAATAATACTAGAGGAAGGTCATACAAAAAGCATGAGGAGACCCCGGAGGGCATTTATGAAAAGGTTGATGATTGTTGACGAGGCAAAAAGGCATCTAGAGACCGCATCGCTTGGCGCTCCGTTCCCTCTGGCTACCCTGCGAGGGATACAGGTTAAAGCTGAGAAAATAAGTAATTACTTATTTTTAGGGGTTAGTATCTCAAAACAAAAAGACGGAATGATGAATGATGCCCTTATAGTATGTTAAATTTATTTTTATATTCATTTTGTTTTCCTATTGTCAAGACCATTTATATCAAGATCGCGTAAATATGTAAAACTAAATTGTACTAATTTAGTTTTACATATTTACATTAAGTTTATTAATATTAAATCTACTATTTGGAGAAAAAAATTAAGCTGAATGAATATGCAGCATAAATAAAATGAAGCAAAAACGATGCATAAATACGAGCATTTATGTATCGTTTTTGCTGAGGCCAGTCGTGGCGCAGCGGCACGAGGTGTGACTGTAAAACTGACTGGTTGTGGGTTCGATCCCCACTCGAGATGAAATATTTACTTAAATTTATATTTCCATTTCTCTAATATCGAGGTTAAGCGTGACGTTGAGTTCTGCTATTTAACACGCAATGCCTCCAGAATTCGGCAGAACGTGGGGAACAGAGTGTGTTACCACTAGGTTCCATCTGCCTACCCTGCTGTGTGCGGGATACAGCGTGAAGCTGATTTATTTTGATTTATTTTTTAATAAAAAGAGATTTTCAAGAGATTCTAAATTAATTTTTTATCCTTATCATTTCATTTTCTCAATTTCATAAATTGTTTCAGACAGTTTTCAGTGTTCAAAAACTAAAATTAATAAAAGACATTGTGTTCATTAGTCGATTTGACAACTGCTTTTTGGAATGAAAAATTTTAATATTACGTTCTATCTTTTACGAATTATTTCAAAATGTTGTTTTTTGTTTAATGCATTTCTTCTTTCTTATTTTTTCAGTTTTATTAGAGGCAGTCATGGAGGCGTGGCGCTACTGGTGGAATATAACTTGCATTCTCTCTCTCTCTGGATTCTCTCTGTTAATCCTGGGAGGGTAGAGCCTAATTTCAAAGATAGCGTTCTTAATAGACAGCGAGCAACAAAAATAATCTATTCCCTTGAAAAAGGCTCGAATCCACAGCAACAATATTTATGTCCGCCGCGCTTTGCCTGGACACCAGAGCGAAGAAATTAAAATAAATATTTAATTTCACCGAGCGGGGATCGAGCCCACAACGAGAAGTTACACGCTTCTACCACTGCGCCACGACTGACCTCAGTACCTATATTTGATATTCTGCTCTATTTCCCACCCGTATTAGTAATATTGCGTGACCTTGAACTATAGTATCTTTCATCCTTTTTGTTGTAAATACAGCAAAAGTAATAAATTGCTTCGTTTTCTACCACCTGCGCTATAAATATTGTTATTTTAAGCCCTAATGGTTATTATGGCAGATCGGTTAATGGAGTTCATTATGGTGTAATAGCCGACATTTCTCCTTTTATTATTATTAAAATTATTATTATTCTATGATATTTTGTACTTTAAAATAGATATTATGCTTTTTTAAAAGATACAATTCATACAATTTGTGAGGTTATCATTTGCGTGTTGAGTGGCGGAACTCAACGAGGCAATTTGGGGCCGAATGGGAATCGAACCCACAACCGTCACTTTTTCAGACGTTATCAGGCGATACGGCTCTGCGCCACGTCTGCTTCAATTTAGCGGTAAAATGATTGATTTCTTTTTTCAGTACTATCTTTATTCTAAGTGAAATGAAGAAAGTTTTCTTTTACATCTAAAAAAGGATAATGAGGGTTACGTACTTAACATTAAAAGGTTCTGTTTAGGCTTCATTATAAACACGTTTGTCTTCGTACTTAGGCGAATTCAATTTACATATTGTTTTTTTATTTGTATAATACTTTAGTAATACAATTTACAAAAGTGTGCCTATTTGTTTGTACATAATATAGCTATCTTTTTAGATTTATCTGATTTCTACAACTTAATATTAAAAAAAATTAAAACGAATATAATCTTTGATGCCATGTATGTGGTGTAATAAATCTCATAAAATATAGTGTTATAAAATGTATATACATATTCGTGTAAAGATAGAACAATCGCATTACACTTCATTGTTTTGAAAAGAAAATCCTTATTTATGATGTAGGTACCATAGTATAGAAATATATTTTATGAAAAGAGAATAGTTTACAAGGGATAATACACTCTTACAGCTTTCTGGTCACCTCAGTGGACACGCTCTAGAAGGTCTGAAATACAATTCATTTTATACCTTTCATTGAAAATTTGTATAAAGTTTGTTGTCGTGAAAAGTTCTAGTTTTTAAGTTTTAATTCTATGTTTATTTAAATTGATGTTAACTTTCAATATAATCTTATTATTAAGTCAATTAATTTTAAATTCAATATATTCTTCATTCAAATAGATTTTAGACAGCACATTAGAATTATCGAATGTATAAAGCTACCACCGACTCGGAAGTCAGTTCTGCTGAGAATAACTGGTAAGAAACAAAACTTTTCAACGTAAAGGTTATTTATTGTTCAATTGCTTTATACAATAATATATCATTCCAATATTTTCCATTTTGATACTGTATAGAGGCATAGATGGAAATTAAAAATATAAAGTACAAAATAAAATATACATTAGTTTTTGGCGTTTTGTTTTGGAGTATTGTTAAAAAACAATTTAGAAATATACATACAATATAAACTGCAGCTTATAGGCTGTCAGATAGATCATTGTCGTCAACAAAGTTTCTTCCAATGATATTCAATCTTATGAACATTGAATTTTGTTGAACATTTACCATTAGAGCTAACCCATTGGCACTTAAATTTTTCCATTAAGCTATATTTTTCAAACCGAACAAAAAACCTTAAGAAGGAGTATATTCAAAATTATCTTAATAAAATAATAATCTCAACCCTTCTTGCCAATCTGCAGTAAAAAAAGCTTTCAGAAACGTTCATTCAAAATAAGTTTAGAAGCTTTACATAAAATATGGCTGAGGTAAAACTGTATATTAAAATGTTACTAATTACCTTTTAAGCTTGCGAATGTACACATATATCTATGTATAACTTACGTACGTTGCAAATGAAAATATACAGTGCAAAGTAATATTGACATTGACATTGTCATGAATATTCGTATTTATATCATAATAAGGTACGAAATTATAAATTTAATAAGATAATAAAATTTAATATACTAATAGAGGATAAAATCATAAAATTTTAGAGATAAAAATTATTATAATCCTATAGTTGTAGTTCATTTTATATAAAATGAATGCAAAGTTAAGTTTGTAAACTCTTATAAATTGTACTTCCCGCTCACCTACAAAACGCTCGGTGGATGAATCCTACTCGCACTTAACCATTTTTTATATTAGGAATATTTTCATGTAATAGTAATTTAAAATTTTCGAAAGTGTCACTAGTTCTTAATTATGACTTTATCTATCTAGCTTGTGCGCTTATGATTGAAATGATGCTTTAACTTTATTACATTATTATTTTTAAATGAAAAAAGATCTGTTACTAAATGCATTTCTAAATACATACCGTACATATGAACTTGAGAAAATTTCAATTCTTTAAATCAATACAGAAATAAAAAGACATAATTAACAACAAAAAAAGTAACAAAACAATAAAATAGTCTGTCCTGGTCCAAAATAATAAAGATGAAAAATCTCTAAGTTTTTACAGCATTCGTTCACAATTCACTGACTAAGTAAGATATTTCCCTGTACAGGTTAAAGGGCAAAAATACGTCATCCCATTTACCTTCAGATCGTATTTCCACTTTATTCGGAGCAAGTTCATCTATCACACGCACCTTCACGTAGATTACTTTAACACTCGCCCTTTGGCCCGTGATTGATGTGATTTTATGTATATTTTAGATATTTGCATTTGTGAATCAGATAGGTCGTAATGGTGGAGTTGAAAACTGGCTACACATGGTGGTTGTAGGTACGATTCCATCTTTGAGGAATACTTTTATTTTGAAGCTTTGTCGCAAAACAAGCTAGGCAAAGATAACTTAGTGTCAAGACACTCCGTTGCCCATTTTTCTGTTATATTTATTCTTAATTTGTTCTGTATATAAACTATAATAGTGCTAAATTTCATACTCCTCTGTTTGCACAGTTTTCGTATAATTACCTACATAATCAGCATTTTTTCTTTACAATCGAGCCAGGGATATCGTTTATAAGAATGGACAGCTGCTAAAATTGACACCTGTAACTAGAAAGGCATATCGCGTTTCTATCCATATTAGAGAAAATTTTAGATTCTAGATATTAAATATCTGTAAAATTGTATTTTCGTAAAAAAAAGAAATATCTATATTTGTGAAACTATTTTTCATTATAATCTTATGATTACATTTTTTATTTCAGAATGTTTGCATTTTTGTTTATATACTTTATAAATGATTTTAATGCGTTTGTCACTAGTAAACATCGTAATTAGAGGTACAGCGCTGAGTTGAGTTCCGTCACTCAACATGCAAAGCCACAGTCTCAGCATCTCGGCGGAAAGTCGGGAATAAAAACTTTTTACTAGAAATAAAAATATGAAATAAATAATTTCCCCGAGTGGATATCGAATCCATAACTATCACGTTTATAATCACACTCTGTGCCACTGCGCTACGATCGCTTCAACAATATCTAATCGTAAATTCATAAGAAACATAATATGGTTGAGATCCTATACACAAAAATAGGAATTAGCTATAATATTTTATAAATTAACATATTCAACCTTTTCAGTTTTTGTATCAGTACAAGCTTCAATTTTGGCACAGCAAATAATTTTGAAGAGATAAAAGAAAATTAAAAATTAATTTTGTTTTTAATTTAATCTTTCTAAAGCAATAAACCAGTGGCAAGAATTTTGTTGTTATCGGTTTTTAAATTTAATAAAAGATAATTGCTTTGTAAAGACGTAAATCCTTCCTAGCGTTATCTCTCGTATCAAACTCGCTCAGAGAGTTAAAGAATTACTTTATCGTATATGTTTTTCAATAAGTATGATATTTTATGAAAATGAGATCTTTAGGTAATTTATTAAATTATATTTTTTTAGCTACAACATTTTCTTTAAACGCCAGTCGTGGCGTAGCGGCACAAGCGTGTGACTGTTAATGCAGTAGATTTCGGGTTTGATTTCCACTCAAGGCAATAATATGTTTATTATTTGCATTTCTTCACTCTGGTACTGAGCCAAAACTTGGTGTTGAGTTCCACTACTAACCTGCTGCGTGCGGCATACAGCGTGAAGCTAAAAAAAATTGAAACATCTATATATTAGGTATATGATATTTTGTTTAATAGTAATTCAATATGAATCTAAAATTTACACACTCCGTCCTACACTTCCCACATTATTTATATCTATGATATAACAATATCCTTTATCCTTGGTATGCTTATAACTTTAATCTATTTAAAACGTCACATAAATTTAAAGATAGAAATGAAGCGATAAAATCTTCACTTTCCCTTTCTAAGTATACATAAGATTTCGTATAAAACTACCCAGCGCTTACCTTTATAAATTTACAGAATAATGTTAAGTTTCCATGTATTTTAGTTTAGGATGACGGTTGTTGCTCCCTGAATAGTCATCTTGGACCAATAAAGGTACTTTAGTGCTGTAGTAAGGTCAAGCACTTCATTTGCTCGAGTTGTACTTTGTTATAAAAATATGAGAGACGAATATTATTTTAAATTGTTTTATGGATTTGATAATAAATATAAATTAGTATAGTAGGGTAAATAGATAATTTGGTGTTAACACACTGGTTGCCCACTTTTCATCCAATTTCCGAAATATTGCGTGGTGAGTTCCGTCAGGTGAAATGGAGAATGGAATGGCTAATTGGCATTTATTATATCTGCTTACCTGCTACCTGCAATGTGGTGGTAAAGTTTGAGTATACTGAATTTATGTAGGATCAAGTACATGTGATGATGATTGTAGGTACATGTTTTGAAACATGTATAAAAAAATAAAATAAATTAGCTCCACGCTGTATCCCCCACACAGCAGGGTAGGCAGAGGGAACCTAGTGTAAAGACACTTTGTTCCCCATTTTCTGCCCAATTTTGGAGGCGTGGCAGAGCTCAACGCCGCGCTTTATCTCGACACCAGAGCGAAGAAATGGAAATATAAATTTTAAGTAAATATTTCATCTCCTCGAGTGGGGATTGAACCCACAACCAGTCGGTTTTACAGTCACACTTTGTGCCACTGCGCCAAGACTGGCCTAAACTGGCGTAAACTGGCTGAAACATGTAATTATGAAATAATGTAATATGAATATTCAATTTAGCCCTAAACATTTCACATTTCATTAGTAGAATGGTTGTAAGTATAAATAAAATTAAAACAAAATTATAAATATGAAATTAAATAAATTAAAATAAACAAAATTACAAAATTTAAATCTCGGGTCATATTTCGAAACAATTACATTAAATATACGAAATGGTATTACAATGAATCCAAGCAACTTTAAATGTATATCAACTGTTGCTGTGTACTTTCTCGTTGTTTGTCGATCTTTGCCATGAGGTTAAATAAAGTTCCGGATAATGTTCGTCCACAATACATTTACTTTTGGTTTGCGAAAGTCGTTTATTTAATTCCATTTACATTTAAAATACTTAAAATACGTTCTTAAGTTTCTTACAATATTTTAAATCTTTTGTCTTTTATATACTATAATATTACATATTATGTTTGTATAAATAAGAAGACAAGAAATAATTTAAAATTCCCATCCCATTAAAAGAGGACGTCGTGGTGCACAAGCAGAATCGTGTCACTGTTCCATTGTTCAGACCGGGGGGATGAATTATTATTTATTAATATTTTAATTTCTTTACTCTAGTAAAAAGACGCGGCGTTGAGTTTCGCCACTCAGCGTAAATCGCGTACTCAGATTTATTTGGAGGATTCTTAATCCTCGGTTCACTCTACCTACGCTGCTACGTGCGGGATACAGCATGAACCTGAAAGAAAAGAAAAAAGAAAGAAAACAAAACCAAATTCTGTAATATAATTAATTAAGTTCCTTCCAAATAATCCCAACATCTGGGCGACCTTAATTCGTATAAAGTAAACTTATTTAAAGTTATTAGTAAGTACAAGCCGTTGTGAGCACACTCTCATTACTATAGTCTAGTGGAGGTAACACTATCGCAACAATCGTGATTAAACGCTTGGTGATAGTGCTTACGTTCATGTACATATATACGTGTTATTTTAAAGTTAGTAATATTCTAATAGTTCTATTTCGATAGGTAGATTTCTATTTAAAAATCAATTCCTATATATATAGCATTTATAGCGTCTTTACAGTCTGGAGGCGTTGCGTTATTTGCGGCGGAACTCAACGCCGCACTTTGCCTATGCCATAAATATCGAATGGGAATAGAACAACTGGTCACGTTTACAGTCACACGCTTGTGCCCTTGCATCTTGACTGATCTTATTTTACATGTTTCATTTCAACATAATATTATGTGTTCATATTGAACTGTTAATTATAACAATATATAACATCAAATACTTTTTTACTTAAAATATATTTGTACGCTATTATTTAGCAACGTTGTATACACCAACGATTATTCAGATGAGGTCTCATCAAATATCACAAAAATAATGAGGAAGTGATAAATATGAAAAAAAAAATATAATTCATATCATTTGTTTCTGTTTTGAGAAAATCCACGATATTTCAAGAGGACGGATGTAGGCCGAGAAATAAACACAAAATCTTTTTACAGCCTGAAATATTCGCGACTAAATGCTTCGTATAATTTAACGGGTGCGGAGTGAACTCGAAACATTTCCTTTGGGAAGATAAACATGATTCTTGCACTGTCTTACAAATTAGAGACTAGCCGACCTCGTTTAGTTCGGTACTGAAACTGTAAATATTATGTTATCTGTAGAATTTAATTAAATTATATCTTCACATTAAAGAGTTGTGGCGCAAATGTAAAGTGATCGAATACGCCATAACGCCGTGGTTTTAGGTTTCATATGCTAAGTCCTAGCATATATTAACAAAATGGTTAAATAATATCCTTTTAGCTTCCTATTATTTCCAGTATGGCAATTCCAATATTCATTTTAAGCGCACACTTCGTCTTATCGCAGCAAGGAAATGGTTTCAAATATTTGAAATTTAATAATTCAAATAGGAATTTAAGCCCACAACCAACATGCTTGCAGCCAGTGAAATAGTGTTTATGTTCCACTGCACTGAGAGTAAAAAAATAATTATATTGACATTTTTTTAAAATATTGAACAATAATTCGAATACACAAAATATATAAAAATTATAAACAAGTATCAATAACAACACCAAGAATATAAAAATAACAGTTGACAAAACAACAAACGAAAAATAAGTTAACGAAATTGGAAAAAGTTAAAATAACTTCGTACAGGGGATTCGAAATAAGCCAATTTCCTTGAAGTTTGTAAAGATGTGAAAATAATGAAGACGGAGACTATTGTCTCTAACGCAAATTGAAATACGTAAATTTTATTCGTGTTTGTTTGCAAATGTATTTCGTTATATGCTGTAATGTATAAGAGAACGGTTTTTAGGGTTCATACCTCAAAAAAAATACCCTTACAGCACTTGGTTGTCCGTCTGTCTAAATAGACCAGAGGTTCCCAACCTTTTATTGATCAAGGACCACTTTTATATCATTCTTGGTAGCAGCGACCACTATGCATGTAGGTATAATAAAAATTAACTGTGACTATTAAACAGAAACTTCGCCTCACCATCTACAGTCATAAAATAAAAATCGTTCGCGGACCATATTCAGGCTTCTGCGGACCACTGGTGGTCCGCGGACCACTGGTTGGGAACCACTGAAATAGACAGACCAACCCAATTTTAGAATATTTAATGCGCTATGCATTAAATGTTCTAAAATCGGGGCTTATCTTTATATCTCAGTAAAAAAACCTTTACAAACTTGTACTTATTCAAAGTAAATTTCATATAAAACTCAATTTTCACTTGTAATTTTTTATAAGTTTAACTGTCGCTGACAACAATTACAATTATAAAGTATGAAATTGGTATGGAAATGTGGTTAGTGAGTACCATACCATACAAACTTCACCATTTTATTTATTTTCTTCCCCTGCGCCGGACGTCGTCTGGACAACTGACGTGAACATAGAGTCATACATATTTGAAATGTTCCCTAATAGTCTACTTTTCATCTCTATTTTTTTAGTAAAACGAGCGAATTTCTGGTTTTGAATGTAATAAGATAGTGGAGTTGAAATTCGAAATTTTCAACAATGTATAATTCTGTACGTGTATCAATTTAAGTTTAGAACAATACATCGATGCCATGTAAATTTTTCCAAAAAAAATTATAATATTGTTTCGTATTTCGAGAACAAATCGATATAATACATGTAAATATAAAATTATGAAGTATGAAATTAGTACGGAAATTCGGCTGAGGATGAGGATTTCATTCGGTGAGTCGGTATTTTTTTTGTTTTGTTTTACTTAGCCGGATGTTGTTGGGGAACGATTGCTTACATCAAAATAAGGTCACATATATGTATTTAACATGTGCTCTAATAGGCCACTGTATCCACTCGTATTATTTAGTGAAACGAGAATAATACTGGTTTTGAATGTAGCAATAGGATAATGAAACCGAAACTCAAATTTTCAATAATGAATAATGAAATTGTTATATTTATTTGTTTAGCTTATAATAAAACATGAGGCCGGTCGTGGCGCAGCGGCACGAGGTGTGACTGCAAAACCGACTGGTTGTGGGTTCGATCCCCACTCGAGGAGATGAAATATTTACTTAAGTTTATATTTCCATTTCTTCGCTCTGGTGTCGAGGTTAAGCGCGGCGTTGAGTTCTGCCATTCAACACGCAATGCCTCCAGAATTCGGCAGAAAGTGGGGAACGGAGTGTCTTAACACTAGGTTCCCTCTGCCTACCCTGCTGTGTGCGGGATACAGCGTGAAGGTAAAAAAAAAAGAAAAGAATAATACATATATTCCATGTAAATTTTAAGACAAAAAAATATTGTTTCTAATTTCGAGAACTTTTTTTTTTTTTTTATTAATTAACTGTTTTTTGTAACAAAAAAATTCCATTTTTTAATAATAATATTATTACAATGACATTTTTAAAGTGTAGAATTTTTTATATATGTTATAAAAATGTTTTTTATATTTAGTAGAATGTTAATTAACTTAAATTGTGACATATTTTTTTTATCCATAAGCATAATATTTATATGATTAAAATTGTTTTATTTGACGCTTGTCGGGGTACAGTGAGATAGTATTTTGATGATATGATTTTGCATTTTGGGATAAGTAAAATTTTTTTTACGCTATATTCCGCACATAGCTGGGTAGACATAGGAGCTTGGGAACCTAGTCTATGACACTCCGTTCCCATTAAAACACCACCTTTCATTCACCACTTTTCCCCGACTTTTTGGAGGAGTTGCGTGTGGAGTAGCAGAACTCAACGCCGCGCTTTACCTCGTTACTAGCGAGGATTTTTTTTTTAAGTAGACGTAACGTACCCTCTGATTTAATCAGAGGCTTTTTGGGTCTTCATTTTTATAATTAAAAATAAGGGATTTAGGCTTTAATCTTTATAAATGTTTTTTCTATCTAATATTATAACTATGGTGTACCTCACACAATTTATCAACTATTAAAATTAACAACTAACAAATTTACTAAAAATATACTAAGCTTACAAATTTTTAATAATCATCAGAGGAGATGAGGAGAGATACTATATGAGAGGGGTCTCTTATTTTAGCCAACATCGTTCGTCTCCGTTTAGTCCAGATGAGTCGATCATCCTGGATGAAGAGGTGAAAGTCCTTCTTTTTAAGAATTTACTAAACGGATTTCATCCAAGTCAGTGTGCAACAGTCGGGCTCCGAAAGGGCTTCAAACTAATGTAAGAATGGGTCAGGTAAATAAAATTATTGAATTATTTTATAATAAAAAAAATCTAAGTGATTTTTCAGTGAGCCAATAGTATGTAAATAGGTATTTTTTGTAGTTATAGTGTTAATTCACTTCGATTTACTAAGTACATAACATTTTGAAAGATAGAATTTTGTTTGAAAAATCCTAGAACTCCTAACTGCCGCGTGTATTTCGACATATATCACAATATTATTTCAAGGTGGTATGCTTTACATTGTGGGTATAGTGATGAATAATAACCACAATATGTGACTTCAAACGTGATGGTTGTGTTCAAAATTCCAAATATAATCAGCGTCATGCTGTATCCCGTACTCAGGGTAGGCAGAGGAATCACAGTGTTAAGACACTCCTCCTCTCGTTCCTCACTTTCCACCGATTTTTTCAGGGCATTGCGTGTTAAGTGGCGGAACTCACTGGCGTTTTGGCTTTTAATTAATACAATAATTTAAAATAAAGTTTTATATATCAAACAAGGTTCAGTATCTAACTTCAAAAGCAATCATCAGTTTTAAAAATTCTGAATAATATAATAAAAAAATGTTAAGTTAACTTTCCTGTAATCTTACAATATATAAATTCCCTTTCATACATTATCGGATATTAAATTATTTATCATCAAAGAAGCAACTGTACAAACCTATCTCGTTCAATCGGCAAACCAAATATAAACGTATTTTTTTTACAAAGGTAAGTAAATTGATAAATGTGTCACGTTTTTACCAAATTTTCCTTAAGCAATTTTGTATAGCCGAATTCATTTACCAATCAACATTTTCCTGAGTAATAAGTGTATAAAGCAAACGATCTGTGTTTGAGTTTGTTTTATATTGTACCAGTTAGGTTCGCCTTCTTTGCTTGCTTTTATAAGCCATATTACGCATCTTATTGTCTACTAGCGGCCTGCTCGCGGCTTTGCCCGCTTGAATTACATGATTATTCATTTAAGAAATATAAATATTACAAACAGCCTTAATTATTAATTAATTGATTTGGATAAGTACTCACGATATTATTTGTAAAATAACTTATATTAGCTCCTGTACAGTTTTTAAATTAGTAACATTATTAGTTAAACATATAATTGGTATACAGAATATACATAGAAAGCACGTTTTTAGGCATTTTTATATAGTCTATAAAATAATCAACATTTTTGGGCAAGTTCAAGTCGTACTCATGCCCCGATAGTTTTCGTACCAGTTTCATGAAAGGAGATACACCAAAACTAAAAAATAACTAATTAAGTTGTCATTTTGTATCAAATTAAGTACAGATTAAAATTTGTACTTAATGGTTTTTTCTGTGACACAAAAACAAATAAGTAGTCAATTTTTGAAAAATAATTTTGGAATTTTCCTTTATACGTGCCGTAAGTTTTAACTTCTCAATAAATTTCGAAATTGTATATCAACGGGAAGTACCCTATAGTTATGATAGAAAATGCGACAAAAAACAAAGCATAAACTCTCATATTTCATCGTCATTTGATTGCAATGATATAGAAGATAGATTTTCGTGCTCTAAGGGAATATAGACTTGAACATTGAGGTATCTAACCTTTAACCGATCTTGTACAAAATAGTCTTGACAGACGGACAGACGGACAAACAACAAAGTTATTTTATAAGAATTTTGAGGTATGTACCCTAAAATACCCTTGGCACATACATACATGCAACATACAGGTGCAATAGTGCAATGTGGTACGAGTCGCTTGTAAGTTATGAAATAATACTGCGGGATATTTTTATAAACAGTGTCAGAGCATTTTTTCTTGAGACACAATTTTTTAGAGGTTGCTACCAAAAGTGTTTTTTTTTATACGTTTCTTAAAAAAATATTAATAACATAAACGAACGAACGGACTGAAGAACCTATTCAAAATATTTCTTTGAATATTAAGTCATTCTTTATCACTGTATTAAATAATTAAGAATTAAGCTAGACTGTTACGAAGGTAATCTTCACCAATAATTCAATTTAGTTTACTTTGTAGTTAGTACTATGAACAATTGTACTTTAAAAACGTAACGTATCATGTGTAGTCAATAGATATCATTGCGTATGTTTCTTTTTTTTTTCAAATATAAATATCTTTAAAACTTTAAGTACATTATTTTTTGATAGAGTGTAGCGGTAACCTTTCCAAACTATATTTTCTTTTATGCACAGCGCCATCTATTTAAGATCCCATCGCAATTAATGATAGCGTTACGTGTATGAAAGAGAGTATCAAGATTCGTTAGTACCTACTATTTTTGTCAATAGATAGCGTTACTTGTATCTTGAAAACTTAAATACTTATATCTTTTGATAGAGTGAAGCGATTACAATGAAATAAACACTAAAAGCTACTTTGATTTATTTGTAATTTTTATGTATAAAAGTTGCTTAAATTTATTGTGTACTTTTTACGTGATACGTGTTTACATAAACAGACAAACAGATAAACAGATAAACAGACATACAGACAAAAATTCCAAAAATGTTGGAAATGGATTCTGTTAATTATCCCTTAACACCTTGGCTAATTTTTTTTTAAATATTTTCAATGTACAGAAACGACTTTTCTACAGATTTATTATAAGTATAGATTTTTTTTAGCTTCACTCTGTATCCCGCATGTAGCAGCGTAGATAGAAGTAGTCTAGTGCGTGTTGCGTGTTGAGTGGTGGAACTCAACGACAACCTTTGCCTCGAACCAGAGCGAAGAAATAAATGAATGAAGAATTTTTGTTTTTAAAATGAACGAATATGAGGAACATAATGTATCTAGAGAGATATTTATACATATTATTAGAAAGATTCGGCAGAGTAGGCAGAAATCTACTGTTTAAAAAGAAAATAAAGGAAACAAAAAGCTGAATTGTAAATTAATAAATAAAAAAATTATAACTTGGCGAAAATTTAGATGAGGTTTGACATAAGATAATCAAAAAGAAGCATTGCTTTTCAAAACGATCTTAGAAAAACTTTCCTTCGTTTTCTATTCGTAACGACATTCAATTTGCTCTGATTATTTCTTTTCATCTTTCATTTATTTAACTTTTAGTCTTCGGATCTTACTAAATCTTATTAATTCAATGTTTGTCTGAAGTTAACCCTTAATTAGGCGCATAAAGAAAATCACCCAATTAGGCGCATGGGGTCTTAAATGACCCCAAAAAAACATTGGGAAAGGAGTATCAAAAAGGAATAAAACTTAATGGATTTCTATAGTAATTAATAAAGTTCTTTAATATATTTAACTTTAAGAAACAAATACTTACTGGGACATTAAAAATATTAAAAAAAAAAACAGTAAACCTCTCTTTAAATAATTTTTTTTGGCATAGCCGAGATCAACTTAAAAAATTAAATTTACTCAGTCTCGCAGCATTATTCTGTTCTGCATCCAACGCAGTAAATCCTTGAGTAAATCCTTGACAAATAGATTTACGACACTTGAAACATTTTATTGGCACTTTTTTGTCGTCCTTTCAAGGACATGATGAACAGCGTCCGCGCTTAGCTGTCGATTGATAAACCGCCTTGTTCATAATTATAAACTTCACGGAGCCATTTTTTTGTTGTCGCTGGTATAGGACGTAGTTGTATGCGACATTTTTGGTGATCTTCCACAAGTGCCGCAGCTATTTTCTTCAAGAAAATTTATGTGTCATAGTTTTCTCAGTATTCGCTTTGTGTATGACAAATGCGTTAATGCCAGATAGGTTTATAAGATGAAAAAATACAGCCAGTGCTCCTCTCAAGCAGCCAGGTAGTGCTTGCATTTCTTCTGGGACAGTGTATCCTCTTCCCCACCCACCCGGTGTCGCTGTAAAGGCCAATAGGGCTAACCGCATTAACCTCAAGTTCGAAAAAAAAAGAAAAAAAAAGCCAGTGGCCATCTTTTTGTTCTTCTTCCAACATTATAATTGCCACAAAGTTTCGTCTTCCGAATCCGGACCAGCAACATCTTGCTCTTCATCAAGCACTTCATCCAGCCATTGCAATACTTGTTTGTTGTAGGCATTTCAATTAAAAAAAAACTAAAAAAAAAGAAAAAGGATAGAAAAAAACTCAAAAATACATAAATAATACACACATACAAAGATAAATAGTAAACAATATACTAATATAAACACAAAAAAATAATCACAAAAGTAAAAACTTACCTTCGCCAAAAATTAGAACGTAACTGGGCGCATGGGGTCAGCTCTCTAAAGGACAGCGATGTGTGCGCACGCGTTAATGTTCTGGATGCGACTAATTTGTGTACCCCGCGGGGAGTGAGGAAGCTAGAAAGAGTGTTAGTACCCTCTGAAGACTGTAAGCTATTATTTTTTGAATTTCAAGTGACCCTGACCCCATGCGCCTAATTAAGGGTTAAACGTGTCAGGAACAATTATTTAACGAGCTTGAGCCCCAGGATGCTAATAAGAAATGTAACAATTTTATTACGTTTAAAATTTTTATCGTAATTTTAATAGAAATATTAGGATTTTTTTAGATCCCCTTACCTAAATAGTTTGAGTGGAGAACGAAGTATCTTAATATTATGTTCCCTCTGCACACATAATATTATATGTGTACCTAAAATTTAAAATAAATATTTCTCTAATAATAGCCATATTTTCAAATTAAAAAACAAATGCATAAGTTACAAAGAAATTACATTTGAAATTTAAATTTACTTTTCCATTTCATACATATCACATAAAAACTCATAAGCACCACTTTATTATAGGAAGTAACAAATTCATATATACGATGTGAACATTTCACATTCAAACGTATTCACCTCTTCGTTCTCGCTTCCTGGGAAACGTACGCAGTCGGATTGAGAATGTTCGTCTTTTCCTTGAATTATGACAATGATAGAATAAAAAAAATATTGACTAATTAATTTCTTACATTAAATATATATGGAGAGAGAGGAACGGAAGTATCTTTATTGGAACGGAGTATCTTAACATTAGGTTCCCAGGCAGCCAGGGAGCCTACCCTGCTATTTGCGGTCAGTTGTGAGTTGTGAGTTTAAGAAGTAGTAACAGTATGTATAAAATGAGTAAAAATATAATTATTATATATTTATTTCTTAATTAATTAGAATATCGCAATCAATAAGAAAGAAAAAAACATATAGTAATATATAACGAAACAGGATATAGGTAATATCAATTATTGGATGAGTTTGAATGTGCGGTATCTATCAATAAAACTCAATTCATGATACGCAATTTATTTCCACATTATACACGAAGTTAACAATGTTATTTTTAGGTTATATGATTAAAAAATTGTAGAAGGAAGTATTGAGCAAGATTTTTAATAATATAATTATAAGGTATTAATAGCTAACTTTTACTGATCACGATCAACAGAGCGGGTTATAGAGCAACATTTAGGATTCTTTTTACCGTGGATTTTCTCCGGATAGGAATTTTGGCGGAAATAAACTAGTTAGATATGAAATAGATAAACATAACAATCTTTACATGCAAAATGTAATGGAATTCCATAATATTTAAATTACGTTCTATGAAGTGTATAATATTACTGTAAACCATACTAAAATACTAAAATAACCAATGCATTTACCTTAAGTAAAATTAAATAATATTAAATGTATAGAAGAAGGTGAGATCGTACGAGGGTCGCAAGTTTATAATTAAAAGGTATTATGTAGATTTATAAATCGATCGATCGATCACGATCTTGAGCTGTTAGGGATATGTGATAATACGAGTCATGGGTTCTATTCCCATTAGTATGAATTTAAACGTATCAAAATACCTTCTGATCCCTTTTCTAGTTAGGTAAAATCTGTCATCCGCTCGTGTTGTCTGATAATGGTCAAAAAGTGAAAATATAATATGTAGCAGCAGAGGTAGAGTAGTAGGTGGGTAGCAGAGGTAGTCTAGTGTTCATATACTCTGCTTTTCACTTTCCGTCGAATTCTAGTGGCATCGCGTGTTGCGTGGCGGAACTCAAAACGCTTTGTTTCGACACAAAAGGCAAGAAATTAAAATATTAAATATTTTATTTATAGAGTAGAAATCGAACTTACAACCTGACACGTGCCCCTGCACCACGACTGCCCTCAATTGTGTTTATTACCTAATCATTTCCTACTTGGATTTAATTAAGTGTATATATGTAAAGGTAAAAATTCGATTTACAATCCTAAACAAATAATAAAATCATAAAAATGTTTTTTAATTTTTATGACATCCGTATGAAAGCAAGGTTTGAATATAAAAATTTGGTGTTAAATTAATATACGAGTTGAATGCACAGACAGTAAGTCAAGTGTGGGACCGTCCTATATCGCTAGTGGTCTGTACTGTGAATTAATTTAATATTATAATGTAGAAAAATAGACCAAGCTCATTTTTATTTAGCCTTTTTCAGTATAAGCTAACAAAATATTAGATTTTTTTTATTTTAAATTGTTAAACTTAGAAATTACTGATGATATTATCTTTTAATTCGTTTCTCTGTCTTTTAAAGCGATTTACCAAGGCGTGACGTTAATCGTTTTGAATGGCGGTCAACATTTCGCCCTGATAAGCTGTATGTTGTAGTTTCAGTTTTTCTAAATAATTATTTATCCTACCTGTAATAATAAAATGATTGGGTGTTTTGCCATCTATTAATGGTTTCTTTTCAATTTCTTTAACGAAATACATAATTTTAGTTATATTTTGTTACTATTATTATGGCTATTGCAAAGGCAGAATGAAAAAGATACGTATACGTTATGTTTTTAGTTCTATATTCCGAATTTTTTAAATAATGTAACATATATTGTAATTACTTTAGTTGATGAAGTTGATCACTTTATTGAATGTTACTTATTAGTTCTTATTTCAAAATATACCTACATATCTGTAAAAAAATTACTCCTATTTTCCGTTTTGTCATTCCACAGAGGTTCAACATTCCACATTAGGTCTGCGGGGAAATTACAGACGTCTTCAAATTCGCCCTTAAGAAATTTTTCATGAAATATTTATGGCATAACCGCCGCGTCTTGTGTATTATCAAGAAAGGATACAATGGCAACATAGAATAAAACGCCCAGATATATATTTTTAATCATCGTGAAAATTTGTATTTTTTTAATTTGTTTCGATATATTTTTTTCTTTAGATCACTAGAGGCTCTCTACAATGATTATGATTTCAAATAAGCTTAAATTACACCTCGCCGTGCCTAGTTTTAAGTCTTCTTTTAAAATTAGGCCTTATATATATTGTAAACAATATAAATTGTAAAATAACAAATATTTAATTAAAATCTGTAAATATTATGCAAAAAGTAGCCCTTATCCAGATTATATTTGCTCGTTACCATAATTGTGGTTAATATCCAGAAATATTGACTTTTGATTAATTTTATTTACTTTCTAGGAAATAAATATATTAAACATCTATTTCTTAGAGTGGGAATAGAATCCACAACATGTCGCATTTACTCTTCACTGTAATATTGGATAATAATATAATATCCAATTGTTGTGAAGCTTGATCACCTCACAAAGAAACGATAATTTTAGCACACGGTAGTTTTAATTCTTAAGTAATAGTCTGAGGTTTAGAACAAATGGCAAGGTACGTTAAAGCCTTTATGACAAAATGACAGCCTAGTACCTATTTATAATATATATATTTTTTTTTAAATCATCAATAAATACACTAAATATATTTTTATTTTAGTACAATATTTTAATAAAATATTTTTATTTTAGTACAATATTTTAATAAAATATTTTTATTTTAGTACAATATTTTAATAAAATATTTTTATTTTAGTACAATATTTTAATAAAATATTTTTATTTTAGTACAAATAATATAATTGATAAATGATATTTTTTTTCTATTCCGCCTAATATATGTATAAAGTGCACTGTTAAATCAACACAAAATCACAGCAACCTAGTAATAGACGTCGTTACGCCCACATCAACTCACCCGTTCTAAAGCTTCCCTAGCGACCCGAGGCTCCTTCATTATTATTAAAGCTTACTCAAAACAGTGAAATTACAGTACAGTTTATACAGTCCAATCATAATATTTCCATATAATTAAATATATTTGAAATACAAATAACAATAAATTTTTAAATTTAACTGTTATTTGTACTGTTTAACGTTGAGTTACTGAAAGTTAAGAATTTCAAATTGGAGCAGAATTTTTAATTCCCCTATGAATGAGACCACAGATTTTTAATGCAACCTATAGTTTTAAAAGAATTTAATTAATGGTTTTAAAATATTTTACAGTTCTATTAAATAAATATGTGAAATCATATTTTGAATTTGAAATATATTTATTTTGATATTTTTAACATTTTTAAAGTGTTATTCCACACTTAGGAAAGAACAATACTTATTTAGAAAACGTATATTTATTCTGAATTTGAATACGTTAAAAAAATATATACACTTAAAATTTAGTTATCTACTCTAAAACAACAAAATGCTTGAGCACTTCGGACACATATCTATTAAAAATATATATTTGATCCATTAACTGCTCTTTATCTTCATAATTTATGAGAAATATTTTAATCATTTTAGTAAAAGCATACGACGTCGACTTATTCCAATGTAAAATGCATGCCACAACGCACACTCATATTAATTTGTCACTTTTTCATCAACACGACCTGAGATATGGATATATATTTGAAATTAAATCTGCTGTATACAATAATGTAGAGAACATTATATTTTCGTTAACAAAGTAAAAATATGTATAATATTTATTGTAATGCTTTTGTTACAGTAAAAAAACACTTTTTCGAAACATATAAAAAGGTTTAACGTAGAAAATACAAAAAAAGCTAAAAAGTATCCCGAACACAGCAGGGTAGGCAGAGGGAACCTTGTTTTGAGACACTCCGTTCCTCACTTTCCGCCGAGTTCTGGAGGCATTGCGTGTTGAGGCAGAACTCAACGCCGCGCTTAGCTTCGACACCAGAGCGACGAAATGAAAATATAAATGTAAATAAATATTTCATTTTCTCGAGTGAGAATCGAACCCACAACCAGACGATTTTACAGTCACACTTTGTGCCTCTGCGCCACGACTGGCAACGTAGAAGTATTGGATTAACTATTTAACAACGAAATACCGACACCGTGCTAAAATTAAATATAGCCGGGTTTAACTGAACCACGAGAGACGAATCCATTTGTGAGCTACGAAGCCACAGTCAGACATACGGATACACACATACACGACAAACTTTAATTAAGCTTAATAATATTTAGGTATATATGTATCTAAATGTAAACATACCCTAAGCTTTATTATCCCCGGATATTGTACCATCTACATATATATACATACAGATATATCTCATATTTATTATAATGTATTGACCTCGACCAACCACACTGTATCGTAAAATATGCAATTAACATTGTAATTTAAAGCCGCAGTGAGGTTGAAACTAGCGCTAATCTAAACAGTCATCGACGATAATCGATGTAGAATATATGACGCGGTCAGAAATAATTACAATTTTATTGATACCGTTTTTCCCGCACAGCTGTCAGAGTGGACAAAAGGAATACAGTGTTAAGACATTGCGTTCTTCACGTATCACCCATGTGTTAAGGTAAATATTCTTTGAATAACATTTAAATAAAATTATTTTTAAATACATATTAAATAAAACGAAATAAAAGTAAAGAACAATATCGGCACTTATGTGTTTTTCCTTAGACGAACGCGTCTTACATTTACATCAAACCATCGTTAAGTTAGAAGCTATAAGCCATGGAACTGCTGTTATACGGCTTCGCTCCTTAATAAAGCTTACTTCTCCCAAGTAAGATTAGTACTTGATGCAGGTAACAATGACCACGAACTTATATTTTAAATGTATATGATTGACACAGAGCCTGACTGTAAGCGACATGACTATGGGTTCGATGCTCACTCGGAAAATTATTTTCGTACGACGAAGAGAGTGTAAAATAGATTCATCGATGCACCAAACCAACACGAAACTACTCATATCTTTATAGCACAAAGTTAGAACTGAACCATAACAATTAAAAATAGAATCTAAATTAAAGCTAACTTGATACATCATACAACTCACGTCACTAATATCGTTATCATTTAATGCTGAAGCACGAAATCAAATTCTGTTTTACGTTGATAGACATAATTGTTACTCACACATACACATACACTGTAGATTGATGCATCGTCGATACTATCGTATCACATTTACTTTGTAGGCGTTATAATACATTTTAAACTATAAAATTGAATATATTATTTTTTAGACGGGACTAAATTATTATTTTTAATAAATTTATTTATTGAACCGATTTATGTATTCAGCCACAGCAGGGTATGCAGAGGAAACCTAGAGTTAAAACATTGCTTTCACCAACGAGTGATGGAACGCCGCGCTTTGAATCGACACCGGAGCGAAGAAATGAATTTATTTAATGTTTCATTTCGAGTAGGAACCGAACCCATAACCTGACGCGTTTACAGTTACGCATTTGTACCTCTGCGCCACGACTGGTCTCATAAATGTACAAATCCAACTAATAATAAAAATTATTTCATTTCTCCGGTCTGGTCAAACATAACACGGCGTTATGTCCCGTCATATAACATATATTTTTTTGAAATGAACGTAAACGGCAATTATAGTGGATATCGCTAGGCTCTTAAAAAATGTAGGGTAAAAATTATTCTCCCTAATAATTATGTGAACTTCCTTTTTGACTCAATATTCTTTGAAATACATTCCGTTTCCCTCTTTCCGCCAAATTCTCTAAACATTGTATGTTGAATGGCAAAAGTCAACGCCGCGCAATATTTAATAATTTCAAGATATGAAATTATTAAATATTTCATTTCCTCGAGACGCAATCGAACCCATAATCTGTCACGTTTACAATCACAATTTGATTTGGCCAAAACTTTTTACAATAACAAAAATCTGGCATTTCCAATCTTACTTCACTTTAGTTTAACTTAACTGTTACAGTCAAACTAACCACGCGTTTACAAACTTGAATGAATAGAGCAAAATAGAACGGAGCAGCACAAGATCACTCAGTTACACCGCTTGGTTAGAACCAAAGCTTTAAACGCCGACTGCAGTTGAATATCGTGGAAATGGAAACATTTTTTGAATGTACTCTCTTTTTTGATTTCCGTTTCGTGCACTCTGGATTTTTAGTAAATCGGGATTTTTGATGAAATCGTTTGCCTTTATTTCCTTTTATTTTTTTCTTAGCTTCACGCTGTATCACGCATAGAACAGAGTAGACAGAGGGAAGCTAGTGTTAAAACACTACGTTCCTGTTTTCTGCCTTCTGTTGAGCGGCGGATCTCAACGCTGCGCTTTCCCTCGACAACAGAGCGGCAAAAATGAAAATATTGAATATTTCATCTCCTCAAGTGGAACTCGAACCCACAAACTGGATGAAGTAAAGAGCTTAGTCACCTTTCATACTGTTCTGAGTTCCAATTTTTCCTACTAAATTTATTTAATTTTCAAATGTAAATCTTTGAGAAGAAGTGTATTGTAATTGTACTTATATGTAACAACTCAATTGTATTTGCACGTTCAATACGTAAGTAATTAATTCCAAGTAAAATTCGGTTTCCTATAAATATACAAATTAACTTAAAAATAATATAATATCAAAATATATTACGAAATCTTGTATTATATTCATATCATGTAAATGCAGAACCCAAAAAAGGTCAAAGAAATATATTTATAGGGCTAACTCCTCTGTGAAATAATATGAATAAATCTGTAACATTTGCTGTCTGAAAAGAAATTACAGATTTTCTTTCCACATTAGTAGTTAAATAACATTATTTTTCATTTAAGTTACAAGAAAGAATACCAAAGAGAGGGAGAGGATTAGAAGCCAGTCGTGGAGCAGGAGCACAAGCGTGTGAACGCGCTGTAAACGCGACAGTTTCATTCAGTTCCACCACCCAACACGCAATGTCAGTTCAGTGTGTCAAATAACTAATTCAGCAGTTTAAGCGGGTGAAGCTGCGGGCGGATCGCTAGCAGAACTATAATATATATTATTTGTTTTGAAACAGTTTTTTTGCTTTACGCAGTATCTTATTAATAGCCGAGTAGGCAGAGGGAACCTAGTGTTGAGACTCTTCGTTGTCCGCTCATTTTTTTATACGTTGCGTGTTGCGTGAAAAATATAACATTTACAATTTATCAATAACCTATTAAACAAGAAAAAAGGAAATTAATAAAAGTTCTCATGTTATAAAGACTTTGTTGTAAAACAAAAAGAGGATTGTCTATCTTAGAAAGCAATTTTCCTAAACTGCAAGATACCGGAGCACAATGGTGTAATCTTAACCTATTGTTAAGAGATAACTGTTCTAACACCGATATTATTACCTTTCCAACTATTTCTACCTTTCCAATACGTGTGTATAATAGACAATGGTATATGATTTTTTTAGCTTCACGCTGTATCCCGCTCAGAGCAGGATAGGTAGAGGGAACCTGCGTATCTAGTGTTAAGACATTCCGTTCCCATTAATAAATTTCGGTTTCCTATTTTCCGACAAATTGGATTTGCTTCATTACCAGAGCGAGGTAAAGAAAATATTAAATATAATAATAAATAATATTTATTACCACTTTCGATAAAAATAAAAACTCTACGTTGAGTCCCACTTCTTAATACACAATATCTCGAGAATTAGGCAGAAAGTAGAGAATGCTTTGTTACACTACTGTGTTTCCTCTGCCTACAATATAGGAAATTTACTTGAGATTCTACTTTATCTAATCTTATGAAACTGTCTTTTTTAAATATACATTCATATATATTTGAATATATACATCCAAAATGTCACATGATGGAAAGTGAAAATAGAAAACGAAGTGAAACCTATTTACTTACTTGTTAAAACATATTACTTTTGCGACTCTACTCTACTACTACGAGTAAATATTTATTCTAAAAGACCTGCATTCACGTTTCGAAGTTACATCTTAAACTCGAACTTAAGTCGTGTTCGTTATATAAACTCTATGTGCGGGTGAAAGTTTTACAAAAGTCCGGAAAATCCAGCTACAAGATTTTGTTTCTTTGAATATGTACATATATTTTTTATTAAGCACTAGATGATCTTGTCTGTCTTGTCTATTTCTCAGGATCACGTGGAAGTATCAAGCTAAAATTTATATCTTATATTACATCTCAAAATAATATATTTACGGTGAAAACGGTGAGTGAACATTTTTTTTAAGTTTTATGGTTCGGTAGATAGCGTAGCTCAAACATCGCATTAATGTGTATTTTAAGGGAACCACTAGGTCTAAATTTGCATCGCAAATCCCCTGCACTGGTTCGAACTCTCCTCCCTGAAACGTGGTACGGAAGCTCTACGGAAGCTAAAGACTATCACGGTTCAATTCGTGTTTAATACAGGTTAGGCATTCAAATCTATATTAAGTTTTTTCATGTGCATTTTAAATGTATTTTTATGTAATATAAATAAATAAATGCACATCTTTACAATGGTTTAATAATTTCCACCAATATTTTTTTTTTAATACACAAAATGTTTAAATGCCGTTATATCTAATAGAAAAAATGCTTCAAAGATAAGGCATATGTTGTATATATAATACATGATCTTTTATAATATTTATTAATATAAAACTGATAATCTATAAATACTTGTAACGTGGCGACTTAGAAAAACATACTTGTGTGCGCCTACCCGCGATATCGAAAAATAACAAAATAGCCTTATGGCTATTGTGATAAATCTACGTAGGTGAAGCCGCGGGCAGAACTAGTTTATTATACACGAAGTAATATTTAGTGAAAACAAGTAATAAGCATGTTTCAAAACAAAAAAAATCAAGAAAATATCAAACTATCGAAAAAAACATCACACATATCATTGTTACATTCAATATTTGAAACGGAAACCATAAACGTCACTGTTGCTGCTATCGTTGCTCATTGGAAATTTATGTCGACTCCAAATATAACTTAAGTACCTACCAACTTAAGTACTTAGTACTTATTTTGTTAAGTTAAATTACCGGGAAAAAAATTGGAAGTAAAAATCACCGGTTTCCACCGCGAGCGGAACTGATCCAATAATGAATACGTTGAATTTGAAAGAGTAAACTGCATAGTATCTACTTAGATTTCCACCAAGAAATAATCGGAGGGAAAGGGTCGAGCGAGTAGAGAGAGTTGAAATGATCTCGCTCAATAATTTTTTTTTTCAGCTTCACGCTGTATCCTGCAAGTTTATTATAGTAGCTTTTAGCACAATGAGGGTATTAAAATTTTGATGTAAGCTTATTTGATTTTAGTATAATTTATAACTTAGTATAATCACACAATTCACGAATGCAAATATACTTCTAAAATGATTTTGAATAATTAGCCAAGTACGACATCAGGATCAGCACCTTACATTTTTAACGCAAAAGTTAAAAGATGTAAATTGTCTAACTACGCTTGGGAATGCCGATTTCAAATATAATATTTATTTATTTTTTAAAATATTTTTTCTATATTTATTACCTACATTTAAAATCATGATACTAAAATTAAATTTATTATGAGTTTCTCGAACAAACGCCGTTTAATTGAGGTCACGAAATTTGTGGCCTTTGGGACTAAATCGACTTTATTCATAAAAGTTATAATTCTAAACTAGCGGTTATAATATTATTACAGCATTTAAATGTTAATTACTATGAAAGGTATTGTTTGAGGAAGTTAATAAAAGGCTTATAGGAAGTTATTAATGTTAAACTTTATAGTTTTGCGTTAATTGGAATATAAATAACATGGAATGAAATTAAGGCAAAATCGTGACTTTTAATAGGTTCATTTATGTTAAGGTTTATTTTATTTTTTGTTTTTTTTTTCAGTTTCACTGAAGCACATTAACCGGGTAGGCAAAGAGAACCTGGGAACCTAGTATTAAGACATTTCGTTTCCACTAAGACACTGAAATAGTCCAAAAATTTCCCACTTTCCACCTAATTCTGGAGACATTGTGTGTTGCCTCGTTACCAAACTGAAGAATAAAAATAATTAATTCTCTCTAGTGGAAATCAAAATATAATCATCACGTTTACTGTCAGACATTGTGCCGCTTCATTACGACGTCCTAGAATTTTTATAATGTAACTGTACGAATATTCATTCTGCAATTCCTGTTATTTTACACTCTTAATGCAGCAGTATTTATACAAATATGTAATCCACTATTTTGTTAGAGACCATATTGTATTTAAAATGGCACTGAAAAAAAAAAATTTAAAACTCCAGCCTACAACAGATAAATTTAAAATAAAAAAAAACATGGATATACTAAAAGAGCAACTTAAAAACTCATCTAAATTATATGGATTTATGTATTTTTTCATTCGCAAACGCGATGCAAAATTTCAATTCAAATATACATTCGTAAACGCGACTAGTTGTGGGTATTCGATCCCTATTCGAGGAAATGAAATATTTATTTAAATTTATATTTCCATTTTTTCGCTCTGGTGTCGAGGCAAAGCGCGGGGTTGCCGCACGCAATACTAAGTGGAAAGAACGGAGTGTCTTAACACTAGGTTCCCTTTGCCTACACTGCTGTATGCGGGATACTGCGTGAAGCAGTGTAGTGAATAGAATACAAATAAAAAAACAAAAAACTAAAAAATACTAATGTAATACATATACAAAAAATACAACATTTTCACTTACATTTTTAATTGCCCTAAAGGTTGAGTAAGTATACTTGTAGTGAGCGTACGTTGGAAAATCGGTGTGGCGTGAGTAAGTCCACTTCTCGTACTCTTAGTGGAAATTATATCGATGTTACTTTTTTGAGTAAATTTTTCATTAAATTAAAAAAATGATAAATTTTGATCTTTAAAATACACAAACTATGATTTCACATATTGAATTTTAGTTAATAATTTGAACGATAATACATGTAACTACAATGTAACTATAATATAAATATATACTACACAAGGGGTACTAGCGTGCAAGTGTAAATGCGAGAGGTTGCGGGTTCGATTTCCAGTTGGATAGCGGAGTGTCTTAACACAACATGTCTTATGCAGCTGTATGCAGGATACAGCGTGAAGCTGAAAATAAATTACAAAATAATTATAATAGATTTAAAATATGAGGTATATGATATTCATACATAACTGTGCGTCATTAAAATATCGTCATGAGTGACTAAAACGGATAGGCTCAGTAACCTATCAGTTTTAGTTCATTTAAATTGTTTTCATTACATGTTTCATTTGTTTTGTTTTTAATGTAATTTCCAAATGTATGTGAAATGAAAACTAGAATAATACGAGTACATCTGTAGTTAGATAATGTAGAGAAGAGAAAATAGTGCCATTATTTTTTTTGTAACGTGAATGTTTCTTCGATAATTATGTATGTATACATAATTATCGAAGATGTATACATCGTTAATATAAGATTTAAAAAAATATTATAACTAGGAATAACAAATGATCGGCTACTTAATGCCTTTCCTTCACTGAAATTTTAGTCGGTTGTATGTTGTTTGGACGAGCTAATTACTAATAGATGACTTTGACATGACTATGATGCAGAATTTCGAAATGTTGGTGAGTCAGTAAACTAAGGGCTATTTTATTAGTCTGGCGCTATTGTTCTATATTTGACGGGACTTTAGTTGGGAAATACGTTGATCAGTTTGAGAATTCATCATACAAACTTTGAACCACGATTGCCTAAACGGTAATAAAATGATACTTCACACTTCAAGTCCTTACTGTCTCGATTCCTCTAGTTCTCTAGAATAATGTAGTAATGAAATTTTCAAGAAAATACCAGAAATCAAAATATAAAGAACAAACGCTCGACGCGGACGCCAAGTACCAAATAAAATTAATGTAATAGATAAGAAGCTTCGCAGCTTTCCTTCGTCTGTCGCAAACAGTCACCGACTTGACACAGAGAATACTGATAGCTACATGAAATATGATAAAACTATGGAATTGTAATAATGTGATTTATTTCGGACTCAGTGACAGTCTAGGTGATTTACGTTAATAGTTTAAGTCCTTAATGAGACAGTATAAAGAAGATATGTATACAGATGATCCTACCGTACTTATTTGATTGATAATTCCTTCTCGACGATCAACAATTTTTCTTAGCTTCACGCTCTATCCCGCACAGAGTAGGGTAGGGAGAAAAAACCTGAGAACCTAATATTAAGACACTCCGTTACTATTAAGACCCTTCTCTTACCCACATTCCGCCGAAGCCAAATTTTGCAAAGGCATTGCATGTTGAGGTGCGTAACTCAACACCACAATAATCTTTTGAGACCACACGTATTAAATCATGCCTTTAGCTCTAAGTAAGAACAAACAATATTATATTTACCCTTACTTATGAGACCCATATCATAGAGAGATCTTAGTTTTGGATTAACTAAATTGATTTAAATTAAAGCTTTTGTAGGGCTATAATACTTATCAAATAATGGTAACTTTCGTAATTCCACGTTCTTTTATTTGTTTGCTATTCGTATTATATCTCGTATCTTGTCATTCAAAGATATGTAAAAGTACATATATAATAATATAAATAGAAGTCAGTCGTGGCAAAAGCGTGTGACTGTAAACGCGATAAGTTTTGGATTAGGTGCCCAATATAGGTAATGAAAGATTTAAGAATTACTATTACTGCTACATACGTAAAAAAGATATAAGTATATAGAAAATAATTTTTATTTTTCGGCTCTGGTAAAAAATTGGGCGACGTTGATTTTCGCCACTCTAAACATAACGACTCGAATTCTGACAGAATGTAAACCGCGAAATGTCTTAATATTGTTGTTGTTGTAAGTTCTATCTGACCTCTTAACTATGGATATATGGGAGATAAAAAGTGATCGTAAAACATATGGGTGCATACCCATACTTATAAAACCTATACCAAGGTGCTTACACTCCCATACACTACAACTTCCTCTACGTATTTTATTTTAAAATTAAGTGTCAATTATTTAGTAGGTAAATCGTGACTCGGTCACGATTTACCTACTAAACGTGCGTGAACTCCGCACGGCTCACGACCACGACGTGCTTCCATTTCACTAGATCGTTTAATGGTTGTGTAAGTTATTGCAGCGTTTTAGTCGCGCATCGTTAAATTGATTTTCAAAGTATTGTTCTTTAAAGTCACTTTTAATATTGCTTGTATGTTTTTTAAGTTTCACGCCGTATCCTGCACCCATAGCAGGTAGAGGAAACCTAATCTTTATACACTCCGTTCCCATTAAGATATTTACCCGTGTCCCACTTTCAGTCGAATTCCTCCAGCATTGCATGTTGCGTGGTCGAACTCAACGCCGCGCTTTGCCTCTGTTGCCAAAGCGATAAATGAAAAAAATATATATTTTATATCTTCGAGTGGGATCGAACTCACAACCCGTCTCTGAGTCGAACCCGATTATAGTCAGTATCTTTTTCTTGTTTATATATGCCTAAGTATATACATATAAACAAAGATATTCGAGATTATGTTTGCCCTCCCTGCATAATACAAAACGGGGAGGAAGACAAAACTACACATACAAGGGATGCATTTCTCATTTTTAAAGTCATTAAAACAACGACTTGCTCTAACAAAAGTTATCAAAACCCGGCTCTCTATGTTCAGAGAGCGTGTTAAACGGGAATTTTAAAACAACAAACTCGCCGTGTAGTTTTACACTTTTCCGGAAAATGCTTGTAGAACATTATTACTGAAATAAATAAATATTATTACTTTATAAATAAATAACAAATTATTTGTTTATGTGTTGAATGTGCTTATTTGCATTAAAAAATCTGTTTATGAATTTTTTTTATTTATTTATGAATTGTATTTATAACATCAAAATCTTATAATCGTAGCTTTTTGTTTAAATAAATAAACCAGAACATTGTACTTTGGTTGTTTAAGTTAGTTATTTTTTCTGCTTCACATTTTGTCCTGCACATGGTAGGGTAGGCAAAAGAAACCTAGCAACCTAATTTAAGACACTCCGTCCCGATGAAGACATTTTTGTGGCTGAGTGGCGGAACTCGACGCCGAATGCCCTTACACTAGATTTCCTGTGTCTACTCTGCTAAAAGGAGCAAAAGAGTATAGTTATTTTTGTTACTTTATCAGATATATACGTGCGTATGGCATACGCTGTTTTTCCTGCATTAATTCCTATATCTCAGGAATTTCAACTACGAGAGGTAGTCAGTGAAAATCCCATAAAAATCAGTTTAGCTATTTAATAAATAAGCTCAGACAAACAGAAAGATATACAGACAAACATTATCCTATGTTTAAATTAAATAAACACCAGAAAACTGCTTGTTTTATATAAAAAGAAGGACAAATAATATATAATTGATAAAAATAATTTATTGATATAATAACTTATCGATGATTATATAATTGATAAAAAATAATTTAAAATACAGCTAAATCCGAAACGACATTTAAATAACACAATATAGTGATAGTGCAGTTTAGTTTCACCGCTCTATCAAATAGGATTCCCCTGTAACAGGAACTTTAAAATTTTTACTGTAGTTTCATTCGAAAGCTGTCATTTGCAGTTGAATACTGGATATGGACATTCATTTGTGGCTTAATGGATCGCTGGCTAAAAAATCTGAATGTCGAACGAACGAACTGAGTATCGTAGTTTACATAATTTGGTATAGAGTCACATCTATGATTTTAAGCAAGTTTATTCGTCATTTTGAAAGCCACAAAAATAATTAAACTAAGAGACAATAAAGTGAAAATTACACTGAAAATTGCTTAAAAAAGAATATTCGTTTGATTTTTTTGCCATAGATCATAATATTAGTGTTACACATCAAAAAGCTTACATACTTACATAATATATAAACTATCTCACTTTAGGTATATGCTTTTACAAGATAAAGAAAACGAATAAATACCTTTACTAAATAAATATAATATGAAATTAACTAAGTGGTTCTATAATAGTTAACAAAACACTTGACTAACTTCGAAAGTACTAGAGGTAAAATAATATATAATCTTTATTATTATTTAATACTTTTCTTAAAATTAAATATATTACTTAAAATAGAAATTATTTTCATATTTACATAATATTGTTATTATTATTAAATATCATTCGCTTCGAGCTGTTCCCGCACACAGCGTGGTAGGCAAGTCGTGGTACAGAGCCACAGCTATATGCATCTAAATTCTAAACCAATTATGTTACCTCCACGGTTTATCCTGTATATAGCAGTGTAGGCAGAGGGAACCTAATGTAAAAATCCGTTCGTTCTCTACTCTTCGTCTAATTTTGGTAATATTGCGTGAATGGTCCAACTCTAGGCCACGCTTTTTTATTTACCAGATCGAAGAAATAAAAATAATGTATTCAATATCTCATGCAAATCGAACCTGCAAACGTTTTTTTTTAATAGGCCTTTAGCAGGTTCATTAAACATAAAATGTAATAAAAAATACAGTTGCATTGATATCCTCCACCTTTTAGTGAAGTCGGTTATAAATGAGCTAAAAGAAATAATTTATTTCCACTCAGTTAGTTATCATAGACATAAAAAAATCCTGAAAACCTGAACTCTGTATAAATGTGTGAAATTTGTCAAGATGTTAGAGGGCGGTGAGAAGAGGCGTGAGACTCACTTATCAAAGCTTAACGAAGATTTATTTGGGCTTTTTCCTTTTTGTCTATGACCTATGATTTATCTTTCTTATTTATATCCAGATAGTTCACTTTTTTTCGTTAGGTTTGACTGAAAATAATATTAATTTATAATTTGTGAAAATATTAATTTTCAATTTTCACAAACTACATAATGTGTTCAAAAAGTATAGTGGATTTTGTGTCTTTTCAAAAATTATTTATTTATTCGTAAATATCTATTTTGTCCCCTTCAAAGTAATCCCCCTGGGATATTAGACACTTTTGCCAACGTTTTAACCAATCTTCGAAGCACTTCAAAAAATCATTTTTTTCTATCTTGTTCAGCTCCTTCTTAGATGCTCGTCAATCGTGGCGTCGTCCTTTCATGGTGATTGATTTTGACGTACACGTGCACGTGCACACGTCACACGTGTGAGTGATTTTAGTACGAATTTTGCGGCGACCCGTCTCATGCCCAAATTATCTTAAATTAGATTAAAATCGAATGGCACGAGCCAATCGATATGCCCTACGTCCTCGGCAATTTCTCTAACGGTAATTTGACGATTAGCCAATAACATTTTCTTCACTTCATCAATTTTTTCTTCTGTTGTTGAAGTGCTCGGGCATCCGGCACGCTCTTCGTCGTTTATATCTTCTCGGCCTTCTGAAAATATTTTGTACCACCGATAAACGTTGCTTTTATCCAAAGTAGCTTCTCCGTACGCCACAGTCAAAATTCTGAATGCATCCGCGCACTTAATTTCGTTTTTCACACAAAATTTGATACAGGTTATTTGTTCCATTTTTTTGAATAATTAAAAATCGGAGACGAACACAAAACACGTGCAAGCAAAGCAGCTGTCAACAATGAACTGAACATTCAAAATGGCCGAACTTGTCAGCATAAGTGAAAAACATATGTACCAACATAATGTCTCAAAAAAATCGAAATTAGAATATACGCAACCCGCGAAAATTCAAAATTCACGATATTCGAAATTTTTTAATTAATTATCAGTTTAATGACTCCGATATTTGCAGTGTGTTAGTTATTTAAGGATTTTTTATGGGTTGGTGTTTATACTAATTGAATCACGTATTGTTTTGGTTTTTTATTAAAGATAATATATATTTTTTAAGAGAATGGGCAAATGATATGACAGAATGTGACAACCTGACAACATGATTTCTATGATTAGTTTCTGTGATGAAATTCTTACTCAAAATTTACAATCATTATTTTGTAGTGTGTACTATGTGATCGTAGTAATTTACTAAATAATATCGTCGCCACCCAGTCGTGGCGCAGGGGCACGAGCGTGATGTAAACATAAACGCGATAGATTGTGAGTTCGATTCTCACTCAAGAAATTTAAATATTTAATCTTTTAATTTTCTCGCTCCAGTGACGAGGCAAATAGCCTCCAGAATTCGGCATAAATTGAATTTAATATCAATAAATCTTTCATATATAATGTTTATTTTTCTATTAAATTTGTAATTTTAAGTTGAAAATTTTACCACAAGATTGAAAATATTCATGAGACTGGCATCTTATGTTGCAAGCTGACGGAGCTTGGTCTCGCTTATATTAATCCTTTCTGCACCCATCGAAGTTTTAATATACTCAGTTATACTGCCATAATATTGAAGTAGAAACACTTAGAAAGTTATGTTATATTAGTTTTATTTTAATGTTTTATATTCTGTATACTAAATTAATAATAATAATAATAAACTCTTTATTGTACACCCAAAAAAGAAATAATCTCTATCTCTATATATAATAAGACAGTAAAAATATTTTGTCTGTACATTTAGTAATTTTGACTGAAATGGATAGAGGGATACTTAAAAAGACTAATAGAAAGCAAAAAGATTTTTTTTGAATTTCTTGTCTGTCTGTCTGTCTGTCTGTCTGTCTGTCTGTCTGTCGACATATTGTTGTCCGCATTTTTCTCTGAAACTACTGAACCGATTTACTTGAAAATTTCACCAATTGCTTTGTTTTAACTCAATTTAGGTTCTAAAGTTTGGTTCATCAAAATTGGTTCATTAAAAAAAAAGTTATCGTCATTTGAATGAACTCAAGGCATTAGCTTGCCAGCGAATGTTTTATAGAAATCGCGCTGGTATGACCCTGGCTAAAGAATGACATTCGAAACGTCTTGATTATATGACTGTTGATAAAAATATATATTTTTAAAGCACTATTATACAATATTTTATACAATAAAGTAAACAAGGCCAGTCGTGGCGCAGCGGCAAGAAGTGTGACTGTAAAACCAGCTGGTTGTGGGTTCGATCCCCACTCGAGGAGATGAAATATTAACTTAAATTTATATTTCCATTTCTTCGTTCTGGTGGCGAGGTTAAGCGCGGCGTTGAGTTCTGCCACTCAACAAGCAATGCCTCCAGAATTCGGCAGAAAGTGGGGAACGGAGTGTCTTAACACTAGGTTCCCTCTGCCTACCCTGCTATGTGCGGGATACAGCGTGAAGCTGATTTATTTATTTTAAGTAAACAAAATTGAATTGTTAGTAGAGATTACCTTCATAAATCGTAACAGTAAAGTTTAAATCGTAATTAATTCAACACAGAGATAAAGAACGATTTGATCTTCAAAGAAATATCAAGTAAATACATAGATTTTTTGGTTCGTTCGTTCGTTTGAAATAAATCTATATAAAAATGCCTAAAAACATCCTTTCTACGTGTACTCTGTAATAACTACATATTTACCAATTATTCATTTATCAAATTAATAATTTTACATTTAAGACTGTTTCTGAAGCAGTACAATTATTAAGTGACATCAGCACATTTTATATATATATATATATATATATATATATATATATATATATATATATATATATATATATATATATATATATATATATATATATATATTTGTAACAGTACGTTCTTTTTACCTATGTTATCTTTTTTAAAGCTCTGTTAAATGTATATATAATCAAGACGTTTCGAATGTCATTCTTTAGCCAGGGTCATACCAGCGCGATTTCTATAAAACATTCGCTGGCAAGCTAATGCCTTGAGTTCATTCAAATGACGATAACTTTTTTTTTAATGAACCAATTTTGATGAACCAAACTTTAGAACCTAAATTGAGTTAAAACAAAGCAATTGGTGAAATTTTCAAGTAAATCGGTTCAGTAGTTTCAGAGAAAAATGCGGACAACAATATGTCGACAGACAGACAGACAGACAGACAGACAGACAGACAGACAAGAAATTCAAAAAAAATCTTTTTGCTTTCTATTAGTCTTTTTAAGTATCCCTCTATCCATTTCAGTCAAAATTACTAAATGTACAGACAAAATATTTTTACTGTCTTATTATATATAGAGATAGAGATTATTTCTTTTTTGGGTGTACAATAAAGAGTTTATTATTATTATTATTAATTTAGTATACAGAATATAAAACATTAAAATAAAACTAATATAACATAACTTTCTAAGTGTTTCTACTTCAATATTATGGCAGTATAACTGAGTATATTAAAACTTCGATGGGTGCAGAAAGGATTAATATAAGCGAGACCAAGCTCCGTCAGCTTGCAACATAAGATGCCAGTCTCATGAATATTTTCAATCTTGTGGTAAAATTTTCAACTTAAAATTACAAATTTAATAGAAAAATAAACATTATATATGAAAGATTTATTGATATTAAATTCAATTTATGCCGAATTCTGGAGGCTATTTGCCTCGTCACTGGAGCGAGAAAATTAAAAGATTAAATATTTAAATTTCTTGAGTGAGAATCGAACTCACAATCTATCGCGTTTATGTTTACATCACGCTCGTGCCCCTGCGCCACTATATATATATGAATATCAAATATCGACATTGGTCATATTTTCTAGTTCGAAACAATCAAAAATTCTTACAGAAGTTACGATAATGTCGTAAAAAAATCGTAATAGAATATCGTAATAGAAATCATATTAGAAGTCATTATAGTTGTCTTTATATTATATATGTTGTTGTATGTTGTCTATATATTTGTTTGTCATTCTATTATAGGGTGTGAGGCCAGTCGTGGCGCAGCGGCACGAGGTGTGACTGCAAAACCGACTGGTTGTGGGTTCGATCCCCACTCGAGGAGATGAAATATTTACTTAAATTTATATTTCCATTTCTTCGCTCTGATGTCGAGGTTAAGCGCGGCGTTGAGTTCTGCCACTCAACACGCAATGCCTCCAGAATTCGGCAGAAAGTGGGGAACGGAGTGTCTTAACACTAGGTTCCCTCTGCCTACCCTGCTGTGTGCGGGATACAGCGTGAAGCTGATTTATTTATTTATTTTATTTTATTATAGTTGTCAATCAATTCTGCTTAAATCAATAATCATGTATTTAAGCGGGCGAAGCCGTGGGCGGGCCGCTAGTATAAAACAAATGTAAGAACGTGTACAATAGGCGACCTTATCGCTGAAATAGCGATTTCTTCCAGGCAACCTCCTTAAGGTTGCCTGGAAGTTGGTTGGTTGGAAATCGTAAAATAAATAAATAAATAGTGAGTAGGGTGTGAACAATACTCAATATAAATAATACATAAATATACATAAAGATAAATACACATATATATACATACTACTTACATACATACCTACATACATACATATATACATACATACAAACATACATACATACCTACATACATACATACATACAAAATACAAATTAGGTAAGTATATTCATACATACTAACAGTATAGAAAAATATACACTACTCAAAATTATATTCTACATGCACGGGAAAAAAGAAAAAAAAATTAAAAAGAAAGAAAGTGCTTTTTTAATCGTTTTTTAAAAGTAGGGAACGTTTTTGAATTCCTGACATTCAAGGGTAGGGCGTTCCATAACCGACACGCAGTAACTGTAAATGAGTCACTATAAAATGACGAGGAATGTTGTGGAATTTTTAGTACCAGACTGTTATCGGATCGCAGACGTCGAGGATGTGAGCCGCCCAAAAATTCAAAACGTTCCTTTAGGTACGGGGGAGAGGTTGGATTGAACAGAATACAGTAAAGAAGATGAAGTATGTGAGTATTCCTACGAAGCCGGATAGGGAGCCACTTGAGCTTTTTTCGGAAGTCAGAAATGTGATCATATTTACGTAGACCAAATATGAATCGTATACATACATTTTGAAGACGCTCAAGCTTACTTAATTGCTCCTCTCTTAGATCAAGATAGCAAGGATCAGCATAATCAAGAATCGGTAAAAGGAGAGTATTTGCTAACGCAATCTTAGTAGGTATAGGGAGAAAATTGCGTAACCGTTTAAGAGATCCTAGAGAAGCAAACATCTTCCTGCTCACATCACATAGCTGTGAGTCCCAAGACATGTTTTGATCCAAGATGATGCCCAGATCTTTTACAGATTTACTGTAAGGTATAATAATACCGTCAAGACATACAGGTGGTAAAGTGAAGAGGTCTATTTTGGATATAAGTTTTGCGCTGCCAACTATAATAAGCTGCGTTTTAATAGGATTCAGTCGTAAACCAAATGACTTACTCCATGTGTATATGTTCTCCAAGTTTTCATTTATTGCTTTTACAGCAAAAGGTAGCTCAGGTAGTTTGGCTTGATGGTAGATTTGAAGATCATCTGCATACAAATGGTAGAGAGAAGAAACGTGTTGAGAGATAGTATTAATAAATACAGAAAATAACAAAAGAGATAACACGCCACCCTGCGGAACGCCAGCAACTACAGGAGACCAGTCAGAGTGTGAGTCATGGATTTGTATGCGTTGCCGACGCCCAAACAGGTAACTACGAAACCAGTTAAAAAAATAAATTGCAAATAAATTGCAGATTATAAAAATTTGATATTTAATATTTAATAGGCGTGTTCGATAAATTCAAATTTACTAATAAAATATATATTTTTTAATTTGTAACTGTTTTTTAATTCACTAATTAATTGAATAAGAGTTAGATATCTCAAATTCATTATAATATATAGCCCTACTGAATGAGGGTTTAGTGGTGGAACTAAACGCCGCTGTTTGTCTTACCGGAGCAAGATAATAAAAGTAATTCCTTTATTCAAGTCTGTAATTATCGCAGTTGCTGTCAGTTGCATTGCACTATGATAACATAATTTATTATTTTAATATAAAGTATTTATTTACCAAAAACTATAGTAATATGGCTTAGTATTATATTATTAAGTACTATAATAAATTACTGAAAATGCCAAAGGCATTAAGCTTATCTCGTTTTAATTGGACTATAAGTTATTACGACCGCAGTTTTAGTTTATTTACATATATTGCTATCAAAGTGCATCATATTTTTTTTCTATTTTATATATACTCAAATTCAAATTCAAATAGTTTTATTCAAAATAAGAAGGTACATGCTTCATTTTTTGAAGGTCAAGTAATTTACCACCAGTTCACTGAAGTTCATACCTGAGAAGAACCGGCACAAGAAACTTAGCGGGACTTATTTTTCTAAAACCAATTTTATACAAATACATATTTAATTATCTGTGACAATGATACCTTTGAAACAGACTGGAGCAAGCTTCATTCCCAAGGCGTGTTATCATTAAATGATACAGTCTTATAAAATCATTAATTTGGTATAACACACAAACGTTTTTTCACATTTTTTTAAATCCACTTTTAGCCATTCCTAGGTTTATTCGATAAAAACTTTAATTTGAATACGTATTTGGTGTATTTACATATCTACCTAGTACCTATAGCATTCTAGTTTCTAGTATATTTTTTAATAAAATATCGTAAGCCATATTTATACTTATAAAGACGCAAACAGTTGCTGTATTTGAAGGAAAAATTTATCGTAAATTTTATATTAAGTATGATTTTATAGAAATATATGATGTTAGGAAAGAAAGTCATATTTTTTTTGTAATTTGAGTTAGAAGTTAAAATTACATAACATTTGAGTTAAAATTAAATTGCTACTATTTCAAATATAGGCTTAATATTTTTAATAAAAATTAAAAATGTACAAGTTAAAAAGATTTTGAAGTACTTTACATAAACTGCTGCAAGAAAACTCAGTCAGTTTTAATGGACGTACAAAAATTAAAAACTATAAACGTCAGCTTTCAACAGAATCATAAAAAGTTTTACAGCAGGCTTCGCCCTAGAAGTAGGAATAAAAGTACTAATAGCGTAGTTAATTCTTAATAAGATCCATGCTTAAAAAATCATCTTTTGATATTTAAATTCAATATTTTGACATAAATTTTGCATAATCTCATATTTCATATAGTTTAATATGAAGCTTAATAAAATAATGTATTGAGATTGTATCAGATGCGGGTTCACATCACTATTACTCATTTTATAAAAATCTATATAATTTTAATCTGAGATTAAAATGTGCGTGTGAATAATAATATAATTGAAAACTATAGACATTGCAGTAAGTCCGTTATTTAATGTGCTCAATATAAAAAAAATGTCGTAATAAAGTTTTGCCTTCGATATACGTAAATTATTACTTGGATAATTTGAAATACAATTGATGTGCATTCGATTCCACTTAAAAGAGTGAATTATTTTTAAACAGCGCTCTGGTAATAGAAAATACGATGCTAACGTCTGCCACTCCATACACACAATACCTTGGATTCGGGAGGACAGCAGAGAACTGTATCTTAACACAAAATAAAATGAAACAATGAAAAAAGTAATAATAAACGTTTTGACGTTTTTGGAGAAATTACAAAAGATATATGAAGGCTAAATACCAACAATACAATTGACCTAGCTTTACGAAATATCAAAGAAGCAAGTGAAGTTACTTATCATTAAATAATAAAAATAAAAATATTTTTTCAATTAAAGATTATGATTCATAATTGTTATACCAAAAATTTTAAACTGACTATTAATTTATTTGGAGATTTTGTAAAGTACGCTTTTGATGTTCGTATCAAGAGATTTGTTCTTATTTTCGTAACTGACTTGGTTTTTCAGTATAAAAATCTTTTTACATCCAGCCCAATATATAAGTGCTATTTTTACATTTCTTTTTATACTAATTATACTAAATAAATATTACTAAGCGAGTACAGAGTACAAAGACAAACTCAGGAATGTTTCCCTAGTGTTAAAGATACTTTCAATGAAATTAATATGAAATCACACAAATATTACATAATTTACTTATATAATTCATTTAAAAGTCAGTACTTAGAATACCGGCTCGTATTTTACATTTGTGAGAGGTTATTTTGTTTTTAAATCGCTCTCCTCAACTAAGTCGACCCCACTGATTGCGGTTTTTTGACAATCGATCATAATGTCAATCAATTTACTATGGTAATATGATAATTTTATGTTTTATTGAATGTTCAAGGCGGTTATATTTTTTTTTCAGCCTAATCTCTTGTTTAGGTTCAAAAACCTAAAAAAAAATACAGAAAAAAATATGTCAAATATTTATGAGGCAGCTGATGGATCATTTAATAAATGTTTACGTACACACATATGGACAAAAGGTATATTCAAAAACATTTCCTTCTCTGGATTTGCGAAATTCTAGAAAGAAACAATATTTTATTCATATCCTAACATCTTTGTGCATGGTGTATTTTTTGTCGTAGCTTTCGGATACCACCTACATAAATATGTTTGTTTGGCCTCACGATGTATCCCACATATATCAGGGTAGGCAGAGGAAACCTACTTTTAAGACAATCCGTTCTCCAATTTCTGCCCAATTTTCGAGGGATTGCTTGTTGAGTGCAGGAAGTCAACGCTGCTCTTTGTTCTGCTACCAGAATGAGGAAATGAAAATAATTAATTCCTCGAGTGGAAATCGAATCCACAACTGTCGCGTTAACAGTTATATACCTGTGCTGCAGCGAAACGACGACCTAATATAGAAAATAATGAAAATACATAAAAAATTTAAAGAGCATAAAACCAAACAAAGAACAAAAAGGTATAAATGTAGGTATAATAAAAATTCTTTCAACTCATAACTATTGAACAATAGAGCCCCAACTTTTCCATTTCATCGCCGTTATTACTTTTTATTTATTTATAGGACCCCATCGAACTTGTAATGTTTAGTTAACTATTGTTTTAAGTTTGATTTTCTTCTATTGGAAGTAGTTATTGTGGAATATTTTTATGTATAAATATAATAAAAAACTATGTTATAATAAATAAGTTGATGATACTATTATGGACGAAATCTAAACAGTATTTATTATAGACAAAGCTGTAAATCAAAATACACCAATCAATCCATATAACATAACATAACGGTCTCAGATTTGTAGTATATTTACTAAACAAAATAATTATAATTTGTACCACGATGCAAAAATATCATATAGTATTATATAATTTGGTAAGGTAATATGGACAAAATTATTTTGAATGTGTGTAAGCAAGGATTTTGTGACTTGTGACATTTTGATATTTTTTTGTTCCTTTCATGAAAGTTTTCCCGGTTTCAATTAAGACGCTTCCGTTACCCACTTTTGGCCGAATTGTGGAGTAATTCCATGTGGAGTGATAAGGGAGGAATCGCCTGTATCCTTGCATCACGACTGGCTTCAGATGAAGATTAACTAAATAAGGTGTCAGTTTATTATAAAACTAAAATTGTTTCAAGTATGATATAAACGTACAATCGCTATAAGCACAAACATCATAAATGAAATTATCTGATGTCAATTTGAGAAAATTAGATAATGATATTAAAAATTGGCGCAGGGGCACAAAGTGTGACTGTAAACTCGACTGCTTGTGGGTTCGATTCCCACTTAAGGAATGAAATATTTTTTAAATGTATATTTTCATTTCTTCGCTCAGTTGTCGAGACGCAAAGCCTCCAGAATTCGGTGAAAAATGGAGTGTCGTAACACTACATTTCCTCTGCCTATCATGCTGTGTGCGCGATACAGCGTGAAGCAAAGTTTGATATTATTTAGAAAAATACTTCATTTTAAATATAAAAAAAATTATTTATGTCAAATATTATTCATTTAAAAATATATCTACTCTTTTAAAACAAATATACATATAAAACTAATGAAGGTAAAGTTATGTTAAAGACATTACTCAATAAACGCAACAAAGTAAAATTTTCAGTGTGATTTAAAATAAAAATTTGATATTTGAACTGGAGTTTCGTATTCAGAAATGGATCATTCATCAAATATAATGATTCGCAAAAATGTTTCGGTTATAGGTAACTTTGGAGCATTTTGATAAATGATAAAACGATGTATCATGGCGGAGTTGTTATTGAAAATTTAATTTTATTTGTGCTCTTTTTATCCATAATGGTACACCATTATGGATAAAAATTTTAAATTATTTTAGTATTTGAAAGTTAGGTTCAGTTCGTAAAGCTAAATAATAAAAAAGATAGTAGCAAGAGCTCTTAAAATCGATATGTATAATCATCAGAAGAGCTCCGCGTTGATAGTAAGAGCGACTGTAATCTCCTAAGAAACTACTAAAAGAATGAAAATAAAAAAAAAAACCAGTATTAGTTGTATAATACAGTTTCAATGTGATTTATGCAAAGCACGTGATATTATTATACTACTATTGAAATAAAAGAAACAATAAAAAATATAAAATCATGAATCATATAATTATTTATTAAATAAATAGTTGTAAGGGATGCATACAAATAAATAATTTCCATTTACTATTCATACAGATACGCCTTTATATCTTACATAATACAAATGTATTTTCTATAGAAAATGTACGTGCAAACTATTTGTAGAGCTCTGAGCTGACCTCAGAGCTCTACAAATAGTTTGCACGTAACTGAGTAGTTCTTTTTAATTATGATATGAATGCTGTACTGAAACTGTTTTGTATACTATTTAATATACAGGCACTCTAGTACTTATATGTTTTTTGTAAAACAATAAAAAAATAAAATATATTTTATCGATACAAGGAAGTAGCACGTTTAACAAACATAATAAACCAATTTGGGACTATATTTGTATGAAGTGTAATAAAAATATGCATTTAAAAATGTAATCAGCATCTTATACGCGACAAATTACGATTAGACTTGGCTAACGATTACTAAGTTTTGACTGAAATTGTTTATAATTAAGAAAATGTTTACCCGCTAGTGCTCATATGTGACAATCGACCAACATGATACATTCAAACAACCGAGCTTGTTATGTTTGGCTAAAATGCATAATAAAAAAATCTATAATCATGTATTCTAAAAGATTCACAATAAAATGGTATCGTATCGTTATTAAAAAATAAATATTTTCATATGAGTAGTTAATATGTACAAAATATTATCTCTTGTTTTTTTCAAAACATGTCAAAGAAGATATTATTTAAAAAGCGACACATCGTTTAACCGTTGTAAACGTGGGGGAGTTCATTATTGTCATTTACTCGCTCTGGTAGCAAGACAAAGCGAGGCGTTGAATCCCGCCACTGAACACGTTTCAAAAGTTGTGCGATTTGTGGGAACGGAGTGTTTTAACACTAGAAACACTGCGTGAACAAAGCGAAAAAATAACAATATCATATAACCACAAATGATTACTTTGGCTCAGACTAGTTATGATAAAGCAAATGTTTACTAGCCAGTGATTAATAGGTTTTTGATGTGGAGTGAATTTTAATATTTTTTTCATTTTATTTATTTAATTCAGTAATTTGCTCCAGAGCTCGTCGTCGTCGTCGTGATATAAGATGAACTAATACAGTAGTTTTCAACGCCTTATTCAAAGCTATAATTAATTAAGACCTCACTTCGTACATATAATATTCGTATATTTGATTAAGTTACAATTTTTTCCTCTTTAGTCTTTAGTAATACGTATATTTATTTTATAATCGTAATACTCATGCAAATAAGGTTTTAGCAATAAAATTTGAATATCCGATCACGCAATCAGTTTTCAAAAGATTCGGGTAGATCACTCACTACCTCTAATACATCGGATACTCTGTGATAGAATACAACATTTTACAGAGAAAATCTTTTATTAGAATTTGGACCATCCAATTGTATGTTATTTTAATTTCTAACAAGACTAAGCGCGGCTTTGGGATACGTCATCTAACAACCTAATGTTTCGAAAATTTATTGAGAAATGGCATGTCTTGGGAAAGAGTTCTTTCTCTAGCTGGCCAACTATAAAAAAAAAATACAGCATAAAGCTCAAAATACCTACATACGTATATATTTGTCTAATTTTTATATATCACATACTTTTTTTTATTTTATTATCACTTTTTTATCAGTATTCTAGACTCAATAAGTAAAAGTTAGTGCTGAATACACCTGGTTCGTATTATTTGTGAAGATTTTCCGTCACTACGAGTAGGTATGTGACATTTGTGAATTACAGATGAACTGTATACACGAGACGTCTACTTTATAACAAAAATACATATATTTCTTATATTGAAAAGAAACTAGAAATGTATATTTCATTTAAAATGTATATATTTACACATTCTTGTATCTTTCATATTTGTTTTGTTTCAATGGGAGTATGTCCTTGTGTTGGAAAAAAATTGAAGTAGTCTAGTATTGAGACATACCTTAAAGAAACTTATTTCGGGCATACTATAACAACCATGCCTTACCAAACAAAAAAAAATATCTCAGAATATAAATTAAAACCACACATGTGATGCAACTAAATAATCTATATATATAAAAGGACTTGTGCTGACTGACTGAGGTAAGACGCACGCAGAGCCGTAACCGCTGATGGTAGAAACGTGAAATTTGGGCAGATGTTTATTTTCATATTCTGGACATCCACTAAGAAGGGAATTTGAAAAATTTTAACCCTAAAGGGATGAAATAGGGGTTGAAAGATTGTATCGAAAAAAAAAATTCTGTACCGATTTTTATAAAATTTGAAATTCAGACTCTTAAAAATATTTCATTGAACACATGTTTCATGGTTTTTAAGAATTCACCCCTAAGGGTTCAAATAAGGGGTTGAAAGTTTATACCGAAAAATCTTTAAATCGCCACCGATTTTTATAAAAAAATTAATTATACTGTTAAAAATATTTTATTGATGACACGTGTTTCGTGGTTTTTTTTAGTAGTCGTCTAAGAAGAGACCCGAAGAGAAGACCCCTAAGGGTGCAAATACGCGGGCGGAGCTGCGCGTGCCCACTAGTAACCTATATATACAGTACGACGAACCTATTAAAGAATGTTTAAACTTATCTTTGAATGTGTGGGAATATATTTTCTATAATAGCGGTCTATTGTGGAGTAATATGTATTCCACGTTAGAACAATAAAATGTAGTCAATAGTATTAGTAACATTATTAAATCATTTTATTGTATTATACAATAATTGTTCATGAAGTAATTGTTATTAGTTGCTAATACTGAAAGGCATTTAAACTATTCATTTATTTATATAAAATCTTGATGAAATCTAAAACAACGCATTACATAACATTTAACTTGGCTCTCATTTGAAATGTACTGTTGACGGGATTATTTTAACATAACATAGAAATATAACATGAAACTCTAAAATTATTTTAAAGTATTATTGTATACGTTTCAAAGGCAAAGTGCAAATCTTCTCGCAAAACCTTTTGCTATATCCATTGAATATAATTTCCAACGCCGAGTTAAGCTTCAGAATATACGAGTACTGCTTGTTAGAGCGCGAGTACAGTTGTTAACGTTACTTTATACTGGAAAGTCGGTCTTACTACTCGTTTTACAGTTCAATGCTTCAATCCAACGTCGAGAAATTGGGCACAATTTGTGACTAGATTCAGGCTACTTTGTGTTTTGTTTTGATATTTTTCAATGATTTAAAAAAGTTTTGTCGCTTATATATATTTTTTTCTCTTTTTATAGCTTCCGTATCAAGCTTACGGCAAAGTAAGCAAAAGGAACCAATAAAGAAACTCTGTTGAGTGGTGGAAGTCAAGGCCGCGCTTTGTCTTGTTACCAGAGCGAAGAAATGAAAATAATTATAAATAACAATTCATCCAAAAAAGTGGGAATCGAACACACAACCGTCGCATTTACAGCCATTGCGCCACGACGGCCTCCGACCTCAGCCTTAATTATTATTTGGATTAATAAAATATACTGTTAAATGTTGAGTTATACTGTTACATTTTGTCTTCTTTAATTTATATGCTTAATATTATGACAGGTGGAGGTCATTGGGGTGACATTATGTCCAGATGCAACTTTAATGCTGTCCACGATCTCAGACCATAATATACTGATTACTGAGAGAAAGAGAGAGAAGGAGATTATATAAGTTACATTGTATATCTAAAATTGGGAAAATAGATGATAAATCATTGGTCCTCTTTATCTAATGCATAATATTATACGAAAGTTTGGCTAATATGAAGATAGTTATCATAAAATAAAAAGTCACGAAAACTGAAGAGCTTTGAAACCTTTCGTTGTATGTACTGTACTTGTAGTCATTTCTATGTAACCACGCGGGTGAAGCAACAGGTCAGATCTAGACCAATATAAATGATATAGAAATCTAAGTCAATTTTATTAAATATACTAAAAGTGTATTCTTTTGTTTTCGGGTTTTCTATACCTAGAGTATTAAAGCGTAAAACTGAGAAAAAAAACTTTATAATCATTTTTTTGTATAGCTTCACGCACTATCCACTAGCTTCTCACAATATCCCTGCTACATAGTAGGTAAGCCAGAGGGCACCTAGAATTAAGATTATTCGTTTCCTATATTTGTTTATTTTGTTCATTTTATTAAGCAATATTACTCTTTTTCTCGACATTATTGTGAAAGTGGAGCAGCAGAAGGCTATAAAATTGTTTCCCTAATAACGTAAATCTCCAGTATCAGTTTTACATCTCCATCGTTATTTTCAAAGCTTTAGATTACAATGCTTTTATTAAAAATTGCTTTTAACATTTTTCGTGAGGCCATTGTGGCGCAAGGATATAAATGTACGATTAAAAACGTTATAGGTTGTAGATTCGATTCCCACTCCTGGAAATAAAATATTTCATAATTTAATTTTCTAGGTAACTAGTAACGAGGCAAAGCGCGGCGTTGATCCGCTACCCAACACGCTTTGCTCCCAGAATTCAGTGAAAAGAGACCTGCCTGTGTGTGAGTGATCTGCCTATCCCCTTACATGCCCGATACAGCGCGAAGCTGGAAAAAAAATAGTAAACTATTAAAAACTCTCTTTATTCTGCATTTGTTGACTAAAAACAAAACAGTGATTGTCAAACGCTAGTGTGTAATGATTTATTAAAAAAACATACATGCAAAATTTAAACGAAAAGCACAAAAGTTAAACAAATAAATAACGTCTCTATATATAATAAAAGGATAGAAAAGTCAATTCTGTACATGAAAGATATAAAAAAATAAAAATCTGGTCGGTTTATATATCGATTATAGAACCTAAAAAACCACTCAGCAGAATTCTTGTCTGTCTGTCCGTCTGTCTGTCTGTCGGATTGTTTGTTCGTCAATCACGCAAAAACTACCAGAAAGAATTGATGATTTTTTGCATGGTATTAGCCTAGGGTCTCAAGGTAAATTTTTTTAGGATTCATTCTGAATTTTATGATAGTTTTGTTTAAAAAAAAAAACTGAAAAATATAAATTACCGATAACAACTGTATAGAATAGTTTTTATCATGGAGTATAAAGACATTTTAGTAGAAAAAAAAATCCTCTAAACTCTCCCGACTCTCCCAAGTCTCCGAACTCTCCCAAGTCTCCCAAGTCTCCCAACTCTCCCAAGTCTCCCAAGTCTCCCAAGTCTCCCAACTCTCCCAAGTCTCCGAACTCTCCCAACTCTCCGAACTCTCCCAAGTCTCCCAAGTCTCCCAAGTCTCCCAACTCTCCGAACTCTCCGAACTCTCCGAACTCTCCCAAGTCTCCCAAGTCTCCAAACTCTCCCAAGTCTCCCAACTCTCCCAAGTCTCCGAACTCTCCCAAGTCTCCCAAGTCTCCGAACTCTCCGAACTCTCCGAACTCTCCCAACTCTCCGAACTCTCCCAACTCTCCGAACTCTCCCAAGTCTCCGAACTCTCCCAAGTCTCCGAACTCTCCCAAGTCTCCCAAGTCTCCGAACTCTCCCAAGTCTCCCAAGTCTCCGAACTCTCCCAAGTCTCCCAAGTCTCCGAACTCTCCCAAGTCTCCGAACTCTCCCAAGTCTCCGAACTCTCCCAAGTCTCCCAAGTCTCCGAACTCTCCGAACTCTCCGAACTCACCTCCACTGTTCTCTTTTTTTTATATATATTTTTTTATATACATATTTTTTTTGTATAAAATATAATTTTATAGATTTTTTTTAATTATATAGAATTATATAAATATAATACATATATAAACTTAAATTAAGGAACATTATTAAATTAAACAACATAATCATCACATAACTTAATATAAATCAATTAACACAAAGTACTTATCACTAGTGTTGCCGATCGATAGTGGACTATCGATCGGAATTCGATATTCTATCGATAGTAGTCCGATAGAAAGACTATCGATATTAAAATCGATAGTATCGATTAAAGAGATAGTATCGAAACTATCGATAGTTCAAAAGGGTACAATACTATCGGACAAATGCAATGCTATCGATAGTATCGTATCTCCAAATCAGAAAGACATCGATACTATCGATAGTATCGATACTATTGAATTTCTAGGAAACGATAATATCGACAGTATCGATAGTATCGATACTATCGATTATTGTGAACTATCGATTGCTTGCTAATTTGCGATAGTATTGCTTATTATTTTCATGTGTAGTAACCAAATTATTATGATATTAGAAACATCTTAGTTGAAGTACATAACTAATTGCTTATTCATACGTAATTATAAATATAATAAAAACGTATTTTGTTCTTTTTATTTCATCTTGTAATTAAGCTTAAGAATCATACTCAATACTATCGTAAATTAGCATATAATCGATAGTGCAAAATAATCGATGGTATCGATACTATAGATTTTATCGATACTATTGTATCCTAGACATTTAATAGTATCGATACTATCGATTGTATTGATTAATTTCCGATTAGGAGATACGATACTATAGATAGTATCGATAGTATTGCACTTAGCCGATTGTATTGTATTCTTCTAAACTATCGATAGAATCGATAGTATCGATAAGATCGATACTATCGATTGTTGTATCGATCGTATAGGCTTTTTTAGATTAAAACCATCGATCGCGAAACTATCGATAATTTGGCAACACTACTTATCACTATCGTTACCGCTCGTACATCCTGACATATTCCTCACATAGTCGGAAGTGATAACAAGAGGGTAGTCGTATCGAACAAACATTCCACATAAATGTGGACGGTAGTTGCAACTAATGTTTAAATGATGAGAAGCATGGAGCAGTGCCTGGAACTTGCGACCACAGGCTTCAGGGATCCCTTTCCGACATATCAACACTCGCCTTCACTGCTCCAGCCCAGTACGGCAGAGTACGAGTAGTACTCTGAACCACACCAGAGCCAGGACTTCGCGTAGATAATTATAAATAGGTCTTAACCACATTTCTAATTAAAATAACAATTAATTAATTAATCAAATAATTAATTGTCCAAATAGTCGAGGTTAGCCAGTGGTGGAGCACGAGTAGTGCTCCGACCCACACCAGAGCCAAGACTGCGTGTACAACGCCCGTGCAGCCTTTTATATCATCGTTCACAAATAAGTTGCAGGGTAGAATAATAAGAATTGATGACGCTATCGCGTCATAGTGGCGTGATGGGTAGGTGTCGTATAGGAATCTATACGTAACCAACATAATGTTGTTTATAATTTCTTTCGTTTAAGTTTTCTGTTGCTTGTATCATTTGCTTAAGTGTGTTTTTTTAAACAATTGGAACATGCGGGTTGCATTAATGCATAGGTACATTATTTGAATAATTCAGTAGTTAAAGCGGGCGAAGCCGCGAGCGGGTCGCTAGTTTATAATAAAAACGCTCCTTCAATTGAATACTGCGTATTAGAAATTCACGGCACTTGCCTTTTTCATATCGTGTTCACGTTTTTCGACAAAAGGTCGAGATGTGTGTGCAATTGAAAGCGTGAACGCTCCCGTATCTTCAGTAAAAAAAAAACGGTTAAGTACGAGTCGGACTCGCACACCGAGGTTTCCGTATTTATTTCAGTATTGTAGGTCAACGAGAAGTACAACTTATAAAAAACGACTCATTTTGTATGAAATTAATTACAAATATAACTTTGAAACGTTTTTTTCTATGAAATATCTAAAAATTTATTTCCAAATTTTTCTCTTTATTTGTAACGCATTTATAATGCATGCTTACCAAATTTCATAAGTGTAGGCCCGCGGCAAGTACCCTATATGGTTTAATGACGAGGCGAATTTCATGCAAAATGTAGCAAAATCAATGCATAAAATCGTTTAATTGCGTTGACTTGATTTGTTCAGCGCTTTAAGGGACCACTTGCTAAAAAGAAATAAATATTCGATATTAATTTCAGTTTGATATCTCCATAAGATATCGAGACAGACGGCCAACAAAGCGATCCTATATATAGGTTCTGTTTTTATGATTTGTGGCATGGAACCCTAAAAATATACGAATTTGTCATTTTTGACTGAATAATAAATGCATTAAGCTGTGATACCATTACTTATTCGCGTACGGGCGATATGAATTAAGCCTCTTACTATGTAAAATGTTTTATGATATTATAAACTTTTGATATCGATAGTATTAATAAAAATATGTTATAATATTTTCATCATGTTTTCCACTTTTTGCAAAGTAAAAATATTTTTTTTCTGCCCAATTCTATAGGCATTGCGTGAAAATGAAAATATTCAATATTAATATTTAAAAAGTTAATTAAAGTTAATTAAAATATTGGATATTTATATACGAAAAAAGACTTTCTTCTTCTGTCTTAACAAATTTCAGCACATGTTGAATAAATGTACCTACATGCTATAATTACATTTTTAAATATATAAATTAATTCGTTCATACTAAATAATCTTATCTACAAACACTACAACAATTTACTTCAAATGTAGGAGTGCTCGAGGGCATGTCTTGATATAATTCTGTTATTAAGTTATAATATAATGTTCTCAACGTCGTCCCAAATGACAGTTAGGACGTCTGAGACGTTTGAGTAACTTACTGCAACGCCATTGCACCTGTTACTTACAGAATATTAGATAGAGGTCAATGTTACTGTAATATTTAGTTTTATTGTATTTAAAATTTACAAAATACTACATATATTGAGGCAGTCGTGGCCTACCTTGTTGTATGTGGCATACAACGTGTAGCTGAAAATGATGTAGTAGGTATTTTTTTTAATGCGAATACGATGAAAGCAATTGACTGCAATTTCTAGAAAAATACCGATTTAATATACATGTATTCTAATTTAATATATCTAAGACTTGTATATCTTAAAGTAAATGCAAATATTTTATCGAAAATTAATCTGTGAGGAAGAAGTTATAATTATTTGAATACTTTCTTCGTTTCTGAGCGTTGTGCCGTAAAATACATATAAATTATTGAAAATTCAATTTCAAAAGCTAGTCCAAGTTCGTCCGGCTAACTTCTCTGTTAGTATGCCGTGATGGAAAAACAAGTTGAAACAATATTAAGTGATTCTGATTGGTCCAATTTTAAAAATTGCATTGAATTTTGTTACACTGAAAGGCAAATTAAAAAGCAAATATAGATTTTTAGCTTTATTATTTCTATTGGGTTTTTTTTAAATGTTTTTGTATGTAAAACTGTATTATACAGGTCGTGGGTTACTACCTATAAAACAATTTGCTAATGTCTTACAGTTTTAAACCTCTTTCCGCATCAGGATAGACAGAGTGTTGTTAAGACACTTACATTGTTAGAACACGCAATATATTATAATCACAAAACTAAAGGCAGTCGTGGCTCAGGAGCAGAAGCATGCGGCTGTGAACTTTCATGCGGCTGTAACGGTTTCGGATTTAATTACCACTGGGTAGTGAAACGTTTAATGCTTTTATTTACTTGCTCTGGTAACGAGGCAAAGCGCAGCGTTGAATTCCGCGCCATTTCATGAAACTAAATACGCCTTAATAATTCGGAAGAAAGTGCTGAATGGAGTGTCTTATTCCCTCCTGCTATGTGCGGAATACAATGTGAAACTAAGAAATAGATTTACATAGTTTAAATTTACTTTGTATAGGATTGGTCCTTACCATTTCACTAACAACTATAAGATTTATTTTATAAAAAACAACGGCAATTTAAGTGCTGGAAGAGCTTTTTTTGTTTTGAAGTTGTCGTCGCTGAATTAAAAAGTGTCTATCTATGCGCTACGCCATACAGCGGTAGTTGTAGGGTTGGTTCCCAGTCTATATATTCATATTATTTTAGCATTTACATATTTCCTACACATGTACCTACACTGTAAAGGAAATCTAATCTATTATCCGCTTAATTCTGGAGGATTTCTGTGTTGAGTGACATAATTCAACACCACGCTGTGCCTACACCAGCAGAGCAAATAAATGAAAATATTAAATATTTCATTTCCTCGAGTTTACAGTCACATAGTTCACCCCTGCGCCACGACTGACCTCACCTTGATTACTTTATCAATAAACGTAAAAAAGTTGAATTTTTCAACTATCTATGATATTAATGATCCTAAACAGATACAATTACTAAAATAGCTTATTTTAAATTAATAGAAATGTCCCGGCTATTATCTTGAATTGTAACTAATCGAAGGAAACCATTACATCTTTATATATAATGTAACATATAACTTATGGTTTATGTGTGGAATTAAAACTCATTAGAATAGCTATAGATGTATAGTTAACATATTATTTAATATGTTGTTGTACGTCTTATTGTTGAGATATTTTTACGGTTCCGTATCTCAAATTGTACACACAATATATTTGGAACCAGCTAAGATCATTTGTAGCTGAAACGACGTCGTTTTACTAAATTTTGGAATAAATCAAAATATTCTACAAACAGTTTCTTGAAATCCTCAGTCTTCAAGTAATTTGAGTAAATGTTCCAAGGGAATATCTCAGTACATAGTTACTAACGTCCCAAATGTCTTACATTTACAAATAGATAAGAATATTTGAATTTAATTACCAAAATTAATTTGCTGTTTCATTTCTTTTTAGTATTATTTACGTATGTAGAAGGCACCACAGCTTTTGACTGTAAATGTGATGGTTGTGAATTTGACTCCCACTCAGGAGAATATTTTTTTAAATGAAAAAAGCCGGGAAATATATTCATTTACTCACTCTGGTAACGAGGCGAAGCACGTGGTTGTACGTGCCGTCATCGGATGAACACATTAGTCTCAGTTTCCCATTGTCTTTCTTATCAAACAAAACGCGGCGTTTAGTTCCGCCACTCAACGCGAAAAGTGTGAGGTTCCAGCTGAAAGAGAAAGACTATATATTAAGAAAATTGCAGTGATTCTTTCAAAACATGACCACCTTCCCCTTATTATTTTTATTATTCAGAATCTTATTATATCTCACGTAAAGTGTAATAAAAATCACGTTTAATAAATTATTTTTTAACAAAGAAACCGACTTCAAACAACGAATTAAAGAGTTAAAGATAAAAACCGTACTTTGATTTTGTTAAACAAAAATAATTAAAAAAAGCTTATTTAATTTTGAAATCGGTGCCAAGTAAAGTACAGTCGACTTGATAACCTCCTTTTCTTATAGAAACGGTTAAAAACTACGTATACTTGAGAATCTGATAATATTTTTAATACGGAGCGACTGAAATAGAAAATTAGTTCAAGATTATACTCTTGCTTGGGAAGTTATAACTGTTTTAATGTAAAAGTTTAAGTATAATGTGTAATTTATAGAAAAGTTCATAAATTCAGTGAACCTGAAAATTTTAAACGTTAAAAGTATGTAACTTTTCAGAGTTAATACTAAAAAGATTTTATAATTAAAACATTAACATATACTTTAAATACTTGTTAAATTTTAAAATGTCGAAAGCGACACTTAGGAAAGAAAAATATTTTTCTAGAAAATCAAAAATTTACGCAGAGTGATTTGAACCTGCACAGCTTGGAAACCAAGTTATGAGGGTCCTTATTCCACTATGTGACACCCTGATCTCCGTTTTTCACTAGAAGGGAACAATTGTTTGTTAAGTAGCGGAAGCAGAAATGACAAAATAAATTAAAAAAAGTTCTTCCAAGTAAACTTAAAAACATATACCATCTCCCACAGCGCCATGATGACCTCTGAAAGACCAATTTGTTAGTTTTGTAATTTAGAAATTGTTTAAAGATTACATAAACGTATAGGATTTTCACAAATTATTCCCCAACTCAATCTGTTTCAAACCAATATTTCGACGGCAGCAAAGAACATGAAGACAACTGCATTTTTGCCAAAATCGTTTTTTTACATAATTCAACTCAGAATTCCATGTTTTATCTTGTAATATTTTTTTTTCATCAAAAACATTGTTTTTTACCCCAATTTTCTCACGTACATAAAGACATATACTCATTTTTTTAAGAAATGCCGAAGTAAACCCGGATATATACAGTAGTCCGTGTGTACGTGGGGCGATTCGGCGCGTTCGCATGCTATAAACAAAGATATCTGGCACTTGTTCGTTTCTAGTTTGTCCGATCATCAGTTATCTCATTACATTTGCATTGTTTAATTACCTTTTAGTGTTATAAAAGTATGAATAATGTAAATATTTGTGGATTTATTACAATATATGTAAGTAATTTATTAATAGAGGCCAGTCGTAACGCAGTGGCACAAAGTGTGACTGTAAAACCGACTGGTTGTGGGTTCGATCCCCAATCGAGGAGATGAAATATTTACTAATTTATATTTCCATTTCTTCGCTCTAGTGTCGAGGCAAAGCGCGGCGTTGAGTTCTGCCACTCAACACGCAATGCCTCCAAAATTCGGCAAAAAGTGGGGAACGGAGTGTCTTAACACTAGGTTCCCTCTGCCTACCCTGCTGTGTGCGGAATACAGCGCGAAGCTAATTTAATTTAATTTTATTTTAATTTAAAAGAATTATCATGAACTATTGAAAAACAAACGTGATTTTCTTTTATTCACGAATGGGTCACCGAATCTTATTGATCAATAATAAGTTGATGCAGTCAAACAGCAACAGCTATGATTTTTTTTAGAAAATATGTAGGTTTCCGAAGTGTTGGCCATCCAGATGATATTTCGACAAGTTTTAATACAGAAAACTCAGTTCATGAGGACGATGATAATGAACAATATAATTCTGAGATTCTAATATATCTTAACGACCTGTTAAATATTTCTAGGGCGAAAACATTATTACAGATATCCAAATCAAGACCAGTTACTCCTGTTTCTACAAACTGTGCGTCCTTTGCTTCATGTTCTATCAATAAATACATAACTAAAAAATCCGGCTACATTACTTAGTGTTCTATTAATAAATCCCTAACTAAAAAATCCGGCTACATTACTTAGTGAATCGAAGATAACATTCGATTACTTAATAGTACAATTTCATTGGGATTTAAAATCAGAAGTCAAAAAGCTGGCACAGTCCGAGCCAACAAAAGTTTCAACTGTAACTTTCAATTTCCAAAAAAATCTTTCGACCTCACATGGTGAAAAATTTCTTTTTACTATAAACATTTACGTTTTGATTTCACAATTTTGATATAGAAAACAAAAGAGGATTATGTTATATGTGGACCGAGATGATGCTAAACGACGATCCAACGAAGTAGCTAAAAGTTGCAGCAATAGGAATTAAAGATATACAATCTGATAACTGTGGGGGCCAAAATCGTAATCGATCAGTACTTTTAATCTACTTGTATACTGCTAAAAAGTTTGTAGTGCATGTAAGTCATAGATTCCTAAAAAAGGGTAGGCAGGCAGGGCAGGAAGGTGACTGTGTGCATGCCCTAATCGAACGATCTTCCAAAAGAAAAATAATATACACACTCTAAGAATGGTATACCTGTGCAAGGTGGTGCAAAGTTGATGGGTAGCCTTAAGAAGTAATTGAAGGCTCTTTAAACAATATTTTAGACTTTAAATCTTACACGAACGCAATATACATGGAAGAAAGATTTTAATAACGAAAAGATTGAATCGAGAGAAATTTGAGAGATAAAAGTGGCCCCAAACGTTATTAATCCATATGTTATTGATTACAAATATGATTTAAATGAAGCTTATTCAATGTCAATTGATTGATTGTCTATGATTTTATTAATATGATTGTGGCCGATATGCAACTAGCTGAAATAGACAAAATAACACTGAGGTTCTACAAAGTGCTTACACCAATGCCTTGCCAATAACGACAAAATAGCGAAATATAAAGATTCGATTTCTCTCTGTGAACAGAATTTAATTCCTTCGAGAAACCACATTTTTTATAAAATCGTAATTCATACAGCCATAGAAAATATGATTTCTGAAGAAGAAGACTAAATAAGAAGGAGAGAGAGATTGTAGACTTTTACTATAATTTATTATAAGAAAAATGCTAAGATGGTAACCGCTTGTGATATTATTTAAATAAGATAATTCAAACATCAGTAAATTAAAAATTATAGGGGTAACATACATAGCTTTTTGTAGATTTACTCAAATGACAAGAATGATATAGACATTTTGTCTTCTCCATTTCGATAAAGCTTGTTTGAGATGATGCGTTCAATTATTGCGATAAAAATTAGCTTTATTATTTAGAACACTGAAGTAGTATACGTTTCTGTTAACTGTTATGTATGGTTGATTGTTTATGATAAACATTTTGTTATTTATCTACCTCAGCTTTATGCATTTCCTTTAACATTACAGTTTTTTTATTAATTTTTATTGTTTTATTAGGCAAAATTGTTATAAGATTCACTTATAACAATTTTAATATATCTGCAATTATCGGAAGCTACAACTTTATAATGGCGAAGTATTTTGAGACAACTGCAGTATTTCAGTGGCAATCATATCTACATGTTTTATATTGATGAAATTAGTTATATATAATCAAAAAGAATAGTAATAACTCATTATATATATAAAATTATTTAAGGATAAGTAATAACCGTGTCCCAAGTAGAAACGAATATATGGCAGTTGACTCAGTTTGTTAGTAATTTCGAGCGGACTAGAAAAAGATATCTACCGTATTTTTAAAACCAATAAGAATATTGAAAATTTGCATATACTAAATAGTATATAATCTTATAATAATTAACTATTCCAAATTTGAGGAAGTTAGCTTTTATATTGTAAAAGTTATTACATTATTCTCTTAAAAACGCTCTCCTGAAAACTAGTGATTTTGTAGATGGCCGTTTGCTCTTTGCTGCCGTCGATTTGTTGTGTAAAAGTAATTAACAGACTCCACCGTATACTTTATTTACTTTTGAATTAATCGAAATTTTATTAATCATTTACATTTTTAGGCCAGTCGTGGCGCGGAGGTACAAAGTGTGATTGTAAAACCGACTGGTTGTGGGTTCGAATCCCACATGAGGAAATGATTTGAATATTTACTTAAATTTATTTTCCTATTTCTTCGCTCTGGTGTCGAGGGAAAGCGCGGCGTTGACTTCTACCACTCAACACGCAACGCCTCCAGAATTTGGCAAAAAGTGGGGAACGGAGTGTCTTAACACTAGGTTCCTTCTGCCTACCCTGCTGTGTGCGGGATATAGCGTGAAGCTGATTTACATTTTTAATTACACAAATAAATACACTATAGTTTCACTACACTAAATATATAATATATCCCCGCATTATACAATATACATAGGTACACAGTATGTTAAAAAAACTAATTTTAAAATTATATTATATTATTCAGATTTTATAAATATTTTTCTATAATAAATAACTGAAAAAAAAGTTAAACTTTAATTTACAAATATTATAAATAATAATGATATTCAATGTAATAAAATAATTTGACAATTCTTAATGAATGAATTAAAATAAATAATTACTTTGTTATTACAAAAAAGAAAACAATATACTTAGCACCTAAGTCTAAGATATTTGTTTTTTTGAAAATCTAAGGTATTTTCAAATAACAACAATACTATAGTTTTTATAAATGTAATTATATGTTTGAGGTCAGTCGTGGTACATGGACACACGCGTATGGCAGAAAGCGTGACAGATTGTGGATTCGATTTCCACTCGAAGAAATGAAATGTTTAATGTTTTCATTTCTCTGCTTCGGTGTGTTCCGTGACAAAGCGCGGCATTGTGTTCCAATCGCAATATTCAGAACTCGGTAGAAAGTGTAGAGTGTCTTAACCCTCTGCATCAGGCAAGCTGAAGCTGCTCAAGGCAGGGAACAGCGTCAAGTTGAAAAAAAAACTATATTCTACTAACTTAAAAAATATATTCGTCCATGGCATCTACTAAATTGTATTATGATTTTTCAGCTCATGTTTATTTCATAAGCAAAAATATTACATATTAACATCGAGACAGAAGCTTTAAACTTGTCTACAAAATATAATATTTAAGAGTATTGTTTGCAAAAATCTTGTTCCAGCAGTAAGAAAAATATATTGCAATCAGTATTCATATATTCACATCATGTAACTTACTCGACAAAGGAGTAGGACAAAGATGTACTTAATGTGAAATTTGAGAAGATTTTTTTTATATGTACGTTTAACAAAAAAAAGACGGAGTCTTGAATGAAAAAATTAGCTCGTTATCAGTTTAAGAGTACGGTCTAAATGTATACCTGAAAAAATTAAAAGATATTTCATTCATAATTTTATTTATTCTTTGTTTTGTTTATATTACTTTAAAATATTAAAGTTAAAAATATATCTTCCGCATGTAAATCAACGTTTGTTCTATTCACAAAACTGTCTTCTAAATAATAAATATCTAAGAAAAATTTACCCAATCTTTTATCCAACTTTTCGATGTATGTCGTATTTCTCTATGGCCGAACAAAACTACAAAAAGTTCTAAACTAAAGTAATAAAACAAGAAGCGTAAAAGAAATCGGTGAAAAGAATGTTATATTCACTAAAAATTGTGATTAAATATTCACCAAGTAATGTAAAAAATCTAATAAATAATATAAAGAGAAAAGATTTGTATGTGTATGTGTGTAGTGAATAAAGATAGAAACGGTAAGCGCGACAGGTTGTGGGTTCGATTTCCAGCGCGGTGAGTTCCGCCACTTAACACGCAATATCTCCAGATTCTACTAAATTCTTTGTACTGGAAAGCGGGGGACGGAAGTATTTTAAGTCATGTTTTTTTTATTTCAAAAACAATCAAAAATTCTTTTAAAAGTTATAATAATATAACCTAAGTTACTATTACCTTTCATATTAATAGTCTTTATAAGTACACTACAGAAATATATGGGTAATGTTATATACATTAAAAACGTTACGTGTTATATACATTTAATTAATTTAAAAACGAATACCTTCACGATTTCGCCGGCGAAGTCTCCATCGGGACGCTAGTATTCTGTTAATTTTAGAATCTTTCAATGAACCAAACAATAAATTTCAAAATGTTTATTTTAACAACATTAGAAATCTTAAAATATAGGTTTTGATATACAAAATCTTACTTTTGCCATTAAATTAACCATTACAAAATTCAAAGTTTACTTTTAAACTTCAAATGTACACTTTAACACTACATACTAGAAAATAACATCTCAATAACTACACTTACTAAATTTCAATCTCAATCTCTATTAAATTCCAAGAGTTCAACATCAGTGATTATATTTCATTAATGATTTTCTATTTTACATTCTAAGGCGAGACAAACAAAGTTACGGGATACATCTAACTATATAATTAAAAAAAACAGTTTTATGCTGTACCCCGCACACAGCAGATATAAGATAACTAGTCTAAATTGTGGTTTTGACATAAATATAATATTTATAAAATAACAATAATATGTAACAAAAAGTAATACAAATGTTTCTATGATTTATTTTATTGTTTTTGACATTCATCCTTTACGCACGTGAGAATATGAGATTGAAGACGAGAAAACGTTTTGAGCCTTAGTGAAACTTATATTTAACCTTTGGATGGATAACAGGGATTATTTGAACATTGTGGCATTCTGCCTTAAAAGAAAATGTAACGTAATTTTTTATATGATTTTTATAAATATTTCGTTATTCTTCCTTCTCGCATATAGCGGAGTACCAGGGAAAAGGCCTAGTGGAGACACTGCGTTAGATTTCAAAGTCTTGAAATGGAGAACGGAGTGTCATGACACTAGATCATTCCGCCTATTGTGCTATGCCTATTCCTATAATTCTGTCTATTCGCTTGTCCTTTCATTGGAAAGCTTTTATTTAAATCTTAGCTTCCACTTACGTTTATTTAATATAATAAATAAAAATAGAGCTTTTTTAGATAATATATGTAGATACTTAAGAATTGCTGGAATTATTTTAATACTTAATTTGTTTGAACTGTTAAAATAAAAAAAGAGAAGTGATTTATGATCATTTCTCATTTTTTGACAAAAAACAGCGTTGAGTTCCGCCATTCAAGGTGCAATGTCTTAAAATTTTCGCCGAAAGGGGAGAATGGAGTGTCCTAGCACAAAGTTAACACAAGTCTCATATTTTGATTTTAAATAATAAAAATGAGAATATTTGGTTCCCCGAAATAATATTTAAAAGCAACTTGAAACTGCGACCACGCCAATATTTAAAGAGTGCTCAGTGAAAATTAAATGAATAAACAGTAAGCAGGACGTCGGAAAAGATTGCATTTTAAATTTACTTTTTATTACTGAAAGCGACAGTAATTTTTATTTTTGCTTATTTTTGTCAGCTATGATCATTGCTCATACTTTGTTTTCCTTCAGCCTTACACATTATCCTGCTTATGGCAAAGTATAGTCCATTCTCCGTCGCATTCAACACATTGCAAAGAAAATACAGTGATATAAGTAATGATATATCACTCTGTACTTTTTCTATTTTCTAAGCGTAAGCCTTTTTGTAACCGCAATGGTTATGAGTTCAATCTCCAATATGTTTAAATTGTTAATTTCCTACTCCAGCAGTTTATAAAAATAAGGACATATAATAATCCTGGTCGGTTTCCAGGAGGCGCGGGTTCGAGTCCCGCTGCGTTCAAATTTTTATACGTTTTCTAAATAAGTATTTTTCTTTCCTAAGTGTGGAATAACACTTAAAAAATGTTTAAAAAATATTAATAGTTATTTTTTTGTTATATCAGTAGGCTAACATTGGGGAAATCGAAAATTTCAACAAGATTAATAAAGAAACTATGAAATAGTACTAAAACATCCACATATTTATATTTCCTTTAGACCTAAATGTTGCATGTGTACGAACATTGTCATAAAGGCGGTACCGTGCAAATATTACCGTAACCGCTAATAAAGCTTGAAAAAGCAACGCTATACAATTTGAAGCTAGACTATATTTTACAATGCAAGTATAGATATTTCGATTCAGTATCTCGAGCGGTCATGAATCATGTATATAGTTAAGGCTAACTGGGATACCGATAAATCTTGAAGAGACGCGTTCTGATAACGTTATTGCTTTTACTATGTTCCTGTTCTCATAATAATTCAATTGTTCGTATTCATGTATAGTGTTAGCATAAGTTACGTATAGTGTAGTAATAGGTGTCACTGTAATTACGAGTACGTCATTTGATATTGTTTCCATTATCGATTGTATTAAGTGGCGGTAGTGTGCTGCGTCTTTTCCGGTGGATTTCCAATATAAGCACAAACGACACGGCACTCGTGTTCATTACGTTCTAAGATATTGTCAAGACAACTTGTCATTATAATTCATATTTCAATATTGTGACTACGAGAGTATATGTGTATATAACAAGTGTAAATAAATTTATTGTAAAAGCTGGATTTTGTGTCTGATTTGTTGGTTCGCCTAACAGTTCAGAAGCGGGATTACGAAAGGATATACAAAATTTCCTGCCACGCTCATAAAGTGTAAGTAGACCATATATATATTCTTTTTTTTTTTCTTTTCTCTCATTTTTCTTACTCCTTAAAGATTAGCTGAATAATTTGTATGTAAATTGAGTTCTCTATAATGTTTAATTTACTATTCTGAATATAAGCAGGGTGTTGCTATTCTAATTATAGTTTTTAGTTACTCTTATTTCTTTTACATCAAACAAACAACAAACGGATAAATGAAAGATCTTCAATGGAAATTTAATAAATAGTTTTAACAGTTAAAGTTTACTGATGACGATACATAGAAATCTTGTACTTCGACTTTGACTTTTGACTTTTCGTTGTGTGGTGATTGATAACCTTTATAACAGCCAGAGTGGTTTTTTTTATGAAGGGAATTATTGGATAAATTTGGAAGGTTGGATAATTTGAGAATACACTGGATGATGTGCATACCTAAACATTTTCCATTTTATAGTACTTACGTAACGTTTCAGTTTTGAGGGTAGTTGATAAATTTAGAATTTGAGATTGTTTAAGATATACTTTAAAAGAAGTATACAATTGCTTATAGCATCTACGTTGGTAGACGTGATCGATAGGATATTAGTTCTTCCAATAGAGTATTTATTTATACGGGTGATAATTTAAAGATATTTGACACCATGATATTTCACACGTTTAAAGATATATGACATTCATTGGTCATGAATAATTTCAGTTATCAAGACTTTCTGGAATACTTATTTTGAAATATTTATAATGGGTATATTCAAATTTATTTATTACATATATGGAATATTTCTTTCGTTGTTTTTGTCATTCTTTGGAAAGCTTTTACATCGTATAGAGGATATTGTATTTCGCTATCTATTGGTTAACTATAAATGATATTAGAATTGTTTTTGTGATGACAATAATATTAGTGAAGTAACTATTTTGTTGTCTTAAAAACGTCAATATGATTTTGTTTTATCATCAAGCGGAATAGTTCTACATATATTCTTTATGTGTAGTATGTTTAGAATTGATGAATTATCTGAATTGAAATTTGTAAATATTTTCATTGGTTTTTACTTCCGGCTTTGTCACTTTATTGAGAACTGTCGTCTTGTCGTCGTATTTCTGTAAGAGTTATAAAGCTATTCTCGTAATGTAATAGTCTCTTTTTGAATGTATTATTTTTGAGTTAGATTGTTCTATGGTATACGAATTTATTAACACGTATAATAGACACAAACATAGAAAATATATTCGTAATAGCTATGGGATCTAATATTCCAATGAAATTAAAGTACATGTGTTCTTATCTCAACTTATTAGTCTCTCATTTTATTTGTGTCATGACACATGGTAAAAATTCTTTTCTTTTACGGGATAAATATATTGTGATTTGATAATTATTCCTGGTTTTGGATAATTGTTGTTAATGTAGATATTACAGTGTAATTCTCTTTATCCCGTGAGGACCAGCCAGCTTAGGGAACTTTGGTGGCATTCATTATTTGTTCAATTGACTTTCTTTTCCGTTTGGTATTTGTTTGTTGTTAACATGATGTCAAAGTATTGGCCCTGTTTCACGTAATTGTAGACAAATCTTGATTTTATTTGTTTATTGGTCCATTATTGTCGATTGAGTGTTTTGATTTGTAATTTTCTCTGGAGCGTTAATATTCTTGGTTATTATTACTTTATAACGATTAAAAATCGTGTAATTGTAAAGATAAAATATCATTTATGTGCATTTATGGCCAGATCATACAGTGTCGGTTAACTTATTAATTTTTATGAATTTCGAATGTCAAAGTTATTTGAATAGGTTATGAATTTGAAGGAATTTTATGTTAATGCAATTAGGTTGATAAAAAAGTTATTATGATGTGTGCAAGTCTAAGCTTATATTGTTTGAGTTTCAGGAACATGGAAAATAATATTGCCCGAGGATAGGGCTTGAGATTGAATGATGCCCGAGGATAGGGCTTGAGATTGAATGATGCCCGAGGATAGGGCTTGAGAATGAATGATGCCCGAGGATAGGGTTTGGGATGATGATGCCCGAGGATAGGGTTTATGGGGCGGATGGTGCCCGAGGATAGGGTTTGGGGGTGAGTGATGCCCGAGGATAGGGTTTAGGGATGATGATGCCCGAGGAAAGGGTTTGAGGATGGATGCCACCCGAGGTTAAGGAGTTAAGCATTCATCCTTCATCATTCGTCCCTCGTCATTCATCCCTCATCATTCGTCCCTCATCATTCGTCCCATATCATTCGTCTTTAATCATTTTAATCTTACCCGAGGTTAAGGGTAATGGATGGATTATACCCGAGGTTAAGGGTGATGGATGGATTATACCCGAGGTTAAGGGTAATGGATGGATTATACCCGAGGTTAAGGGTGATGGATGGATTATATTTCAGGTTAAGGATAATGGATGGATTATACCCGAGGTTAAGGGTAATGGATGGATTATACCCGAGGTTAAGGGTGATGGATGGATTATATTTCAGGTTAAGGATAATGGATGGATGATACCCGAGGTTAAGGGCAATGGATAGATAACATTTCAGGTTAAGGATAATGGATGGATGTTACCCGTGGTTAAGGGTAATGGATGGATGATATTTTAGGTTAAGGATAATGGATGGATGTTACCCGTGGTTAATAGTAATGGACGGATAATACCAGAGGTTAAGGGTAATGGATGCAAAATACTCGAGTTTAAGGATAAAGGGAGCTTAAGAATCAGGTTAGTGAAGTCATTTTTGAGCTCATTAAAGAAAATGAATAAAATTGATTGATTTTTCGAAATTTGAATTGATATTAAAGTATTTCTTTTAAATTGTTGTAATTGACCGGAATGGAATAAATTCATAGCGAGTCGTTCCCAAACGACGAAAATTAAGTATATTCATTTTAACAAATATGTTAGTATAAATGTGTTTACGATGACACGAAGACACGAAGCAAAATTCTTATAAAATAAAACTTTTAAATCTGTGTGAAATAATGGCTATTGGTTGGTAAATGGTGGAAATGATCACGGTGTAGCAATAGATACAAATAGAGACATACGGAGGTAGGTAGGTAGGTACAGTAGCTTAAGTTATGAATCCTAAAAAAATGTTTGAAATATTTTTGATCTGAAAAAAAAAACATATATATAAAGGGGAAAATAATGATATTGGTAACTACAAAAAAATGCAATGTATAGCTGAATGAAGTGAATCGAATTTAAATTATTCTTTTTATTTTATTTTAGTAGCAAAATTACAAAAAAAATGTCTAGTGAATCTATGATGTAAGTCTTACCATTGGCTCAGAAATATATTTAGATTTATTTAGGCTAAGAAGAGCCGACAAAATACTCAAGAAAACAGTATTTGAAGATAAAATTTACAATAAAAGTACACAATCGTTTACTCTATCTGTCAACTTGTTGTTATTTGTTTGTTTTTGTATATTATCAATTTCTTGTTCATTACAAGTAGACTTTCAAATTATTAGATTACGCGTACAGCTGACATTTGTTGAGGAAAGTAGAAGTAAACCTTAAAATAATCTGAATTAAAAAAATAAATAACCAAAAAAACCAATCGAATTCGACACGATTTTGCCCACCAGCCTCCTTTTGTTGATTCAGAAGACGAATTTTCCGCAGATTTAGTGTATTGTTGATCGGGATGTTTCATATTAATTTTAGCTTGATATTTCCATGTCTTCTTTAGATAAAGACAGACAGACGTACGTAAGGACAGGACTTAATGCATACGCGTTTGTAGATATTAAGCACTTATTATTTTTTTTACATGTGACTGGCAACGGCTGTACGTAAGAGCTGATGGTCAATCTTCGCGGCATATCATTGAAGAGACCTTTGTCCATTAATGGACGAGGACAGGCTAATAATCATGATTGTGTTGAGGATCATGGTTATGAGGACCATGGTGATGATATGGATCGTGGTGATGATGAGGATCATGGTCATGATGAGGATCATTGTGATGATGAGGATCATTGTGATGATGAGGATCATTGTGATGATGAGGATAATTGTGATGATGAGGATCATTGTGATGATGAGGATCATTGTGATGATGAGGATCATGGTGAGGATGGAAATTATGGGGGTGAAGATGGCAGTCATTATGGTTGTGATAATGTGGTTTGAATATAGGAGTAATGAGGCGAGCGGTGTCACGTTCTGTTTATTGTATTTGACTGATCATGGCTACACAAATTGTGTGTTGAATATTTTTTCAAATGAGCTGCTTTTATATGTAAGAATTGTACAATGTATAAAGTAAACGTGTCATTAATTATTAGCTGTGGTTGAGTTGAGAATAACCTTAATATATATGGGTCTTTAATAGGAAATAGAGTAACTCTATACAGACATATTGGTGCTATTTAGCAGTACTTTTTTATATGTTAAGCTTATAAAGTATATGAAAGTTAATGAATGAGGCCAGTCAGTCGCAGGGGCACAAAGTGTGACTGTAAAACAGACTGGTTGTGGGTTCGATCCCCACTCGAGGAGATGAAATATTTACTTAAATTTATATTTCCATTTCTTCGCTCTGGTGTTGGTCGAAGCTAAGCACGGCGTTGAGTTCTGCCACTCGACACGCAATGCCTCTGCCTACCTTGCAGTGTGTGGGATACAGCGTGAAACCGATTTATTTATTTTAAGTTAATGAATCTGCTTAGTTTACGAATTGAAATGTCATTAATAATAACATGCTCTTTTAATGTACTAAAATAAGTGTTCGATATTAAATAGGAACCTTCCATGTAGCGTTGTTAGTGTTGTTTAGCCAAATTCTTGTGAAAAAAATAATAATAATATGTAATAATTAAATTATAACATGAATGTATATGGCAATGAATGTATACTGATGGCTCATTGTGTTAATGAGAATTATTGAATTGTATAAATCTGCATAATTGTATATTATCTAATATACATAATTATATAATTGTTGTATAAATCTAAAATCAAAAAACTAAAAATGTATAAATACAAAAAAAAAATGTGTTTGCAATGTAAAATATAATTTATAAATATTTTGTATAATCAATTTAATTGCGTAACGAATTCAGTGTAGTTAACATTTACTTTATTTAATTTTAGTTAAGGAATAACAGGACTCTTTTACAAACATCACATGAGTCTAGTTTTATGTAATAATTATTTAGATTTAAAGAAAATTACGAATTAAGAAAATGTATTTCAAATTGTATAATTTACATATTATGACATGCGAATATATCTAATTTAATAGTTTTTGTAAATATCCTCACTTGTGCTAAAAATATAATTGTTATGTAACTGTTGGCACAAAACTAAAGCTGTTTAAATTAGGACATATAAAAATTGTGAACTATTCTTAAATCGCGAAGGGACTCGCGATTAGCAGGATGGCCGAGCTGTTAGCATAAGTTACGTATAGTGTAGTAATAGGTGTCACTGTAATTACGAGTACGTCATTTGATATTGTTTCCATTATCGATTGTATTAAGTGGCGGTAGTGTGCTGCGTCTTTTCCGGTGGATTTCCAATATAAGCACAAACGACACGGCACTCGTGTTCATTACGTTCTAAGATATTGTCAAGACAACTTGTCATTATAATTCATATTTCAATATTGTGACTACGAGAGTATATGTGTATATAACAAGTGTAAATAAATTTATTGTAAAAGCTGGATTTTGTGTCTGATTTGTTGGTTCGCCTAACAATAGGAATATGAATTGTATTTTCTAGTCATATGTGTATACATTTTTTTGACTTCACGCTGTATCAGCATTTATAGCAAGGTAGGCAGGGGGAAAGTTTCCGCTGAATTCTAGAGGCATTGTGTGTTGAGTGGCAGAACTCAATGCCGTGCTTTGTCTTGTTACCAGAGCGAAGAAATGAAAATAATAAATATTTAATTTCGCCGAGAGAGGGGTGGCGTCGCGCAATTGTGCCCCTATGCCACAACTGACTTCTATATACTTGTAAAATATAGCATGTTAGATTGCGATCTAAGTAAAATACTAAATACGAGAAGAATTCTCCAGACAACATGGACATTTCGAATTCACCATAATATTTCTGTTACAATAATTAAATTAGCTGGACATTCTTTAATGTTTTTTATTTGGATTTTTTTACAAACATGTCATTATTGTATGGTAGTATTTTTTCATCATGCCTCATCATTTAGTGGTTTTCAATTAGTGAATAAGCTGTATTAAAGTAATAAATTGTAAATCAATTGAAGTGTTTTATTTATTAAACAACTCCCTCTGTCTGTCAGTGAGTCTCATAAAAATCAGTTTAGCTGTTCCAGAGGTTAGCTAGGACAAGCAGAAAGACAGACAGACATATTTTTTTTCTTTTTGTATTTTAGTATCCCGTATGCATTTAAAAACACGGTTATTTTGATATCGTAGAAGTCTTTTTATTTTTTTTATATGTATAAATAAAATTATGCTTTAATTTTTTTATATGAAGAGAGGAAAATTTCGATGAGTGAAAATAAGAGTGAAATTTTCGATTTAAGATGTAGCGCAGTAGCACAGTATCTGAATTTGTGTTCAAAGCTCGAAGGTAATGAATTCGATTCCTACTCGAGTGAATGATGTTTTTTTAATTATCTGGTCTTAATAAAAAGCTTGCTGTTGTGTTCCGCAACTTAACACCCAATGTTTTTTATACTTTACTCTAAGCTTCATATGTCTACGTTGTTGTGCAAGATGGAACTGAAAACAAATTTAAATTCAATATACTCATCAAAATTTATATTTTGTTTAATATAAGTATATTTTTTTTTTTGAAAATATGAAAGTTCATATTACATATAACGTATAACTATTCAATTTTAAACTTTAAACTAAATTTATACTTAGAAATAAATAAATAAATTTATAATATGAACATATATAATATGAACTTTCATATTTTCAAACAATATTATGGATCGGCTAACTTTCAACGTGGATAACTTTCAAAATAAAAACAAAGTTTAATAAAAATACATCTTTTAACTGCTTTCAGCTGTGTATAAGTTTTATGAAAAAAAATGCATGTTATATATAAATTTGATTGAATTTCTTTATTTTATATTAAATATTTCAAATTACTCATACCTAAATAATACTCAGATTTTTTTTGCAGTGATAAAAATACAAGAGTACAGAAATTAGGCAATATACATTTTTCAGTTTCATTAAAAGCGCGGGAAAGAATTTTCTATCTCGCATATAAAAAGATAGGAAGAGGCAAATTTTGGCCACTCCGTTCCAAGCGCACAATACAAGTATGTAAAGTCTTTATACAGTCTCTATATAAATATTTATCTCATATACGTTCATTTCTATATATTAAGAGATTAAGATTTTTTGAACAATTATTTATATAAATTGAAATATTTATATAACTAATTGTACAAAAAATCTTTACTTTCACTCAATGATATTTTTAACAGTTGTATAGCACTATCGCTTGTCACTAGCGCTTACTGTGATATAGTACTGTGTTTTAAAGAAAGCTATAATTCTTAGAGAATATTTTGAAATCAAAAGTAACTCTGTCTGTTTGTCTGTCTCTGACGCAATCACAGCCAAAATGCTGAACCGGTTGTGATAAAATTTTATGTAGATATAGAGCTTAGATAACCTCTTTTTCTTAATTTTTTTTAAGTCGGCTAAAAAGGTGCATTACCGTTTAAATATTCAACTAGACAAAGTATATTATTAAGACAATGTACTTTACTTTTATATATTTTTTTCTTAAGTAATTATTTATAAATCAGAAAAAATAATCAGAAAATTTAGCTAAATTAAAATACATTTAAGTTTTGTTGCATCGCCTAAACATACAACTAATAATCAACTTCACGCTGTATCCCGCACACAGCAGTGTTGGCAGAAGGAACCTAGTGTTAAGACTCTCCGTTCCCCACTTTTCGCCGAATTCTGGAGGTATTGCGTGCTGAGCGGCGGAACTCAACGCCGCGCTTTGCCTCAACACACAACTAAAAAGTAATATTTATGATATAAAAACTAATTAACACCCACACAAGAGTTATTTTAGACCTACATTATAATATTTTTATAATTTATTATCCATTATTCCAATGTATATATGCAGATTTCCGAGAAAGTCAATGTGCGCTTTAAAAATGCAATCTCAGTAGAAAAGTGCAGAACTCATTTCCACGATCTGACTCACTAATTGAAATAACTTTCATAATTGCTCCTTTAAGTGCTTACTATCACTTATAACTACTATTAAACTAGTTTTCCATTATTTTTTTCATATTCACGTTGTATTCCGTACAGCAGAGTTGCCAGAGCAAACCTAATAGTGAGAACAGAGTATTCTGTTTCTTCACTTTCATTTCCTAAATTGTAGGGAATCGGAGAATTCAACGCCGCGCTTCGTCTTCCAGAGTTGAAATATGAAAATAAATTAAATATTATAAGTATTCTGCCGAATGGACACCGAACCACAGAAGTCATCTTTACAGTCAAACGCTATGTTCCACGGTGGACTTATAAATCAACACTTAAATATTCTTAGCTCATATTGGATCTTTTTTAACCGCCAACGCAAAGGAGGGATATATTAAGTTTGACGTCTTTGTGTCTGTCTGTGGCACTAGCTTCTGAATTGATGCACCGAATTGAGTGAAGTTTGTTTTTAATCGATAAATCGATTTTTTAAATTTTGCTGGTTTACAGGATTGATTAGAGAGAACAAAGATGTCAAGACATATCGTTCTTAACTTTACGACGAATTTAAAATTAAAAACTCGTTAGGTAGCGGAAACCATAGCAGTCTGTAGTCTATTAATATTTCTTGTATAGGTAGGCAGAGCATAGCAGCATAGCACTCTATAACAGTTTTATATAGGTAGGCAGAAAAATCTTCAGATTTTTGTAAAAACATAAACAGAATATTTTTCATTAAAATCTATTCAAAATGTAAGTACTTTGTAAGTCAAAACACAGAAAATGTCAAAACTAAGCTCAAATTATTTTAAACTTTCTCTATTCGTACAATTTGTTGAGCATATAACTAACTCGTACAGTAAAACGTGTTTACTGCATTTTATATAAAGTATCAGTTCGACACAGCCAGTTTAAATATGTAGAGGTCGTTTGAAATAAGAGTCGGAAATCTCGTGTACTGGAAGTAAAATGTTAATATCAACATTATTTAGGCGCCCGGCCGTTAGTAGAGATAAGATAAATATTGGCGGTACCCTCGATGTTTAACTGGAGTCAACAGTTCTTAATGATATAAATAAATTAGGCACAATAACTAAGCTACAATTTAATTATGTTAATATTTTTGTGTTATTTGCTTAATTATCTAAACAATATATAAATAACTTTTTTAACCGATTTAAATAAATAAAATTAGGAGAACAAACGATATACCGAAACGGATTTGAACCCACAATCATCACGTTTATAATCAGACGTCCTCTAATAGCCTCTGAGAATTTCACATTAGATAAACACCAAAAGCTACTAATAATAGTAAGAGTACATGAAAAAGAGTATGAAAGCAAATAATGTACGTAATTAACTCTCAAGAAACAGCGACGTGAATAGATATAAAACAGGGCATTGTTCACAATATTTGTGGTACAACAATGGTTGTAATGAGGGCTGCGTCTGCTCGGCGCTATTAAAACACTCTTTCATTTTTAAAATGAAACAAAAATAATAGTAAAATCACTTGAGAATACTTTGTATTGGACAACTGTTGCACTTTAAACATTATGTAGTTGTTGGTGGTGATGATGATGTGATATTTTACGTACATATACATATGTAGAGTAGGTCACAGGTTCAATTTTCAAATTTTGTTCGTACATTTCGTTCATTCAATCGATCGTACAGCCTTGCTTTGCTTTTATAAAGCTCCTCCTGGCCTAGTGAGTAACACTACCTTGGGAAGTGTGTGTGGGCAATAAGAGAAAAATTCTCAAAATTCCTACAGAACATAAAATTGGGATTTTCCGTTTCATAGTCCACGCAAACGAAATTGCGGGCTGTAGTAAGTATAATATAATAAAATGTATTAACGTGTTGTTCTTGGCGGCGCGGCATAACTTATGATTGAAAATAAACTTTGTTTAATATCAGTTATTTAGAGTTTGAATTAATTGTTCATTATTACTTTACAAAAGCACGTGTTGTAAAGCTGATTGAATAATAGTTCCAACAAAAAATTATATATATTTTAATTATTTGTTGGTACTTACCTAAATATATATTTTTTGTTGGCTTCACGCCGTTGTATACATCACTATAAATGTCGTTGATTTTATTAAGGAATTGATAATTTTATTAAGGAAAATATTAATATAATACTAGTCATAATAATATAGGATAACTAAGCCGACCTGTCATTTACCTGTATAAGGTGTGGATAGTCATTTCTTAAATTAATATAAAATATCACAAAAATAATAAATACAAGTTCTTATAAGAACTTTAGTTACTTTTTAGATTATAAGACTATAATATCCCTTTATAATTTAAGCAATCAGAAAATTCTTTGGTATTAATAAAAAAATCTTATAATGGCGTGAATATTGTTCAAAACTAATTGCAAGAGCTTTTATAATTTGGCTTTTAGAGTTTGAATTAGACTGTAGTTGAAAAAAATTATAGTAGAATGTAATTAATAGTATTTTTATTATAATTGATAGTAAAATTGTTGACGCCAGTCTTGGCGCAGGTTTATAGACTTTTTTTCGATTTCCTCGCTCTGGCCGATTCGAGACGTTGAGTCATTGAGTGCCGCCAATTAACACGCAATGCCTCTAAAATTCGGTGGCATGTGGAGCACGGAAGATTCTTAATGGGAACGGAGTTTCTTAACACTAGGTAAATAGTGTTAAGTCACTCTATCCGCATACCCTGTTATGAGAGGGATACAGCGCGAAGCTACAAAAAAAAAACCCAGTGACAAAACATTCCATTTACTATTTTCCTCGTAAATTTAAGATATAGCGAAGTAAATAACGAAACTCAACGCCACAATTTGTAACTTTTATATTTCTTTTGACGTACTAAAATCAATAAACACAAATTGGTAATAAAAGCTAGGGCTGCCACACGGAAAATAGAAATATATAATTTTATATTCCATATTTTCTAAACATTGCCATTAAAGAGGTAGAGCTATAATTTATTTTAATTCGCGTTGAATATAATTTTTGGCGACCATAAATCACAATCAGTCGCGTTTCTAAATAATGGTTCTAACGCTTTTGGCACCAACGCCTAAGGAAACGGGTTTTTTTTTCCTTTTAACGTAAACTCGTGCAAATATTTTATAAAATCAAAAATGTAATTTATCTAGCCAAATAGCTTATTTGTGACTGTTTAAGATAACATTTTTACAGTTGTTTTGCTTTGTATGCAAAGAAGGTGCATTAGATAGAAATAGATTATATATTTTATTATTTCTTATCGGCGGCTTAAGATTTAAAGTTAATTTACGGTTGTGGGTTCGATTTTTACTCAGGAGAATGCGTTATTTTAATTTTCTTATGCTGGTAAATACTCAAAGCGCGACATTGAGTTCTGTCACTAAACACGCAATGTCTCGAATATTGGAGTAAGTGAATGAAGGGAACGGAGTGTTTTAATAGTAGATTTCCTCTGCCTGTAGGACCCTGCTACGCTAACTTTCTCTTGTACGTTGTAGGCGACAACGAGCAGCTGGGAAGAATAAGATAAATAGCTTAAACAGAATACACGTGAAGATATAATATTTGTAAAAAAAATTTGTAAACTAGCAATAAGGTTTTTCAAAAAAAGTGGTAACGGAATGTTTTAACACTACGTTTTTTTTGTCTAGAGTAGGCAGACTGGCACCAAGGCACAGCTTGAAACTGTAAAAAACATATTTATATAACGTATCTAACTACAGCTGATTTGGTTTATACGCCTACAAAAGGAAAACCGACCAAATATATTCATTGTTTTTGTTCAAATATCCCAGTATAATAAAATATGTAACTCTGTGAACAATGTCGTGTTCAATTACAACTACATATATTGAACCGCACTGTAGTTAAAGGTTTACGTTCCAGCGAATGACTGCATGGAATACTTTAAATGATGATTTAACGTTAATCTAATTTAATACGTAAAATTCCTGTTGATGTTATAAAATTACTAGTTATTTAAGTGTGTTTTGTATGACGCCAGTCGTGGCGCAGAGGCACAAAGTGTGACTACAAAATCGACTGGTTGTGGGTTCGATCCCCAATCGGAAATGAAATATTTATTTAAATTTATATTTCCATTTCTTCGTTCTCGTGTCGAGGCAAAGCGCGCCGTAGAGTTCCGCCACTCAACACGCAATGCGTCCAGGTTTTGACGAAAAGGGGGGAATGGAGAGTCTTAACACTAGGTTCTCTCTGCCTACCCTGCTTTGTGCGGGATATAGCGTGAAGCTGATTTAATTTAATTTTTGTATGTAATAATTAATAAATTGTCAAAATAATCTATCCAAATAGATGATAAGAAGATTAAAAGAAGAACTATTATTAGGAAAAGTGTTTTTTTTCACATATTGGAATAAAACAACCACTAACTTAAATAAGTATATTATACTTGCGATGATTGTTGGTCTTATTTTTTATACCTTCGAGTAGTTCCTTAATATCTTACTAACGATTTCTTCGACTCTAGACGTGGGGCAGGTGCACAATCGTAATGGCAACAGGTGTGACTGTAATGGCAACAGATGGCGGGTTTGACTCCCACTAGTGGAAATGAAATATTTCATATTTCTTCGCCCTGGTGTCAAGGCGATGAGTTCCGCCACTCAACACATAATGCCTCTGGCATTTAGCGGAATGTGAGGGGTGGAGTGTCTTAAGATAGACCGTGAAATAGCAAAAAGATATCCTACTTAACCAGCATATACAACGTCGATAGCATCAAAATTTATATAATGTACTACTACTATTCTAGTACAAATCACATTTTTACGATAGCATCTTAGCAATAAAGTGAGAGGCGAGAGCGAGTATTAAAGTAGGTACCTACACTATAGTCGTAACATGATATTCCTAAAACAACTGGGATTTACAACGTACATACGCCTCGTATAAACAACGAACGTGGTCACTGTGGACAATTCCAAAGATTTATCTGGACGAAGTTAGAAGTCTGTCGTTTCGCTCTAGTGTCGAGGCAAAGAGCGGCGTTAATTCCGCTACACTCAATGCCTCGAAAAAACACAGCGTGTGCGAGATACAGCGTGAAGTTGTTTTTTTTAATTATTGAGACTATGATAAAAATACTACATAGATATTTTCTTATGGATAGAAAACATGAGAATGGAAGAAACAGTTTTTACAAAAAACCTTTTAACATAGTGACAAACTTAAAAATAAAGTGTTCGTATGGTAAATTCGTGCAATTTTTATCTAGTTTTAAATTTTTCTCTTCCTTCTGTTTTACATAATTTCAAAATGCTGTGTAAATCAACTTTCTTTCACAAAATCTTTATGTAAAAAGCATCCTAAATCTAATTCTACAAGTAGATATAGTATTCTATAATATAAAGCACGTGAAGATGTCTAGTGTACAAGTGCTTCATATTTCACCGACACTCGCACGTCTGTTAGAAAATTGTTTTAAGAGATACTATTTGTAAAATATAGATTTTCATTTTTACTTTGAATATCTACAGTAAGTATGCACATATAACTATTATATGATATACTGTCTTAGGAAATAAAAAAAGTCTAAGCTCCATGAACTTTGGAAACCTAGTTTTAAATTATGGAAGTAGAAAAAAATATTTACAAAAAAAAATACTTTTACCTTCACGCTATCCCATAGCTATTATACAGTGATTTTTATCGAAATTGAGATCGAACTAACAACCTATGTCGGTTACAGTTGTACCCCTGCATCATGATTGGAATCAAAAAATAGCTTATTGTTATCAAAAAATACAGATTTTATTTCCGCAAAAAATATAAAAACAAATTAACCAATATACAGAATGTCATCGCTTTATATTTTAATAGTAATTTAATTTTAAATACTATTAAAATATAAAACTTTATAAATTAAATTAAAAATAAATATGAACAAACTAAGATAACATCGCTAGTAAAATAACTTTAAAAACAATTCTTATAAACCTAATATTTTATCAACTTAACATTGAAGACGGGCTTCGTCCCTGAAAATCGAAATTGATTGGCACTGCGTCTTTGACAAAGTGATACAAACTGGCGAGTAATTTCTCCTCATTAGATAAGCCGAAAATTTTTCAAACGAATTTCTCTTTACTTTATAACGATAAAAGTAAGTTTCTTTAAGTTCGGGTGGTATTTTTTATTGTGACAGTACAAAATCATATAGGTTGTGTAAGTATCTATATATATAAAAGGACTTGTGCTGACTGACTGAGGTAAGACGCACGCAGAGCCGCAACCGCTGATAATAGAAACGTGAAATTTGGGCAGTTGTTGTTGTTGCCAGACTCTTAAAAATATTTCATTGAACACGTGTTTCATGGTTTTTAAGAATTCACCCCCTAAGAGTTCAAATAAGGGGTTGAAAGTTTATATAGAAAAATCTTTAAATTGCCACCGATTTTTATAAAAAATTAAATTCAGACTGTTAAAAATGTTTTATTGAATACGTGTTTCGTGGTTTTTTTAGAATTCACTCCTAATAAGCGGGCGAAGCCGCGCGCGCCCACTAGTAATATTATATTATGTTATTACAATTACCCTTCTAATATAACAAAATATAAAACACCTGGTTCTAGAAACGAGCTTTTAGAATTGATAAAAATAATTCCACATTTAAAATTATAATTACCTTTTTTTTGTATTTGACTTTGGAATTAACGTAAATAAATGGCAAATTACCAAAAAATAATATGTAATATTATAAAAACTAAATGAAGTCAAAGTAGCAGTAGAATGCTCATTTCTTTACATTTGGTTCCGTCAATAATATATTTTTAGTATGGTTTTCCGTACAATTTTTCTATTTATAAAGGAAAAACAAACATTTCAAAGTGATCTCACAACTATCACTCACACTATTTAAACTTACCAACTTCGTCACAACGGTCTCCAAAATCACATTTATTAAAGTCATTTTATGTATAAAAGTAGGTTCATATAATAATAATATTTCGGTAACGACGCTAGCACATGGTCCCATATAAATGTAACACCAACACTAACATGTCATATCTTCGTCGCCGCAATTACCGTATATTTGGAACATAGTGCCTTCTAATGTGCATGTTCATATCATTTAATGCATTTGTGTATATAATATTTTGTCTGGTTGCTGTTTTGGTGTTTTAGAATATATTTGATATTACACCAAATAAAGGTTTATGAAGGAAAACTGAGCGATGAGAGAGGTAGGGGGAGACCACGGAAGGCCTTCGAAATAATAGTATCAAACAGATGGAGAAAGGTCAAATATAAAGCATGAGGACCCCCCAAGGGGCCTATATGAAGAGGTTGATGGCAGTGGACGAGGCGATAGAGGTGCGACCGTATGAGTTCCCCGCTAGGAAGTGAAGTGAAGCTTAGTTAAGTTAAAAAATATTTTATTATTCTAGATGTTTACATTATGTTAAATAGAACATTGTGTTAAGACCCCACTTTCTGTTATGTAGTTGGTATGCTTTTACTAATATTTTTTTTCTCAGCTGATGATAATTATAAATTCAAGATTTAAGAGCGTTTCTTAAATTAATAATTGTTTTGTTTCCAATTTTACTCACAATTACAAACTACACATTAGGAGGTAAATTAAAAGCGAATGAATAAAGAAGCTAAATAATGTATACGTAAGTATAGCCTACATTTCGTGTGTCGAATAAGAATTTTTTTATATAGGTAAAAAAAAAAACTGATTTTCACAGAGTTTTTAATTTTAGCATTTCCATTTGAATTTTGGACATAATTGATCTAAATTATATCTAAAATTCGAATGGAAATGCTAAAATTAAAAATTTAATTTCCTCGAGTATGAATCAAACCCACAACCTGTTGCGTTTACATTCACAAGCTTGTGCCTCTGCGCCACGACTGCCTTATTCAAAAAAAAAATATGTTCGAAACTTCTGGCGGCCGGCCCGCCATTAGTTCATGATTTGAATGAGTGGCCCCTAGTCCTAATAAGTCTGTGCAACCAAGGTTTAGAGTAAACTAGTATCTTAAAATAAAGCTTTACAATCATTTTAAATTCTGAACCAGCGCTGAGTTAAATGCGCGTCCAACTCTTAACTTTGGACCACGGTGGATGAAATTTTAGTATATATTTAAACTAACGCGGTATGAATAAATGGAAAATATTATGGACGGACAGTATCAAATAAGTTATATAGTCAATTTGTTCCTGATTTTAGACGAGAAAATGGTGATCGATATTCTCTCCGTCTCCATATAAGATTTTATGTTTTAAAATCCTAAGCCCCAAAATTATATTGCACCTAACCAGTCATCAATATAAGTAATATTTTCTTTTTATTTTTATTTTTCTTCTTGTTTCGTACAGATTAATTTTATTTATAATTATAAAAACACGAGGAAAATCGAGGCCAGTCGTGGCGCAGCCGCACGAAGTGTGACTGTAAAACCGACTGGCTGTGGGTTCGATCCCCACTCGAGGAGATGAAATATTCACTTAAATTTATGTTTCCATTTCTTCGCTCTGGTGTCGAGATTAAGCATGGCGTTGAGTTCTGCCACTCATCACGCAATGCCTCCAGAATTCGGCAGAAAGTGGGGGACGGAGTGTCTTAACACCAGCTTCCTTCTCCCTACCATGCCGTGTGCGGAATACAGCGTGAAGCTGATATATATAAAAACAAACACCCCGACTGCATATAACTATAAAGAAAATAAACAAGCTCAATAGTTTATTAGGATTAACAGTCTTGACTACCTAAGAACACTTAGGCTGCTAATACGAATCTAACGATACCACAATTATGTTATCCGTTTAGCGGTTCTGGAGGTATGACTTAATAAAGAATATTACATACATACACACAATATACACGCGAAAAAAATAACCCTTCCTTAACAGTAGGGAATAAATACATAATAAAATGTAAATAAATAAAATTACAGAAATGGGAAACAACTTATATACTCTCAGCTCCCTCCACCACTCAATACACAATGTTTTTGAAATGGACGAGAAGTCAAAAATGGATTTACATATCATTGGTAGATAAGTGGGAACACAAACAATATGAACTGACTCCAGATTATATTTCCTAGCCTAGATTCTAGACTTAGATATATTTTTTAAATAGCTTTTTAGTTTCACGCCAGGGCACTCCGTTTCCCGTTATAGCATCTCTGTTTCCCACTTTCCGCCGACTTCTTAAGGCATGTTGGGTCGCGTTTGCCTCGTTACCAGAGCGCGGAAATATATTTTTTTGCATTACACTGTATCCCGCATTCCCCCAAGCGTAGAGTTTAACCGCACCCTTGTGGCCCTGCCCCATGACGTCCTCAAAAATGTTTCTAACTACTACACAACATTCTCTCCCTACCAATTAAAACTCGCCCTGCTACATTTGATATTTCACGCAATCTTCTAACCATAATCATTAGGGAACTCTAATTTATCACATCTCGATCTTAAAATTCGAAACAACAACCGATGAGAACTCTTAACTCCAATAAGCCGTATAAATTATATGTCATTTGCAACGAGTGTTGTTACAAGTTATATCGAATATATAATTTGTAGAAGACAAATTGACGTTCTGAATAAAAATACACAACTATTGATTTACTTACCTTAATTATTTTCGTTTACTTTAAAAACATATATTATGTGGAGAGAGTGTGTTTTTTCATTATATGTTTTAATTTTATAACATATGGCATGTTTATTATTATTAACTAAATATTTTATATGTAACTTTCTTCACTTAACACGTCCCTAATATTTTTGATTAAAAAGCTTTCTTTCTATTAATATCACAACATTTAGAATTAAAGTGAAATCAAAATAAAGAGTACTTTGCTTAACCCGATCAATAAAGTAAATAAAAAAACATAGTAGTCCAAAAACAGTTATTTTATCAAGTAGAAAGCAACCATCGCAAATAAAGTAAAATAATATCATATTTCTAATGCAATATTTAAAAAAAAACTATTAAAGTCCCAGTCTTTTGTTACATTAATATAATTTTAATTTAATTCTTGAACACAGCTTTACCCTTTAGTATTATTCTTTTCGAATTCATGAACATGGAAAATTGAATGTTTACGTGAGCACTCGATTAACTTTTGTATTGTATTTCAAAGTCTAAAGAACAGCCACAAAGCAAATGTATTTTGTATTTATTGTAATGACGAAGAGTTTAAGAATGAAGAACTGTTTAATATATTTTATATTTCAGGCAGTTATCAAAATTTCATTATAGCCGTAGTGTACGCAAAGAATAAAGATAGTTTTTTTAGCTCTAAGCTTTATCCCGCACAGCTGGGTAGGTTGAGAGGACCTTTTTTATCGTAAGGAAACCCTTTTACGGATATGTCGCCAAAGTGGGCACTTGAGTGAGTTTTGTGGGCCTCATGGACCGGCAGATAAAGGCCGTCCACAATACTCAATAAGACCTCATGGTCTGTGGCGGTTGAACAGGAGCCTCTTCAACCACCACAGGCCAAGGGATTCTTCCAAATCCCGGAAGTAGAGAGACCTTCGACCTTCGTTTGACCTTGCATGTTAAAAAGTGGAACTCAACGCTGCGCTTTGCCTATATACCAGAATGAATGAAGAAATTAATTTCCTCCAGTAGGAATCGAATCCACAACCCGTCGCGTTTACAGTCACACTTTGTGCCTCTGCGCTACGACTACAGACAGACTAGTTCCCCTTTGAAATTGGTATTCTTATAAAGTCATATAAATGATTATATACAAAGCAAATAGAATTTATTAACCACACACCACGATTGTGGTTTCTATCAAATTAATTCAAATTCATATCATACGACTCAGAGACCAAGCAATTAAATATGGGATATTCCCCATTAAAAGGTATATTAAATTAATGGAGAGCCGAAGTGTCTTAATGGAAACGGAGTGCCCCTAATTTCCCGGGTTTCCCCTGTCTACTATAATACTACGCAGGATAGAATGTGAAACTAAAAAACTATATTGTGTTCATACTAATGTCACGAAATCAGGGCAAAAATATAGAACGGAGTGTCTTATGTCTATACGTAGTTCTACTCCGCTTTGAGAGATAATGCGTGATGCTAAATGCGTGCCACTTCGTTTTCGTATGGCGTAAGTTATCGCATTTTGCGTTACCGGAGCAGAATAATCAAACATGTTTCCCTCGAATGAAAAACGAAGCTACAACCATCGCGATTATAATCAGACGTCTCACTGCGTCAATGCGTCATAATTTTTTCTAGTTACATATATATTTTATACTTATAGTATAAAAGAATATTCTTTTTCTTGTACTTAGCTCATTTATTTGAATCAAAATAATAATGGTATGATTTTCCTTCTCAATTTCAGATAGAAAAGGCTTTTCAACGAATTTAACTTCGAAAACCAAATGTAGATTGACAAACGGTTGCTTCAGCATTGTGTTTTTTACCTTATCATATTTTCGAGGACAAGTCGATTATATTTTTTGAGGTCAAGAGGTATTGTTTAAGGGATATGATTTTATCTAAGAAGTAAGAAGGGAACGTGTCTTAGTTCTCGGTCCAACTCTACCTTTATATATGCGATATAGGCCTACCAAATATTTTTTTAAGTAATCTACACTCAAATGCCTATTTTTCTAAATATATGTATCTTTTTATTCATGGAAGATACGAGAGAGACTCATACTGTATAACAGCATTCTCCACTAAAACAGAGAGTTTTAGTTACATTATGTCAACGAAAACTAAAATATATTTTTAACTTTTCCAACTCCGAATCGATACTATAAATATATATAGAGTTCGTGAGAAATTTTCCACATGGTATAATAATCATACTAACATTACAAAAACTACTCAACCGATTACCATGAAACTTTGTACACATATTCTTAGAACTATAAGACAGTAGATAGAATACTCTTTATTAAAAAAATATTTATAAAAACGAAGCTGCGTTTGAGTCTTTAGTATATAATATTTTATTTCATGCAATTTTGTAGATATTTACACAAAAAAGTTAAAATAAGATAAAAATCAATTACAATGTGTCCAACAATAAATGGCGTGAAAACGCTTGTTTAGTCTTAAACAAGTAGAAATAAAATAAGTTGTTTCTGAGTATAAATGCTATCTCATTAAGATTAACGACGATTTATTCGGTCGTATGTCTTATTTCATTTTCATTTCACCACAAACTAACTATGTATTCTTTGTAATATGTTAATAGATACGTAAAACATATATGCTATGTCAAGGCTGTCGGGCTGGTGCAGGGATACGAGCGTGCGACCGTAAACGAGATGGTTGTGGGTTTGATTCCTACTCGGAGGATTGAAATATTTAATATTTTAAGCACCTCACTCTGGTAAAAAGGCAAAGAGCGGCGTTGTGTTTGTCCACTCAATACGCAATGTCTCGAGAATTAGGCGGGAAGAAGAGAACGGGAAGTGTCTTGATAAGGGACAGAGTATCTTATCTTGCTATGTTAGGTAAGCTGCGTGAAGCTAAAAAAAGGACCGTATAGAGCTTCATAAATTTCTTGTTAATTACAAACTTTAAATTTATATTTTTTACTTTAATAAAAAGGACAAAAAAGTTTGAGAGAGAACTTTGTTATCTTAATAATAATTAAGGAGTCCAGTTGCAGCTTTTTTAAAGTTCTATTTTTTTTCTTTTAATATACAAGAAGTCTGGTACTAGTTAATTACTGAAACTCCCACGGTATTCAAAGAAAGTACAATTCGGCATGACGAGTTGAAAGTATTGTCAGTTAGTATTATTAACATATTTTTTTATTTTTGTTACCTAATAAAACAAATCATAGATTATGTAATGAACAATTTTTTTAAAATGTTTTGTAAAATTGGGAGAAAAGTAAGCAACTGAGTAACTTATCAGTAAGTTTTCTCTGTGTTAAATGCCGAATAAAGCGTGAAACTGTAAAAAACATTCAGTCGAATATATAATCTATGCAAGTGGAACCAATTAAATCTTTAAAGTAAGACTTTCAAAAGCTTAATTGGTTTGAATCAATGGAGTTAAACAATTATTTTCAGAATCAGCCATTGTATAAATTCTAAACGATTCTTACAACTATTGCTGTCAAAATATAGTAGAAATGGTAATGGTTTTACAAAGCTTGGCTTTTAAAGAGTTGATAATGTCATAATTTAGCAAGGAGTTTTATTAATTCAAACATTAAATAAATAATAATATTAACGATCAGTTAATTTAAGGAATTGGTTACATATTTCTAGTATAATTGGTTCTTGGTTTTTTCTATTTAAGTCTAGTATTAAAGATACTCCGCTCCCCATTTTGGGTCGAATTCTGTAGGCATTGCGTGTTGAATGGCGGAACTCAATGCCGCACTTTCCTCAATACCAGAGCGAAGAAATGAAAATATTAAATATTTCATTTCCTCTAGACGGGGTCGAACCCACAACCTCGTATTAAAGTCTAGCGCTTGTGCCCTTTCGCCCAATGCTGCTCAACTTTGTTACTGGTTTCGGACTGGCCCTTCTTTGTTAAGCAGATTAGAGAAAATCTAGATTCATGCGGCGACAATTCATGCGGCGCTGAGTTCTGCCACTCAACACGCAATGCCTCCAGAATTCGGCAGAAAGTGGGGAATGGAGTGTCTTAAGACTAGGTTCCCTCTGCCTACCCTGCTGTGTGCGATCCCGCACAGCGTGAAGCTGATTAAAGATAATTCATTCTCCTGATCGGGAATCGAACACACAACCGTCGTGATCTTAGTCACCCAGTCTCAATGAAATATATGTATACGATTTACATCAAGAAATTAATTACCATTCACGTCGTATCTCGTAGCTTTCAGATCTCGTGAATATTCAAACAGATAAATGGTTCGTGCAACTATGATGTTATGTGCTTAATAGATTTTTGTTTTGGAAATAAATTACATATATTATAATGCTATTTACATTATATGTTATGTTATATTATTTAAATTGCATAATAACATACGTAATTTATTCAGTACAGAGGCCAATTGTTACAACAAACGCAAACGCGACAGGTTGTGGGTTCGATTCCCAATTGAGAATGAAATTTTTTTTTCTTCGCTGCAGTGTCGAGGCAAAGCGCGGCGTCTGTCATTCGGGCGAGTTCTGTCATTTAACAAGCAATGTCTCCAGAATTTGATGGAAAATGAGAAGCGGAGTGTCTTAACACTAGGCTCCCTCTGACTACCCTGCTACATGCGGGATACAGTGTGAAGTGACTAAGGTAGACAAAATATATTTAAAACTGTTTTTATTTCCCTGCTCCCGTAACACAAAGCGTAGCGTAGGTGGATAGCGCAGAACGGAGAGTCTTGACACTAGATCCTCTTTGCCGAAAGTTTTAATCACAACGAGTGGTATATGGAAGTAGCATAGCAGAAAGTAAAGTCCACGCAAATGAAGTTAACTATTAAATAAAATAAATATATTTGTTTAGCTTCACGCTTTGTCCCACAGACACAGTGAACCTGGTAATCTAGTGTTAAGACACTCCATTCCCATTAAGACACTTCCGTTCCCCATTTCCCGGTGTGCTGTAGAGTGACGTTACTCAACAATGTGTAAATAAATATTAATGTGTGTAATTAAACGCATGAAATCTCGACAAAATATTCGTATTGCTCTATTGTATTTCAAAGAGCAACTATTAAGTTTGGCGCTACGAAATTATCTTTATGCTAATATGCCATTATAGTTTTGTTGCACATACTGGTTACTTCTCTTTCTATATTTTTACATTTTCAGTGAACGTTGCATCAAACAAGTTACAAGTAAAAAGATATTTTTTTAAAAAATGCTTAAGACACTTGCTTTCTACTGTAAAAGCTCTTGACCTTTTTTAATGTCCCTCGAGTAAGAACCTAACGTCATGAAAGGTTGTATCTGAAATTGATGTGGATGTAAGCGTTATTTATTAAATACATGTAACATTTGTATTTTTTATTATAAGGAGGGATATACATATCTACAAATGTTAATATTTACCTATATACATATGTTTTTCTAATTTTAATAATTGAAACCATTGGTTTTTTTTATCAAATGCATATACGAGTCCCACTCAGAGGAATGAGTTACTTTCATTTCCTCTCTCTGGTGCCACAACAAAGCTCGGTACTGTCACGACATTCAACACACAGTGTCTCGAAATTGCGCAAAAAATTGGTAACGGTGGTTAAAGAGAAATTAGTGTTACGACACTCCGTCGTCTACTTCGCGGTCATTTTAAAACTATCACAATGAATCGAAAAATGATATAATAAAATAAAAATCCCGTAAATATGTCGATGTCGCGACCACTTTTACATCCAGAAAACTGCAGTTACCTTCACACAAATATATATAATTTTTATATCTTTTAATATAATATGTATGTAGAAATATTATAACAAGTATGTAGAGTTAGAGTGACGCGCTGCAATGACTCTATCGTCCCTCGACGCTCGTCACTTCCACGCGCAGAGCGTGTTGTGAGTCACGTACTCGTACTGTTCTGCAAGTCTCATGCACGTTTTCCTTGGTAATATTTTTCCACCCTTAAACGATAAAAATATATATCACTTGAATATCTGTGATTTTAATATAAAAGAGTTTGTTAAAGTTATAATATCATTAAAATATGCGTAAATATTATATACTAAAAACATATACTTCATATTAGTTTTCCAGCTTCATGCGGGTAGGCAGAGAGATCTTAGTGTTAAGACATTCCGCAGAATTTTGGAAACATTGCGTGTTGAGTGAGAGAACCCAATACCGCATTTTGCCTCGACACCAGAGCGAAGAAATGAAAATATTAAATATTTCATTTCCTCGAATGGGACTCGAACCCACAATCTGTGTATTAATTTTTAATCTTCTTTAAACAGTACAAAACAAAGTATAGTTGGGTGTTTAAATAGTTCAAACTGCGATCCGTTTAATATCTTAATCTTTTTATTTAACAGCATTAAAATAATGTGGTTTTCACTAAGAGACATATTGATTCAAGGAGATTTTAATGTATAAAATATGCATATTATATAATACTACCTAAACTTGGTAATATAAAAAATATAATATCTTAAAAGTATATTTTTGTGTACTTAGAACTAATAAAGGGAAGCCGCAAGCAAAAAAATTTTATCTTATATTATGTTGAACCTATAGGTATATATTTAAATAGATATGTATTTATACTTAAGTTGACTACCTTTTTTTTATTTATTTTTATTTATCTATTACAATTTTCATTTTCACAATCTGATGTACTACTTACAAAATTAGCTAAGGCATTATTTTGCTTAATAAAAGCTAATTCCTATATTTCAAAATGGGGGAAGCCCTTAGTTATTTCTAATTATAATTATAGCTTCATAAATATGTAAGTTCACTGAACTACAGTGGGTAGTACTACTTAATTGTATCCAGTCCAACGAATTTTAATTTGGACATAACTTCCTTAACTGAACGAATTATCTTTGTTAATTACCTCCCCGGGAAAGCGACAGAATTGCGAGAAAAACATTTTATTACCTGTACAGGCAATTTTTTTTTTGTAGGTTTACGCTTTTTCCCACAAACAGGAGATAGGCAGACAACTTAGGTACCTAGTGTAAGACACTCCGTTTCCATTAAAACATTTCATTCTCCTACTTTCTATATATATAGAAATGTATATATGTATTAAATATGTACACAAAAGTAATTTTATATTGACATTAATCAATTAAAATATATTAAATTAATTCATTTTTAAATTGAGATAATATTTATTCTATGAATAACATTTTTAATAATATTATTATTAACATAAAGGTCGCATATAACAAGAACATCGTAGTCAGCATAAAATATTATAATGAATATCTAGCTAAATAAACAACTCCACATTTTCTCCTTCCTGCTCCGTCACTCGGAAGTTATGTTTTCTAAACTTTTGCGCGTTGGTCACTCGAGAAGAAAATGATTAAAATTAAGAATAATCCTGAAATCACATCTGTCTAACTGTCTACGGTTAACTTTATGGCGGCCACGACTCGTCGACCGTACTATACGTATACTGTACCCTCACAACTCTGAGGAGCCACGTGAACGCAATCTATCAAAACAAAGCATGAGTCACGACCGCAAATTCGTTATGGGATATATTTTTATTATAGTTTAGAAAATACGCACGTCTGTGAAAACTAGTTATATAGAATATGTTAGTTTAGACATTGATTGAAAGTGTACCCGGTATACATTATTCTAGGATAAATATTGTTATAATTTTTATAATATATCTGTACATAGTATAAAACAACAACGATTTTCAGCTTTTAAAATACGGGATTGATATGAGTATAGATTTCATATTAGTAAAATATATAAACCTGTGAGTACTGACGTGCGGTCTGGGAGGCACCAGCAGGTACTGGACTTGTTAGTTTATCCTCCTCGCTTGTAAGTAGCTGCATGGTCAGTCCCTTCGTTGACATCAGAACAGGCAGTGTTCATTACAGACATCGTTACGCGCGTATTTCGTGAAATTCCTGCACGGCCTCTAAGATATCACGTCAGTACTTACGTTAGTTTTATGTTTTATTTGTCTTATTTTTATAGTAAACTGTTATTTTAACGTATATTATAAACTATGGATACACTAGGAACTTCCGGTTGTAAACAATACAGTTGTGACAAATTTACAGCCATTAAAGAGATCTCGGATAATTATTAATACATTGAATCCAAAAGCGAGCTGTTTGAGACCTGTCTTGTGTCTACAGATTCCAGCGGATCAAAGTTGGACAACGTTGGTAAAGATTTTAGTAAGCATTTAGTAATGTCTGAGTTTCTATCTTATAAATGAGGTTCATATGGAAAAAATAAACTGATAGAGGTTATTTAAAAAAAACAGCTCGCAGTTAGTATACAAAGTGAAAGTTTTTATATTCTAAGGTTGTCCTGTGAACTTAAAATGAGTTTGCCAGGAGTACTTGGTTCTGATAAACCAGAAACAGATGAAAATAAAGCTGAAGATGTAAAGTCAATCAGACTGTTCATGCAAAAACTGACTGTTGTTTACAGTACGCGAAAAAAGTGTGCGCTAGCTGTATTAAGATATTAAGGTGGGGCACAAACGTGTAACTAGAAACGCGACACGTTGTAGTTCCGATTCTAACTTAAGGAAATGAAATATTTAATATTCGCGGCGGTGAATCCCGCCACTCAACACGAAATATTTCCAGAATTCGGCGAAAGCAGAGTGTCGTAACACTAAGTTCCCAAGTTCCCTCTGCCTGAGGCCCTGAGATATACGGAATACAGACATACAAACATACAAACCATTACTTATGTTCAAACCAGCTTCTTTTCTGACGTGATTTCTAAGCGTCATGTTGTCGAAGACGACGTGACGTGCGTGCCGTAGTTGATCTATAAAAAAATAATGCATAAAGGCCAATGAAATATACAAAGTTTATTTATATAATTTATTCATACGGCATAGTATACACATAATAAACATAGGATCATATTTTCCACATTTAGTATTGAACTTGTAAAAAAAATAATAAGAGTCAAGATCTTTATAATGTAGTACATTAAAAAGATCAATGGAAAAAAATACAATTTTGTTTTTAGTATTTTTATTGTATTTTAAGTATACCATTATTATATATTTTACAAATTTCTGGAAAATATCAATGACAAGAACTTTACTGATCAAAGTCTTCCTTTCAGAAATGAATCCTTGTATAAAAGAGAACTCTTATACCGTTTTGAGGACAGAACAAAAGATCTTTCAGATGTCAATGGGTCCCTTAATTTAGGTTATTGTGGTATTAAATTTACAATTCACAGATGTTACCAAAAGTCTTTAAGTTAGGCTTTATGTTCATAATTCTAATTATTATAATGTTCTTAAGGAAAAATAGGCCAGACGTGGCGCAGGGTTACAAGCGTGTGACTGTAAACGACACATGTCGTGAGTTGGATTTTCACTCAGGCAAATTAAATATTTTATTTCTTCTCTGGTGTCGAGGCAAAGCACGGCGTTGAGTTCCGTCACGATGACTTCAGAGGAAAATGAGGGGCGGAGTGTTTGAACGCTAGGCTCCCGCTGTCTGCCCTGCTGCATGCTCCTGCACGTACCTACAGCTAAATTAAAAAAAAAGATTTTTTATTATTTGTTTTTTGTTTTACTTCTTGCGGTACCTAGCACTGTAGCCGGAGAGAACGGAGCGCCAAGCATTACAGTCTCCACTCTCTGCATACTTCTATCACCTTGTCCTTTGTCATCAATCTTTTCATATTTTGGTCCTCATTCTTTTTACATTGTCATGCATTTGTTAATATACTATTATCAGTTTACCGTATTTTTTTGTTTGTTCACTTTTTGTTGATATAACTAATGATATTATATTTGCTTCACGGGTTTCTCTAATATAAGAATTATTTAACTGGGCTAAAAATTTACAGTAATATGCTATGTAGGTACATCAAAACTGCTTAACACAGTAGTAGTAGTAAAAGCAATCTTATAATACTTTCTACCATGTTCGACTCTTTTTCCTAATAGGTAGGTTTTTTTTAAAATATTTATTACTATATTTTTAAGATATCTTTTCAAAATATAATAAGAAATGATATATGTAACTAATTATTATTACAATTTTAACCTACACGAGTAATAGTCATGCCCGATAGTGGTGCAGGGGCGCAAGCATGCAACTGTAAGCGTGATTAGTTCTAGATTCGATTCCCACTCAGTGAAATTAAAAATCTTCATTTTCTAGCTCTGCTAACGAGGGAAAGCGGTGCGTTAAGTTTAACTACTCAACACGCAACGCCTCCAACATTCGGCCGAGAATGGGCAACGGAAGTGTATTAATGGAAACGGAGTGTCTTAACACGAGGTACCCAGGTTCTCTCTGCCTTCCCTGCTATGTGGGAAATACAGCGTGACTCTAAACAAATCGTAATAGTAAGAACAAAGCGTCAGCACTAAACTAACAGCATCTCAAAACCCGGCGAAAAGTAAAGCCAATCGACACTAGCTTCTTATTGTTAAAGTCTAAAGTCTTGTAAATATCTAAAGTAATACATCATTAATATATCATAGGTGTTACAATAATTTATGAATTTGATCTCCTTTAAATGAGTTTTCAGTCTAACATTAATAAGATGAGATGATGACACAGATTTATTGATGTCTCGGCCAGCTTTGCCGTACAAGTGATTCATGGCAGCTGAGCGAAGCTCAAGCCTTTAGTATATTAATTTCCTTTCAAGTTAGTTTAAAAATACAAATAAATGATAAAAACTTAAATATCTTAACATTTTTACTTTATGGCTCTCTCTATTTTACTGGAAAACAGAAAAAGATTTATTTTTTTATTTATTTTTACTAATTAATGTTGATTATGATCAGTCGTAGTTTAGGAGCATAAGCGCGAGAAGCGCGAATTCCACTCAAGGAAATTAAATATTCAATATTTTCATTTCCTCTCTATATAATCAAGGCAAAGAGCGGAATTGAGTTCCGTCATGCAACACGCAACGCCTCCAAAACTATGACGGATATACATATAGGTAAAAAATCTCAACTAAAGACTATAAATAGATGCTTAGAAAATTAAATATTTATTTTCGACAAAGACTGAACTGACTGCATATTATATTTGAAGGCGTTGCGAGAATTATTAATAATATAAGTTAATAAATTCATTTATGAAAGCCAGTACAATGTCCAACTCTAATCGTAATAGTTGTGGGTTCGTACACATACACGGAAGAATGACACTAACTTTAGTGTTATAAGGTCGTGTGTTTATATTCAATTACATAAAAATAGAGGAACTTATAAGATACTATAAGACATATAAATAATTTTAAAATTTGTATCTATCTGTGTGTCTTTCTGTCTCTGGCGAATATCCCAAGCAGCTGAACGAATATTTATGGGAGTATCACTGATAATCGAACCCACAACCACTCGATTTTGCAGTCACACTTAGTGCCCCTGCGCCGCGACCGGCCTCATTTTAATAAATATATATTCTAATATTGTTAAATTATTAACATTTAATTGAAACGACGTCAGAATTAGAAACTCAGTTTAGTTTGACATTCGTAAAACGTTCCCCGTCTATCGAAAAGTTTTAGTTCAAAACTGTCATTTACAGTTGAAATCTAGACAATTTCAGGACTCACAAATACTGCCAATCGTTTTTATTTGCTTTGCAAATAGTAGAATAGGAAGAAGGATCCTGGGAACCTAATGTTAAGAGAATCCGTTCAAATGAAGACGCTTCTATTCCCCACTTTCCCCACATTTTGTGGTTCATTGTGCGTTAAGTGGCGAAGCTCAACGCCGCACTCTTCTTCGTAACTACGAATGTAGATTCAATTTCCACTCGAAAAAATAATAACTTTAATTTAATACGACAAAGCGTGGCGTTGAGGCCTGCAACTGTAACACTAATGTCTCGAAAGTAAGGCAACAAATGGAACGAAAAGATGAATGCATGGAGGAACAGAGTTTCTTAACCCTAGATTCCTTCTACCAATGGAAGCGAGAAAACTGCCAACTTCTTAAGCATTTTAAAGTGTATTTCATAAGTAATATCTATTTGAACTTAATATATATTTTTTTGCTTTACGTTGTAACTCGCATGTAGTAGGGTAGTATAGGGTAGGGTATTATGTTAAGCCTCTAAAAATTAAAAAGTTATTTCACTTTAATTACTTCGACTATAACAATATAACGTTTAATAAACTTAATACAATAGGTTCATAGCGTTAAGAACTTATGCCATTCGCAGTTTATAGCGCTTTACCGTTCTTCACCGTTTGTTTGCGCTTTTCGAGTTCTCTTGAAGCACATATTAAATCCTGTAGCTTTAGAAAGCGTTTTTCTTTTTTACATTTTCTTTAATTTTAAAGTATTGTATCTGATAGATGTTAAGTGATAGTGTGAGACTGTAAACGCGACAGGTTGTGGATTCAATTCCTACTCAAGAAAATTAAATGTTTAATATTTTCATGTCTTCCATTAAACAGGCAACGCCTCTAGAAATGAAGTGGGGAATGAAATGTTTTAATAATAGGTTCTGTAGGATGTCTTATTTTGTCGATTTCTAGTTTAATTAATTTTACCAAATATCTCGATAAATAAAATATTATTTAATATTTTAGCGTAGAATTCAAACGCCATTATATCTTGATGGTTTTTATCAAAAACGGTATTGATGTATTTGAAAATAATTTAAGAATAAAGATATGAAATAGAATAAGAAATTTTTAAATATTCTTTTGTTGAATTTTCTTTACTATTATAAATTTTTAGTTGATATTGTCATTTTGTTAATAATTATCGATAACATCAACTGATTATATAAATACCAGATTTATGTTTTTTCCCGCATAGCAGCAGTGTTGTCTGGTAGAAAATGACAACGTAAGGGCGGGGACTTACGTATTGGAGAGGTTTATAGTGGAGACGAAGATAGGGCGAACCTCTTGGCTTTTCTTGGGAAGAGCTCCGAGTTATGACAAAGCAATATTGTTGTGTTCCCAGTTACCTAAATAACCTTCTAATGACAAATATCTTATTAGAACGATGCCATCTGTTGGCATAATATAAAAGTTTGTGTTGCAAATTTAACTTTCCCAATACTGTTCCCTCTACTGTACTAACGATTACTTAGATTAAAGGCTATAACCACTGGACATGTCACGAGCCAAAACATTATTCATTAAATTATATTTTTAAATGATGTTTGAGGAATCAGTTACAGCAGTAGTAGTGTAGCAGGGCAGATGAATTCTAGTTATTAAACATTCCGCTCGCCACTTCCCACTGAACTCTGGGGGAATTACGTGTTGTAAACGCTAACCTAAGCGTAGAAATGAAATGATTAAATATTTTATTTCCTCGAGTGGGAATCGAACCTACAATCTGTCACCTTCACATTCCTTTGCTAGTGCCCCTGCACCAAGACTAGCCTTAATAAACTATTTTAAAGTTTAATAATAGTTTACACACAGTTATCTCTTCCTTCTCGGTCCCGAGAGAAATTAAGACAATTGTATTATAAAAGTAAACGGTCGTTATTAATTTCTTAAACAGTTCTAAGAACATATTATGCTACAACGTGTTTATATGAAATATTAAGTCGTAGCATAAGTCGTCGCACATAGCTTTATTGTTGTGAAGTTCAATGACGAAACGAATGGAAAATTTTGATGAAAAATCAGAAGTCCCTTGGATGTTACTGACTACTGACTAGTCTCGAATTAAAAATATAGTCATTAATTTACAATATTACTTTAAATAATCGTGAGGCTGTTGGCCTACTTGAATGAATGATTATATTTTAAAAAATTTTTACGTCCCCGCTCTGGCCGCCAAAATGCTACGTGAGTCCACCACTCAACACTCTATATCTCGAAAAATGTAGAAAATGAGTGTCTTAACACCTAAGCTAATTCTATCTATCTGCTATGCGGAAAAATACATGATACTGATATTCGAATTAGCTTTTAAACACGCCCAAAATCCCCAAAATTAAATATATTCTTAAAATTCTTTGTTAGCTGGAGAAATGAAATCAAAAAGTCAAATGCCATGAGAATTGAAACACCGCATCGACCGTGAGTGACCCTTTGTTGGACATGACAGAATATGAGCCAAGACCGGCCGCAGGACATATCGCAGTGTGGTAACTCGGAATTATATATTTTATTTGTATATATAAATAAATATATTTGAGAAATATATATATATATATATATATATATATATATATATATATATATATATATATATATATATATACTTGATATATATATATATATACATATATATATATATATATATATATATATATATATATATATATATCAATACAATTAGCTTTCGTTATTAAGATCAATTACAGTGTATTTGTTGTTGTTAAAAGGCTATTTATAGGCACTTTTTGTGACGGTGTAATCCTCATGAAGCAGGGTAGACAAAGGAAGCCTAGTGTTAAGATACTCCGCTTTTTTGGAGGCATTCCGTTTCCGTTTCCGTTTAGAGCCGGAACTCAACGCTGCGCTTTGGGATATAGACAAATATGTCAAGCCGTGGCGCCATGGGACTGACTGTAAAGCTATAGTTGAAAATGTTCACTTATACATACCAAACTTATACCGTAATAGGTAGTAATACAATACAATACAATATACTTTATTGCACGTAAAATTTACACAAATTATATACAAAACAAGTGAAAAACAACATGTACAATAAAGCGGCCTTAAAGCGATCTCTTCCAGGCAACCTTTGGTCGCTGGAGTTGTATAAAAAAAGAGTGTGGGTGGTGCATTACAATGCAGGAGAATATTTAATAGTAGAAATAAAAATATACATACATATATATACATATATAAAGTATATATAAAGTTTTAAATTTCTGTAAACTTGTGGCATGTCTGATCACAATCGGTAAAGAATTCCACAGTCGGGCACCTTTAATAGTAAAAAAAAAAGTTTAAAGTTAGTCAGAAAAAAGGAAGAGTGAGGAGAAATTTCAAGTAATAGATTTTTCTGGGAACGTAGGGAAAGTGAGTGGACATCATGTAGAAACCTGAATTGTTTCTTCAGATAAGGAGGAGTAGAAGGATTAAACAGAACGGAATAGAGAAGATGAAGAATATGAATATTCCTGCGAAGGCGGATAGGGAGCCACTTGAGCTTATCACGAAATTCTGAAATATGATTATATTTACGTATTCCAAATATAAACCTAATGCAGAGGTTTTGAAGTCGCTCATGTTTATTTAGTTGCCCCTCTTTAATGTCGAGGTAACAAATATCAGCATAATCAAGAATTGGTTATAGGAATGAGTTTGCTAGAGCAATTTTGGTAGGAAGGAAATTGCGCAGCCTACGCAGAGATGCAGAAGCAGTATAAATCTTTTTACGTACGCGTACTACGCACTTCTACTTATAGTAACTACTTAAACTAAAACTGTATAAGTAACTTTCACCAATACTAGTTCTAAGCACCTCTCCCCCACTGAACCACAATACACATAAAACACATTATACAAACATAAAGAGCACAAAACTCTTTCCCCGTAGTTACAGTGCTCGCGCGCTACGAGTAGGTGCTAGTGGCGATAGCTTAATCCTGTCTCCGCGAATAACCACATTTGTTCCGCCGCGTTCAAAGTAAATGCAACGTTTGTTTCTTTAAACGTTATATGGTGGACGAAAAATTTTAGTTCATTCTTTCAGCTTCAAACTGTATCTCGCATACACCAGAGTACGCAGATGGTAGTGTTAAGATACTCCGTTTCGCAATTTTCGCCAAATTTTGTGAATTTCACAAGGCATTGCGTGTTGAGAGGCGGAATTCAACTTTTTATTTAAAAAAATCTTTATAATTTCCTAGTAATTTAAAGAATATTTTCTCGACACGGTTAGTATTTTATTTATTAAACATATATTTATTACACAAATATATTTTATATAGAATATGATAAGCATGTTTTGTACTTAAGGTTTCCATCTCAACGTTGTAAGATAATCGCGTTTCAATCTATAATTTAATATCTGGGGAAAATGTTCTAGTCCTTCCATACAATATTATTTTTATTGAATTATAGAGCGACTATACATAAAATACGTTTTTTGTAGAAATAAAACGGTTGTGTGATAAGATTGCAAATTTTTAGGATTTCGGTTAAGGTTGTTTGTCTAATAAGACCATTTGTCTTGTGATCACGTTTAGGTGTCAAGCTGAAATTATATTTGAAATATAAATCAAATAATCAGGTCTGCTGTCCCCTTAGCGCGAAGAAAAATTCAAGCTTCTAAGTTAACGAAATCAAAAGATACCAGCATTTATGCTTCGTTTTTGCTACATTTTGTATGAAAAACCTCTAGCCTACTAAAAAATATTAACTTTTATAAGTTATGTAGTCTCAACACTAGGTTCCCAGGTTCCCCGTTCCTACCCTGCTACAGCGTGGAGCTCAAAAAATAATATACATACATATATATCGATACTAGACTAGCGCGCAATTAATAACGCGGAATTCTCACAGTACGCAACGGAATCTATCGGTGAGTGAATATTTGGAACGAGCGACGGCATTTCGTATTGCTCACTTTATACTCAATATTCATATAGCTATTGCATGTGGTTTTGCACGGAAGTTATTTTTTTATAAAATTTAGCTTCAAATGTTACTATCTTTTTTTTTTATTTAATGTGTTATTAAAATCAGCGTCCTATCGCGCACACAGAAAGGTGGGCAAAAGGAACTTAGTGCTAAGACACTCCATCTTCCATTTCCCGCAAAATAATACAAAACAAAACGGACAAACGGACACACGGACATCTTATTTACACTTTTATTATAGTGTAGACATCCATCTGTCTATTTAGACAAATGATGAAGTAGCGGACATTACTAGTTTATATATTAAAATCATATTTTCCTCTAGTTTGTAACAACAATGAACGTTTTAATATATTGTGAATAGATTTAAACCATTGTCAGCGCATAGAGAGAGCATTTTAATTAATTATATTAGTGGCGCCTTAATTACTTTGAACATTTGTCTCACACAACGCTAGAGCCCTTAAAATATGTTCTCGTGAATATGTTAATTTATCGTATTATATTACAAATATATATATATACAATTGAGTGTAAAAAAATAATCAGTTTCACGGTGTAGGCAGTGGGAGCCTAGTGTTAAGACACTCCGTTCTCTATGTTCCTCTGAATTCTGGAGGCATTGCGTGTTAAATGGCGGCTTTACTCTAGAGCGAAGAAATGAAAATATACATTTGAATAAATATTTCAATTCCTCAAGTTGGGATCGAACCCACTACCAGTCGCTTTTACTGTCTCACTTGAACCTCTGCTCTTCGACTAGACTAACGCAATAATAAAACAGATAACATTTTAAAAATGAAGTACCGTATTGCAAACTATTTTAGGTGTAAGCGAAGTGGTGTCAATAAATACATTTTAGGCTCCAATAGAATATTTATTTAAAAATATACTAATTTTGAGTTAGTTATTTCTGAGGTCGTCGTGGTGTAGGAACATGGCGTACAGTTGTAAACACTCAGGGGGAATGTAATATTTAATGTTTTTATATTTCAGTTTTTCTATCTGGTAATGACAAAGTCGTTTCGTACATTGAGTTCCACCACTCAACACGCAGTACCTCGAGATTTCGGCAAGAAGTGAGGACCGAAAGAGTCTTCATTGAAACAGAGTGTCTGAACACTAGATTTGCAAATGCCCTCTGCCTAACTTACTTTGTGCGGGGTACAGTGTGAAGCCAAAAAAATCAACCTCCTGAGTACATATCGAACCCACGACCATCGTGCGTACAATCAGAAACTGCACTGCACTGATCTCCGATTGCCTATATTACACGATTATTAAGTCCTAAGTTCAAATTTCGAGTCAATCCACGATTTGTAGTCTCAAGAGAGCATCAGCTAGAGACATTTCCCACAACGGCCCTAAATCGTATACAGTCAAATACCAATACAGCCAATCAGATAAATCTCTTTGAAATACGATACATCCATTATGTAGATTATATCGAGACGTTATATAGGTATATAGTTGCGAGCATTTATAGAATTTAACTCGATTCTCTACAGTTTCGTTCTAGCATTACAATTGTTAAATGTGCATATATCTATATACGAGTACATTGCGGTTAATTTATTTACATCAAAGGCCTATCTTTCTATCGATCTTATTATACAAAATGTCTCTTTGAATACGTGATGGTCGTGGGTTGGGTTCCTATTCAAGATAATAACCAACAATAAATTATTTTCAATTACCCGCTGTAGGAAAACAGGATGCAGAGTTGAGTACCGCCACTCGTACAAAGCGGAATATCTTGACACTACGTTCTCTTTATATACTCTGTTATGCGGGAAAACGTTAATAATATAAATGTTATAGTTGATAAGGATGGATGTTTGTTCCACTTTTACGCAAAAAATTAACTGAATGGACTTTACAGTATTATAGCTTATACATCTGAATATCACATAGGCTACCATTTACAATAATAAGTTTTATATATAGTTGTTATATAAAGTTGCGAGCATTTATAATCTAGCTCAATTCCCTAAAATTTTGCTCTATCTTTAGAATTATTAGATGTTTATTAATGTGGATGTATTAGTTTTTATTAACATCAAAGGTCTCTCTCTCAAGTAATATTTTCGATTGGCTATTTTCGCTGAATATTTGCTATTTAATAGAATTTTCAGTTTTTTTTAACATTACAAAAATATCGTATCTTATATCAATAAATAATTATAAAAGCAATGTAGAGCACCTGCCGTGTTAGAGCCGTCGCTGTGAAAATGAGATCACGGCGGGTTAAGATCTGGGATAATACGCATTTGCAGCATAATATTAAAACGGCACGCGGTCGTATCTAGAGCATAAATGTTGGCTAAATATTGAGAAATATTGTAGAGTCCGTCGCTTTATCTTTTATATTTAACTTTTAGGCTTGGGTCGGAAAGATAAGTAAAAAGGGTTTTTTATAATGGTTACAAACTTATTTAGGGTTCTTCATATGGTAAACCAGGGTAAAATTATATTTAAGTGTTGTATACACGATTAAATAACTTTTGTTTGTAAATTTGATTTGATATATATAAGGTAAGTCGTTGCGCAGAGGCTCAAATATTTTATTTTCTCGAGTGAAAATCGAACCCACAACCTATCGCGTTTACAGTCGCACACTTGTGGAATTTCTTCTACTTCATATATGTTATATTTTTTCCAATAGAACTGCTAATAAGATATTAACAATAATACAAGTACCTCAGAATTGATAGATAATAATTTATGCTAAAGGGGAGATTTTTTATTATTTATTAATGTAAAACAAAATATATTATTGTTGTCGTAGTGGCGCAGGGGCACAGGCGTGTGACCATAACGGCACGGTTATGGGTTCTATTCACTTTCGGGAAATTAAATATTTAATATTTCCTTGATCTGGTAACGAGGCAAAGCGCGGCGTTGAATTCTGCTACTCAGCATGCAATGTATAGAATAGAGTGTCTTAACACTAGATAATATACATATTTATAAATATAATTATTACTTTACGTTATACGAAGTGTTAATTTCATTTGTTATCTTAAGAGAACTTATAGATCTTTCAGTGTCTGTGACAAATCGTCCCATTTTATTCCGAACATTATTAATTACGGACCACCTAACCCGGGTCTGGCAGGTACGAGCCACGAGTTAATCTACTTAGTCTACCAGTTACTAATTGACGTAAGTAAAATTATCTAAGGATTGTCCTTTTTCTTTTTCTTTTGGACTTGGATTTTTTTTTAAATTTGCCCTTACTTTTTATATCTTTGTTAAGCACGGTGAGAGGATGAGCGATAAAATAATAATAAAAAATATGAAATAATAAAGTTGCGTTCACTCGTAGCGCAGGGACACAAACGACTATAATACGACTGTAAGTTCGTCAGGTTGTGAATTTGATTCCCACTTGAAGAAATGAAATACGTAATGCTTTCATTTCCTCGCTCTAATAACGAGGCAATGCTTGGCGTTGAGTTTCGTCATTTAGCACGCAATGCCTGTAGAATTCGGCGAATGTGAGGAACGGAAGTGCCTTAATGGTAACGAAGTGTCTTAATACAAGATTCTCTGGTTCCCTATGCTTACCCGGCTTTTTGCGGGATACAAAGTGAAGCTAAAAAAAAAAACAATTAAGTCTCTCGACGGAAGCGTATGATAAAGAAAACGTTTGAATCGTTGGGGACCCACTGATCTGTGGAAGGCTTGCCACATTGCGTAGAGACGTCTCCTCGCTGTGTATTGTTTGACCTGTTACCTGCTGCTGAATTTTCTAACCGAACAGTACGTCACAAACTCAAGTACATCTACACCATCCGGATGCGTGACACTTCACTATAGTGCAGTTTCATAGGAACTTCCTTCCACGCACCACGCAACTGTGGAATGGCATTCCTGCAGCAGTGTTTCGACTGGGATACCTTCAAAGAACGCATCAATCTCCACCTTAAAGGCCGGCAACGCACCTGTAGCTCTTCTGGTGTTACACGAAGTCGTGGGCAGCGGCGATCACTTACCATCAGGTGACCCGTACGCTCGTTTACTTTGTCTTTTTCCATAAAAAAAATCCTAACATAGTAAAAGTGTTGTATATAGGTATGCAAATACGTATTGTAAAATAATGGAAATATATCAAACATTGTTGAAGGTGCTAGCTATATATACTATACTACTACTACTGCTTATAATGTTTAAATAAATCCTCTATATGATGTTTGTTTTAAATTTTCTTATCATATTCTTCTTCTTATCATTATATTTACATAATTAAAAATATTTGTAAAAACAAAAACCCCGACTGCATAAAACTAAATAGAAAATAAACAAGCCCAATAGTTTATTAGGATTAACAGTCGGGACCTCTTTAAATTATGCGAGGTTCCTGGTAAAGATCTTATTGAAGAATTACTTATAGGTCCCGACTGTTAATCCTAATAAACTATTGGGCTTGTTTATTTTCTATTTAGTTTTATGCAGTCGGGGTTTTTGTTTTTACAAATATTTTTTTATTTTTCATTTTTTTGTTATAATTTATTATGGTAATGATAATCATGATATACCTTTTTGAAATCCTGAAATTGAGCTCTTGAATTTGTTATCCATATTGTAGTATTCGAAGCGAAAATTTTTTATTTCACTACGTCCAATGGCGTTCCACAGCCGCCATGATTATTTTTATTTAACGTCACCTATCTAAGAACACTTGGGCTGCGAATACGAATCTAACGATACCTCAATTATGTAAATCCGTTCAGCGGTTCTAGAGATACGAGGTAATAAAGAATATTACATACATACAAGATACGCGCGAAAAACATAACCCTTCCTTAGCAGTCGGGAAAAAGACCCTTAATCTATATATTATGCCCATTAATAGTTCAGCAATGACTGATATCTATTCATCTTAGAATATAGAATTCTCTTATACTGTTAAAAGAAATTTCTAACGAAAACATGATATTTTTTTTTAAAAGCTGAAATTATGAAACGTTATGACTATCATTATATCTCCAAGTATATTTTAAAATAATTAAATGGAAGCTCAGCATTCAAAGTCAAGTACTTTAGAAAATTAAAAACATTTAATCTTTAACATCTAAAATATCTCAAGCTTAGAACTTATTGTATGAAAATACTGAAAGCATACAAAATACAAATACCACTGCTGAAGTCATTTTATAATAGCTTGTCTTAGATTTAATTAAGTTTTGGATAAAATATATATATTTTAATTTAGCGGAAAGTGGGGATTGAGTGTGTTTACACTAGGTTCCTTATGCCTACCCTGCTGTATACAGCGTGAAGCTGATAGAAAAGTATATTTTTGCAGTTACGCTTTTTACCCGACTGTAAAAAAGAGTTTGGTTTTTCTCACGTATCTTGTATGTATGTGATATTCTTTATTATCTCATACCTCCAGAATCACTGAACAAATTTACATAATCAGAATATCTTTAGAAATTTTCAAATTGTCTTGTGGTGCTAAGTCAATTATTAAGTCATTATATTAACCCGGCGGGAGTGTGGTGAAGAAAAGTTACTTACAGTATGTGGCGGGGTGTGACATACCCGAAAATAAATCGGCACTTAAAATAGTTTTTTCAATAAAATTAAATGAAATAAGTGGTATATATTATATAAGGTATATATTTACGTGTAAAGAAAATAAAATATACAGTAAATTCAATTTATTTTTATTAATTCACATAATGAGATCTAAGGCACTTGTTTTTGGTAACAAAAATATTAACCTCTATTTAAAAAATAATAAAAAAAATAACAAGTCTTATTTAAACAAAAAAAACTCTAAAAACTTAAAAGAGTATGAGATCTTACACAAAATAAGAGCATAAAACATTATTAAATAGTTTAGGAACACTTTAGTATTTTCATTCAAAATCAGTACTTTTTTTGCAAGAAAAAATTAGATAATGTAGGCATGTGGCTTTTCCACACCCAGTTCTTGCGTATTTTGTTTTGCAATTTTGCTTGCGTGGGCAATCTGCACATCGAGTATATCGTCCGGGTTCATTTTGGGCTACTGGTACGCAGCGGTATTCTTAATATTGAATATTTTTTTGATCTCCTTGTAACTGCAAATACGTATAAACCAAATTCAATCCCAAATTGCGGAGGAATTCTGTACGTTTGTTCCTTTTATTGGCACTTTCTTGAAATATAATGTTAGCATTGATAACTGCCATATTTAAAAGTCCCTAAAAGATCGTCAATGGCCAGCGTTTGCTATTGCGAGAGACATCATAAGTTGCGCTCGGTTTGTCGACAACTGTCTGTCTTCTCCAGCTTTTGTCGAGCTATAAAACGTAATAATTTTCGGCTTTTTCTCATCTCCAGTGCTCTCATCAATTTTATCATCATGGTGAAGAGTTGAGAGCTGGCTTCTGCAATGAGTCTTCTTTTACTGCTTACCACCGACATTTTTGTTTACAACCTTAAAAAAAGCAATAATTGGCAAATAAATAAAGAGCATTTCACGTAAAATATGCTGTTGTTATCGTAGATAAATAAAAATTAAATCAAAAATAAATAAAACCAAAGCAAAAAATTAAAAAAATTGTCACAAAATGTTTACACAAAGTATGTGGCGGGGTGTGACTTACCCCACACACGTTTGCACGCATGTATTACGAGCACTGGCCGGCGCAACACTGAGATCACGCCACTTTCCACTCTGTCCATCCTTTCCCTCCAGCTACACAAAGCCGCTAAAACGTAACATCGCGTTATGAACTGTCCTAGGGGTATGTCACACCCCACCACACTCCCGCCGGGTTAAAGAGCTGATTACAAGCATTTTTAAAAAAGGTATATGATTACCGTTTATCTTCACCGATATGATTATCATTACCGTAATTATAATAAACATGAGAAAATGCATAGCCTACGAATTATGGACTGTGAAAGCGGGTTCAAATATCAACGTATTACGTCCTTCAAGTAATAAAATTAACCCTTCAAAGAAATAAGACTACGGAATTTGGCGCCTTCTAATCATAACACCGAAAGTAATAGTTACGAATAAAAAAAATTTAAATAACAAATTATTAAAAAAAAATACATAAATCACTACTGCTCAAAACTAAAAGGAAAAAACAAGCGTGAAAATTTAATTTTTCAAAAAATATATTCCGACACTTAATACTAATAACATATAGGGGTCGCTTTTATCTTTTTAGTTTTATTCTGTCGGGTTTTATTAAAATAATTTTTCCTACTTCGAAAGGTAAATAGGTGACACCTTGTGTCGCAACATTTCATTATTTGTTGAAATAAAATGTTAAAGTTCGATATACGTTAAGCTTATATCGTTGTGGTTCAAACTCTGTACAATTACTTAATATTATAATAGTCTTTTATATTATAGCCAGCGCAAACCAAACTCGTTGACATAATATGTAAAACAATAATTTAATTTAAAACAATAATTTAATATGTAACATATATCTCATTAAAACGTAACATATAAAAAAATATCACAGCGAAAATGTAATGTAAGTAATGTAATATTGTAAGACGTGAGTGATTAATTAGCTTTCTAAAAATTGATATACATTTCGATACGTCGTGCAGTGAATTTTATTATAAATATTTTTGTTTATTTAACGCTTTATCTGTATTTCATAGAAGCCAGAGAAAAAATACGGGCAGAACATTGTGTCAAATATTCCTTCATTTTATTGTCGGAGAATAACTACAAAAAGAATCATCACCGGAGCTAAATCGACAGTCGAATTTGGAACAGTTTTAATTTTTTTTTCTATTATGGAAAAAGACTTCGTAACCAAAGTATATCTAACCTAAAAAATAGCACTAGGTTATCTCTGTCTATTCTGCTATATGCGGGATAAAATAATACATATAATTCACTTGCCTATAGATGTCCCAGGCACGTGTTGTCAAAACGTTAATTAAGCCGAAACCACGTGATAAAGTAAAACCTAAGGAAATGAGCAAGGTTGTGTTTCCTTTTGTAAGTAAAGAACATTCAAGCACACTCAAGACGATATGGCAGCGGAACAAAGGCGCCTAATAAGTCAACCGTTATCGCAAGACTAACAAAGGGACCTCTCTCGATGGCAATAATTTTTACTTATAAACCTTCACGGACTATGTTATACAAATACTGTTTTAGGTACAAAATTGTTTGTATATTATAAATAAGATACGAGACCGTAGCATAGTGGTAAGCGTTCAGGCTGTTACTACAGCTATGGGTTCGATTCATAGTTGGGGAATTAATTATTTTCATTTTGTCGATCTGGTAGCAAGACAAAGAGTCTAACACACAATACCTTAAAGATAATAAAGATTGGCCGGAAAGTAGGAAATAAAGTATCTTCAGTAATAGTACATAAATATATACATATTTCCCATTACAGCCATTTTACTTGTTGGTTAATTGTATAAGCGGAAATAAAAATAATATATAAACATTCCTCGAAGTAGAAATTTAGCCCACAAGCATCGCGGTTGCACACCCAGCCCGCTCGACGATTGTAAGCCGAGGTTCGAGCCCCGCAGGGGGCGCCCTTACAGTCGTCGACTCCTCTCAAGCAGCCAGGTAGTGCTTGCATTTCTTCTGGGACAGAGTACCCTCTTCCCTACCCACCCGGCGTCGCTGTAAAGGCCAATAGGGCTTACAGCAATAACCTCAAGTTCGAAAAAAAAATCGCGCTGACGTCAAACGCTGTACCACTACATCTAAAACTTTATATCTATGTATGTTAATTTTCAAACTCTATTATTTATTTAAAAATAAAGATTTAAAGTACATCACAAAGTATAAAAGAATACATATGAAGTTTACTTGAAATATAAAGGTATTATTACGTACAAATCTCTTACCGCCCTCTCTGCCATTCGCCGGTACTTATCAGTCGGATTTGAGTTGTGAAACTGCCGAAGTTAGTCTATCTCGTGGACCAGTAGTACCTGTATACGAGTGGAGACTTGTTTTTGAGCTTTACTGTTTGTAAGTATAGAAAATGAAATATAAACATTGTTTTTATCAAACATCCAGTCCGAATAATGCATATGGGAAGATTTTTTTTTATTATAGCTATATTTCTCGTTTACTTTTTACCTATCTTTTATTTTTATCTTACTTTTCAAACTTTTCATATTTTGCAATGCATGTACATATATCTATAGATACATTCAATTGGCTGCCCGTAAGAAATAGTTTTTAATGATAAGGCCACCATTACACTTTTGTGTTTATCTTTTATTGTTACAATAAAGTGTATGTTTTTTCATACATTACTATTAAACACATTAAATATGAAATTATATTTAAAATGACATTTCATCAGTAATAATATGAAAAATCATGATAAAATATATAATTCCAATTATATATCGCTAACAATGATTGTAAAGTGTACGCAACAGATCACGTGACACACCGCGCGGGCACTGAGGCCGTCACGGTGCAGGGTTAAGATCTACAAACAGTCCCTCGAACTTGTGATCAAAGTATAGGCCTGAGGGTCTTTTACAAATCATTGACTGGATACTCTCAGATCCCTTCTCAGATCACGCGGGAGACGTATGTAAAGGAAAATACGTATAGTTTTTGCTTAAAATTGATTTGTTCTAAGTCTTAGTAGATTAAATTTATTTAGAAGAGATTTTTGTTTAAGTTTCATTTATTTAAAATATTTGTATAACATTTCTTTACTCTTACATCTATGTAAATTTTGAACATCACTCTAAAGGTATGCCATTTGTTTTATTTGGTACACCTTCCTTTGTTTTTAGCTTAACGTTTTTTTCCACATTCGACGAGATAGGCAGAGGGCCGTTCCCTACTTCTCGCCCAATTTTCATGACATTATGTATAGAGCAGAAAATGATAACTTTTTTTAGGTAAATTAAAACATATAACTTTATAGAGGACTTTATTGATATATAATACATGCTGTTATTTAAAAATAATAACATTCTGTAAAATAGAGTTTCATTACATCGCACACTAAATAAACCCTTTTTTCATTTGAGGTTGTCGAATGCAGATAAAGGTCGTTTATTTTATCAACGTTTAAATTACCACAAAACCAAACCAACCATTTGCTTCCGAATATATAAATAAATTGGTATCTATCTGTAGATAAAAAGCTTACTAATAGAATAGTTTTTGTCAGAAAGCGAAACAAATATTCTTATTTCTATAGTTACTCACTTTTATTTAAAACTGTAAGCTGTAAGGATAAACAAAATGGTTTATTATTTTTGTTAATATTTGTAACATTAATAAATGAGAACTTAATGATGATGATTGGAAAATAGTGTTTAAAATAAAAAAAATATATAAAAATGAATGGGTCATGAAAACGAGAAAATATTATTTTTTAGGAAAGCAAGGAAATTGTTTGTTGTAAAATATCGTATTGTCATATAATAGTCCTCTGGTATGTGGCATGTGCTTGAGAAAATCGGACGTCAGTAAGTAAATGGTGCAGTCACACACTGGTGCCCCTGCATCAGGACTGGTCCCAACTCACAGTTAAAAATATGTCATCAATTACAGAACGAAATATAAAACAAATTATAATTGGAACGATGCTATTTTCGAATAATCCTTTAAATCGCCTCGTTATACGAAATATGGCCGCATATATGAGAAAATATTTGCCATAAATGTGAAATTTCGTACCAAACTTTTTTACGTACATTTATGTTCCGAATATAAATGATATATGTATTTACACCTGTACCTATTCCGTGTAGCCTGTCGTAGCGCAGTGGAAGCGTATAACTGTTGACGGAATGTTTGTTTGTGGGAATTCGATTTCCACTCGGGGGAATTACTCGTAGGCGTGATATAGAGATGTGCCATTTAACACGTTATGTCTCTGGAAATTGGAGAACGGAATATCTTAACACTTAGTTGTTACATAAATGCTATGGCATAACACGTGAAGGTGTTTTTTCTCTTTGCCATTGACTCTTAGATAGGTAAATTATTCATAATTATTGAAAATTTTAAAAATTTTAGGTTTAAAAATGCATATTTCTATCCAATATAGGTATTTGTATGATAAATATGTCCAGATAATAAAAAAGAAGTAGCAGATGTAATTGATGAACCGCTTCATTTCTTATATAATAAATGTTTATATGATGGTGAGTTTCCAAGTGTATGGAAAACTGCTAGGATTGTACCTGTTCATAAGGGAGGTCCCGAGAATAATGTTGAAAATTACAGACCTATATCAATTTTGCCAATATTGTCGAAGATCCTCGAGAGATTAGTGCATAATGCTATATATCCTTCTATCCACAATATAATTATCCCACAACAACATGGATTCATGCAGAAACGTTTTACAGTAACTAATCTTTTATCATACACAACATATTTATTTGAAGCACTTGATGCTAATAAACAAACTGATTGCATATATACTGATTTTCAGAAAGCCTTTGACAGAGTGGACCATAAGATATTGTTAGAAAAATTAGCCTTCAATGGTATCCGTGGGAATCTGTGGCGTTGGTTTAAATCTTATTTTTCTGCCCGGTCCCAGAGGGTAGTGTTAAAGGGTTTTGAATCATCTTGTGTACCTGTGAGCTCTGGTGTACCACAAGGCTCAATATTGGGTCCGTTGCTTTTTTTAATATTCGTGAATGATATTGGTATCTGCTTTAAACATTGCCATTTTCTTATGTATGCTGATGACCTGAAAATATACCAAACAATTGAATGCTTGGAAGATCCAGCTAAAATCCAGGATGATTTGGATAGATTTTCAATATACTGTCGTGTTAATGGATTGAATCTAAGTCTGAACAAATGTAAATCTCTGACAATTACTAAGAAGAAAAGTCTCATTGATAGTACGTATTGGCTCAGTGGTGTCTTACTCGAGAAAGTCAAACAAATTAGAGACTTAGGAATTACCTTAGATACAAAGCTTCATTTTGACATTCATGCAGAAAATATTGTAAATAAGGCGTTTAAAATGTATGGCTTCGTTCTGAGATCGTGTAATGGGTTCAAAGATTATAGAACTTATTTATACTTATATAAATCTCTTATCAGATCTCAACTAGAATATGCCGTAGCTATTTGGAATCCACTTTACTTAAAGTATATCAATGGTATTGAAATGGTACAGAAGAAGTTCTTAAAATGTATACATTATAAATGTACTCATAGTCAGTTATCTTATGATCTGTTGTTAGACAAATATGATTTACTAAATTTAGCCTCTAGACGTATACAGCTCAGCACTATGTTATTTTATGACATATGTCATAATAAATATGATTGTATAGATTTAATTGGGAAAATATGTTATCAAGTACCTGTTAAAGCCCATATTCGAACTACTCGTCAACATAAACTTTTTGCAACTTCCATATGTAGAACTAATGCTGGTGTTAGGGCACCAATTCGCCGCATGCTCGAATTATATAATTTTAATTTTAATAACATAGATATTTTAGGCTTGCATGCTGGTATCTTTATGAGAGCAATAATAGAGAATCTCAAACATAAAAATATTCAAATCACAGTCACTTGACTGCAGATATTTTCAAATCTGAACCCAAGGAATTAACTACCGTAGGGCGGTCAGGTGACTGGTCTCTTCCTCTTATTTCCTCCTCTTATTTTCTAACTTGTCTAAGTAAAAATAATGGCTTTATGTTATATACCAACCCTTAATAGCATAAAATTTCAAATTTTATAGTTTATTTTAATTTTCTTGTATGTGTTATCTACACTGCGTTTCTGATCGTATATCGTTCATGTGATCACTGATGTTGGGTCTACAATTATTAACTTTGTAACTATACCTTAGATCTAAGACTTATTGTAAATCTGTTTTGTGATCCTTTTGAGTCTAAATAAAAAAAAATATATATATTTTATTTCTATACCAACAGTAACAAAAGTATCTGTAAAGTAAACTATAAAAAAATAATGTAGGATGATAAAGAAATAGTAATGAAATATGAATCTATAATTCTTAAATTTTTTGTCTGTTTGCACATACACATTTTCAGAACTAAGTCCTGGACTTTGAAGCGACTTTAAAGTTACACGTTTTGTCTCACATTATACGAGAGGGAGAGTGAGAATACAGAACTTAATATAGAGTAGTGTAAAGTGAAAGAGTGTCTGTAAAAGATAGTTACTTTTATTGATTTTAAACCCACTCAAAAAAATTGTTTTTTTATTTTCACGCTTTATTTATTAATATATACTAGCTGATTTCACGTTAGCAAAAAAAACCTAGTGTATAATATAACGATATGTAAAAATACATATAATCATCGTATACGAACTATAAGTATCTAGGAAGCAACTAAATATGATTTTTCAAAGTCTATATATAGAGGAAAAATTTGCAATTTTCGCCTTCCTATCGGAAACAGCTTTGTGATACGCCTTGTAATAGACACGTCTATAATCATCTAGTCAAGAGCAAATTCCTTTCGATTTTAACGAAGTAATCAACGGAAATCTACGTAAAAAAATAGCGACACAAAACAAAGTTTCGGGTAGGTTGAAAAGTGTACAACAAAATAAAATCGTGTTACGTTTTATTGATTTAATTTAAATATAATAACAGTTTTTCATATGTATTTGCTATAAAGTTTATAATTCAAACCTACATTACCTGGTTTACATAGTTTCCTTACATATACTGTGCAAAATAAGAAGTTTTCACAAGATAGATATTCATAGTCAACTTTCTAAGAATATGGATGACATAGTGGCACTCTCAAGAAGCATGCTCTCGAAGGAAGATTTTATTATTTCATGGATTGCCTGAGACTGCAGATGAATGCCCAGAGGCGGTAGTGTTGAATGTACTTCATGAACAATTAAAGTTACCAAATATTGACACTTCTATGATTGATATATCACATCGTCTGGGTGCGATTAAAAGTAAACCCAGGCCCATACTGGTCCGCTTCTCTAATTTAAAGATGAGAAATTTAGTGTGGAATAACAAAACTTCCCTTAAAGGCTCCAATGTTGCAATGTCAGAGTTCTTGACGAGACCAAGACAAGAAATATTTAGTGCAGCTAGAAAGCACTTTGGCATTAAGAATTGCTGGACGACTGATGGAGTGATCATGGTGATTCTGCCTGACAAAAGCCGCAGAAAGGTGGTGACAGTAGGGGAACTTCAGCTCCTTGTCAGCAATTACCCCCAGCCAACTAGTTCCAAAGATCTAAAGCCTTCCAGGTTGCGCCGTGGTGTTAAAAACTTTGTTAAATAGTTTGCTTACTGCTATACATTCATAAACCTTGTACTTGTGTTAAGATTTATTTTATTTACTTAATTAATACTCAAATCTTGTCAGCGGAATACGGACTATTATTCCTTATCTTGTCTTACTAAAATCTTTTTAAATTAGTTTATTTTAAAAAAGCAAAACAACAAAGTGTTATATTTGTTTTGGCATTCACAATCAATGACCTTGTATTATAGTCGTACCGCTACGTCATTCTGTTATCTAGTTCGGATAGTTGCTATAAAATAATTATGTTAAATCTATACAATGCTTAAAATAAATATACATATTTTTTTTTTTGTTTATGTCATGTCTATTACAATATCTTGTTTTGGCTCCATTAGAAATGGTATATATTTTTATATTGAGTACCAATTTAATTCAACAATGTAAAAGAGAGAATATATGTATATTGTTTATGGTAATATAAGATTATACTGCACTAAATATATAAAGTTATGCATATTGTTGTATAGTGAAGTTTTGAGTATTATTAATATTGTAATTAGCTTCTTCTCTTCCGAACTGCCAGTGAATGTGGGTTAGATCATATTAGCGATTATTTATTTATTTTTTTATTTTTTGTTTTATAATATTTTTGGTGTTACTGTAAACAGTAGATACATTAGAAATATTTAAAGTTTATATTTATTTTAATATTATTTTATTATTGTTGTAATTTTTATATAGATATATATATAATTCATAAATTATGTCAGATATTGATGAAACCTTGAAAGATAATTATTTTACATGTTCCTCGTCTGAAAGTTTTCATAGTCTAACAACTGATGGTAGTGATTTAGGAGTTAGTAATATTTTATTAGATTGTAAACTCCAATCATTATTTAATGTGAGCTCTTGCTTGAATCTGGTGCACATCAATGCTCAAAGCATACCAGCACACTACACCGACCTTCTTGTGTCGTTTAACAATGTCCCTGTCGATTGTATCCTGGTTTCAGAGTCATGGCTCAAACCTTCTCTCCCATCTGCTCTTTACTCTATTTCCAACTTTAATCTAATTAGAAATGATCGTGTCAATAAAAGAGGCGGTGGCATTTGTATTTACCTTAAAACTGATATTTCATATAAGATCTTACAACATTCTCCCAATGAATACTCAGCCAGTTTAGAATATCTTTTTCTTGAAATTACCTACCCGTTTATAGCCCCTCCATGAATATTAATTATTTCCATACCTTTGAGATAGTTCTTGAAAACCTTGTCTCTTCTTATGAACACACAATCATTATGGGCGACTTGAACTAAAACAAGACTCCAGAGCTAAAAGGTTACAATCTTTAATGACGTATTTTAATCTTTCGATGCTTACCCTCTCTGAAACTCATTTTCCTCCTAATTCTGATCCCTCTTTGATTGATATCGTTGTGGCTTCCAAGCCTGAGAACGTACGTATTCATGGTCAACTCACTGCCCCCTTCTCGTACCATGACCTCCTGTTTGTGAGTTACAGTTTATCACTACCTAAGCGAAGGGGTAAAGTGTTAATGCGTCGTAACTATAAACATATTGATTATGACTTGTTTGCTTCAGATGCATCTTTAATGGAATGGTCTCTTTTATTTTTATCGTCTGATATAGACAAAAAAGTTGAAATTTTTAACAATAATTTACTGTCTTTATTTGACGCTCATGCACCGCTTAAACCAATCCGTTTTAGACGCCCGCCTGCTCCTTGGCTAACTTCATACATAAAGACAATGATGAAAAAACGGGACAAGGCGAAGAGAAAGTGCAAGTGGTATCCGAATCCCGAGAATGTTGCTGTCTATAAAAAGCTGCGAAATCGATGTAACAGGTTGTGTAGAGATGCAAAACGCCGGCATATAACTTCCTGCATTGACAATTTCTCTCCTTCTCAAACATGGAGATTTTTTGAGTCACTGGGCGTGGGTAAATCTCGTAACACTTCTTATCAGTCTATTGATTTGAATTCTCTTAACAGTTATTTTTCTATTTCTCCTGTGCGTCTAGCCGATTCCAACAAAATTCTATGTCTTCAAAAACTGGCTCAGGCCACCCAGCCTATCTGTGATCCTTTTGCTTTCCATGAAGTGACAGTAGGAGAAGTTAGGAAGGGCATCGTATCCATTTCCTCTAAAGCGGTTGGAAGTGATAACTTGAGTCGTGACATGTTGCTGCTTGTGTTAGATCTTGTAACTCCTATAATTACTCACATTCTAAACTTTTCATTCGAGTCAAAATCTTTCCCTACTGCCTGGAAAAGTGCACATGTCCTCCCGTTACCTAAACTATCTAATCCTATTCATTTTTCACAATTTCGTCCTATTTCTATCCTTCCTGTCCTTTCGAAGTTCCTTGAGAAATCCGCATGTCAACAGCTTTCCAACTATCTAATCCAAAATGATCTTTTAAATACTTTTCAGTCTGGTTTCCGTCCATCGCACAGTACTAGTTCAGCATTAATTAAGGTAACTGACGATATACGTTTTGCGATGGATAATAAAAAATTAACTATTCTCATCCTACTCGATTTTAGTAACGCATTTAACTCTGTGGATTTTGATGTGTTACTTGGTGTCCTTTCCACACTTAACATCTCTCCTGCTGCCACTGAATGGTTTCGTTCTTATCTTCGGGGTCGCAAGCAAAGAATCTACACCGGGGAGCTTTGCTCTAACTGGGCTGATTTGGAAACTGGTGTACCTCAAGGCGGCGTACTCTCTCCTCTGCTCTTTTCTATTTTTATAAATGAAATTACTAAAATCCTATCCTGTCAATACCACCTCTACGCTGACGATTTACAGTTATATAGACATGCCACTCTTGAAGACTTGAATACTGCAATTCTGAACATGAACTCTGATCTCGCTCATATCAGTGAATGGGCGACTTTGTTTGGCCTTCTTGTTAACCCCTCCAAATCTCAAGCTCTATTAATTGGAAGTAGACAATTACGTGCCAGAGTAGATTTTAATACGTTGTCTTGCATAAAATTCAACGAGACTATAATACCGTTATCCGATTCAGCAAGAAATTTGGGTCTTACAATTGATAAACATCTATCGTGGTCTGAGAACATTAACGTAATTAGTAAACGCATACATTATTCTCTGCACTCTCTTAAACGCCTTCAAAATGTTTTACCCATTTGCACTAAAACCACTCTAGCTCAAACCCTACTTCTGCCACTGTTAGATTACGCTGATGTTTGTTATCCGGATGCTAATGAGGAGATTCTCAACAAACTTGACCGACTTCAAAATATGTGTATTCGTTTTATCTTCGGCTTACACAAATTTGACCACGTGTCCGATTTTCGACGGCAACTGAATTGGCTTCCTGTGCGTTTACGCCGTAACCTGCACATACTCACTCTTCTTTTTAATATTTTAAAGTTATCTTCTCCTCCTTACTTGAGGGAGCGTTTTCAACTGGCAATTCCAAGTGAAAGACCTGTACGCTCCTGTGTCACTCTAAGAAAGCTTGAGTTCCCAATATTTACTACCTCTTTCTATGAGAAATCTTTTACAGTTCAGGCGGCGCGCTTATGGAACTCACTTCCTAACACTATAATGGCTGGCAATCCGTCTCTTAATACTTTTAAAATCAGATTAAAAAAACATTTTCTTAACCTTGATTAATCGCTTTGTCAATTTCTTTATTATTTCAATTTTTCTTTCTCAATTTCTGCATGTTATATATATATATATATATATATATATATATATATATATATATATATATATATATATATATATATATATATATAGATATTTCTTCATAGTAAGTATAATATAATATTAAGTATATTTGTATGTAGGTTTATTATTATTACCGTAATATTTAAATACCGCACCCGAATCGTTTCTCTTAACATCTCCTACATTCAAGGGTTTCTGGTAGAGATCTCTATTAGAGATAAGTTATCCGTTGTACACATTCTTTCTATTTTTATATGTTTTCTGTACTTTCTTTCTTGTGTGGTACATAAATAAATGAAAAAAAAAAAAAAAAAAAATATAAGAAATGGTAATTTTTTTGCTTCAAAATTATGTTTTGCCATTTTCATACAATAGCTATTATTCATTAATCAACTTCATGATGTATTCGCGGAACTCAACGCCACGCTTTGCCTAGATATCAGAGTGAAGAAATAAAAATATAAATTTTCACAACCAGTTCCGTTTACAGTCACACACTTGTGCACCTCCTCCACCACGGGCCTCAATTGCTCCTATAGTTTTTTTTTTTATTTTCATAGTATTTAAAATTTTCCTAGTATTCTATATTATAAAAATAAGAGAACATAATATGTAATTAAATAAAAATAATAATAATATAAAATGTCTAAAGTCAACGTGATAATCCTCATGTTAAAACACAGCTTACTTGAGGTTTCGAGTAAACATATTCAAAGTTAAGCCTGCATTAGAGCGTAAAACGCAGGAGAAAGTCGTGTGTGGATTACACGCTTGCAAGATCTCAAATACCATGTACTATTTGAATATAAAAAATAATATTGATTATTTTTTTTTTTGTTATATAGAATATCTTAACAAAGATTTGTAATGGTAATCTACAATAAACGAGGCCGTCGTGAAGCAGTGGCACGAAGTGTGACTGTAAAACAGACTGGTTGTGGGTTCGATCCCCATTCGAAGAGATGAAATATTTACTTAAATTTATATTTCCATTTCTTCGCTCTGGTGTCGAGGCTAAGCGCGGCGTTTAGTTCTGCCACTCAACACGCACTGCCTCCAGTATTCGGCAAAAAGTGGGGATCGGAGTGTTAACACTAGGTTCCCTCTGCGTACCCTGCTGTGTGCGGGATACGGCGTGAAGCTGATTTTAATAGAGAAATACAGGATTTCCTACATAAACGACGAAAATCTACATAAAAATAAAGCTTCGGGTAACGACGACTAGTATTAATATTTTGGAATGAATATTAAATTTCAGCATTTTTTTAAACTATTTCCATAATCTCAATGCAGAGCAATAAAATAAGATAAAAATCTTGTTTAAAATACCCATGATTCGTCTATTTGGCCGTATGCCAGGATTCATTTCATATTTTAACAACCAATTTAGACGTTTGCGCCAAAGTAAATAAAATACAAAATAAAAGCCTCACTAAATTTTTATATTTATTTATTTTATATTTTTATATATCATATTCTAATAGGGGAAAAATATATAACGAATAAACTCAACGTATAAAACGGTGAAATTTAAGTTTTTCCGTTAGATTCTAATCAAAACAAACATTAAGATTATTCTATCCTGTAATAACTCATACTGTTAATTTTTCTTTATCTTCTAATCAGTTTCCTGAGATGTGGCGAAATGCATTTATTCTCTCACTTCCAAAAATATAAAATCCTACACTACCATCTCATTTTCGTTCCATTTCAATTCTTCCTTTCCTCTCCAAAATTTTATAATCAAAAAAAATAAATAATATTAAAATATTCATGTAAATATGTGCTATTTAATTTATTTTAACCTCATGCTTCTCACTAATAATAATTTTATAACGATTTATCAATCCCCCGAGTGAATATCAAACCTACAACCATTACGTTTACAAGTCCTGTCCCACTGTACCAAGGTGACCACAAACTATTCCTATACAAGCAACACAAAACGAATCAAGATGTTAAAAAGAATTTCTATCCAATATTGCAGTGCAGAGGTTCACTTGTCAAAGGTTAAAGAAAATTTATTTGTTCACTCCTCTCCTCTCCGAGGTCCTATGATTTATTTCACCCATTTGTCAAAGGCTTGGTGATATTTTTCCCCAACTAGTTTATTTTTGTTGACATATCGTAACACCGCAAACTTTTACCATTATGCCTCCTGGTTTATATAATTATCAATGCATAACAGATTCTTGTAGATTTATTTTATATATTTTATCAGGTAGGAATGTGAGTAACTGTCAGATAACTATCAGGCAGAAATTCTTTTTGTATTGATATGTTTCTGTTCAGCCTAAGAAATAAGGAAATTACACTTTATCAAAATTAATAAAGTTTAATTTTTTTTTATTCAGTTTTTTTTAACAAATTAAAATTATATAAAATTGTAACTATCGTAAAACGGTAAGACAATGACTGTAAATGGAACAGTTGTAAGTCCATTTCCGGTGTACAGTTCTGCTATTCACTGGCAATGTCTTAAAAAAAAGGAGTATAGAAATGATTACAAAGTTCACGCATACAAACTTGCTGGCTAATGCCATAATTTCTAATGAAATAAAAAAAGAATACTTATACGAGTATACCTATACAATAAAACCGCTGTAAAATATCGTTTAGATGATTTTCATAAATTTATCAAACAATCAAATATTCAATAATGACAATTCACAGTAATCTATTACACTTTTAAAGCAAATAAAATAAGGGAATACCGAGAGCATTTACATAAAGAGTACGAAAGTGAGGGAGTCCCGAGAGGGCGCGTAATACATTGCTATGTTTTTTACTACGACTTCTGTAGCAATAACATTACTTATTGAAGTATTCGTCTGGACTCGATATAGTCACGGATTTTCCTTCCGTATGTGAGTACGTTTGCTGCTAAAATATATTTTTGTATAAGGATAAATATAATTGTACTTATTTTAGAACTATTATACATATTTACATCAGTAAACATTTTGCCGTAGGTATAGCATTACTCTATATCTCGCACATAGCAGGATAGGTAGAGAAAACCTGGGCACCTAAAGTCACTCCGTTTCCTTTTAGTGGTCGACTTTACAGCCGCAGATTTTGCCTCATCACTATCACAAATTATTAAAAACGCCTCGTGTTATCATCATTAATTTAATTTAAAATAATTTAATTTTTAAATTCTATATAATTGTCAAAATTTATATAACATCACGGACAAACCCAAGCATTTCTGCTAGTTAACTTGTAATTTGATATATACTTTAGAAACAAAGATATTACTTTTTCCTTTAAAATATTCCATAGAACAATTTTCTTATACTTTATTAACTTCTCAAGTAAAAGTATGAACAATGTGAGGTTTAATTTTCAGACCGTATGAAGAACAGATGCGAAATGAAATATTCATCACTGGTAACGTAATGTTGTTATTACTTGATATTGATCTCTTTTGAAGGATGTTTCTTATGTTTGAATTAGGATTTGATGATATTTTTCTTAAAACTCTAAATATAAATAGTTTTATTTAGATACAGGTTTTATTGAGTTTTTTATATAAAAATAAATATTTACTATTATCATTTCTACGCTCTGGTACTGAGGCAGAGCGCGGCATTCAGGCACGCAATGCCGCCAAATTTCGGCGGAAACAGAAGAACGAAGTGCCTTATTACTGACCTATGCGGAATACAGCGTGGAACTGAACAAAAACCAACCAAAAACTATATTTTATATTTTTAATGTAATAATATAAAACGCAGCGTTAAATTTCACCAGTCAAAACATAACTTAAACTTCACCCCCATAAATAAAGAAACATCACCCCCTTGATTTTTCTATTAAATTATAATTCATTAGCTCCCATTAAAAGAAAATTATTTATTTCTTTCTACAATTCTGCCACTCAGTCTATACAGGTTACGTGATCCACATACACTCAAGCGGTCTTGTTTACAAATTATATGGGATTATTAAGAATCGCTACAAACAGTTTTTCTATTTTGTCCGTTCATTAGATGGGGATGCATCTAGAATTTTGCTTACTTTCTTATGATAGTTCTAATTTAAAGTTTATATTAGAAACTATATTCTATTTATTCGAAGTCGAAAGATTATGGTTTCTTTTTTTATTGTACTTATGATTTATAAACTGAGTATGCAATAAAGAATTTTATCTATCTATCTTAATATAAGATTCTCATCTCCTTTGAATACTTTTATTTGCGTGCTCCCTTACAAAGTAAGATCTGCCTGCAGCGTACATAGAGAGGCGTTAAAATAACCGCGAGACACTTAAGTAACGTTGACATTCAAATTACACTCAGCACAGAATTTCAGTCTTATTTCCAGCGGCCTACAAATATTTAAATGACTCCCGTGACATACTGCTTGAGAAATATCTATTTGTAGAATATCTATATAAAAATAATCTATTACATATTTATGGTTGTTTTATTTTACCCGTTTTTTAACAAGTGTTTACTTATTTAAAAAAAAGTCATTATCGTCTCTTGTACTACTTTGGTCATTTAATTTTTATTTTATTTTAAATTAAGTATCAAACAATGGTACACCTCAAAAGAAAATTAAATTAAAATAATACACTTTCAATACAATCTTGCACCAGCTCTACATTAGTAGCAACATTCTCAGGTAGCCACAGCAGTGGTAAGGACCATATGAGGATTAGAAAAATCAAATTTTAAAATTCAAGTAGCATACCAAAGGGAATTCAAGTATAAATAAAATATGTACAAAAAACATATACGTCTTAAGGTGAAATGAAACAAATAAATGATGCATATTAAGCAAAATGAGGTATTGTTTACTATGCTCGTTTCTGTTTTATTGAAGTGATATTTATATTTCGTTAATAATAAAACTAAAAGCTAATTTTAAATTGGAAAAACACAATTGAGACAGACAGAGGAAGATGTTCGATGATACTGGAGGGAAGGTCACGTGCAAAGTATGAGGACAAAGAATACGAATATGTATGAAACGGTTGATGTCAGTGGACTAGGGAAAAGAGATGAGAGCGTGGCAGTCCCTTCTCCTTGGCTACTCGTAAAGATTGAATAATCAGTATCTCTTGTCTGTTTCAATACATTAAAATATTTCATTTCTTGGAGTGGAAATGGAGTCCTTAGTCTGTCATATTTACAGTCCAGTCACATACAGTACATATATTCAATCAAATACTTTTGGATACAGTTTTTTACGACAATGTGTCAGAAGCCCCCAGGTCTCTTGCAGTTCCAGCAAAATCGCATAAATTTTAAAAGACATTTTAAGATTTTCTCTTGAAAATGTATAATTATCAACACTAGAAGTATGTGCTAATTTAACTTATTATAAAATTACAATGCTGCGTTTTGGCTTATTAGTAGATCGAATAAATAAAATTATTAAATAGTTCATTTGCTTGAGCTGGAATCGAACCCAAAAACCGTCGCGTCTTAAATGACACGCTTATGCCCGCGCCACGAGGGCCTCGGGACGGAGTTGTTTTTTTTTATATGGTTTTCCTCAATGTGGGAAAGTTTAGCTTTAAGCTCCGCCACTCCATAATACAATGTTTTTAAAAATAGGAGGAAAATAGAGGACGCAGCGTCTGAGCGCTAGTTCTCCTGCTATATTTAAAAACTGATTCCAAAAATATTACCCCATTTTTTTACTTTCACTGAGTGCAATATTGCTGTTGTGATTAATTACCCCAAATGCACTTAGATAAAATAATGTCAGCCGTTATTCTGTTGATTTCATTAAAAGTTCACGCAGACAGGAAACTTCTTTGACGCTTAATCTCGTTGAATATTTCCGACGGAGCAATTAGTTTTAATTGTGCTCTTTTTTATGTACATTTTACAATTTTAAAATAGTTTTTGAATATAAATTTTTAGATACATGAATAATATTTTTTTTTGTATTTTATATTTTTTTTTGTTTTGTTTTGGCCTATGTTTTTGAATATTCATACTTATATCATAATGAATGAAGGTTTTTGGAAAGAAAGAAAAAGTGAATGAGTGTGAGTGAATAGTACAATATCAGTCACAGCTTTTGTCATTGCTATAGTTACTTAAAAAAATTGAATAGGACCTCTTACGTATATTAAATATTTGTTCGATGATACTGGAGGGAAGGTCACGTGCAAAGTATGAGGACAAAGAATACGAATATGTATGAAACGGTTGATGTCAGTGGACTAGGGAAAAGAGATGAGAGCGTGGCAGTCCCTTCTCCTTGGCTACTCGTAAAGATTGAATAATCAGTATCTCTTGTCTGTTTCAATACATTAAAATATTTCATTTCTTGGAGTGGAAATGGAGTCCTTAGTCTGTCATATTTACAGTCCAGTCACATACAGTACATATATTCAATCAAATACTTTTGGATACAGTTTTTTACGACAATGTGTCAGAAGCCCCCAGGTCTCTTGCAGTTCCAGCAAAATCGCATAAATTTTAAAAGACATTTTAAGATTTTCTCTTGAAAATGTATAATTATCAACACTAGAAGTATGTGCTAATTTAACTTATTATAAAATTACAATGCTGCGTTTTGGCTTATTAGTAGATCGAATAAATAAAATTATTAAATAGTTCATTTGCTTGAGCTGGAATCGAACCCAAAAACCGTCGCGTCTTAAATGACACGCTTATGCCCGCGCCACGAGGGCCTCGGGACGGAGTTGTTTTTTTTTATATGGTTTTCCTCAATGTGGGAAAGTTTAGCTTTAAGCTCCGCCACTCCATAATACAATGTTTTTAAAAATAGGAGGAAAATAGAGGACGCAGCGTCTGAGCGCTAGTTCTCCTGCTATATTTAAAAACTGATTCCAAAAATATTACCCCATTTTTTTACTTTCACTGAGTGCAATATTGCTGTTGTGATTAATTACCCCAAATGCACTTAGATAAAATAATGTCAGCCGTTATTCTGTTGATTTCATTAAAAGTTCACGCAGACAGGAAACTTCTTTGACGCTTAATCTCGTTGAATATTTCCGACGGAGCAATTAGTTTTAATTGTGCTCTTTTTTATGTACATTTTACAATTTTAAAATAGTTTTTGAATATAAATTTTTAGATACATGAATAATATTTTTTTTTGTATTTTATATTTTTTTTTGTTTTGTTTTGGCCTATGTTTTTGAATATTCATACTTATATCATAATGAATGAAGGTTTTTGGAAAGAAAGAAAAAGTGAATGAGTGTGAGTGAATAGTACAATATCAGTCACAGCTTTTGTCATTGCTATAGTTACTTAAAAAAATTGAATAGGACCTCTTACGTATATTAAATATTTGTTCGATGATACTGGAGGGAAGGTCACGTGCAAAGTATGAGGACAAAGAATACGAATATGTATGAAACGGTTGATGTCAGTGGACTAGGGAAAAGAGATGAGAGCGTGGCAGTCCCTTCTCCTTGGCTACTCGTAAAGATTGAATAATCAGTATCTCTTGTCTGTTTCAATACATTAAAATATTTCATTTCTTGGAGTGGAAATGGAGTCCTTAGTCTGTCATATTTACAGTCCAGTCACATACAGTACATATATTCAATCAAATACTTTTGGATACAGTTTTTTACGACAATGTGTCAGAAGCCCCCAGGTCTCTTGCAGTTCCAGCAAAATCGCATAAATTTTAAAAGACATTTTAAGATTTTCTCTTGAAAATGTATAATTATCAACACTAGAAGTATGTGCTAATTTAACTTATTATAAAATTACAATGCTGCGTTTTGGCTTATTAGTAGATCGAATAAATAAAATTATTAAATAGTTCATTTGCTTGAGCTGGAATCGAACCCAAAAACCGTCGCGTCTTAAATGACACGCTTATGCCCGCGCCACGAGGGCCTCGGGACGGAGTTGTTTTTTTTTATATGGTTTTCCTCAATGTGGGAAAGTTTAGCTTTAAGCTCCGCCACTCCATAATACAATGTTTTTAAAAATAGGAGGAAAATAGAGGACGCAGCGTCTGAGCGCTAGTTCTCCTGCTATATTTAAAAACTGATTCCAAAAATATTACCCCATTTTTTTACTTTCACTGAGTGCAATATTGCTGTTGTGATTAATTACCCCAAATGCACTTAGATAAAATAATGTCAGCCGTTATTCTGTTGATTTCATTAAAAGTTCACGCAGACAGGAAACTTCTTTGACGCTTAATCTCGTTGAATATTTCCGACGGAGCAATTAGTTTTAATTGTGCTCTTTTTTATGTACATTTTACAATTTTAAAATAGTTTTTGAATATAAATTTTTAGATACATGAATAATATTTTTTTTTGTATTTTATATTTTTTTTTGTTTTGTTTTGGCCTATGTTTTTGAATATTCATACTTATATCATAATGAATGAAGGTTTTTGGAAAGAAAGAAAAAGTGAATGAGTGTGAGTGAATAGTACAATATCAGTCACAGCTTTTGTCATTGCTATAGTTACTTAAAAAAATTGAATAGGACCTCTTACGTATATTAAATATTTGTTCGATGATACTGGAGGGAAGGTCACGTGCAAAGTATGAGGACAAAGAATACGAATATGTATGAAACGGTTGATGTCAGTGGACTAGGGAAAAGAGATGAGAGCGTGGCAGTCCCTTCTCCTTGGCTACTCGTAAAGATTGAATAATCAGTATCTCTTGTCTGTTTCAATACATTAAAATATTTCATTTCTTGGAGTGGAAATGGAGTCCTTAGTCTGTCATATTTACAGTCCAGTCACATACAGTACATATATTCAATCAAATACTTTTGGATACAGTTTTTTACGACAATGTGTCAGAAGCCCCCAGGTCTCTTGCAGTTCCAGCAAAATCGCATAAATTTTAAAAGACATTTTAAGATTTTCTCTTGAAAATGTATAATTATCAACACTAGAAGTATGTGCTAATTTAACTTATTATAAAATTACAATGCTGCGTTTTGGCTTATTAGTAGATCGAATAAATAAAATTATTAAATAGTTCATTTGCTTGAGCTGGAATCGAACCCAAAAACCGTCGCGTCTTAAATGACACGCTTATGCCCGCGCCACGAGGGCCTCGGGACGGAGTTGTTTTTTTTTATATGGTTTTCCTCAATGTGGGAAAGTTTAGCTTTAAGCTCCGCCACTCCATAATACAATGTTTTTAAAAATAGGAGGAAAATAGAGGACGCAGCGTCTGAGCGCTAGTTCTCCTGCTATATTTAAAAACTGATTCCAAAAATATTACCCCATTTTTTTACTTTCACTGAGTGCAATATTGCTGTTGTGATTAATTACCCCAAATGCACTTAGATAAAATAATGTCAGCCGTTATTCTGTTGATTTCATTAAAAGTTCACGCAGACAGGAAACTTCTTTGACGCTTAATCTCGTTGAATATTTCCGACGGAGCAATTAGTTTTAATTGTGCTCTTTTTTATGTACATTTTACAATTTTAAAATAGTTTTTGAATATAAATTTTTAGATACATGAATAATATTTTTTTTTGTATTTTATATTTTTTTTTGTTTTGTTTTGGCCTATGTTTTTGAATATTCATACTTATATCATAATGAATGAAGGTTTTTGGAAAGAAAGAAAAAGTGAATGAGTGTGAGTGAATAGTACAATATCAGTCACAGCTTTTGTCATTGCTATAGTTACTTAAAAAAATTGAATAGGACCTCTTACGTATATTAAATATTTGTTTCATAATGCAAAATGACAAAATCTGTAACTATATTATTTCTGAAGATAAAAAGAAATATAAAAAGAACTAAGAAGCGTAACTTTATAAAATTGCAATAGCTGTACTGTACCGTACTGTATCAAAAATAGTACTCAATATTGGAAACGTATTCATATCTCATGTCTATTGATGCGGGATTTTTAAGAGTCGAGGAATTTTATGTAAGCTCTCGTGCGTTCGTCAATATACCGTTTAATGAATACGGAACAACTCTGTAGTAAATATGATGCATAATAAAGTTATATGGTAACAAATCCCTTGAACGAGCTTAGCTTACGTTAACTTAAGTGTGATTAGACTGATAATATTTTCTATGAAGATTTTTATGATGATCTAATCGAGGCCATCCTGAATGATGGGTCAGTTTTTAATTTATACGTAGGATTATTTTTGAGAATTATTTTCGATTCCCCGCTCTAGTGTGAGCAGAGATGAGGAACCACATTAAGCTATCTCTGCCTATCTTGCTATTCAAAAGATACTATATAATATTTATAAGAAGACTTTACCATGAAATTATACTCATATAGAGTTACTTGAAATATCTATTTTATCTATATGATTATTAAAATGGCATATCATATAAATATGAGGATAAATTTGCTTATTCTCTTTATCCAACTAATAAAATATGTATATCGATATAAAAATTAACACCGAACGATGTATGTATATAACAAGCTATTTAAGCCACAAGTTAAGGCGACAGATTGTGAATTCGATTTTTACACGAGGAAATGCAATATTTATTGTTTACATTTTTTCGCTCTGGTGTCGAGGCGGCGGCGTTCAGTTCCGCCACTCAACTCGACCAATGCCTGGTGGGGGAGTGGAGTGTCTTAATCCTAGGCTTTCTCTGCCTACCATGCTACATACCTACCGAAACACAACGTGAAGATGGAAAAAAACGATCTCCTCAAGAAAAAAAGTTCAAGCAGAAGGCGAATTGGTCAGTGGATACAATACTCTGTATAATAATAATTAGTCTAGTATAATTTAAGCAATCAACCATAAAATCAGTGCAGTTGATATAAAACTGAGACAATCATTTTGAAAGAAAATGTTCCTTTAAGAAATTTTATTTTATGTCAACTATCACAATATTTCAATTGTCTTACAAACAATAGCACTTAACGGCTGTATTGTTAGCTGATTTCTTAATCTCAAGCTTTTTCTTATTAAATATAAGCTATTGCCGTGAAATAAGCATCTTATCTTAAAAATGGTGGCAGATATCCTGCAAAAATATAAAAGATAGATTATTTAGTTCCCTTAGCAGTTAAAACTTTGCAGGCTTGAGATGTTTATTGTAGCACAGATATTATTATAACAAGGCTTATTCCATTTATGTCGCTTGTTCCACAGTAAATGTTTTGGCATTTGTTAGCGTTAAATGTTGGATAAGAAGTAAATATGAAGAAGTGACAAAACTCACCTCCGCGCTTGTATATTGGAGTGGGGAAATGAAAATTTATAAACAACGTCACAAATATATTTAGTCGATGCCTTGATTTTAACCTCTTGGTTTGTAATTTATATTTTCAAAAAACACAAGAATGTGACTGTAAAATGTGGATATAAAATATTTAATACATCCATTTCCTCACCCTGGTAACGAGACAATGCGCGGCTTATCGAGGCAAGTAGGGAATGGAAGTGTCTTAAAGGAAACATTACCTTAAGCCTAGTTTCCAAGGTTCCTTCTGAGTTTCATTTAAATCTTTTTTTTTTGTTTAAACTAGGTTTAATTCTCTGAACTTAGTCAAAAATGGAGAAACGAGTATAATATCACTACTTTTTACTTTCACTTACTTTATAATTTAACAAATACGTGAACACAAAAGAAATATCTGTACTCGAAAAACATGTGATATTGAGCGACACTCCTCACATTAAACTTTCGTTATGAAGATCTCAAGATTAAATTTACAACTGCTCGTATTTCCGTCGTAAAACAATAATTTACGTCCAATACTGCTTGTAACTCGGCTAGTTCCTTTTCATTTGTATAGTTCTCTTAGATTTTTAACTAACTAAATATCATTTTTTGTTAAGCGAAGAAACTGATTTACAATTTTATGTAGAAGAAGATAAAGTTTATTTCCATTTTTTTAAGCTTAACTTTATACAGCATCACAGGTAGAGAGGACCTTTTTTTTTTATTGTGAGGAAACCGTTTTATGAGTACGCCGTCCGAGTTTGAAGGGGTTATGTGGCCGGGAGATATATGTATTCCACAGTACCCTCTAAGACCTCAGTCCTCAATCGCCGCGGACCGGGGTTACCCCGGAAGCAGGAGACATATCGTGGAGTCAAGGGTGATCAAGCGGGTCACCAGCCCGAGCCTACTCGAGTAAGGTAATTAGCGACCACCTCCCTTAAGTCGACCACCCCCCGGCCGAAAGAGAACCTAGCGGTAAGACAGTTCTTTCTCTGCTTTTCACTAGAATTTGAAATATTGCGTAAGAAATAGAACTCAGTGCTATATTTTCTATTACTATAGCATAGTCTATGCAATTGGTCAAATATATTTCCAGGTCAAAATATCAAATTAATATTGAGGTTAAACAAAAAGAAAACCTAGCGTCAAAACATTATATTATTAACCGCTTTCAGCCCGAATTTGAAACATAGATCTTCTTTTTCTTCTACATAAATAAAAGTAAAACATTTACTTTAATAAAATTCATGTTCTTTTATACATATTTTCAATATAAAATGTACTGAATTGACTGCACTTTTCTTGTAAACGAAAGAACATCATCGAATATATTCTAACATTTGATGTTAAAATAACAACTAGCGCTACTTGTTGCGAAACGGCTGTTATTACAGTGATTGGATCTTGTAAAGGCTTTATATGCCTTTATGATACAAATACAAGAGAATTTTTATCTTGGGACTCAAGAAATAAAATTGATTTTTAAGATTCTTTCTTTTGTTCCGTAAATTCAAATTGTTCGGAAATAATAAATAAATTATTGTTATTGAATAATAAGAATTTATAAAAAAATAATGACTATATTTTTCCTTGAGTCAAACTAGTGTACATACAATACATACGTAGGAATTTTATAACTTTTTTAGAATCTTATCTCATCTATCTTAGCCGTATTAAGACCTGGACAGGTGTTAGACTAAAAAGAAAGATGAATGCTGTGGAGATGCGATCTCTTCATAGGATATGCGGAGTCAGCTTAGCTGATCGAATTCGCAATGAAGAGATACACAGAATGGCAGGTACTGGCGAGGATGTCACGGAAGAAGAACGTGCTCAGCTGGCTTGGCATTTATAATGGATAAGTGAGTGGTAAGAAAGATCGGGGGAGGCCTCGGTTGACCTTCGAAAACTCAGTATCAAAGATACTGGAGGAAGGTCACGTAAAAAGCACGAGGACCCCCCGAGGGCATGTATGAAGAGGTTGATGACAGTAGACGAGGCGAAAGAGGTATGTAGAGACCGTAGCGTTTGGCGCTCCGTTCTCTCTGACTACCCCGCTATGGATAAAGCGTGAAGCTAAGTTAAGTTAAGGTGTTAGCGTATACAATTATAATAATTTTATACATAAATCATGATTTTTATTTTGGAAAATATTAATATATTTAAAATCACCTTATATTAACACGCAATGCCTCCAGAATTCGGCTGAAAGCGGGGAACGGGGTGTACACTAGGTTCCCTCTGCCTACCCTGCTGTGTGCCGGATACAGTGTGAAGCTGATAAAAGATAAGATTAAAAAAATAACCTTAAACTACATAATCATAAAAATAAAATAACAAAACTATATAAAAAAATGAATAAGTCACAATTGTCGAACACAAACACCGGTACAAAGGTTGAATTGCAAACACCAATGAATGGAATGGGATCAAAATAAAATACAAAGAGTTGAATAAACGCCTGTGACCGAGCAACTTTTCATTTCGTATTTAACTTTACCCCAATATTGAACTGGAAAGGAAAACGGTGCACCTACTTTTAGTATTAAAACATCATAGTGAATATTAATTAGAGAATATTATAAATGATGAGAACAAACATTTTCATTTAATATTTAAATTCATTTGTATTTTTGGTTAGAATTACTTCTGATGATAAGAGACACATGTAAGGTGTTAAGATTTAAGAAAGTTTTAACACGTCAGTGTCAAGAGTGGTAACATGAAAACGTGTACAATCAATGTTAGTGTTTGAAATTAATTATATATAATAAATTTTTCGTTTTATTAAAACAAGGTGCAGCATAAGTTCCGGCTGTGAACACGCAATGTCTCATATTTTAATGGAAAATTAGGAATATGTATTTATAACTGTAGAAGTATAAAAAATAGCAGATAAAATTTATAGAAAAAGGGCCTACGTTTGGATCCACACATATTTATAGGGGGCTTATTTTGACGTCGTTGTCAGATCTGAAGCTTATGTTGGGACCCATTGGGAACTTTGGATGCAAGGGGAAAAATCATATAACAGTTAACAAAAATATCTTTCTTCTATTATATATTTGATCTATTCGATCGCATATCCATCGCATATGCGGCAGTGATGAGATCGATTCCGGCTGTGTAATTTGAAAACTTTGAATTATATAATTTAAAGTTATCCAATTACATGTTTTATCTGATATTATATTTGTTAACGGTCCTTCGATCTTTTCAGTTGAGTACAAAAAATGGTTTTACACAATATTTCATTTATTTCATCAAACGCTATCTTAATTTGAATTTTTATGAATATTAAAAAAGTGAAGAGTCTTGTACTAGTTTTTTTTAACTTCACGCTATATAGCGCACATATTAGGGTAGGCAGAGGGAATCTTTCAAATTACTATTAAAACACTTCCGTTCCCCATTTTCCGCAAAATTTTGGAGGCATTGCGTGTGAACTCAACCATAGAGTTACCAGAGCGAGGAAATGAAAAAAAATAAGTATTTCATTTCCTCGAAGGGGAATCGAACCCACATCCACCGCGTTTACAATCGCACGCTTGTATCTCTGGGCCACGACGGTCTCTAATATTATTTGCAAAGTTAAGTATTCATTGATTTCCCAGTGGGGGCTCCGAAATACAAAAGCCGGAACATATAGTTGTAAGTATAAGTACATACATATTACGTAAGTAAAGCTGATTATGTTTCTGATATTACTTCCTTATTGCAACTGAATTGAAGTCAGATAATTGACAATTGAGATTAAGAAATATATAGTTTCCACTAAATAAAATAAATAAAATTTAACTGGAAAACTACTGTTAAGATACTACGTTTCCCACTTTGCGCCGAATGGTGAAGGAAATAAAAATATTAAATATTTCATATCCTCGAATGGAAATCCAACCCACGACCAGTCAAGTTTACAGATCACTCTTCGTGCCCACAACTGGCTAGTTTGCAGATAATATTTACTAAGTAAGGAGATAAACTAGAACTATATAAAATGGCCTAACATTTTTATTCACAACCACTTTACAAAGAAATAAACCATGTGAAATAACTGACAATTTATTCCAAAGCAAACGTCAAAAATACGGTTGGTTGTCCTTTCCATAACCAATCCTCACCCTCAATTAGTTATACATTTAACGTCAACTTATATCGTTTGCTCGTGTTGCGTGAAATATCAAATATCCTGTTAAGCCTTTTGTATGTGACAGCTACTGTTAGAGAACTTTACAACGGGTTAGAGCCCGAGGGAGTTTGGGGGTCAAGAATCTTTGAAGAAGGTATTTACGAACTTTCAGAGGTAGATTTCTTACTTTATTCCATCGTCTCGAGGTTATTGATGTAACAGTGATATTAAAATATAAATAGTGATTTGCTAACGATAATTGTTAAGTATTAAAGCGCATTATATGTAAGTATGTATGCAATAGTAAGATAAAGTTTGGATGAGTAATGTAAGAAGTGGGTGGAAAATGAGTATCGAAGTATCTTAACTCTAGGTTTCCTCTGCTTATCCTGCTTTGCAGGGAAAAGTCTGAAACTGCTTGTTTAGTATTTTTTTTAGCTTCACATTGTATCCCGCGCTTATCAGGGTAGGCAAAGGGAACCTGGAAACCTAGCGGTAAGATAATCCCTTCTCATTAAGAGATTCACGTTCCTTACTTTCCGCTGAATTCTGGAAGTACTGCGTGTTGAATGGCGAAACTCAACGCCACTACTTTCTATCGTTACCAGCGGAAGAAAATAGGTTAGGTTTAGGTTTAAATTTTTTATTTCTCATAAGAATACAAAATTCACTTACATGAGACAATCACATATTACACTACAATAATAATTCGTTGGGTACATTACACTAAGTTAGTATATGCTTTATTGACAAATGAAATGTAAGGTAGATATTAGAAACATTTGTACGGAATAAGATCAACTAGAAGTGCCACTTAGTAATCTTAGTTATTAGCATGAAGATGTTTTATTTACTCTTATTGGTTACATTATTTACGTTTTTGTTTTTAATTTTTTATTTTATGATTTTATTTTAGTATTTCTTAAGTTTATATTAATATTATTGTTGCTTTTTTTTATTATTATTATTTTTAATATATGTATTATTTTTGTATTAACTTTTTATATATTTATTTAAGCTAAGTGTATATTATTTTATTTTTATTTTTTTATGTGAGAAGTGTTATGATTATATTAAATAACATGTATAGGCATTATATTTTTCACGTAATTTTTAAGTAATCTTTTAAATTTAGATGTTGATTTTGATTCTTTAATATCCTTTGGTAGTTTGTTATATAAATAGGCACCTTCAAACATTATATTCTTTTTGCCGTAATTAGTTCGTGGCTTGTGAAGTTTGATGTCGTTTGCATTTCTTAGCCTGATTTTTTGTATACTTTGTTTTTTTGTAAATGTATAAAAATAAAAATATTAAATATTTCATATCCTGGAGTGGGAATCGAACCCATAACTTGTCGCATTTACAGTCTCACATTTGTGCCCCTGCTTCACGACTGACCCCAATGTAGCCTTTTAATTATGTATTTCAATTAACGCTTTCAATTTGTAATTAGTACGTGATCACATATGTTAGACAGTACATGTAGTAATAGTAGTGAGTTTGAATTCCATTTAGTGGAAAACATTATATATGTATTTATAATAAAATTATACTTTCTTCTATACCGCTAAGTACTCCCATGATCTACACAAAGAATGGTGGACGCTTTCCCATTTGAAGAAAATTTTAAAATTTTGTTTCACTGTTTTGAAGGACAGTCCGTTTAACAGAGTGAACGGTGGAGAATATTACTTTTTTGCAACGTCTATAAATACCTGTAACATGAGTCCGATTTAGATCGTGGCTAAGATAATAAGTATCGAACACGTTAGCGTTATAACAAAAAACACATTAAAATTGGTACATTAATTTAGGAGCTACAATGTCACGGACAGCACATGTACAATGTAAAACTCATAATAGTCTACTTTTAGCATCGGCGGTTAAAATAGACAATATTATTATAAAAACAAGTTCAGTAACATTTTACTACAAATGCAAGACGTTTGATAATCGCCTACTCCTATCACCTGTGTCACATCTTTGCTTTTCGTTTAGATTATATGTATATCATTCCCAAAATGTTATTACAAAATTCTAATTAAACTTTGACCTCTCACCAAGCATTAATTGCAGAAAAACAACTCGCTAAAACCCGCCATAATTGGAACAAGGTGTCAGACAGTTGTAATAACGAGAACTTAAATTAAAAACTGCGAGAGCTCAGCATGTCTTTTACAGTTACTTTTGAATAATTGCTTACTCTAAATTTAGAGACAGCAGTATTTTTAATATAGCCTGTGTTTACGTAAAGGCCTAGCTCGGCTGGTGGTAAACGCGGCCAAAATTCCGGAAATTAGAACCACAAATTTCTTCATTATATATATTTTTTTGATAGTAGAAATTGTGTGATTTTTGTTTATTTAGAAAACGTACGTATAAAATATTTAACGTAGCGTTTTTTTATACGACAATTTTTATAAATCTCCATAGCGTATAATAATTTTAATATAGCTTGATGAGAACATATATTTTAGTGGTTCATTTGGATGATTTTGTAGGGAACTATTATTTATATTTATAGTTTATTTAATATATGTCATTTATATATTTCAATATTATAATTTATTTATTTATCATTTATATACACACGTAAAATCATACATACATTTAATAGAATTTATATATTTTATAGTAAGTATTCGTATTTAGTACATTTATATAAAAGCGCTCGCTGCCGTCGACCGAACCGGTAAGGCGTTCAACATTCACGCCTACCCCCTTGTCGACGGCATATTTTATTCTCACAGTCGATGCTTGCCACTCGATGTGCCTTATATACGTTCCTTTGTCTTATCTAATATTTCTTTCCAAATTTGTGTATTTCGTGTTATTATATATATTTTTGCTTGTGATTGACTTTTACATATATCGTGTCGTGTATAATTGTGTTTCACTGTTTATGTTAATACTGTATGTACGTAATAAGTGGTGTTGATTAAACTCAGTGCTATTCGTAAGTAGACTTTTATTCTACCACCATCAACACTACATTGGTGACCCCGATCTGCACGCCAAAGACTATATAACACGATGAATAGTTACAGTGATTCAGCACAATCGCAATCCAACGTTACTGTCCGTTCACAAAAGGCAAGAAAAATGAAGCGGGTAGAATCTCTTACCGGTGACCCACCCACTTTTCTACCCCCACACCAGATAAGAATACCACCTTTTTGGCCAGAAAAACCTGCAATTTGGTTTGCACAGGTTGAAGGTCAATTTAACTTGTACGGAATCTCCGATGACGTGACTAGGTTTTATCACGTTTTGTCGACATTAGACCGACAATATGCAGCTGAATTAGAAGACGTCATAACTGGTCCACCCGATTACAAACGTCTGAAAGCGGAGCTTATTAAGCGCTTATCAGTATCTCGGGAAAACAAGGTGAAACAACTACTGACTCATGAACAACTGGGAAGCAGGAAGCCCTCACAATTTCTACGGCATTTGCAACACTTGGCTGGACCTAATATACCGGAAGAATTCATCCAAACCATATGGACCAGCCGCTTACCAACGGAATTGCAGCCCATCGTAGCCTCACAGTCAACCCTACCACTGGATGCGTTGGCGGACCTCGCTGACAGAGTACACGACATAGCGGCCCCAACACAGCAGGTAGCCTCCACGTCAACAGCACCAGGTATCGACTTGTTAACACAGCAAGTCACAGAGTTGACTAGACAGGTCAGTGCGCTTACAACTTATATACACCATAATCCACGATCACGTGACAGAGGCCACAGTCATCACCGCAGCCCATCAAGGTCTAGTCGGTCGGCCTCTAGCCATCGACAGTACCCAACATGTTGGTACCATAGCAAATTCGGCTCAAAGGCTAGAACCTGCATAAAACCCTGCAGCTACCAGTCGGGAAATGCTCCGAGCAGTCGTTGATGGCGACCAATGATTGCTATAACTCCTCGGGTCGTCTCTTCATAACGGACTCTAAAACTAATACAGAATTTTTGGTGGACACTGGTAGTGATATTTGTGTATTTCCAGTTAGTGCTATTAGTAAAAAAAATAACAAAACATCTTTCCAGCTCAGTGCGGCAAATGGTTCGGCTATCGACACATACGGTTGCATTAACCTAACATTGAATATAGGGTTACGTCGAAATTTTCCGTGGCGTTTTATAATAGCTGACGTAACCAAACCTATCATCGGCGTAGATTTTTTGGCACATTATAAAATTATTGTAGACCTTAGCAACCGAAAGTTAATAGATAGTCTGACCAATATAAGCACTGTAGCCAGTATTGTTAATTCAAGGAGCTTAATTACTAGTGTTAAGGTATCGACTGGTGGCAATAGTATTTATCACAATATATTATCTGAATTTCCTGAGATAACACGACCCGCCGGTACACCACCAACTGTAAAGCATAACACAACACACCACATACGCACTACACCAGGTCCACCAGTGGCATGTTCGCCGAGGAGGCTAGCTCCCGAAAAATTAAAGATTGCTAGGCACGAATTCGACGCAATGCTGGCTAATGGCACGGCTCGTCCTTTCGACAGCCCATGGTCTTCGCCCCTGCACCTCGCGTCTAAAAAGGATAATGGCTGGCGTCCATGTGGAGACTACAGGCTCCTAAACGCCAGAACCATTCCGGACCAATACCCGATACGTCACATCCAGGACTACTCCAACAGTTTATTTGGTTGTAAGTATTTTTCAGTTATTGATTTAGTTAAGGCTTACAACCAAATTCCCGTCGCCGAGGAGGACATACCCAAAACTGCAATAACAACTCCCTTCGGTCTGTATGAATTTCCCTTTATGACGTTCGGGTTGAGAAATGCTGGGCAAACATTTCAGAGGTTCGTCGACGAAATGACCCGCGGACTTGACTTTTGCTATCCATACCTAGACGACTTCTTAGTGTACTCTAGGACACAAGAGGAACATGAAGACCATTTACGCCAGCTTTTCACCCGTATGAGAGACTACGGAGTACTCGTAAACACGGCTAAATGCGTCTTCGCTGTTCCTGAAGTCACGTTTCTGGGGTACCACGTCTCCGAAAAAGGTACGAAACCGTTGGATGCAAAAGTCAAGGCCATTCTTGATTTTCCCGTTCCGAAAACAGCAAAGGAACTCAGACGATTCCTAGGGATGATCAATTTTTACCGACGTTTCATACCAAAAGCCGCTGACACACAAGCCCCTCTCAATGCCCTACTGACCGGCTCAATCAAAGCTTCTCATCCCGTCGCCATAGAGGGAAATTCATTACGAGCATTCGAGGACTGCAAGAAGAGTCTTTGCGAGGCAGCACTTCTAGCGCATCCCAACCCTAACGCTACATTAGGACTGGTCACCGACGCCTCCGACACGGCGATAGGTGGAGTCCTCCAGCAACTCCAACATGGAGCATGGCAGCCTCTAGCATTCTTCTCTCGCAAGTTGAGCCCATCGCAGGTGAAGTACTCACCTTACGATCGCGAGCTCCTTGCAATCTACGAGAGCATTAAACATTTTCGCCATATGCTAGAGGCCACCCACTTTATTGTCTATACTGACCACAAGCCGCTTTGTTACGCATTCCATGAAAGGAAGAGTAACTGCTCCCCACGTCAGTATAGACATCTGGACTTCATCTCGCAATTCACGACCGACATACGACACATATCCGGCCAGGACAATGTCGTGGCCGATACCTTGTCTCGGGTCGAGGAATTGCAAATGCCTGTCAGCTTAGAGGTACTGGCCAGTTCCCAAACAGCAGACAAAGACCTCGCAATCATTCTTGCCGGAGGAACTTCTTTACGCTTACAAAAGCTGGTAATCCCTGGGAGTAGTACTGAATTGTACTGCGATGTCAGTACACCGACTCCCAGGCCTTACGTACCAGCTAACCTTCGCCGGCAAGTCTTCGACTCCTTGCACTCCCTCAGTCACCCTGGCGCAAACGCAACCACTAAGCTCGTTGCGCAACGCTTTGTTTGGCCACTGATGCGTAAAAACTGCCGTGAGTGGTCTAGGGCGTGTTTGCCATGTCAGCGGTCGAAGGTACATAGACATGTGTCTTCACCCTTAGGTACTCACATATTACCTTCGGCGCGCTTCAAACACGTCCATATAGACCTGATCGGCCCACTGCCAACATCAAACGATGGATATCGGTATTGCTTGACAGCCGTCGATCGCTTCACGCGATGGCCGGAAGCTGTCGCCATTACCGATATCACAGCTGAAACAGTGGCCAAGGCATTTATATTGTGCTGGGTATCCCGGTTTGGTTGTCCTACCGACATTGTTACGGACAGAGGTCGGCAGTTCGAGTCCGCCCTGTTCGAACAATTGTCGAAATCCATAGGATTTCAACATCGTAGGACAACCGCATACCACCCGCAATGTAACGGCTTAGTGGAGCGTTTTCACAGACAACTGAAAGCCGCCATCATATGCCACGGTGACAGCAACTGGACTGAATCACTCCCATTCGTTCTTCTCGGCATAAGGAGCGCATTCAAAGAGGACCTACAAGCTTCATCCGCAGATCTGGTATACGGTGAGTCACTGCGACTGCCCGGAGAATTTTTCGGGCATAATGTCGCCACTCCCACTACCGACTTCACAGATTTCTCAGCGCGGATGAAGCACTTCGTCCAAAATGTTCGACCAGTCCCTACGCAGCACCACAACTCAAAACGCAAAACGTTCATTTTTAAAGATCTTGAATCCTGTAGCCACGTCTTCCTCCGAGAAGACGCGCTACGGGGTTCTCTACAGGCTGCGTACACTGGTCCACACAAAGTTTTGTTGAGAGACAAAAAAGTTTTCAAGATTGACGTAAAAGGTAAATCCGTATCCGTTTCCATAGACCGCGTTAAGCCGGCCTATATACTGTACGACACCGACACGTCCCTGCACACAAATAGCCATCTCTCTGACACACACGCAAGCACACATACGAGCACACACGCAAGCACACACTCAGGCGCTCAGACCGATACACACACAAGCACACACACAGATACACATACAGACACACAACTACGTCGCTCACCCTTCAGACACACTACTCGGTCAGGGAGACATGTACGGTTCCCTGACTATTATCGTCCGTAGACACGGCCTCTGGAGGGGAGTGATGTAGGGAACTATTATTTATATTTATAGTTTATTTAATATATGTCATTTATATATTTCAATATTATAATTTATTTATTTATCATTTATATACACACGTAAAATCATACATACATTTAATAGAATTTATATATTTTATAGTAAGTATTCGTATTTAGTACATTTATATAAAAGCGCTCGCTGCCGTCGACCGAACCGGTAAGGCGTTCAACATTCACGCCTACCCCCTTGTCGACGGCATATTTTATTCTCACAGTCGATGCTTGCCACTCGATGTGCCTTATATACGTTCCTTTGTCTTATCTAATATTTCTTTCCAAATTTGTGTATTTCGTGTTATTATATATATTTTTGCTTGTGATTGACTTTTACATATATCGTGTCGTGTATAAATAATTGTGTTTCACTGTTTATGTTAATACTGTATGTACGTAATAAGTGGTGTTGATTAAACTCAGTGCTATTCGTAAGTAGACTTTTATTCTACCATCATCAACACTACATTGGTGACCCCGATCTGCACGCCAAAGACTATATAACACGATGAATAGTTACAGTGATTCAGCACAATCGCAATCCAACGTTACTGTCCGTTCACAAAAGGCAAGAAAAATGAAGCGGGTAGAATCTCTTACCGGTGACCCACCCACTTTTCTACCCCCACACCAGATAAGAATACCACCTTTTTGGCCAGAAAAACCTGCAATTTGGTTTGCACAGGTTGAAGGTCAATTTAACTTGTACGGAATCTCCGATGACGTGACTAGGTTTTATCACGTTTTGTCGACATTAGACCGACAATATGCAGCTGAATTAGAAGACGTCATAACTGGTCCACCCGATTACAAACGTCTGAAAGCGGAGCTTATTAAGCGCTTATCAGTATCTCGGGAAAACAAGGTGAAACAACTACTGACTCATGAACAACTGGGAAGCAGGAAGCCCTCACAATTTCTACGGCATTTGCAACACTTGGCTGGACCTAATATACCGGAAGAATTCATTCAGAGGGGTAGGCAGCGGGAACCTAGTGTTAAGACACTAAATATTTATATGTAACAAAGAAATATTATATAAAAATAAGTGAGTAGTCTTTAATATGAACGTTTATAAGTTATAATAATCTATACCAGACATATTTGCTAATATAAATTATGTATAACAAATCAACAGCTTTAGCCACCTCAGATGCAATGAAACCCACATTTGAATAATTAAGTTAATCAAACTTGCAGACAAGAGTAGAACATTAAAGTGTTTGTATGTAACGTACACGTATACCTACGTAACTAGCTATAGCGTGCGGATGCTGTACCTGATTCTATTCACTTAAGTGGAGTAGCAGGTGTTCTAACACGCGAACAATATTAAGTGGCTAATACAGTTTATTTCCATGTTGTATTACCATTTTCAAAACTTGGTTTATTGGATTTTTCTCTTATTTATTTTCGGGTATCTCATGCATTTCGCAGAGAAGACGAAGATAGTAAAGTGTAAAATCACTCCATTTTATTTTGAATAATTATTCTAATAGCACCGCACTTTGACCACCGTGCCAGATAAGCTAACAATTTTTTTCCTTGTGGAAATCGAACTTACTAAAATTAGTGTACAGTCAGGCATTTTATTCAATCTAATAAAAATTAATATTATGTATAATAAATTATTATTTTTGTGTTAAATATTAAAAAAAATAAAGTGTAGTTATAAAATTATTATAAAAATGTATATCAACAAGGCTTTTTTATGAACATGTCAGATTTACATTTATTCAAAGTTCAAACAGAATAGATCTTGGTTACGTTCACTCACTCAGTGTGACTGCGGTCAACGTTTACAAATGTTTGGTGACGACATTCGTCTATTCTTGCTGTCCTTCTATTACGTCAGTACGTGTTGTTATTATTTTAGATGTTAAAAATAGAAAATTTACTATTTATAGTGGAAAGTAAAAATCTCACTATAATTTACTAAAAGATAGGCGTGTCTAGAACTATCATCAGTTTATTACTATAAGTTTTGGAATTTGAACAGTGGACCAGTATTGAAAGAGGCTCCTTAACCACTTAAAACGTCGGTCGCACGTCCCTACCACTGCTTTAAGCTCCTCAAACAGCTATGGTTCTTTTTATTTTAATTACAAAAGATAATAATAACATTTGATCAAGTAGAAATATTAATGAATAAAATCGGTTAAGTGCGAATCGGACACGTCCGCAGAGGCTTCCGTACCAATTTAAGGATTAGGAAAACAGACAGTACAATTTATTAAAGTTTACAAACTTAACTTAGAGGCACTAGATATGCACTTATTTTGTATGATATAATCTACAAATATGGGTTTATAATTATTTTTTTCTATGTAAGACCATTTTACATATCATTTCCATAACAGTAGGTCCATGGGAAGTACCTTATATGTTTTGATTACTCGACGAATTTTAAACAAAATGCATGCATCAATGCATAAATGCTCGCATCTTTTAATTGTGAAGACTCAGAAGCTTAATTTGCTCTGTGCTTCAAGAGACGATATTATGATTGATTGTGATAAACGACCGTCTGCCGCTAGTATTTTTCTGATAAAGTATATTGAGTCTAAAGCTTTTTTCTATAATATTTTTTCTATAGAAAGAAGCTTTTTTCTATAGAATCTATAAAGGACGAAGTATGTAAACCTCTTTTTTAGTAATGAAATGAGAGTCAAGTTAAATGTTAAGTAATGCGTCGTTGTCCACTCACCGACGAAAGAATGAGAAATCTACTCATATATAGGTGACGACTTCTGTTTTCATACAAATTCAAGCTCTAAGTTTGAATTAAATTGTTGAAATTTTACAAAAATCATAAGCTAAAGGGTTTCAACAAGTGTGCTAAATTTCATGCATGTAGACTTATTGGTTTACGAGCTATGAAGGGCTCAAAAGTAACTTGATATAGTAACTTTAACTAGTAACTTTTTAACTTGGCTGGACACGCTGGTGCATGTTTCTTTTTATTTTGGTCTGATATTTGAGCTGGTGCTTTTATGTTCCGGTTGTCATGACTTAACCTCTGCTATTTTTTAAATTCAATTACTTATTTTTTTATATTTATAGTATTCTTCCACATAGTCTTAGATGATTATTGTATTGAATTATATTGAATGACTTTAAAATATGAATTATATGTATATTGGATATCACACATCAGTTTTTTATCTTATATAGTGGCTCTATCTTACGCAGATAAAGATGAGAGTTCTGTTAAAGAGTAAAGATTTCAAGTATTAATTATTACTTATTTACTAACATTTTCAAACAAAAACCACATTAATAAATTATAATTTTGCTTACGCTTAACTCGAAATTTAATTCTCCTCCTCGTACTCCTATTCTACATTAAAATATGATTACATATTTATTTAATTTAAAAAGTATGTACTTTGTAATAAACGTTTTTTTTTTGTCCAATAGATGATTGCATCTAAAGTTATTATTCTTTTTTGGGTTTATTTATATTTATTAGATATCACACATCAGTTTCATAATGATATCACTAAGTTCTTTACATCATGCCCATATAGTGACTTATGATACCAACTGAGTACGGAACTCAACGCCGCAATATATATCTCTCATCAAACTAGTGCCCTAGTTATACCCAGATATATTTCAGATCCACGTTTCTATCCCACAAATAGTAAGCCTAGTATTATGACATTATGTCTTCTTTTTTAACAACTTCACTCTATATCCCGCACTTAGGGACAATATAGGTAAATGGGAAATGATGGAACCTAGAGTTAAGACACTCCATATAAATAATTGCAAGCTTATATATGTACTTCATTTCATACACAATAGTTTATACGTTAACTTAATTTCAGGAGATACCCGTTAAAACACTTTCGTCTCCTACTTTTCGCCGAATTCTGGACGCACTGCGTGTTGAGTGGCGGAACTCCTTTGTGTACAATAATTTAATAACCATTTCAGAATGAGAAAAAAAAATAAATATTTTATTTCCTAGAGTGGAAATCGAACCCATAACCCAACGTGCGACAGTGCCACGACTGGCCTCAAAATTATACAAATAACATACAAACCTAGCTGTACACACATGTTCTTAATACAACCAATACATGTTTGTCTGTTTTCATCTAATTCCTTCTCTCCGCTATCCCGAGGTTGTCTGGAAGAGATTGGTCACTTAGCAATAATGTTGGCTATTAAGCTATGTCATTAATAATTATGAATATAATGCATTAGTCGGTGCACAAGAAATAGCATTTTACTTTTTTTTTTTTAGCGTTACTCTGTACATAGTTGATAGAGGGAACCTAGTGTTGTTGTAGTTAAGACACTCCGTTCTCCATAATTTTAATTGTTATAGATGATATTTAATTTACACTACAAAATATTTCAGCATTAAATAAAAATAAAGACTTAAATATCTGGAAACGAAAGTAAGTACTTAACAAAATTGTGTTGGACATCCTTGATATTGTTGCTATAAAAGTCTCTAGTAGGTTGTCAGAGACGAGAATATTTAATTTAATCAAGTAGAATTGATGCTTAGGTTGAAATTGTTACTGAAATATTTGGACCCTATTGGTGAAATTCCTTAAAAAAATGTTTAATAAAAATATTTTTGATATGTTCCATTACGTATTTAAGTATTTATATTATTTAAATAACTTAGTAAAATAAAACCATTTTAGTTATAATATCGTTCCGTACCTCAAAAAAAAAAACGGAACACTTATAGGACTATTTTATTGTCCGTTGTCTATCTGTCAAGATTATTTATATCGAGATGCGTAGAGATATGTAGCTCAAATGAATATCTATTATTCAAGTCTACCTCTCCTTGGGGCACAGAAAAAATCTGTAGGGTCCTACACGTGGGCCTACATTTTTGAAATTTTGCTTGAAGTGATAACTTATTACACACATAAACGAAAAAATCCGAAAAATGAAATATAATGAGAGAATTTCATAAAAAACTCTCTCAAAGTCATATTTATTAGTATATTATATATTTCATATGCCGGTAAACTTAAATTTGTCACCTTATTCACCGCGTAGTCACAACCTAACCAATAAAAGAGTATTTTGTAAAATTTGGCAAGAATTGAGAGTTCATAGTACAAATAAATAAAAAAAATCTGAATAATGTAAATGTATATTTATAACAGATACTAAATGTTACAAACTTATAATTGTGGTACATTTCACAAACAAAACATTTTTTTTTTTCGATGATAAAGTGTAATATATAGCTTTATCAGTCAATACACAGTTTTCGAAGTTCAAAGCGCGATGTAAGGCGGTAAACACAGAATCAAGTGTCTTAACTTCTTAAGACCAGGTGAGGTCAATATGCAAGATAAAGCGTAAAAATATATGGTGTATCTTAAATATTTCTTTCTCATCTCGAAAAAACTTGACTAGACTAAAATTTATGTTTCATAATATCAACATAGTAAATTATAATATTAATAAAAAGAGATTTTCAAGAGATTCTGAATTAATTTTTATCTTCATCATTTCATTTTCTCAATTTCATAAATTGTTTCAGACAGTTTTCAGTGTTCAAAAACTAAAATTAATAAAAGACACTGTGTTCATTAGTCGATTTCACAACTGCTTTTTGGAGTGAAAAATTTTAATATTACGTTCTATCTTTTACAAATTATTTCAAAATGTAATTTTTTGTTTAATGCATTTCTTCTATCTTATTTTTTCTTTGTGGAGACGTGGTGCAACTGGTGGAATACAACTTGCATTTTCTCTTTCTCTTCGTTCTCTCTGTTAATCCTGGGAAGGTAGAGCCTAATCTCAAAGATAGCGTACTTAATAGAGAGCGGGCAACAAAAGTAATCTATTCCCTTGAATAAAGCTCGAATCCGCAGCAGCAATATTTATATCCGCCGCGCTTTGCCTCGACACCAGAGCGAAGAAATTAAAATAAATATTTAATTTCACCGAGCGGGGATCGAGCCCACAACTAGTCGTGTTTACAGTCACACGCTTCTACCGCTGTGCCACGACTGGCCTCAGTACCTATATTTGATATTCTGCTCTATTTCACACCCATATTAGTAATATTGCGTGACCATCTTTTAATTATAGTATCTTTCATCCTTTTTGTTGTAAATACAGCAAAAGTAATAAATTGCTTCGTTTTCTACCAACCGCCCTATAAGTATTGTTAAGTTAAGCCCTAAAGATTATTATGGCGGATCGGTTAATGGAGTTCATTATTGTATAATAGCCGACATTTTTCCTTTTATTGTTATTAAAATTATTATTTTTCTATGACATTTTGTACTTTAAAATAGATATTATACATTTTTAAAACGTACAATGCATATAATTTGTGAGGTTGTAGTCATCATTTGCGTGTTGAGTGGCGTAACTCAATGACGCGATTTAGCTTGTTACCAGACCGAATGGGAATCGAACCCATAACAGTCACTTTTTCAGACATTATCAGGCGATGCGGCTTGATTTAGCGGTAAAATTATTGATTTCTTTTTTCAGTACTATCTTTATTTTAAGTGAAATAAAGAAAGTTTTCTTTTACATACTAAAAAAGGATAATAAGGGTTACCTACTTAACATTAAAAGGTTCTGTTTAGGCTTCATTATAAACACGTTTGTCTTCATACTTAGGCGAATTCAATTAACATATTGTTTTTTTTTATATGTATAAAACTTTTATAATATAATTTACAAAAGTGTGCCTATTTGTTTGTTGGTCCACAATATGGCTAACTTATTACGTCCGTCTTATTTCTACAACTTAATATTTAAAGTAAATTAAAACGAATACAATATATTTGATGCATTTTCAATATATCTTGTAAAATACAGTGTTATAAAATGTATATATATCGTGTAGAGATAGAACAATCGCATTACACTTCATTGTTTTGAAAAGAAAATCCTTATTTATTATGTACCACCGTATAGAAATATATTTTATGAAAAGAGAATAGTTTACAAGGGAAAATACACGCTCCCAGCTTTCAGGTCACCTCAGTGGATACGCTCTAGAAGATCTGAAATAAAATTCATTTTACAGTTTTCATTGAAAATTTGCATAACGTTTGTTGTCGTAAAAATGAGTAATTTTAAAATTTTAATACTATATTCGAATTAATATCAACTTTCAATATAATTTTGTTATTAGATCAATTAATTCAATTTCAGAATATTCTTCATTCAAATATACTTAAGAAAGCACTTTAGAATTATCGTATGTATAAAGCTACCACCGACTCGGAAGGCAGTTCTGTTGACAAGAACCGGTATGAAACTAAACTTTTCAACATAAAGGTTATTTATTGTTCAATTGTTTTATACAATAATATATCATTCCAATATTTTCCATTTTGATACTGTATAGAGGCATAGATGGAAATTAAAAATATAAAGTACAAAATAAAATATACATTAGTTTTTGGCGTTTTGTTTTGGAGTATTGTTAAAAAACAATTTAGAAATATACATACAATATAAACTGCAGCTTATAGGCTGTCTGATAGATCATTGTCGTCAACAAAGTTTCTTCCAATGATATTCAATCTTATGAACATTGAATTTTGTTGAACATTTACCATTAGAGCTAACCCATTGGCACTTAAATTTTTCCATTAAGCTATATTTTTCAAACCGAACAAAAAACCTTAAGAAGGAGTATATTCAAAATTATCTTAATAAAATGCTAATCTCAACCCTTCTTGCCAATCTGCATTAAAAAAAGCTTTCAGAAACGTTCATTCAAAATAGGTTTAGAAGCTTTACATAAAATAAGGCTGAGGTAAAACTGTATATTACAATGTTACTAATTACCTTTTAAGCTTGCGAATGTACACATATATCTATGTATAACTTACGTACGTTGCAAGTGAAAATATAGAGTGCAAAGTAATATTGACATTGACATTGTCATGAATATTCGTATTTATATCATAATAAGGTACGAAATTATAAATTTAATAAGATAATAAAATTTGATATACTAATAGAGGAAAAAATCAGAAAATTTCATATTCATTTTAAAGATAAAATCATAAAATTTTAGAGATAAAAATTATTACAATCCTATAGTTGTAGTTCATTTTATATAAAATGAATGCAAAGTTAAGTTTGTAAACTCTTATAAATTGTACTTCCCGCTCACCTACAAAACGCTCGGTGGATGAATCCTACTCGCACTTAACCATTTTTTATATTAGGAATATTTTCATGTAATAGTAATTTAAAATTTTCGAAAGTGTCACTAGTTGATGACTTTATCTATCTAGCTTGTACGCTTATGATTGAAATGATGCTTTAACTTTATTACATTATTATTTTTAAATGAAAAAAGATCTGTTACTAAATGCATTTCTAAATACATACCGTACATATGAACTTGAGAAAATTTCAATTCTTTAAATCAATACAGAAATAAAAAGACATAATTAACAACAAAAAAAGTAACAAAACAATAAAATAGTCTGTCCTGGTCCAAAATAATAAAGATGAAAAATCTCTAAGTTTTTACAGCATTCGTTCACAATTCACTGACTAAGTAAGATATTTCCCTGTACAGGTTAAAGGGCAAAAATACGTCATCCCATTTACCTTCAGATCGTATTTCCACTTTATTCGGAGCAAGTTCATCTATCACACGCACCTTCACGTAGATTACTTTAACACTCGCCCTTTGGCCCGTGATTGATGTGATTTTATGTATATTTTAGATATTTGCATTTGAGAATCAGATAGGTCGTAATGGTGGAGTTGAAAACTGTCTGGCTACACATGGTGGTTGTAGGTACGATTCCATCTTTGAGGAATACTTTTATTTTGAAGCTTTGTCGCAAAACAAGCTAGGCAAAGATAACTTAGTGTCAAGACACTCCGTTGCCCATTTTTCTGTTATATTTATTCTTAATTTGTTCTGTATATAAACTATAATAGTGCTAAATTTCATACTCCTCTGTTTGCACAGTTTTCGTATAATTACCTACATAGTCAGCATTTTTTCTTTACAATCGAGCCAGGGATATCGTTTATAAGAATGGACAGCTGCTAAAATTGACACCTGTAACTAGAAAGGCATATCGCGTTTCTATCCATATTAGAGAAAATTTTAGATTCTAGATATTAAATATCTGTAAAATTGTATTTTCGTAAAAAAAAGAAATATCTATATTTGTGAAACTATTTTTCATTATAATCTTATGATTACATTTTTTATTTCAGAATGTTTGCATTTTTGTTTATATACTTTATAAATGATTTTAATGCGTTTGTCACTAGTAAACATCGTAATTAGAGGTACAGCGCTGAGTTGAGTTCCGTCACTCAACATGCAAAGCCACAGTCTCAGCATCTCGGCGGAAAGTCGGGAATAAAAACTTTTTACTAGAAATAAAAATATGAAATAAATAATTTCCTCGAGTGGATATCGAATCCATAACTATCACGTTTATAATCACCCTCTGTGCCACTGCGCTACGATGGGTTCAACAATATCTAATCGTAAATTCATAAGAAACAATATGGTTGAGATCCTATGCACTAAAATAGGAATTAGCTATAATATTTTATAAATTAACATGTTCAACCTTTTCAGTTTTTGTATCAGTACAAGCTTCAATTTTGGCACAGCAAATAATTTTGAAGAGATAAAAGAAAATTAAAAACACTTTAATTTTGTTTCTAATTTCACCTCCCTAAAGCAATAAACCAGTGGCAAGAATTTCAGCCCTTTTTTGTTGTTATCGGTTTTTAAATTTTATTAAAGATAATTGCTTTGTAAAGACGTAAATCCTTCCCAGCATGATCTCTCGTATCAAACTCGCTCAGGGAGTTAAAGAATTCGTGTATGTATTTCAATAAGTATGATGTTTTATGAAGATCTTTAGGTAATTTATTAAATTATATTTTTTTAGCTACAACATTTTCATTAAACGCCAGGCGTGGCGTAGCGGCACAAGCGTGTGACTGTTAATGCAGTAGATTTCGGGTTTGATTTCCACTCAAGGCAATAATATGTTTATTATTTGCATTTCTTCACTCTGGTACTGAGCCAAAACTTGGTGTTGAGTTCCACTACTAACCTGCTACGTGCGGCATACAGCGTGAAGCTAAAAAAAATTGAAACATCTATATATTAGGTATATGATATTTTGTTTAATAGTAATTCAATATTAATCTAAAATTTACACACTCCGTCCTACACTTCCCACATTATTTATATCTATGATATAACAATATCCTTTATCCTTGGTATGCTTATAACTTTAATCTATTTAAAACGTCACGTAAATTTAAAGATAGAAATGAAGCGATAAAATCTTCACTTTCCCTTTCTAAGTATACATAAGATTTCGTATAAAACTACCCAGCGCTTACCTTTATAAATTTACAGAATAATGTTAAGTTTCCATGTATTTTAGTTTAGGATGACGGTTGTTGCTCCCTGAATAGTCATCTTGGACCAATAAAGGTACTTTAGTGCTGTAGTAAGGTCAAGCACTTCATTTGCTCGAGTTGTACTTTGTTATAAAAATATGAGAGACGAATATTATTTTAAATTGTTTTATGGATTTGATAATAAATATAAATTAGTATAGTAGGGTAAATAGATAATTTGGTGTTAACACACTGGTTGCCCACTTTTCATCCAATTTCCGAAATATTGCGTGGTGAGTTCCGTCAGGTGAAATGGAGAATGGAATGGCTAATTGGCATTTATTATATCTGCTTACCTGCTACCTGCAATGTGGTGGTAAAGTTTGAGTATACTGAATTTATGTAGGATCAAGTACATGTGATGATGATTGTAGGTACATGTTTTGAAACATGTATAAAAAAATAAAATAAATTAGCTCCACGCTGTATCCCCCACACAGCAGGGTAGGCAGAGGGAACCTAGTGTAAAGACACTTTGTTCCCCATTTTCTGCCCAATTTTGGAGGCGTGGCAGAGCTCAACGCCGCGCTTTATCTCGACACCAGAGCGAAGAAATGGAAATATAAATTTTAAGTAAATATTTCATCTCCTCGAGTGGGGATTGAACCCACAACCAGTCGGTTTTACAGTCACACTTTGTGCCACTGCGCCAAGACTGGCCTAAACTGGCGTAAACTGGCTGAAACATGTAATTATGAAATAATGTAATATGAATATTCAATTTAGACCTAAACATTTCACATTTCATTAGTAGAATGGTTGTAAGTATAAATAAAATTAAAACAAAATTATAAATATGAAATTAAATAAATTAAAATAAACAAAATTACAAAATTTAAATCTCGGGTCATATTTCGAAACAATTACATTAAATATACGAAATGGTATTACAATGAATCCAAGCAACTTTAAATGTATATCAACTGTTGCTGTGTACTTTCTCGTTGTTTGTCGATCTTTGCCATGAGGTTAAATAAAGTTCCGGATAATGTTCGTCCACAATACATTTACTTTTGGTTTGCGAAAGTCGTTTATTTAATTCCATTTACATTTAAAATACTTAAAATACGTTCTTAAGTTTCTTACAATATTTTAAATCTTTTGTCTTTTATATACTATAATATTACATATTATGTTTGTATAAATAAGAAGACAAGAAATAATTTAAAATTCCCATCCCATTAAAAGAGGACGTCGTGGTGCACAAGCAGAATCGTGTGACTGTTCGATTGTTCTGACCGGGGGGATGAATTATTATTTATTAATATTTTAATTTCTTTACTCTAGTAAAAAGACGCGGCGTTGAGTTTCGCCACTCAGCGTAAATCGCGTACTCAGATTTATTTGGAGGATTCTTAATCCTCGGTTCACTCTACCTACGCTGCTACGTGCGGGATACAGCATGAACCTGAAAGAAAAGAAAAAAGAAAGAAAACAAAACCAAATTCTGTAATATAATTAATTAAGTTCCTTCCAAATAATCCCAACATCTGGGCGACCTTAATTCGTATAAAGTAAACTTATTTAAAGTTATTAGTAACTACAAGCCGTTGTGAGCACACTCTCATTACTATAGTCTAGTGGAGGTAACACTATCGATACAATCGTGATTAAACGCTTGGTGATAGTGCTTACGTTCATGTACATATATACGTGTTATTTTAAAGTTAGTATATAATATTCTAATAGTTCTATTTCGATAGGTAGATTTCTATTTAAAAATCAATTCCTATATATATAGCATTTATAGCGTCTTTACAGTCTGGAGGCGTTGCGTTATTTGCGGCGGAACTCAACGCCGCACTTTGCCTATGCCATAAATATCGAATGGGAATAGAACAACTGGTCACGTTTACAGTCACACGCTTGTGCCCTTGCATCTTGACTGATCTTATTTTACATGTTTCATTTCAACATAATATTATGTGTTCATATTGAACTGTTAATTATAACAATATATAACATCAAATACTTTTTTACTTAAAATATATTTGTACGCTATTATTTAGCAACGTTGTATACACCAACGATTATTCAGATGAGGTCTCATCAAATATCACAAAAATAATGAGGAAGTGATAAATATGAAAAAAAAAATATAATTCATATCATTTGTTTCTGTTTTGAGAAAATCCACGATATTTCAAGAGGACGGATGTAGGCCGAGAAATAAACACAAAATCTTTTTACAGCCTGAAATATTCGCGACTAAATGCTTCGTATAATTTAACGGGTGCGGAGTGAACTCGAAACATTTCCTTTGGGAAGATAAACATGATTCTTGCACTGTCTTACAAATTAGAGACTAGCCGACCTCGTTTAGTTCGGTACTGAAACTGTAAATATTATGTTATCTGTAGAATTTAATTAAATTATATCTTCACATTAAAGAGTTGTGGCGCAAATGTAAAGTGATCGAATACGCCATAACGCCGTGGTTTTAGGTTTCATATGCTAAGTCCTAGCATATATTAACAAAATGGTTAAATAATATCCTTTTAGCTTCCTATTATTTCCAGTATGGCAATTCCAATATTCATTTTAAGCGCACACTTCGTCTTATTGCAGCAAGGAAATGGTTTCAAATATTTGAAATTTAATAATTCAAATAGGAATTTAAGCCCACAACCAACATGCTTGCAGCCAGTGAAATAGTGTTTATGTTCCACTGCACTGAGAGTAAAAAAATAATTATATTGACATTTTTTTAAAATATTGAACAATAATTCGAATACACAAAATATATAAAAATTATAAACAAGTATCAATAACAACACCAAGAATATAAAAATAACAGTTGACAGAACAACAAACGAAAAATAAGTCAACGAAATTGGAAAAAGTTAAAATAACTTCGTACAGGGGATTCGGAATAAGCCAATTTCCTTGAAGTTTGTAAAGATGTGAAAATAATGAAGACAGAGACTATTGTCTCTAACGCAAATTGAAATACGTAAACTTTATTCGTGTTTGTTTGCAAATGTATTTTGTTGTATGCTGTAATGTACAAGAGAACGGTTTTTAGGGTTCCATACCTCAAAAGAAAATACCCTTAGAGCACTTGGTTGTCCGTCTGTCGAAATAGACCGACCCATATATCTTATCTTTATATCTCAGTAAAAAAACCGTTACAAACTTGTACTTATTCAAAGTCAATTTCATATAAAACTCTACGCAAACTTACGTTTGTAATTTTTTATAAGTTTAACTGTCGCTGACAACTATTACAATTATAAAATACGAAGTTGGTATGGAAATGCGGTTGGTGAGTCGGATTCTAACTTGACCATTTCATTTATTATCTTCCCCTGCGCCGGACGTCGTCTGGTTGCAGGACAACTGACGTGAACATAGAGTCATACATATTTGAAATGTTCCCTAATAGTCTACTTTTCACGGCTATTTTTTAATAAAACGAGCGCATTTCTGGTTTTGAATGTCATAAGATAATGGAACTGAAATCTAAATTTTCAGCGATGTATAATTTTGTTCGTGTATCAAAGTAAGTTTAGAACAATTCATCTATGCCATGTTAATTTTAACGTAAAAATATTATAATATTGTTCTCTATTTCGAGAACAACTTGATATAGTGTATTATGTTTTTATGTAAATATATCATTATGAAGTATGAAATTGGCTTGGAAATTTGATTGGTGAGTCGGTCATTTTTTTTGTTTTCTTTTAGTACGCCGGATGTTATCTGGGGAACGACAGCTGACACGAACATAAGGTCATACATACTTATTTGAAATGTGTACTTTTCACTACCACGAGCTCGTATTATATAGTGAAATGGGATTATTACTGGTTTTGAATGTAGCAATAGGATAATGAAACTGAAAATTATATTTCCAACAATGAATATTAGTTTATTTGTTCATGTATCAAAGTAAGGTAAGAACAATACATACCTATATGGTATGTTATTTTATAGACAAAAAAAAATATAGTATGTTTCGTATTTCGATTTCGATTTTCGATTAAATGAAAAGGTTATTTTTTGTTACAAAAATAATTAGAACATTTTCATAGTAGATTTTTTTTATGCGTGTTCTAAAAAAGATTTTAAAATATTTTCATTTACCAATATTTAATTTTTGGGCTCCGAAAGACCTTCAAAATAATGTATGAATTTTAGTGGGGCGAGTAAAATGTTTTATTTAATTATTTTATAATAAAAAATTTCTAATATATTTTTCAGTGAGCCAAGAGTATGTAAATAGATAAATTTCAGTAGTTTAGCTTGAAAAATCCCTAGAACTCCTAACTACCGCGAGTATTTTAACATATTTCACAATATTATTTCAAGGTTATTGTGCTTGAACATATAACTATACCTACAATAGGTATTATTATGTGTAATAAGGGTCCCATACGTTTTTAAAAAAACACCATTGAGTGCCAATGCCAAAATTCTAAGTTAATAATGTAGTGATTTTAAATACAAACAAGCAAATGTTGCTAGAATGAATTAAACGACATGCTCGGAATATCGTTAGAAGTGTAAATGTACTAGCCAGTACGTACCCACATTAGAGTACCATCAAGCTAACGACGCACAGTGTCTGTAATATATAAGCTGAAGCTTCCTCAATTGCTTCGCCATTTGTAATTTGTGTTTTGTATGTAAATGACCATGTCCTAGTGGGTTGTATTGGATGGATATAGCTTGCTATTTTGATCGTATTGTCTTTAAATTATAGGTTGTTATAAAATTTTATTAGTCAACACACTCAACCACAATATGTGACTTCAAACGTGATGGTTGTGTTCAAAATTCTAAATATAATCAGCTTCATGCTTTATCCCGTACTCAGGGTAGGTAGAGGAATCATAGTGTTAAAACACTCCTCCTCTCCTTCCTCACTTTCCACCGATCTTTTCAGGGCATTGCATGCGGCGTTTTGGCTATTAATTAATACAATAGTTTATAATAAAGTTTTATATATCAAGGTTCAGTATCTGATTTCAAAGCAATGATCAGTTATCAAAATTCTAAATAATATAATAAAAAAATATTAAGTTCATTTTCCTGTAATCTTACAATATATAAATTCCTTTTCATACATTATCAGATCTTGAATTACTTATCATCAAAGAAGCAACTGTACAAGCCTATCTCTTTCAATCGGGAAACCAAATATAAACGTACTTTTTTATAAAGGTAAGTAAATTGATAAATGTGTCACGTTTTACCAAATTTTCCTTTAGCAATTTTGTATAGCAGAATTCATTTACCAATCAACATTCTCCTGAGTAATAAGTGAATAAAGCAAACGATATGTGTTCGAGATTGTTTTATATTGCACCAACAAAGAAAGGGGAGCTCCCCTTTTTTTGCTTGCGTAGATTATATAAGACTTATTACGCGTCTTATTATTTATTTTTTTCAGTTTCACACTGTACCCCGCATGTTGCAGCGTAAGCAAAGGGAGCCTACTGGTAAGACACTCCGTTTCCCATTTTCCACTGAATTCTGGAGTTATTGCGCCTTTTGCCCCGAAACCAGAGTGAAGAAATAAACGAACGAAGAAATTATTGTTTTAAAATGAACGAATATGAGGAACATAATATATCTAATATATAGAGAGATATTAATTGTATATTACTATTATATTATTAGAAGGATTTGGCAGAGTAGGCCTACCTAGTGTGCGAAAATAAAATAAAAAAAAAGAAATACTGTTACGCGCCACCCGGCTCGTCGGCAACTTTTGGGTACTCTCGCTGTCGCCGAGCGGTCGGAGAGGGGCTTGGCGGGAAACGAATGACGCGCGCTTGTAATGTAACATTTGGGCGGGAAAATGGTTTGGTGGAGTGAGCAGTACAGTGAATTTATATGAGGATTGACATAAGATAATCAAAAAGAAGCAGCAGCATTCGATCATCATCAGCGATCTTAGAAAAACTTTCATTCGTTTTCAATTCGTAATGACATTCAATTTGCTCCGATTATTTTTTTTTATCTTTCATTTATTTGACTTTTATTCTTCGGATCTCATTAAATATTATAAATTAAATGTTTCACTGAAGTTAAAAATGCCAGAAAAAAAAATTATTATAAGGTCGTCGTACTAGCTTAGAGCGGCAGCGTTTTTTTGCATACGCAATGGCTGCAGATTCGATCCCCATTCGTAGTAGGAAAGAATATATCTATATTGTTACCATTTTTATATTCTACATTGGTTCTTTAAACCGTAGCGTTAAGCTACTCGATATGTAATATCTTGGATATCAGTCAGAAAGTAAAGAACGGAAGTGTCCTAGCACCAGGCTGTTTTTGTCGCTTTGCTACGTGAATTAAAGCGTAAAGCTAAAAAATCTAACAAGCTTGAACCCCTAGGACGCCATAAAAAAATTAATCGTAATTTTAATAGGAATATTAGAGATTATTTAATTCCACTTATCCAATTAATTTGAGTGGAAAACGAAGTGTCTTAGCATTAAGTTTTCTCTGCCTTCCTTGCGGACGGAAACAGTTATTTAAATTTACCTAATTAATACTTACAATTCACAAAAAGCCGATCCGACTGTGTAACTAACCCCTAAAACTTAATGCATTTTTCTTCTCAATAATTTCTATGAAAAATCACTTTGCTCACCTTAAACTATGAACGAATACTTGAAACCGACGTTGCGGAGCGAGATAACGTCGGACTGTTAACACGACGGCCGTGGGTTTGATTCCTATTAAGGTGAATGAAGGATGTTGAATTCCGTTACTCAGGACGCAATGTCTTAACATTATGTTCCCTCTGCCTGGTACATGCGTAAAGTTTAAAATAAATATTTCTATTACAAATAGTCATTTATCAAATTAAAAAACAAATGCATAAATAAGTTACAAAGAAATGATATGTTGCTTAAATAATTGATAATTAAAAAGCCCCTACAAAAGTAAAAAAAAAACAAACGACTAAAAACACTAATAATCTTCAAACGAGTGAACACATTTTCTTAAGTAATTGCTAAGAGTACTCTCGATTAAGTCAACTTTCAAACAAAACCAAAACGAAATCAAAAGCGCTTCATACATTTGTGAGTTACGAAGCCAAAGTCCGACATACAGATACACGCATACACGACAAACTTTAATTAAGTATAATGATATTGAGGTATATATGTATATACGAGTAAACATACCCTAAGCTTTATTACCACTGGATTTTCTACCTCCTATATACGTATATCTCATATTTATTATAATGTATTGACCTCGATCAAACACAGCACTGTATCGTAAAATATGCAATTAACATTGTAATTTAGAGCCGCAGTGAGGTTGAAACTAGCGTTAAACTAAACAGTCATCGACGATAAACGATGTAGAATATGTGACGCGATCAGAAATCATTATAATTATATTGATACCGTTTTTCCCGCACAACTGTCCGAGTGGACAGAAGGAACACAGTGTTAAGACACTGCGTTCTTCACGTATTACCCAAGTGTTAAGTGTGTTGTGTTAAGTGGTAAATATTATTTGAAATATATTGTAATAAATTTATTTTTAAATTATTATTTTTACATATTATACATATTATAATTTAAATACATATTATATAAAACGAAATAAAAATAAAGTAACAATATCGGCACTTATGTGTTTTCCCTTAGAGAAACGCGTCTTACATTTACATTAAACCATCGTTAAGTAAGAAGTTATAAGCCATGGAACTGCTGTTATATGGCTTCACCCCTTAATAAAGCTTGCTTCTCCCAAGTAAGATTAGTACTTGATGCATGTAACAATGACCACGAACTTATAGATTTTAAATGTATATAAATGACACAGAGCCTGACTGTAAGCGACATGAGTATGGGTTCGATGCTCATTCGGAAAATTATTTTATTTTATTTTCCTCGCTCTGGTCACAGATAAACCGTGGCGTTGAGCTTCACTACTCAATCTGCAATGTCTCAATGCAAAGTTGAGTTGAAAATGGGAAACGGAGCGTTATTACACTAGATTTCCTTTGCCTATTCTGCTATATGCGGGCTGCAACGAATTCTAATAACAACTTTTCTCGATAATACCTTTGAATGTAATGAACACGAATGCCGTGTCGTTTGTACTTTTATTTGAAATCCACCGGAAATGACAACACACTATATAATATAATGTATATTTAATATAATGACACCTACACTTAATCTGCAAAATCTAATTTTAAGATTTATATGTGTCACAGTTTCATGCTCAAATGAAATGGCTCTCAATAAAACACAGACGTAAGCTAGATTCCCTTACTCTCCTTTGTACCTTCCTTTACCATCCTATTACTCCATCGTACCTTAAAGTATGGTTTAAGTTCTTGGTAAAGAACTCCCTTCATGTTCAATGTCTTCGTTCCCGCACTGACAACCTCTTTGAAATACCTTTGTCCCGATCGAAATGGTCTATGTTGACTCCTTTACTGTCAAGACAGATAAGCTTTGGAATGAGCTGCGACTGAGTATTAGAAAATGTCAGATGGTTGGAGCAATTAAAAGCCGTCTTGAACAAGACTACCTGGAACAGAGTCTATAAACTGATAGATGTACGCTTAGTTTATGTGTGAAAAAGTATCTAGTTAAGCTAAAAAAAAGAATAATTTATTCGTATTCTACACAATTAATAAGTATTCTTCTCGATTTTCTATTTTATTTAACTATTTTTATATTTAATTATTTTGTTTACATTATCGCGGCACAGTTACAAAAGAGGAGATAAGTCAACAGTTTTATTAATATATTTAAGTGATGTTCAATGGGCCGGCACCCTAGCAGGTGTACCGACCGGAAAGGATATCCTGGAGGAAGATCTGTGTCCATTAGAGAGTATAAAATAGATTCACCGAGGTACTAAATAATACTTATATCTTTATAACACAAAAAGTTGGAACTGAACCATAACAATTGAAAATAAAATCTAAATTAAACCTAACTTGATACATCATACAATTCATGTCACTAATATCGTTATCATTTATTGCTGAAGCACGAAATCAAATTCTGTTTTACGCTGATAGACATAATTGTTACTCATACATACACAGACACTGTTGGTTGATGCATCGTCGATACTATCGAATCACATTTGCTTTGTATGCGTTATAATACGTTTTAAACTATAAAATTGAATATATTATTATTTTAGACAGGACTGAACTATTACTTATAATAAATTTATTTATTGTACCGACATATGTATTCAGCCACAGCAGGATATGCAGAGGAAACCTAGAGTTAAAGCATTGCGTTCTCCAATTTCCGCTGATTTATCGGGCATTTCACATTGAGTGATGGAATTTGACGCCACGCTTTGGATCGATATCAGAGCGAAGAAATGAAAATATTTAATATTTCATTTCTTCGAGTAGGAATCGAACCCGTAACCTGACGCGTTTACTATTACTCACTTATACCTCTGCGCCTCAATAATAATAAAAACTATTTCCTTTCTCCGGTCTGGTCAAACAAAACACGGCGTTATGTTTCGCCATATAACATAAAATATTTTTAAATTAACGTAAACGGCAAACATAGCGGATATCGCTAGGCTCTTAAAAAATGTAGGGTAAAAAATATTTTTCCGAACAATTATGTGAACCTTCCTTTGATTCAATATTCTATGAAATACATTGTTATAACATTGTGTTTTCTATCTTTAAACATATATTACATAAAACGGAATAAAAGTGAAGTAACAATATCGGCACTTATATGTTTTCCCTTACAACTAACGCGTCTTACATTTATATCAAAGCCACCGTTGCGTTAGAAGTGATAAACCATGAAACTCCTGTTATACGACTTCGCCTCTTAATAAGGCTTAGTTCTCCCGAGTAAAGTTAATACTAATAGTATGCCACAGCAGGTATGCTATGAATAATGAACTGCAGTTTTCTTCACATCTTACAATACAGCAGAAAACACTTGTTATGCCACAGCGGCACTAGAGCCTGATTATGTAAGTTTAATGGCTGTGGGTTCGATGCTCACTCGGGAATGATTTAATTTTCGCCTCGTTCTGGTAATAAGATAGAACGTGGCGTGGCTACTCCGCTACTCGATTCGCAATATCTCAATACAAAATTATGTAGAGAATTGGGGAACGTTTTTTTACACTAGGTTTCTTCTACCGACCCTGCTATATGCGGGCAACAACGAAATGATAAAAAAGGTTTTGCCATTTTCGCCAACGAGCCTGATGTTTGTGGATTCAAAAACTAGATAAATATATTTATTGCTATAAAATATTTAAAAAGCTGTGATAAAATATTGTGCCATCTTAGAGTTTTTAAGCATTTTTATGGTTCCGTAACTCAAAAGGTAAAAACGAATCCTTATAGGATCACTTTGTTGTCCGTCTGTTGTTGTTAATTGCTAGATTTATAAGAATTTCAATTTCATGTCTCTCTATACTCGTAGGTAAATACTGTAGGAAAAAAATGTTAGGTATCAATGTAAGCAAAAATTTTACCATATTAGTAGCTGTATCCCGCACATAGTAGCGGAGGATGCAGGGAACCTGAACCTGGGAATTTAGTGTTAAGGCACTCCATTCCCATTAAGATACTTTCGTTCCGAAAGTTAGTGTATTTTATTACCATATTAAATAAGGTGACGTGAAAAAAATATTTACTATTAAAAATAAAAACCTCAGTTAAAGACTAGATTAAAACCTACGAAAAAGTTACGCTGTAATTAAAAAATAAACAAATGAGCATCACGCTGTATCCCGCACATAACAGGGTAGGCAAAGGGAATCTAATGTTAAGACACTCCGTTTCCCTCTTTCCGCCAAATTCTGGAATCATTGTATGTTGAGTGGCAGAACTCAACGCCGCGAAATATTAAATAATTTCAAGATGTGAAACTATTAAATATTTCATTTCCTCGAGACGCAATCGAACCCATAATCTGTCACGTTCACAGTCACAACTGGCCAAAACTTTTTACAATAACAAAAATTTGGCATTTCCAATCTTACTTTACTTTAGTTTAACTTAACTATTACAGTCAAACTAACCACGCGTTTACAAACTTGAATGAATAGAGCAAAATAGAACGGAGCAACACAAGATCACTCGGTTACATCGCTTGGTTAGAACCAAAGCTTTAAACGCCGACTGCAGTTGGAAATGGAAACATTTTTTGAATATACCCTCTTTTTTGATTTCCGTTTCGTGCGCTCTAGATTTTTAGTAAATGGGGATTTTTGGTGAAATTGTTTGCTTTTATTTACTTTTCTTTTTTTCTTAGCTTCACGCTATATCGTCCACAGAGCCGATAAGCAGAACTAAGCTATGGTTAACACACCATCTTCCTGTTTTCTGGCGAATTCTGGAGTCATTGCGTGTTGAGTGGTGGAACTCAACGCCGCGCATTGCCTTGACACCAGAGCGAAGAAATGAAAATCATAATAAAGAAGATAACCGCACATTTCACAAATTACGCGGTAGGTATTGATATTTATATAACTTTTAGTTCCCCGAACCGGTAGAACGAAGGGCGAAGTTGAATTTTATGTAGATGGGATAACGGAATGTCAAAAAAAAAAGAAGTGGAGACCCTGCTCCCTTAAAAAAAATATACTTTTTCTAAATAAAAAAAATATACGTTTTCTAAATAAATTGTGTTCTGAGTTTAAATTTTAAACTACTAGGTTTATTTCATTTTCAAATGTAAATCTTTAAGGAGAAGCGTATTGTATTTGCTAGTTCTAATATATTACTATACGTATACTAATATGTTAGAACTCCATTGTATTTGCACATTTAACACGTAGGTAAGTAATTCCAAGTAAATTTTGGTTTCCTATAAATATATAAATTAACTTAAGATAATGTAATATCAAAATATATTACGAAATCTTATATTATATTCATATCATGTAAATGCGGAACCCAAAAAAGGTCAAAGAAATATATTTATAGGGCTAATTCCTCAGTGAAATAATATGAATAAATCTGTAACATCAGTTGATGGAAAAAAATACTTGGGGAACATAACAGATTTAATAGTTTTTTTACTATATTAGTCGTTAAATAATATTATTTTTAATTAAGTTACAAGAAGAAATACCAAAGAGGAGGGAGAAGCTTAGAAGACAGTCGTGGAGCAGAAGCACAAGTATGAGACTGTAAGCGCGACAGGTTGTTGGGTTCGATTCCCACTCGAAGAAATGAAATTTTTTATACTTATATTCGTTCAGTTCCACTACTCAACAAGCAGTGTCTCCAGAATACGAACGTAACTCAGTGTGTCAAATAACTAATTCAGCAGTTTAAGCGGGCGAAGCTGCGGGCGGGTCGCTAGCGTGACTATAAAATATATTGTTATTTGTTTTGAAACTGTTTTTTTTTTGCTTCACGCTGTATCTTATTAATAGCCAAGTAGGCAGAGGGAACTTCGTATTGAGACTCTCTGCTCTTCGCTCAGTTTTTGATACATTGCGTATTGTGTGAAGAATATAAGATTTACAATTTATCAATAACCTATGTTTAATAGGAGGCCGGTCGTGGCGCAGCGGCACGAGGTGTGACTGCAAAACCGACTGGTTGTGGGTTCGACCCCCTCTCGAGGAGATGAAATAATTACTTAAATTTATATTTCCATTTCTTCGCTCTGGTGTCGAGGTTAAGCGCGGCGTTGAGTTCTGCCACTCAACACGCAATACCTCCAGAATTCGGCAAAAAGTGGAGAACGGAGTGTCTTAACACTAGATTCCCTCTGCCTACCCTGCTGTGCGCGGGATACAGCGTGAAGCTAATTTTTAATTTTTTATTCTATGTTTAATAGGTTCTTGTTTAAAGAAAAAAGGAAATTAATAAAAGTTCTCATGTGATAAAAGCTTTGTTGTAAAACAAGAAGCGGATTGTCTATCTTAGAAAGCAATTTTCCTAAACGGCAAGATACTGGAGCACAATGGTGTAATCTTAACCTATTGTTAAGAGATAACTGTTCTAACACCGATATTATTTTTACCCTTCCAATACATGTGTATAATAGATAATGGTACTCGTATATGGCCTTATTATTTTTTAGCTTCACGCTTTATCCCGTTCATAGCAGAATAGGTAGAGGTAACGTGGGAACCTACTGTTAAGCCATTCCGTTCCCATTAATTCATTTCGGTTCCCCATTATCCACCGAATTGGATTTGCTTCGTTACCAGAGCGAGGTATGAAAATGTTCAATATTTAATTTCCTCAAATTGGAATCGAACACAAAACCTGTCACATTTACAGTCGCACGCTTGCGCCTCTACGCTACGGCTGGCCAAGACCAAGTAAATGTGATATTTTCCTTATATATAATTCTATATATATTTAGTTCTTTTATAAATATTGACTGTAAACTTGACAGTTGCGGGTTCGATTTCCATTTGGGGAATATATTTTATTTATTACCACTGTCGATAATAATAAAAAAACTCGACGTTGAGTCCCACTTCTCAATACGCAATATCTCGAAAATTAGGCAGAAAGTGGAAAATGGTTTGTTTTACTACAAAATTTCCTCTGTCTACCCTGCTTTATGTGGAATTTAATACAACGTGATTTACGTAATAGAATAAATATTTTAATTAACGTAATAGAAGCTAAAAATAAAGGAAATTTCCTTGAAATTCTGCTTAAACCTATAAAAACTAAAGCTATGAAACTGTTTCTTTTACTTACATGTTATAACATATTACTTTTGCAACTCTACGAGTAAATGCTTATTCTAAAAGACCTGTATTCACGGTTCAAAGTTACATCTAAAAGTCGAACTTAAATCGTGTTCGTTATATAAACTCTATGTGCGGGTGAAAGTTTTACAAAAGTCCGGAAAATCCATCTATTATTTGATTTTGTTTCTTTGAATATGTACATATATTTTTTATAAAGCACTATTTGTATGATCTACAGTAAAAATATTTCGTTCTTTATATCCCACAAAATAAAGAAACGGAAACTTTATAGGATTACTATGTTATGTTCTTGTCTATTTCTCAGGATTACTTGGAAGTATCAAACTGAAATTTATATCTTATATTACATCTCAAAATGATATATCGAATATTTCATATTATATCCCTAATAGCCTTTTCTCATACCCATAGGTTGACTGGAAGAAATCTCTATTAGAGATAAGTCCACCTTTGCCAACAATGTAACAATTTTATGGTATTAATGTGAATCACAAAATGCAATAAAGAGTATATATATAGCAGTGAAAAAAATATTTTAATTATTTTACTACAAGCGATAAATAGATTTGTTAATACTTTAAGGTTCAGTAGATAGAGTAGCTCAAACAGCGCATTAATGTGTATTTAAATGAACCTCTAGGCCTACATTTGCACCGCAAGTCCCCAGCACTGCTCCGAGCTCATCTCCCTGCGACGCGGTAGGTCCGGCATTAATTCAATGCTAAGGTCTTTGTTCTCTATGGAACTAAAACACTATCACGATCGTGGCTCAATTCATTTGTGTGTAATACAGGTTACGCATTCAAATCTATATATTTTTTTTACATATGTGATATCTTATTTTTAATGTATTTTCATGTTAAGCACTAAAATAAATAAATAAATGCATATCCTTACAATGGTTTAATAATTTCCACCAAAAAGAGTATATTTTTTTACTACGCAAAAGATTTAAATGCCGTTTTCTCTAATAGACAAAATGCCTCAAAGATAATGCTTATGTACAATACTTATTTTTATATAATATATATTTAAATAACATCGAGAATGTGCAAATACTTGTAACGTGACGACTTAGAAAATCATACCTGTGAGCGCCTACCCTCGATATAGAAGCGAAAGGGCCGAGCGAGCAGAAAGAGTTGAAGTGATCTCGCTAAATTAATTTTTTTTCAACTTCACGCTGTTTAAATAAATTTATTATAGTAGCTGTTAGCGCTGTGAGAATATCAAAATTATGATGTAATTTTTTTTGTAGTATAACTTGTAACAAAGTATAGTCACATAATTCACAAATGAAAATATACATCTAAAATGATTTTAAGATATTGGCCTTAAATTTTTATCGCAAAAGTTCCTTAAAAAATAAAATTTAAAATGTAAATTATCTAACTACTCATGGGAATGCAGAGAACAAAATATGTTTCAAATGTATTTTTTTAATATATTTTTTTTGTATATTCATTTGATTAAACACTAAAATTTTATTTATTACGAGTTTCTCGAACAAACGCCGTTTAATTGAGGTCACGAAATTTGTGGCCTTTGGGACTAAATCGACTTTATTCATGTAAGTTATCATTTCAAACTAGCGGTTATAATACCAGCATTTAAATGTTAATTACTATGAAAGGTATTGTTTGGGGAAGGTAGTAAAAGGCTTATAGGAAGTTATTAATGTTAAACTTTATAGTTTTGCGTTAATTGAGGTATAAATAACATGGAAAGAAATTAATTCAAAATCGTGGCTGTTTTTATAGGATAATTTATACATTGTGTTTTGGATAGTGAAACCAGACCGAGGAAATAAAAATGACTAATTCTCTAAATAAACCACGAAACACGTGTTCAATAAAATATTTTTAACAGTCTGAATTTATTTTTTTTATAAAAATCGGGGGCCCTTATTTGAACTCTTAGGGTGTGAATTCTAAAAAACCATGAAACACGTGTTCAATGAAATATTTTTAAGAGTCTGAATTTAAAATTTTATAAAAATAGGTTGCCGATTTAAAAAAAACCATATAAACTTTCAATCCCCATTTCATCCCTTTAGGGCTAAAATATTTCAAAATCCCTTCTTAGTGGATGTCCAGATTATGAAAATAAACATCTGCCCAAATTTCACGTTTCTACGATCAGCGATTAAGGCTGTGCGTGCGTCTTACCTCAGTCAGTCAGGTACATGTCCTTTTATATATAGGAAAAATATGATAGTTTTTACTTATAAATTTAATTTGTAACAAAAATCTATTAAAAAACGGCTTACAGTGTATGACCTCATTTATTATTTAGGCTTTTTCCCCTGGGTAATATTTTATGACATCCCCCATACAGACCGGTGAAGCGCCGAGTTTGTTCGGTCTTCAAATATGTAAACAAAATACACATTTTTACACGTTTTCGGTGCGAGCAAATCGTTTCTTAACATAAAAGCGACATTTAACATTATTTTTTTTATTATTATGTGTAGTCTATGTGTATTTTTGAAACTAGGAGGCTTTTTCAAAAAGTGGGACATCTATCCCGGTTTTACTTTACCTAGTGTATATATTTTGAAGTACATTAGATGACCCGGTCGTGGCGCAGAGGCACAAGTGTGTGGTTGTAAAAGTGACTGGTTATAGGTTTGATCCCCGTTCGAAAAAATATTTATTTAAATGTATTTATTCATTTCTTCGCTCTGGTGTCAAGGCAATGCTCGGCGTTGAGTTTCACCACTCAACAGGCAATGCGTCTAGAATACGGAGTGCAATCTATATTTACACTCGATTCTTTATTTTTCGCTTTTAGAGTGCGCTTCATGTTTTTAGATGGCAGAAGCCAACGCTACATTCTGTCTTATCTAATATGTTGATATTTGATATTCTAATATGATTTTTTACGCAATGTTGATATTCATAAAATATACATAAAGCTAATTATTTATTATATGTATATATTTTTGTAATATTACGTTCTTTTCATCTATTTTATGTTTTTTAAAGCTCTGTTAAATGTGCTGATGTCACTTAATAATTTAATGTACTGTATTACAGAGTACACGTAGAAAGGATGTTTTTAGGCATTATTATATAGATTTATTTCAAAAGAACGAACGAACCAAAAAATCTATGTATTTGCTTGATATCTCTTTGAAGATCAAATCGTTCTTTATCTCTGTGTTGAATTAATTACGATTTAAACTTAACTGTTATGATTTATGAAGGTAATCTCCACTAAAAATTGCTAAATAACATTTGCAGGCAAACTAATGCCTTGAGTTCATTCAAATGACGATAACTTTTTTTTAACGAAACGATTTTGATGAACCATACCAACCAGAAATTTGATGAACTTTAGTAGTTAAGTTGAGTTAAAACAAAGCAATTGGTGAAACTTTTAAGTAAATCGGTTCAGTACTTTCAGAGAAAAATGTGGACATATATATATCGATAGACAGACAGACAGACAAGAAATTAAAAAAAAATATTTTTGCTTTCTATTATTCTTTTTAAGTGTCCCTCTATACATTTCAGTCAAAACTACTAAATGTACAGACAAAATATTTTAACTGTCCTATTATACAGATTAAGAAACAAAACAGAAATATAAGCATAAGTAAGTATTTTCTCATACTCCCGAATAAAGTCAATTTAAAAACAAACCACTAGTATCTTAAAAATATAAACGGAACATACTCATAGCAATGTGAGGAACTATCACAACAGAATACGTCAAACGTGAACAGCTTCTATAAATTATAAATATATAATTACAAAGAAAATATCATGATACCAACAAATAAACCATTTTTTTTTCAGTTTCATGCATCTTCTACTATCTTCCGCTATATAACTATTTTCAAGACATTTTATGTCTAAAAATGGAGAAAATTAAATAACTTAATTATAAGTATTATCTCGAATGGAAATTGAATCGACAAACGTCGTTTTCGGTACTACACTTGCTCCATTATGCTTCTGTGATGTTCAACAAATATTGAATATACGATAAGTACATACATATGTATATCTATAATTCTAATTTATTTATTTTTTGATACGAACAATGGTCTTTATAGAATTGGATATTAACCTGGTGTGTTTTTACTTTTCACGATATTTAGGACAAATTTTAGATTTGTGATATAGAAACATGGGTTTGCCGTTCCTTTATGAAATAGAGACTAGTGACATCTGACCTAAATATATGTTGCAGTTTTTATAAAGTAGTGTAACTCTAGTCAAAAATAAAAGAAAGGCAAGCAGAGACCGTTTGGGGGCGTTTGGCTCACTTTACTTTTTGTGTTGAAATCATTTGTTGTTGAGTAGTACGCGAGAAAATATAGATTTACGTGTGTATTTATTATATCAACACATAAACTGGAGAATTTAAAGATTATATTAAAGATATTCTTTATTATTAAATTTAACTAAACAAATTTACTTATAATTTAAGAAAGCTAAACATTATAATGTTTTAGATATGCGAGTAGAGTGTGGATAAATTGTAAAATGGAGAGTAAGATGTATCATTAGGTCTCTGTCTATCATACAATATTAAAATAAATATTTTTTTCGGGGAGCCATCGACCCCTAGGCTGTCTAAACAAGAAAATAGCTTATTAGATTTACGAGAAACGATATTTTTTTTGTGTATTATAGCACTTAAGGCAAGTTTTGTCTCTTCCAATATCTTACATGATATTTTTGATTGTTATCTTTGTTTCAAAATACATCAAACAGAAGACTTCTTCACGTGTTACCATATAGTCATATCTGGCTTTGTACGAATAAATCTACAATATTCGACATCGAATGTTCAGTAGAATGCGTAATATATACCTATATATATATGTATGTATGTATGTATTATGATTTTACTTTATCTTATAATAAGCCCTCCGAATGTTTTCGTTGTTACCACATACAATAAAAGCTTTTTATCTTATCATATATTACTATTACACAAATACTTTCTTTTTTATTCCATCCCACCGTCATTCCAAACCATCAAAAGGATTTATACAACATTCCATATTTGTATATGTTTGTAAATTATTGTACACAAAGAAAATGTTAGTTGCAGAAAGAATACACTTTACCCGTTTTCCCCTTTTTGGCTTTTCATTTATTTGAAATATTTATATTATTAACTAGCGATCCGTTTGCGGCGTCTCCCGCTTGTTCCACAAAATTATTTATACTTGTATACGTTCTAAAATAAATAGGAATTTTGAAGTAGCTTGATGCATGAAAACATATGGCTTCGTGGTTAAAGGTTTTGGACGGTTTTCAAGAGGCGGTTTTTTCTAAATAAGTATTTTTCTTTCCTAAGTGTGGAATAGCATTTTTGAAAATGTTAAAAAAGTATATTTATTCTCTCATTTGAATTATTTTCGCGATCTTATATACATCTATGATATGATCTGAAAGCATTATCATTTTAAAGACAATATCCATTCATAGAAAATTAAAGTTTGGGTCAATTCAATAAAACATTGATTCTGGTCAGTTCCTCGTCGGTTTCCAGGAGGCGTGGATTCGAGTCCCGCTACGTTCAAATTTTTATACGTTTTCTAAATAAGTATCAATAAATCATTTTTTTTACAACTAGGCGGCTTTCACTACGGCTGGTCACTCGCTATAATGATTAAAAATGATAAATAAAGATCTTTATATCACAAATAACATTTTTGATTTCACTCAGTATAAAGAAAATAACACAAAATTATTCTATATAATGTTAGCATAAGTTACTTATAGTGTAGTAATAGGTGTCACTGTAATTATGAATACGTCATTTGATATTGTTTCCATTATCGATTGTATTAAGTGGCGGTAGTGTGCTGCGTCTTTTCCGGTGGATTTCCAATATAAGCACAAACGACACGGCACTCGTGTTCATTACGTTCTAAGATATTGTCAAGACAACTTGTCGTTATAATTCTTATTTCAATATTGTGACTACGACAGTATATGTGTATATAACAAGTGTAAATAAATTTATTGTAAAAGCTGGATTTTGTGTCTGATTTGTTAGTTCGCCTAACAGTTCAGAAGCGGGATTACGAAAGGATATACAAAATTTCCTGCCACGCTCATAAAGTGTAAGTAGACCATATATATATTCTTTTTTTTTCTTTTCTCTCATTTTTCTTACTCCTTAAAGATTAGCTGAATAATTTGTATGTAAATTGAGTTCTCTATAATTTTTAATTTTTCTATTCTGAATATAAGCAGAGTGTTGCTATTCTAATTATAGTTTTTAGTTACTCTTATTTCTTTTACATCAAACAAACAACAAACGGATAAATGAAAGATTTTCAATGGAAATTTAATAAATAGTTTTAACAGTTAAAGTTTACTGATGACGATACATAGAAATCTTGTACTTCGAACTTTTCGTTGAGTGGTGATTGATAACCTTTATAACAGCCAGAGTGGTTTTTTTTATGAGGGGAATTATTGGACACATTTGGAAGGTTGGATAATTTGAGAATACACTGGATGATGTGCATACCTAAACATTTTCCATTTTATAGTACTTACGTAACGTTTCAGTTTTGAGGGTAGTTGATAAATTTAGAATTTGAGATTGTTTAAGATATACTTTAAAAAAAGTATATATTTGCTTATAGCATCTACGTTGGTAGACGTGATCGATAGGACATTAGTTCTTCCAATAGAGTATTTACTTATACGGGTGATAATTTAAAGATATTTGACACCATGATAATTCACACGTTTAAAGATATATGACATTCATTGGTCATGAATAATTTCAGTTATCAAGACTTTCTGGAATACTTATTTTGAAATATTTATAATGGGTATATTCAAATTTATTTATTAGATATCTGGAATATTTCTTTCGTTGTTTTTGTCATTCTTTGGAAAGCTTTTACATCGTATAGAGGATATTGTATTTCGCTATCTATTGGTTAACTATAAAATGATATTAGAATTGTTTTTGTGATGACAATAATATTAGTGAAGTAACTATTTTGTTGTCTTAAAAACGTCAATATGATTTTGTTTTATCATCAAGCGGAATTGTTCTACGTATATTCTTTATGTGTAGTATGTTTAGAATTGATGAATTATCTGAATTGAAATTTGTAAATATTTTCATTGGTTTTCACTTCCGGCTTTGTCACTTTATTGAGAACTGTCGTCTTATCGTTTCCTATTTCTGTAAGAGTTACAAAGCTATTCTCGTAATGTAATAGTCTCTTTTTGAAGGTATTATTTTTGAATTAGATTGTTCTATGGTATACGAATTTATTAACACGTATAATAGACACAAACATAGAAAATATATTCGTAATAGCTATGGGATCTAATATTCCAATGAAATTAAAGTACATGTGTTCTTATCTCAATTTATTAGTATCTCATTTTATTTGTGTTATGACATATGGTAAAAAAATTCTTTCTTTTACGGGATAAATATATTGTGATTTGATAATTATTCCTGGTTTTGGATAATTGTTGTTAATGTGGATATTACAGTGTAATTCTCTTTATCCCGTGAGGATCAGCCAGCTTAGGGAACTTTGGTGGCATTCATTATTTGTTCAATTGACTTTCTTTTCCGTTTGCTATTTGTTTGTTGTTAACATGATGTCAAAGTATTGGCCCTGTTTCACGTAATTGTAGACAAATCTAGATTTTATTTGTTTATTGGTCCATTATTGTCGATTGAGTGTTTTGATTTGTAATTTTCTCTGGAGCGTTAATATTCTTGGTTATTATTACTTTATAACGATTAAAAGTCGTGTAATTGTAAAGATAAAATATCATTTATGTGCATTTATGGCCAGATTATACAGTGTCGGTTAACTTATTAATTTTTATGAATTTCGAATGTCAAAGTTATTTGAATAGATTTTCAAATTCATAAATTTGAAGGAATTTTATGTTAATGTAATTAGGTTGATAAAAAAGTTACTATGATGTGTGCAAGTCTAAGCTTATATTGTTTGAGTTTCAGGAACATGGAAAATAATATTGCCCGAGGATAGGGCTTGAGATTGAATGATGCCCGAGGATAGGGCTTGAGATTGAATGATGCCCGAGGATAGGGCTTGAGAATGAATGATGCCCGAGGATAGGGTTTGGGATGATGATGCCCGAGGATAGGGTTTATGGGGCGGATGGTGCCCGAGGATAGGGTTTGGGGTTGAGTGATGCCCGAGGATAGGGTTTAGGGATGATGATGCCCGAGGAAAGGATTTGAGGATGGATGCCACCCGAGGTTAAGGAGTTAAGCATTCATCCTTCATCATTCGTCCCTCGTCATTCATCCCTCATCATTCGTCCCTCATCATTCGTCCCATATCATTCGTCTTTAATCATTTTAATCGTACCCGAGGTTAAGGGTAATGGATGGATTATACCCGAGGTTAAGGGTGATGAATGGATTATACCCGAGGTTAAGGGTAATGGATGGATTATACCCGAGGTTAAGGGTGATGGATGGATTATATTTCAGGTTAAGGATAATGGATAGATTATACCCGAGGTTAAGGGTGATGGATGGATTATATTTCAGGTTAAGGATAATGGATGGATGATATCCGAGGTTAAGGGTAATGGATGGTTGATATTTCAGGTTAAGGATAATGGATGGATGTTACCCGTGGTTAATGATAATGGACGGATAATACCAGAGGTTAAGGGTAATGGATGCAAAATACTCGAGTTTAAGGATAAGGGGAGCTTAAGAATCAGGTTAGTGAAGTCATTTTTGAGCTCATTAAAGAAAATGATGAATAAGAATTGATTGATTTTTCGAAATTTGAATTGATATTGAAAAGTATTTCTTTTAACTTGTTGTAATTGACCGGAATGGAATAAATTCATAGCGAGTCGTTCCCAAACGATGAGAATTAAGTATATTAATTTTAACAAATATGTTAGTATAAATGTGTTTACGATGAGACACGAAGCAAAATTCTTATAAAATAAAACTTTTAAATCGGTGTGAAATAATGGCTATTGGTTGGTAAATGGTGGAAATGATCACGGCGTAGCAATAGATACAAATAGAGACATACGTAGGTAGGTAGGTAGGTACAGTAGCTTAAGTTATTAATCCTAAAAAAATGTTTGAAATATTTTTTATCTGAAAAAATAAAAAAACCATATATATAAAGGGGAAAATAATGATAATGGTAACTATAAAAAAATGCAATGTATAGCTGAATGAAGTGAATCGAATTCAAATTATTCTTTTTATTTTTATTTTAATAGCAAAATTACTAAAAAAAAGTCTAGTGAATCTATGATGTAAGTCTTACCTTTGGCTCAGAAATATATTTAGATTTATTTTGGCTGAGAAGAGCCGACAAAATACTCAAGAAAACAGTATTTGAAGATAACATTTACAATAAAAGTACAACAATCGTTACTTTCCAGTTTTAACATCGACATCTTTTAAGTCCATATATTAATATCGTTATAGTAATATAGGATACAAGCTTTGCCTAGTAATTGAAAATTGTCTGTGGAATTTTATAATGCATACGAACATGGAAAATGATTTGTGTATTGTTGATAGGGATGTTTCATATTCATTTTAGCTTGATATTTCCATGTCTTCTTAAGATAATTAGTCCTGAGAGACAGACATACAGACAGACAGACGTACGTAAGGACAGGACTTAATGCATAAGCGTTTGTAGATATTAAGCACTTATTATTTTTTTACATGTGACTGGCAACGGCTGTACGTAAGAGTTGATGGTCAATCTTCACGGCATATCATTGAAGAGACTTTTGTCCAGTAATGGACGAGGACAGGCATAATGAATAATCATTGTGGTGATGAGGATCATGGTTATGAAGACCATGGTGATGATATGGATCGTGGTGATGATGAGGATCATGATCATGATCCTCATGATCATGATCATGATGAGGACCATGGTCATGATGAGGATCATGGTCATGATGAGGATCATGGTCATGATGAGGATCATGGTCATGATGAGGACCATGGTCATGATGGGGATCATGGTCATGATGAGGATCATGGTCATGATGAGGATCATGGTCATGATGAGGATCATGGTCATGATGAGGATTATGGTCATGATGAGGATCATTGTGATGATGGTGAGGATCATTGTGATGATGATGAGGATCATTGTGATGATGAGGATCATTGTGATGATGAGGATCATGGTGAGGAGATTATGATGGTGAAGATAGCAGTCATTATGGTTGTGATAATATGGTTTGAATATGGTTATGGTTTGAGTAATGAGGCGAGCGGTGTCACGTTCTGTTTATTGTATTTGACTGATCATGGCTACACAAATTGTGTGTTGAATATTTGTTTTAAATGAGCTGCTTTTATATGTAAGATTTGTATAATGTATAAAGTAAACGTGTGTCATTAATTATTAGATGTGGTTGAATGGAAAATAACTGTGATAATATATATGGGACTTTAATAGGAAATAGAATAATTCTTTACAGTCTTGCTGGTGCTATTTAGCAGTACTTTTTATATGTTAAGCTTATAGAGTATATAAAAGTTAATGAATGAGGCCAGTCGTGGCGCAGGGGCACAAAGTGTGACTGTAAAGCCGACTAGTTGTGGGTTCGATCCCCACTCGAGGAGATGAAATATTTACTTAAATTTATATTTCCATTTCTTCGCTCTGGTGTTGGTCGAAGCTAAGCGCGGCGTTGAGTTCTGCCACTCGACACGCAATGGCTCTAGAATTCGGCAGAAAGTGGGGAACTGAGTGTCTTGAACACTAGGTTCCCTCTGCCCTGCAGTGTGCGGGATACAGCGTGAAACTGATTCATTTATTTTATTTTAAGTTAATGAATCTGCTCAGTTTACGAATTCAAATGTCATCAATTTCCTCTTTTAATTAGCATACTCTTTTAATGTACTAAAATAAGTGTTCGATATTAAATAGAAATATTCCATGTAGCTTTGTTGGTGCTGTTGAGCAAAATTCTTATGATAAAAAAATTTTAATAATATGTAATAATTAAATTATAACATGAATGTATATGAACACTGATGGCTCATTGTGTTAATGATAATTATTGAATTGTATAAATCTACATAATTATATAGAATATAATATACATAATTATATAATTGTTATATAAATCTAAAATCAAAAAACTAAAAATGTCTAAATCCAAAAAAAAAATGCTTGCAATGTAAAATATAATGTTTAAGTATTTTGTATAATCAATTTAATAGCGTAATGAATTAAGTGTAGTTAACATTTATTTTACTTAATTTTAGTTAAATAATAAGAGGACTCCTTTACAGACATCACACATGAGTCTAGTTTAATGTAATAATTATTTTGATTTTATAAATTACGTTGAAAAGATAATGTATTTCAAATTGTATGATTTACATATTATGACATGTAAATATATCCAATGTAATAATTTTTGTAAATATCCTCACTTGTACTAAAAATATAATTATGTTATATAGCTGTTGGTACAAAACTAAAGTTGTTTAAATTAGGACATATAAAAATTGTGAACTATTCTTAAATCGCGAAGGGACTCGCGATTAGCAGGATGGCCGAGCTGTTAGCATAAGTTACTTATAGTGTAGTAATAGGTGTCACTGTAATTATGAATACGTCATTTGATATTGTTTCCATTATCGATTGTATTAAGTGGCGGTAGTGTGCTGCGTCTTTTCCGGTGGATTTCCAATATAAGCACAACCGACACGGCACTCGTGTTCATTACGTTCTAAGATATTGTCAAGACAACTTGTCGTTATAATTCATATTTCAATATTGTGACTACGACAGTATATGTGTATATAACAAGTGTAAATAAATTTATTGTAAAAGCTGGATTTTGTGTCTGATTTGTTAGTTCGCCTAACAATAATATAAAGATGAATTGCATATATATTGTAATTAAACTTACGTTTAAAGCTTTTAGATATATTGCAATAAAAAAAAATATACTACAGATTGTTTCCATAGTAATAGTAGTATGTAGTAGCAGCAGGTACACCTTGGATAGGTTTACGAAAATCTAATACGAATTTTCATCGCAGCTTGAAACAGACATTCAAATTCTAGACACATATATCTGTGTGTGTCCGTCTGTCAATATGTCAATGCATACAGAGGAGCCAATAGGATTTACTCGGGAACTTTAATTTAGACCGTTCGCCCTGAGAGTCAGTCAATATGTGACGATTTGTTTGTTTTCCAAAGACTTGTTGAGCATAACGTATGTACGACAGTATATCATAAATACTTGCTGTAAGAACTCTTTTTGTCCAGTTGATAAGTTAGAGTACTCTAACTTAACGCGACATGTTGTGAGTGCGATTCTCACTCGAGGATCTGGTTGCTGTTCCCCCTTTTGAGTTCCAAGGCAAATCACGAATTTTGTAAGTGAATTTTGAAGTGGGAAACGGAAGTGTCTTAATGGAACGGAATATCTTAAAAGTAGGTTTCCTATTCCCCTCTGCCTATTGCAATTTTTTTCAGCTTTACGCTGTATTCCTCATATGGTAGTTTAGGCAGAGATAAGATTATGTCAAACATACAGTAGACACTATTGTCGAAATTACCGCTGAACTTTCGAGGCACGTGTCTGTTGAATAATTGAACTCAACGCCGAACTGTGTCTTATTACCAGAGCGGAATTTCCCCGAGTGGGAATCGAAGCCACAAACGTTGCATTTACAGTCACACGCTTGTTGCTCTGCGCCATGACGGCATTTCTCTGCTATGTGCTAAAACATATAGAGGTAAGCAAATAATGTTATCTGATTGCAAGATTGTGAGTTCAACTCCCATCTGGGCAATTAGTTATTAACATTTTTCAGCTCTGGAAGGCAAAATGGGGCGTTATGTTCTGCCACTAAAGAGGCAGTGTCACGAATTAGAGCGAAAGATGGAGAACAGAGCGTCTTCGCTAGGTTCTCTCTGCCTTACTTACTATATTATACGGAACAAAGCGTCAAGTTCAAAATATTACTTAGCATCTTTAAATAATCATCTAACAGTAAGATAGACCTTACCAAAAGCGAACAAAATTATCTACATCTTGCTCCTGAAGAAATATTTTCTATATATAATCTCATAGAAATTAATGAGCCTTTTAAGTCAAATATTTAGTACAATATTACAAATATTTACTTGTGTCTATTTAGGATTCTTATCCTTCGAGTAATATTTTCTTACGCAACTCCAACCTTTAAAAATAAGGCCTGATTGAGTTTCACCGCGAACTTTTGCTCGTACCTGCTATTTAAAAATAATGGGAACGGAACGGAACACGGAACTCAACGACGCAATTTGTTTTATAATAGTGTGGAAATTAAATAAATTTATATACCTATATTCTTTCCCCTGAGTGAGAATGGAACCCGCATTTACTGTTAGACATTGGAGCATTGAAGCATAGGATAACAGATTATCCTATGCTTCAATGGCAATATTTTACGTAGTAACTGAGAAACAAGTCAATAGTAATTGCGCAGATAACAGATCTATGACGTCATATGGCGGAGCAATGCGTACTGGTGGATGTTTAAGGTTAAGTATCAGAAAAGTGATTAGTTTTTTTTTTAATTTATTTACAGAAATATATCTATAATAACTAAATGTATTATAAAGATACAAAAAGTTCACGTGAACTGTATCAATATTAGAATTGTTATTCTAATATACTAATATTTTAAATGAAAATAACAATACATTTAAACGTTTAAATGTTATAATAACTACGATCTACGATATAAAAAGATCTGCAATAAATAAATATAATATGTAAGAGCACAAACTTTCAACTGTAAACGCAACAGGTTGTGGATTCGATTCCAACTCGAGGAAATAAAATGTTAAATATTTTCATTCCCCTGGCTTTGGTAACGCCACAAGAATTCGGTGGAAAGTGGGGATCGGAGTATTTTAACACTAGACTCCCTCTGCCTACACATGACATGCTGAGTGCGGGATACAGCGTGAAGCTTATTTATTTAAATAATAAAGTTTAAAAAGTCATTTTAAATATTTCGTTTTGGTAAATTTTAAAAGGGCATAAAAGTATTCCTGTTCAAAAGCCTTCTTAAAAGTGGTATGCGAATAATTTTCTCATAATAAGTGAAGTGCAATTTTCCACTTCGCATAACAGCGACAGCAGTTCAATGTTGCTTCTCGTAAACGTAAACAGAACCACAATACAGCTTCGAATTACATTAGATTCTTTTATACTTATATCTTACGAATCTTTTCATTTTTTTTAATGAAAATTTTGTAATAATTTTGTAAGTGTAATACAATTTATGATAGAAATTATTTTAAAATCCCATATAATGTAAAATATGGTGTACATATGTGTAAACTTTTACATCGTCAACTGAATGAAAAATATTTTTTTATATTTTTTTATAATTACAGCTACCCACATGGAGGAGGATGGAGAGGCAGAAGGAGACTAGCGCCAGGAAATTCCGATCTCCACTTTGGAGGCAGTGTGTGGTTAGTCGTTACGTCTTACGTCACTACTGACCTCAATAAATTGTATTTCAAGAATTTATGTTTATTTAAAAAAATCCATTTTGATGTGAAAGTGCACATGTAGGTATTTTGCCCTGTTTTTGAACTTTTTTTGTTCTTTGAATTGATGCCACAAATGCTACTTCTAGATTTCCTTGGTTTCTGAGCTTACTTACATGGACATCTCGATGCACCGGCAAACGCGGTGGGTGTTGATATTAGTCCCAATTTTGGGAATAAATCATTTTCATTTCCTCGCTCTGTTGTTAAGGCAAAATGTGGATAAATTTTCGCCAATCAACACGCACGTCTCGAAACTTGAGCGGTGCGCGAAGAACACAGTCACTTAACACTACTACACTTTCATTACGCAAGATACTATACGTAAGATACAGATTAAAACTAAAAAATACTAATGTAATACATATACAAAAAATACAACATTTTCATTTACATTTTTAATTGCCCTAAAGGTTGAGTAAGTATACTTGTAGTGAGCGTACGTTGGAAAATCTGTGTGGCGTGAGTTAAGTCCACTTCTGGTACTCTTAGTGGAAATTATTTTGATGTTGCTTTTTTGAGTTATTTTTTTATTGAATTAAAAAAAATACATAAATTTCGATCTTTAAAATACAGAAACTATAATTTCCCACATTGAATTTTAGTTAATAATTTGAACTTTTTAAATGTAGCTATAATATATGTAAGTAAAATGTAACTATAATATAAATATATACTACACAAGGGGTACAAGCGTGTGAGTGTGAATGCGAGAGGTTGTGGATTCGATTGTCACTCAGATAGCGGAGTGTCTTAACACTACATGTCTTCCCTGCTATATGCGAGATACAGCGTGAAGCCGAAAATAAATTACAAAATAGATTTACAATATATAGTTAGATAATGAAAGAGAAAATAGTGCCATTGTTTTTTTTGTAATGTGAATGTTTCTTCCACAATAATGTGTCATCATCATCAATATAAGATTTAAAAATATATTATAACTATGAATAATAAATGACCAGCTTTATATTGTTTTACCTTCACTAAAATTTTAGTTGGTTATTTGTTGCTTGGAGGAGACATGACTATGATAAGGAATTTCAAAATTTTGGTCTTTAATGATCCTCAGTAGACTGAGAGCTATTTTATATATTATCGCTATTGTTCTATATTTGGGGGGAGTCTGGTTGGGAAAAACGTCGATCAATTTGAGAATTCATCATACAAACATTGAAGCACGTTGCCACAAGAGAAGATAAACAAAGTAGTGAAAAACTACTGGATTTTCGTAAAGTTCCGTGAAAAACCCACGTGCAATAAGGAAAAAATATTTCTGGTATATAAAAATCAATTCACGAGCTATAATAATCGAGTTAGAAATAATGACACTTCAAGTCCTTATTGTCTCGTTTTCTTTTCTCTAATTCTGTAGAATAATATGGTAATGGGACTTTCAAGAAAAGACTAGAAATGAAAATATAAAGGTTTCTTAATAATATAACGGTTTCTTAATAATAAAACATTTTTATAATTAAAGGTATGTTGTAAAATAAAAATAAAAAAGTCAAGTTATGTTTTTTTTACAAACCTTTACATAAAATTTTAATTTACATAAAATTTTAATTTACTAAATTAAAAACTTAAAATCATCTTCCTCAGTTCAGTTGTACATACGACGATGGTCGTATCGTTATTGTTCTAAAGACGCCGCACGTATTAAATCACGCCTTTAGTCCTAAGTAAGAACAAACAGTATCATATTCACCGTTACTTATGAGACCCATATCATAGAGGGATCTTAGTTTTGGATTAACTAAATTGATTTAAATTTTAGAGTTTTAGTAAGGCTATAAATACTTATCAAATAATAATAACTTTAGAAACAATAAAAATTTCAATTTTTTTTATTTGTTTGCTATGTTATATCTTGTATCTTGTCGTTCAAGCATGTAAAATTACATATATACATATAAATAGAAATCAATCGTGGCACAAGCGTGTGTGTGTTTTTGGATTAGTTGCCCACCCGAGGTAATGAAAAATTTAATATTTTAATTTCTTTGCTCTGATGTTGAGGCAAAGCGTGGCGTATTATGTTTAGAATATATATTAATATACATGTTCACTATACATATATTACATATACACTCTAAACATAATGACTCGAATTCTGACAGAATATAAACAACGAAATGTCTTAATATAAATTCTCTCTGACCACATTACTATGGATATATGATAAAATCCATACCATTATGCTCACTCTCCCATACACTACAACTTCCTGAACTTAACAACCTTTTTTATTTTTAAATCTAAGTGTCAATTATTTATTAGATAAATCGTGATCGAGTCACGTGCGTGAACTCCGCGCGGCTCACGACCACGACGTGCTTCCATTTCACTAGAACGTTTAATGGTAGTGTAAGTTATTGCAGCGTTTTAGTCGCGCATCGTTAGATTGTGGTTATCAAAGTAATGTTCTTTAAAGTCACTTTTAACATTGATTGTATTTTTTTTAAGCTTCATTTCGTACCCCGCGCCCATAACAAGTAGAGGAAACTTAATCTTTAGATACTCCGTTTCCATTAAGATATTTTCACTGAATTCTGCAGGCATTGCGTGTTGAGTAGCAGAACTCAACGCCACGCTTTACCTATGTTACCAAAGCGATGAATACAAAAAATAAATATTTTATTTCCTCAAGTAGGATCGATCCCACAACCCATCGCGTTTGCTACCGCAGGATTGCGCCCTTGCGCCACGACTGATCTAAACAGTGTTGTTACCAGAGCGAAGAAAAAAAATCCTCCATTTCCCTGAGTCGAACCCGTTGAAAGTCAGTGTCTTTTTCTTGTTTATATATGCCTAAGTATGTACATATAAACAAAGATATATATCCGAAATTATGTTTGCCCTTCTTGCATAATACAAAACGGTAATGAAGACAAAAAATGCACACACAAAGGTTGCATTTTTTCACATTTAAAGTCATTAAAACAATGACTAGCTCTAACAAAAGCTATCAAAACCCGGCTCTATGTTCAGAGAGCATATTAAACGTGAATTTTAAAACAACAAACTTGCCGTGTAGGTTTACACTTTTCCGGAAAATGCTAGTAGTAGTACTTTGTAATTTTTTTTTATCACCTTCACGCTGTATCCCGCACACAGCAGGGTAGGCAGAGGGAACCTAGTGTCATAAGACACTACGTTCCCCACTTTCTGCCGAATTCTGGAGGCATTGCGTGTTGAGTGGCAGAACTCAACGCCGCGCTTTTCCCTCGACACCAGAGCGAAGAAATGACAATATAAATTTAAGTAAATATTTCATCTCCTCGAGCGAGAATCGAACCCACAACCAGTCGGGTTTACAGTCACACTTTGTGCCACTGCGCCACGACTGGCCTCTGAAATAAATTAGTAATTAATAATAATACCGATTTAAATTGTGTTTATGTTTTGTATGTGCTTGTTTGCATTAGAAAATCTATTTATGAGGACGCTTTATTTATTTATGGATTGTATTTATAACATCAAAATCTTATAAATTCGTAGCTTTTTGTTCAAATAAATTAACCAAAACATTGTACTTTGGTTGTTCTAAGTTAGTTATTTTTTTAGCCTCACGTTGTATCCCGCACGTGGTAGGGCAGGAAAAGGAAACCTTGCAACCTTATTTAACACACTCCGTTCCGATGAAGATACTTCTGTTCTCCACTTTCCGCCAAATGTTCGAGACGTTGTATGTTGAGTGGCTGAGTGTCGGAACTCGACGCCGAATGCCTTTACACTAGATTTACTCTGCCTGCCTTGCTAACGGGAAAAAGTAAAGCTATTTTTGATATTTTTTTTAGCTTCATGCTGACATGCTAGGGTAGGCAGCGAGAACCTAGGAACTTAATGTTAAGACACTCCGTTTCGGTTACGACACTTTCCTTCTCCACCGTCAATTTTGACGTTATATAATGAGTAGCGGAAATCAACGCCGAATGTTAATATACTAGACGTAAAACCATTTTTTTTTTCATAATAGATATTACAATTTAAATGCAACACATCACACCAACGTTGTAAAACCAAATTGGCAGAACAAATATCGTTAAACGAGTGTAACATACGTACTGACACGTCCAGCTTGGATTTATCGCTGTCTCAGTTAGCTTAGCCGCGGTGGGTGGTTCATGGCCAGTGGGCCTTGAGACAGCTCTAGATATATTAAGAGGATAGAGCAGTCGATTGTGTTGTTCTTAAATTTGATAGTTTATTACGAATTAAATGTATATTTAAGTTGAGTTTTCGACGGTTCGTTTCCACCATTGTTTTAGGTTCTTAGCTCTGATTTAGCTGTTCTCGTTAAATCACTTATTTGTTTGATTTTTTGATTTGACTATTTTACTCGATGCTCCCGCGCGGTTCCGCCTGTTTCTTCGGTTCCTTTTTTATTTAATTGCTTAAGTGTGTGCCCGGCATACGCTGTTTTTACCACACTAATTCCTATAACGCAGAAATTCCAGTTTTCTCTATTGGTCAGTGAAAATCTCATAAAAGTTGGTTGAGCTATTTTAGAAATTAGCCCGGACTAACAAAAAGACAGATATTTCTTTAATATGTTTACATAAAAAAATAATAAACATAAGAAATAAATTATAGGATAAATTTTCATCACAGCTAAAATCCGAAACGAGATTTAAAAAACACAATATATCGATAAAACAGTTTAGCTTCACCACTCTATCACGTCGCATCCAAATAGGATACCTGTAACAGGAACTTTAAAACTTTTACTGTAGTTCTATTCGAAAACTGTCATTTGTAGTTGAATACTGGACATGGACATTCATTTGTGGCTTAATGTATCTCTGGCTAAAAAATCGGAATGAGAAAGAACTAAGCATCGTAGTTTACATAAATCAGAATGAGGTTACATATTTCATGATGAAAAGGAAGTTTATTTGTCATTTTGAACGCTAGAAAAACAAAATATCATTTGATTTTCACAGATACTTAAAACATTTATATAAAAGACAGTAAATATAAAATTATTCTGAAATGTTATAGTACGACTATTGATTTCGTTGTTTTCATTTTACTATAGATCATATTTGTGTTAAATATACAAAAGTTTTCTGATCTGTATATTATTATATTTTTTTAATTTAATGTATAAAATTTAAAAAAAATCGTAAATAATTTAAAATGAATACGTAAGGAAATATGTTTTAATTAAATAAAATCATTTCATCATCACATTTAAAGTGACACGGTGACAATATTTAGTAATTATTTATTTATGTAATAGAATATTCTATAAATAAATAATAAATATATGTATATAGGTATCGTTATATTACTTAATAACTTTTCTTAATATTAAATACATTACTATGAAAAGGTATACAATACATTTTTATCTATTATCATTATTAATATTGGCTCTGGCCAGTCGTGGCGTAAGGACACAGGTTCGTGATTTATTCTGCATAAAGCAGGGTAGGCAGAGGGAACCTACTGTAAAGACATTGCGTTCTCTACACTTTGTCTAATTTTCGCAATATTGCGTACTGAGTGGTGGAATTCTACGCCACGCTTTTTCTAGTTACCAGATCGAGGAAATAAAAACAATGTATTCCCCCGAATGCAAATATAACCTACAAAAGTATTTTAATAGACAGACGATTTACCGCTGTAGTAGTGTAGATGCAGTCGTGGCGCGTGACAGTGGAAGCGACGGTTGTGAGTTCTATTCTCTTTGGTGGGAATGAATAATTTTTATTTCCTCGTTTTAGAAACAAGACAAAACAAACAAAAATGTTAGGAAAAATGTATAACAATTTTCTAAATTGTAAAAACCTTCTAATCATACTCATAATTTTTAAGGACGTTCTTGTCTCTCTTGATAACTTTTTTAATTGCATTTGCTTTTGTTAGCAGATTTAGACTGTAAAAAAGTGTAATAAAAATACAGTTGAATCGATAGCCTCCTCCTCCGTTTAGTGAAATCGGTTAAAAATTAATGATAAGAAATAATTTATTTACATTAAAAAAAACCTGAATTCTATATAAATGTATGAAATTTGTCAAGATGTTAAGGGGCGAGTGATGAGGAGAGGCGTGAGGCTCACTTATCAAAGCTTAACGAAGATTTATTTGCCTTTTTTTCTTTTTGCTTGATGACCTAAGATTTATCTTCCATTTTCCCGACTGCTAAGGAAGGGTTATGTTTTTCGCGCGTATCTTGTATGTGTGATTATTCTTTATTACCTCATATCTCCAGGACCGCTGAACGGATTTACATAATTGAGGTATCGTTAGATTTGTATTAGCAGCCCAAGTGTTCTTAGATAGGTGACGTTAAAAGAAAACAATCATGGCGGCTGTGGGACGCCATTGTACTTAGTGAAAATAAAATTTTTCGTTTCGAAGACCACAATATGGATCTCAAATTCAAGAACTTACTACGAGGATTGCAAAAAGGTATATCATGATTATGATTACCATAATGAATTCTAACAAAAAAGTGAAAAATAAAAAAATATTTGTAAAAACAAAAACCCCGATTGCATAAAACTGAAAAGAAAATAAACAAGTCCAATAGTTTATTAGGATTAACAGTCGGGACCTCTCTAAATTATGCGGGGTTCCTGGTAAAGATTTTATTGATTGAAGAATTACTTATAGGTCCCGACTGTTAATCCTAATAAACTATTGGACTTGTTTATTTTCTTTTCAGTTTTATGCAGTCGGGGTTTTTGTTTTTACAAATATTTTTTTATTATATCCAGATAGTTCACTTTTTTTCGTTAGGTTTGACTCAAAATAACAATAATTTATCAATTATGAAAATATTAATTTTCAATTTTCATTTCTAATTATATTTCTTACACATTAACGATTTTTTTAATTAATTATTATTATATATTATATTTGATGTCTCCGATATTTGCAGCGTGTTAATTATGTAAAGATTTTGTATAGATTCGAGTTTATACTAATAGAATCACGTATTTTTGGCAAATTGCGTCCAGAATTCGGTGTAAAGTGAATTTTATATCGATAAATGTTTTATATAAAATGTTCATTTTTCTATTACATTTGTAACTTTAAGTTGAAAATTTTACCACAAGATTGAAAATATTCATGAGATTGGCATCTTATGTTGCAAGCTGACGGAGACTTGGACTTGGCCCCGCTTATATTAATCCTTCCTGCACCCATCGAAGTTTTAATATACTCAGTTATACTGCCTTAATATTGAAGTAGAAACACTTAGAAAGTTGTGTAATATTAGTTTTATTTTAATGTTTTATATTCTGAATATCAAATTGCAGATTATAAAAATTTGATATTTAATATTTAATAGGCGTGTTCAATAAATTCAAATTTACTAATAAAATATATATTTTTTAATTTGTAACTGTTTTTTAATTCACTAATTAATTGAATAAGAGTTAGATATCTCAAATTCATTATAATATATATATATAGCCCCACTGAATGAGGGTTTAGTGGTGGAACTAAACGCCGCTGTTTGTCTTACCGGAGCAAGATAATAAAAGTAATTCCTTTATTCAAGTCTGTAATTATCGCAGTTGCTGTCAGTTGCATTGCACTATGATAACATAATTTATTATTTTAATATAAAGTATTTATTTACCAAAAACTATAGTAATATGGCTTAGTATTATATTATTAAGTACTATAATAAATTACTGAAAATGCCAAAGGCATTAAGCTTATCTCGTTTTAATTGAACTATAAGTTATTACGACCGCAGTTTTAGTTTATTTACATATATTGCTATCAAAGTGCATCATATTTTTTTTCTATTTTATATATACTCAAATTCAAATTCAAATAGTTTTATTCAAAATAAGAAGGTACATGCTTCATTTTTTGAAGGTCAAGTAATTTACCACCAGTTCACTGAAGTTCATACCTGAGAAGAACCGGCACAAGAAACTTAGCGGGACTTATTTTTCTAAAACCAATTTTATACAAATACATATTTAATTATCTGTGACAATGATACCTTTGAAACAGACTGGAGCAAGCTTCATTCCCAAGGCGTGTTATCATTAAATGATACAGTCTTATAAAATCATTAATTTGGTATAACACACAAACGTTTTTTCACATTTTTTTAAATCCACTTTTAGCCATTCCTAGGTTTATTCGATAAAAACTTTAATTTGAATACGTATTTGGTGTATTTACATATCTACCTAGTACCTATAGCATTCTAGTTTCTAGTATATTTTTTAATAAAATATCGTAAGACACGTTTATACTTATAAAGACGCAAACAGTTGCTGTATTTGAAGGAAAAATTTATCGTAAATTTTATATTAAGTATGATTTTATAGAAATATATGATGTTAGGAAAGAAAGTCATATTTTTTTTGTAATTTGAGTTAGAAGTTAAAATTACATAACATTTGAGTTAAAATTAAATTGCTACTATTTCAAATATAGGCTTAATATTTTTAATAAAAATTAAAAATGTAAAAGTTAAAAAGATTTTGAAGTACTTTACATAAACTGCTGCAAGAAAACTCAGTCAGTTTTAATGGACGTACAAAAATTAAAAACTATAAACGTCAGCTTTCAACAGAATCATAAAAAGTTTTACAGCAGGCTTCGCCCTAGAAGTAGGAATAAAAGTACTAATAGCGAAGTTAATTCTTAATAAGATCCATGCTTAAAAAATCATCTTTTGATATTTAAATTCAATATTTTGACATAAATTTTGCATAATCTCATATTTCATATAGTTTAATATGAAGCTTAATAAAATAATGTATTGAGATTGTATCAGATGCGGGTTCACATCACTATTACTCATTTTATAAAAATCTATATAATTTTAATCTGAGATTAAAATGTGCGTGTGAATAATAATATAATTGAAAACTATAGACATTGCAGTAAGTCCGTTATTTAATGTGCTCAATATAAAAAAAATGTCGTAATAAAGTTTTGCCTTCGATATACGTAAATTATTACTTGGATAATTTGAAATACAATTGATGTGCATTCGATTCCACTTAAAAGAGTGAATTATTTTTAAACAGCGCTCTGGTAATAGAAAATACGATGCTAACGTCTGCCACTCCATACACACAATACCTTGGATTCGGGAGGACAGCAGAGAACTGTATCTTAACACAAAATAAAATGAAACAATGAAAAAAGAATAATAAATGTTTTGACGTTTTTGGAGAAATTACAAAAGATATATGAAGGCTAAATACCAACAATACAATTGACCTAGCTTTAATAAACAAGGAAACAAAGAAGCAAGTGAAGTTAATTATCGAAGTGAAGTGAAGATAATTACTTATCAATAAATAATAAAAATAAAAATATTTTTTCAATTAAAAAAAATCATAATTGTTATACCAAAAATTTTAAACGGATTATTAATTTATTTGGAGATTTTGAAAGTACGCTTTTGATGTTCGTATTGAGATATATGAGATTTGTTCTTATTTTCGTAAACCAACTGACCTGGTTTTTCAGTAAAAAAATCTTTTTACATCCAGCCCAATATATAAGTGCTATTTTTACATTTCTTTTTATACTAATTATACTAAATAAATATTACTAAGCGAGTACAGAGTACAAAGACAAACTCAGGAATGTTTCCCTAGTTTTATCGATACTTACAATGAAATTAATATGAAATGACACAAATATTACATAATTTACTTATATTATTCATCTAAAAGTCAATATTTAAAATACTGACTCGTGTTTCACATTTGTGGAGAGGTTATTTCGTTTTTAAATCAAAAAAATCAAATAAATCAGCTTCACGCGGTATCCCGCACACAGCAGGGTAGGCAGAGGGAACCTAGTGTTAAGACACTCCGTTCCCCACTTTCTGCCGAATTCTGGAGGCATTGCGTGTTGAGTGGGAGAACTCAACGCCGCGCTTAACCTAGACAGCAGAGCGAAGAAATGGAAATATAAATTTAAGTTAATATTTCATCTCCTCGAGTGGGGATCGAACCCACAACCAGTCGGTTTTACAGTCACACTTCGTGCCGCTGCGCCACGACTGGCCTCTAAATCGTTTAAAATCTCCTCGTTTTTAAATCGCTCTCCTCAATTAAGTCCACTCATTGCGGCTTGTTGACAATCGATATCTGCTCGTTATATTAATGTCAATCAATTTAGTATGGTAATATGATAAAATTTATGTTTTATTGAATGTTCAAGGCGGTTATATTTTTTTCAGCCTAACCTCTTGTTTTTTTTTGAAGCTGAAAAAAACAGAAAAAAATATGTCAAATATTTCTGAGGCAGCTGACGGATCATTTGATAAACGTTTACGTACACATATGAACAAAAGTATTTCCTTCTCTGGATTTGCGAAACTCTACAAGGAAACAATATTTTATTCATATAACATCTTTGTGCACGGTGTATTTTTGTCGTAGCTTTCGTATAAATCGTATATACATGTGTTTGTAGAGCCTCACGATGTATCCCACATATATCAGGGCAAGCAGAGGGAACCTACTTTTAAGACACTCCTTTCTCCAATTTCAGCCCAATTTTAGAGATATTGCTTGTTGAGTGCCAGAACTCAACGCTGCTCTTTGTCATGCTACCAGAACGAGGAAATGAAAATAATTAGTTCCTCGAGTGGAAATCGAATCCACAACTGTCGCGTTTACAGTTATATACCTGTGCTGCAGCGAAACGACGACCTAATATAGAAAATAATGAAAATACATGAAAAATTTAAAGAGCATAAAACCAAACAAAGAACAAAAAGGTATAAATGTAGGTATAATAAAAATTCTTTCAACTCATAACTATTGAACAATAGAGCCCCAACTTTTCCATTTTATCGCCGTTATTACTTTTTATTTATTTATAGGACCCCATCGAACTTGTAATGTTTAGTTAACTATTGTTTTAAGTTTTATTTTCTTTTATTGGAAGTAGTCATAGTAAAATATTTTTATGTATAAGTATAATAAAGAACTATGTTATAATAAATAAGTTGATGATACTATTATGGACGAAATCTAAAAAGTATTTATTATACACAAAGCTGTAAATCAAAATACACCAATCAATCCATATAACATAACATAACGGTCTCAGATTTGTAGTATATTTACTAAACAAAATAATTATAATTTGTACCACGATGCAAAAATATAATATAGTATTATATAATTTGGTAAGGTAATATGGACAAAATTATTTTGAATGTGTGTAAGCAAGGATTTTGTGACTTGTGACATTTTGATATTTTTTTGTTCCTTTCATGAAAGTTTTCCCGGATCGTGTGGGTTTCAATTAAGACGCTTCCGTTACCCACTTTTGGCCGAATTGTGGAGTAATTCCATGTGGAGTGATAAGGGAGGAATCGCCTGTATCCTTGCATCACGACTGGCTTCAGATTAAGATTAACTAAATAAGGTGTCCGTTTATTATAAAACTAAAATTGTTTCAAGTATGATAGAAACGTACAATCGCTATAAGCACAAACATCATAAATGAAATTATCTGATGTCAATTTGAGAAAATTAGATAATGATATTAATAATTGGCGCAGGGGCACAAAGTGTGACTGTAAACTCGACTGCTTGTGAGTTCGATTCCCACTTAAGGAATGAAATATTTTTTAAATGTATATTTTCATTTCTTCGCTCAGTTGTCGAGACGCAAAGCCTCCAGAATTCGGTGAAAAATGGAGTGTCGTAACACTACATTTCCTCTGCCTATCATGCTGTGTGCGCGATACAGCGTGAAGCAAAGTTTGATATTATTTAAAAAAATACTTCATTTTAAATATAAAAGTAATACTTTCAAATATTATTCATTTAAAAATATATCTACTCTTTTAAAACAAATAAACATATAAAACTAATGAAGGTAAAGTAATGTTAAAAAAAATTATAATCATGTATTCTAAAAGATTCACAATAAAATCGTATCGTATCGTTATTAAAAAATATATATTTTCATATAAGTAGTTAATATGTGCAAAATATTGTGCCTTGTATTTTTCAAAACATGTCAAAGAAAATATTATTTAAAAAGCGACACATCGTTTAACCGTCGTAAACGTGGGGGAGTTCATTATTATCGTTTACTCGCTCTGGTAGCAAGAGAAAGTGCGGCGTTGAATCCCGCCACTGAACACGTTTCAAAAATTGTGCGGTTTGTGGGAACGGACACACTGCGTGAATAAAGCGAAAAAATAACAATACTATATAACCACAAATGATTACTTTGGCTCAGACTAGTTATGATAAAGCAAATGTTTACTAGCCAGTGATTAATAGCTTTTTGATGTGGAGTGAATTTTATTATTTTTTTCATTTTATTTATTTAATTCAGTAATTTGCTCCAGAGCTCGTCGTGATATAAGATGAACTAATACAGTAGTTTTCAACGCCTTATTCAAAGCTATAATTAATTAACATCTCACTTCGTACATATAATACTCATATATTTGATTAAGTTACAATTTTTTACTCTTTAGTCTTTAGTAATACATATATTTATAAATAATATAAAGCTCAAAATATCTACATACGTATATATTTGTTTAATTTTTATATATCACATACTTAAGGAAACCATTTTTTTATTTTATATCACTTTTTCATCAGTATTCTAGACTCAATAAGTAAAAGTTAGTGCTGAATACACCTGGTTCGTATTATTTGTGAAGATTTTCCGTCACTACGAGTAGGTACAAACAACAAAGCCGCGAATTTGTTCGTGGTACGTGACATGTGTGAATTACAGATGAACTGCATACACGAGACGTCTACTTTATAACAAAAATTCATGTATTTCTTATATTGAAAAGAAACTAGAAATGTATATTACATTTAAAATGTATATATTCTTGTATCTTTCATATTTGTTTTGTTTAAATGGGATTATGTCCTCGTGTTGGAAAAAAATCGAAATAGTCTAGTATTGAGACATACCTTAAAGAAACTTAGAATATATTTCGGGCATACTATAACAACCCAACGCCAGTGCCTAACCAAGCAAAAAAAAAATATCTCGGAATATAAATTAAAACCACACATGTGATGCGACTAAATAATAACCTATACCTATACAGTACGACGAACCTATTAATAGATGTATAAACTTATCTTTGAATGTGTAGGAATATATTTTCTATAATAGCGGTTTATTGTGAAGTAATATGTATTCCACGATAGAACAATGAAATGTAGTAAAAAGTATTAGTAACATTATTAAATAATTTATTGTATTGTACAATAATTGTTCATGAAGTAATAGTTATTAGTTGCTGAAACTGAAAGGCATTTAAACTATTCATTTATTTATATAAAATCTCGATGAAATCTAAAATCACGCATTACATTACACTTAACTTGGCTCTCATTTAAAATGTACTGTTGACGGGATTATTTTAACATAACATAGAAATATAATAGGAAACTCTAAATATATTTTAAAGTATTATTGTATACGTTTCAAAGGCAAAGTGCAAATCTTCTCGCAAAACCTTTTGCTATATCCATTGAATATAATTTCCAACGCCGAGTTAAGCTTCAGAATATACGAGTACTGCTTGTTAGAGCGCGAGTACAGTTGTTAACGGTACTTTATACTGGAAAGTCGGTCTTATACGTTTCACAGTTCAATGCTTCAATCAAACGTCGAGATATTGGGCACAATTTGTGACGAGATTCAGGCTACTTTGTGTTGCGTTTTTTTTTTCAAATATTAAAAAAAAGTTTTTCCGCTTATATAACATTTTTTTTCTCTTTTAATAGCTTCTAATATAACAAGCTTACAACCGAGTAGTCAGGCTGAACCTAGTGTAAATACCTGTCTTTAAACTAGGTTCAGCCTGCCTACCTACACCCTGCTGTTCTCTACTTTCCAAAGAATTTGCCGCGCTTTGTCTTATTACCAGAGCGAAGAAATGAAAATAATTATAAAAAACAATTCATCCAAAAAAGTGGCCATCGAACACACAACCGTCGCATTTACAGCCACACACTTGTACCATTGCGCCACAACGGCCTCCAACCTCGGCCATAATTATTATTTGGATAAATAAAGTATACTATTACATTTTGTCTTCTTTAATTTAAATGCTTGATATCATGACAGGTGGAGGCAGATCATTAGGTCCAGATGCAACTCTAATACTGTCCACGATATCATACCATAATATACTGATTACTGAGAGAAAGAGAGAGAAGGAGATTATATAAGTTACATTGTATATCTAAAATTGGGAAAATAGATGATAAATCATTGGTTCTCCTTATCTAATGCATAATATTATATGATATTTTTTAAACATTTTTAAAGTGTTATTCCACACTTAGGAAAGATTCTAAATAAGTATTTTTCTAAATAAATATATTATACGATAGTTTGGCTAATATGAAGATAGTTATCATAAAATAAAAAGTCACGAAAACTGAAGAGCTTTGAAACCTTTCGTTGTATGTACTGTACTTGTAGCCATTTCTATTTAACCACGCGGGTGAAGCAACAGGTCAGATCTAGACCAATATAAATTATGTAGAAATCTAAGTTAATTTTATTAAATATACTAAAAGTGCATTCTTTTGTTTTTGGGTTTTCTCTACCTAGAGTTCTAAAGCGTAAAACTGAGAAAAAAAACTTTATAATATTTTTTTTGTATAGCTTCACGCAGTATCCACCAGCTTCTCACAATATCCCTGCTACATAGTAGGTAAGGCAGAGGGTACCTAGAATTAAGACTATTCGTTTCCTATATTTGTTTATTTTGTTCATTTTATTAAGCAATATTACTCTTTTTCTCGACATTATTATGAAAGTGGAGCAGCAGAAGGCTATAAAATTGTTTCCCTAATAACGTAAATCTCCAGTATCAATTTTACATCTCCATCGTTATTTTCAAAGCTTTAGATTACAATGTTTTTATTAAAAATTGCTTTTAACTTTTTTCGTGAGGCCATTGTGGCGCAATGATATAAATGTACGATTAAAAACGTTATAGGTTGCGGATTCGATTCCCACTCCTGGAAATAAAATATTTCATAATTTAATTTTCTAGGTAACTAGTAACGAGGCAAAGCGCGGCGTTGATCCGCTAACCAACACGCTTTGCTCCCAGAATTCAGTAAAAAAAAAACCTGCCTGTGTGTGAGTGATCTGCCTCTCGGGCATGTATCCCCTTACATGCCCGATGCAGCGCGAAGCTGGAAAAAAATAGTAAACTATTAAAAACTCTCTTTATTCTGCATTTGTTGACAAAAAACAAAACAGTTGTCAAACAATTGTCAAACGCTAGTGTGTAATGATTTATTAAAAAAAACATACATGCAAATTAAAACGAAAAGCACAAAAGTTAAACAAATAAATAACGTTTATAATAAAAACGCTCGTTCAATTGAATACTGCGTATTAGAACTTCACGTCACTTGCCTTTTTCATATCGTGTTCACGTTTTTCGACAAAAGCTTGGGATGTGTGTGCCAGTGAAAAAAACGGTTAAGTACGAGTCGGATTCGCATACTGAGGTTTCCGTATTTATTTCAAGATTGTAGGTCAACGAGAAGTACAACTTATAAAAATCGACTCATTTTGTATGAAATTAATTACAAATATAACTTTGAAATATTTTTTCTATGAAATATCTAAAAAAATATTTTTAGATTTTTCTCTTTATTTGCATAATGTAATGCATTTGTAACGCATGCTTACCAAATTTCATAAGTGTAGGCCCGCGGGAAGTACTCTATATGTTTACATGACGAGGCGAATTTCATGCAAAATGTCGCAAAATCAATGCATAAAATCTTTTAATTGCGTTGACTTGATTTGTTCTGCGCTTTAAGGGACCATTTGCTAATAAGAAATAAATATTCGATATTAATTTCAGTTCGATACCTCCATACGATATCGAGACATACGGCCAACAAAGTGATCCTGTATAGGTTCTGTTTTTATGATTTGTAGCATGGAACCCTAAAAATATACGAATTTGTCATTTTTGACTGAATAATAAATGCATTAAGCTGTGATACCATTACTTATTCGCGTACGGGCGATATGAATTAAGCCTCTTACTATGTAAAATGTTTTATGATATTATAAACTTTTGACATCGATAGTATTAATAAAAATATGTTATAATATTTCCATCATGTTTCCCACTTTTTGCAAAGTATAAATCATTTTTTTTCTGCCCAATTCTAAATGCATTGCGTGAAAATGAAAATATTCAGTAAATTAAATTAAAAATTAAATTAGCTTCACGCTGTATCCCGCACACTGCAGGGTAGGCAGAGGGAACCTAGTGTTAAGACACTCCGTTCCCCACTTTCTGCCGAATTCTGGAGGCATTGCGTATTGAGTGGCAGAACTCAACGCCGCGCTTAACCTCGACACCAGAGCGAAGAAATGGAAATATAAATTTAAGTAAATATTTCATCTCCTCGAGTGGGGATCGAACCCACAACCAGTCGGTTTTGCAGTCACACCTCGTGCCGCTGCGCCACGACCGGCCTCATTTTATATAACTTTTTAAATATTGAAATTGAATATTTATATACGAAAAAAGACTTTTTTCTTCTGTCTTAACAAATTTCAACATATATCAAATAAATGTACCTACATGCTATAATTATACTTTTTAAATATATTAATTAATTCGTTCGTACTAAATAGTCTTATCTACAAATACTATAACAATTTACTTCAAATGTTGAAGAGCTCGAGGGCATGTCTTTATATAATTCTGTTATTAAGTTATAATATAATGTTCTCAACGTCGTCCCAAATGGCAGTTAGGACGTCTGAGACGCTCAAGTGACTTACTGCAACGCCGTTGCACCTGTTACTTACAGAATATTAAGTAGAGGTCAATGTAACTATAATATTTAGTTTTATTGTATTTTAAATTAATAAAATACTACATGTATTGAGGCAGTCGTGGCGAAGGGGGATATAGGTGTGACTGTAACGCGAGGGTTGTGGGATCGGTCCCCACTCACCTAAACAAATTATTACTTATTAATATTTTCATTTATTCGCTCTGGCACCAAGGCAAAAACTCGGCGTGGAGTTCCTCCACTCAACACGCAATGTCTCGAAAAATTCGGCGGAAATAGGAAATAGGCAAGGTAAGGAGACGGAACTTAACACTAGGTTCCCTCTGCCTACCCTGCTGTATATGGCATACAACGTGTAGCTGAAAATTATGTAGTAGGTATTTTTTTTTAAATGCGAATATGATGAAAGCAATTGACTGCAATTTCTAGAAAAATACCGATTAAATATACATGTATTGTAATTTAATATATCTAAGACTTAACTTAACTATATCTTAAAGTAAATGCAAATATTTGATCGAAAGTTAATCTGTGAGGAAGAAGTTATAATTATTTGAATAATTTCTTCGTTTCTCTGAGCGTTGCGCCGTAAAATACATATAAATTATTGAAAATTCAATTTCAAAAGCTAGTCCAAGTTCGTCCGGCTAACTTCTCTGTTAGTATGCCGTGATGAAAAAACAAGTTGAAACGATATTAAGTGATTCTGATTGGTCCAATTTTAAAAATTGCATTGAATTTTGTTACACTGAAAGGCAAATTAAAAAGCAAATATAGATTTTTAGCTTTATTATTTCTATTGGGTTTTTTTTAATGTTTTTGTATGTAAGTAACTGTACTATCTATACAGGTCGTGGGTTACTACCTATAAAACAATTTGTGCTAATGTCTTACAGTTTTAAACCTTTTTCCGCATCAGGATAGAGTGTTGTTAAGACACTTACATTGTTAGAACATGCAATATATTATAATCACAAAACTAGAAGCAGTCATGGCGTAAAAATAATCGAATCGTATTTTAATTAAGTACACTCTTAAATATATGCATATTGTGTTACGAAAATTGTATACCTTAAGTAGATATAAATAAATATTTTAAATACGGATTTAAATTTTCAATACCAGTTTCTGTATTATCGATATTTTAAATTAAGCTTTTCATTATTATCGTATCGCAGCATAGACAGACAAAACATCCTTATCTAGATACTACGTTCCGCACATTCCTCTCAAATTTGAGACATTGTGTGATGTGCAGCGTAACTAAACGCGGAACGCGGCTTTGTCTTACTAGAGCGGTAAAATGTAATAATGTATAACAATCAAGGCCGTCTACAATTATATAAAAATCTCTTAAAATACATGATACAAATATTTTTATTTAATCGGAATAAAATATTAAATATGAAACATATAACTTTAGCCTTAATTATACAAATCTGTTCTAAATTCATACACACAATATATTTGAAGCCAGCTGAGATCATTTGTAGCTGAAACGACGTCGTTTTACTAAATGATGAATAAATCAAAATATTCTACAAACAGTTTCTTGAAATCCTCAGTCTTCAAGACATTTGAGTAAATGTTCCAGAGAAGATCTCAGTACATATTTACTAACGTCCCAAATGTCTTACATTTACAAGTAGATAAGAATATTTGAATTTAATTACCAAAATTAATTTGCTGTTACATTTCTTTTTATTATTATTTACGTATGTAGAAGGCACCACAGCTTTTGACTGTAAATGTGATGGTTGTGAATTTGACTCCCACTCAGGAGAATATTTTTTTAAATGAATAAAGCCGGGAAATATATTCATTTACTCACTCTGATAACGAGGCGAAGCACGTAGTTGTACGTGCCGTTATCGGGTGAATATATTAGTTTCAGTGTCACTCCCACTGTCTTTCTTACCAAAAAAAACGCGGTGTTTAGTTCCGCCACTCAACACGAAAAGTGTGAAGTTCCAGCTGAAAGGGAACGACTATTTATTATGATATAAGAAAATTGCAGTGGTTCCTTCAAAATATGACCACCTTCCCCTTATTATATGTTTATTATTCAGAATCTTGCTTCTCACGTAAAGTGTAATAAAAATCGCGTTTAATAAATTAATTTTTAACAAAAAAAACCGACTTCAAACAATGAATTAAAGAGTTAAAGATACATTACATAAAAAAACCGTACTTTGATTTTGTTAGACAAAAATAATTAAAAAAAGCTTATTTAATTTTGAAATCGGTGCCAAGTACAGTCGACTCGATAACCTCCTTTTCTTATAGAAGTCGGTTAAAAACTACCTGTACTTGAGAATCTGATAATATTTTTAATCCGGAGCGACTGAAATAGAAAATTAGTTAAAGATTATACTCTTGCTTGGGAATTTATAACTGTTTTAATGTAAAAGTTTAAGTATGTGTAATTTATAAAAAAGTTCATAAATTCAGTGAACCTGAAAATTGTAAACTCGTTAAAAGTATGTAACCTTTCAGAGTTAATACTAAAAACATTTTATAATTAAAACATTAACATATACTTTAAATACTTGTTAAATTTTCAAATGTCCAAAGCGACACTTAGGAAAGAAGAATACTTTTGTAGAAAATCTAAAATTTACAAAAGTACACCGTGATCTTCGTTTTTCACTAGAAGGAAGCAATTGCTTGTTAAGTAGCGGAAGAAGAGATGACAAAATAAATTAAATAAAATCGTTCTTCCAAGTAAACTTAAAAACATATACTATCTCCCACAGCGCCATGATGACCTCTAAAGACCAATTTGATAGTTTTGTAATTTAAAAGTTATTTAAAGATTACATAAACGTATAGGATTTTCAAATACAAATTATTCCCCAACTCAATCTGTTTCAAACCAATATTTGTTGTGCAAAAGTAATTAACAGATTCCACCGTATACTTTATTTACTTTTGAATTAATCGAAATTTTATTAATCATCTAAATTTTTAGGCCAGTCGTGGCGCGAAGGTACAAAGTGTGGCTGTAACGCGACTGGTGTGGGTCCGATCCCCACTTGGAGGATTGAATTATAATTTAATAATATTTTCATTTCGTTTAATAATATTTTAATTTCGCACATCAGTCACACATTATACGCAAATACTTACATTACAACATAATCTCATAATCTTACGCATAATCTTTACCCTGCTAAAGGCGGGATAAAGCGTGGATCTGGTTTTGACTTTGTGAGAACCGATTAAAATAAAGTCCAGTCCAGTTGAGGCCAGTCGTGGCGCAGCGGCACGAAGTGTGTCTGTAAAACCGTTTGGCCTTTAACAAAGAACAGAAAAGAAGCGCGTCAGCGCTCCTTTTACGGAAATAGCATATAGGTAAAATAATTTAATTTCATTCCTAAAGAATTTAAGCAACAGTGTAGACGTAGGTTTTTTTTTTTTCATTTCACGATGTTTAATCATATCTATATTTCGTGTGAGGCAGTTACGCTTTGATACCAATAACGTAAACACATACTACTACAAAAATAATACTAAAACCTTTAGATTTTAGAACTTTGAACTTTGCCGCCAAAACCTACAGCTCGATTTCGGAATGAGGCGTATGCGGCGGTTTCCCTTTGATAGGTGTATATGTGCGTGCGTCGTTCTTGACAAATTGTGTTTTATTTTACAACGATAATTTTATTATTTATTCGCGGCTTTGTCCGCTTGAATTACATGATTACTCTTTTAAGAAATATAGATATTACAAACAGCCTTAACTAATAATTAATTGATTTGGATAAGTACTCACGATATTATTTGCAAAATAACTTATCTAGCTCCTGTACAGTTTTTAAATTAGTAAAATATATTATTAGTTAAATATATAATTGATATACAGAATATACGTAGAAAGCACGTTTTTGCTCCCAAAAGTAATTTTTTTATACGTTTCTTAAAAAAATATTAATAACATAAACGAACGAACGGACTGAAGAACCTATTCAAAATATTTCTTTGAATATTAAGTCATTCTTTATCACTGTGTTAAATAATTACAAATTAAGCTAGACTGTTACGAAGGTAATCTTCACCAACAATTCAATGTAGTTTACTTTGCAGTTAGTACTATGAACAATTGTACTTTAAGAATACGTAGATTTATCAACAGTCAAATAAATAAGACGTTTCTAAAGTCATTCTTTTGGACTTACAATTGAACTGTAACCATTCGAACATTGTTAGAAAAATACTACTATGTTTATGTTAAATTTATTATAAGTATATAGATTACACTTACATGACGTAATTAACGTTAAGCAGATAATAACTCAACAATATAATAATTTATTTCTTAATATTTTTTTTTTTTCAAATATAAATATCTTTCAAATTTTAAGTACATTATTTTTTTTATAAAGTGTAGCGGTAACCTTTCCAAACTATATTTTCTTTTATGCACAGCGCCATCTATTAAGATCCCATCACAATTAGTGATAGCGTTACGCGTATGGAAGAGAGTATCAAGATTCGTTAGTACCTACTACTTTTGTCAATAGATAGCGTTACTGGTACCGATTTTTACTATCTCAAATATTAACTTGAAGACTTAAATACTTATATCGTTTGATAGAGTGAAGCGATTGCAATGAAATAAACACTAAAACCTACCTTGATTTATTTGTAATTTTTATGTATAAAAGTTGCTTAAATTTATTGTGTACTTTTTACGTGATACGTGTTCACATAAACAGACAAACAGACAAACAGACGAAAATTCCAAAAATGTTGGAAATGGATTCTGTTAATTATCCTTTAACACCCTGGCTAATTTTTTTTTTAATATTTTCAATGTACAGAAACGACTTTTCTACAGATTTATTATAAGTATAGATATAGATTATTCAGATTTTATAAATATATTTCTATAATAAATAACTGAAAAAAAAGTTAAACTTTAATTTACAAATATTATAAATAATAATGATATTCAATGTAATAAAATAAATTTGACAATTCTTAATGAATGAATTAAAATAAATAATTACTTTGTTATTACAAAAAAGAAAACAATATACTTAGCACCTAAGTCTAAGATATTTGTTTTTTTGAAAATCTAAGATATTTTCAAATAACAACAATACAATACTATAGTTTTTATAAATGTAATTATATGTTTGAGGTCAGTCGTGGTACAGGGGCACAAGCGTATGACAGAAAGCGTGACAGATTGGGGATTCGATTTCCACTCGAAGAAATGAAATGTTTAATGTTTTCATTTCTCTGCTTCGGTGTGTTCCGTGACAAAGCGCGGCATTGTGTTCCAATCGCAATATTCAGAACTCCGTAGAAAGTGTGGAGTGTCTTAATTTTCTGCATACCTACTCAAGGCAGGGTACAGCGTAAAGTTGAAAAAAAAAACGATATAAAAAATATATTCGTCCATAGCATCTACTAAATTCTTCTTCTTCCTGGCATTAATTCCGGCTTTTGCCAGGGTCTGCCTTCCTACTTAACCTACTCCACTTTGCACGGTCTTTAGCGTCCTCGGTGGTTAGACCATTGGCTCTAATGTCCTGCATCACGACATCCAACCAGCGCTTCTTTGGGCGTCCGAGAGGTCTCACTCCAGGGACTGACATAGCAAGGCACTTGCATCCGACATAGTTTTTAGGCCGGCGCGTAACGTGACCAAACCATCTCAGGCGACGCTCTTGGAGCTTATCCGCTACGTCACGGACTCCAAGACTACCTCGAATGAATGTGTTGCGTATGCGGTCAGACCGCCTTACGCCGCACATCCACCTCAGCATCTTCATTTCCGTAACGTGAAGCTCCTGAGTGTGCCGAGATAGTGCTGGCCAACATTCGCTGCCATATAAAAGAACCGGTCGGATGATGCTCTTGTATATCAGACCCTTGAGTTTGGGCGGTATCCTGCGATCGCAGACCACACCAGTGACCTCCCGCCATTTGGCCCAAGCAGTGCTTATCCGGCTATAGACATCGTGATCGATGCCTCCAGACTCGTGCATAACGGATCCAAGGTACCTGAACTTTTCCGACTTAACGGCTGGTTCAGGACCTAAAAGGATAGTGCTCGAGTCCGGGCTCCCGCAGGCCATGTACTCGGTCTTCGACACATTTAGTTTAAGACCGCCGTTCTCAAGCGTACCCTTCCACAGGTTCACTTTACGCTCCAGCATCAGTCGGTTCTCATCAATGAGTGCTATATCATCGGCATACATCATCAGCCATGGAGGCTGGTCTTGGATGTGAGCCGAGACAGTATCGAGCACCACATTGAATAAGAATGGACTAAGAGCCGAGCCCTGGTGAACCTCTACTGTAATCGGAAAGGGTTTAGTGTCGCCAACAGCAGTCCTAACCATAGCAGCGGAATTGTGGTACATGTCTCTGATAATCTCAATATAGGCCTCAGGGATCCCTTTGGATCGCAACGCCCACCAGATACACTCACGAGGCACACAGTCAAAGGCCTTCTGCAGATCTAAAAAGGCCACATGCAGAGCTCTCCTTTTTTCCCTGTATGCCTCCATCAATGTTCTGAGGGCGAAAACGGCGTCCATAGTGCCCGATCCTGGCTGAAATCCATATTGAGACTCAGAGACAGTACACTCGCGGCGGAGCCTAAGGTTGATCATGCGCTCGAAGAGCTTCATGGTATGACTCATAAGCTTAATGCCCCTATAACTACCACAATCTTGAACACTGCCCCTTCCCTTGTAAATAGGGGTAATGAAGCTAAGTCGCCACTGGTGTGGCATCTTTCCAGTGTTCAAGATATGGTTAAAAAGGACAGTAAGCATGAGCACACCAAGAGAGCCCAACGATTTCCACGCTTCGATCGGAATGTCGTCAGGTCCCACCGCTTTTCCGTTCTTCATGCGTCGAAGGCAATTGCGAGTTTCGTCAAGGGTTATCGGGACAATAAGTCCGAGGTTAGGTGGTGGGTCGTGATGAAGACTGCATGGGTGCTGAGTATTCAGCAACTCCTGGAAGTAGCTGATCCATCTCTCCTTCACAGAGGCATGACTACAGAGCAGCGTGCTCTGGGAATCTCTGACGCAAAGACATTTTGCGATATCTTGCGTCGCTTTATCCCGGGAACGTGCCAGCTTGTAAATGAACTTCTGCCCCCTCCACAGTTTCAAGTTTATCATACAATGGTGACAAACTCTCACTGCGGGTTCTGGCTACAGCTCTTTTACTGGCACGTTTAGCTACTATGTACTCCAGTCTGTCTACAGGAGAGTTGGATTACTGCCACTTCTTAAAGGCATCCTTCTTTTCACGAGTCACCTCCTGCACCTTGTCATTCCACCACCATGTCTCCCTGTCGATGACACGTCCTCCCCTAGAAAGGCCAAGAACTCGCCTGCCCGCCGCAATGATTGCCGACTGAGCTCGATCCTAAGCATCCTGAGCAGTCTCGTTGTTAGTAGAAAGGTTATGACTTTTCACCTCTGCCAGGAAGTCGGTCTGCATCGGTCCATTCAGCAACCACCACTTGATCCGAGGCCTACGTTTCTCGGCTACTTTCTTCTTCGGAGTGACGTTAAAGTCCATGACAAGAAGACGATGTTGGGCCGTTAGGCTTTCGCCTGGAATGACCTTACAGTTAGTTACCCTGCCCATATGACACCGTCTGGTCAATAAGTAGTCTATTTGAGTTGAGTGGGACCCGCTCTTGTACGTGATAAGGTGCTGAGGATTTGGAAGAACGTATTCACGACGGCCAGATCTGACGCAGTACAGGTTCTGAGAATATTTTCTCCCTCTGTATTGCGAAGACCGTGGCCAAAACCCCCGTGAACACGTTCATACGGCTCAGCAGCCTTACCGACGTGACCGTTCAAGTCCCCCCCAACTAAGACCACTTCGGTAGACGATATAGTAAGTAGCACCTCTTCATACTGCTCCCAGAATGTCTCCTTTTCGGACGCGCTACATCCCGCCTGGGGAGCATAGGCACTGATTAAGTTTGTGGTAACGCCCTCAATCAGTACCTTTACTCGCATCAAGTGGTCGCATCGACGGTCAACTTCAAGGAGCCCATTCTGAAGCTCTTCAAAAAGCACTACCGCCACACCGTTTCTACCGGAAGGTGACCCAGTGTATATAAGCCTATAACCCTGTCCGATATTACGGGACTTATTACCCTTCCAGCGAGTTTCCTGGAGGAAAGCACACTGGACCCGACGTCTCATTAGTACATCTGCGAGTTCCCTGCATCGTCCGGTTAGAGAGCCAATATTCCACGTTGCAAAGCGGAGTTTCCGTCTGGGTCTTTAGCCGTGCCCGTACTTGACACGGTAGCCCTTGCCCACTTGTCGCAGGTGTAGGGCGATGTGCCTGCGCGTCGTTTTGCGGCGACGCCCTAGTCGTACCCAGTCTCATCTTTGTTCGTTCCATGTTATGGCGAGTTATGGTTTTTAGTGGAGCGATTGCCATCTGACCTCCAAAACCCCTTTGTGGGGAGAAACCGGGGGGAGAAAGATAGGACAGATAGAAAAAGGGAAAAGATGGGTAGAGGGAGAGGGTAGGAAAAAGGAGAGGATTAAAAGAAGGGGACACCACTTTTATGGACTGGACGGAGGTTATAACAAGTGGTGGCTCGAGGATCCGGGGTCGCGTACCCGTATGCCCAAGAACAAATATCGGACAGATATTAGTCAGGACACCCTCTGAATATAATGTTAGGTTTTGTAAAAAAAAGAAGGTAGTTAATAAATAATAAATAAATAATATATAAAAGCATTTTTCTATTTTGTAAGCGTAAGCCTTTTTGTAAGCGCAATGGTTATGAGTTCAATCTCCACTTGGTGATGAATATGTTTAAATTATTAATTTCCTACTCCAGGAGTTTATAAAAATTAGGACATATTAATAGTTATTTTTTTTTTGTTATATCAGTAAGGGAACATTGGGGAAATCGAGAATTTCAACAAGATTAACAAAGAAACTATGAAATAGTAAAACATCCACATGCTATTATTGTTCTTTTGACCTAAATGTTGCATCTGTACGAACATAAAAGCCGTACAGTCCAAATATTACCGTAACCGTTAAAAAAGCTTGAAAAAGCTTGAAAAAGCAACGGCTAGGGCTCTACAACTTGAAGCTACACTATATTTTGCAATGCAAGTAAGTACAGATAAGTAAGTTCGATTCAGTATCTCGAGCGGTCATGAATCATGTATATAGTTAAGGCTAACTGGGATACCGATAAATCTTGAAGAGACGCGTTCTGATATCGTTATTGCTTTTACTATGTTCCTGTTTTCATAGTAATTCAATTGTTCATATTCATGTCAAGGAATATGAATTGTATTTTTTTGTCATATGTATACCCATACATTTTTTAAGGTTCATACTTTATCAGCACACATAGCAACAGCAAAGTAGGCAGAGGGAACCTAGTGTTCCCCAGTTTCCACTGATTTCTGGAAGCATTGTGTGTTGAGTGACAGAACTCAATGCCGCGCTTTGTCTTGTTACCAGAGCGAAGAATTTAATTTCGCCAAAGAAAGTTTAAGTTCGAGGGAATTGACGTCGCGCACTTGTACCCCTACACCACGACTGACTTCTAACCACTTGTAAAATATAGCATGTTAGATTGCGATATAAATAAAATATTAAATATGTAGCACAGTGGGACAGTGTCTGAATGTGGGTTCAAAGCTCGTTGAACGGAGCGCCAAACGCTACGGTCTCTACATACCTCTTTCGCCTCGTCCACTGTCATCAACCTCTTCATACATGCCCTCCGGGGGGACCTCATGCTTTTTACGTGACCTTCATCCAGTATCTTTGATACTGTGTTTTCGAAGGTCAACCGAGGTCTCCCCCTACCTCTCTTACTGCTCACTTTTCCATCATAAATCTTTTTTGCCATTCTTTTATCACTCATTCGTTCGACGTGCCAAAACCAGCTGAGCACGTTCTTCTTCATTCTCACCGTGACATCCTCGCTAGCACCTACCATTCTATGTACCTCTTCAGTGCGGATTCGATCAGCTAAGTAAGTTCATTCTTCTGCACCAACGCGCAGCTGTGCTGACGTTTCGCCGTCTCATCAATGCAGCTAAGGCTCCGTTAACCTTGTTACCGGCAGCAATATACTGATCCAAATGTATATTTTGTTTAATATTAGTATTAATTTAGTTTTAAGTTTAAAATAGAATAGTTATATGTTATCTCTATATATAATAAGACAGTAAAAATATTTTGTCTGTACATTTAGTAATTTTAACTGAAATGGATAGAGGGACACTTAAAAAGAATAATAGAAAGCAAAAATATTTTTTTTGAATTTCTTGTCTGTCTGTCTGTCTGTCGACATATTTTTGTCCACATTTTTCTCTGAAAGTACTGAACCGATTTACTTGAAAATTTCACCAATTGCTTTGTTTTAACTTAACTTAACTACTAAAGTTTAGTTCATCAAAATCGGTTCATTAAAAAAAAGTTATCGTCATTTGAAAGAAGTCGTAATTAATTCAACACAGAGATAAAGAACGATCTTGAAAGAAATATCAAGTAAATACAAAGATTTTTTGGTTGGTTCGTTCATATAATATATGTAACTACTACTACTAATTTAAAAACTGTACAGGAGTTAATATGCAATTATTACAGTTATTTTACAAAGAATATTATGAATCCTTCAAATCAATAATTTAACATTTAAGGCTGTTTCTGAATGAGTAAATTAAATTATTCACTGACATCAGCACATTTGTTATATAGGTAAAAAGAACAAAGTGACAAAAATATATACGTGTAATAAATAATTAGCTTTATGTATATTTTATAAATATCAAATATCAATAATGGTCGTATTTTTCTATTTAAAACCATCAAAAATTCTTTGACGATAATGTCGTTAAAAAATCATATTAGAAGTCATTATAGTTGCCAATCAATTCTGCTTATTAAATCAATAATCATGTATTTTAAGCGGGCGAAGCCGTGGGCGAGCCGCTAGTATGTAATATGAACTTTCATATTTTCAAACAATAATGTGGATCGGCTAACTTTCAACGTGGATAACTTTTAAAATAAAAACAAAGTTTAATAAAAATACATCTTTTAACTGCTTTCAGTTGTGTATAAGTTTTATGAAAAAAAAAGTATGTTAAAGATAAATTTTATTATATTATTTTATTTTTATCCATACTATATACTTATATTATTAATTCTAAAGTAACTATGTCTGTCCGTGCCGAAATCACAGCCGCTGATACGATTTTGATAAAAGTTCATGTGGAGAATACCCACACAAGAGTTATTTTCTTTTATTGAGTGTTACTTATATTATATATACTTGTTTGAGGCCGGTCGTGGCGCAGCGGCACGAGATGTGACTGTGAAACCGACTGGTCGTGGGTTCGATCCCCACTCGAGGAGATGAAATATTTACTTAAATTTATATTTCCATTTCTTCGCTCTGGTGTCGAGGTTAAGCGCGGCGTTGAGTTCTGCCACTCAACACGCAATGCCTCCAGAATTTGGCAGAAAGTGGGGAACGGGAGTGTCTTAACACTAGGTTCCCTCTGCCTACCCTGCTGTGTGCGGGATACAGCGTGAAGCTGATTTATTTTTTTTTTACTTATATTATAATATTTTTATAATTTATTATCTATCATTTCAAAGTAAATATGCAGAATTACGACAAGTTCAATGTGCGCTATAAAAATGCAATCTCGGTGGAAAAGTGCAGAACTCATTTCCACGATCTGACTCACTGATGTAGCAAATTAAAATAACTTCCATAATTACTCCTTTAAGTGCCTACTATCACTTATAAGTATTATTAAACTAGTTTTTCTTTATTTTTTTTTTATCTTTACAGTCAGACGCTGTGTCACTGCTCCACGGTGGACTTATAAATCAACACTTAAATATTCTTAGCTCTTATAGGTTCTTTGTTAACCACCAACGCAAAAGGAGTGTTATAAGTTTAACGACTTTATCTGTCTGACTTTATGACACTAGCTCCTGAATTGATAGATCGATTTGAGTGCGGTTTGTTTTAAACGATAAACGAGGGTTTTTTAAACTCTAAATTTTGCTAGTCTTCGGGATTAATTAAAAAGAACGTAGATGTCAAGATACATTGTTTATTTAAGTAAAAACATAAACAGAATATTTTTTATCAAAATTTATTCAAAATGTATTAATTTGAAAAAAAATAAATATTTATTACAAAAAAACGTCAAGCCTATACTAAAATTATTCACAAGTTTCTCTATTTGTACAATTTGTTGAGCATATAGCTAACTCGTACAGTAAAATGTGTTTACTGCATTTTATATAACGTATCAGTTAGACACAGCCAGTTTAAATATTTAGAGGTCGTTTGAAATAGGAGTCGGAAATTTCGTGTACTGGAAGTAAAATGTTAATATCAACATTATTTAGGCGCCCGGCCGTTAGTAGAGATAAGATAAATATTGGCGGTACCCTCGATGTTTAACTGGATTCAACAGTTCTTCCTGATATAATTAAATTAAGCACAATAACTGAGCTACAATTTAATTATGTTAATATTTATGTGTTATTTGTTTAATTATCTGAAGAATATATATATAAAATTTTCAAACGATTTAATTAAATAAAAATAGGAGAACAAACAATATCCCGAATCGGATTCGAACCCACAATGATCACGTTTATAATCAGACGTCTCGGAATAGCCTCTGAGAATTTCACATTAAAAGTACATGAAAGAGAGTATGAAAACAAATAATATACGTAATTAACCCTCAAGAAACAGCGACGTGAATAGATATAAAACAGGGCATTGTTCACAATATTTGTGGTACAACAATGGTTGTAACGAGGGCTGTGTCCGCTCGGCGCTGTTAAAACATTCTTTCAGTTTTAAAATGAAACAAAAATAGTAAAATCACGTGAGAATAATTTGTATCGGACAACTGTTGCACTTTAAACATTATGTAGTTGTTGGTGGTGATGATGATGATGATGATGTGATATTTTACGTACATATACATATGTAGAGTAGGTCACAGGTTCAATTTTCAAATTTTGTTCGTACATTTCGTTCTTTCAATCGATAGTACAGCCTTGCTTTGCTTTTACACTACCTCGGGAAGTGTATGTAGTCTCTGAGAGAGAAATTCTCAATATTCATACGGAGCGGAAAAAATAGGATTTTCCGTTTCATAGTCCACACAAACGAAATTGCGGGCTGTAGTATGTAGAATATAATAAAATGTATTAACGTGTTGTTCTTGCAAACAATCCATTAAACGTCATAACTTTTGATTGAAAATAAATTTTGTTTAATATCAGCGGAGTAACGTTCGGGGCGCTAATGAGTTAACGACGAAATGTTATTTAGAGTTTGACTAAATTTTTCATTATTACTTTACAAAAGCACGTGTTGGAAAGCTGATTGAGGAATATTATATACATTTTAGTTATTTGTTGGAACTTATTCAGATAAGCTATAATATAAAATATACTCAGGTATATTTTTTTGTTGGCTTCACGCTGTATCTCGCTCCAAGTAGACTAGGCAGATGAAACTTGGGAACTTAGTGTGAAGACACTCCGTTCCCATTAAAACACGCCTGTTCTCTACTTTCAGCAAAATTCTCGAGACTTTCTCGACAACGTCGTGTTTTAGCTAGCTGGCAGAGTGAAGAAATGAAAATATTACATACTTCATTCCCCCAAGTGCGAATTGAACCCACAAGACTCGCGTTTACAGTAGCACGCTTGAGGACACAACGCCACGATGGCCTTAATTAATTTAACGATTATTTTTCTTGGTTTAAGTACTTTCGACTTGATACGTTTAAATAACTATTTAGATTACCTTGTAGTAAGTTAGGTGTCTATTTAATATTTATTACTATGAATGTCGTAATTGATAATCTTATTAAGTAGATTTTCATTAATTTAGTTATGTTGACGTTATAGTTCAATTCTAGATAATAATATAGGGTAACTAAACCGACCTGACATTATTCTTGATATGATGTGGAAAATTATTACTTAAAATAATATAAAATATCACAAAACTTACTTTACTTATAGCCATATAATATCCCCTTTAATTTAACAATTAGAAAATTATTTGAGGTTAATAAAAAATCTTATAATAGCGTGAATCTTGTTCAAAACTAATTGAACGGCGGCAGCTTTCGTAATTTGGCTTTTGGAGTTTGAAGTAGACTGTAGTGGAAAAAATATAAAGTAGCGCTTATGGTGGAGGATCTCAATCGTGTGACTGTAAACGTGACTGGTCGTGGGTTTGATTCCCACTCGACGAATTTAAATATTTAATATTTTCATTTCCTGGCTCTAAGTGCCGCCACTCCATACACAATGTCTCCAGAATTCGGCGAAACGGCGATCACGGAAGTTATTAAGAATAGGAATGGAGTTTCTTTACACTAGGTTACTAGTGTCAAGACACTCCCTCCGCATACCCTGTTTTGAGAGGGATACAGCGCTAAGCTAAATAAAAAACACCTAGAGACAAAACATTTCATTTACTATTTTCCTCGTAAATTGAACATATAGCAAAGTAAATAATGAAACTCAACGCCACAATTTGTAGCTTTTATATTTCTTTTGACGTACTAAAATCAATTAACACGAATTGGTAATAAAAGGTACAACCGCGCACCAAAAAGAAAATATAAAATTATTATTTTATATTCCATATTTTCTAAACATTGCCAACAAAGACATGAAGCTATAATTTATTTTAATTCGCGTTGAATATAATTTTTGGCGACCATAAATCACAATCAGTCACGTTTCTAAATAATGGCTCTAACGCCGTTGGTTCATACGCGCAAGGAAATGGTTAATTTTTAATTTTTTTTTACTTTTGAAGTAAATTCGTGCGAATATTTTATAAAATCTAAAATGTAATTTTTCTAGCCAAATAGCTTGTTTGTGGCTGTTAAGAGAACATTTTGCAATTGTTTTGCTTTGTATACATAGGCGGCGCGTTAGATAGTAATAGACTAAATATTTTATTATTTCTTATCGACGGCACAAGATTTAAATGTAAATTACAGTTGTGGGTTCGATTCTAAGTCGGGAGAATGCGTTATTTTTTTCCTTATATTGGTAAATACTCAAACCGCGACATTGAGTTATGTCACTAAACACGCAATGTTGCACTCGGATATTGGTCGGAAAAAGTAAATGAAGGGAACGGAGTGATTTAATACTAGATTCCCTCGCGTGCAGGACCCTGCTACGCTAACTTTTTCTTTTACGTTGTAGGTTACACTGTGCAGCTGGGAAGAATAAGGTTTTCTATTAGTCAAATAGCTTAACAATAGATAATTACAGACTTCAGTCATTTTTATGACAAGACATTCTCTATACCAATTTTTAGTTTTTATGGTGATTACCTGAAAATACATATTGCCGTCGTACTAGGCTAGGTCACGGAAAAGTTATTTTACTTATATAAATTTGTAAACAGAGGCCGTCGTGGAACAGGGGCGGCAACAAACGAGCGGCTGTAACGGTTGTAAGTTCGATTCTCACTGGGGGAATGGAATATTTAATATTTTCTTCGCTCTGGCAAAGAGTTAAAGCGCGGCGTTGAGTTTCGTTACCCTAAAGAAAATGCCTCGAGAATTCAGCGGGAAGTGGGGAACGAAAGTGTTTTTATGGGAATCGTGTTATCGAGTGTTTTAGAACTAGATTCTCTGTCTCTCTTTGTCTGCTATGTACACATAATAACATAATATAGCGTGAAGCTAAAAGAAAGAATACTAATCAATCGCCACTCAGCAAGCAGTATTTAAAACAATTGGTAACGGAATATTTTAACACTACGTTTTCATTGTCTAAGGTAGGTAAACCGTCAGCAAGGCACAGTGTAAAACTGTAAAAAAACATATTTATTTAACGTATTTAATTACAGCAGATTTGATTTATAAGCTAACAAAAGGAAAACTAATCAAATAAATTAATTTTGTTTTTGTTCAAATATCCCAATATAATTAAATATGTAACTCTGTGAACAATGTCGTGTTCAATTGCAAATACATATATTGAACCGCACTGTAATTAAAGGTTCCGGCGTATGACTGAATGTGAAACTTTAAATAATGATTTAACGTTAATCTAATTTTATAATTTAAATTTCTGTGAATGTTATAAAATTACTATTTATTTAGGTGTGTTGTGCATATAATAATTAAGTAATTGTCAAAGTAATCTATCTAAATGAATTTGATAAGAAGATTAAAATAAGAATTATTATAAGAAAAAGTGTTTTTATCACATATTCGAATAAAACAACCACCACCAAGAAGTGTACCAAGAAGTATATTATACTTGCAATGATAGTTGGTCTTATTTTCTCATTCCTTCGAGTAGGTCGTTAATATCTTACTAACGCTTTAACTAATGACGCTAGACGCGGCGCGGGTGCACAGTCGTGTGACTGTAATCGCAACAGGTGGCGGGTTCGACTCCCACTCGAGGAAATGAAATTTTTTATATTTCTATTTTTTCGCTCTGGTGTGAAGTGAGAGTGTCTTAATGCTAGGCTCTCTATCATGCTAATTGCGACATAGAGCGTGAAATAGCAAAATAAATCCTACATAACCAGCGCGTACAACGTCGATAGCACCAACACTTACATAATATACAACTACTATTCTAGTACAAATCACATTTTTACGACAGCATCTTAGCAATAAAGTGAGAGGCTTCACGCTGTATATCAGCTTCACGCTGTATCCCGCACACAGCAGGGTAGGCAGAGGGAACTTTGTGTTAAGTCACTCCGTTCCCCACTTTTTGCCGAATTCTGGAGGCATTTCGTGTTGAGTGGCAGAAATCAACGCCGCGCTTAACCTCGACACCAGAGCGGAGAAATGGAAATATAAATTTAAGTAAATATTTCATCTCCTCGAGTGGGGATCGAACCCACAACCAGTCGGTTTCACAGTCACGCCTCGTGCCGCTGCGCCACGACTGGCCTCACGACACATGTACAACGTACATACGTCTTATATAAACAACGAACGTGGTCACTGTGGACAATTCCAAAGATTTATCTGGACGAAGTATGGCAGTCGTTATACGTGACGGCGAAGGTGGTTTATATATTGACATGCTTAAAAGATGGTGTAAAAATGTGAAGCCAGTAGTGGCGTTGCAATTTTTTTTCTCCGTTATGTTTAACATGATTTCAAAAAGCTGTGATTTTTAAAAACAACTTTCTTTCACAAAATCTTTATGGAAAACACACCCTAAATCTAATTCTACAAGTAGATGTAATATTCTACAATTCAAGACACGTAAAGATGTTTAGTATACAAGTACTTCATATTTCACCGACACTCGCACGTCTGTTAGTTAGACAATTGTTTTAAGAGATACTAGTTGTAAAATATAGCTTTTCATTTTAGCTTTGAATATCTATAGTAAGTATGTATAATGATTGTATGATATACTCTTTTAGGAAACAAAAGAAAGACTGTTCTATAAATTTTAGAAACCTAATTTTATATTATGGAAGTAGAAAAAAAATTATAAAAAATAATTTATATTTCTTTTTAGCTTCACGCTATCCCATAGCTGTTATATGCTTATACAGAGGGGACCTGGGAACTTCCAAGTATTAGATTAAAATATAAAATATTTAATTTCCTCGAAATCGGAATCGAACTCACAATCTATATCAGTTGTGCCCGTGCATTACGACTGGCCTCAAAAAATAGCTTAATGTTATCAAAAGATATAGACGTTATTTCTGTAAAAAATATTAAAACACATTCTTATTATTAAACACCAATATACACATTATATTATTAAACACCAATATACAGAACGTCATTGCTTTTTGTATTATTATAATGTAAAACTTTATAAATCAAATTCAAAATAAATATAAACAAACTAAGATAACATCGCTAGTATAATAACTTTAAAAACCATTCTAATAAACCTAATATTTTATCAACTTAACATTGAAGACGTGCTTAGTCCATGAAAATCGAAATTGATTGGCGCTGCGTCTTTGACAAAGTGATACAAACTGGCGAGTAATTTCTCCTCATTAGATGAGCCGAAAATTTTTCAAACGAATTCCCCCTTACCTTATAACGATAAAAGTAAGTTTCTTTAAGTTCGGGTAGTATTTTTTATTGTGACAGTACAAAATCATATAAGTTTTGTATAATTACCCTTCTAATATAACAAAATATAAAACACCTGGCTCTAGAAAGGAGCTTTTAAAATTGATAAAAATAATTTTACATTTATAATTGTATTTATTTTTTTTGTACATTTATTTTGACTTTAAAATTAACGTAAATAAATGATAAATTCTCAAAATAAAGATATAATATTATAAAAAATAAATAAAGTGAAAGTAACAGCACAATGCTCATTTCTTTACATTTGGTACCGTCAGTCAATATATTTCTTGTTTGGTTAAAGGAAAAACAAAAATGTTTCTTCAAATAAACGTTCAAACGAGAAGTGTACTCACAACTCACTCACACTATCTAAATATACCTCCAAAATCACATTTATTAATGTCATTTTGTATATAAAAGTAGGCTCATATAATAATATATTCCAATAACGACACTAGCACATGGTCCCACATAAATGTAACACCAACACTAACATGTCATATCTTCGTCGCCGCAATTTCCGTATATTTGGAAAATAGTGCCATCTAATGTGCATGTTGGTATCATTTAATGCATTTGTGTATATAATATTTTGTTTGTTTGCTGTTTTGGTGTTTTAGAATATATTTGATATTACACCAAATATTGTTGGCAACACCGCGTTTCACTGTGGTCTCAAGCGTGTTTTATCTGTGGATGGGCGCCCGCGAAAATATAATGTTTTTGATGTCACTTCGGGGAGGACGGGTTGTTTTGCCAACGAAGCGATAACATTGTGATAGCTAAAAGTGGTAATTAATAATTATATTGGTGTAAAGCAAAGAGTGCGGCAGTTTTATTTTACATCAGAAGTGTGTTGCAACTTACGCCATGGGAAGAAAACGGTCTAAACGCAGTCGAGCTCGTTCTACTTCAAGTTCTTCGAGTGCTAGAACACCATCACCACCAAAGAAACGCAATAAGGTATCTCGTAAAGATACCGAGGCTGTGAGTACTCTAAACAATATAATACCGGACTTTGACCCGTTAGAAGACAACATAAATGCATGGTTAAACATTATAAAATCTTACGCGCAAACCTTTGCATGGTCGGATGAGACAACGCGTTTTCAAGCCCTAAATAAGCTAAAAGGCCCGGCTAAAGTTTGGTACGATTCATTATTACGTACAGATGTCCAGTGGCCCTTATGGCAATGGAAGGATTGGAAATCTAAATTACTAGCAACTTTTCAAATACAGAGGAACATGTTCGAACTTTTAAAAGACATCGTTGAGAGAAAGCCTGTAGACAATCAATCGCTGTACGAATTTTATTTTGAACAAAAATGTAAAATTGATCGTTTGTGTTTAAACTTTTCAGAGCAAGACATTGTGTCTATTATAGTAGGTAACATCAGTGATTATTCTACCTTAGAATCTGGTAATTTCAAAACATGTGATGAGTTAGCTAGCTATTTACATGGACGATTTTATAAAAAAAATATTAAGCAAATAAATAATTCACGTGACGGGCAAACTAAAACTATTAGTAATCAAAAATTAATATCAGTTGATAGAAGTTTACAAGTACATTCAAATGTGTCAAATCATCCAAGCTCTTCATGTGTTAGTTCGGATAGTAATAATAATAACAATAATAATTACAATCAAAGAGGCCGGTCGTGGCGCAGCGGCACGAGGTGTGACTGCAAAACCGACTGGTTGTGGGTTCGATCCCCACTCGAGGAGATGAAATATTTACTTAAATTTATATTTCCATTTCTTCGCTCTGGTGTCGAGGTTAAGCGCGGCGTTGAGTTCTGCCACTCAACACGCAATGCCTCCAGAATCCGGCAGAAAGTGGGGAACGGAGTGTCTTAACACTAGGTTCCCTCTGCCTACCCTGCTGTGTGCGGGATACAGCGTGAAGCTAATTTATTTAATTTTTTTTACAATCAAACCCAAAATCGAAAAATTATCAAGTGTTACATTTGTGGGGGTAATCACAAAAAAATGCATTGTGAGGCAAATAAGTGTGATTTTTGTGGAAAAAGGGGGCACATAGAATCTGTATGTTATCAAAAAAAGAATTTAGTTAAATCTGCTGTTAAACCGGAGCAGCACGAAACAAAATTCATTTCTTCAGATTCAAAACAAAAGTTCATTAAAAAGGTTCTTATTTTTGACACCTGTCACGAGGCTTTCATAGATACTGGAAGTAGTTGCTCACTTATTGCTGAGTCATTAGTAAATAAACTTTCATTGAAATTTACTGAATTACCTTCCCCTGTAATATTACATTTTTCTAAACAAAATTATAAAAAAGTAACCAAAAAAGTTTTAGTTGATATTTCTTTTGATTCAATTGCGTTACATGATGTTGATTTTTATGTAATTGATGACTTGGTTGGTTGTGATTTATTAATTGGAAGAAACATAACAGAGCGTTCTGATTTAGTATATTCTAGAGTAGGTGATCTTTTGCAATTTCAATATGCGAGTGATTTAAAGGAGATTTGTAATCATGTTGTTATATCTGAAATAAATGCAAATTCACATCTCACTGAATTAATTACTCTACTTAATCACTATAATACTTGTATAGCCAATAACATAAAAGAGCTAGGTAAAGTTACTAATCATGAGATGGAAATAAAATTATCTAGCTCACAGCCAATTCAGTATAGACCTTATAGAACCTCCCATTCAGATAGGCAAATTATTAGAGAAATGGTTAGTGAATTACTTGAAAATAATATTATACGTGACAGTAATTCGCCGTATGCAAGTCCAGTTCTTTTAGTTAGTAAAAAAAATGGGGAGAAACGGCTTTGTATAGACTATAGAGCATTGAATAAGATAACAATTAAAGACAAATATCCTATGCCCCAAATTGAAGATTTGGTGGATAGGCTACAAGGTTACAAAGTGTTCACTAGCTTAGATTTAAAAAGCGGATACTACCAGATTGGGGTGCATAAAGATTCAGTCGATAAAACTGCGTTTATAACCGAGGATGGACATTATGAATTCTTACGAGTCCCATTTGGTCTGGCAAATGCACCGTCTTGTTTTCAACAGATGATGAATAAAACATTAGGTAATTTAAGGTTTGGAAATGTAATTGTATATCTAGATGACGTATATTTAGTTTCACAAACTGTAGAGGAAAATATAAAATTACTCGAAAACATTTTAAAAATATTTAACCAAAATGGTTTAACATTAAATTTGAAAAAGTGCAATTTCTTTAAACATGAGATTGAATTCTTAGGATATAAAATTAAATCGGGGTGCGTTATGCCAAATGAAACCAAATTGGAAGCAGTAAAGAATTTCCCTATACCAAAAACAGTGCATCAACTTCGGCAATTTTTGGGTCTTATTAGCTATTTTCGGAAATTTATAAGAAATTGTGCTATTTTGTCAACTCCTCTTACAAAACTATTAAAGAAAAATTCTGTCTGGGAATGGGGTGAAGTACAAACTAAAGCTTTTAACGATTTAAGAGAAAAACTAACAACCGAAAGTGTTTTAGCTATTTTTGACCCCAATAAGGAAACTATTTTGTACACGGATGCTAGTAGAGAAGGGTTAGCTGGAATTTTAACACAAGTTGGAGACGAAGGTGAAAAGGTCGTACATTATTATAGTAGACAGACTACTGACGACGAAAAGAAATATCACTCTTTCGAACTGGAACTGTTGGCAATAGTTTGTTCACTACAAAAATTTCGTTTATACTTATTAGGTAGTCATTTCAAAATTATCACGGATTGTAGTGCTGTCAGATACGCTATAAACAAGAAAGATATTATTCCTCGAATAGCAAGGTGGGTATTGTCGACCCAGGAGTTTTCATTTGATATATTACATAGGGATGGTAGTCGAATGCAACACGTTGATGCTCTTAGTCGTAACCCTGTACCTTCTGGTCAAAAATCAGAAACCGAAATTATCATGTCAATAACGGAAAGTGATTGGTTACTTGCAGTTCAGGTCCAAGATCCAAAATTAGTTAAAATCAGGGAAATTCTAGAATCAGGACAGGCCGAAATAAATAAGGAAATTTTTAACAATTACGAATTATTAGGTGGAAAAGTGTATCGCAGAACTAATTATGGCCGTCGTTGGGTTGTTCCAAAAAGCTGTATTTGGCAGATAATAAGAAGTAACCATGATGACGTAGGTCACTTCTCGTTAGATAAAACGGTTGAGCGTATTCATTCTTTATATTGGTTTCCACGCATGCGGAAAATAGTAAAAAAATATATTAAAAACTGTTTGAATTGTATATATCATAAAAATAAAGGTGGACCAAAAGAGGGAGAGCTTTATCCATTACCCAAATATGCGCAACCGTTTCACACGTTACATTTAGACCATCTTGGTCCTTTCGTGACTACTAAAAATAAAAACAAGTATATACTGGTTGTTGTAGACGCATTTACAAAATTCATTTTTATATCCGCCGTTCGTAAGACCTGTACAGTAGGGGTAATTAAAGAATTAGAAAACATTTCTAAAACATTCGGTAACGCTAGACGAATAATCACTGATGCAGCTTCGTGTTTTACTTCATCTAAATTTACTCAATATTGCGCGAATAGAAACATAAGATTACACATAGTGGCAACGGGTGTTCCTCGTGCTAATGGACAGGTTGAAAGGTTTAATAAGACTATTTTAGAATCTCTGAAAGCTATGGGCGCTGATACTAACGACGACAAGTGGGACCAATGCATTAAGGCTTTACAACAAGGTTTAAATAGTACAATACATAAAACTACTCGAGCTGTTCCTTGTGAAGTCATGTTCGGTTATAGATTACGCATGGATAATGATAGTTTAGCTCCAGACTCTCACGATGAGGTACCGCTAGATGTAACCCAATTACGTGAAAAAGTTGATAGTAATATAAAGACCAGTGCTGAATATCAGAAAAGAAAATTTGATAACTGCCGCGTAAAAGCTAAACAGTATACTGAAGGAGACTTGGTATTGGTAAAAATACAAAGCCAGAGTAACGACGGACAAAGTAGAAAATTATTACCATCTTTTAGAGGTCCATTCCAAGTTAAGAAAGTTTTGGGTCATGACAGGTATGCGGTAGTGGATCTGAGAGGAAGTGAAAGAAGTTCTAGGAAATATAATGGCACGGCTGTGGCGGAAAATATGAAACCTTGGATTAATATTGGTAATTGGGACCTAGATCAAGAAAATCTCTAATTTTCATGATTATAACCGTGTTGGCAAAGAAGATCTTGTATTAATATATATATTTTTATATGAAACTGCAAAAGAGGAACAGAATCGATAATATTTGCCGATGATTATTAAATAAATTGATATTTCCCGTTAAAAAAAAATGTGTAAGAATGTCATTTATGTATTGCTACTTTTAGTTTGACAAATTGCAATTCTTAATTTTGAAATTTAAGCGAGCCGTGATAAAATATACACTAAGAGTATAATCTGGAATATTGCTCAATATTTTTATAATATCATTTGAATATTGACATGTGGGCTCAAAGTTGATCTTGGTACTCTTAAGTGAGAAAAATACTCTTTAAGAGGGAGACGACTTTAACAACTTGGTACGCTTAAGTGTGTAAAATGCTCTTTAAGGGCAAGTTGTGTTGAGCTATGAGTCTGGGTTCCTAAGTGTGGCATAGTCCCTTTAGGGTTTCCTAAGTGTGGCATAGTCCCTTTAGGGTTTTCTAAGTGTGGCATAGTCCCTTTAGGGTTTCCTAAGTGTGGTATAGTCCCTTTAGGGTTTCCTAAGTGCGGCATATTCCTTTTAATTTGGGTCATGTTGTCGAGCTATTTCAGTGTAAAGAATGATAAAATGAGCAGAATTCCATTATGGGACTGTTTTATGATACAGTATAATTTAGGCGCACGACTAACTGCTGTTTATTGTTAGTAGTAGGGATTGGTGCGTTCTGGCTCATTAAATTGATCGCCTTATCAATCAATATTTTCCGCGGATTTTCTCGCGGGTCGCGGTTTTGATTAATTAATTGGCTGCGGATTAAATTGATTACCCCGGATCCGCGGATTTTTTCGCGGCTAGTAGCCGGCAATATTTTGAGTCTTTCCGTAGAGTAGTAGGGATTGGTGCGTTCTGCCTCATTAAATTGATCGCCTTATCAATCAAAATTTTCCGCGGATTTTCTCGCGGGTCGCGGTTTAGATTAATTAATTGACCGCGGATTAAATTGATTACCCCGGATCCGCGGATTTTTTCGCGGCTAGTAGCCGGCAATATTTTGAGTCTTTCCGTAGAGTAGTAGGGATTGGTGCGTTCTGGCTCATTACATTGATCGCCTTATCAATCAAAATTTTGCGCGGATTTTCTCGCGGGTCGCGGTTTCTTTAACATAACAATATCTAACCTAACCTAACCTACTCATCATAGAACCGTTTCATATTTGTGTTGGTGGCGCACCATTTTGATTAATTAATTAATTTACCGCGGATTTCGTTTTATTTTTTTTGCATAACAATACTAACCTAACCTAACCTAGTTCGCAGTAAAATTGTTTTCGTATAATACCTACTCATCATAGAGCCGTCTCATATTTGTATCGGTTGGTTATCACATAGTTATTTTGTTGTACTCATCTCTGACTCAGGGTTAAATATTTAATACAATCAACGCTGATTTGAAAGGCTACGTAAGCTGATGTACAAAACTTGTTGATACATGTCTCACCGGAAGACGAATTGTACCTGCCTTTGAAAGAGGAAAGATTTATATCTGGAGGGGTGCTTTCATACCGTATATAAGCTGCACTGGAAGCTGTTCTGATATGAAATAATTGTTGTTCGTGATACGTGAAAGTGCTCTTCCGATACGAAACAATGGCGGTGAGTATTATTTTTAAGTCATTTACTAATTTATTTATGTTGTTGCCCAGTAAATATATTGTGTACTTTTTCATTATTGCAGCTGTCAAGTAACAACACGTTTGATTACAATATGTGTGAAAAAATTGAACAAAAGCACCGCTTAGAAGGGTGAGTTTTACCTCTTTTGGTTTTTTTAATCATCTGCGTGGTGGGAGGTTGCTGTGTACTGTATTTAAAAGATGTTTGCACTGGGAATAGAAGCATTGTGTTTGTAGTGATTATCGGCATCATTATGTTTTCTCTAAGTTCCGTCGAAATAGCATCTTTGAGTAAATCACTCATTGTGACCAAACTACACCGATATGTGCGCATTTGGTACATTAGCGGGAAACTGCCAGAATCTCTGAAGATAGATCCGTGTATAGTGCCTTATTTTACACCGTGTCCTGGACATGGCAATATCAATAGTTCTGGTGACACAATAGACGGTCCTTTCACGATGCAAGCGTATTGTGCTATGTGTAGAGAAATAAATAGAAGTACGTATTTTTAAATGTGTGAACAAAAAATAAATATAGGTGATATTCGTTTCAATATTTTTTTATGTTTTTGTTACAGTGTCATAGAAAAAATACGGAAACAAAGAGATGCTTCGCTACTACGCCACGAAGTAGCACAGAGTGGATCGGGCTTGCAAGAATCCTCTACAGCTGTACCGTCTACATTTGAACCTGGAAAAGACGTCATCGAATGTTCGAGTTGTAAATTGCTCGTTTCAAAAAGGTATTATGCCAGCCATTTAAAAAGCAGCCTTCATAAAAGCAATATCTTGCGATTACATGATGAGTTATCAAATGTGTATTTGATTGATAGTGCGTTTGGACAAAGAGTGGTGACTTATCGAATAACACACCCCTCATCATTAGGAGTGGAATTTCAAACCCCTGAAAGTTTTCTTAATGATATTAAAAGCACTGTCTTAAACTTAATAGATGATTGCATAAAAACTTTAACATTAATAAAAAATAATTTTATCTTGCACGCTGATTTTGTCCAGGAAAGTAAAAGCTTAGAAAATTCATTCGATTTTCAAACCGTCAATAATTCTATATGTATCGGTGATGATTATGAAGCAACTTACCAAATAATAATGAATGACATTTGTAATAAAATAAGTGAGTTTGAGAAAAAAGATAGTGGATGGAGTCTTAAAAAAATAAGAAATATTGATTTGAATGTTAATAAATTTAATCCTTTGAGGGGGTCTTCGTATATTGACTTACCAATTGACATAAAACATAAAAAGGCAATTATAAACGTCAAAAATAATGATGTGCAGTGTTTCAAATGGGCGGTACTCTCTGCTTTATATCCAGTTACAAAAAATTCAGATAGAGTGAGTTCATATATTCATAATCAAAATAAACTTAAATTTGGAAAAATATCTTTTCCTGTAAAACTCAAAGATATTCACAAGTTTGAAGAATTCAATAACTTAAGCATAAATGTCTTTGGTCTCGAATATAATGCTGAATCTCGATGTAATAGACTTATAGGTCCGCTATACTTTACAAAACGTCGAAAACTTACTCATATTAATCTATTGTATATAAACAGCGGATCGCGTGGGCACTATTGTTACATAAAATGTCTTTCTAAATTACTTCACAAACAGATAAATCGGACACATCGCGCTATTCACATTTGCGATGGTTGTTTGATGCACTATCCATCTAAAAAATGTTTAGATCAACACCAACATTTTGATTGTGTCCACATTTGTACTGATTTACCAGATCCAATGAAAACAAAAAAGAACTGGTTTAATGTAGAAACGGCTAGCAACAAATTAGCGTTTAATAATTACGAGCGAAAGCTTAAACTACCATTTGTAATATACGCAGATTTCGAGGCATTTTTAACCCCCATTCAAACATGTCAAAACGAGGCTACGAAATCGTACACCAATAACATACAAAAACATGCGGTGTTTAGTTTCGGTTATTATTTAAAGTGTTCATATAATGACAGTCTCTCCATTTATAGAACGTATACGGGCGAACGTTGCGCCGAACAATTTATGAAGCATTTGAAAGGGGATTTAGAATTAATTTGTAAAGAAAACTCTTTTCCTAAACCTCCATTACCGCTATCGGAAAGTGATAATTTGCATGTTTTACAAAGTAAAGTTTGTTATATTTGCAATAATGATTTAGATAATAATAATAATGTTATATGTTATGATTGGTACAGTGGTAAATACGCAGGTGTTGCTCATACGTGCTGCAAGAAAAAGTACAAAGCCCCACGATTTGTCCCGGTATTCTTGCACAATTTAGCTAATTACGATGCCCATTTTATTGTGCACGCTCTAGGTTTTGAAGAGGGTAAAATTGATATAATCCCTCAAAATAAAGAAAAATATATTTCTTTTTCAAAATATTTAAAAATTAAGAATAATAATATCTCGTTAAGATTTTTAGACTCATTTAAATTTATGTCAAGCAGTCTTGATAGATTAGCACATAATATAAAAACACATCAATTTGTTGAGCTCAAAAAAAATTACCCGCGAGATGAAGACTTTAAAAGATTAATTAGGAAGGGTGTATATCCATACGAAATAATGACTTCGTTCGAAAGTTTTAAAATATCATCATTGCCAACACAAAATCAATTTTTTAATTCGTTGGTAAATACAAATGTATCAAATGATGATTATAGACATGCCCAAGATGTTTGGAATCATTTCAAATGTGGAACCATGGATGATTACACTAGTTTATATTTGAAAACAGACGTTTTGTTGCTGACCGATGTATTTGAAAACTTTCGCAATATATGTATGAAAACTTATGATTTGGACCCTGCTCATTACTATACCGCACCAGGTTTGAGTTGGGATGCCATGTTAAAGTCCACAATGATAGAATTAGAATTATTAACAGATTTTGATAAAATAGCTTTCATAAAAAAGGGTATTAGAGGTGGTATATCGCAATGCAGTAACAGATATGCGAAAGCAAATAACAAATTTATGGAGGATTACGATAGCAAATTGCAATCCTCATATCTAGTTTACCTCGATGCAAATAATTTATATGGGTGGGCTATGTCACAACCCCTTCCAATCGGTGACTTTGAATGGGTCGATGTAAATGTTGATTTCAACATAGCAAACGATGCTGAATATGGATACATATTAGAAGTCGATTTGCAATATCCTGTTGATATACACGATAGTCACTCGGACTTACCTTTTTGCTCTGAAAATATATCCATCGGTGGTAGTAGAGAAAAAAAAACTAGTACCCAACTTGAAAGATAAAAAAAAATATATTATTCATTACAGGAACTTAAAACAATGTATAGACAACGGTTTGCATTTACATAAAATTCACAGAGTTCTAAAATTCAAACATAGGGCGTGGTTGTCTAAATATATCGATTTAAATACCAAAATGCGGTCCACGGCGTGTACTGAATTCGATAAAGATTTTTACAAGTTGATGAATAATTCAGTATTTGGAAAAAACTATGGAGAATATTGAAAAACGAGTCAATGTTAAGTTACTCACCCATTGGTCAAACAATGGTGGTATGGAAGGTGCGCAGAGTTTGATATCCAAACCTGAATTTCATTAGTCTATCGATATTTTCTGAAAACTTGGTTGCGGTTCAATTGAATAAAACCAAACTCTACTACAATAAACCGATTTACTTAGGGTTCTGTATATTAGATATATCTAAAACACTTATATATGATTTTCATTATTCATTCATGAAAAACAAGTTTAAAGAAAATTTAAAATTACTTTATACAGATACAGATAGTTTGATATATCAAATTTTCACAGAAGATTTTTATAATGACATTAAAATTGATTTGGATAGATATTTTGATACATCCGATTATCCTCCCAATAATCCATATGGGTTCCCCCTCATTAATAAAAAGAAAATAGGACTTTTTAAAGATGAAAACAATGGAATGATTTTTAAAGAATTTGTAGGCCTGCGATCTAAAATGTATGCAATGGATGTAGGTGATAAATTCATTGCCAAAGCCAAGGGGGTAAATAAAAGTGTAACAAAATCTTTTCAAATAAAGGACTATAAGGATTGTTTGTTCAAAAAGAGAATTAAAATGGATTCAATGATACGGTTTAAATCAATTAAACACATAATTTACACCCAAAAAAATAACAAAGTTTCTTTATCGCACAATGATAGTAAACGTTATTTAATAGAAAACTCTACAGACACACTTGCATGGGGTCATTATAAATTACAGTGATTAGGTATTTTGTTTTGTATAATCATTTATTGTAAAATATGAGGTATGTATCTTGAATATATGAATCATACCGTTAGAGTAAGATAGTTATAATATTTCTCTAATTTGTAATATACACTCTAAACTCGGCATAGTATTGTTAGTATAAGTTAGCCATAAGACTTCTTTAATTTGCACATATATATATATATATAAATAAAATAAATAAATTATAATAAAAACCCATGTATTATTTCATAACCACCCCATTTGTATTAATAACGTTTAGCAGGGAGGTCGCAGACTAGAAAAATGCATCATTTTATTCATCCATTCACCGCTATAGTTGCGGGTCCTAGCGGATGTGGAAAATCTAATTTTGTTACGCATTTTCTGAATTATGTTGAGGATATATGCAATACACAATTTAATGAAATAACTTGGTGTTACGATGAAATGCAACCCTTGTACAATTTACCGAATGTAAACTATAGTCAGGGTATTCCCGATTTAAGTATGTTCGATGGTAAGCAGCCTCAATTGCTCATAATCGATGATCTAATGAGGGAATCCGATGGGCGCATCGTTGATATTTTTACAAAAGGTAGCCATCACAGAAATTTGAGTGTGTTTTACATTTCACAAAATTTGTTCCATCAGGGTAAAGGACAACGAGACATATCTTTGAATTCAAGTTACATTGTATACTTTAAAAATCCTCGTGATAAGACACAAATTCGCTACTTAGCACGACAAGTTTACCCTGAAAATTCAAAATTTGTTGAAGAGGCTTACAAAGACGCAACCAAGGAGGCACATGGATACCTGATGATAGACCTTAAACAAAATACTAATGACATGTGCCGCTTTAAAACTAAAATATTCCCGTTTGATGCAAATTGTACGGTATATGTTCCTAAAAAGAATGGGTTTAAATATAACAAACATGAGGAAATTTTTATCAGTACTTAATAATGCCTGCTCGAGTAAATACGCATCGCAGTTTATTGACGGCATTACATACACTAAAACCAAAATATCGCAAGGCATTATTAAAATCTTGTGATGATGAAGAAATACACTGTATATGTGAGTGTATATTTAACATTTTGAACGGTAAAATTTCCCTTAATGATAAAGATAAATCAAAGTTGAGTAAATATAAAACAATCCTCAGAAAATTAATCTTAAAAGGGAAAAATAAGTGGCGAAAACGTATTATTGTTCAAAAAGGTGGTGCATTTTTACCTATAATTTTGGGATCTATTTTATGTGGATTATTTAGTAGTATAATTTAAGCACAATGGAAAACGTGAAAAAGATGATCTTGATAGAACCCGAACTAATAGACAAATTAAAACAGGAGCACGCCAGCGACAATGTTTTATCTCGCCTTGACACGGAAATGCATAAAATCTTAAAACGTAATGTCGAAGATCGTGAAAAATGGTCTTTGTACATGCAAACATTACAAAGATATTTACATTTCACCGAGCAAGATCGAAAATCTTTCAAATTACCCATCATAACGGAAGAAACAGACCATTCAATAAAAAATCTATTTCCATCGGGGACCAATAAAGTACTAAAATCCCATAAAAGTCATAGCAAAAATAATGAATCAACACTCGTAGAACAGGTCACAAAACAAGAGGACGCACTTCCGAGTGTATCTGGGTCTTTAGCCCATTATACCTCAGACTACATAAGCAGATTGCTACCAAAGACATTTAAGAAAAAAGGTGAATTGTTGATGGATACAATAAATAAACATAGAGATAAAATATATTGGAATGATGATGGTACTATTGTTGTTAATAACGAATTGATTCCTGGTAGCAATATTGCTGATTTAATTAATGACGCTTTGAGACGACTGAAACGTCCTCGACCGAGAGGGTGGGAAAAATTTGTTGTAGCATTGAAAGATATAAAAGTACCTCTATATTGTATAGGTAATCCTAAAACGCTTGAATATATGAACAATCTCTATTTCATCTCCTGCATCTCAGAATAGAAGAAGTAGATCCTCCTCTGAATCTAGGAAACTTAATAAAAAAATTGATTGGGAAAGATGGACCCCGTACTAGATATAAGTAGTATATACTATGATGTATCTCATCCAGCTGGTTATAGTAGTATAGCGAGCTTATCAAAGGCAATGAGGGGGACGATGACGAAGACAGATGTAAAAAAATGGTTACAATCTCAAGAAACTTACACACTGCATAAACCCGTACAGAGACGATTCCCTCGGAATAAATACATATTATCAAACTTTAACGAGCTTTGGCAGGCTGATTTGAGTGATATGAGGACGTATAGTAACTATAATGATGGTTTTAATTATATACTTTGTGTTATAGATGTATTTAGTAAATATGCGTTTGCGAGAGCCATGAAAAAGAAAGATTCTCAAACTGTGAAAACATGTTTTGAAAGTATTTTTAGTGAAGCTAACAGTACTCCTAGACATATACAATCAGACAAAGGAACTGAATTTGTTTCCAAAGATGTTAGAACGTATTTCAAAAGTAGAGACATTAATTATTATACTACTAATAATCCTGATATAAAAGCAAGTATAGTGGAAAGGTTTCAAAGGACTTTAAAAATGAAAATGTGGCGTTACTTCACCCATAACAACACGTATAAATTTATTGATATATTACAAGATTTATTATATTCCTATAATCACAGCTATCATAGAAGCATAAAAATGTGTCCATGTGATGTAAACTCTAGCAATATTATGACTGTTTGGTGCAATTTGTATGATAAACAAACCAATTCGAAGTATACAACTGAAATAAGAGCAAGATTTCACATTGGAGATTATGTAAGAATAACCAAGTATAAACATATATTTCAAAAAGGTTACGAAACCAACTGGAGTGATGAAATTTTTGTAATTTCATCGATAATTTACAGATCCCCTTTCGTTGTATATAGCATTAAAGACTTGCAAAATGAACCAATCGTTGGGACTTTCTATGAAAGAGAGTTACAGAAAGTAGAATATACCCCCACCCTAGAATATAAAATTGATAAAATAATACGTTCACGGTATTCGGGTCATAGAAAAGAGTTGTTAGTAAAGTGGAGAGGATATCCAGATAAATTTAATAGTTGGATAAAAGCGGCAAGCTTAAAAAAAATATGAGTGAAGAAAGTTTTTATTTAACGTTGCTCAGCAACAGCTCAATGACATATTTCTCAGAAAACACAACTACAAATTTTTCTACTAAGTTACCGAAAACTATTAAACTAGATGGAGCGTGGGTAGTGGGGGTGGTAGAATTTCAGTATCCATGTTCAATGTACACTGTTCAAGAGAGCCAAAATGTTGTACATATTGCAAAGACAACAAAAATTGTAGGCATCGAAAATGAATCACCTTCATCAGTGTTGTATAAAACACGCATTCCTGCAACCAACTATGAGAACACCAATCAAATTTTGAGCGCTTTAAATAAAAATCCAATGTTAATGGATACTATTAACTTTCGTTACGATGATGTATCAAAATTGGTATTAAGGAAAATTTTGAATAACAATGTTACTAGAATAACATTATCACCAACACTGGCACTGCAGTTAGGTTTCGCGCCAAAAACAAATTTTGTTACCACTGCCTTTGGAAAGTATCCGGTTAATTTGCATTTAGGTTTACCGTCTCAACTTTTTGTGTATTCAGATATAATCTCCCCTCAAATTGTAGGGGATGTAATGTCATCTCTATTGAGAATAATACCATTAGACCCAACTAAATATATTTATGGCTCATACAAAATGCACATTTTCTCACCAGCTCACTATATACCCGTAATGCGTAGAGAATTTGATACAATTGAAATAGATATAAGAACAAACACAGGTGAAAAGATACCATTTCAGTTTGGGATCTCATGTGTTAAACTTCATTTTAAACGTTTACAATGACCCATAATCACTACAAAACCGATTGTCCATATGAACATTACTACTCACATCAAGCAGGTTCGGGAGTAGGTGTAATTTACAAAGGTGCTCCATATCAACGTGGACATGGCATTGGAAGTTTTTTAGGTGGATTATTTAGATCTGTATTTCCTATTTTTAAAAGCGGTGCCAAGGCTATTGGAAAAGAAGCTTTGAACACAGGCGTTGGTCTCTTAACGGATATGATTAATTCTCGACCTATGAATGAATCTATAAAAACTCGTTTAAAAGAAGCTAGTTCAAATTTAAAAAGAAAGGCAGATCAAAAAGTTGATAGCTTGGTTGGTTCTGGGTATAAAAGTGTGAAACGAATTAAACGTTTGACCAGTTCATCGAGATCGTCGCGTAGGAAGGGTGAAAGAAAAACACGTAGAGTAAATAAAATTAAGGATATTTTTTCGAAGTGAAAAATGTCGTTTTTACATAATCATTCTTGCGAGTGTGTTAAGTCAGAATAAGATTTATTCGCTCTACCATCAACGCAAACAAGTATAGAAAGTGGACAATGGGTTCATTATAAACCTATATCATCTTTGTCTGATGATGGCCCTATTGAGTTTCAAGTGCCCGGTACTGGAGACGATTACATTGATTTATCTCACACATTAATCAGTATCAAAGCTAAAATTACGCAAACAGATGGTGGTGAAGCTGTTGATGTAGCACCAGTAAACAATTGGTTGCATTCACTATTCAGTCAATTAGACGTATATTTAAATCAAAAACTCGTGTCCCCGCCCAATAATACTTATGCATATCGTGCTTACATAGAAAACTTGCTTAATTATGGCCCAGCAGCAAAACAATCACATCTCACCTGTGGATTGTGGTATGAAGATACCCCAGGGAAAATGGAATCAACCGATGATACAAATGAAGGTTTTCGTAAACGAAAAAATTTGGCTATAAACGAAATTGAAATGATTGGACATTTACATAGTGATATTTTTAATCAAGAAAAATTTTTAATTAATGGTGTTACATTAGGAGTGAAGTTGGTTCGCTCACGTGAGGCTTTCAATCTTATGGCGACTAAAGCTGATGCGAAATTTAAAGTAACTATTAATGATGCATCTCTTATCATTCGTAGAGCTCGAATAAATCCAACTGTACTACTTGCTCACGAAAAGGTGTTGGCTTCTACTACAGCAAAGTATCCTATAACACGAGCTGAAGTTAAAGTTTTAACGATCCCATGTGATGTACAGGGCAAAACTCTTGATAACATTTTCCTCGGTCAAGTGCCTAAAAGATGTATTGTCGGATTTGTTAACAATTCAGCTTTTAATGGAAATTTGACTAGCAATCCTTTTAACTTTGATAATTTTAAAATAAGCTCTTTTAGTTTGTATGTGGATGGCCAACAAGTTCCAACGAAAACTTTACAACCATCCTTTAATAACAATGTCTACACCACAACGTATCAGACACTATTCTCGGGAACCGGTATTCACTTTTTAAATGAAGGTAATTCAATATCAATTGAAAACTATGCACGAGGAAATTGTCTAATGGCCTTTGATCTAACCCCGGATCTATCGGCAAATTCCTCATCTCATTGGAACTTGATTCGTCATGGTAGCGTTAGGTTAGAGGTTCGGTTTGAGACAGCTCTCACAAAAACCATTAATTGTCTTGTTTATGCAGAATTCGATAACGTTATTGAGGTAAATAAAAATCGCGATGTTAACGTTGATTATAGTAGTTAAGTATAATAATGTATTAATTATTTGTATAGCATCATTAATTTGTAAGCATTGTTAGCATCAACATGTTTTATCATAAATACATGTAAAAATGGATACATATGAGCTGCAAAAATTTATGAGAAAGATAAACCCGCAAATCGAGTATAATGTTTTTGCTGCAAACAGATTACCAATATACTCTAGTTTACCTATATACGTTATTAGCAACATGGATCCTGATACGAAACCAGGGTCACATTGGGTTGCCATTCACATTGATGCTGATGGTGTAGGTGAATACTTCGATTCTTATGGCCGTAAACCAATTAAGATGCATGAAAAATTTATAAAAAGAAATTCAAAATTATGGTCTTATAATAATAAACAAGTTCAAAATTATTTTACTACTGTATGTGGTGAATATTGTTTAATGTATTTATATTTTAGATATAGAAATATGAAAATGTCTGATTTTCTTAACATTTTTTCTAATAATACTTTGTATAATGATTTAATTGTGGATGTAATGTTTAAAACTATTTTCTAAATAAATTTTTTTTTTATTGTACAAATGTGTTTGATTTGAGTAATAGTGAATAAACTATTAAATACAAAATAAAACAAACGAATTCATGACATATTTAATTTATTAGGATAATATTTTATAACGATGGCTCATAACATGATGGACGATAGATTGATGGTAATAAGATTATCGCTTCGTAGCTGCAAAGTAAGACTTTTTACACTGGCTACTTCCTGCGATTTCTTTGGAATTGTTGTATATAATATCACGCAAGCTTTCATAAAGTTCATTACGCTCAGATTGCACATAGTATTTAAGGCGTACTTCTGCATTCTTCCAGTACTCGGTGGCAGGCAATCCGTTTAGTTTCTTTGTGTCAAATAGTTCGATTTTTATGAAATGGCTTGCCTGCGAACCATCGTCCGAGTTTGTAGAAATATACGATGTTCCCTCAGGATTCGATTGAGCAACACATGATGATAATATTATTTTCTTTTGCTTCTTTGGCTTCTCAAAGAAATCACTAATATCATTGCAGGCTCTCTTTTGTTCGGGTTTCTGTATTTTCATAGGGGCGACCTCTTCAGCCTCATCTCCGCTTAGATTAGAATAATAATAGTTTTTAAATGTACAATCAAACGAGTTGTTACTTGACAGCTGCAATAATGAAAAAGTACACAATATATTTACTGGGCAACAACATAAATAAATTAGTAAATGACTTAAAAATAATACTCACCGCCATTGTTTCGTATCGGAAGAGCACTTTCACGTATCACGAACAACAATTATTTCATATCAGAACAGCTTCCAGTGCAGCTTATATACGGTATGAAAGCACCCCTCCAGATATAAATCTTTCCTCTTTCAAAGGCAGGTACAATTCGTCTTCCGGTGAGACATGTATCAACAAGTTTTGTACATCAGCTTACGTAGCCTTTCAAATCAGCGTTGATTGTATTAAATATTTAACCCTGAGTCAGAGATGATTACAACAAAATAACTATGTGATAACCAACCGATACAAATATGAGACGGCTCTATGATGAGTAGGTATTATACGAAAACAATTTTACTGCGAACTAGGTTAGGTTAGGTTAGTATTGTTATGCAAAAAAAATAAAACGAAATCCGCGGTAAATTAATTAATTAATCAAAATGGTGCGTCACCAACACAAATATGAAACGGTTCTATGATGAGTAGGTTAGGTTAGGTTAGATATTCTTATGTTAAAGAAACCGCGACCCGCGAGAAAATCCGCGGAAAATTTTGATTGATAAGGCGATCAATTTAATGAGCCAGAACGCACCAATCCCTACTACTCTACGGAAAGACTCAAAATATTGCCGACTACTAGCCGCGAAAAAATCCGCGGATCCGGGGTAATCAATTTAATCCGCGGCCAATTAATTAATCAAAACCGCGACCCGCGAGAAAATCCGCGGAAAATTTTGATTGATAAGGCGATCAATTTAATGAGCCAGAACGCACCAATCCCTACTACTATTGTTACAGTGATTTATCCCGACTCGTGGGGTGCCCGGGGCGGGCACCATGCAGCATGGCCGTGTTGGCAACACCGCGTGGCACTGTGGTCTCAAGCGTGTTTTATCTGTGGATGGGCGCCCGCGAAAATATAATGTTTTTGATGTCACTTCGGGGAGGACGGGTTGTTTTGCCAACGAAGCGATAACATTGTGATAGCTAAAAGTGGTAATTAATAATTATATTGGTGTAAAGCAAAGAGTGCGGCAGTTTTATTTTACCATATAGATTTATGAAGGAAAATTGAGCGATAAGAGAGGTAGGAGAGACCACGGTTGACCTTCGAAACAACAGTATCAAACAGATACTGGAGGTAGGTCACGTAAAAAGTATGAGGACCCCCCGAGGGTGATGACAGTGGACGAGGCGAAAGAGGTGCCTATAAAGCGACCGTAGCATTTGGTACTTTATTCTCTTTGACTACCCCGCTATGAATACAGCCTGAAGCTTAGTTAAGTTAAAAAAATATTTTATTATTCTAGATATTTTTACATTATGTTAAGACGCTCCGTTCTCCATTTTCTGACCAATTTACAAAACATAATGTGTTGAGTGGTGGAACTCAAAACCGCGCTTTGTCCACCAGTGCAGAAAAATAACAAAAAATAATTTAAGTAAAATCTTTCAAATATTTTAAAGTTGTTATGCTTATACTAATATTTTTTTTTCTCAGCTTATGGTAATTGTAAATTAAAACGTTTCTTAAAGTAATAATCGTTTTGTTTCCTATTTTACTTACAATTACAAACTACTGATTAGGAGGTAAATTAAAAGGGAACGAACAAAGAAGCTAAAAAAATATATACTTAGGCACACGAAATGTAGGTAACATTTCGTGTGTCGAATAAGAAATTATTTATCTATGTAAATAAAAAAATCTAATTATCACACTTCTATCTTGATCTGATTAATATTACATCCAAATTATATCCAAAATTCTAATATTAAAAACTTCATTTCTTCGAGTATGAATCAAACCCACAACCTGTTGCGTTTACATTCACACGCTTGTGCCTCTGCACCACGACTGCCTTATTATTATTTTTTTGCTTTCAATAATTCATAAAATATCCGTTTAGAGTAAACTAGTATCTTAAAATAAAGCTTTAGGGTCATTTTAAATTCTGGACAGGCGCTGAGTTAAATGCGCGTCCAACTCTTAACTTTGGACCACGGTGGATGAAATTTTAGTAGACATTTAAAGTAACGCGGTAAGAATAATGTATATATAAATGGAAAATATTATGAACGGACAGTATTGAATATGTTAGTTATATAGTCAATTAGTGACTGGTTTTAGATGAGAAAATGGTCATCGATATTCTCTTCGTCTTCATATAAGATTTTATGTTTTAAAATCCTAAACTAAAAATTTAGTCTTACAGTTATATTACACCTTACTAACCTCATTGATATGATTATTTTTTTTTATTTTTTCTAGTTTCGCAAAGATTTATTTTATTGATTATAAATACACAATAAAATGTAAATAAATAAAATTACAGAAATAAGAAACCACTTATATACTCTCAGCTCCCTCCACCACTCACTATACAATGTTTTTGAAATGGACGAAATTAAGTCAAAAATGGACTGACGTGTCAACTTTGGTAGTTATCTAAGGGGTAACACGATCAATAAGAATTGAATCCACAATATATTTCCTAGCCTAGATTCTAGACTTAGATATATTTTTTAAATAGTTTTTTAGGTTCACGCCGAGGCACTCCGTTTCCCTACTTTCCGCCGACTTCTTGAGGCATTGCGTGTTGGGTGGCATTTGCTTCGTTACCAGTACACTGCATCTCGCATTCCCCCAAGTGGGTATTAAACTCACAACCGTAGAGCTTAAGCGTACCCTTGTGACCCTACCCCAAAATATTTCAATATATTCCACAAAATTTTGTCCCTGCCAATTAAAACTTGCCCTGCTACATTTTAGATTTCACGCAATCTTCTCACCATCATCATTAGAGAACTCTAATTTATCACATCTCGATCTCAAAATTCAAAACAACAACCGATGAGAACTCTCAACTCCAATAAGCCGTATTAATTATATGTCATTTGCGACGAGTGTTGTTACAAGTCATATCGAATATTTAATTTGTAGAAAACAAATTGACGTTCTGATTATAAAATTTGTAGAAAACCATTGCCAAACTTTATAAAAAATATTATATTTGTATAACGTAAGCGTATTTGAATTTCATATTATAACAGCTTCGAGCTGTATTAAATATATTATAAATATAATTTATAATAAATAAATCAGCTTCACAGTGTATCCCGCACACAGCAGGGTAGGCAGAGAAAACCTAGTGTTAAGACACTGCGTTCCCCACTTTCTGCCGAATTCTGGAGGCATTGCGTATTGAGTGGTAGAACTCAACGACGCGCTTAACTTCGACACCAGAGCGAAGAAATGGAAATATAAATTTAAGTAAATATTTCATCTCCTCGAGTGGGGATCGAACCCACAACCAGTCGGTTTTACAGTCACACTTCGTGCCGCTGCGCCACGACCGACCTCAATATAATATTAAATAATCTCTATCTCTATATATATAATAAGACAGTAAAAATATTTTGTCTGTACATTTAGTAATTTTGACTGAAATGGATAGAGGGACACTTAAAAAGAATAATAGAAAGCAAATAATAGAAAAGATTTTTTTTTTAATTTCTTGTCCGTCTGTCTGTCTGTCGACATATTTTTGTCCGCATTTTTCTCTGAAAGTACTGAACCGATTTACTTGAAAATTTCTTCTTTCTCAACTTAAGTACTAAAGTTTAGTTCATCAAAATCGGTTCATTAAAAAAAAGTTATCGTCATTTGAATGAACTCAAGGCATTACTTTGCCTGCGAATATTATATAGCAATCGCGCTGGTATGACCCTGGCTAAACAATGACATTCGAAACGTCTGGTTTATATGATTGTTGATAAAAATATATATTTTTGAAGCACTATTATATAATATTTTATACAATAAAGTAAGCAAAGTTGAATTGTTAGTGGAGCTACCTTCATAAATCATAACAGTTAAGTTTAAGTCAACCGGCCGGTCGTGGCGCAGCGGCACGAGGTGTGACTGCAAAACCGACTGGTTGTGGGTTCGATCCCCACTCGAGGAGATGAAATATTTACTTAAATTTATATTTCCATTTCTTCGCTCTGGTGTCGAGGTTAATCGCGGCGTTGAGTTCTGCCACTCAACACGCAATGCCTCCAGAATTCGGCAGAAAGTGGGGAACGGAGTGTCTTAATACTAGGTTCCCTCTACCTACCCTGCTATGTGCGGGATACAGCGTGAGGCTAATTTTAATTTATTTTAATTCAACACAGAGATAAAGAACGATCTTGAAAGAAATATCAAGTAAATACAAATATATTATGGTTGGTTCGTTCATATAATATATGTAACTAATTTAAAAACTGTACAGGAGTTAATATGCAATTAATACAGTTATTTTACAAAGAATATTATGAATCCTACAACCTAAATTAAATTATTCACTGACATCAGCACATTTAACAGAGTTTTAGAATTATGATGAGACGTATATTATATAGGTAAAAAGAACATAAGAAAATAAAATAAGTTACAAAAATATATACGTGTAATACATAATTAGCTTTATGTATATTTTATAAATATCAAATATCGACAATGGTCGTATTTTTTTATTTAAAACATTCAAAAAATCTTTGACGATAATGTCGTAAAAAAATCATATTAGAAGTCATTATAGTTGTCAATCGATTGTGCTTATTAAATCAGTAATCATGTATTTTAAGCGGGCGAAGCCGTGGGCGAGCCGCTAGTTTATAATATTATTTAATTTATTGCTTTAATTACGCGTTCCGTTCACAAGTAATATTAAAGTGACCATATAATATACCGCAGGTAAAACACGCAGATATAGAATATATTTATTAAAAATAATTTAATAATTATAAGTAATCATTGTGTATTATAATTTAAAATAAATAATAATATAATTAATATATTAATTATTGTAAAATATAAATAAATGTTGGCTGAATAAGTTACTGTCAAAGTCAAAGTAATTGACTTTAACTTTGAAAACTGTAGAAAGAGAGGGAAGATGGCGGACGCATCTGAAGAAGGATAGTTATTCAAAGATTATTAGAGAAGTTTTAATTTATAATTAATAGATATTTAGTTACATTTAATATGTAAAAAGCATGTGAGTTAGTAAATTTAATAGTGATATAAGTATTTGCGGCTGGTAAGATAAGTTAAAGTGCTTATTACGTATTTACAATTGTTTGTTTTGAAATACTTCGTCGGTAAGTTTTTAATAGCTTATTTTTAAAACAAAGAATATAAATATTAATGTACGTAATGCCATTAACATACAAATATAAATATAATTTAATTATTAAGTTGAAATAAATGCATAACGATGTTTTAGGAGATGTGTAAAATTACTTTTTTAATAATACGTAGAATGATTGCTGCCATCTTTGTTAGATGCGTGTGTATAAATCGTATAATTAAAGTAATATAAGTTTGGTTAATTATATATTTTTTTCTTTTTTTATTTATTTGTAAAAGGTTAACCAGCAGTTGTTACAATGATACTTATAATACTAACACATGCAATACAAAAAAAAAATGTTATTGTACAACTATATAAAGGTAAACACAGCAAGCAATTACATATTGTTTTACTAATATCTAAAGTTTAATAAAATAAAATAAGTGCTAATTTACTTGTATGCAGTTTAAGTGTTAAATGATGAAATTTATTTGAGATTTGTTAAGAAATTATTTTGAAATTTATTTATCGAATCATAAAAGACATCCGTAACCATACTATAGTCGTTTAGAAGTTTGCTCAAACGAGGAATTGCTGAATTTGAACCGAGTACAGTGCGGCGAAATGGGATAGATAGTGGTGTAATTTTTGACCTAGGATAGCAACGAGGGACTTTGAAATTAAAGCTACATAACAATTGAGGGCAGTCGATATAATTGTTTAATATTTTATAAATAAAGCGAATATCTAATAACGTTCTACGATTGTCCAGTGATATCATTTTAAAATGTTTTAACCGCTCGTTATACGAAGTTAACTTTTTAATTTTTCCTGTAGAAAAAGAAAGATTCCACATAAAACGTTTTTGAAGACGTTCCAGCCTATATATTTATTAATTGCTTGTACATATTTTTAAATATTAAAAATATTACTGTAAAAGGAAATATATATAAATATAATAGTATCATTTATAATATGATATGAAACTATTATATCAAAATACGTATTTACAATTTACAAATATTATATAATATGATTCTATTTAATGTCCTACAATAAAGGTAATCTGTCAATATATTAATACATTAACAATATGTCAATATATTAAATATCGTATAGATATTAGACAGTAAGAAAATATTAATTTTAAATTATTTGTACGATTGTCGGAGTTCACTGACCCTATGTTTTACTAATAACTGATATTGGAGTCACAACCGACTGCTGCTCAGTTTCGCTGGTACTAATATGCTTGGCTAGGAAAATCGCTATGGGCATATATCTATCTAAAACGTTTTTTACAGTTGTTCTATAACTCGTTGTATGTTAAGTAGGTGTATGGTGCTACTTTATGTCCTGGAACTTCGGTGTATGTAGTAGTGCCCGCCTGTGAGTGTAACAACTTGTTGTAATGTAGAAAACAAATGAGACACGACTGTGGGGTGTGTGCCGTGCGTTTATTTAACACATCGGCCGTAGGAATTGACGGTGTAGGGGCGGGGCGGTGCCCTTGGGCTTTCTTCCTTTTTTTGTAACTAACGATTCTACACAATTATAGTTGAGAGGAACAATTATAGTTGAAAGGAATAGTTGAGAGGACGTCTTCGATATACTTACGCCCAATATTAATAACCTATCTTCAACGTCAATCTTAGATTGTTTCGTACATCTATCCAATCTCTAGATTAAGAAATCTCACGAAAGATTGAAACGGACAGACTTATGACATTTTATTTAACATACTATATTTATTTGTACTTATATTATATTTATGGTACATTTCATATTAATACTATTACCTCTGAATCTCTAAAAGATCTTGGATTACTTACGATCACTACGAAAGGGTTCTAACTATATCAGACGTATCACGGACCCATACTAAATTATAAAAATTCTTATTTAGATAGTTTTATTTAAATATTTTATTGAGTAGATCGGGAAGTCAGTTACAAACGTAAACAAAATAATTATATAAAATTATATAATTATATCTACTATTTCGAATGCAATATTGCAAAAAACAATAAAAGCCCCAGTCTTTTGTTATATTTATATAATTTTCATTTTACTTTTAGACAAAACCTTACCCTTTAGTATTAATCATTTCGAATTCATGAACATGGAAAATTGAATATTTACGTGAGCACTCGATTAACTTTTGTGTTGTATTTCAAAGATCAAAGAATAGCCACAAAACAAATGTATGTTGTTTTTATTGTAAAATGAAGAATATTTTAATATATTTTATATTTCAGGCAGTTATCGAAATTTCAATATGGCTGTAGAGTATGCAAAGAGACTGTCCACACTACCCAATAAGACCTCACGATGCTCCTCTTCAACCGCCACAGCCCAAGGTGTTACATTGCATGTTGAATAGTGGAACTCAACGCCGCGCTTTAATTCACCAGAATAGAAGAATGAAATAATTCATTCCCTGAGTGAAGAACGCATAAGTGCGTTCACAGTACGTACCGACGACGTGACGATGGTATTATATGCCTCAATTAACATAATAATATGAAATGCACTGTATTATTTTAAAATTAAGTTTCTTAAGACAAATTTGTCTGTTAATAATAAAATCTATTAAGTCCTGGTGTTAAGACACTTTGTTTCCCATTTTCCGCCGAAATCTGGAGGTATTGCGTGTTGAGCGGCGAAAGTCAACGCCGTGCTTTGTCTCGATACCAGAGCGAAGGAATTAAAATATTTAATTTCCTCGAGTGGGACTCGAACCAACAACCTGTCGCATTTACAGTTACACTTTGTGTCCCTGCGCCGCGACTAGCCACTAGTTCCAATTTGAAGTAGGAATTCTTATAAAGCAATATAAATGGCAATATACAAAGCAGGTAGCATTTATTAACCACAAACCATGATTTCTTTTCTTCTATTTCTTCTACCATCGCCATTATAGTCAGACGTCTCACTGCGTCATAATAGTCTATCATATTAATTTTATCTACTTATATACTATTAGTATAAAAGAATATTCTTTTTCTTGTACATAGCTCATTTATTTGACTTAAAAATAATAATAATATGATTTTCCTCCTCAATTTCACATAGAAAAGGCTTTTTCAATGAATTTCACTTTGAAAATCTAATGTAGATTGACGAACGTTTGCTTTAGTATTGTGTTTTTTGCCTTATCATATTTTTGAGAAGTCGATTATATTTTTTGAGGTCAAGGGATATTGTTTAAAAGGGTATGATTTTATCTAACAAGTAAAAGGGGAACGTGTCTGAGCTCTCGGTCCAACCTCTATCTTATTATAAGCGAGATAGACCTACCGAATATATTTTTATACTCAAATGCCTATTTTTCTAAATAAATGTATCTTTTAATTAATGAAAGATACGAGAGAAACTCATACACAATGAAAACTAAAATATATTTTTAACTTTTCCAACTCCGAATTGAACCCACAAATATCGTATATATATAGAGTTCGTGTGAAATTTCCCAGATGGTTTAATAATCATACTAATATCACAAAAACTACTAAACCGATTATCATGAAACTTTGTACACATATTTTTAGAACTATAAGACAGTAGATAGAATACTCTTTATTAAAAAAATATTTAAAAAAACGTAATATAACATAATAATAAATTTAAGCGAGCAAAGACGCGTTTGAGTCTCTAGTATATAATATTTTATTTCATGCAATTTTGTTAATATTTACACAAAAAGTTAATGCTATGTCAAGGCTGTCGTGCTGGCGCAGGGCTACGAGTGTGTGACCCTAAACGCGACGGTTGTGAGTTCGATTCCCATTCGTGGGATCGTAATATTTAATATTTTTATTTCGTCACTCTGGTAACAAGGGAAAGAGCGGCGTTGTGTTTGTCCACTCAATATTTAATGCCTCAAGAATTAGGCGGAAAGAAGAGAGTGGGAGTGTTTTGATAAGGACAGAGTATTTTACTTGCTACGTGAGGGAAACTGCGTGAAGCTAAAAAAAAGACCACAGTGTATCAGCGTCTGACTATAAACACAATGGCTTTGGGTTAGATCCCTACTCGAGGCGGTGAGTTACTTTTTGAGTTATTTTTGAGGCAAAGCGAAATAAATAGAGAACGAGGCACTATTATTATATATAAATATAAAAATTTTAATATATAATAATACTAGCGGACCCGGACGCGGCTTCGCCCGCTTAAACTTTACGAATGCTTATAGATATATTTAGGAAATTGTTTGTGAAAATATGTAACTAATTTAAATAAAAAAAATATAAGTAAACGTAACCATAGTAAAATATTAATAAAAAAACTAAACAAAACCTACATTATTAATAATTTTATCTCTTTCTGTCTTTCTATTTCCCCGAGCTAATATCCAAGAATAACTGAACTAATTTTTATAGGACTTTCAGTGATCGATTTTACTGATTTACCCGGGAAAAATCTTTTTACTCGTTTTCCTTGCGCGCGTACATAGATACACTATATGAAATAACTAAAGTCCTTTCTACATTAACTATGATAAGTTTTGCGAGCAATATCAAATAAAATCCCAGAAAACTAAAACCACAATTTATTAAGTGTATAACAACGGTATAGATAACCATCCAACCAAGATGAAATAACCAACAATTCTCTCCTTAATACTTAAATAATATTACACCGATGCCGAGCAGGGCCGCAACTTACACCACACCAAGAAATTTAAGAAAATCTAACTAATCTGCTCCTCGAATAAGCGAAGAACCAAAAAAAAGTATGAATTAATTATAAACAGCAAATAATTACACTGAGGCCAGTGGAGGCGCAGTGGCACGAGGTGTGACTGTAAAACCGACTGGTTGTGGGTTCGATCCCCACTCGAGGAGATGAAATATTTACTTAAATTTATATTTCCATTTCTTCGCTCTGGTGTCGAGGGTTAAGCGCGGCGTTGAGTTCTGCCACTCAACACGCAATGCCTCCAGAATTCGGCAGAAAGTGGGGAACGGAGTGTCTTAACACTAGGTTCCCTCTGCTTACCCTGCTGTGTGCGGGATACAGCGTGAAGCTAAAAAAAAAAAAATAATAATAATTACATAAAAAATTAACAGTAGTTCGAAAATGTATGAAAATTTACAAAACCGTCAAAGTCATCTGCCCGTTCGCGTCGGTCATACTATGCCGCTCGTAGGCTAGGTTATTTCGAATCAGTGACATCTCCTTAATTATTTATTAGAATGTTATACAGTGAACTATAATTTCGATCTAGATGAAATGCTAAAAGTGACTATTATATTCATTTTCATAAGGATCAATATCAAGTTATAGAAAATGCATACAACAAAAACCCGATAAATATAAAGTAAATTAATTAAAATAGTTACTTGTTGTTACTGTGTTACTTTGCTCAAGCTTCAGAGATAAATATGGTATGTGTATCGCGGACTTTTTTAAACATATTTAAAGGACAATATTTTTGTAAAACATTATTTTTATGTATCTTATAAGGTTGAGGAGCAAGCTCATTTTGGGTGACGTTTGCTTATAACAACAAATAAACTTTGCAATCCGTTGCTTAGCAACGGTCGGTTGTTATTAACATGGCGGAATAAATTGCCTGTCAAAATGAAAAATATTTGAATATATTAGTATATATCGACAATATTACAAATATGAGAAAAAAAGTAACCTATGTTCATCCGAAGACCCTCAAGTATCTCATTATGAGTATTTTATTACAATTGAATTAGCGGTTTTGCCCTGATTGCGGCACAGACAGACAGACAGACAGAGTTACTTTCGAATTTATAATATAGGTATGGATAAAAATTATATACGAATAGCAAATTTTAAAAAAAAATCATAAATTTCTTGTTAATTGCAAACTTTAAATTTATATTTTTTACTTTAATAAAAAGGACAGAAAAGTTTGTTATCTGAATAATAATTAAGGAGTGCAGTTGAAGCTTTTTTAAAGTTATAATTCTTTTTTCTTTTAGTATACAAGAAGTCTGGTACTAGTTAATTACTGAAACTCCCACGGTATTCAAAGAAAGTACAATTCGGCATGATGAGTTAAAAATATTGTCAGTAAGTATTATTAACATTGTTTTTATTTTTGTTACCTAATAAAACAAATCATAGATTATGTAATGATTTTTTTTATGAAATGTTTCCTGAGTTTTTCAGGTAGCACGGTAAAACACGGCGTTGAGTTGCGTCACTCAAAGCATGTCTCGAAAATTGGGAGAAAAGTGAGCAATGGAGTATCTTATCAGTAAGTTTCCTCTGTGTTAAATGCGGAATAAAGCGTGAAGCTATAAAAACAGTCAGTCGAATATATAATGTATGTAAGTGGCACCAATTAAATCACACTTTCAAAAGATTAATTGGTTTAAATCAATGAAACTCCATAATTATTTTCAAAATCAGCCATTGTGTAATTTCTCAACGATTCTTACAACTACGATTTTCAAAATATAGGAAGAAACATTCTTACAAAGCTTGGCTATAGAAGAGTTGAAAAAAGTGATAGTATCATAATTTAGTAAGAATTTTCATTAATTCAAACATTAAATAAATAACAATATGAAATATTAGTTAATTATACGGAATTAGTCGCATATTATTAATTCTTGGTTTTCTCCTCTTTTTTCAGCTTCAAGCTGTATTCCGTATGTAGCAGTATAGGCAGAGGGAGCCTAGTATTAAAGATGAGTATCTTTATATCGCACCCCATTTTCCGTCAAATTCTGGAGGCATTGCATTGGTGTTGAGTGCCGAAACTCAACGTCGCATTTTCGCCTCGACACCAAAGCGAATAAATGAAAATATTAAATAAATATTTAATTTCCTCTAGCTGGAATCGAACCCTCAAACTGTCGCGTTTACTGTCACATGCTTGTGCCTCTGCGCCACGACTGGCCTCAAATACTGGACTGTTTTTTCTCTGTTACGCAGGTTAGAGAAAATTGAGATAATTCATTCCCCTGAGCGGGAATTGAACCCAAAACCATCGCGTTTATAGTCACGACGCTCTTACATATCTATACAATTGACATCAAGAAACTAATTACCATCCACGTCGTAACTCGTAGCTTCTAGATCTCGTGAATATTCAAACAGATAAATGGTTCGTGCAAATATGATATTATGTGCTATATAGATTTTTATTCGGTACAGTACAGAGCTTAAGTCGTGAATGTAAACGTTGTGGATTCGATTCCCACTCGAGAATGACACTTTTTTTATTTCTTCGTTGCAGTGTTGAAGCATAGCGCAGCGTTAAGTTCTATCATTTAATAAGCAATGTCTCCAGAATTCGACGGAAAATGAGAAGCGGAGTGTCTTAACACTAAACTCCCTCTGCCTACCTTGCTACATGCTGGATACAGCGTGAAGTGACTCAGGTAAATAATTATATTTAAATAGTTTATATATGTATATCCATGCGCCCGAAACACATAGTGTAGCGTAGGTGGACAACGTAGAACGGAGAGTCTTGACACTAGATCCTCTTTGCCGCAAGTTTTAATCAAGATGGGTGGTATATGGAAGTAGAATAGCATAAAGTCCACGCAAACGAAGTTAACTAGTAAATGAAATAAATGTTTTTTTTTAGCTTTTTCACGCTGTATCCCTCACGTAACAGGGTAGACAGAGTGAACCTGATAATCTAGTGTTAAGAGACTCCATTGCCATTATGACAATTCCGTTCTCCATTTTCCGGTGTGCTCTGTAGTGAAGTTAACACTCGGTAATTTTTTATTTAATTTGTGTAATTAAACGCATCAAATCTCGACAAACTATTCGTATTGTTCTATTGTATTTCAAAAAGCAATGAAAAATTTTTAGTTTGTGCTAATATGTCTTTATAGTTTTATTGCTCATTTCGGTTACTTCCCTTTCTTTAAAAAAAAGTAAAAAAGCTAAGAGAAATAAACTTAAAAAAAATGCTCAAGACACTTGCTTTCTACTGTAAAAGCTCTTGATCTTTTTTAATGTCCCTCGAGTAAGAACCTAACGTCATGAAGTGTGCGTCTGAAATTGCTGTGGATGTAAGCGTTATTTATTAAATATATATATATATATAAAATTTGAATTTATTATTACAAGAAGGAATATACCTACGTACAAATATTAATATGTACTTATATACATATGTTTTTATAATTTCAATAATCACAATAGCTCTTTTTTATTAAAAGCACATAAGACTATCGTGGAAATCATGTCTGTCTGTAAGCGTTGTGGTTTCGAGCCCCACTCAGAGGAATGAGTTATTTTCATTTCCTCTCTCTGGCGCCACAACAATACTTGGTATTGTGTGACGACATTCAACACGCAGTGTTTCGAAAATTGCGCGAAAAATTGGTAACTGTAGTTAAAGAAAACGGTCATTTTAAAGCTATCACAATGAATCGAAAGATGATACAATAAAATGAAATTCCCGTAAGTAGGAATCGATGTCGCGACCACCTCTACATCCAGCTATTTTCCCATAATGCAATGACGTCCTCTACATAGCTGGTTTCTTCACATAACTATAAATACAAATAAATATAAATGTTATGTCATTTAATGTAATATGTATGTAGAGTTAGAGTGTAGCGCTGCAATGACTGTATCGTCCCTCGACACTCGTTACTATCACGCGCAGAGCGTGTTGTGAGTCACGTACTCGTACTGTTCTGCAAATCTCATGCACGTTTTCCTTGGTTATATATTTCTAGCCCTAAGCGATAAAAATATAAATCAGCTGGAATATCTATGATTTTGAAATAAAAGAGTTTGTTGAAGTTCTAATGTTATAAAATATGCGTTAATATTATATACTGAAAACATATACTTCATATGAGGCCAGTCGTAGCGCAGAGGTACAAAGTGTGACTTTAAAATCATCTTGTTGTGGGTTCGATCCCCACTCGAAGAAATTAAATATTTATTTAAATTTATATATTCATTTTCTTTGCTCTGATATTGAGGCAAAGCGCGGCGTTGAGTTCCGCCACAATTACAACACATACCCAATCTGGGGTATCTTGTACCTTTATATAACCAATATACGTTTATATATACTATTAAATATATTAAAAGAATAATAAATAGATATTTTTTCAATCTATATTACTATAAAGCAGTTCGAAATTGTAATGAGCTGTCGCCTCTCCGCTCCTTATAAAATCACGCGACGCTGTATCGCATCCTACGTAAGTACATTTACTTATACTGTTTATAATAAAATTACCCGCGATAAGGTTTTTTTAAAAAACTATAAAAGTGTTATAAAATAAATATATTTTTTGACTACAAATGAATTAAATGTTACAAAACATAAAAAAAATTAACAGAAAGAATAAGGTGTAAAAAAAATATGTATACAAAAGTATATTTATATTGGCATTTATTAAATAAAATATATAAAATTAATTAATTTTTATTTAAATTCCCTTGGCGGTCGGCTTGGGGAAGCTGGCCGCCTACTAACGCGCGCTACTCCACGCAGGCCGTCGAGGGTGCGCACACGCCCTTGTCCCCGCGTCTCGTAGCCCGTGGCGGTGGTATTCGGGCGGCCTACATCTGCCAGTCCGCGAGCCCCACATAACCCGCTGAGTCTCCACTCGGGCCGGTATCCGTGACAGAATTTTCTCACGAAAAACAAGGCTTTCAGAATTATCGCGGATTGGTAACTCGGGAAGAAAATTATAAAAAGTAAGAATAATCCTAAAATCAAATCTATCCTACTGTCTACGGTTAAAAAATCGTCGACCGTACTAAACGTATACTGTACCCTCACTACTCTGAGGAGCCACGTGAACGCAATCTATCAAAACAAAGCATGAGTCACGACCGCAAATTTGTTATGGGATATATTTTTATTATAGTTTAGAAAATACATAGAGATGTATAAAAACTACTTAAATAGGACTGATGTTAGTTTAGACATTGATTGAAAAGATATCCGGTATACATTATTCTAGGATAAATGTACATATCTCTACATAGTACATATCTCTACATAGTACATATCTCTACATAGTGCAACATCGGTTCTCTGCTATCTACATAGTATAAAACAAGTTCGGCTTCGGAAGTACGGCACTAATGTGAATGTAGATTTCATATTAGTGATATATATAGGTTTTTTTTAAGTACCAAACAGAGTGTTTTAACACTAGGCTCTTGCTGCCTGCCCCGCTACATGCTCCCGCATATATAGCTAAATCTAAAAAAAAAACTTTTATTATTTGTTTTTATCTCTCTATTGACTCGCCTTTTGTCATCAATCGTTCATATTTTAGTTTTCATGCTTTTTACGTTGTCATGCATTTATTACTATACTATTATTAGTGGGCGCGCGCAGCTTCGCCCGCTTATTTGCACTCTAAGGGGTGAATTCTAAAAAAACCACGAAACACGTTTAATGAAATATTTTTAACAATCTGAATTTAATTTTTTTATAAAAATCGGTGGCCATTTAAAGATTTTTCCATATAAACTTTCAACCCCTTATTTGCACCTTTAGGGAGTGAATTCTAAACAACCATGAAACACGTATTTAATGAAATGTTTTTAAGAGTCTGAATTTCTCTTTTTTATAAAAATCGGTGCCGATTTAAAAAAAAATCCATACAAACTTTCAACCCCTATTTCATCGCTTTAGCGGTGAAATTTTACAAAATCCCTTCTTAGTGGATGTCCAGATTATGAAAATAAACATCTGTCCAAATTTTACGTTTCTACCATCAGCAGTTACGGCTGTGCGTGCGTCTTACCTCAGTCAGTCAGTACATGTCCTATTATATATAGATTAGTTTACTGTATTTTTTACTGTAAGTTTTTTTGATATAACTAATGATATTAAATGTTATAAAAACGCCAGACACAGTAGAGTTATAATGTCTTTCAATTACATAAAAATGAAGGAATTTATAAGAGATACTATAAAAAAATATAAACAAAATTTAAAATTTGTATCTATCTGTGTGTCTTTCTGGCTTTGGCGAATATCCTAAGCAACTGAACGATTTTTTATGGCAGTCTCACTGGATGATAGAGGAGATGTTGGAGCAACATATACGCCACTTTTTTTTCCAAACTTCCCGCATGATCAAAATTTCTGCCAACAACTGCATTTACCGCGTGAATTCCTATCTACGTCCAAACGGATGTTATATAGTTTAAGATTTTTCTATTAAATACAGTTTTCAGTTTTGCAATAAATTCCAAAAGATGTAAATTACGATTTATTTAGCTTATAACATATATAGATAACCAATCAATTTTCCCAAAATACAGTTTAATAAAATTAAGAAAAATCTTGAACGGGCAAAACCGCAAATGGGATGCCATGACTAACATCAATAAATGTATATTAATTAAAATATCTAATCTTGTTAAATTGTTAACATTAAATTGAAACCACGTCAGAATCAGAAACTCAGTTTAGTTTGACATTCGTAAAACGTTCCCCGTCTATCGAAAAGTTTCATTCCAAAACTGTCATTTACAGTTGAAATCTAGACAATTTCAGGACGAACGATTTCATGAAAAAAATATACATCTTATTTCATGAAAAAAATATACATCACAAAAATCTTTGAAAGTCACAAGTACTGCCGATTGTTTTTATTTACTTTGCACCATAATACTACTTATTGTAAGAACTTAACCTAAAAATGTACAAGTAGTTCCCGTCAATACTAGTTCTAAGCACCTATCCACCACTGCGCCACAATACACATAAGACACATTATACAAAGATAAAGAGCACAAAACTCTTTCCACATAGTTACAGTACTCGTACATTCCCAAGCTCGTGTGCTGCGAGTAGGTGCTAGTGGCGATAGCTTAATCCTGTCTCCGCGGAGAACCACATTTGTTCCGCCGCGTTTAAAGTAAACGTTACTTTATTTTTTTTTTTCAGCTTCAAGCGGTATCTCGCATACAGCAGGTTAGGCAGAGGTTCCCTCTGCCTGTTAAGATACTCTGATTCTCAATTTTCGCCGAATATTCAAGGCATTGCGTGTTGAGTGGCGGAATTCAACGCTGCGTTTTTTTTTGCGCTTTTTACCACTTGATTGATGAATTGATTGAGTGATAACTTCACTTGATTGAGTGATGAAAGAAAAAAATGAGAAGAAAATAATAATGAATAATATTTTTTTCCCCGACTGGGAAGCGAAGCCACAATTGTCAACACCGGTGACTGTGAATATGAACTGTCGATATGATCAATGATCATTCATTTCCTAGATCATTAATCTACTAAAAAAATGTAGTGAATCTAATATTTTTGTTATTTTGTAACTACTAATGTTCTTTAACTTCCTTCATTTATTTACTTTATATGAACTTTTTATTTAAAAAGTTCTTTGTAATCTCCTTGTAATTTAATGAATATTTTCTTAACACGTTAAATATTTTATTTTTTAAGCATATATTCTATATATACAAATATATTGTATATAGAATATGATAAACCTATTTTGTACTTAAGCTTTCCATCTCAACGTTGTAAGATAATCGCGTTTCAATCTATAATATAATATCTGGGGAAAATATTCTAGTCCTTCCATACAATATTATTTTTATTACATAATACATAAAATATACATAAAATATGTTTTTGTAAAGAAAAAACTAAACTTTTATAGGATCCCTTCGTTGTTTATTTAATAAGACCATTTGTCTCATGATCACGTGAAGGTATCAAGGTAAAATTATATATGAAATATACATCAAATAATACAGGACTGCTTTCATTTAGAGCATAAAATAAATTAAATGAGTGAAGAAATGAAGTTACCTACTAAAAATTATTAATTTTTAGAAGTCATGTAGTCTCCACACTAGGTTGCCAGGTTCCCTCTGCCCACCCTGCTACGTGAGGGATACGCGAAGGTAAAAAAACAATATACATACATATATATCGATACTAGACCAGCGCGCAGTTAATAACGCGGAATACTCAATATTCACATAGCTATTACCTTTGGGTTTTGACGGAAGTTAATTTTTATAAAATTTCGCCGCAAATGTCACTATCAAACCATTTTTTTTATTTAATATTTTATTAAAATCTAAAGCTTCACGGCATGTCGCGCACACAGCAGGATAGGCAAAAGGAACCTAGTGCTAAGGCGATTGCGAGACATTGCATGTTAAGTAGCGGAATTCAACTCTGCGCTTTATGTACGTCGATACCAGAGTGGAGATATGAAAATATTCCCCACTGTCTGCCGAATTCTGGAGGCATTGCGTGTTGAGTGGCAGAACTCAACGCCGCGCTTGTCCTCGACACCAGAGCGAAGAAATGGAAATATAAGTTAAGGTAAATATTTCATCTCCTCGAGTGGGGATCGAACCCACAACCAGTCGGTTTTACAGTCACACCTTGTGCCGCTGCGCCACGATTGATCTCAACTCTGCACTTTTATTATAGTATAGATATCTATCTATCTAGGATTCTAGACAGAAGATGAAGTAGCGGGCACTGCTTGTTTATATACTAAAACCATAATTTACACCAACCAAATTCTGGAGACATTGCGTGTTAAGTGTCTGCTCTACACTAGTGCGCAGAAATGACAATATACATTTGAATAAATATTTCAATTCCTTGAGTTGGGATAGAATCCACTACCACTCGCTTTTACAGTGCACCATGCACCATGAAGTCAGTCATGAAGCAGGGGCACTAGTGAGACTGTAAAAGTGACTGCAAACTAGCGAAAGCGACACTAACTCAATAACAAGATAGATAAAATTTTAAAATTGATTGTTTGTGTTTTAGTATTGTATAAATGACTATGCATAGTAGGGTACAGTAGACTATTTTAGATGTAAGCGTACTGGCAATACATTTTATGCTCTTCTAATAGAGAAATTATTTAAAAATATACTAATTTTAGGTTTTCTGAAGTGGTCGTGGCGTAAGAATATGGCGTACAACTGTAAATCTCCTTGGTCCGGTTGTAATTTAAATTTAATTTCCACTCAGGGGGAATGTAATATTAAATATTTTCAACTCTTTCTGGTAACGACAAATCGCAGCGTTGAATTCCGCCACTCAAAACTCAATGCCTAGAAATTTCGGCGAAAAGTTAGGGCCAAAAAATATATTAATTGGAACAGAGTGTTTTATTACTCGATTTCCAAGAGCCCTCCGCCTAGCATGCTTTGCACGGGGTTCAGTGTAAATCCAAAAAAAAAATGATTCCACTGAGTAATATATAACCCACGACTACCACGCTTATAATCAGAAACTGCTTCAATCTGCTCCAATTACCTACACTTCAAATCTCAAGTCAATCCACGATTTGTAGTTCAAGAGAGCGTCAGCCCTAAATCGTATACAGTCAAATACGAATCAGATAAATCTCTTTGAAATACGATACATCCATTATGTTGATTATATCGAGACGTTATATATAGAGTTGCGAGTATTTATAGAATTTAACTCGATTCCCTAAAGTTTTACTTTACCATTAGAATTATTGAATGTATATCTAATACATACACAATATTTTTAAACATTTTTTTTTTAAGTGTTATTCCACACTTAGGAATTTATTAGAAATTAATTAGGATTTTTCTAAATAAGTACATACACAATAGTTTTATAATTTATTTACATCAAAGACTTATCTTTCTATCATACAAAATGTCTTATTGAAAACGTGATGTTATAGGTTTGATTTCTATTCGAGATAATCAAATATTTTCGATTATCCGCCGCTCAACTCGGGCGGAAAGCGGAATATCTTGACATTACGTTCTCTTTATCTACTCTGCTATGCGGGGAATCGTGAAATCCTTAATAATATAAATGTTATAGTTTATAGGATGGATGTTTCTTCCACTTTCACGCAAAAAATACTGAATCGATTTAAATGAAACCTTACAGTAATATAGCTTACACATCTTATAATCATATAGGGTACCATTTATATATACATTTTGATTATTATAATAATAAGTTTAAACGGGCGATGCCGCGTTTGGGTCGCTAGTGTTATAAAAAACTACCAGCATTTATAAAATCTAATTCTAATTTCCTAAAATTTTGTGCTATCATTAGAATTATTAGATGTTTATTAATGTGGATATATTACCCTTTATTAACATCAAAGGCCTATCTCTCAAATAATATTTTCGATTGGCTTTGTTCACTGAATATTTGCTATTTAATAGATTTATTACTTTTGAATTTCTTGAGGCCGTCATCGTAGCACAAGGGCACAAACGTGTGACTTTAAATGGAACGGCTGTAGGTTCGATTCTCACTAGGAGGAATGAATTTTTATTTATTCATATTTTCACTCTGATACCAAAGGAAGGCATTGTGTTTCTCCACTCAACAAGTAATGCCATAAAGTATTGGCGGGAATTTAACTCTATATTCTTCTGCCCACCCTGCTATATAACAAAAAAATATGATCTGTGTTTATGCGCAATACTATAAAGTTATTTTCACATCCACATTATATGAACTTAGCTTTATATAAAAAGTAATAAAACCAACATATTATATAAGATATTGTGGCCATAGAAGAAATATATAACGCCTATATATAAATTACACTCTTTATATTTTACCTCATGCATCTTCAGAATCGTGGGAATATCTACTGAAAAAGAGAGTATCTACTGAAAGGTTCTCTACCTTCTACCATTAGCTGCGACTTTCGCGGTAACATAAGGCCATCGTGGCGCAAGGTACAAGCGACAAACTACACGACGATTGTGGCTTCAAATCGGGAGTGGGACTCGAAGTGATAGTAAGGGACTATTATTTTTATTTCTTCACTCTGGTATCAAGGCAAAATTTGGTGGAAAATGGAGAACAAAGTGTCTTAACACTAAATTCACTCTGCCTAACCTTAATAATAATAACGAATAAGAAGAATATTATTTGTAAATAAAATCAATTATAATATTTCGTTACACAATTTACCTAGAAACAAAAACATCTATAATATTACCTCAATTCAGAATCGAAATCAGTACCATCGACTCTACAATCAGTTTTTATAACTTTACAAGAATATCGTACATTATATCAATGATAAAACAAAGTAGAGCACCCGCCGTGTTAGAGCCGTCGCTGTGAAAATGGGATCACGGCGAGATAATATCTTGGATAATACGCATTTGCAGCATAATATTAAAACGGCACGCGGTCGTATCTAGAGCATAAATGTTGGCTAAATATTGAGAAATATTGTAGAGTCCGCCGCTTTATCTTTTATATTTTACTTTTGGACTTGGATCAGAAAGATAGGTAAAAAGAGTTTTTTTTTGTTTGTAATGGTTACAAAGGATGGTTCTTCATATGATAAGCTAGTGTAAAGTTTTAGTTGAATGCTGTATACACGACTTAATTATTTTTATTTGTAATTTTGTGTGTAAGGAGGCGAACTGCAGTGTTGAATTCACTCATCATGCAATATCTCTGAAATTCAGTGGAAAGTGGAGAATGGAGTGTCTTAACACTAGATTTCTTCTGCATACAATGCCATACGCAGACGCAACGTTAAGCTGGATAAAAATTATGAAGCTTTAATTTTTTTTTCATCAATATAACTTTTAAAAAAAATTACCAGCACTTATCAATTAAATTGGGACACTCTAAATTAGCTGGTCGCGTACAATGAAAAACAAAATATATTTTTCTGTTATATTTTTACATAAAATAAAAAAAAAATCTTTAAATAAGTACAATTATTATTTTACGTTAAACAAAGTATTAATTTCATTTGTTATCCTAAAAAAACTCGTCTTTCTTTCAGTGTCTGTGACAAATCGTCCCATTTTATTTCGAACATTATTAATTACGGACCACCTAACCCGGGTCTGGCAGGTACAAGCCACAAGAGTTAATCTACTTAGTCTACCAGTTACTAATTGACGTAAGTAATATTACCTAAGGATTGTTCTACTTTTTATTCTGTTGGTAAAGGTCAAGGTGAGAGGATAAGTGATGAAATATGAAATAATAAAATTAATGCCAGTCGTGGAGCATGGGCACAAGCGTGCGACTGTAAACCTGACAGGTTGTGAGTCCGATGCTTGCTCGATGAAATAAAATATATAGAATATTTTTATTCCCTCTCTCTGGTAACGCAAAGCGTGATGTTGAGTTCCGCCGTAGGAAACGGAAGTGTTTCAATGGGAAAATAGTGCCCTAACACTATATTCCCAAGTTGCCTCTGCCTACTCTGCTATGTACAGGACACAGGGAGAAGTCAAAACAATAATAATAATATAATTATTTTTAACGATTAGTATGAAAAAGAAAAAGGGAGAGTACTGTAAACATAGCCCTTTGCTGTCAATAAAAAATATCAGAAATAAAGCACTTGTGTGCGATAAAAATTTTAATGTCTTTAGCATTTATAGCATAAATTTAAAATTAATTAAGGCTATTAGCCCAATTACGAGTTGAAGGGATGATTATCCACTCTGGTACAAAAAGTACGGCGTTGAGTACCACCACTATTTAACTCGCCAAGTATTATTGTATAAGTACTTGAATATGTATTATATAATAAAGGAACTACATCAAACATTGTTAAGGTACTAAGTTTTAATGTTTAATAATCAAAGCCTCTATATGGTGTTTTTTTTTATTTGTTATCGCATAGGTATTTATGTGTATTATTAAAAAGATCCCAAATCTATTAACGACTAAGAACTCAGCAAATAACTGATACCTATTAACCTTAGAATTTTCTTATACTGTAAAAGAAATATATACAGAAATACCGTTACGTACCGTTACGTACCGTACGTTTGGCGCTCCGTTCTCTCTGACTACCAAGCTAGGGATAAAGCGTGAAGGTAAGCTAAGTAAAACAAATTTCCAAAGAAAACATGATAAAATTCTTTTTATTTTTTTTAAAAGCTGAAGATATGAAACGTTATGACTGTATGTTTGTCATTATATCTCTAAGTATAGTTTAAAATAATTAAATAGAAGCTCAGTGTTCAAAGTCAAGTACTTTAGAAAATGAAAAATATTTAATCTTCCACCATCACCATCTAAAATATCTCAAGCTTAGAACTCATTGTATAAAAATACTGAAAGCACACAAAATTCGAACACCAACAAGTAATTAATAATAGCTTATCTTAAGTTTTAAGAAAATATAAAAAAAACTAAAGAAAATAACAATAATAAAGAAAAGAAAAGCATATTAAGAAAAAAAACTAATCTATAAAGATTAAAAATATATATAATATTTAAAAACTGTAAATAAGAAATTATATTTAAAATTACATTTCAGCAGCAGTGATATGGAAAAATCATGATAAAATATATAATTACAATCATATATCATTAACAATGATTGTAAAGTGCACACAACAGATCACGTGACACACCGCGCGGGCAGCGAGACCGTCACGTTACAGGACGATGAACTACAAACGGTCCCTACGGCCTAAGGGTCTTTTGCAATACATTTGACTGGCGAGCTCCTTACTCTCAGAGCACGTGTGCGACGTATGTATCTCGTAAAGGAAAATATCTATAGTTTTTGCTTAAAATTAATTTATTCTAAATCTTAGTAAAGTAGATTTATTTAGTAGAATTTTTTGTCTAAATTTCATTTATTTAAAGTATTTGCATAAAATTTCTTTACTCTTACAATTATGTAAATTTTGAACATCACTCTAACAGTATGGTATATTTGTTTTATTTGCTACACTTGCGTTTATTTTTTAGCTTAACGTTTTTATTCCACATACGGCGAGGTAGGCAGAGGGCCGTCCCCACTTCCCCATTTTCATGACATTATGTATTATAGGCGGGAGTTAACGCCGCACTTTGTTATGCGAGAGCAGAAAAAGATAATAACTATTCTAATTTGTGAAAATAGAACCCACAACCATAGCCTTTCCGACAGCCCCCTGCCCATAGCACCAATGAAGCCTCTTACAAATTCTTCCAATTTTTCCATTATTAAGATATTTTTTTGGCCAAATTAAAACTTAAAATTTTATAGCAGTCTTCACTGCTATATAATACTTCCTGTTATTTAAAAATAACAATATTCTGTAAAATGGAGTTTCATTACATCGCACACCAAATAAACCCTTTTTTCATTTGAGGTTGTCGAATGCAGATAGAGGTCGTTTATTTTATCAACGTTTAAATTACCACAAAACCAAACCATTCGTTTGTTCCCGAATATATATAAAATAAATTGGTATCTATCTGTAGATAAAAAGTTAACTAATAGAATTGTTTTTGTCAGAAAGCGAGACAAATATTCTTATTTCTATAGTTACGTTTATCTACGTAAGCTGTGTAGATAAAAACTATACAAGCTATGTAAAGGATAAACAGAATAGTTAGTTCTTTTTGTTAACATTTTTAATATTAATAAAGGAGAACTTAATGATGATAAATAAATAAACTATCCTGTCTCACCCTCCTGGCAAGGAAATTGTTTGTGTAAAAATATCAGATTGTAATACAAAAATAGTTTCGAGACTATCCTCTACATCCAAAATAAAATTATACCACTGGATACCTAAAGTATAACTTTTGACTCAGGAAAGCTACAAAGTTGTTTCATTTTTAATCCTCAGATATCATCAAAAACAGTCGATTGTATATAAAAAAGTAGTGACAGTGTATATAATAAGGTTTTTTAATCAAAAAAAATATTATAAAAAATATATTATGTTGACCCATACGCGTCAAAAAGTCAAAATCAAATACAAATATTGATGACATCTGTCAAGTAAACATAAAGGCCAATGCATCTTCAAACTCGTACTCGAGGTGTGTATCGTATATGCCTCACACACATATGACACTCAGGCACAGTGCTAACAGAATTACGATGCTTATTAAAATATTCCAAGAACGAGAGCATCAGTTAAAAACTTTAATTTCACCCTTTATCCCGCAACGCAATGTCAGCAAAGAAAATAAGGTTTGTGAAAAGACATATAATTTTCCTATACTAACTGTAAATATCTAGGAAGCAAGTGAAATTAGATTTTCCAAACTCTATCAATAGAGCGTAGGAAAAGTTTGCAATTTTCGCCCTCCTCTCGAAAACAGCTTTGTGATGCGCTGTGTAATAGACATGTCTGTAATCATCTAGTCGAGAGCGAATTCTTTTCGTTTTTAACAAAGTAATCTATGAAATTCTATGTAAAATATTTAAGAAATGGTATATTTTCTGATACAAAATTATGTTTTATCTAATACTTATGTTTATACTTTTGTATATAATTTTCCTAGTAAATAAAACATTTCTAAAGTCAACTAGTATAATCCTCATGTTACAACAGCTTACTTGAATTTTCGAGTAAACATATTCAAAGCTAAACCCGCATTAGGACCGTTAAAAGCAGGAAGGAGTCGTGTGTAAGTTACTCGCTTACTAAATCCTCTCAAAATACCACGAACTATCTATATATATAAAAGGACTTGTGCTGACTGACTGAGGTAAGACGCACGCAGAGCCGTAACGGCTGATGGTAGAAACGTGAAATTTAGGCAGATGTTTATTTTCATATTCTGGACATCCACTAAGAAAGGAATTTGAAAAATTTTAACCCTAAAGGGATGAAATAGGGGTTGAAAGTTTGTATGGAAAAAAAATTTAATCTGCACCAATTTTAATAAAATTTGAAATTCAGACTCTTAAAAATATTTCATTGAACACGTGTTTCATGGTTTTTAAGAATTCACCCCCTAAAGGTTCAAATAAGGGGTTGAAAGTTTATATGGAAAAATCTTTAAATTGCCACCGACTGTTAAAAATATTTTATTGAACACGTGTTTCGTGGTTTTTTTAGAATTCACTCCTAATAAGCGGGTGAAGCCGCGCGCGCCCTCTAGTTTGAATATAAAAAAATCTAATGATTTTGTTTTTTAGCAAATAGAATATCTCTATAAATATTAGCTCTAACCTATATATGTATAAACACTTTACTCACAGATAATAGTAGACAATGACTATTTTATTAATACTTTGGAACCCTAATATTTTTTTTTTCTTTTTCTAACTGCCATCAGTCGATAAGTACTATAATCAGTTTAGCTGAATTATTAATCTCGATTCAGTTTTGGAGGCCTTCGCCTCAACCAACGGTATTTAGCCTCACACAATGTGTTTTCACTTTAGGCGTCAAGGCTGGGGGTGTCGAGCCCTCTTAAGGATCTAAGAGGAATGCCTATTATTAGTACCGAAATATTATAATTATTTTCCAAACTTTACAGATTTTTTTCGACTCTGAAGGGGAATCAGCAGATTGTGTGTTTTGCATGAGGATTTCAATTAATACAAAATATAAAGTGGCGTTTAAAGATAAAATGGCGTTATTTTGTATATTAGTGTTGTGTAGTTTAAGCAAATAATACAATTAAAATAGATAATCAATTTATAAATTCACAATTTAATGGCAAGGGTACCCGATTGTTGCCTTAACTTTTTGCATAGCTTTCGGATGGCAATAGATTATAATGCATTTCAATCAATTTTAAGTCACATCTCATACTATTTATTATATATAGCATTTCTCTTAAATAACCAAACCTACATCAAATGTAAGTGAAGGTATATTTAGTTCCCCTTTAGCTCACGGATGGTCTAAATAGCTTTTATCAAAATACAAACACATACAACCAAAATAAATAAATGCCGTCTAAATTATATATACGGATGAACATCACATATCAGCGATTGCAATCAGAGATCGGCTTAGCCACGTACAGCGAGGATATGAAAAACAATTTACGTGATCCCTTGTAAATAACTGTTACGCGGCACGACTTTTATTATATTTTTTCCTAATTGGGTAATAGGAACTGAATTTAAATGAATTTTGCTGTTTTTGTTTGTATTTTCTTTATCTTTTCAAAGAGAGCCACATTTTCAAAGGGTGAAACCAGACGTGGTGCAAGGGTAGAAGCGTGTGATTATAAGTGCAACATGTTGTGGATTTGATTCCTGTTCGAGAAAAGAAATATTAAATCTTTTAATTTCCTCGATCTGGTAACAAGGCAAAGCGGGGCGTTGAATTCGGCGAAAAGTGAGGAACGGAAACCACTTAATGGGAACACTAGATTCCCACGTTTCTTCTACCTACACTGCTATGTGCGGGATACAACGTGAAGCTAAAAAACAATATATCCAAAGTGTTACTCCACACTAATAATAAGAAAATATTATAATATGTTTTTGGTTGTTACATATTTTTGCTTTAACTATCGTCTTCAATCGCCATGGTAATATGTGAAATACGAAGAGCGGCAAAATAAACATAATTGAAATATACTGATACCTCCGAGTGGGAATTGAACCCACAACCACACCGTCCACAATCAAATGCTTTTCTAACGTGCCATGATGACATAATATTATATAGAGGTTGACTGTAAAAAATAGAAGCTCGATGTGCACCAGGTATATTGTGAATTCACATTAGACACAGCTAACCACTAAAACCAACTTAATTCGCATTGTTTGCGACAAAATAGTGTAGCAGGCTAAAATCTGTTTGATTAACATTTAAACTTTTAATCACACTTAAACTAAAATAGCTGTAATTAATGTTAAAACATAAAATTAAATATATTAAAATTATTGCTTTAAAATAAAACATGAGGCCGTCATGGTCCAGGCGCATAAGGGTCTGGCTGTAACGCGACGGGTGAGGGTTCGATCCCCACTTGGGGAAACGAATTATTATTAATTAATATTGTCATTTCTTCGCTCTGGCAGAAGACGAAAGCCCGGCGTTGAGTTTCGCCACTCAACACGCAATGCTTCAAAAAAATCGGTGGACAGTGGGAAACGGAGTGAACGGAGAGTTGACACTAGGTTCCCTCTGCCTATCCTGCTATTTGCGAGACACAGCGTAAAGCTGATATTTTTTTAGAATAAAACATATTTAATTAAACATTTCATTTGAAATATTAAAATGACTTTCGGTGAATAATCTTCTGGGCACTTTATGCGGATAATAAGGGACGTGAAAAGATGAATTTATTATATAAGTACCCTCTTTTAATATTCACAAAGAAGTATAGGAAATAATGTGAACGTCCCAAAGTTATAGACAAAATAGTACGTGAATCATTTATGTGGATATATCATATATTTAAAAAACTAAAAGATAAAAACATTCCCGTTGGTATAAAGCGTAAAAGGAAGTCCGAAAAGCATCTCACACAGCTATCAGGTGTTGCCAGAACGCAACTAACATTTTTCATTGCCCAACAAACTGTGTACGGAAGCTGCCGACCCGCTGAGTGACTTTATCAACATGTCCACAGATATTTTTTTGAATTTTTAAATAAATAAATAAATATAAAATATAGCATATGCGTTTTTTGTTTTTTTTTTTGTATAAAAAATCCTAAAATGTAGAATTTTTATATAAAATACATATAATATAGATAGTGGGGATCGCAGTGTCTTAATTAGACATTAGATTCCCTCTCCCTATCTTGCTGTGTGTGGGATACTGCGTGAATCTAGAAAAAAGAATAATAAATAAAATAAAATAAAAATAAAAAGCCTTTTATTTCTTGCTAAAGTACAGTTTGAAAATTGAAATAAAAAATTGGAGAGTAAACAAAAGATAACATGTACATGTTACTTAAACATTATATATACTATTACTATTAACATTATGTATTTATATAATTTCTTTTTACACACATATATATATAATTATTTTTTGTTTTTTTTTTTTTGTTTTCTTTCTTTTTATATATACTATTACTCTTTAGATTTTTTTTTTTCCCATCTTATCTCTTGATGGATTTCTAGATGCAAAAACCCCTCTCAATGGAAGGTAAAGGCCTCCTCCAGAGATGACCATTTTTCTCTGTCCTTTGCTAGTCGCATCCAGTGAGTACCTGCTATTTTAGTGAGGTCATCTGCCCAGCGCGCATATGGTCTGCCCCTTTTTCTTTGGCCCGATGGTCCTAACCAAGATGTAGTCTGTATGGTCCAGCGGTTATCTGTAAGTCTGGCTACATGTCCAGCCCATCGCCATTTTAATTTCTGTGAGTGGCTAAGAGCGTCAATGACTTTGGTTTTCTGTCTTATAACAGTATGGCGGATTTTATTAATTTTCTTAATCTTCAGAATGCTTCTTTCCATACTTCTTTGACTTGTTATGATTTTGTTTTTAGATTTCCTGGTAAACTTCCATGTTTGACAGGCGTATGTTAGTGTAGGGAGTATGCAGGTGTTCATAACTTTGCTTTTCAACTTTGTGAGCATGTCACTTTTAAAAATTTCTTTGAGGCTCCAGAACTTTTTCCACGTGATATTGACTCTTCTCTCAACTTCTAGTTCGTTATTATGTTGGTTAAATGAAATTTGTTTACCTAAGTAAATGTAGGTATCTACATAGGTTAATGGCATATTTTTGAGATATACAGGCAAATTGGTGTGATTCGTCATGATATTCGTTTTATTTAGGTTTATTTCCAAGCCTACTTTTTGACTTTTTTCATATAGAGCGTTTACCATCAGTTGTAGTTGGCTTGTGTTTTCTGATAAAAGGACTATATCGTCAGCAAACCTAAGGTGGCTCAGATAATAACTATTAATGTTTATGCCGACTTTTTCCCAGTTCAGTTTGCGGATGATTGACTCTAGTACCGCTATGAAGATTGTTGGTGAGATCGGATCCCCTTGCCTTACGCCTCTATTTATTTGTATGACTGGACCGTTGCTCTCCAACTTTACTCTGCTAGTACTGTTGTCATAGATGTTTTTTATGACTTCTATGTAATCCAATGCCACTTCTTGAGATAGTAGAGCTTCCCAAATGGATGAATGGAGCAGAGTGTCAAAGGCTTTTTGATAGTCAATAAAGACAATATAGAGTGGTCTGTTGAACTCTTGGAACTTTTCTATTATCATTTCTAGCGAGTGTATATGGTCAACAGTAGAAAAACCTCGTCTGAAACCTGCTTGTTCCTTGGGTTGGAACTTTTCGGTGGTTTCTTTTATTTTTTTCTCTATTATAGAGGAAAAAAGTTTGTATAAAGATGGTAGTAAGCTTATCGGTCTATAATTACTAATGTTGTTTGGATCTCCTTTTTTATATAGCAAAATAATCTCCGACTCCGACCATTGTCGTGGAGAGTTTTTGTAGTTCAGTATCATGTTGAACAGTCGGGTTAGGGGTTTAACTAAATACATTGATCCTATTTTTATTGCTTCGTTAGTGATCTTATCTGGTCCTGGGCTTTTATCAGTTTTTAGAAGTTTAATTGCTTTGGCTACTTCGTTTTCATCAATCGTTGGTTTCGTCCTTTCTATTTTACTACATGGTAATTTGTATGCTTGGTGACTTGGCGAACTATAGAGGTTTTTGTAGAAATCTGTTGCTATTTTGAGGATTTCTTTCCTATCTTGTGTACTGCTAGTTTTGCTTTTCAGTCCTTCGATCCATGATTTGTGTGTTCTCAGTTGCTTGTAGGCTTTTTTGGCGCTCCCAGTTTCGTGAAGGCATTTTACAATAGTTTGTGTGCGGTGATCTTTGTAATCTTGGTTAATTTGTTTACTTATAAGCTTGTAAAGTGCTTTTAATTCATTTTTAATAGCCTTTGGTTTTGGTTTTATCTTATGTATTTCTTGTCTTCTGCTGATCAGTGCTTTTGTTCGTGTTGTTATTACTTGGTTTTTCATTTTATTTTCGTTTAGTGTTAGCTCTTGTACTTTTTTCAGGCTGGTGTCTATTGCATTTGTTATTTTATCGTAGTATTTTTGAACAGAGTCTCTGTTGTTGCAGTGATCAAGTAGTTTTGCTGAGTGGCTGTTTAGAGATTCCCTGTATATTTGCACTTCTTCTTCGTTCCTTAAAAGGGATCTAAAGCATTGGCCAAACTTGCTGCGATTTTTTGTCCTCGGAAGTATATTGAAAGCGGCCCTAACAGGTCTGTGGTCCGAAGGGTAATTGATATTTAATACCTGAATATTGTTAACGTATCTAGGTAGGTTTGTTAAAATATAGTCTATTTCATTTCTTGTATTACCATTAGGTGATTTCCAAGTCCATCTCTGTTTATTATTTTTTTTGAAAAAAGTGTTCATAATGGCTAAATTATTCTCGTACGCGAAATCAATAAGTCTATTTCCTCTACTGTTTCTATTTCCATAGCCGTAGCTTCCGGTGATGGTTTCATTTGTTCTCGGTTGGCAGATTTTGGCATTAAAGTCGCCCATGACTATTATATTGTTTCCTGCGAGTTGTATGGCTTCATTGATAGTAGTGTAGAAAAGTTCAAGTTCTTCGTCCTTTGAGGCCTCTGTTGGAGCGTAAGCTTGAATGATGCTTAAATCTAAATTATGAATATGTATTTTTAACAGTGCTACTCTCTCTGACAGTCCCTTGAAACTTCTTATATATTTTTTCAGATGTTTTTTGATGATGAAGCCTACTCCATATAGTCCTGGTGTTTCTCCGATGTGGTAGAAAATGAACTCGTCGTGTTCTTCAATTTTATTGCCGAGTTTTCTGACTTCTGAGACACCAATGATTCTAGTAGGCGTGAATAAGTCGATAGAGTTTTGACATTGTAAGTCGCTATATATAAGATGTTATTATGATTATTTTTTATAATGTTTTCAAAAGTTTCTATTTCCTCTGGAGGGTTTTGGTCGTGATCTTCCACGGGGACCAGCCGGCTTGGAAGATGTAATTTTGTGGTCGTTTTTATTTGTAATATGTTTTCCGTGGAAGAGGGCGGTAATTGCTATTGCTTAGTATTTTTACTAGTCTGTTTGTTCGATGTATTGTTTTGGTTGTCAGCGGTTTGAAAAAAGAATATGGTAACTTAAATAAATGCTCGTTTTTACCTCGACTTTAATCTGTCCTGAGTATACTTTACTCTAAGAAAACAAGTCATCTATGCTAAATATGGGAAACAATATGTCAAGATGGTCAAGTATATCGTCAAGATGGAAATGCTGACGCTGAGTGCTTCTCCTCATGTACAGGTCATTTAACGCGGACATTACCAACTCTGCGGCGAGTTTTATCTGCAACATCGAGCTATCGTAAAAAAAATCCAACTAACAGAAGTTGGTTTCAAACTTTGTGCATTCAATGTTTCAATGCTGAATAAATAAAACTAATCTACGAGAACGTTCAACTAAATTACAAATTTACACAGAAATATATTTTTTAATTGTTTTGTCGTCTGTAGACACGTTGCTTGTGAGCTCGATGCCTATAAGAATTATTATATTTATTAATATATAATTATCTAATATAATCTAATATAATTTTCTTCTTCCCGCTCTGGTTGACAAAGCGTGGTGTTGAGTGCCGCCGTTCGTCACAGAATATCTCGAAAAGTGGGGGTGGAGTGTCTCAGCACTAGATCCTATTATTGTACTTATCGTAATTTATTAGTTAATCGCTTTTATATAGTATTCACCAAAATTCCAATAAATATTCGCAAATGTATGACAGATACAGCTAGAATAGCTTTCCCCTAGCAAATATATTATCGACATATTTTCCTTGTTAACTGCTTCGTAGTGCAGTTGGGACCTATCTGAATACACTTTCTGTTAATATTATAAATGTGAATTTATGTCTGTGTGAATGTTTGTTCCACTTTCAGACACAAAAGCTGAATGGATGCAAATAAAACTGCAGTAATATAGTTCACGCATCACAATAAAATATAGGTTTTGTTTTTATTTAGGCTGTGTAGAGATTTTGAAAATGGGGAATGAAGTATTTAAAGACAAGCAATGTACCATCTTCCTACTTTTCTGTGAGAAAATTCCATACCATACGTTTGTTTTATTTTATATATTAGGTACTAGCAACCCCAGTGCGGCTTCGCCCGTTTAAACTTATTGTTATATTTTTTTTCAGTTTTACGCTGTATCCTGCACCTGTAGCAGGGCATATTAAGTAATACTTTTCCCCACTTTCCGCCGAACTTTGGAGGCATAGCGTGTCGAGTGGCGAAAAACTCTTGGTGCCAGAGTGAAGAAATGAAAATATTAACATACAATACATCATTCTCTCGATTGGGGATCGAACCTAGAACCCTCGCGGTACAGTCATACGCTTGTGCGTACCCCGGCGCCACGACGCCCTCAACTTACAAATAAATATAAGTAATACCGTCTTGAACGTATTGAATACATATTGCTTATAGCGTATGTCTTCACAGTGTGGCGTCTATAGGACGCTAAATCAATAATTAATTATTAATTATAATAGTAAGTACTTGTAAGATTTGCCAGCTGTTATCTAGTATCGGGGCGAACTTCAGTTACATATTGATCACTATTGAACAATTACGGATGATTCAAATATTTATTTTTACTAGACGACCCGATGACGCGTATAATACGCGTTGCCATAGCAACGTTTATATCACTTACATAAATACAAAAGTGTACGTATTTTCAAATCTATAGTGGTGTGTGTTATATTTATTTTATTTATTAAATTTATTTTTGTGCATTATTTTATAAAAATATCAGCATTCAGTACTTCTTTATATAAACTATAACTGTGACAAATTCCATACTCCTCCGTCTGCGCAATTTTCGTAAATGAAAATATAAAATATTTCATTTCCTCGAGTGGAAATCGAAACCACAACTTTTCGTGTTCACAACCACATGCTCCTGGCCATGCACCACAAGGACTGGCCTCAAATTTAGAGTATTCTTTTTCCTAAAATGAAATTACTTTGTTATAACCTCAATCGCTATAGCAAACTTCGCTAAACTTTCCACAGAGGTAGGTACTAACAACTAAAGTTGTAATAACCGATTGGAAGTTTCTATGCGGCGAGATGTGAACGTCCAACCAAGCTTAATTGACTAGAACATTGTAACAGTATCTGTCTAATACAATTTATGTAAATGTTTTAAATACACATCTATTGGAAAATCAGTCGTTAATAAATGATCAAGGAGTGAACACGTATTTTATTTAACCAGACAATCAAACTGTTCTGCTATACAAAAATTGAACCTTAAACTAATTAACATATGGTCCATAACGATCCGGATTGAAGAAGCGAACAGTCAATGCAGTCGGCCGCGTGAATACAAAAGAAGCCAACATTCTTTAGATAAGGAATTGCAACGATTGAAGTAAACAACTTTTTTTGTATGAAGTTTTACTTGTGATTTGAAAAAGTTAGTTTTATTAATTACAATGGCCTCGCCTACTGTGGAACAAAATAGATTATTATCTTCTTTAGAAGACGTGGCGAATATGATTCAGAAGGCTCAAACAAATATTAAGAAGTGTCCAAAACAAAGATTAACTGAAGGTTACATAAAAACAAGATTAAAAACTATAGATGAGTACTGGGAGACATTTAAAGAAACGCATAAAAATCTTTTGAAGTGTACACCACGAGAACAAAGGGGAGTTTTACCTTACTTTCTTAATGAAGAATATTATTCGTACGAGGACTTGTACATGTGTTTAAAGGGTGATTTATTAGATTTACTATCGAACATGAATAGCAAACCGAAAATTCTAGAAGAATCTGACTCGTCAAATTTATTACAAAATGCGCAGTCATCATTCGCTAAATTACCGAGAATACAGTTACCTACGTTTTCTGGTAAATATGAAGATTGGCCCACTTACCTAGATTTGTTTTTGGCGCTTGTACATAACACACCAATTAATGATGTGCAAAAGCTTCACTACTTAAAAACTAGTGTGACTGGCGAGGCAGAGATGTTATTGCGACACATTAAAATTACACAAGACAACTATGCCGGCGCTTGGGAATTACTTAAAGAGCGTTTCGGGAATAAGAAAATGATTGTTTTTTCAATTTTAAAAAGGTTATTTGGCCAGAAGAAAGTTTTACATCAGTCAGCGTTTCAAATTAAGAATCTTCTAGACACAACTACAGAATGTGTTAGTAGTTTGAAGAATTTAAATATTAGTATAGATACATGGGATCCTATTTTGATATTTATGGTGGGACAGAAATTGGACTTAGAGTCATTAAAAGAATGGGAAGAATATTCTTATAAGAAGAACAGTGATGAAATGCCTTCGTGGGAGGATTTTAAAAATTTTCTCGATTCTAAATTTCGTACACTTGAACTAATCGCTCCAATTTCAACTGTAAAGGACAAACTTCAAACTTCTAAGTCATTTCATGTCACAAACAGAGATAGTGAAATTCATCAAACCCAATACCCTAATACTCATTTACAACCTTCATGTTCCTATTGCAAAGGGGGTCATTACATTTATAATTGCAAAGATTTTGTGAAGCAACCTCTTGAACAACGATTTGAAATTGTGAAGAAAAGTCATCTTTGTTTTAACTGCCTTATACCAAATCACAACGTATACAATTGTAAACATAAAACAACATGCCGAATCTGCAGAAGAAGACATCACTCCTTATTACATCGAGTAAAAAATACAAACGAAGAACAAGAAGAACAACCAGAACAGATAATCACAACCGCTCACTTCTCTAAACGACAACCTGGTCATGAGGTATTATTGGCAACAGCACAAGTATAAGTCAAGTCAAGAGATGGTGATACACACCTGCTTCGTGCTTTAATTGACCAAGGCTCAGAGGCTTCATTCGTATCTGCGAGAGTTATTGAACTACTAGGCCTGAAAAGGATGAGTATCAACGGTGAAGTTTCTGGAATAGGAGAAGAAACCCGAATGCCTATAAAACACTTAACTTACCTGTCAGTTGCATCGCGATTTAACAGTAGTGAAGTCATAACTGTGAAGGCGTATGTGCTGAAAGCCATATCGACGAGATTACCTTCAAAGAACATCTTGATGAACTGGCAAGAGCTGAAAAAAATAGATTTAGCTGATCCGAACTACTATAAACCAGGAAGTATAGACATTTTACTGGGCGCTGATGTCTTTAGTAAAATTATAGAAGATGGTTTAATTAAAATGCCTGACGGAATAGTAGCTCAAAAAACGTGTTTAGGGTGGATATTATCGGGACAAAGAGAAAAAGAGCTTTTGAAGAATCAACATAATGTAATTACATTACATATAAGAAGCATGGTTACAGAAGATAATAATATATTAAAGAAGTTCTGGGAAATAGACAATGAATTATACAAGAAGAAGAAGATACTTACAAATGAGGAAGAGAAGTGTGAAGAAATTTACAAAAATACAACTAAAAGAGATGAACATGGAAGATATATTGTACATTTGCCACTGAAACAAAGCGTAGAAGATACAGTCCAGTTATGTGGAGATACAAAACAAGGAGCTATCAATAGATTCAAACAATTAGAAAGAAAATTTCAAAGAAATGAGAAGTTAAAAGAAGAATACGTAAAGGTTATAAGAGAATATATAGAGATGGGTCACATGAGAAGATCAGAAACAACAAACAAAAATTATATATACTTACCTCATCATGCTGTAATCCGTGAAAACAAAGACACTACAAAGGTTAGAGTAGTATACGATGCATCAGCAAGTGGATCCAAAGGCAAATCCTTAAACGATGCCATGATGGTAGGTCCTGTATTACAACTTGATCTTCGAAGTCTAATAACCACTTGGCGTACATATAAAATTTGTGTAGTAGGAGATATAGTGAAGATGTATAGAATGATAAATATGACAGAAGTACATACAGATTTACAACGAATCGTTTGGAGAGAGAACCCTGATAAAGATCTCGAAAGCTATAATCTAACAACCGTCACTTTTGGCACTTCAGCAGCGCCATATTTAGCTGTCCGAACGTTACATCAACTAGCTGATGATGAAGCTCAGAAATATCCACACTCTGCACCTGTAATCAAAAGATCATTTTACATGGATGATTTAATGACGGGAAGTGATAATGAAGAGAACACTAAGAAAAAATGTGAAGAAATTAGAATGATATTAAGGAAAGGAGGATTTATTATGCAAAAGTGGTCTAGCAATTCTGAAGAAGTTTTAAGATATTTACAAGGAGGAGATGAAAAAATTAGGGATACAGTGGAGATAAAACTAGATAAAGTTATTAAAATACTTGGATTAACATGGGATAGGAAAGAAGATATATTTAAAATTACCGTGAACTTACCTGAGATGATACATCCTGTAACGAAGAGATCCGTTCTATCAGATGTAGCCAGATTATTTGATCCGTTTGGATGGTTGTCGCCTGTTGTCATAACTGCTAAAATTTGGATTCAAAAATTGTGGCTCTGTAACTTGGGATGGGATGACGAGCTACCGTCACATATGCGTGAAGAGTGGATAAGATATAGAGAAGAGCTGACACATTTGCAAAACATACAGATACCACGATGGTTAAAAACAACTAAAAATAATTTTAATACGGTAGAATTACATGGTTTTGCAGATGCATCAACTCAAGCATATGCTGCGGTCACTTACCTTAAGCTTGTGGATGGTGATGAAGTACATACAATGATTCTCGCGTCTCGGACTAAGGTTGCACCATTGAAGCAGCTGTCAGTACCTAGATTGGAATTGTGTGCTGCAGCTTTATTAGCTGAACTCATGTATGATCTTGCAGAGTTACTAAAAATAAATAAAGATAACACATTTGCTTGGACAGATTCTATGGTCGTATTATCGTGGCTACAATCTCAACCTAGTCGTTGGCAAACCTTTGTTGCGAACAGAGTATCAGACATATTAAGAGTGCTGGACTATGATCGTTGGAGTCACATTAAGTCTATTGATAACCCAGCTGATATTGCAACTAGAGGTCTAAGAGCATACGATCTTGAGAATCACAACATTTGGTGGTCTGGGCCACAATGGCTTAAAGAAAATAAAACATTTATGGAAACGAAAGATGAGATTCCACAGACGGAACTAGAAATGAAGAGATGTTTACATACAAAGATAAAAGAAGAAGAAAAACCCATATGGGAACGATTTTCGAGTTTGTCTAGGATGAAAAGAGTATTAGCTTATTGTAGAAGATTTTTGAGGAAAAATAAGAAAGAACGACAAAGTTATTTGACAGTAAATGAATTAGAAAGGGTATTAGAAGACAGCATAAGATATTACCAAAATTTAATTTATGAAGAAGAAGTTGATGACCTCAAAAAGAAGGGAATAGTTAAACGTAGAAGTTCCTTAATCACACTTTCACCCTTTTTAGATAAAAGGGGTTTGATAAGAGTGGGAGGTCGATTACAAAATGCTTCGATACCTGAAACGTTTAAACATCCTATCATAATTCCAGCTAATAAACACATAACAAAACTTTTAATTATGGAAGCCCATTTTCGAACATTGCACGGTGGGATTCAACAAATGGTGGCTTTTCTAAGAACTAAATATTGGATTATGGGATTAAAATCAGCTGTAAGAAAATGTATATACAACTGCAAGGTTTGTATTATAGATAAGGCCAAAGTGAAGCATCAGTTAATGGGTCAGTTACCGCTCACTAGGGTCAATGAGTACAGACCATTTTTCAATAGCGGAGTCGATTATGTCGGTCCTGTGATGCTGAGAACATCGAAAGGCCGTGGACACCATGCTACGAAGGGATACATTTGCCTATTTATCTGTATGTCGACTCGGGCCATTCATCTTGAAGCAGTTACAGATTTGACTTCACAGGCTTTTATAGCAGCGTTTCGAAGATTTGTGGCTCGGAGAGGGCATTGCGCACATATGATGAGCGATAACGGGACGAACTTTGTCGGTGCTGCGAAGGAGCTCAAGGACTTATTTACAAAATCAATAAATAACGTGACAAAGGAAGTGGCAGAGTTACTAGCTAACGATGGCACAACATGGCACTTCATACCACCAAGAATGCCTTCATATGGAGGCCTATGGGAAGCTGGTATTCAGTCGGCTAAAAGACACCTTACGCGAATCAATAAGGACACCAAGCTGACTTATGAAGAAATGGCCACACTTCTAGCTCAAATCGAAGCATTTCTTAATTCGCGACCGCTCTGCAAGATAGACAAAGATACAAACACAATATTGACACCAGGACATTTCTTGGTAGGCGAGCCCTTAATAAGTGTTCCTGATACAAACTATGAAAAAAAATATATAAGTCTGATGAATAGGTGGCATTTAATACAAAAAATGACAAAAGATTTTTGGCGGCAATGGAAAACTGAATATTTAAATACTTTGCAGCAAAGATATAAATGGCAAACTAAAGTTCCATCGCCTGCGGTTGGTGATATTGTCATAGTCAAGGATGAAAACACACCCCCAGCCAAATGGTTATTGGCCAAGGTCAAGTATCTCCATCCAGGGGCTGATGATTTAGTGAGAGTAATAACAGTGCAGACACCGGGTAACCATGAACTTAAGAGACCATTATCAAAGTTAATATTATTACCCAAAGACAATTAGGTCACTTAGGTCATGGTGGGCGGTTAAATATACGAGTCAATTACATGTGTATTGTAAAATGTTTCTGATTAAATGTAACAAAATAAGTAGTGTAATGGACAAATAGTTGAGATTTTGAACAATTTAGAGTTTATTTTGTATTTTTATATGTATTTTAAAGTTTATAGTTCATTAACAGAGAAACAAATATTTACAAAATGTTTTATGGACAAATACAACAGCAATTGTATTCAAGATAAAGTTAGCTTCAGCAATCCTTTGAATGTTAATGTAGTTAGATTTTATTTAAAAACAATTGTTTTTGGTGGGCGGTATGTCTAATACAATTTATGTAAATGTTTTAAATACACATCTATTGGAAAATCAGTCGTTAATAAATTATCAAGGAGTGAACACGTATTTTATTTAACCAGACAATCAAACTGTTCTGCTATACAAAAATTGAACCTTAAACTAATTAACAGTATCCAAGCGTCGTGTGAAAATATGTTATATTCCGAATGAAATAGGATGTTCTTAACAGGAAGTTAGTTCATTTCAGTTCATAATAATATAATTATGTTCTTTTTTTTCGCCGTTATAACATATTTTAAGGTTGCAAAATTATTTTTTAGTAGAAAATACATCATGTTAAAATATTAATGAAAATATGTACTGTTTATTTTTTTTCTTTGCTTTTCCTAATAATATCGTTTTATCGACCCCCAGAGTGAATATCGAACCAACAACTATTACGTTTACAAGTCCTGCCGCTGTACCAAGGTGGCCACAAACTATTCCTATACAAGCAACGCAAAACGAATCAAGATGTTAAAAAGCGTTTCTATCTAATATTGCAGTGCAGAGGTTCACATGTCAAAGGTTAAAGAAAATTTATTTCCTCCTCTCCTCTCGAGGTTCTATGATTTATTTCATCCATTTGTCAAAGGCTTGGTGATATTTTTCCCAACTAGCTTATTTTTGTTGACATATCGAAACACAGCAAACTTTTACCATTATGCCTCCTGGTTTATATAGTTCTCAATGGATAACAGATTCTCTTAGATTTCTTTTATATCTTTTATCAGGTAAGAAGAATGTGAAACCTACATAGCCTATTAATTGAGTAACTGTCAGACAACTATCAGGCAGATATTCTTTTTGGCAGGCAGATAAGTCCCGCTGAGTTTCTTGTGCCGGTTCTTCTCAGGTCTGAGGCGTTAACTTTAGTGAACTAGTGGTAAATTATTTGACGTTCAAAAAGTGAAGCATGTCACTTCTTCTGTCATAGATATGTATCAGTTCTGAATTAATCTTACAATTTTTACCATTTAGGTAATACATTAAATATTACCTATCTGTAACATATAGAGGCCAGTACCGGCGCAGGGGCTCAAATAGTAATTGTGGCTCGAGTTGTGGGTTCGATTCCTACTCGGGGAAATGGGGAACGGAGAGTCTTAACATTAAGTTCCCTCTATAGGTAGAGAGGTAGGCCTCTCTGTGCTGTACGAGATACAGCGTGAATTAAAAAAAAAAACTATAATATATTAAAACAGTCCGCAAGGCAAATACTGCCTTAGCAAAGTACGTATATTGTGATATACATTATTTATTGAAGTAAAAAATTGACCTTTAGTTAATAATTTAATTAAGAATTCTAATAAACCAGCTAAAGCTTAAGTAATAAAGAAATTACATTTTATCAAATACCAAAATTTAGTTTAAGTTATTTTTATTCAGTTTTTAATAACAAATAAAAATTATTGAAAATTTAATCTATAGTAAAACGGTAAGAAAATGACTGTGAATGGAACATTTGTAAGTTCTTTTCCGGGTACGGTTCTGCCATTCAACACTAGCAATGTCTTGAAATATAAGTAGTATTGAAGTGATTACAAAGTTTACGCATACAAGCTTGCTGGCACTAGTAATAAAAAAAACATACTTATATAACCCATTGACTAAAACCACTGTCAAATATCTTTTAGATGATTTTCATAAATTTACCAAACAATCAAATATTCAATAATGATAATTCACAGTAATCTTTTATACTTTTACATAAAGAATACGAAAGTGAGGGAGTCCCGAGAGGGCGCGTAATATAGTGCTATGTTTTTTACTACGACTTCTGTAGCAATAACATTACCTATTGAAGTATTTGTTGTATTCGATATTGTCACGGATTTTTCTTTTGTTGTGAGTAAATTTGGTGCTAAAATATATTTTTGTATAAGAAAAAATATAACTATAAGCAAACGGTACTTGTTTTAGAGTTTTTATACATATTTATGTTTACAAATATTTTGATTTGGATGATGTTTTTAATGGAAAAGACAAGGCAAACAAGCGTTTGGGTCACCTGGTGGTAAGTGACCTTCACCGCCCACGACCCCTTGTAACACCAGAGGAGCTACAGATTCGTTATCGGCCTTTAAGATGGAGATAGACGCGGTTTCTGTATTTGTATCCAAGCAAAATACAGCGTTAAATTCCGCCAGTCAACACAATGATAATGACGCATTTTTAGAATAATACAACAACGAAACATCGTCCTCCTGATTGTTCTTTAAAATTATAACTCATTATCTTTATTAAAGCTTAAAATACTTATATTTTTCTGAAATTCTCCCACTCTGTCTATACATACAGGTTACGTGATCCACATACACGTTAGCGGTCTTGTTTACAAATTATATGAGAGGATTAAGAATCGATACAATAAAAGTTTTTCTATTTTGTTCGTTCAATAGATGGGGATTCACCTAGAATTTTGTTTACTTTCTTTCGTATGGTAGTCTTAATTTGAAGGTTAGATTTGAACATGTATTCTGTTTATTTTAGGTCTCGTGGTCAGTGGCATTATATTTGACTGTAAACACGATGGTTGTGAGTTCGATTCTCATGTGGGAATGAAATATTTTTATTTCCTCCACTCAACTCACGAAATATAATATTATATTTTTAAAAAATCCGTAAAAACCGAAATGTTAATTCTGATATTGAGATTACTATATTTAAACTTAGTATAAAATTTTTAGTAAGTTCTGCCTGCAGCGTACATGGAAAGGTGTTAAAATAACCGCGCGACACTTAAGTAACGTTGACATTCAAATTACACTCAACACAGAATTTCAGTCTTATTTCCAGCGGCCTACAAATATTTAAACGACTCCCGTGACATACTGCTTGAGAAATATGTGTACTTGTTTGTTTGTAAAAAAAATTAAAATCTAATCGATTACTTTATTTATATTTGTTTTGTTTTACCCTTAGATCAAATGTATACTTAGTTGATTAAGAAATAACGAAGAATTGCTTTAAATATTAATAATTTAGTTTTTTTTGTGTCGTATTCTATTTTTGTGATATAATATAAATTCTTTTTAAAATTACATACAAATTTTATTACGACAGTACATACAAATCAATATAATAAATGATACTGGATTCCTCCAGTACGTATTTATCCAGTATGTATTTTACGGTCACGTAAATACTATAATGACATATGTATACAGTATGTATGTATGAAGCGGTTAGTGATAGAGGATGAGGCGAAAGAGGTATACAGAGACAGTAGCGCTTGGCACTTCGTTCTTCAATGTCTCATTTCGTCTTAGCAAAGTAGAAAAATAAAAATAATGCATTCCCCAGAATCGAGACTGCTACTATAAACATTACGTCTACTGTCAACGTTGTTCCACTGTTTATTTATTAAAATGCTTTTACTTTTGGATACAGTTTCTACGACAGTGTGTCAGAAGCCCTCAGGTTTCTTGCAGTTCCAGCAAAATTGCATAAATTTTAAAAGATATTTTAAGATTTTCTCGTGAAAATGTATAATTATCAACACTTGAAACGTGATAATTTTCCTTACTTTTTTTAGCTCGACGCTATATCCCTTATATAGCAGAGTAGGCAACGGCAACCTAGTACACTCCGTTTCTCACTTTACGCCGAAATTTAGACACATTGTGCGTTGATTGGCGGATCTTTGTCTTGTTAGCAGAACGAAGAAATGAAAATATAAAATAAGTCATTTCCTCGAAAGCGAATCGAACTCACAACCGTCCAGTCTTCAATGACACACTCGTGCTACTGCGCCGCGGCGGCTTCGGGACAGATTTAAATTATTTGATTTTTCCTACTGTGATAAGCTAACAAATGTTAACTTCCCCACTCAATATACAATATTTCACTAGCAACATTTTAAATTAAAACTAAAAAATTTTAAGAACTTATGACCCCAAAATATACAATCTCATTTTAATAAAGTACTTGTAGCTCTTAAGCGACTGATTTGATTTTATTAAAAATAAGCTAATAACTGATATTCGTAGCTTGAAATTTAATTCTGTTTAAAATGAGCCCAAATACGACTAGGGTGCTGTAATTTTCTCAAGGTTTCCACTTTTGCTGATAATCCTGGCTGCAGCATCAGTTCAGACTCAACATTAACTTTCCATTGCACTTAAAGTTGAATCCAGTTTAAAATGAGCTCAAACACGACTAGGATGCTTATGTTTTCAAAGTTTGTGCTTTTGCTGATGATCCCAGTGTTGATGAGCATCAAGTTAGGATTATTATTAAAGTTTAAACACGTATAACATTTTAAGAATATTCGACCACCGAATACTATACAAATTTCAATGTATATTGAAATATACCTCGACCTCGGATATTGACCAGTCAAAACTTTGAAAGAACCACTGTGATTAAATTATCTTCGTACAAAAAACTACACTGAAAAAATGTATATAGAAATTAGTGAACAGAGTAATGTAACGCTAGTTCCCTCTACCTACTCAGCTATATACGGGAAAAAGCTTATTCCATTTTCTTTTACTTTCACTCAAAAAATATTTAACTTAAGTAAAAAGAGCAATATTAGAGTTGTGATTAATTACCCCAAATGCACTTAGACAGAACAATGTCAGCAGTTATTCTGTTGATTTCATTAAAAGTTCACGCAGACAGGAAACTTCTTTGACGCTTAATCTCGTTGAATATTTCCGACGGAGCAATTAGTTTTAATTGTACTCTTTTTTACGTACATTTTACAATTTTAAAATAGTTTTTGAATATATTTTTTTTAGATATATAAATAATATATTTTTTTTGTATTTTATAAATTCGTTGTTATTTTCTGAGAATATAAAAATAGCCTGGTAATATGTCACTCCGTTTTATTCACTTAGGCCGCGGTACCATTGGCAACAAAAACAAAAATATGAAATGAAAACATTTTTTTATAAAATAAAATATTTTTATATATTCATATGTATATTTGAAAAATCCCTTATTATATTTGGTTTTGGCCTATGTTTTTGTATATTCATACTTACATCAAAATGGATGAAGCTTTTTGGAAAAAAAGAAAAAGAGAGTGTGAGTGAATAGTACAATATCAGTCACAGTCCTGAAAAATGTTCAAATTACTTTAGTTACTTAAAAAATTATCGGAATTAAATTTAGAATCAGATAGGTACCTCTAATTTATATTAAATGTTTTTTTCATAATGACAAATCGCAAAATCTGTCACTATATTATTTCTGAAGATAAAAATAAATATAAAACCAACTAAGAAAAGTATCTTCATAAAATCGCAATAGCTGTACTGTACCGTACTGTATCAAAAATAGTACTCAATATTGAAAACATATTCATACCTCACGTCTATTGATGCGAGATTTTTGAGAGGAGAGGAATTTTATGTTAAGCTCTCGTGCGTTCGTCAATATGCCGTTTTATGAATACGGAACAACTCTGTAGTAAATAGGCTGCATAATAAAGTTATATGGTAACAAATCCCTTGAACGAGCTTAGCTTACGTTAACTTAAGTGTGTTTATGCGGATAATATACGCTATGAAGATTTTTATGATAATCTAATCGAGGTCATCCTGAAGATGGATCGGTTTCTAACTTGCAGGTATTATTGTTGCTTCGCCGCTCTAGTGTGGGCAGATGAGACGAGAATAGAACACAAGGCGGAAAGTGGGCAAATGATGTATCTTAATCTATTTTATTCATACTATTATTAAAACGATATCTCAAGATCGCTCTCAAAATCGATCTAAAAGTTTAGTTTCGTTTTTATAATACGAGGATAAATTTACTTGGGTACCCTGTACCTAACGTGACCATACGTCCCGTTTTGAACGGGATTACTTATGAGTTTTTCACTTGTGTGTGTTTTTTTGGAATGACTTGTAAAGTTGGTGTAACGAAACAAGTTTCTTTGTGATTATCCAAGTACGCTATTTTTCCCGCTATTTGTCAAAAAATTGAAGTATGAAATTATTTGTTAAAGTTTCAGTTACACCTAAAAAAACGACAGCACTGTCGGAAAAAACTAACTTTGCCCCGAAAAAACGAAAGCAACACCAATGCCCTGTTTTGAGCCGACCGATGAATGGTCACGTTACCTATATTACTAATATTGGTAACGAAATGAACACGTCAACGTGACTGTAATGTCAAATTGGCAAGTATAAATAAAGTAATCAACCTCAAACTTAGTGAAGTTGACATGAAACCGAGACAAACATTTTTAAAGAAATATTCCTTTAGGAAATACACAATATTTCAATTGTCTTGCAAACAATAGCACTTAACGACTATATTGTCACCCGGTTTCTTAATCTCAAGCTTTTTCTTATTAAATAGGCTGTTTTACTGTGAAATAAACATTTAAACGTAGAAATTGTGGCAAAGTTCCTCAGAAAAAGTCCAAAAATATAGATTTCTTTTAGTTTTCTTAGCAATTAAAACTCTGCAGGCTTGAGATGTTTATTGTAGTTCATTTTATTATAATAGCTTATTGCATTCATGTCGCTAGTTCCACAGTGTCTTGACATTTGCTAGCGTTGCATGTTGGATAACAACTAGTTGTGAAGAAATGGCAAAACTCAGCTCCGCTCTAGTCTATTGGAGCGGGGACATGAAAATTAATAAACACCATCACGAATATTTTTAATCGATACTCTTTTGCACCTCTTGGTATAAAAAATATATTTTTTGAGACCAGTCATGACAAGTGTGGCTATGAACGCGACAAGTTGGAGGATTCAATTCGCACTCAAAGAAATAAAATATTTTATATATTAATTTCCTCGCTCTGGCGTCGTTGAATTTCGCCACTCAATATCCAATTCCGCCAGAATACAAAAAGTTGGGATCGGAGTTGTCGTAATCGGAACGGGGTATCTTAACACTAGGTTCCCAGTTTCCCTCTGCCTATCCTGTTATGTGTGGGATACAGTGTGAACCTAAAATATATATAACTCACCTAAGTCTGTTTTCAAAACTAGTCAAAAATAGAGAAACATGCATAATATCACTATATTTTCCTTGAGGGACCTTATAATTTAAGAAATACGTGAAGATAAAAGAAATAACTTTACTGGAAAAACATGTGAAATTAAGCTACACTCGTAACATAAAATTGTCGTTATGAGGATCTCAAGATTAACTTTACAACTGCTGGTATTTCCGTCGTAAAACAATAATTTTATGCCAACACTGCTTGTAACTCTGCTAGTGCATTTTTTTAGTGAAGTTCTCTTAGGTTTTTAACTAATTAAATAACATTTGGTAGTACCGTAGTAGTGCAGTAAAGCGAAGAAACTGATTTACTATTTTATGTAAGTCGTTTTTTTAAACTTAACGCTTTATATTGCATAACAGGGTAGGCAGTGGCAACCTTCTTATTTTTTTTTATTGTGAGAAAATTCTTTTACAGTTACGCCGCCTGAGAGGATTCGAGCGAGTTATTTTGGACGTATGGACCGGCAGATATAGGCCTTCCACACTTTTCATCGATCGCAACAGACAAAAGCTACGGGAGCTAACGGATTTTTCCATAACCCCGGTTTTGGGAGCCGGCTAGGCACGTCGCGAAGTCAAATGTGGCAGGTCACACTCGACGGCCTGTACAGAGTAGGCGAGCCATCTGCACGCGCCTACAGGCATTCAACTTCCTCGAGCTGATCGCCCTCTAGACGAAGGCAGAAAGAAACTAGCGTCAAGTTTGTGTCATTTTGTTTTTCGCTTTTCCCCCAATTTGAGACATTGCCTTTTGAGTACCTAAACTAGAAAGTATGGCACTGATACTTTCTATTATCACAGCGTAGTCCGAATTACGAATTAATATTTAAAATCATACTGTATAGAAATTTTATAATAACTCAAATTTTAATTGGTTTTAACTTAAAAATTTATAGTTCACATTGTACTCTCTGTTAAACTCATAACTAGCGCTACTTGTTGCGACACGGTAACGGTACTGTTGTTACAGTAATTGAATATTGCAAAGAATTTATATGCCTTTATCATATTTAGCTTTTGTAATACAAGAGATTTTTTATCCTAGGACACCAGAAAAAAAAGTAGATGCTTAAGATTATTTCTTGTCTTCTGTAGAGTTAAATTATCCGGAAATAATAAATAAAGGTTTACTTTTTTCTATTTAATAATAAGATTTTATAGGAAATAACATTATTATATTTTTCTTTTTGTATTAAATAGTGGTACAGTTATTTGTAATATACTTACCTACCTATCAGGATTTGTAATATACTTACCTACTGATAAAGTGTATAGCGAGTATACATACATACAATATATACGTAGGAATTTCATAACTTTTTTAGAATATGATGAAGACGTATTAAGACATAGACAGGTTTTAGACAAGTCTACAAAATTATAATTATTTTATAAACAATCATTTTTATTTTGGTTAATATTAATATATTTAAAACGGTACACTTACATAATAATAATTATAAAAATAGAAAATAAAATAATGAAACTGTACAAAAAAATGAATAAGTCACAATTGTCGAACACAAACACCGGTACAAAGGTTGAATTGCAAAGACCAATGAATGGAATTGGATCAAAATAAAATACAAAGTATTGAATAAGCGCCTGTAACAGAGCAACTTTTCATTTCGCATTCGACTTTAGCTCAATATTGAGCTGCAACGGAAAACAGTGTACCTATTTCTTTTAATATTAAAACATCATAGTGAGTATTCGTTCAATTATTAAAAAAAATCAGCTTCACGCTGTATACCGCACACAGCAGAGCAGGCAGAGGGAAACTAGTGTTAAAACACTCCGTTCCACACTTTCTGCCGAATTCTGGAGGCATTGCGTGGTGAGTGGCAAAACTCAACGCCGCGCTTAGCTTCGACGCCAGTGCCAAGAAATGGAAATATAAATTTAAGTAAATATTTCATCTCCTCGAGTGGGGATCGAACCCACGACCAGTCGGTTTTACAGTCACACTTCGTGCCGCTGCGCCACGACTGGCCTCGTTAATTATTAATCTGTATTATAAATTATGAGAACAAAATTAACACAATAATAACTTCTTGACAGCTCTTTTAATCGATTCTATAATAATATTCTATTGACAGATTAATTCGCCTAAACTATAATTGGATAATCTCTTAACCAAGTTGTAAGACACTGGAATATTAAGCGAAGAGGGACTTCTAGTCAAAGCTAACATTAATTATACAACACAATGTCGAGTAGAACAATTATTGGCTGTACTCCACTCTCTCGTTGTCTGTCTGAGAGTCAAAGTGAGTGTTCTAGTATTAAAGTATCAAAGTTAAGTTATATGTTTAATAATCGCGAAAAATAATTAATCCTTGGGTTGGCTAACAACATAAATAAGTTGTAACAAGCGTATAAAAATTTCGACGTAGCTTGGCGAGAACGCATGGCTTAGTGGTCAGAGCGCCTGGTCGGTTTCCAGGAGGCGCGGGTTTGAGTCCCGCTGCGTTCAAATTTTTATACGTGTTCTAAATAAGTATTTTTTTTTCCTAAGTGTGGAATAACACTTTAAAAATGTTTAAAAACCCTTGGGTTTTTATGATTATTTAATTAGAAAGAGTCGTGAAACAGATTTTTTTAAATCTCTCGCACATAGCAACGTAGGCATAGAGAACCTGGCAACCTAGTGTTATGACTCTCCGTTCTCATTAAGACACTTCCGTCCCCCACTTTCTGCCGAATTATGGGGGCAGGGCGTGTTGAGTGACGAACGTCTTCGTTACCAGAGCGAGCACATGAAAGTATTAATTAGTTTTTGAATATTGATTGAAGTGAGGTAAAAAAGCCCTGTAGTACTAGTTGATTGTATTGGTTGATATTGAATATTCAGTTTCAGCATACTGTTTGTATTTTGCTATAGAAGTTAATATTTAATATTTTTTTGTTTCTTTGAACTGGCCCGACAAAGTATATGGCACGAACGTCACATGAGTGTCAGAACACTCAACCCTTGTCGTTCCGTCGCGTCTTAATTGAATTAGAAAATAAGCTCCTTTAAAAGATTGTTCTTCAGTATCTTTTCGGTACCATTCCACACTAAATAAATGTTTTTTTTTTGGAAACGTATGAAAAATTACATAGTCTAGTCTCATAGGGACTCGAACTTGTAAGCCGTCCAAGCACTCGTCGCCAATTTAGCCATATATTATTTTTGTACTACGTTGTAATTCCTATACATTTATTATAAATGTTTGTTCCATTTTATTTACCCATCAAGTTAATACAAATTAGTCATTTCAAAGCGAACTGTCATCACACTATCTGTCATATATTATTATTAATACAACATAATATTTCTCCTGTTGTTAATATTCGAATTTTAAGAACTTTCCAATCCTAAATCACGTGTCAAGCCTCCGTCCTCGAACTCATATTTACCAACGGTGAATAAATCACGAACGCAAACATCCCTCAATAACGAAGGTCAAATATCTAGTTAAATCGAATTTTTGAGTATGTAGTGTTGGTATTTAAATATATCTGGATTCGATTCTTAATCGGAGAAACGATTTTTTTTTTGCTAGCTCTGGGGACAACAAACGAAAAAATGAGACGCAGCTATTCAAAAAGTGACGCGGCGAAATCATAAATTTAAAATATATTAATTTAGTAAACAAGATACAAAACTGCATCTCCTTCAGTTTTTTCATGAAATGCTTTGGAAGATTAAATAAAATATTTAAAAAACAACGTTAAATAATATGTAAAAGATTTGGCCTAAAATCTAAAAAAGATATTTTTTTTCTTATTAATAATTACTTCATTTGTAATTTTTTATCCACATTAAATTTTATATTAAACGAAAAAACATTTTAAATCTAAAAAATCAAATCAGTCAGCTTCACGCTGTATACCGCACACAGCAGGGTAGGCAGAGGGAACCTAGTGTTAAGACACTCCGTTCCCCACTTTCTGCCGATTTCTGGAGGCATTGCGTGTTGAGTGGCAGAACTCAACGCCGCGCTTAACCTCGACACCAGAGCGAAGAAATGGAAATACCTCTATATCTATACGATATAAACCAGGCTTTATAGGCGCCTGGCAGGAATAAAGTTGTAAAAGCAAAAAATATAAGATTTCTTAACAATAAATATTAAAAATCATATTTTCTATACTCACGAAAGAATAGATTTGAACAAACATAAATCATCGTCCACGTGTATCTGATAACGACCGCTAATGCTCTCCACTCAGAAAAACCTTTAGGGGAGAGGGGGGTAGCTTAGAACAGGGGCACCTTTGAAAATATGTGTTAACAGATTTATTTTAAAAAGAAATTTTGGTAGTTTTTTTTTGAGGAGTGGCAGCACTAATCTGCACACGTGTCACATGTAACCGCTGATATATGAGAACCAGCCGTTGAGTTACGAGGAGTGTTTGATTTTGATTAAAATTTTATGCATTTTTAAATAAACGCGTAAGGATCGCAGGGATCCAATTCAAGGTATATGGTTTTATTTTTTCCTCTTTTAGTTAGAATGTTTCATATATCATGCAATAAACTAGAGATTACTACAATTTTTAAACTTTTACTTAAAAAAAATACGTTTGGAAATTTTCAAATACCACTGAGGCACCTTTGAACGAAATAAAGGGGGCAGTTTTGAATATTATTATATGTAAAAAATACCGCAAAAGTGGCGCAGCGGCACGAAGTGTGACTGTAAAACCGACAGGTTGTTTGTTGGATCCCCACTCGAGAAGATGAAATATTTACTTAAATTTATATTTCCATTTCTTCGTTCTGGTGTCGAGACTAAGCACGGCGTTGAGTTCTGCCACTCAACACGCAATGCCTCCAGAATTCGGCAGAAAGTGGGGAACAGAGTGTTTTAACACTAGGTTCCCTCTGCCTACCGTGCTGTGTGCGGGATAAAACGTGAAGCTGAGTTTTATTTTTTATGTAGACTACTTCCCCCAATTTCAGTTTCTGGTTACGTCACGTACTACATCCATGTTCTCCTTTAAATTTAATTTTTCTAAGTTCAAATTAGGGTAGTAAGCTGTTTATTTAAAAAAAATATTTCATAATATTAGATTTATTCTATGATTGATCCCATAATGTTAATTATTTCTACGAAGCCAAAGCTTCTTTTTTGTTTTTTTTAAGTTTTTTAAAGTCTATTAATAATATTAAAGTTATTTAACACTAGTACTAGTACAATTGCAATATTAAATTAGGTATATTATTTTTTTAAGTTAACATGGTACTGATGTTTGATCTCCATCGTTTCTAATGTTAAGTTTATTAATAAAATTACTTTAAAGCCTTTTAATTTCATTGAATTCGATGATAGTTCAAAACTGCCCCATATATGTTCAAAGCTACCCCGAAGGGGGGGCAGCTTTAAACATTTGACTACTGCTACTAAACTTATATATTTTTCTACATATGATGCTACGATTGTGTAGCACAATAGTTAGACTAAGCATTGTGAAATAGTAAAGAAGTTAAAAACTGTAGAATTTTTAGATATGACACAAAGTTTAAAAATCGTTCGAATGCGCCCCCCTCTCCCCTACTATCTTTTTCACATTTATTTAAATGAACACTTTCCATCTTTACCCAAATAAAAATCTTTTACATTTTTAAATAACATTTACATTACAATATTTCCATATTGTAATGTAAATGTTATTTTTGGTAATTTCTCTTATATTCGGTTCATTGAATATTTCTTTCGATATTCGAATAATTCATGTTAAAATCATATATGTATGACTTGTAGCGGTATGTGGCTGTAAATTAAAATATGTTTCACATTTATTCACTCAGTGATTACTGTTAAAAAGGAACTTATTACAAAATATTCCCTATTTTAACAATTTAAAACTATTATTTTACATATTGTAAAATAATAGTTTTAGATTGTTTATATTAAAAATATGAATAAAAAAATTATACATACAGAGTGTTTTTATTATCACCACTTTAAAGGCTTTAAATTGTATTAGGTTTTTATAGAGTAATTAAAACAGTGCTTTACTGTTTTAATTACTCTATAAAAACCTAATACAATTAAAACAAAAGAGAATTTTCCAAAAATGAAAAAGTTTTTTTTTCAAACAAAATAATTAATAAAATATTGTTGTAAAATAAAACGCCATTTGTCACGATTGATGCACAAAGACACAACCTATCAAAGCGATAACGCCGCTCGCGCCTCATTCACGAACTCGAATCGGTTCTCTATGTCCATCCTTACCCTGCTACGTGCGGGATAAAGCGTCGTAGGGCATGGTGAATGAAAAAAAAATCATCTTCACGCTGTATCCCGCACACAGCAGGGTAGGCAGAGAGAACCTACTTAGTGTTAAGACACTCCGTTCCCCACCTTCTGCCGCATTCTGGAGGCATTGCGTGTTGAGTAGCAGAACTGAACGCCACACTTAACCTCGACACCAGAGTGAAGAAATGGAAATATAAATTTAAGTAAATATTTCATCTCCTCGAGTGGGGATCGAACCCATCGGTCGGTTTTACGTGGCGCAGCGGCACGAAGTGTGACTGTAAAATCGATTGATTGTGAATTCGATCCCCACTTGAGGAAATTAAATATTTATTTGAATTTATATTTTCATTTCTTCGCTCTGGTGTCGAGGCAAAGCACGTTTGTATTTAAATTATTTTCATTTGAACGCTTAGACAAAGCGTGGAATTGAATTTCGACACTTAACACGCATGCACCCCTGGAGTTTGCGCAAAGTGGGGAGCAGAGTGTTTTAACACTAGGTTCCTACTACCTACCCTGCCTCTATTATCCCTATCCGTCCATACTTGCCTACTTACGCGGGAAAAATTGCCAAACTGCTGCTTGCTTGCCAAAATTCCCTATCTCAAAAGGTAAAAACAGAACTTTCATAGGATCACTTTGTAATTCTATAGTTAAAGTATAAAATTTATGCAAAAAAAAAACTTAAAGAAGCCTTTTTAAAATAAGCTTTTTTGTCTTTGTTTGATTAATAATATTGATAATTTGTTAGATTGCTGTCAGTTGTGGTGCAGAGACACATGTTTGTGACTGTAACGTTCTTGCGCTACGACGACGACGAGCTGGCCTCACGTAACATTTAACTTTACTAATAATATTTAACTTTACTAATAGTATTAAGAAATATAAATTTAACTTTACTGAAAATAAACATATAATACATGCAAAATTATATAACAACGTTTCGTAGTTATGATGCATGAGGCGATCTTGTCGCTAAGTACGTTATCTATTAAATAAAATATTCATGTAGTGGATACAGAAATAGCAAAGATTACATCCCGAGTACATAATAAGATACTTTAAGTTTACAAAGCTAATAAAATAATAATAATAATAGTTGTAAATATCAAAAGCACTTCTTTGAAGTTTGTTTCAAAGACGTCACTTTTGTTGTTTTTTAGTATTATGGAATACCACAATTCAATAAATCATAAATTCTAAATTTCAAAAAACGTATTCTTGAAAATATTTTAAAATAATAATAGAAAAAATATATACTTAGAATTGGTTTTTATTCCTTCACAGTATTAATTATTAAATTAACTATAGAATTATACAATCCGTAGCTCAGTACGTCTGTAATTAGTCTCTTTGACAAATTAAGGTCTTAAACTATCATTAGTGTTAAATACATTAATACAAGACTTGAAATAAATCAGCTTCACGCTGTATCCCGTACACAGCAGGGTAGGCAGAGGGAACCTAGTGTTAAGACACTCCGTTCCCCACTTTCCGCCGAATTCTGGAGGCATTGCGTGCTGAGTGGCGGAACTCAACGCCACGCTTTGCCTCGACACCAGAGCGAAGAAACGAAATATAAATGTAAATAAATATTTTATTTCCTCGAGTCGGGATCGAACCCACAACCAGTCGATTTTACAATCACACTTTGTGCCCCTGCGCCACGACTGGCCCCATACAAGACTTGAGTTATGTGATATTTTTATTAATTCTAATATTACCGAATATTTATTTTGTATCCATAAAATTTAAAAGTCTTAACGGAACGATTTAGAGGCACGATAAAAAATAAGTTTGTAATTATATTTCACCACTCGCACAATGAGCATCCAGTGAGCGTTTCATTTCTATCAGCGACTGTCTACGTGATGTTTTTATTTGAATCTGCAGAAAAATAACTATTAAATGGCCAGTCGTTTTCTTTTTGCATATTGATATAAGATTTTTTTTAAAATAAAGTTAAAAATAAGCGTTACGAATGTGATAACTCTAGATAAATTCTATCAGAGATTTTTTAACAACGTACACAACACAAAACATTTTAAATGCAGAACGGAATACTAGTGATTTTTTTATTAAATATTTAGATATATATATATAACAAAGAAATTTATAAATAAGAAAAACCAAAAGCCAGTAGTCGTAAGTAGATATATTTGCTAATATGAATTATGTATAATAAACAGCTTTAGCCACCTCAGATGCAATGTAGACCACATTTGAATAATTAAGTTAATCAAACTTGCAGACAAGAGTGGAATATGAGAGTGTATGCATGTAACATATACATATACCTACGTAACTATAAGTAGGTACCTACGTAACACGTAAGTGGTGTAGCAGGTGTTCAAACACGCGAACAATATTAAGTGGCTAATATAATATATTTCCATACGATATTGAAAACTTTGTTTATTGGTTGGATTTTTCTTTTATTTATTTTCGGGTATCTCATGCATTTTGTAGATAAGACTAAGATGGTAAAGTGTAAAATCATTCTGTCTTTTTCAGAACATTCATTCTTATAGCCCCGCGCTTTGACCAACATACCAGAGAAACTAACAAATTTTTCCTTGTGGATATCTTACAAACTTAAAAAACATTACTTAAATTACATTAGTCAGGCAATAAATTTTCATATTCAAATTTCAAGCGCTTATATAATTGATTTTAATTAGGTTAGAAACATTAGGATTCTTAGAATATAATTTCTGGATGTGCTTAGATACCTTCAAATTTAAGACATATGGAAATAAATATAACAAAAAAAGTAATTTTACTATACAAGTAATTTTACTTTGCGTTAAATGTTACATTTAATATAGTGTAATTACATAAAACATATTACAATAATGAATATCAACAAGATTTTTTTAAAAATCAGAAAAGTATATCAGATTTACATTTATTCAAAGTTCAAACAGAATAAATCTTGGTTACGTTGGCAATGCGGTGAGCGTTTAAAAATGTTTTGCGAGGACATTCGTCTATCCTTCCTGTTCTTACGTCAGTACGTATTTTTATTATTTGACGTTTTAAAAATACAAAATTTACTATTTACACTCATATGGAGTACTGTTCTCATCTCTGGGCCGGTGCACCCCCGTGTCAGCTTGACCCATTTGATCGCATACAACGTAGAGCCGTTTTCAGGTCAGCGGCAGTGTTTTCAGGTCGATACGAACTGGCTACCTTTCAAAAAGCGCGTCTATCTCCACCTTGAAGGCTGGCAAAGCACCTGTAGCTCCTCTGGTGTTACACGGGGTTGTGGGTGGCGGTGATCACTTACTGCCAGGTGATGGTGATTCTCTCTTGTCAGACGATAATTCTTATCAATTATCTTTGGGTAACGGAAATAAAAAAAAATGTAAAAATCTCCCTACAGAGATGCTAACAACATAAATAAATTGTAACAAGCGTATAAAAATTTCGACGTAGCTTGATGAGAACGTATGGCTTAGTGGTCAGAGCGCCTGGTCGGTTTCCAAGAGGGTTCGAGTCCCCCTACGTTCATTTTTTTTACGTTTTCTAAATAAGTAAAATAGTATTATAACAGAAGTAATATTTTTATAAGCTGTTGGAATTTTTGCAAGAATACTTGGTAAAGATGATACGTATGGGACAGTGATTATCGACCGTCTGCCGCCAGTAATTTTCTGATAAAGATTTGGATTTAAAGCTTTTTTATGTACATTATGAAGTACTAAGTATGTAAACTTTGTTTTAATGAAATGAGAGGCAAGTTAAATATTAAGCAACGCGTCGTTATCGACAAGAGAATGAGATATCTACCCGTATATAGGTGCTGACTTTTATATAAATCACAAATTAAAGGGTTTCAACAAGTTAGCTAAGTTTCATACATATGGACTAATTGGTTTACGAGTTATGAAGGGCTCAAAAGTAATTTGAAATAGTACGTGTAACTTTTTGAACTTGGCTAAACACGCGCATGTTTCTTTTTATTTGGCTCTGATTTTGAGCTGGTAATTTTATGTATGTTCCGGCTGTCGTGACTTAAGCCTCTGCTAAATAAGTAACAAAATATATATATTTTTATTTAATAACTTATTCTTTTATTTCAAGTATTAAGTATTACTTATTTACAGTTGCTTACTAACATTTTCAAAGAAACAAAAACCATTTTAATAAATTATAATTTTGCTAACGCTTAATTTGAAATTTATTACTCCCTTATTCTACATTAAAATATAATTACATGTTTATTTAATTTAAATAGTACTTTGTAACAAATGTTTTCATCCAATAAAAATGCAATATATAACATTTAAATTTTACATTAAAAATAGATTTTTGGTCCATTTGTATACAAATCATCTAAAGTAAAGTTACTTTATGTGGGAGATCATACACATCAATTTCATAGTGATATCTTTTCATTATGCCAACATACTGACTTATTACACAGACTGTGTACGGAACTCAATGCCGCAATATATCCCACCCAGATATATTTCAGCGTCACGTTGTTCAAATAGTAAGCCTAGTATGTAACCCTACATCCCGCACTTAGGGTCAGAGTAAGATAGATGGAAAATGGGAACTTAGTGTTAAGACACTAAATAAACATTAAATGTCTCTACTTTACTGTATCTTATTTCTCGATATTGCGTTTTAGAAACAATACGTAAGGTTGCGCTTTACCTAAGCAGAAAAAAAATAGTCATAATTTTTATACCTTAGGAGATGGACCCATAATTATCGCATATACACTCGTACAATTTAACACTGCAATGTGATGGTCTTAAGAACAATATATTTTTTTCAGCCTCACATTATTCTCTGCATTCCTGCATTATGGTATCTGTGTACCATAATGTAGAGCCTAGTACACGCAGTACTCCATCAGTACTTTCCATCGGAATTCGAGGTATTGCGTGTCAAAGCATAATATGAAAATAATTGATATTTAATCATTCTCCCGAACGGTGATCGAACTTATAACCATCTTGTCCTCTGTTGAATGATGGCCTCTCGTTCTATATTTACTATTCCCTAAGCAGAATGTTACATTGTAAATTTAAGTAAATATAACTTTAGGTCTAAAATATATCAAGAATCGTTGAGTACTACTTAGTCATACTTCAAGAAAACTTAGACAATACAAGCCACTTTACTTAAGAACCCTCCAAAAAAGTAATTTTAAGTTACGCATAAGAACACTTAAAGATACTCGCTTAGGTATTACTTAACGAATATTGTAAATAATTTAACTTTTCATAATATAAAACTAAACTTCAATATTTCTTTTTTCCATTTTTTAGTCACAATGTTTTGTTTTCGGTATTTTTATGCAATGAACAATATTGTGTGTATGTTGGTCCACATTTACGAAATTCACTCATGTGCTCGGAAGCCTGACCCCTTTGAACAGATGTGTCTGTTGTTGTTTTTTTGGAGCATTTTTTTTTGGAGGACAAGGACACCCGGCTACCACCCCCCCCCCCCCCCCCCTTCCTACGCCCATGCATACTCATATCTATCTAATTCCAAAAATATCACATATATACTGTATGAAATTGATAACTTTCTTTTCTATGAAATCTATTAAAAAATAAAGTAAAAAACAAATATTACTACAACCGTATGGAGTTGAGCAACAGCATTTTTTTGTAACATAGTTTTGATTGATAAAAATGTATGGAATTAATGTCTATTGAATATGATGCAGGATAGCTGCCAGATAATGTAATAATATCATTGACTTTGAGACAAGAGCAACTGTTGAGTTTCTTGCCGGCTCTTCTCAGCAGAACTGCGTTCCGAACCGGTAGTAGCTTTTTTTTGTTTATATGTTCATTCAACGATTCAAAAGTGCTTATAAGAGTTTATTTGAATAAAGAATATTTTGAATTTGAATTTGAGAGAAGACTAAGACAACCCTCTTATGTGCGGGATAAAGCGTGAAGCTAAACAAAGTATAGTGACGCCGTTATAAAAACATTTACAAGAACAGCCATAAAAAGTGACATTTGAATGGTAATAAGATCGTATCGAAATGATTCTTTAATTTGTGAAGTACTGAAATAGCAATTTTCTTTTTTAAAATATACTTGATCTTACCAAAGAAAATGTTCTCGCGATCGTTAACTTATACGCAACATTAATGTACTGAAAAGTCTGTGTTAAAATATTCAGATGTTCCGGTCTTCATCGCGTTTCCGCTGATTTTAACGTCAAGTCAAGCCGTTTTATTTAAAAAAGTAGGTTAAAAACGTCACCTTGAAAACGCTGTTTTATTTTTTTATTTAAAATGATACAACACAAGTATATCAATATTTAAATTGTTCCTGCAATAGCAGAAGGTATCCGTTGTGTCACAGTGGCGACGCGGCGCTTGTGGGTTCGCTTCCCTTGCTTTCTAGGGGATTTTTTTTTTTTTTTATTTCCTTACCCTGATCTGAACTGTGAACACATTGACATATATCTTTAAGGTATAACTTAGACAACGTTTTTACAATTAGGAGTGCCTAAATAATTCAAAGATATAATTTTTTTCCTTAATTATTATTTTTTAACAAAATCAAAATACTATTGCTTTATGTTAAGTAAATGTATTTTATATTTTTTAGTTTGTTTGAAGTCGGTTTGTTTGCTATTAAAAATTATTATTTTACGATTTTAAGTGATGGGTAGACCTGAAAAAGATGCTTCTCGACCGAATACGTACTGGTTGTACTATTACATTGTAGCTTCAATCTTAATTGATTCGTATTGAATTGAATCGTTCTCTTTTTTAAAGTCGGTTGAAAAGAAATGCAACGATTGAGGAATCTCATTTCTGGCGAAAAGTGTTAACAACATTTTTCCTTGTAACTATTACAGTAAAAGCAGTACAACTGCTTAGGCCATCTATGGTCTTCATCATCAATTACACGTCACGTCAAATTATGATTTCCAAAAGCAAATCTTTGTATGCGCGCCTATAAAATTTAAATAGTTCCCTCGATTCCTCCAGGAACCCATCTTCAGATCTTGACATTGTCACCATAGGACCGCCTATGCGGTATACCGTTTGAAACAAAAAAAGTATTCTTGAAATCGGTTCAGGCGTCGTTGAATAATTGCTGAACATACATAAAGAAAAGAAAAGATTCCGACGAATTGATGACCTCCTTTTTTATGAAAGTCGGTGAATTATTGTTACAAGCAAAGTAAAAAATCTTGTATGAGAAATCATTTTTAGGCATATTTTGAAGTCTATCAAAACTGAGGTAATAAGAGATAATGTTCTACTTACTCGTACATATGTTACTATCTATAATACATCAAACAACTGCTGTGTAAGCAATTTTTCAGTTTCTTTGAAGTAACGAAAAACAATTGGTCCAAAGCTGCCCTTTGGAAGCTCAAGCGGGCTGAGCCTGCTGGTAAATACGACTGTTATTCATATATTTGATGATGTCAAATGAAAAAATCTTCCACAAATAAACTATTATCGTTTTTATATTCCACATAATGTAACAGGGCCAAACCGAAAAATGTTAGTATTAACACGAAAAATTTAAACGAAACGAAAAATAAATTACATATTATCGATTCAGCCAAATCAATACAGGTAAATGGTTCACGATAGAATTTAAAATATATTTAAGTTTGGTACTATAATAAAAAATAAAAAACAGCTTCACGCTGTATCCCGCACACAGCAGGTTAAACAGAGGGAACACTAAGACACTCCGTTCCCCACTTTCCACCTAATTCTGGGGGCATTGCGTGCTGAGTGGCAAAACTTAACGCCGCACTTTGCAAGAAATGAAAATATAAATGTAAATAAATATTTCACTTCCTCGAGTGGGGATCGAACTCACAACCAGTCGATTTTTACAGTCACACTTTGTGTCTCTGCACCACTACCGGCCTCAAAACTAATATATTGTATTGTAATACATCTTATACTATAATATATCGTGAAAATTTATCTGTAAACATAAGCCAGCATGTCACTCGGCCACACTCTGTGTAAACTTTATTGTATGCGGTTAGCTCATAACCAGTTTACGACCTACACTTACTTACGACAGCATAACTTTGTACATATTTGAGGTAAGATTCTTGATTGTAGCACTTGCTTTGGCACAACTTTCTTTACTATTTAAAAAATACAAAAAAAAATTGACCGTCTTCGTGGCATAGGGGCACAAAGGTGTGACTGTAACGCGACGGTTGTGGGTTCGATCCCCACTCGAGGGAATGAATTATTATTTATTCATATTTTCATATCTTCGCTCTGGTACGTAGGTAAGGCAAAAGTCTGGCGTTGAGTTCCGCCACTCAACACGAAATACTTCGAAACATTCAGTGGTAAGTGAGGAACAGAGTATTTTAACACTAGGTTCCCCCTACATATCGTGCTGCATGAAGAGTACAGCGTGAGGCTGATTCTTTACAATTTACTTTTTAAATATATAATTTAGTGAAGAAATTCAGCGCAGAGGATCTTGACAATCTTATTCGTTTTCAGCCTATATATATCGTCGTGGGTGAGAGACTTACTCCGACTACTTTATTCACTTACTCCGACCAATATTCGAGATACTGCGTGTTGATTGACAGAATTCAGTATTTACCAGTATAAGGAAATACATAATAACGCATTCTCCTGAGTTAGAATCGAACCCATAACCATAATTTACGTACAAATCTTGTACTGGCGATAATAAATAATAAAATATATATTCTATTTCTATTTAACGCACTTCTTCCTTTAAACTGATTTATTTATTTTTTATTTCTTTTAAACAGCCACTTACAAGCTATTTGGTTAGAAAAACGACATTTTTGATTTTATAAAATATTCACATGAATTTATGTGAAAAGTAAATAAAATGAATAAAAGCAGTTTCCTTAGGCGTTGGAGCCGAAAGCATTAGAACCATTATTTAAAAACGTGACTGATTGTGATTTATGGTCGCAAAAAATTCATTCAACGCGAATTAAAATAAATTATAGCTTCATGACGTTGTTGGCCATGTTTAGAAAATATGGAATATAAAATATTATTTTTTAATTTTCTTTTTGGTGCGCGACCCTACCTTTTATTACCAAGTCGTGTTAATTTATTTTAATATGTCAAAAAAAATACAAATGTTACAAATAGTGGCATTGAGTTTCATTATTTACTTTGCAATATCTTAAAGGAGAATGAAACTTTTGGGCCGGCCTACACGTAAAGAATTGAGATGTGATCTAAAAAATTACAATTTTTTTTTATTTTTAGAATAGCAAATAATAAATTAATTGACATTCTGGAAGTGGAGAAAAATGAAAAAAAGTAAGATTTAGATCCTTAATCGATTAAAATCAATCATATTTTAAATCAGAGATGTGACAGCTGATTGACAAATACACCTTGTCTAATCATTTTTTGCATTTTTCTTCTGTTTGTCATCGCAAAATCAGGCCATTAAATAAAAAACATAAAAAAAAAACATTTGCTTCTGTCATTACGTTCGTGTCATAACGCATCGACGTTTTGAATGTTTTCCCGTTTGTTTGATATTTTCAACGACTACTGCTTTGTTTTTCTCGGATTTTGACTCTGCCTACTTTGTACGACCCTCGCTTCCCCACTGGAATCTGAAAACTTTTGGATCCTACGACCGCCACGATGTGGATATGAATCGCTGTGTGAATTGTGGGATAGCCAATGGACCCTGCAATACCCTAGTCCGACGATCTTTAGACGATGAAAACCACCACAACCTGGTTACTTAGAGGTGTGATATAATCCCGACATATAAGCAGGAAAATATATTTCTGTTATATTTTAGTTGACAGCTTTCGTAGAGGAAGGGAAGCTTTTGCTATGAAATACTGCATAATAAATAATAATAATTGTATTGTAAGAAGACGAATGGTAGGCTGCTGTGCTCATGTTATGAGTATTATATGGTACCTTAGTTGGGCTAGCTACCAAAATAATTTAGTTCCACCTGCACACTTATTAGATGACATTTTAATAATAGATAATAAAAGAAGAATAAAATATTCATTTAAATGTGTTTTATTTATAAATAATAAACATTAATGCTTAAACAACTCAGTAATCACATATTTTATAGAAGTTGATATTCAAGAAATTGTGCTGCGAACTTAACCTCACTTTTATCAAATCTGTAATAACTCGGCTCTCAGATTGCCAGAAGTTATATAGATTTCAGGGAGGGAAGGATGTACCTAAATCTATTAAATCATACCATTTTCATATCTTCACATTCTGGGCCCAAAAATGTATGGAATAGTTTCAGTCTCCTTTACGAGGAAAATAGTAAATGGAATAAACATTCCATTCACTGGGTTTTTTATTTATCCTCGCGCTTTATCCCTCTCATAACAGTATATGCGGAGGGAGTGACTTAACACCAATGACCTAGTGTTAAGAAACTCCGTTCTCATTAAGAATCTTCCGTGCTCCACATTCCACCGAATTTTAGAGGCATTTCGTGTTGAGTGGCGGCACTCAACGTCTCGAATTGCCTCGAAACCAGAGCGAGGAATTCAATATTTAATTTAATCAAATGGGAATCAAACCACAACCCCACAATCTGTCGTGTTTACAGTCACACGTTTGTCAACTTGCGCCAAAGGAATATTACTATTAATTGTAATAAAGTACTATTAATTATAATCTACTATACATTTTAAACTTTAAAAGTCAAATAACAAAAGCTCCCGCAATAATTCAGTTAGTATTGAACAATATTCACGCCATTATAAGATTTTTTATTAATATCAAAGAATTTTCTGATTGTTTAAATTATAAAGGGATATTATAAGACTATGAGAACTTGTATTTATTATTTTTGTGATATTTTATAGTAATTTAAGAAATTACTATCCACACCACCAGAGATAAATGACAGGTCGGACTAATATTAAAACTTTCTTAATACAATTATCAATCACGACATTTATAGTGTTATATAAAACGGCGTGAAGCCAACAAAAAAATATAGTCAGATAAGTTCCAACAAATAATTAAAATATCCAATCAGCTTACCAACACGTGCTTTTGTAAATTAATAATGAATAATTAATTTAAACTCTAAATAACATTTCGTCGTTAACTCATTAGCGCCCCGAACGTTACTGCGCTGATATTAAACAAAGTTTATTTTCAATCAAAAGTTATGTCGTTTTAATGGATTGTTTGCAAGAACAACACATTATTATTATATTCTACAGCCCACAATTTTGTTTGTGTGGACTATGAAACTGAAAAATTTATTTTTCCGCTCCGTAAGATTTTTTTGATTTTTTTCTCTTATTGCCCACATACACTTCCCAAAGTAGTGTTAAAGTATTGTTAGTGAGTAACAAAGACAGGAGCAGCTTTATAAAAGCAAAGCATGACTGTACAACCGATTGAATGAACAAAATGTTCGAACAAAATTTGAAAATTGAACCTGTGACCTACTCTACATATATCTACGTAAAATCATCATTGTCATCATCATCGCCAACTACTACATAATATCTAAAGTGCAACAGTTGTCCAATACAAATTGTTCTCAAGTGTTTTTACTAATATTGTTTTGTTTTCATTTTAAACTGAAAGAATGTTTTAACAGCGCCGAGCAGACGCAGCCCTCATTACAACCATTGTTGTACCACAAATATTGTGAACAATGCCCTGTTTTATATCTATTCATGTCGCTGTTTCTTGAGGGTTAATTACGTACATTATTTGCTTTCATACTCTTTTTCATGTACTCTTACTATGTTATTTAAGCTTTTGATTTGAGATAAACACTATCTAATGTGAAATTCCCTAAGGCAGATATTAAATGTTTGATCGTAAGCGCGATGGTTATGGATTCAATCTCGTAGGATTATAATTTTTAGCATCACACTGTATACCGCATAGAGTAGGGTAGGCAGAGGGAAACTGAGAACCAAATTTTAGGATATTCCTATTAAGACACTTCCGTTCTTTAACTGGGCCTAAAGGCCACTCTAATCAAATAATATTTTATTTACCCGAGTGGGAATCTAATCCACAACTATCGTGTTTACAGTCACCTGCTTGTACCCGCCCCGGCACCACGACGGCCTTGTAAAGTTGTCTATTTTCATTTCCCCACTTAAGTAAGACATTACTTTTTATTTTAAAAATATTCAAGTTTCTATTACCTTACCGTCTCATCCCGCCTATTGGAATAAAATATACCTAGTGTATATATTATATATATTTTGTTTAAACTTTAACTAATATTAAGAAATAATCTATGAGATAAACTATGAATACCTTATTAAGCATGTCATAGTGGAACTACCGTCCTTTTGTTTGAGCAATCAAATTACAACAACATTAATATTGGTACTAATAGCCAGGAATCCAATAATTGAACTAATTAATAATATTACATTAATAATAGAAGTCTAATGTTATCTATAACTGGTACTAAAATTATATATAGTCTTAACCTAACTTCTGAATTATTAATTAATTTATTATTATATATTTTTAGAAATTAGAAAGTTTTAAATATCTTATCTCTTAGAACGGGAATCGAACCCAAAACCTGTCGTGTTGACAGTCACACGAGTACACCCTTGCAATACGACTGGTTAAATAGATACACATAGTTTATTAATATAATAAATTGAATCTGGAATCGATTCAGAATCGTAATCAGATCTGTTCTAACGTTGCTATGATGGTATCTTAAATAAAGAGTAATTCAATAAAAAACAAATAAACGAATTCCAAATATGAATTTCCTATATTTTACATAACCGGGTAAAAAGGAGCTATTTTGATATACCCATGTAGGGTATCTCGAAAACAACTGGCGCTATTTTGATGAAATTTGGAATGTTATCTTATCTAAGTTCATGTACAACTGATAAATATTTGAATTAAAAAAACGATTAAAAAAAAGTATTAAAATTTTAACGTAATGGGATTCGAACCCCTCGCCTCTTTGGCAACAGTCCAAATTTTGGAGGATTTCCAAAATTTATACGTTTTCTTAATAGTATTTTTCTTTCTTAAGTGAGGAATAACACTTTAAAAACTATATATGAGTATCCTAATATTTAACAAAATAATCCGTTTCGAATAGATTTTAATGAAAAATATTTTGTTTATGTTTTTACTAAAATCTGAAGACTTTTCTGCCTATCTATACAAAAGTTTTAATAGACTACATTCTGCTATAGTTTGCGTTACCTAACGAGTAAAAACTCTAAATTCATTATAAAGTAAACAACGATATTTCTTGACATCTTTATTCTCTCTAAATAAACTCGTATACAAGAAAAAATAAAAAAACCCGTTATCGATTAAAAACAAATCGGCCCATCAATTTAGGAGATAGTGCCACAGACAGACACAGACACGCTAAACACTCCTCCTTTTGCGATGGCGGTTAAAAAAGAACCAATATAAGCTAAGAATATTTAAGTGTTGATTTATAAGTTCACCGTGGAACAATGACACACCGTCTGACTGTAAAGATGATGGCTGTGGTTCGGTATCCATTCGGGAGAATACTTATAATATTTATTTTATTTTAATTTTTCTGCTCTGGAAGACGAAGAGCGGCGGCGGCCCGAAAATTTTGGAAAAAAAAGTGAAGTGACGGAGTATCTTACTACCAGGTTCCTTCTGTCTACTCTGCTGTACGGAATAAAACGTGAATATGAAGAAAATAATGGAAAACTAGTTTAATAGTAGTTATAAGTGATAGTAAGCGCTTAAAGGAGTAATTATGGAAGTTATTTTAATTTGCTACATCACTGAGTCAGATCGTAGAAATGAGTTCTGCACTTTTCCACCGAGATTGCATTTCTATAGCGCACATTGAACTTGTCGTAATTCTGCATATATACTTTAATACTAGCGACCCGCTCGCGGCTTCGCCCGCTTATACCACAGAATTATTTACTCAACACGCTGATTTATATTCGTGTTTTGATATACCTATTATGTATGTTTGCAACGCTGACAATAAAACTCTATATAATTGAGCATATTTAATATTTATAGTATTTTTTTGGTTAATAGATACCAATAGTTATTACAACACTTGCGAAGAAAGCATATTTTAGGCAATTTTTAATTCTTATACCTTTTGAAAAACTACCAATATTCTTATAGTTAACAAATTAAAAAATAGTCTATGTTTTTTATCATAATGGCGGGAAAATATTCAAAATGTTCAAAATTACACTATAATACCAAATAGTATTGACATAGTAGTGTGGTGTTCACAGTTATTGAAAATAGTTATACTACAGGAGGATACCTTCATATGCACTGTTTTTATGATATAATGTAGAATAATATATTCTATAGAGGAATCACACATTCTTTTTATTCTTTAACCAAAACACGTAAATACATTTTTTAGAGGTTACTTTGTACTAAGATGGTATGGCTCTGTTCCCACATTTACGTCCCTGATATATCGATATAAATAATAGAAATATAAAATATTTGAAAAAAAAGGAGAAGAAACGCAATTATATAGCATTTTTTCTTTTTTTCATACTTGAAACGTATTAATAAATTTACATACAATTCATTTGTTTTGAATATAACATTAAGTTTAATCAGCTTCACGCTATTTTAACAGATGACATTAATATATTTGATACATCCTTAAGATAATTATTTCTTATATATAAAATCTTGAGAAAGTTCTCTTGAGAATTATATCTACTGTAAATGAATGCAACGTATACCTATATAACGCCAATGATTAAAATGTGTTGACATCACCGCGTCATCTAAACACAATATAAAGTTTTATAAACTATGAACTCACAATCAGAATTTGCTTTCCAAATACAAGTACAGTCCGGGGTGGACTTACGCGGTAGGTGCGACCGAGCGATTGCCGTGTAAGTGTAAGAATTCGCGTAAGTCGGGGTTCAACTTTGCATATAAAGTTTCTTTAATCAGGACCAGAGTTTAAAAAAAAACATAATTTAGAAGAAAAATGTTAAATAAAGTGTAGGATAAAAAAAATTACATTGTTATGAATAAAGTAACCTAAACCGGAGTTATTTTGAGCTGGAAGGCTTCATATATTCTAACAATGTTGCCTGCCTGAGTTAAATTTTTCTTCTTTTCCAATTCACAAATTTTCATTTTTACTTCAAAGTCTTTAATTATATTTAGTTTACACTCCAAAGACAATGTTTTTCTTTTCTTGTTATGCTCAAATGACTCATTTTTCGTTCTTTTAGACGTTATAATTAGAGATTATAAGTAAAACGCACTGCGCACGTAAAACAATTTCACGCGGAACATGTTTAAACCTGTCGCAAACTGAGCTCTGAGTGGGCAGAGCGAGAGAGCCGATGCGCGGCAATCAAACTAAAAAACCGCGTATCTCCGAATTCGCGTAAAACGGGGTAGCGTAAGTCGGGGTATTACTATACTTTTTATTGCAGATATCGCCATTTGAGCTAGTCCCGAAAAATATACCTACTTTATTATTTTTGTTAATGTCACCAACGTTAACGTTTAAAATAATAATTATGGTAGACTAAACAACAATTAATTGTACTTTTTTTTTCAGCTTCACGCTATATCCCGCACACAGCAGGGTAGGCAGAGGGAACCTAGTTTTAAGACACTCTGTTCTCTACTTTCCGCGGAATTCTGTAGGCATTGCGTGCTCAGTAGTGAAACTCAACGCCGCACTTTGCCTCGACACCAGAGCGATGAAATGGAAATATAAATTTAAATAAATATTTAATTTCCTCAAGTGGGAATAGAACCCACATCCAGTTTACACTTTGTGCCCCTGTGCCACGAACGGCCGCAATTTACTTTCTTCTTTTAAATTGTGGTTAAATACAATAATCGTAATTTAATTATGTCAAATTTCTATTAACCGACTTCTTAAAAGAGGAGGTCATCAATTCGACTGTATTTTTTATCCTTGTTACCTCAGAACTTTTGACTGTGTGAACCGATTTTGATGATTCTTTTTTTATTTGGAAGCTTTTGCGTCCCGTGTAGTCTTATTTTAATTTAGTTCATTTCCGACAATGGTATCTATGAGAAAATCATACAAATCTCAAATTTACATTAAGTATGTGCGCGACAAATGGACTAATATCTCAATATCAACTCAACCGATTTTAATGATTCTTTTTTTATTAGAAAGGGTACACATAAAGGGTAGTTTGATGAAAATTTGGTTAAGTTCAGAATATGAAATCCGATTGAAATTGAAGAAGTAGATTTTTTTTATTAAAAATTATAATTATGTTATTTTTTCTGGTAAAATTTCTTTGTACTCTATGATAAAATCTATTCTATAAGCTGCATTAGGCTTTGAACTATTACCATGCTAAAAATAATTAAATTTCATACAGTAGTTATCGGTATTTCAAGTAATTTACATTTTTCAGTTTTTATTTTTTTTAAATAAAACTATACTGAAATTCGGAATGAAACTCAAAAAAAATGTACTTTGGGATCCTAGGCTAACACCATGCAAAAAATCATTAATTTCTGTCCAGTAGTTTTTGCGTGATTGACGAACAAACAAACAGACAGACAGACAGACAGACAGACAGACAGACAGACAGACAGACAGACAGACAGACAGACAGACAAGAATTCTGCTGAGTGGTTTTTTAGGTTCTATAATCGACATATTAACCGACCTAATTTTTATTTTTTTTATATCTTTCATGTACAGAATTGACTTTTCTATCCTTTTATTATATATAGAGATGTCTTGTGTAGGTATAAATTAGTTTTTATACGATCAATATTACTTCAACTTTAGTCGATGCAACAAAACATAAATGTATTTTAATTTAGCTCTATTACCTGAAATTTTTTCTGATTTTAAAATATTTTTTTAAAAAAAGGCTATATAAGGAAAAAATATATAAAAGTAAAGTATATTATCTTAAAGTAAGGATATAATATACTTTGCTAATATGAAAATTTAATGATAATGTACCTTTTGTATTGAAACTTAGAGCTAGACTTATGACCATCACGCGGATTCGCCCGCTTGAACGTATTGTTATTATATATCCCAATTATATGAAATCTTTTCATAGATTGTAGCCTATGTGATATTATGATATTTAAGCAATATTGCTATTGCTGGGTCAGACGGGTCTTAGAGTGGAGACCCCATACGAAACGTCTGGTGGTCGACCCCCTGCTAGATGGACCGACGACCTAAAGAGAGTGGCAGGAAGCGGATGGATCCGAAGAGCTGAAGATCGAGTGTGGTGGCGAGAACTGGGAAAGGCCTATATCCAACAGTGGATGATTGACGGCTGTCGATGATGATTGCTATAAATTTCCATCAAAATATGTACAGTAGTTTTCAAGCAACAAGCATCCATTTTCACAAACTTTCACATTTATAATTTTAGTAGGATTTCTGATCCAATGTTATGACAGTGGACGAGCCGAAAGAGATATGAGGGTTATGACCCTCTTCATACATGGCGAGAGGTACTCTTGCATTTCACTATACTGTGTAGGTAAAAAGATTAAATAAGTTCTTACCCTGCCTCTCTTACCACTCACTTTGCTTCATAAATCTTTATACTATTCTTTCTTGTCAACTGATAACATTCATATTAATTTTCATTATAAACATATACTTAGCAATAAATACCCATAATACTCGTACCCATTTAATTCGAAAATCCACGTTACCCATTGAGCTTTATTGTTGTGTTTTTTAAATATTGGATTTATATTGTTGCACATTTTGTAAAATAATACATTATTTAGCATTTTTATTATTTAATTACCTACAAACGTAAAAAAAATATTTAATTTACAAGCAAATACACAAAAACAGTATTTATTACATTTTACAATATTTGTGCAAACGTAATAATATAAACATTTTTACATTTCATTATTTATTGATAAACTCACGGTGAATGCATGATTCACGTTCCCGGAAGTATTGAACATGTTGAGTGAAGTAGAAAAATATTTTTATTTCATACGTCACATAAGAGTTTGTCCTAAGAAATTGTAAGGATCAAATGAAATGTGAAGTAGCTGAGAACCCTTCTTACTTCCTTAATTCATAGGTAGTGTATGTAAGCACATAAATATATATATTTTTTAAGTTAGATATTTTTATTTATTTTATTAGCGCCACGCTGTATTCCGCACATAGCTAGGTAGGCAAAAAAACCTAGGGTAACGACACTCCATTCTATCTTCTAAAATACTTCGATATCGCACTTTCCACCGAATTCTTCAGTCATCAGACTCAACATTCGTTGAGTGACGGAATTTATCGCCGCGATTTGCGTCTTTGAGCTTAAAAGCGTCGCGCGTATGTATTCAATTCCCACTCAGGGGAATTATTTGTTATCATATTTTTGACCATGAACTAGTGTAAAGTGTTAAAAAAATCAGATGTACAAAAGGCGGTTAATCCGGTTTAAGACCTTTATTTATATATTTTTATATACACCTTATAAGACCATACTTTATTGTATATTAATTAATAAATAAACCATTATCTAGATATGATAAAAATATCAAATTAAGTTACTAACATTATTATTATACTATTTCATTATTTTCATATTTGCTCTTATATTTTAAAGCTTAATAAAACTAAGGTTATATGAAAACGTATATAGTGTAATAAAGATAAGATGATCTTCATTTCGTATGTAAAGTGGTACTCTCGATTGTAGTGATAGTGTATTTTAATTATGAAAATTTAATTTATCTAAACTAAATATAAATATTATATAATTTTGTTTGTATTTAATGATTATTCTTTTTTTTAAGTTAGAGCCTGCCCTATTTTAATCGAAATGTTAGAATTTGACCGAAAATAGGATAAGGAGTGTCTTAACACTAGGTTACCTGCTGTATCCGAAAAACAGCGTAAATCTGATGTATTTTTTATGATGCAGGTTTATCTATAGATATGGATAGATGGGTTCGATTCCCACTCGAAGAAATTAAATATTGTTAGAAATCGGAAGCGGTTAACGTTTTGAAAAAAACACTATATAAACACATATCGTCTATCTGTTTCTAAGCTATTTGGCAAGAGATACTATGTAATTGAATTAAACCTAGTAACAATACTTCACACGAGTTTCCTTCCAATAAGGGCCATTGCCTACAAGCAACTACCCCCGATTGACACAATCCACTGCTTTTATAATTTTTTTCATCTACCCTCTTTTACACGACTTCGCTAACAATATATAATATTTCCATTCCTTCGCTCTGGTAACAGGTAATGCCCTTTAATATTTAAGTAGGCATTATTGCTTCCAGAATTCACGGGAAAATGTGGAACGGACGTGTCTTAACTCTAGTTTCCCAAGTTCACTCTGCCTTCCCTGCTATTTATAAAATATGCATGTACGAAAGAAAGAGACAATTCATATTCCCCAATACGAATACGAATAATTCAATTATTATGAGAACAGGAACATAATAAAAGCAATAACGTTATCAGAACGCGTCTCTTCAAGATATATCGGTATTCCAGTTAGCCTTAACTATATACATGATTCATGACCGCTCAATATACTGAATCGAAATATCTGTACTTGCATTGCAAAATATAGTCTAGCTTTTTTAAACTGTAAAGCTCAATTTTTAAAGCTTTATAAGCGGTTACGGCATTATTTGAACTGTACGGCTTTTATATTCATGCAGATGCAACATTTTGGTTGAAAGTAATTAATGGTATGTAGATGTTTTGGTACTATTTCATAGTTCCTTTATTAATCTTGATTATATTAATATATTTATATTTTGTAACCGTTTTATTAATTTTGTTTATAAGATTAAGATTAATATAACAAAAAATGACTATTATTTTACTTATTTAGAAAACGTATAAACGTGTAGCGGGACTCGAACCCGCGCCTCCTGGAAACCGACCAGGCGCTCTGACCACTACGCCATACGTTCTCATCGAGCTACGTCGAAATTTTTATACGCTTGTTACAACTTATTTATGTTGTAAGCATTTCTATAGGGAGATTTTTACAAGTTTCCGCTACCCAAAGAATTATCGTCTGGCAAGAAAGAATGCTATTTATTAAATATTTTTAAATATTTTTCAAGTGTCATTCCACACTTAGGAAAGAAAAATATTTATTTAGAAAACGTATATGTCGGCTCGAGATTTGATGATAGGCGAGCCTCGTGGTTCCGACGTCTCATTGCTTTGATGATGGTCCTCCATTGTACGAGATAATACAATTAATCTCACACTAACGTTATGATTCAGGCGTGATCCTTATCACAATTAAGAGCTGTGAATGGGACGGCCGACTAAACCACCAAGTCCCCTGCCGGCGATGCGCCTTGCTTATAAAGCAGGCCGCCCCTCCTTCACAACTCGCCTGATTCACTGAGTGGTACGATGACGTTACATCCGATAAAGGACTATATTCATAAATAAAATTATTAAATTCATTTTAAATGTTATTTCTAATTTTACTCCTTAAAAGATCTGAATTATAAATTTATTCTCAATATTTCTAAATTATTATTTTAAATCAAATTCACTTTAAATGTTATTTCTAATTTTATTCGTTAAAAGATCTAAATTATGAATTTATTCTCAATATTTCTAAATTCATTATAATCGACGCCGACACGGCCATTCTGCAATAAGGTCGCCCCTGACCTTTATCTCAATAAATTAACAAATATTAAAAAAACCCTTAAATTTTGGAGGCCCCTGTCCTCGACAAAATTTATTAGGACTCAAATTTTGGAGGCCCCTGTCCTCGACAAAATTTAATAAGACTCAAATTTTGGAGGCCCCTGTCCTCGACAAAATTTAATAGGACTCAAATTTTGGAGGCCCCTGTCCTCGACAAAATTATTAAAACTCAACAACATAATGTATTAACTGTATATTTCTTGAGGCCCTTGTCCTCGAAAAATAATAATAATAAACATAGCCAAATAAACGTAATATTGCTTTATTATAAACATCTCGTGCAATATTTGTATTGATAGAATCACTAACATTTAGTAACTAACACTTGGAGTGTTTGATCCTTCATTTGTCGTATCTTCCGACGCCGACACGGAATCCTGTACTACCGTACTTTCACCTGGTTTGGGCGCTAATCGTAGTTGTTCGTGAGAAACTTTTTTCGGTCTTCCTCTTCCAGATATCTTTTTTACTTGATAGCGATCGTTGGGTAATATTTTCCAGATTTCATATGCATCAGGGTATTTAAGGTCTAATCCAATTTGATTGCGAGGATTTGTTTTATATAAAACTATCTCGCCTTTTTCGAATCTTTTTACTTTAGCTTTTCCTTTATCAAACCTTAATTTATCTTCAATACTTCGAGTATCAATTTTCTTCTTGATATAATCATCCAGTACGCTTCTTTTTACTGTCCCTTCTTCGTCTATTAAATTCAATAACTCTGCAGGTACTGCACATTGTCTTCCGGTTAGAGCTTTTATAGGACTCACATTTGTAGTTTTGTGCTTTGTACAGTTAATTGCTAGTTGAAGTGCACTTAATCCCCTTTTCCAATCCTTAGTTTCGTAATTCCGGATAATCGTCAAACCATTTTTGATTACTGCCATCATACGTTCAACTTGTCCATTAGTACGGCTTACTCCGGGAGCTATGTAATGCTGATGAATGCCATGATTTTTACAGAATTCTTCAAATTCAGCTTTGTATGCTGTATCTTGGTCACTTATTATTTGTCTTGGTGATCCGAATAACGAAACCACGTGTTCTAGTGCACGAAGCATCATGTTTGCCGTCTTATTAGTAGCATATGTCAAAGTCACAAATTTTGTGTATGCATCGATTATTACGACCACATATTCATGTTCAACATTTTTCTTTGTAAGACGTCCCGTCGCATCTATGTGAATTGTGTCAAATGGAATAGGTTTCTTTTCAATAGGATATAATTGCATTTGTTTAGGCCCCGATGGTCCTTTGCTTGTTTTGCATATAACGCAATTATCAATAAATCTCCTCACAGTGGTCGACATTTCAGGAAACCAATAGTTTTCTCGAATTTTGGCAAGTGTTTTCTCCCACCCGAAATGCTTTAGGGCGGTATGATAAGCGTTAATAATGCTCCATTGGTATGATTTTGGAACCACCTTTTTCCATTTCTTCGACCCTGGCTCATCATCCTCATTTTTCCGTTCCAAAACAAAGTCATGAAGACGGTATTCAATCACCGTTTCACCACTTTCTATTATTTTTATTATTTTGGCAATATCAGCATCACGGCGTTGTTCAACCTTAAGCCATGTATCTACATTTTGAACTAAGTTGATACACATAATAGGATTTCTACTGAAAAAATCTGCATGCTTCATACGGTTTCCTTGTCGATATTCAATTTTGAAATTGTAATGTTGTAAAAATGACCACCACCTGTGAATTCTTGGTAAAAGTTCATGTTTATTAGACGACGATTTTATGGCATTACAGTCTGTGACAATAGTAAAAAATCTTCCATAAAGATACTGCCTAAAATGTTTAATGGCACGTACTATTGCAAGAGTTTCTAATTCGTAAGAATGGTAATGACTTTCTGGAATTGTTGTTCTCATGCTCATATATGCTACTACGTGTTGCTTACCCTCGTGTTTTTGAATAAGGATAGCTCCAAGTCCTGTGCTACTTGCATCTGTATGTAGCTCGATCGGCCAATCTTCCTTAAAAATTGTGAGTACTGGTGCTGAGGTTAGGCGCCGTATTATATCAAGTCTAATATTTTCACATTCAGGAGTCCATTTGAATTTAGCATCTTTCTTAGTTAAATTGTAAAGCGGTATCATACGTTCTGAAAAGGATGGTATAAATCGTCTAAAATAACCTGCCAGGCCACAGAATTGACGTACCTGCTTGACATTGTTTGGCACAGGTGACTTCTCAAGTGCCTCAACCTTTTTCGAACCTGGGCGCACAGTACCATTAGATATTAGGTTACCTAGGTATTCAATCTTTGTTTTGAAAAAAGAACATTTTTTGGCATTTATAGAAAATCCAGCTTCCGTTAAAGCAACCAAAACCTTGTCTAGAATTTGTAGGCCTTCTGAGAAAGTTTTACATTTTATTAAAACATCATCCATATAGATCAAAATATTATCCAATAACGGTCGAAGAGCAGTCATAATCGCCCTTTGAAAAACTGCGGGGGCGTTAGTTAATCCAAAAGGCATTCTTGTATATTCGAAGAGTCCATCTGGGGTAATGAAAGCAGTTTTAGGTATGGATGTCTCATTAATAGGTATCTGATAAAATCCTTGTGCCATATCGAGGCTTATGAAGTAGGTGGCGTCTGACAATTTATCGAGCTGATCCGAAATTATAGGTAATGGAAATTTTATAGGAACTGTGTTTTTATTAAGCTCTCGGTAATCGGTGCACATCCTGTCTTCACCGTTCTTTTTTTTTACAAGAATTACCGGGCTCGCGAATTCAGAAGTACTTTCTCGGACTATACCAGCAGCTATCAAATCTTCAATAATAGTCTTAACTTTCTTTCGTTCTATTGGCGCCATTCTGTAAGGTCGCCGTGAAACTATTTTAGTTGGATCCTTAAGCTGTATTTCAAGACTTCCGGTAGTTACTTTCGTTTTTGGAATCCCAGTGGTGAATGCATCACAGTATTTGGCCAAAATATTTTTTAATTCATTAATTTCTATTTCATTAGTCAAGTCGGTGTCAATATCTTGAAATGGCTTTTCAAAAGTTATTACTGTATCAATAGTAATATTTCTTATCACAGTTGCACCTTGTTCGGTAATAAGTACACTAAGTCCTGTTCCTTTAACTATATCCGCACCAATTAAAACATTACAGGGAATCTCATGATCTTCAATAATGTGAAATATTATCTCGACAAAAACATTGTTAATATTGCACAAAGTCTTAATTTGTTGACAAGATAAAATTGGAACACTCTCGCTACCTATTCCTTTTAGCATTAAAGGACATTCTTCTCGTTTTCCTGGAAAGGAAGAGCTGAGGGACCGTCTTATTAGAGACCGAGAAGCACCACTATCATAAAATGCCACACATTGTAAATTGCCTACACTTATTTTCATTGGTGTAAGTATTACATTACTTTCGTTTATTAAGTTGACTTTGTTAGAATCTTCACTCATTTTTTTGAAACACATAGATTCCATGTGCCCAATTTTACCACAGTAATTGCATTTAGGTTTAGGCTTTTCTGATCTATCTGAACTGGTTTCAAAAGTGGAACTTGAATTTAATAATGGTCTGGGGTCACTTACTTTGTCGGTTATTCTGTTGCAATTAAATTGAGTATGTCCAGCTTTTCCACACTTAAAGCAAATTGTAGACTCATCACGATTTGTTCTTAATCTGGGACGCTTTATGGGCGGTTCACTTGATCTAAATTCGCGGGGCCTAAAAGTAGATGCGACAGAGATTAATTCGGGAACGGTAGTACACTTACTAGACAAAAGGCGAAGCCGCAAGTATTCATTGTCTACGCAGCCAATTACTGCTTCGACCGCATCTTTCTCTTTATGTCCATTTATAACACGTTTCCAAATTTGCCAGGCCTTAGTTATAGATTCAACTGGATTCGAGATGTCAAATCTGAAATGTCTTAATTTTAATATATCGTTAGAGTATCTCGCTTCAGGTTCAAATGTTTGTATTAAAGCTTCTCGCATATCTTTCCATACTGGTGACTTTACAAGCCATGTATCCCCGAGAGTTTTCGCTCTTCCTTCCAATAATCCAGCAATTTTGGAACAAATCTCGTAGTCACTTAAATTCCAGTGGTTTTTTGCATGGTCAACATGATCACACCAGTCCCTTATAGGTACGTCTCCGTCTGGATTGAATGAAGCAATATAAATATCACTCAGTCTTGGTCTTTGTGTAGTAGATGAATTATTAAATAAACCTGCAAGGAACTCCTGATTAATTTGCATATTGACCTGTTGTTGTTTAGACAGCGTTTCCAAGATGTTAGCCAGTGCCAAGAGTGTCTCCGAACTCCTTGGTATGTCTCTTCCTTCAGCGTGAGAGGATGGACCTGCTGGGTCCATCCCACTTCTGATGTCGGCTCGAGATTTGATGATAGGCGAGCCTCGTGGTTCCGACGTCTCATTGCTTTGATGATGGTCCTCCATTGTACGAGATAATACAATTAATCTCACACTAACGTTATGATTCAGGCGTGATCCTTATCACAATTAAGAGCTGTGAATGGGACGGCCGACTAAACCACCAAGTCCCCTGCCGGCGATGCGCCTTGCTTATAAAGCAGGCCGCCCCTCCTTCACAACTCGCCTGATTCACTGAGTGGTACGATGACGTTACATCCGATAAAGGACTATATTCATAAATAAAATTATTAAATTCATTTTAAATGTTATTTCTAATTTTACTCCTTAAAAGATCTGAATTATAAATTTATTCTCAATATTTCTAAATTATTATTTTAAATCAAATTCACTTTAAATGTTATTTCTAATTTTATTCGTTAAAAGATCTAAATTATGAATTTATTCTCAATATTTCTAAATTCATTATAATCGACGCCGACATATAAAAATTTGATGCTTACAACATAAATAAGTTTATTAATGGCTGGGGCCATACGCAAAGTAAAAGAGAGAAAGATCAATGATCATAGCAGACAAACATAAACAAAAATTACTGTCGCTTTCAGTAATAAAAAGTTAATTCAAAATGCAATCTCTTCCAACATCCCGCTTGCTGTTTATTTATTTAATTTTCACAGAGCACTCGTTAAATATTTGTGTGGTCGCAGTTTCAAGTTCCAGCTTTTAAATATTAGATATTTCATGGAACAAAATTATCTCATTTTTATTATTCAAAACTAAATTTGATTTAATATATTTTTTTAATTTGAGAATTTAAATCTCTATTTTATGTAAATGCGTGAAATATACATCTAAAATTTTTAACTTTGAAAATATTTTATTTAAAAATATATTTTTTTATCAGCTTCATACTGTTTTAACAGGATATACAGAAGGAACTTAGCTTGCTTTTGTTAATTCTAAGAAAACTAACAAGTATTTTATACTTTACATTTAATAAATGTAAATGGTAGATAAGTTTTAAATGGAAGCTCTCCAGTGCAGGAGAAGTGAATAGACAGAATTACAGAAATGGTACTTAAATGTAGAATATAAGATTTTTCAATTTTCAAATCTATATATGTATCTGTTTTATCCGGCATAGCAGAATAGGCGGAAAGGACTAGTGTCATGACACTCCGCTCTCCACTTCAAGACTCTGAATTCTATTCAAAATCATCATCAAACGAATCTAATGAGTTGAACACCACTCATTCAATCTACCCCGTGTGTAAATGAAGAACACAGTGTCTGAACACTAGGCCTTCTCCCTAGTGCTCCGCTATATGCAAGAAAAATAACAAAATATAAAAATTATGCTACATTTTCTTTTAAGGCGGAATGCCTCAATGTTCAAATAATCCTTCTTATCCCCATCCAAAGGTTAAATAAAAGCTTTACCAAGGCTCAAAACGTTTTCTGATTTTCAATCTCATATTCTCACGTGTGTAAAGGATGAATGTCAAAAACGATAAAATAAATCATAGAAATATTTGTATTCTTTTTGTGTTACATACTATTATTGTTTTGTAAATGTTATATTTATGTTACAACCACAATTTAATTAAAGCTTGGTTATCTTTTATCTTTATTATATGAAGAAGCCAGTCGAGGCGCAGGGCCACAAGTCAGAGACTGTATACACGACTGGTTATGGGTTCGATCTTCACTAAAGAAAATAAATATCTATTTAAATTTTTATTTTCCTTTTTTAGCTTTCGTGCAAGGCAACGCGCAGCGTTGAGTTCCACCACTCAATACGTTATGCCTCCTGAATGCGGTGGAAAGTGGGGAACGGAGTTTCTTAACACTAGGTTCCCCATGCCTTCTCTGCTCTGTGCAAGGTATAGCGAGAATCTGTGTTTTTTTTTAATTATATAATTACGCATATCCCGCAAATTCATTTGTCTGGCCTTTGGGACGTAAAATAGAAAATCTTTTTTATACGGAGAAATTTGTATAAAGAAAATTGAAAGAACAAGCCGTATATTATTCACAGTATGTATAGGATACACAATATGTAACAAACAAATTTGAAACGGCATTGATAATAATAATTATTATATTTTTTCTTCTTTATACTTTTATCTGCCATCTTTATAACTATTTATCAATACTCTCGTAATATAATCACTGAAGTTCAACTCTTGAAATATAATGAGATTGAGATTATAATTTAATATGTGTAGTTATTGAGATCTTATTTTCTAGTATGTTATAAAATGAGTAAGTTCAAAGTATAAAAATATACTTTGAAGATTATAAGAGTGAATTTGATGTTCAAAAATATGAATTTGAAGTTTAAAAATGCGGATTAGATAAGTTAAAGTAAGAACTTGCATATCAAAACCTATATTTAAAAATTTCTAATATTGTTAAAATAAACATTTTAAAAATTATTGTTTTGTTCATTGGAAGATTCTGAAATTTACAAAATACCGTCTAGCTCCCCGTCTAGCGTCCCGATGGCGGCTTCGCCGGCGAAATCACAAAAATATCCTTTTTTATATACATTATATATAACTTAAGACACTTCCGCCTCCCACTTTCTAGAAAGAATTCAGTAGAATTTGCTGAACTCACCGCGCTTGCCTTGTTACCAGAGGAAATGAAAATAACTTTCCGCGAGTGGGAATCGAACCCACAATCTGTCGCGCTTTCATTCACACGCTTGTGCCCCTGTACTACGACTGGCCTCAAACATAAAATTAATGTAATGTAATTACAAACGTAAATGATTAATGAAATTTCGATTAATTCAAAAGTAAATAAAGTATACGGTGGAATCTATTAATTCTTTTCCTTGTACAACAAATACTGGTTTAAAACAGATTGAGTTGGGGAATAATTTGTGAAGTTCCTATACGTTTGTGTGTTCTTTAAATAATTTATAAATTACAAAACTTGCATATTGGTCTTTTAGAGGTCGTCATGGCGCTGTGGGAGATAGTATAAGTTTTTAGATATAACAGTGGTGGATTTAATTCCTACTCGAGAGAACAATTTCATTTAATTTATTTTGTCATTTCTGCTTCCGCTACTTAACAAGCAATTTTCTATTTCAGTATTAAAAGATATTATCAGATTCTCAAATATAGGTAGTTTTTAACCGACTTCTATAGGAAAAGGAAATTATCAAGTCGACTGTACTTTACTTGGCACCGACTTCAACTACATCAAATCCGAAACCGTTTAACTAAATCAAAGTACAATTTTCTTTATGTAAAATTATCTTTTTTAAAAAAATAATTTATTAGACGCGTTTTTTATTACACTTCACTTGAGATGTAAGATTCCGAATAATAAAAATATAATAAGAGGAAGGTGGTCATGTTTTGAAAGAACCACTACAATTTTCTTATTTCATAATAATTATATTGCCGTTCCCTTTCAGCTGGAACTTCACACTTTTCGTGTTGAATGGCGGAACTAAACACCGCGTTTTGTTTGGTAAGAAAGACGGGAGGAAACTGAAACTAATATGTTCACCTGATAGCGGCACGTACAACCACGTGCTTCGCCTCGTTACCGGAGTGAGGACTGGACAGAGAGTGGGAATCAAATTCACAACTATCACATTTACAGTCAAAAGCTGTGGTGCCTTCTACATACGTAAATAATATAAAAAAACCTAACAGCAAATTAATTTTGGTAATTAAATTCACATATTCTTCATCTATTTGTAAATGTAATACATTTGGGACGTTAGTACATACTCGTATGCACTGAGATATTCTCTGGAACATTTACTCAAATTACTTGAAGACTGAGGATTTCAAGAAACTGTTTGTAGAATATTTTGATATATTCATAATTTAGTAAAACGACGTCATTTCAGCTACAAAATGATCTTAGCTGGCTTAAAATATATTATGTGTATGAATTTAATGCAGATTTGTATAAATGAGACTTAAATTATAAGTTTCATATTTAATATTTTATTCCAATTAAATTAAAATATTTATATCATGTATTTTAAAAGATTTTTGTATAATTGTAGATGGCCTTGATTGTTATACACTATTCCATTTTCCGCTATAGTAAGACAAAGCCGCGATCCGCGTTTAGTTACGCTTCACATCACTCAATGTCTTAAATTTGGGAGGTATGTGCAGAACGTAGTATCTAGATAAAATGATGTTCTGTCACCTCTGTGGTAGACATACCCTGCGATACTATAATAATGTAAAGCTTAATGTAAAATATCAATAATACAAAAACAGGTATCGAAAATTTTAATCCATGTTTAAAATATTTATTTGTACTTAAGGTATATAATTTACATTTCACACATTTAAGAGCTGTACTGAATTAAAATACGATTTAATTATTTTAAATTAATTAATTTATAATCTCTATTAATTATTGTTGTCACAAAGATTGAGTGAGGTAATGAAAATAATTCATTCCCCAGAGTGGAAATCGAACTCATGACCGTCCTGATGAAAGTTTAATCATATAACGAGAATAATGTTATACACATTATTTGTCGATATTAATATTATACAAACTTATAAATTTCTAGCCTCCTGCTGCTGTCCTGCTGCATCTCGTTATGTTGAATGGCGGAACTCAACGCCACACTTTGCCTTGTTACCATAACTAATACTTATATATTTATTAAATCACGACACCATTCACTATATAACACGCTGTAGAAAGGTGTATATAAGTACGACAGCTTAAAGATTTTTGTGAAAGAGGAATACTTTGCGAGAACTTATTTATTATTCCGGTAGCGAGTTTCACGCGCTATCTATTCTTATTTCATTTCTTTCAGAAAATCGACTATCAAACAAATAATTAATTTCAACAACACAAATATTCACACATTTTATATGAGATAAACTAGAATTATAAGGTTGTAATGGTTTTTTTTTATGAAATATTTATAAAGTTTTTCACTTTTCTGATTTTTTCCTGTAGTTGTATTATAAGTTCTCACGTCGTACCCAATGTCATTCACAACTGTAGACTTACGCTGCAAATTTCATTCTAAAAACAACAAAATTGATGCATAAATGTTGGTAACTTTTGATTGCTTTGACTGTTTCTTGATTGATGATTGTTTCTGTGCTCCAAGGAACCGTAGTCTAAAATATTTGAAAATTATTTTAACTTGAATGCTTATTAAGTTGATCAAGATCCATTCCGTCGTTTATGAGTGTAGTTTTACGTTGTCGCCCAATACCCATAGTATCGAGAAACTTCCATACTTTAGCGGGACTATTATTAGTGACTGAATCGTGTATGTATTTTCGCTGGGCATCTCTACAGACTTTGTTACATTGATTCCGTAGTTTTTTGTATTTGCAGCAGTTAGCATCCGTAGGATTTATTTTAAATTTGGTTTTAGCCCTATTCCTTTTCGACATAAGAATTTTAATTTCGTCCGTAAGCCAAGGAGCTGGTAAATGTTTTAGCTTGACAGGTCGTAAAGGAGCATGTACATCGAAAAGGTCAATTAGTAATCTCTATCTCTATCTCTATATATAATAAGACAGTAAAAATATTTTGTCTGTACATTTAGTAATTTTGACTGAAATGGATAGAGGGACACTTAAAAAGACTAATAGAAAGCAAAAAGATTTTTTTTGAATTTCTTGTCTGTCTGTCTGTCTGTCTGTCTGTCTGTCGACATATTGTTGTCCGCATTTTTCTCTGAAACTACTGAACCGATTTACTTGAAAATTTCACCAATTGCTTTGTTTTAACTCAATTTAGGTTCTAAAGTTTGGTTCATCAAAATCGGTTCATTAAAAAAAAAGTTATCGTCATTTGAATGAACTCAAGGCATTAGCTTGCCAGCGAATGTTATATAGAAATCGCGCTGGTATGACCCTGGCTAAAGAATGACATTCGAAACGTCTTGATTATATGACTGTTGATAAAAATATATATTTTTGAAGCACTATTATACAATATTTTATACAATAAAGTAAACAAGGCCAGTCGTGGCGCAGCGGCACGAGGTGTGACTGCAAAACCGACTGGTTGTGGGTTCGATCCCCACTCGAGGAGATGAAATATTTACTTAAATTTATATTTCCATTTCTTCGCTCTGATGTCGAGGTTAAGCGCGGCGTTGAGTTCTGCCACTCAACACGCAATGCCTCCAGAATTCGGCAGAAAGTGGGGAACGGAGTGTCTTAACACTAGGTTCCCTCTGCCTACCCTGCTGTGTGCGGGATACAGCGTGAAGCTGATTTATTTATTTATTTTATTTTATTATAGTTGTCAATCAATTATGCTTAAATCAATAATCATGTATTTTAAGCGGGCGAAGCCGTGGGCGGGCCGCTAGTGAGTTAAATATACTAACTTTATCGTCAGTTGTCGGTGCGTTTAGAACAGTATCCCAAGGTAGCCGGTTCAGATCCTGCAAAAAATTTTCGTTGTCGAAATTCTTGAAGCTTCTACGCATTACGACTGTTGGTTTTTGTTTTGGTGGGCAATCTTATATGACAGGTATATAAGATCGTGATACGAAAAAGCTTCTGCTCCCAGCTGCCCATGCGTTAGAACTCTATCAGTAGACGACACTATTATTAAATCCAGTAAAGAAGGAGGGCAGTGTGGAAAAAAGTGAGTAGGATTGGAAGGAAGTATATCTAAATTGACACTCTTTATGGTATTTGACAACTGTTTTGTACGCCAATCATTTTTTAGCAAGCAGGTGTTGAAATCACCCATTATTATAACGTGATCCGCATCTGGTACGTGATTTTCCAATAATCCTTCAAATGTCTCGAAGTAATTAATTTGAGATGAGGGACTATAAAATACTCCGAGTAACAGTTTTAAAGTACCGAAAAGTACTTGGATAAATAAATGCTCAGATGTTCTTGAGTATGGTGATGGCGATTTGTCCAGTATGCTAAAAGGAATATGACTACGCAAATAAATAGCAACACCTCCACCACCCTTTTCAGTTCTGTCGTAGCGTATTAAGTGAAACCCTGGCAATGCAAACGATGTCGAGGGTAAACATGGTTTTAAAAACGTTTCCGAAACCAGGATAACATGGATATTCGTTGCCTCAAATGAACTGAGTAGGTCGGGATAGTGGGCAGGTATGCTCTGTGCATTTATATTTACGACATTAAAATTTTTCGCATAGTTTTCAAAAGTTGTATTTAGTGCTGAATTAAGAGGTAAGGACATACTTTGGAAACTATCATCTGAAGTTGTAGAACTACACTGAAAAAATATGTCGTCATGTGAGTCATCACTTTCAGTATGCTGCCCATTGTACATGACAGTAATATATATATATATATATATATATATATATATATATATATATATATATATATATAATAGCAAATTATAAATTTATAAATAAATGAAAGTTAACAAACAAAATACTAATTTATAAATAAACTTATTGTAATATAAACAATAATCAAATAGTAATATATATAGAAATAAAAATATGTATTAAAATAAATAAATATATCTATATATAATAATAATAATAAATAAATATAACCAATATAAAATATCTATGAATATTAAAATATATATATCTAATACTATAAAAACTTTTATGCATTGCTTCCCGCCAGCATAACATCCCATGTTTATTGAAGCAAGAAGTAAATAAATTAATATTTTATATATGATAAATAACATAATAACAATATGTGCGATAATGTAGCTTAAAAATCTTAGAAATTACATGAAAAGGAACTGTCAACAGTCAACTGTCACTTGGCAGATATTGTCAAATGTCAGTGTATAGTTTAGTTCCTATAAACAAACAAAACCAAATAAACAAAGATTGCATATTATACTATTTGTAAATAAAAGAAAAAGAGAAAAGTTTAAACTATTTTGCATAATAAGCAGACAAACATAAGTAAAACAATAAAGAGATTAAGCAAAAGTTGCAATAAAATTAAATACTAGAATAAAATAAGTTATATATAAACAAAGCAATTTTATATGACAAACTTAATTAACTTAATAAAGTAATATTTTGGAATTAACCAAATTAATAAATAACTAATAGTTACTTTTTAACTTGTCTCTTTGTACGTGAGACCAAAGTGGTTTTGTTGTTTTTGGAGTCAGTAGCCGTCATTGTCCCGGGTGAAGTGTGTTGTGGCCTATTTTCAGAAACACTAGAGACCTTTTTTAACTCCACTATAGAAGTAAAGGTGTGGCGCTTCCCATCTGAGCTAATAACATTAATTACACCGTCTTTTGTCCAACACTTAGACATCCCAAACTGTTGTCTAGCGGCTAGGAACGCTTCATGTCTGGGTTTTGTCAAAAACTCAGACAAAGTAATCCCAGTATTCTTAAGTTTGATTTTACTAAACCAAACTTGATTTCTAGAATTGAGATCTTTGAACTTGACAAGTATGGCTCGCATCTTATTGGAGGAAGAAGTCCCCAGCCGGTGACATCTGCTCACATCATTAACCGATAGATCAGGGATTTTCAAATGTTCGGATAGTACCTGGAAGACTGTAGCAGGTGTATTTTCTTTCTTATCCTCTGCTACCCCATGGACTAAAAGAATCTTTCTTCTGCTACGCATTTCAAACTGATCAAATTGTTTGGACAACAATTGTACCTGCATTTGAAGACCTTCAAGTGCAGACATTACAAAGGACCGGAATGCGTTAAATTGTGTTGCCAAGTGAGAAGTTGGACTTGTAGCTGGTATACTAGTAGTACATGAATTTAAATTTTGTTGAAATTCAGTCATTTTGCTGTTGAATTGCGGTGAAAGTTCTTGAATTGAGTGCTTTATTGCGTCCATTATAATAATATTCTATAAAGTTGAGTACTCACAGTTGGTCAGAGTCACCTCAATCAATGTCACAGTCAAAGTAATGCTTATGTTATATATCTTGAAGAATGGATGTATTGCTGGCAGGTTAGTTAGCTTCTAATTCATTGTTTTACTTCCAATAAACATGTATTTATAACTTTTACGAAATATTAAATAGAGAGCTCAAAAAAAGACGTTTGACTTTTTTTGCGTCTACCGCCGACTTTTATGTATGTTTGTATTGTTTTCACACGATAACTACCGGACGAATTTCAAAAATTCTTTCGCTATTAGAAAGCTGCATCTTCGCCGTCCCACATAGGCTATATCCCTTTTTAAAAAAAAATAGGGATCCCTAAGAAAAATGCAATAATGTAACCCAAGGTGTGAAGAAATTGATCTAAAAATTTTTATCATCGCGTGCGCTGCGAAAACTATTGATGATAGAACAAAATAATGTTCTACAGTATTATAGAACGCATCAATATCTATAAAAAACCGCGATACCATATGTCCAACTACTATAGTTATGACAATATAACTACATTTTTATATTTTATAAGTTGATGAAAGTGCCGGCAATAATCAAACCATTTTATTCATACCTCTGCATTAATCCTTATTCTATTAAATGATATTTTATAAAAGATAATTTCAATATGTGTAAAGTACTTTTTACATTAACAAAATAGGACAATCCATTCAAAATATATAACGAATTTAAAAATGTGATATTTTTAAAAGAAAATCATGAAATTATTATTTCATAAAAAATACGGAGTGTAGCCTCGCGCACCATAGCGAGTAAGTAACTCTGCAGAGTGGGGGGGAAGTTGCATCGATATCACTAACATTATGAAGACAATCGATTAGGTGTTTTGTTTCTTTATTTGAATTGAATAGGCCCTGAAACTACGGGGCCGATTTGGAAAATTCTTTTACAATTGGGCGATTAACGTATAAAAAAATACCAAAAAAACCTTATATCGCGTACGCTGTGGAAGTTATTGACAATAGGGCAAAGTAATTTACTAAAATTTTATAGAAGACATCAATATCTATAAAAAAGTTTACGATACCATGTGTAACTGTTACAGTTATGCCACTAATTTTCAAAGGAAAATGTGCAAGAACAGAGCCGCCATCGAAGGGCAGAGGGACATCTCAAAATATATGTATTATTGTGAAAGCATAAAAAGAGTGTGTAGTTTCTCTATAGATTATAAATCATAAGAAATCTGCCGCCTGTATTAGTGATAGAATAAAACATTGTCTTATCTCTATATATTATAAAATAAGAAGGCCTCTGTCTGGCCTTTCTAACTCTTCTTCTTCAAAACCACCCAACGGATTTTGATGCGGATCACCGTTAGGTATAATCCGTCTAAACTCTTATTGATAATCGGAGGTACTCGCGTAAAATTGCGCAGAATACCTATGCGCGGAAAACGTTCAATCAGTGTTACCCTGTTATGTTGTTTTACCTCACGCTTGGCAAATCATAATTAAAATATCTGATCATCTTTATGTTGTAATATACAAAACGAAAATTTAAAAAATTAAATTATTTTTTTTAATTTTTTTTATATTAATATATTCTAATGTAATAATTGTTGCAAAAATTTTATGAGGATATCTAAATATTAAAAAAAAAAATCAGCAGTTCCATACATTGTTGTCGAGAATATAATCGAGACTAGCCTGAAAAGTATTTTTTTTAAGTAATGAACAGGAGTCATTTCAAACTAAACTTCTGCTTATATAACTAATAAAACATGATATTTATGTATACAGGGTGGAAGTGTCAGCACCACATTAAATGAAACCACATTTTTAACTACTCTATAAAAGCCTAATATAATTCAGAAAAAAATAAATTCCCAAAAATGAAAAAGTTTTTTTTTCAAACAAAATAAATAAAAAAATTGTCATTTTAAAACAAAACACCATTTGTAAGGATGACGCACGCACACATAAACCTATCAAAGGAACACCGCCGCACACGCCTCATTTCGAAATCGAGTCGTATGTATTGGCGATAAAGTTCAAAGTTGTTTAACCTTTATTAGTATTTTTGTAATAGTAAGTGTTTATGTTATTGGGATCTATACGTAATCGCGTCACACGAAATACAGGTATGGATAAAAATCGTGAAATGAAAAAAAAATCCTACGTCCAAACTGTTGAGGCATCTTGATTAATTTCTTTAGGTATAGGTTTGAAATATTTTACCCTATATGCTGTTTCCGTAAATGGAGCGCTGCCTCTTCCACCCTGTATACTATATACACTTATGTACAACATAAATATTGAGTATGCGTAATACACAGTACTATACAATATGGATAAAGAATTATTTGGCAATATTTAAACTAGTTAAAGATTATATTAAAAAAAATATAGGGTAAATTATAAAAATCTGTTTTGAGCTACAAAAAATTAAAGTCGGGTATCCCTTTGCCAATAGTGTTACGGTGCGTCAGTGTGACCGCTACGTCCTTACAGAAAATTCGTACCCACACATCTTTATAAGTACAATCGAGCTCACACGCTATATATATATAGATATACAAGGTCTTACTTAATTAATTAAGTAATAAATGATATCTTCATCAATACATTTAATTATATTTTTGTTTGTTTTTTATATATATATATATATATATATATATACAATTTTTTTGCATGTTTTATTATTTTTATTATTTTATGTAAAATCATATTAAAGGTACTTTTTCAATTTTACTTTTTTATGCAATTTGGATTGATGAAGACTTGGATGTGGCCCCATTATAATAATTACAATTCAGTACTTTATTAAAATTTTAAATTTGCTTATCCATAACTTGATTTTGCATGTTGCCTAATCGTTAGATTCTTTTACAATTGGGCGATTAACGTATAAAAAAATACCAAAAAAACCTTATATCGCGTACGCTGTGGAAGTTATTGACAATAGGGCAAAGTAATTTACTAAAATTTTATAGAAGACATCAATATCTATAAAAAAGTTTACGATACCATGTGTAACTGTTACAGTTATGCCACTAATTTTCAAAGGAAAATGTGCAAGAACAGAGCCGCCATCGAAGGGCAGAGGGACATCTCAAAATATATGTATTATTGTGAAAGCATAAAAAGAGTGTGTAGTTTCTCTATAGATTATAAATCATAAGAAATCTGCCGCCTGTATTAGTGATAGAATAAAACATTGTCTTATCTCTATATATTATAAAATAAGAAGGCCTCTGTCTGGCCTTTCTAACTCTTCTTCTTCAAAACCACCCAACGGATTTTGATGCGGATCACCGTTAGGTATAATCCGTCTAAACTCTTATTGATAATCGGAGGTACTCGCGTAAAATTGCGCAGAATACCTATGCGCGGAAAACGTTCAATCAGTGTTACCCTGTTATGTTGTTTTACCTCACGCTTGGCAAATCATAATTAAAATATCTGATCATCTTTATGTTGTAATATACAAAACGAAAATTTAAAAAAATAAATTATTTTTTTAATTTTTTTTATATTAATATATTCTAATGTAATAATTGTTGCAAAAATTTTATGAGGATATCTAAATATTAAAAAAAAAAATCAGCAGTTCCATACATTGTTGTCGAGAATATAATCGAGACTAGCCTGAAAAGTATTTTTTTTAAGTAATGAACAGGAGTCATTTCAAACTAAACTTCTGCTTATATAACTAATAAAACATGATATTTATGTATACAGGGTGGAAGTGTCAGCACCACATTAAATGAAACCACATTTTTAACTACTCTATAAAAGCCTAATATAATTCAGAAAAAAATAAATTCCCAAAAATGAAAAAGTTTTTTTTTCAAACAAAATAAATAAAAAAATTGTCATTTTAAAACAAAACACCATTTGTAAGGATGACGCACGCACACATAAACCTATCAAAGGAACACCGCCGCACACGCCTCATTTCGAAATCGAGTCGTATGTATTGGCGATAAAGTTCAAAGTTGTTTAACCTTTATTAGTATTTTTGTAATAGTAAGTGTTTATGTTATTGGGATCTATACGTAATCGCGTCACACGAAATACAGGTATGGATAAAAATCGTGAAATGAAAAAAAAATCCTACGTCCAAACTGTTGAGGCATCTTGATTAATTTCTTTAGTGTGTTAACACTAATTATTATAATATTACTAGATAAATATGCTTTACTGCGCTATTTTGTATATATGACGCTATCATATAATAATATATTAATATTTCATAGTATTGAACTAACAGCGTTGCGCTTGACTGTACCGTAGTGTTGTGACCGCCCCGCCTTACGCCGCACCGATTCCCCGCGAGCCCTAGCGGGTAATCGGTGCGGCGTCTATGTGCAGATATCAAAATACGCGTTCTGCGCAATTCTACCGCGCGTGCTTCCCATACGCAATACCGGTTATGTCGGACTATAGAGTATTAACTACGTGACAGAAATTGGAAAAACATTATTTTCCTTAGTCCTAGATTACCATAGTAATAGTTCATGGAGTATAACGAAATTTTAGCAGAATAAAAACATAATTATATTTTTTATTAAGAACTCTCCCAACTCTCCGAACTCTCCCAACTCTCCCAACTCTCCCAACTCTCCCAACTCTCCCAACTCTCCCAACTCTCCCAACTCTCCCAACTCTCCCAACTCTCCGAACTCTCCGAACTCTCCCAACTCTCCCAACTCTCCGAACTCTCCGAACTCTCCGAACTCTCCGAACTCTCCGAACTCTCCCAACTCTCCCAACTCTCCCAACTCTCCCAACTCTCCCAACTCTCCCAACTCTCCCAACTCTCCCAACTCTCCCAACTCTCCCAACTCTCCCAACTCTCCCAACTCTCCCAACTCTCCCAACTCTCCCAACTCTCCCAACTCTCCCAACTCTCCGAACTCTCCGAACTCTCCCAACTCTCCGAACTCTCCGAACTCTCCGAACTCTCCGAACTCTCCGAACTCTCCGAACTCTCCGAACTCTCCGAACTCTCCGAACTCTCCGAACTCTCCCAACTCTCCCAACTCTCCCAACTCTCCCAACTCTCCCAACTCTCCGAACTCTCCGAACTCTCCCAACTCTCCCAACTCTCCGAACTCTCCCAACTCTCCCAACTCTCCGAACTCTCCGAACTCTCCCAACTCTCCGAACTCTCCGAACTCTCCGAACTCTCCGAACTCTCCGAACTCTCCGAACTCTCCGAACTCTCCGAACTCTCCGAACTCTCCGAACTCTCCGAACTCTCCGAACTCTCCGAACTCTCCGAACTCTCCGAACTCTCCGAACTCTCCGAACTCTCCGAACTCTCCGAACTCTCCGAACTCTCCGAACTCTCCGAACTCTCCGAACTCTCCGAACTCTCCGAACTCTCCGAACTCTCCGAACTCTCCGAACTCTCCGAACTCTCCGAACTCTCCGAACTCTCCGAACTCTCCGAACTCTCCGAACTCTCCGAACTCTCCGAACTCTCCGAACTCTCGAACTCTCCGAACTCTCCGAACTCTCCGAACTCTCCGAACTCTCCGAACTCTCCGAACTCTCCGAACTCTCCGAACTCTCCGAACTCTCCGAACTCTCCGAACTCTCCGAACTCTCCGAACTCTCCGAACTCTCCGAACTCTCCGAACTCTCCGAACTCTCCGAACTCTCCGAACTCTCCGAACTCTCCGAACTCTCCGAACTCTCCGAACTCTCCGAACTCTCCGAACTCTCCGAACTCTCCGAACTCTCCGAACTCTCCGAACTCTCCGAACTCTCCGAACTCTCCGAACTCTCCGAACTCTCCGAACTCTCCGAACTCTCCGAACTCTCCGAACTCTCCGAACTCTCCGAACTCTCCGAACTCTCCGAACTCTCCGAACTCTCCGAACTCTCCGAACTCTCCGAACTCTCCGAACTCTCCGAACTCTCCGAACTCTCCGAACTCTCCGAACTCTCTCTTTCCCTTTTTTCTTTTTTTTATTTTTTTTTATTTATTATTATAAATATTTATTTTATTTTTTTTTAAAAAAACGTAAAATTTTCTTTTTTTATTATTATTATTTATAATATATAAAATAATATAACGTGTTATAAATAAATAACGTGTTTTTTTATTTTTTTAATTTTTTTAATTTAATTATATTAATATTTTTTTTAAGGTTTAGGTAATTCATAACATTGGCTCTTACGTGAGTGATATTCGTAATTCTTTACGAAATGTATGTATTTTGTATTTATTGACATGTTGTTGCCACTATAAATAAATATTGTGTTAAGTAATATTAAATAAAACTACTTTTATTAATCAGTTACATGGATTTTAGTAGTTTTGTTCTACTCACCCATGTGAACACATGACATATGTACAAAAAGCAATTTTAACATAAATACTTTTAGCAATGTAGTTTCAAATAGTAGCTGAAGGCATAAATAACTGAATGATTTCTAAAGTAAGCAATTACAAATAGGTATTAACCACATTCATAACTACGATAATAATTGATTAACTAAATAATCAATTACCCGAATAGTCGAGGTTATGTGGCAGAGTACGAGTAGTACTCTGAACCACACCAGAGCCAAGACTTCACGTAGATAATTATAAATAGGTCTTAACCACATTTATAATTAAAAATAACAATTAATTAATCAAATAATTAATTGTCCAAATAGTCGAGGTTAGCCAATGGTGCAGCACGAGTAGTGCTCGCGACACCAGAGCCAAGACTGAATGTACAACCCCCGTGCAGCCTTTTATATCATCGTTCACAAATAAGTTGCAGGGTAGAATAATAAGATTTGATGTCGCAATCGCGTCATAGTGGCGTGACTCCTGTACTCAAAGCATAAATTGCGCAGAAAGTGAAAATCTTAAGTTTTCAATTATTGTTTGTGTGATGACAGAAAAAACTCGACAAAGATTTCAATATTTAATATTCTCCAATATAAGTTGAAACTTTCTCAAGCAGCTACGTAGTTCTTGCTAATTTGTGTATGATAGATTTTGTTATTGTATTAGTTCTAATATGTAATCTATATTTTAACCCGGAATTTATGTGGGAAAAATTAACGTTTGCAGTGTGTGCGCAATTACAGTTTACCTAGACAAATATGAAATAAATAAACATTTTTCTTTTAAATATGACTATTCTTGCAAGCTCAATCAAATTAATTCCAAAAGACTTAAAATTACAATGCACAACAGCGTGGATAACCAAACTAAAAAACTATTCATTTTGATGGTTCTGTACCTCAAAAGAAAAAAACAGAATCCTTATAGGATCACTTTGTTGTCCGTCTGTCCGTTTTTAATTGTCATTATAAATGCATAACGCAGGCCATACACAGCTGTATCGACTCATGTTTCATTTATCCCTTACACAACAGTATTATCCCTCCATTCCCACCAAAAACTCTCTCTGTATCTGGTCTAGGGCAGGTACACAGTCCTAAGGCCAAAGGAGCGCACCCATATTGATGGTTGCCCGCTCGAGACCACGGCCAGATGGCCTTGATGCCGTTCCCCAGCACCAGGAGAAAGGAGCTGGACTAGAGAATGCTTCAATGCTAGCTCTTTAGTAAAGTAGGTTTAGAAACAATTGCACATATTTTGGAGCTCTTTAAATAATCATCAATCATCAATCTTTCGTTCATCAATCTTTCGTTTAAATATTTTTACATAAAAGAATAATAGGTACACTACCTATTACGTTGTTTATGATTTTTACCATTTAAGTATTCTGTTGTTTGTGTCGTTTGTTTAAGTAACGCAATTCAGTATATTAGATAAATAATTCAGTAGTTTAAGCGGGCGAAGCCGCGAGTGGGTCGCTAGTTATATTATAACTTAACAACAGAATTATATCAAGACATGCCCTCGAGCACTCTCAACATTTGAAGTAAATTGTTGTGGTATTTGTAGATAAGACTATTTAGTATGATCGAATTAATTAACATATTTAAAAAGTATAGCATGTATATTTGATATATCTTGGATTTTTTTAAGACAGAAGAAGAAAGTCTTTTTTCGTATCCTATAAAATAACTTTTTAAATATTAATATTTAATATTTTCATTTTCACGCAATGCCTCCAGAATTCGGCGGAAAATAAAAAAATATATTTTTACTTTGCAAAAGTGGAAAACGTGATGAAAAAAAAATAACATGTTTTTTTTCAATACTATCGATATCTAAAGTATGTAATATCATAAAACATTTTACATAGTAAAAGACTTAATTCATATCGCCCGTACGTGAATAAGTAATGGTATCACAGCTTAATGCATTTATTATTCAGGCAAAAAGGGACAAATTCGTATATTTTTAGGGTTTCGTGCCACAAATGGTAAGAACGGAACCCATATGGGATCGCTTTGTTGGCCGTCTGTTCTCAATATCTTACGGAGATATCGAACTGAAATTAATATCGAATATTTATTTCTTTTAAGCAAATGCATATGCATGCTTCTTTAAAGCGCAAAACAAATCAAGGTTCTAAGTCAACGCAATTAAAAGATTTTATGCACCGATTTTGCATGAAATTCGCCTCGTCATAAAAATATATAGGGTACTTCCCGCGGGCCTACACTTATGAAATTTGGTAAGCATGCATTACAAATGCATTACAAATGAAGGGAAAAACCTGAAAGATTTTTTTAGATATTTCATAGAAAAAAACATTTCAAACTTATGTTTGTAGTTAATTTCATTCAAAATGAGTCGATTTTTATAAGTTGTACTTCCCGTTGACCTACAATCCTGAAATAAATACGGAAACCTCGGTGTGCGAATCCGACTCGTACTTAACTGTTTTTTTTTTCACTGAAGATACGGGAGCGTGAAATCGCACACACATCCCGACCTTTTGTCGAAAAACGTGAACACGATATGAAAAAGGCAAGTGACGTGAATTTTTCATACGCAGTATTCAATTGAACGAGCGTTTTTATTATAAACGTTATATATTTATTTAACTTTTGTGCTTTTTGAATAAATCATTACACACTAGCGTTTGAAAATCACTGTTTTGTTTTTAGTCAACCAATGCAGAATAAAGAGAGTTTTTAATAGTTTACTATTTTTTTTTCCAGCTTCGCGCTGTGTCGGGCATGTAAGGGGACATGCAGATCACTCACGCACAGGCAGGTCTCTTTTTACTGAATTCTGGGAGCAAAGCGTGTTGGGTAGCGGATCAACGCCGCGCTTTGCCTCGTTAGTTACCTAAAAAAATTAAATTATGAAATATTTTATTTCCAGGAGTGGGAATCGAATCCACAACCTATAACGTTTTTAATCGTACATTTATATCCTTGTGCTACAATGGCCTCACGAAAAATGTTAAATGCAATTTTTAATAAAAACATTGTAATCTAAAGCTTTGAAAATAACGATGGAGATGTAAAATTGATACTGGAGATTTACGATATTAGGGAAACAATTTTATAGCCTTCTGCTGCTCCACTTTCACAATAATGTCGAGAAAAAGAGTAAAATTGCTTAATAAAATGAACAAAATAAACAAATATAGGAAACGAATAATCTTAATTCTAGGTGCCCTCTGCCTTACCTACTATGTAGCAGGGATATTGTGAGAAGCTAGTGGATACTGCGTGAAGCTATACAAAAAAATGATTATAAAGTTTTCTTTCTCAGTTTTACGCTTTAATACTCTAGGTAGAGAAAACCCGAAAACAAAAGAATACACTTTTAGTATATTTAATAAAATTAACATAGATTTCTATATCATTTATATTGGTCTAGATCTGACCTGTTGCTTCACCCGCGTGGTTAAATAGAAATGACTACAAGTATAGTACATACAACGAAAGGTTTCAAAGCTCTTCAGTTTTCGTGACTTTTTATTTTATGATAACTATCTTCATATTAGCCAAACTATCGTATAATATTATGCATTAGATAAAGAGAACCAATGATTTAACATCTATTTTCCCAATTTTAGATATACAATGTAACTTATATAATCTCCTTCTCTCTCTTTCTCTCAGTAATCAGTATATTATGGTCGGAGATCGTGGACAGCATTAGAGTTGCATCTGGACCTAATGATCTGCCTCCACCTGTCATAATATCAACCATTTAAATTAAAGAAGACAAAATGTAACAGTATACTTTATTTATCCAAATAATAATTAAGGCCGAGGTCGGAGGCCGTTGTGGCGCAATGGTACAAGTGTGTGGCTGTAAATGCGACGGTTGTGTGTTCGATGGCCACTTTTTTGGATGAATTGTTATTTATAATTATTTTCATTTCTTCGCTCTGGTAATAAGACAAAGCGCGGCAAACTCTTTGGAAAGTAGAGAACAGCAGGCTGTAGGTAGGCGCCTGCCTAACGAACCTAATATAAAGACAGGTATTTACACTAGGTTCAGCCTGACTACCCGGCTGTAAGCTTGTTATATTAGAAGCTATTAAAAGAGAAAAAAAATGTTATATAAGCGAAAAAACTCTTCTTCTTTTTAAATATTTAAAAAATATCAAAACGAAACACAAAGTAGCCTGAATCTAGTCACAAATTAAGCCCAATTTCTAGACGTTTGATTGAAGCATTGAACTGTGACACGTATAAGACCGACTTTCCAGTATAAAGTAACGTTAACAACTGTACTCGCGCTCCAACAAGCAGTACTCGTATATTCTGAAGCTTAACTCGGCGTTGGGAATTATATTCAATGGATATAGCAAAAGGTTTTGCGAGAAGATTTGCATTTTGCCTTAAACGTATACAATAATACTTTAAAATAATTTTAGAGTTTCCTAATATATTTCTATGTTATGTTAAAATAATCCCGTCAACAGTACATTTCAAATGAGAGCCAAGTTAAGTGTAATGTAATGCGTAGTTTTAGATTTCATCGAGATTTTTTATATAAAATCTCGATGAAATCTAAATAAATAAATAAATGAATAGTTAAAATAAATGAATAGTTTAAATGCCTTTCAGTTTCAGCAACTAATAACAATTACTTCATAAATAATTATTGTACAATACAATAAAATGATTTAATAATGTTTCTAATACTATTTACTACATGTCATTGTTCTATCGTGGAATACTTACTTATATTACTCCACAATAGACCGCTATTATAGAAAATATATTCCTACACATTCAAAGATAAGTTTAGTCAATTGTAGTCATACTTTCAATAAGTTCATCGTACCGTATGCATGTAGTTATTATTTAGCCGCATCACATGTGTGTTTTTAATTTTTATTCCGATTTTTTATATTTTCAGTTTGGTAAGGCAAAAGTAAGTCCAGTATATCTCCTAATTAGATTTAAGGCATGTCTTAACACTGGACTCTTTCGATTTTTTCCCAACACAAGGACTTAATTCCCTTTAAACAAAACAAATAGGAAAATTCGGTAAAAAGACAAAAATGTGCGAATATACACATTTTAAATGTAATATACATTTCTAGTTTCTTTTCAATATAAGAAATATATATATTTTTATTATAAAGTAGACGTCTCGTGTATACAGTTCATCTGTAATTCACACATGTCACGTACCACGAACAAATTTGCGGCTTTGTTGTTTGTACCTACTCGTAGTGACGGAAAATCTTCACGGATAATATGAACCAGGTGTATTCAGCACTAACTTTTACTTATTGAGTCTAGAATACTGATGAGGAATTAAAAAAAATAGTGGTTTTAGTAGAAAAATAAAACAAATATATGTATGTAGGTTTTTTGAGCTAGACTCTGTATCCTTTTTATAGTTGGGTAAGAAGAGAGAACTCTTTCCCAAGACATCTCGTTTCTCAATTAATTTTCAAAACATTAGGTGTTACGTGGCGGATCTCAATGACGCGCTTAGTCTTGTTGCTTGAGCGAAGTAATGAAAATAACTTATTACCCAATAGACTTGAACCCATAGATTACGACAGCCTTCCTAGACGGTAGATATAATGTATAAAAAACATTTATAACATTAACAACAATAGAACGTTAAATCAGAAAAAAATGTTGTAGGTGTATAAAACTCACTTTGTACAATATTTTTAACATACAAATAGGTACGTATTTAAATTTCATGCGTTTTGTTTTGTTTTAGGAATTTAAGACGTCAACAAATATTTGTTGTCCATATTTTGCTTTTGATTTATAAAGAAGATTAAATGCAACATAGTATTTTTTAAAGGAAGCTTGGAAGATCCCCATACTCACTACAGGAGGCAAATTTGGTTTTCATTCGAAGGACTACTAAGAGTTCTTCCAAAGGTAAATTCTAGTAATAATTCTTCTCTGTAAATCATTCTCTGCAAAGTGTTGTGTTCTATCACAGAGTATCCAATGTCTTAGAGGTAGCGATCTACCTACATCTTTCGAAAAAGCATTGCGTGCTCCGTATACAGTATTCGTATATTACGAGTATAAAATAAATATATTTATTACTAAACACTGAAGAGGAAAAATTATAACTTAATCAAATATATTATACGTTCGAAGTAAGGTGTTAATTAATACTTCTTATATCACGACGAGCTCTGGAGCAAATTATTGAAATAAATAAATAAAATGAAAAAATAATTAAATTTCAGTCCTCATCGAAAAGCTATTAATCACTGGCTAGTAAACATTTGCTTAAGCATATTCACGTTTACAGTTAAACGATGTGTCACTTTTTAAATAATATGTTCTTTGACACATTTTGAAAAAAATCAAGATATAATGTTTTGCATATATTAACTACTTTTACTATACGATTCGATTTTATTGTGAATCTTTTAGAATACATAATTATTATTTAAGTTCAATCTATTACATACAAAGAATGTATTCTGCACTTTACCAAAACATAGCAAGCTCGGTTGTTTGAATGTGTCACGTTGATCGACATATCAGCACTAGCGGGTAAATATTTTCTTAATTATAGACAATTTCAGTCAAAGCTAAGTAATCGTTAACCAAGTTTAATCATAATTTGTCGCGTATAAGATGCTGATTACATTATTAAATGCTTATGTTTGTTACTCTTCATACAAATATAGTCTCAAATTAGTGTATATTATGTATGTTAAACGAGCTACTTCCTCGTGTCGATAAAATATATTTTATTTTCTTATTGTTTTACAAAAAGCATATAAGTACTAGAGTGCCTGTATAATAAATAGTATACAAAACAGTTTTAGTACAGCATTCATATCATAATTAAAATGAACTACTCAGTTATTCTGACCTCAGAGCTCTACAAATAGTGTGCGCGTACATTTTCTATAGAAAATACATTTGTATTATGTAAGATGTAAAGGCGTATACATATGATAGTAAATGGAAATTATGCATCCTTTACAACTATTTATAAATTATTATAAGGTTCGTACTGGTTTCTTTTTGATTTTCATTCTTTTAGTAGTTTCTTAGGAGATTACAGTCGCTCTTACTATCAACGCAGAGCTCTTCTGATAATTATACATATCGATTTTAAGAGTTCTTGCTACTATCTATTTTATTATTTAGCTTTACGAACTGAAGCTAACTTTCAAATACTAAAATAATTAAAAATTACACCATTATGGATAAAAAAAGCACAAATAAAATTAGATTTTCAATAACGACCTCGTCATACATACATCGTTTTATAATTTATCAAAATGCTCAAAAGTTACCTATAACCGAAATGTTTTTGCGAATCATTATATTTGATGAATAATCCATTTCTGAATACGAAAGTCCAGTTCAAATATCAACTTTTTATTCTAAATCACACTGAAAATTTTACTTTCTTGCGTAGTAATGTCTTTATCATTACTTTACTTTTATTAGTTTTATATGTTTGTTTGTTTTAAAACAGTACATATATTTTATTATGGCGTCTCAAAGTAAATCACGGTTGTGAGTTCGATTCTTACTCTCGGAAAAGAAATATTATTTTTTTTGTTCCTTCCTTACCACTCCACATGGAATGCCTCCACAATACGGTGGCAAGTGGGTAACAGAAGCGTCTTTACTGAAACCCACACGATCTGGAAATACTTTATTAATAAATGGAACAAAAAAATATACACAAGTTACAAAATCCTTGCTTACATACTTTCAAAATAGTTTTGTCCATATTACGTTACCAAATTGTATAATACTATATTATATTTTTGCATCGTTGTATAAATTATAATTATTTTGTCTTGTATATTACTACAAATCTAAGACTGCTACGTTATATGGATTGATTGGTGTATTTTGATTTGCAACATTGTCTATTATACTTTTTAAATTTCTTCCATATATCAAGTTTTCATAGTATCAAGTTTTCATTATAACACAGTTTTTTTATTATACTTATACATAAAATTATTTCACAATGACTACTTCCAATAAAAGAAAATCAAACTTGAAACATTAGTTTACTCAATAGTACAAGTTCGATGGGTTCCTATAAATAAATAAAAAGTAATAACGGCGATGAAATGGAAAAATTTGAATTTTGAAAATTGGGGCTCTATTGTTCAATAGTTGTAATGTGAAAGAAGAATTTTTGTTATACCCATTTATTCTTTTTTGTTGTTTGTTTGAAGTCTATAAAAACTTTTAAATTTTTATATATTTTCATTATTTTCTGTATGTGGTCGTCGTTTCGCTGCAGCACAGTTATATAACTGTAAACGCGACTGTTGTGGATTCGATTCGCAATCGGGCATTTAATTATTTCCATTTCCTCGCTGGTAACAAGAGAAAGAGCAGCGTTGAGTTCCGAAACTCAACACACAATGTCTCGAAAAGGGCAGAAAGTGGAGAACGTAATGTTTTAAACGTATGTTCCCTCTGCCTTCCCTGATATATATGGGATACATCGTGAGGCTCTACAAACACATGTATATAGGTAGTATACGAAAGCTGCGACTAAAATACACCGTGCACAAAGGATGTTATGATATGAATAAAATATTGTCTCTTTATAGAATTTCACAAATCCAGCGCAGGATTTTTTTTGAATATACCATTTGTTCATATGTGTGTACGTAAACGTTTATCAAATGATCCGTCAGCTGCCTCGGTTATATTTAACGTCTTTTTTTGTGGTTTTTTTCAGCTTCACGTTGTATCCCGCATGTATTGCTACAGTACGGTACGGTAGGCAAAGAGAGCCTAGTGTTAAGATACTCCGCTTTCTTTTATCCGACAAATTCTGGAGGCATCGCGTATTGAGTGGTGAAACTCAATGCTGCGCTTTACCTTGACACCAGAGCGAAGAAAATATTAAATATTTCGTCTCCTCGGGGGGAAATCGCACCCACAACCTGTCACCCTTACAGTCATACGCTTGTGTCCCTACACTACGACTAGTTTCATATAACAGTCATCCTTTCTATATTAGAAACGACGACCTGTGTAGGGACCTCTACATAGAGTTCGTGCGTTCATTAAAAAATATGTGCTCACGAACACAGACTTCATCATCATCAAGAGACGTCTAGGCATCCAGCTCCTTGACAACTTGGACATAGTGAGAAGACTCAACAGGACTAAACCGATCTAACTAGTATAGTCTATAATATTTAAGTATTGAAAGTGTGTTTCTTAACATATACAACACAATAACTAAGAGAGAGATAATAAGAAAAATATCGATTTATATATATTTTAGTATAGTATTGTATATTGTTAAACTAGGTTCAATTTAAATTACTCAATTGTCAACTTAATGATCGTGTATTATTAGTGTATGTAATTTTGTTTATGCCAATTTACACAAGAAAAAATCCTAACACAAACTCGGCTTTTTGTTCGGTAAAGAGTATTTAGCCTAGTTGTACTTTACGTTTTTGCACATTAGATTTTAGGTCCAGAAACTATTATTTTATGTAAGAAGGATTGGTGTTCAAATACCTCACTCTATGCTTATCAAAGTAGGTCTATATTAATGTTTATAAAATGAGAACAAAAATTGATCTATATAAAATAAAACAAGAGGTTAGGCTGAACAAAAAATACATCCGTCTTAAATATTCAATAAAACATAAATTTTATCATATTACCATACTAAATTGATTAACATTAATATAACGAGCAGATATCGATTGTCAACAAGCCGCAGTCAGTGGGGTCGGCTTAATTGAGGAGAGCGATTTAAAAACAATGTAATCTATTACAAATGTAAAATATCAGTCGATATTCCAAATTCTGACTTTTAGATGACTTATATAAATAAATTAAAATAAAAAAATAAATAAATCAGCTTCACGCTGTATGCCGCACACAGCAGGGTAAGCAGAGGGAACCTAGTGTTAAGACACTCCGTTCCCCACTAAAAGTAAATTTACATAATTTACACGGTGTGATTTCATATTAATTTCATCGTAAATATCGGTAAAACTAAGCAAAAAATCCTGAGTTTGTCTTAGTACTCGCTTAGTAATATTTATTTTGTATTATTGGTATAAAAAGAAATGTAAAAATAGCAGTTATATGTTGGACTGGACGCCAAAAGATTTTTTTACTGAAGAACCAGGTCAGTTAATTTAAGAAAATAAAAACAACAGCGCACTTTAAAATATCCCCAAATAAATTAATAGTCAGTTTGAAATTTTTGGTATAACAATTATGATTCATAAATTTAATTGTAAAAATATTTTTATTTTTATTATTTAACTAGCGACCCGCTCGCGGCTTCGCCCGCTTTAACTACTGAATTATTCATATAATGTACCTATGTTTGCAAAGCACTTAAGATTACTAATGTGAATATTATTGAAACCTTAATGCAACCCACATTTTCGTAGTTCCAATAAAGATGTTCCAATTGTTTAAAAAAACACACACTTAAGCAAATGACACAAACAACAGAAAACTTAAACGAAAGAAACTATAAACAACAGACTACCTATTATTCTCTTACCCAAAAATACTTAAACGAAAGATGTAACCAACAATGCCGCGATGAAATACATTATAATTATTGGATAACTCCAAAATACGTGCAATCGCTTCTAAATTTACTTTGCTATAGAGCCAGGCGCAAAATTGAAGCATTCTCTCGTCCATCTCCGTAGTAGCTCCGAACGACGTGGGCGTTCGTTCCCTGGCCGTGGTCTCAAGCGACAACCTGCTCTAGAGCAGACACAGAGAGAGGCGTGCGGGACGGGATTGGAAAGATTATGAAATGCCATCTAGGCGGTCAAATCAGTTAGGTGAGGCCCTCGGTTTCCTGAGGGAGGCCCAGCTTAAACGACCAAGGATCAATGCAAGGCTCATTAGTCGCATTTGGAGGAGAATAGAAAATCCCTCGAAAGTCATCTGACGTCTGACCTCGGGCGGCCGGATATGCCACGGAGTGCTGCTCCTTAGGTGCAGGTGACCCGATATATTGGCGCAGCGGAATGCGTTGGACGCGAGACGACCAATGTGTACCTCCAGGCTTTCTTTTTTTAGGTTGCGGTGATGCGTGGTGTTTCTCACTTAGTATGGCGCCTGCGTCACTCGACGGAGGATGAGGTTCTGGACTACCTGCAGGATTTCTCTTTGAGTGATACTCGCTAGGGCGATGTGATATCATCAGTGTATAGTGCGTAGAGAGCAGGTGACAAAATGCTGCCCTGGGGAACAACGGCAGCGATCGAGTCGCTGCTATACCTCGAACTCTTAACTCTCAAGCAAAATGTCCTGTCACTGAGGCAGGGAGGCAAAGACATGCGCGACGTGCTGGGGGGTGCCGGCTCTGGGCACTTAATGAAGTAGGTCCGGGTGCCAGACGTGGTCGAATACGCGTACTACGTCGAAGAAGACTGACTTTGATCGCTGAGGTTGATCGCTGTTACGGCGTAGTGTAACCAGAGTAGTATACCCGCTCGCCAAACTGCTCGCTTCATGGGTGGATGTGCGCCTGGAGAAGTGAGAGGAATAACTTCTCGGACAGCTTGGAGACCGCGCAAGGGAGGGTTATAGATCGGTACCCCTCAGGCTGCTATGGGCTCTTCCCAGCTTTGGGCAACATGATGAGCAGGCCCTCCTTCCATGCCCGGGGGAATCTAGGTGAGTGCGGCGGATCCATTTTTATAAGCAAAATGTCGAGGGCGCGGGGGGAAGCGTGGAGGACGGCGAGGTCGGTCAAATCTGTGCTACTAATCAACATTTTGATCTACATTAAATGGCCAAGATAAGTAATATACTTATTTATACACTGAGAGTAAGGGATAACATGAGTCGATATAGCTTTTCTCTAAAACTTTTTGTAATTTCGAAATGTTGTAAAAAGCAAAATTTATCTTTGTTTAACGTAGAAAATTAATAACTTATTTAAAAGGGTAAGGATTAATATCATTATTGACACACATCCCTCTCAATAAGTAAATATATTTAAATTACTATCTAATTTCCGTCTCATATACGCTTTCATTACTAAGATTTAAACGATTTTTATTTGCATTTCTTGTTCTACGACCTATATTTGAACGACTTTGTCGTGGTATAATTAAATTAAAAACATTTCCTATGTTTAAAAGGTAAAGAAAATAATAAAAGAACAGAAGAAGAGTAAACAAAATAAACAACAAGATACTTAAACGAAAGAAATGATAAACGACAGCCTACCTACTGTTCTCTTAAACTAAAATACTTATACGGAAGAAATTATGAACAAAAGACTACCTACTATTCTATTAATCAAAATAGACGAAACTAAATATATTAAACTCCAATTATCCAATACGTACAATCGCATCTACATCTACTTTTCTACAGTACAGAGGCAGGAGGGCGCGGCGGGCGCGGCGGACGCGCTTCTATAAGCAATCCGTCGCGGAGCGCGGGGGGACGCATGGCGTGTGGCGAGCCGTTTCAAAGCAAGGATTTTTTGATATTGTAACAACTTCTAAAGTACTTATTAAAATGAAAAACAGTAAAAGACAGTTTTGATCTACATTAAATGGCCAACGTAACTAATATATTTATTTATATGCTGAGAGTAAGGTAATAAATAAAACTTGTTCCAAAACTGCGGTTTATAGCCGGCGTGATGTGTCAACAATTAAATGCGTTTTTCTCTAAAACTATTCGTAATTTCAAATTAGTGTAAAGAGCAAATTTTATCTTCGTTTAACGTAGAAAATTAATAAAGTATTTAAAAGGATAAGGATTGATACCATTATGGACAAACATCCCTCAAAATAAAAAATATATTCAAATTACTATTTTGAGACAGAAATATGCTCACGGTATGTTATCCTTAGAAGATACGAATATGCTGTCGCTGACTTTTTTGTAGATCTTATTAAGAGGAATAATACCCTAGTACATTGTTTTCATGTAGGACTTACCATTAAAGCAGCGCACGCGCACATTTATCATATTTATGTCAAATTACAATAAAATATACATATAATAAACCATATATAATCCTTCCCTGAGAAATACTCTACATAATGGTGAAAACCGCATCAAAATCCGTTGGGTGGTTTAGAAGAAGATAACGTAGAAAGGCCAGACAGAGAAAAAAATCGTTCTTATTTTTTAATTTTATAATATAATAATAATATATAGAGATGACAAGTAACTTTACTTGCTTCTTTGTTTCCTTGTTTTTTAAAGCTAGGTCAATTGTATTATTATATATATATAAATATCTTTCGTAATTTCTCCAAAAACGTAAAAAAAAAAATATTCATTTTTACTCTTATTTATTAATACATATATTATTCTTTTTTTAGTGTTTAATTTTACCTTGTGTTAAGATATAGTTCTGTGCTGACCTCCCGAATCCAAGGCATTGCCTGTATGGAGTGGCAGACGTTAGCATCGTATTTTCTCTTACCAGAGCGCGGGTATAAAAACTCTCTTAAGTGGAATTGAACGCACATCAATTGCTTTAATTTCTAATTATCCGAGTACGTATATCGAATAAAATATATCGAAATAATTTACGTATATCGAAGGCAAAACTTTATTACGACATTTGTTTTTATATTGAGCACATAAAATGACTGACTTAGTGCAATGTCCATAGTTTTCAATTATACCTATTATTACTAGCGGACCCGGACGCGGCTTCGCCCGCTTAAACTTTACGAATGCTTATAGATATATTTAGGAAATTGTTTGTGAAAATATGTAACTAATTTAAATAAAAAAAATATAAGTAAACGTAACCATAGTAAAATATTCATAAAAAAATTAAACAAAACCAGCTACATTATTAATAATTTTATCTCTTTCTGTCTTTCTATTTCCCCGAGCTAATACCCAGAATAACTGAACTAATTTTTATTGGACTTTCAGTGATCGATTTTACTGATTTACCCGAGAAAAATCTTTTTACTCGTTTTCCTTGCGCGCGTACATAGATACTATATGAAATAACTAAAGTCCTTTCTACATTAAATATGATAAGTTTTGCGAGCAATATCAAATAAAATCCCAAAAAACTAAAACCACAATTTATTAAGTGTATAACAACGGTATAGATAACCATCCAACCAAGATGAAATAACCAACAATTCTCTCCTTAATACTTAAATAATATTACTCCGATGCCGCGCAGGGCCGCAACTTACACCACACCAAGAAATTTATGAAAATCTAACTAATCTGCTCCTCGAATAAGCGAAGAACCAAAGAAAAGTATGAATTAATTATAAACAGCAAATAATTACATAAAAATTAACAGTAGTTCGAAAATGTATGAAAATTTACAAAACCGTCAAAGTCATCTGCCCGTTCGCGTCGGTCATACTATGCCGGTCGTATGCTAGGTTATTTCGAATCAGTGACATCTTAATTATTTATTAGAATGTTATACAGTGAACTATAATTTCAATCTAGATGAAATGCTAAAAGTGACTATTATATTCATTTTCATAAAAATCAATATCAAATTATAGAAAATATATACAACAAAAACCCGATAAATATAAAGTAAATTAATTAAAATGGTTACTTGTTGTTACTGTGTTACTTTGCTCAAGCTTCAGAGATAAACATGGTATGTGTATCGCGGACTTTTTAAACATTATTTAAAGAACAATATTTTTGTAAAACATTATTTTTATGTATCTCATAAGGTTGAGTCGGCGCACGACATGTATGCGTTAAGCAAGCTCATTTTGGGTGACGTTTGCTTATAACAACAAATAAACTTTGCAAACCGTTGCTTAGCAACGGTCGGTTGTTATTAACATGGCGGAATAAATTGCCTGTCAAATTAAAAAATATTTTAATATATTAGTATATATCGACAATATTACAAATATGAGAAAAAAAGTAACCTATGTTCATCCGAAGACCTTCAAGTATCTCTGTATGAGTATTTTATTACAATTGAATTAGCGGTTTGGCCCTGATTGCGTAACAGACAGACAGACAGACAGACAGACAGACAGACAGAGTTACTTTCGAATTTATAATATAGGTATAGATTCTCATGCACATTTTAACCTCAGATTAAAATTATATAGATTTTTATAAAATGAGTAATAGTGATGTGAACCCGCATCTGATACAATCTCAATACATTACTTTATTAAGCTTCATATTAAACTATATGAGATATGAGATTATGCAAAATTTATGTCAAAATATTGAATATAAATATCAAAAGCTGATTTTTTAAACACGGATCTTGTTAAAAATTAACTACGCTATTAATACTTTTATTCCTACTTCTAGGGCGAATACTGCTGTAAAACTTTTTATAATTTTGTTGAAAGCTGACGTTTATAGTTCCCACACTTATAGTTTTTATACGTCCATTAAAACTGACTGAGTTTTCTTGCAGCAGTTTATGAAAGGAATATTTAGCCTACATTTAAAATTACAGCATTTTAATTTTCAAATTTTAGGTAATATTTTTAAATTTTATGTAATTTGAACTCAAAGTTACAAAAAAATTATGACGAATTTTATTCGTTATAGTTTACAAAAAATACTAGAAACTAGAATACTATGTATGTCATTTACACATACTGCAGTAGTATCTGCACTAAATACGTATTCAAATTAATTTATCTTTATCGAATAAACCTAGTAATGGCCAATAGTATAAAATAGTATAATAATATGATGCATTTTGATAGCAATATATATATATATATATATATATATATATATATATATATATATATATATATATATATATATATATATATATATATATAAACTAAAACTGCGGTCGTTATAACTTATAGTCCAATTAAAACGAGATAAGCTTAATGCCTTTGGCATTTTCAGTGATTTATTGTACTACTCAATAATATAATACTAAGCCATATTACAACATTCTTTTAGTAAATAAATACTTTATATTAAAATAACAAACGATGCCATCGTAGTGCAATGCAACTGACAGTAACTGCGATAATTGCAGACTTGAAAAAAGGAATTACTTTCATTATCTTGCTCCGGTAAGACAAACAGCGGCGTTGAGTTCCACCACTAAACTCTCATTCAGTTGGGCTATATATTATAATTAATTTGAAATATCCAACTCTTATTAAATAATTAGTGAAGTCAAAAACAGTTACAAATTAAAAACTAATATTTTATTAGTAAATTAGGATTTATCGAACACGCCTATTGGCTATTAAACATCAATTTTTCATAATCTGCAATGCAATGTACGTATACAGAATATAAAATATTAAAATAAAGAGAATATTACAGTACTTTCTAAGTGTTTCTACTTCAATATTATAATAGTAAAACTGAGTATATTAAAACTTCGATGGGTGCAGGAGGGATTAATATAAGCGGCACCAAGCTCCGTCAGCTTGCAACATAAGATGTAGCAATCTCATGAATATTTTCAATGTTGTGGTAAAATTTTCATTCTAACAAAAAATAAACATTCTATATGAAAGATTAGATCTATATTTATTAGTATTAAATTCACTGTACGCCGAATTCTGGAAGCAATTTGTCTCGTTACTAGAGCGATAAAATGAAAATATGAATTATTTGATTTCCTTGAATGAGAATCGAACTCACAATCTATCGCGTTTACAGTCGCACGCTTGTGCCCCTGCGCCACGATTGGGTGGCGACGATTATATTATTTAGTAATAGACATTACGATAAATTATAAAAGGTAAATTACTACGATCACACAGTACACACTACAAATAACGATTGTAAATTTTGAGTGTGAATTTATTTAATCATAGAAATCTTGTTGTCAGGTTGTCTGTCATATCATTTGCCCATTCTCTTAAAAAAATGTTATTTTCTTTAATAGAAAACCAAAACAATATGTGATTCATTTAGTATATAAACTCTATCTTCAATTAGTATAATCTTTACATAACTAACACACTGCAAATATCGGAGACATCAAACTAAAAATTAATTTCAAAAATCGTTAATGTGTAAGAAATATAATTACAAATGAAAATCGAAAAAAGAGATTTTCAAAATTTACAAATTATTATTATTTTCAGTCAAACCTAACGAAAAGAAAGTGAAATTTCTGGAAATAACAAAGAAAGATAAATCATAGGTCATCAGACAAAAAGGAAAAAGCCAAATAAATCTTCGTTAAGCTTTGACAAGCGAGCCTCACGCCTCTTCTCATTTACTCGACCCTTAACATCTTGACAAATTTCACACATTTATGTAGAGTTCAGAATTTTAGGTTATTTTATGTCTATGATGACTAACTAAGTGGAAAATTAAAAATAAAAAAATAAATCAGCTTCACGCTGTATCCCGTACACAGCAGGGTAGGCAGAGGGAACCAAGTGTTAAGACACTCTGTTCCCCACTTTCTGCCGAATATTGGAGGCATTGCGTGTTGAGTGGCAGAACTCAACGCCGCGCTTAACCTCGACACCAGAGCGAAGAAATGGAAATATACATTTAAGTAAATATTTCATCTCCTCGAGTGGGGATCGAACCCACAACCAGTCGGTTTTACAGTCACACCTCGTGCCACTGCGCTACGACTGGCCTCAAAATTAAGTAAGTGGAAAATTAATTATTTCTTTTAGCTCATTTGTATCCGACTTCACTCAAAGGAGGAGGATATCTATGCAACTGTATTGTTTATTATATTTTACGTTTAATGAACCTATTAAAAAAATTATCAAGACAGACAAAAAGCGCTCTTAAAAAAATTCCAAAACGTAATGAAAATTATTCATTCCCACGAGAGAGAATCGAACTCACAACCGTCGCTTTCACTGTCACGTGACAAGACGGCCTCTACACTAAGCTATTAAATATAATCTCGCTAGCAATATATTCTTTTTTTTTTGTCAGCTTCACGCTGTATCCCGCACACAGCAGAATAGGCAGAGGGAACCTAGTGTTAAGACACTCCGTTCCCCACTTTTTGCCGAATTCTGGAGGCATTGCGTGTTGAGTGGCAGAACTCAACGCCGCGCTTAACTTCGGCTCCAGAGCGAAGAAATGGAAATATAAATTTATGTAAATACTAGAGGGCGCGCGCGGCTTCGCCCGCTTATTAGGAGTGAATTCTAAAAAAACCACGAAACACGTGTTCAATAAAATATTTTTAACAGTCTGAATTTAAATTTTTATAAAAATCGATGGCAATTTAAAGATTTTTCCATATAAACTTTCAACCCCTTATTTGAACCCTTTGGGGGTGAATTCTTAAAAATCATGAAACACGTGTTCAATGAAATATTTTTAAGAGTCTGAATTTCAAATTTTATAAAAATCGGTACAGATTAAATATTTTTTCCATACAAACTTTCAACCCCTGTTTCATCCCTTTAGGGTTAAAATTTTTCAAATTCCCTTCTTAGTGGATGTCCAGAATATGAAAATAAACATCTGCCCAAATTTCACGTTTCTACTATCAGCGGTTACGGCTCTGCGTGCGTCTTACCTCAGTCAGTCAGCACAAGTCCTTTTATATATATAGATTTCATCTCCTCGAGTGGTCAAACCCACAACCAGTCGGTTTTACAGTCACACCTCGTGCCGCTGCGCCACGACTGGACTCAATATATTCTTGTACATAATATTTTAACTTCATTCAGTAAATCGTATAAGAAACTACACACATTATACAGCTAAGAGACACGAGCGGTGAAACATTCTCTTGAGTTGACACTCCACGTGGTTGACATTGTTTCACGCTAAGTGTGCCCAAAAGCTTACAAACAAACTAATGTGAATATAATTTACATATAACACACTATTACATTTTTACACTGAGGCCGTCGTGGCGTAGCGGCAGAGCGTCTGACTGTAAAAAATAACGGTTGCAGGTTCCATTTGCATTGGAGGGAATACATTACTTTCATTTCTTCAATCTGGTTACTAAAAAAAGCATGGCGTAGAGTTGCACAACTCACACAATCTTACCAAAATTAGACGAAGAGTAGAGAACGGTTTGTTTTTACGCTAGGTTCTCTCTGCCTACACTGATATATGCAGAATAAATCGTGAACGTTTTATACTATTGTTTCAGATTTTAGATACACATAGCTATGACCCTGTGTCACGACTTGCCTACCACGCTGCGTGCGGGAACAGCTTGAAGCGTATGATAATTAATAATAATAACAATATTAAGTATATATGAATTCAAGTTATATTTTTTCAAAATAATATATTTAATTTTAAGAAAAGTATTAAGTTGTAATAAAGATTATATATTATTTTACCTCCAGCGCTTTAGAAGTTAGTCAAGTGTTTTGTTTACTATTATAGAAACACTTAGTTAATTGTTATATTATATTCATTTAGTTAAGGTATTTATTCGTTTTCTTTACCTGGTATAAGGCTATATCTAAAGTGAGATAGTTTATATATTATGTATGTAAGATTTTCGATGTGTAACACTAATATTATGATCTATGGCTAAAAAGCTAAGAATTACATTTTCATTTTTAAGCAAATATCAGAGTAATTTTCACTTTATTGTCTCTTAGTTTAATTATTTTTCGTGGCTTTCAAAATGCCGAATAAACTTCCTTTCCATCATAGATGTGACTCTATACCGAATTATGTAAACTACGACGCTCAGGGGCCTTACTCTTGACGCCAATATCCAATAACCAATCCTCAATAATTGTCATTTCGTACTCTTGAAAGCAATCTATTGCCAAGTCCACTACCGCCCGCTAGTTGACGATTGCGTTAACTAAAAATTATTGTAAAATTCGTTAGGATTGTGATATTTGGTACTCTTGACGCGTTTTTGACAGCCAATATTACAGCAATATTGTAATTGGAATTGGAATTTACGCAATAACTAAAGTGTAATTTTTTAAAAATTGATTTGTTATTTTTCTCGTGAAAACGGCAATAAAATGGCACGTTTAGTGCTTATGTACTGTGTTTTGAGGTAAACATATAAATTAGACATTAAAAAACAACGAAATATACGTCGATTCGCGAATTTTAAAGGAAAGGGAAAACTATTTACTCTGAATGAAAAATTCTGTTATAGAGGTGATACGAAGAAATAACTAAACACGTTCGTCACATAAAGCCAAAAAATATAAAACGAAATTAATGACTGTAACTTACATATATTAGGTAAGTTAAGTATTAATCTTAGGAAATAGATATATAATAGTAACTGCTGATTAAAGTGCTAAGCAAAATCACTGAGTATTTATTTTCCAAATGTGTATGTACAGATTTAAATATATTTTCAGTGGACTCATCTTTTGAATGAGTTTTAATTGGAATAGGCACCCAGTTATTATTTACTTCATTTATATACTATCACAGAAAAAAATATATTTGCTTTGTAAAAATACATATTAAATAACTACCAATATATCATTCAGTACCTATATCAATATAATAGTTGGTATTTAAATATTTTATAAACCACAATAGTAATAATAGTAATTATTACTATCATTTTGTAGGTGACCATATGTATGCCCAAAAGTGGATATTTGATGAGTTCTGAATGAATATTTCACTAAAATTCACATTTCTGCTCAATCTAAATAAATAAAAATGTTCACAAATGGAAACACAGGGTGCAGCATTGTAAATAAAAAACACATATTGCAAGTGACAACATATGTGTTAAAGTATTATCGAGAAATGAGTTGGAAGACTTTGAGGAAGAAGAAGTAGAAGTCTCCAAACATTGCAACTGACTGACTGGTAGTAAAAACATATAATAGCTACAAAATTAAGGAAAGAAACAGAAAATAGGTTTTTTTGGTCCATGAGTTATATGAATCTTTTTATACATAAATTGTATTCTTTTATTTTAATATTAAGATAATATAATGGTACATAAATATTCTTATTATAATAAAAAGACATTCAGTAGTAAAGTATTTTTTTATTAATACTTTTATTTTAATCACTTTTATAAACATAATGGACTAATAATAATTCTTTCTTTACATATGCACATTTAAGCGTTATCCATTAGTTTTCGCGTGAACTTCAAAAGCATTAAACTTTGTTATTTTGTTATACTTTACTTAATTTAACATTTCAACCTCTTTTTTCGTCTATTTATAGGCTAAATGCACATCGATTGTAGAAATATATTTGTTATTTCTGATAACATAAACATTAACATAATAATACAAATGCATATGTCAAATAGTTTTTTTGACAAAACAAGTAATTAGACATACAGATAAAATATATCCATTTTTTAGAACGATTTCAAAGATTTCATTGCTTTTTAAGTAAAACAAAATAAATGTGATTTATAATTATTGTTTTTGGGAAAAATGTGCATGTAAAAAATTTATTTCAAGGAGTAATGAATGGTTATTATGTATCGCAGATTTATCGGTATAAAGTGTACAACACTAACTGTCAGTTATAACGGCGTTAGGATTGGTCAAGAAAATAGTAATCCGACTTTGAGAATATTGGTTTCAAGAGTACCAAAATAACGTCGCCGCAGGATTGCATTGGACAATATTGGACGTCAAAATGGGATTGAAATTACTTTCAAGAGTAAGGCCCCAGTTCGTTAACATTCAGATTTTTTATCCAGAGATCCATTGAGCCACAAATGCATGTCCATGTCCAGTATTCAACTGCAAATGACAGCTTTCAAATGAAACTACAGTAAAAGTGTTAAAGTTCCTGTTACAGGGGACCTACCTATTTGGATGCGACGTGATAGAGCCGTGAAGCTAAACTGTTTTATTGCTATATTGTGTTTTTTAAATGTCGTTTCGGATTTAGCTGTATTTTAAATTATTTTTATCAAGTCCTTCTTTTTATATGAAACAAGCAGTTTTCTTGTGTTTATTATTCATCTTATTTAAACATGTGAAAATATCTGTCTGTATGTCTTTCTCTTTAACTAAACAATTTTAATAAATAGCTGGTAGGTAGGCAGAGGAAATCTAGTGTATGGAAATTCGGCGTTGGTTTCCGCCACTTAACATACTACGTTAAAATTAGCGGAAAGTGGGAAAGGAAAGTGTCTTAACAGGAACGGAGTGTCCTAACATTAAGTTCCCAGGTTCGCTCTGCCTACCCTGGCATGTCAGCATGAAGCTAAAAAAATAACAAAAATAACTTCACTCTTGTTCCCCTTTAGCAGGGTAGGCGGAGGAAGTCTAGTGTAAGGGCATTCGGTGTCGAGTTCCGCCAATCAGCCACTCACCATGCAACATCTCGCAAATTTAAAATTTGGCGGTAAATGGGGAACAAAAGTGTCTTTATCCGGACGGAGTGTCTTAAATTAGGTTGCTAGGTTTCCTTTGCCTAACCTACCACGTGCGGGAAACAACGTGAAGCTAAAAAAATAACTAACTTAGGACAACCAAAGTACAATATTCTGGTTTATTTATTTAAACAAAAAGCTACGAATTTTGATGTTATAAATACAATCCATAAATAAATAAAGCTTCCTCATAAATAGATTTTCTAATGCAAACAAGCACATACAAAACACAAACACAATTTAAATTGGTATTATTATTAATTAGTGATTTATTTCAGAGGCCAGTCGTGGCGCAGTGGCACAAAGTGTGACTGTAAAACCGACTGGTTGTGGGCTCGAGGAGATGAAATATTTACTTAAATTTATGTTGTCATTTCTTCGCTCTGGTGTCGAGGGAAAAGCGCGGCGTTGAGTTCTGCCACTCAACACGCAATGCCTCCAGAATTCGACAGAAAGTGAAGAACGCAGTGTCTTATGACACTAGGTTCCCTCTGCCTACCCTGCTGTGTGCGGGATACAGTGTGAAGCTGATAAAAAAAATTATAAAGTAATAATATTTAATTATGTCAGTAATAATGTTCTACAAGCATTTTCCGGAAAAATGGAAACCAACACGGCGAGTTTGTTGTTTAAAAATTCACGTTTAATATGCTCTCTGAACATAGAGCCGGGTTTTGATAGCTTTTGTTAGAGCTAGTCGTTGTTTTAATTACTTTAAATGTGAGAAATGCAACCTTTGTGTGTGCATTTTTTGTCTTCGTCCCCTTTTTGTATTATGCAGGGAGGGCAAACATAATCTCTATATATAATAAGACAGTAAAAATATTTTGTCTGTACATTTAGTAATTTTGACTGAAATGGATAGAGGGACACTTAAAAAGACTAATAGAAAGCAAAAAGATTTTTTTTGAATTTCTTGTCTGTCTGTCTGTCTGTCTGTCTGTCTGTCTGTCGACATATTGTTGTCCGCATTTTTCTCTGAAACTACTAAACCGATTTACTTGAAAATTTCACCAATTGCTTTGTTTTAACTCAATTTAGGTTCTAAAGTTTGGTTCATCAAAATCGGTTCATTAAAAAAAAAGTTATCGTCATTTGAATGAACTCAAGGCATTAGCTTGCCAGCGAATGTTATATAGAAATCGCGCTGGTATGACCCTGGCTAAAGAATGACGTTCGAAACGTTAATTTAAACTTTATATTTGTTTGTCATTCTGTTATAGGGTGTGAGGCCAGTCGTGGCGCAGCGGCACGAGGTGTGACTGCAAAACCGACTGGTTGTGGGTTCGATCCCCACTCGAGGAGATGAAATATTTACTTAAATTTATATTTCCATTTCTTCGCTCTGGTGTCGAGGTTAAGCGCGGCGTTGAGTTCTGCCACTCAACAAGAAATGCCTCCAGAATTCGGCAGAAAGTGGGGAACGGAGTGTCTTAACACTAGGTTCCCTCTGCCTACCCTGCTATGTGCGGGATACAGCGTGAAGCTGATTTATTTATTTTAAGTAAACATAATTGAATTATTAGTAGAGATTACCTTCATAAATCATAACAGTGAAGTTTAAATCGTAATTAATTCAACACAGAGATAAAGAACGATTTGATCTTCAAAGAAATACCAAGTAAATACATAGATTTTTTGGTTCGTTCGTTCGTTTGAAATAAATCTATATAAAAATGCCTAAAAACATCCTTTCTACGTGTACTCTGTAATAACGACATATTTACCAATTGTACATTTAGCTAATAAATAATATATGTAACTAATTTAAAAACTGTACAGGAGTTAATATGCAAACATTACAGTTATTTTACAAAGAATATTACGAATCCTTAACCAAATCAATAATTTTACATTTAAGGCTGTTTCTGAAGCAGTACATTAAATTATTAAGTGACGTCAGCACATTTAACAGAGCTTTAAAAAACATAACATAGGTAAAAAGAACGTAATGTTTGTTTTGATTATATATATATATATATATATATATATATATATATATATATATATATATAATAATTAGCTTTATGTATATTTTATGAATATCAAATATCGACATTGGTCATATTTTTTAGTTCGAAACAATCAAAAATTCTTACAGAAGTTACGATAATGTCGTAAAAAAATCATAATAGAATATTACAGATTAAAGTAACAAAAAATCATATTAGAAGTCATTATAGTTGTCTTTATATTATATATGTTGTTGTATGTTGTCTTTATATTTGTTTGTCATTCTATTATAGGGTGTGAGGCCGGTCGTGGCGCAGCGGCACGAGGTGTGACTGCAAAACCGACTGGTTGTGGGTTCGATCCCCACTCGAGGAGATGAAATATTTACTTAAATTTATATTTCCATTTCTTCGCTCTGGTGTCAAGGTTAAGCGCGGCGTTGAGTTCTGCCACTCAACACGCAATGCCTCCAGAATTCGGCAGAAAGTGGGGAACGGAGTGTCTTAACACTAGGTTCCCTCTGCCTACTCTGCTGTGTGCGGAATACAGCGTGAAGCTGATTTATTTATTTATTTTATTATAGTTGTCAATCAATTCTGCTTATTAAATAATCATGTATTTTAAGCGGGCGAAGCCGTGGGCGGGCCGCTAGTTTCGAATATATATCTTTGTTTATATGTACATACTTAGGCATATATAAACGAGAAAAAGACACTGACTATAAACGGGTTCGACTCAGGGAAATTGAGGATTTTTTTTCTTCGCTCTGGTAACAACATAGTTTAGATTAGTCGTGGCGCAAAAGCGCAAGCCTGCGATAGCGAACGCGATGGGTTGTGGGATCGATCCTACTTGAGGAAATAAAATATTTATTTTTTGCGGGGATTTTTTATAGGTGAAGCGTGGCGTTGAGTTCTACTCAACACGCAATGCCTGCAGAATTCAGTGGAAAGTGGGGAACAGGTAAATATCTTAATGGAAACGGAGTATCTAAAGATTAACTTTCCTCTACTTGTTACTTGACTTTAAAGAACATTACTTTGAAAACCACAATCTAACAATGCGCGACTAAAACGCTGCAATAACTTACACATACATTAAACGTTCTAGTGAAATGGGAGCACGTCGTGGTCGTGAGCCGTGCGGAGTTCACGCACGTGACTCGATCACGATTTATCTAATAAATAATTGACACTTAGATTTAAAAATAAAAAAAGGTTGTTAAGTTCAGGAAGTTGTAGTGTATGGGAGTGTAATCACCATGGTATGGATTTTATTGGTATGGATTTTATCATATTATATCCATAGTAAAGTGGTCAGAGAGAACTTATATTAAGACATTTCGTTGTTTACATTCTGTCAGAATTCGAGTCATTATGATTAGAGTAAGTATGTAATATATGTATAGTGAATATGTATATTAATATATATTCTAAACATAATACGCCACGCTTTGCTTCGACATCAGAGCAAAGAAATTAAAATATTAAATTTTTCATTACCTCGAGTGGGCAACTAATCCAAAACTTATCGTGTTTACAGTCACACGCTTGTGCCACGATTGATTTCTATTTATATGTATATATGTAATTTTACATGCTTGAACGACAAGATGCAAGATATAATATAGCAAACAAATAAAAAAATTGAAATTTTTATTGTTTCTAAAGTTATTATTATTTGATAAGTATTTATTGCCTTACTAAAACTTTAATTTAAATCAATTTAGTTAATCCAAAACTAAGATCCCTCTATGATATGGGTCTCATAAGTAAGGGTGAATATAATACTGTTTGTTCTTACTTGATTACTTACTGAAGGCGTGATTTAATACGTGCGGTGTCTTTAGAACGATTACAATATGACCATCGTCGTACGTACAACTGAACTGAGGAAGATGATTTTAAGCTAAGAAGGTTTTTAATTTAGTTTAAAATTTTATGTAAAGGTTTGTAAAAAAAATATTACTTGACTTTTTTTTTTATTTTACAACATACCTTTAATTATAAAAATGTTTTATTCTTAAATCGTTATATTATTAAAAAACCTTTATATTTTCATTTCTAGTCTTTTCTTGAAAATCTCATTACCATATTATTCTAGAGAATTAGATCAAACGAGACAGTAAGGACTTGAAGTGTCATTATTTCTTACTCGATTATTATAGCTCGTGAATTGATTTTTATATACCAGAAATGTTTTTTCCTTATTGCACGTGAGTTTTTCACGGAACTTTACGAAAATCCAGTAGTTTTTCACTACATTGTTTATCTTCTCTTGTGGCAACGCGCTTCAATGTTTGTATGATGAATTTTCAAATTGATCGACGTTTTTCCCAACTAGACTCCCGCCGAACATAGAACAATAGCGCCAGACTAATAAAATAGCTCTCAGCCTACTGCGGCTCATTAAAGACCAACATTTTGAAATTCCTCATCATAGTCATGTCAGTAATTAACTCGTCCAAGCAACAAATAACCAACTAAAATTTTAGTGAAGGTACAACAATGTAAAGCTGGTCATTTATTATTCCTAGTTATAATATATTTTTAAATCTTATATTGATGATGATGATATTTATGATTATGATATTACATTATTGCCGAAGAAACATTCACATTACAAAAAAAAGCAATGGCACTATTTTCTCTTCTCTACATTATCTAACTACATATTCTAAATCTATTTTGTAATTTATTTTCGGCTTCACGCTGTATCCCGCATATAGCAGGAAAACATGTAATGTTAAGACACTCCGCTATCCAAGTGGGAATCCAACCCTCAATCTCTCGCTTTTACACTCACACGCTTGCATAGTTACATTATAGTTACATTTATATTAGAGCTACATTTAAAAAGTTCAAATTATTAACTAAAATTCAATGTGTTAAATCATAGTTTGTGTATTTTTAAGATCAAAATTTATCCACTTTTTTTAATTCAATAAAAAATTAACTCAAAAAAGCAACATCAATATAATTCCCACTAAGAGTACCAGAAGTGGACTTAACTCACGCCACACAGGTTTTCCAACGTACGCTCACTACAAGTATACTTAATCAACATTTAGGGCAATTAAAAATGTAAATGTTGTATTTTTTGTATATATATTTTTTAGTCTTAATTTGTATCTGTATGTAGTGTTAAGACACTCTGGCGTATGGAGCGCCTCCTAATTTTCGAGGCGATTTTTGATTGGCGAAAATTTACGGCGAATTTTGTCTTAACAACAGAGCGAGGAAATGAAAATGATTTATTCCCAAAATTGGGATTAATAACAACACCCACCTCGTGTGCCGGTGCGTCAGGATGTCCATGTAGTAAGTTAAATCGGAAAGTAAGAAAATCTAGAAGTAACAACGCCAAAAACAGGGTAAAATACATATGTGAGGTACTTTCATATCAAAGTTGAAATTTTTAAATAGATATAAATTCTTGAAGTACAATTTATTGAGGTCAGTAGTGACGCAGAACCGTATGTCTATAAACGAGGCAGGGTGTGGTGGATATTTCCATATCTTTCTTTTCTCTGGTGTCAAACCAAAAGCACGGCGTCAAGTTACGTCTAAACACACAATGCCTCCAAAATGCGACTAGAAGTGGAGATCGGAATGTCTTACTGCTAGTCTCCCTCTGCCTATCCTGCTCCTTGTGGACTTCTGTAAATATGAAAAAAAAAAGAAAAAAAACACAAATGATTTAGTTGACGACGAAATAATTTACATATCATATTTAACATAATAATAGAATTTTAAAATAATTTCTTTCATAATTTATATTACAATTACAAAATTATTACAAAATTTTCATTAAAAAAATATTATCATCATATCATCTATGCTAAATATGGGAAACAATATGTCAAGATGGTCAAGTATATCGTCAAGATGGAAATGCTGACGCTGAGTGCTTCTCCTCATGTACAGGTCATTTAACGCGGACATTACCAACTCTGCGGCGAGTTTTATCTGCAACATCGAGAAAAATCGGGTTTTAAAACTGATTTTATTACTTAAATTTCCAATAGCTATCGTAAAAAAAATCCAACTAACAGAAGTTGGTTTCAAACTTTGTGCATTCAATGTTTGAATGCAGAATAAATAAAACTAATCTACGAGAACGTTCAACTAAATTACAAATTTACACAGAAATATATTTTTTAATTGTTTTGTCGTCTGTAGACACGTTGCTTGTGAGCTCGATGCCTATAAGAATTATTATATTTATTAATATATAATTATCTAATATAATCTAATATAATTTTCTTCTTCCCGCTCTGGTTGACAAAGCGTGGTGTTGAGTGCCGCCGTTCGTCACAGAATATCTCGAAAAGTGGGGGTGGAGTGTCTCAGCACTAGATCCTATTATTGTACTTATCGTAATTTATTAGTTAATCGCTTTTATATAGTATTCACCAAAATTCCAATAAATATTCGCAAATGTATGACAGATACAGCTAGAATAGCTTTCCCCTAGCAAATATATTATCGACATATTTTCCTTGTTAACTGCTTCGTAGTGCAGTTGGGACCTATCTGAATACACTTTCTGTTAATATTATAAATGTGAATTTATGTCTGTGTGAATGTTTGTTCCACTTTCAGACACAAAAGCTGAATGGATGCAAATAAAACTGCAGTAATATAGTTCACGCATCACAATAAAATATAGGTTTTGTTTTTATTTAGGCTGTGTAGAGATTTTGAAAATGGGGAATGAAGTATTTAAAGACAAGCAATGTACCATCTTCCTACTTTTCTGTGAGAAAATTCCATATCATACGTTTGTTTTATTTTATATATTAGGTACTAGCAACCCCAGTGCGGCTTCGCCCGTTTAAACTTATTGTTATATTTTTTTTTCAGTTTTACGCTGTATCCTGCACCTGTAGCAGGGCATATTAAGTAATACTTTTCCCCACTTTCCGCCGAACTTTGGAGGCATAGCGTGTCGAGTGGCGAAAAACTCTTGGTGCCAGAGTGAAGAAATGAAAATATTAACATACAATACATCATTCTCTCGATTGGGGATCGAACCTAGAACCCTCGCGGTACAGTCATACGCTTGTGCGTACCCCGGCGCCACGACGCCCTCAACTTACAAATAAATATAAGTAATACCGTCTTGAACGTATTGAATACATATTGCTTATAGCGTATGTCTTCACAGTGTGGCGTCTATAGGACGCTAAATCAATAATTAATTATTAATTATAATAGTAAGTACTTGTAAGATTTGCCAGCTGTTATCTAGTATCGGGGCGAACTTCAGTTACATATTGATCACTATTGAACAATTACGGATGATTCAAATATTTATTTTTACTAGACGACCCGATGACGCGTATAATACGCGTTGCCATAGCAACGTTTATATCACTTACATAAATACAAAAGTGTACGTATTTTCAAATCTATAGTGGTGTGTGTTATATTTATTTTATTTATTAAATTTATTTTTGTGCATTATTTTATAAAAATATCAGCATTCAGTACTTCTTTATATAAACTATAACTGTGACAAATTCCATACTCCTCCGTCTGCGCAATTTTCGTAAATGAAAATATAAAATATTTCATTTCCTCGAGTGGAAATCGAAACCACAACTTTTCGTGTTCACAACCACATGCTCCTGGCCATGCACCACAAGGACTGGCCTCAAATTTAGAGTATTCTTTTTCCTAAAATGAAATTACTTTGTTATAACCTCAATCGCTATAGCAAACTTCGCTAAACTTTCCACAGAGGTAGGTACTAACAACTAAAGTTGTAATAACCGATTGGAAGTTTCTATGCGGCGAGATGTGAACGTCCAACCAAGCTTAATTGACTAGAACATTGTAACAGTATCCAAGCGTCGTGTGAAAATATGTTATATTCCGAATGAAATAGGATGTTCTTAACAGGAAGTTAGTTCATTTCAGTTCATAATAATATAATTATGTTCTTTTTTTTCGCCGTTATAACATATTTTAAGGTTGCAAAATTATTTTTTAGTAGAAAATACATCATGTTAAAATATTAATGAAAATATGTACTGTTTATTTTTTTTCTTTGCTTTTCCTAATAATATCGTTTTATCGACCCCCAGAGTGAATATCGAACCAACAACTATTACGTTTACAAGTCCTGCCGCTGTACCAAGGTGGCCACAAACTATTCCTATACAAGCAACGCAAAACGAATCAAGATGTTAAAAAGCGTTTCTATCTAATATTGCAGTGCAGAGGTTCACATGTCAAAGGTTAAAGAAAATTTATTTCCTCCTCTCCTCTCGAGGTTCTATGATTTATTTCATCCATTTGTCAAAGGCTTGGTGATATTTTTCCCAACTAGCTTATTTTTGTTGACATATCGAAACACAGCAAACTTTTACCATTATGCCTCCTGGTTTATATAGTTCTCAATGGATAACAGATTCTCTTAGATTTCTTTTATATCTTTTATCAGGTAAGAAGAATGTGAAACCTACATAGCCTATTAATTGAGTAACTGTCAGACAACTATCAGGCAGATATTCTTTTTGGCAGGCAGATAAGTCCCGCTGAGTTTCTTGCGCCGGTTCTTCTCAGGTCTGAGGCGTTAACTTTAGTGAACTAGTGGTAAATTATTTGACGTTCAAAAAGTGAAGCATGTCACTTCTTCTGTCATAGATATGTATCAGTTCTGAATTAATCTTACAATTTTTACCATTTAGGTAATACATTAAATATTACCTATCTGTAACATATAGAGGCCAGTACCGGCGCAGGGGCTCAAATAGTAATTGTGGCTCGAGTTGTGAGTTCGATTCCTACTCGGGGAAATGGGGAACGGAGAGTCTTAACATTAAGTTCCCTCTATAGGTAGAGAGGTAGGCCTCTCTGTGCTGTACGAGATACAGCGTGAATTAAAAAAAAAAACTATAATATAATAAAACAGTCCGCAAGGCAAATACTGGCTTAGCAAAGTACGTATATTGTGATATACATTATTTATTGAAGTAAAAAATTGACCTTTAGTTAATAATTTAATTAAGAATTCTAATAAACCAGCTAAAGCTTAAGTAATAAGGAATAACACTCTATTAAATACCAAAGTTTAGTTTAAGTTATTTTTATTCAGTTTTTAATAACAAATAAAAATTATTGAAAATTTAATCTATCGTAAAACGGTAAGAAAATGACTGTAAATGGAACAGTTGTAAGTTCTTTTCCGGGTACAGTTCTGCTATTGAACATTAGCAATGTCTTGAAATAAAAGTGGTATTGAAGTGATTACAAAGTTCACGCATACAAGCTTCCAGCAAGCATTAGAAATAAAAAAAACATACTTATATACCTATTGACTAAAACCACTGTCAAATATCGTTTAGATGATTTTCATAAATTTACCAAACAATCAAATATTCAATAATGACAATTCACAGTAATCTTTTATACTTTTACATAAAGAGTGCGAAAGAGAGGGAGTCCCGAGAGGGCGCGTAATACATTGCTATGTTTTTTACTACGACTTCTGTAGCAATAACATTACCTATTGAAGTATTCGTCGAGATTCGATATTGTCACGGATTTTTCTTTTGTTGTGAGTAAGTTTGGTGCTAAAATATATTTTTGTATAAGAAAAAATATAACTATAAGCAAACGGTACTTGTTTTAGAATTGTTATACATATTTATGTTTACAAATATTTTGATTTGGATGATTTTTTATGGAAAAGACAAGGCAAACGAGCGTTTGGGTCACCTGGTGGTAAGTGACCACCACCGCCCACGACCCCGTGTAACACCAGAGGTGCTACAGGCGCGTTGTCGGCCTTTAAGGTGGAGATAGGTCTGTATTTGTATCCAAACACAAAATACAGCGTTAAATTCCGCTAGTCAGCACAATTATAATGACGCATATTTAGAATAATACAACAACGTAACAACGTCCTCCTGATTGTTCTTTAAAATTATAACTCATTATCTTTATTAAAAGCTTAAAATACTTATATCTTTCTACAATTCTCCCACTCTGTCTATACAGGTTACGTGATCCACATACACGTTAGCGGTCTTGTTCACAAATTATATGAGAGGATTAAGAATCGGTACAATAAAAGTTTTTCTATTTTGCTCGTTCATTAGATGGGGATTCACCTAGAATTTTGCTTACTTTCTTTCGTAGGGTAGTCTTAATTTGAAGGTTAGATTTGAACATATATTCTGCTTATTTGACGTCGTCGTGGTCGGTGGCATAATGTTTGACTGTAAACACGATGGTTGTGAGTTCGATTCCCATATGGGATAAAATATTTTCATTTCCTCTACTCGACACACATTGTTTTGAATATTTGAGGGAAAGTGAGGAATGGAGTGACTTATTAATAGGTTTCTTTTGCCTACCCTGCTATTTCGGGGTACAGCGTGAAGCTATTTTCTTAATTCATTAATGCTAAAAGAGTAGAAGAAGCTACATAGAGTGAGCACATAAATCATTACTTCAATGATAAAGTAAGCAAAAATAATTTCTTTTAGTCGCTTTTACTCACGAAATATAATAAAAAAATCTGTAAATATCTATGTTTGTATGACCTGTTCATTCTGATATTGAGATTACTATATTCATCATTAGTATAAGATTTTTATCTAATTTTAGAACTTCTATTAACGTGGTATTACAAAGTAAGATCTGCCTGTAGCGTATATAGAAAGGCGTTAAAATAACCGCGCGACACTTAAAATAATGTTGACATTCGGTTGACAGCGGCCTACAAATATTTAAACGACTCCCGTGACACACTGCTTGAGAAATATCTGTACAAAAAAAAATAATGTAATCTATACTTTATTTATATTTGTTTTGTTTTAGTCTTGGAACAAATGTGTACTTAGTTGATTATGAAATGATGAACAATTGCTTTAAATATAATAATTTCGTATTTTTGTCTCCTTTAATATTTTTGTGATATAATATAAATTCTATTTAAAATTAAATATCAAACGATAGTACATACAATACAATATAATAAATGATACTAGAGGAAGGTCACGTAAAAACTATAATGACATATGTATGTATGTATGAAACGGTTAATGATAGAGGATGGGGCGAAAGTCGGAAAGTCAAGAAGTGCCAAGCGCCACTTCTTGGCTACTCGTGAAGAAAAAAAATAATTTCATAATCTATATCTTATGTTAATTTCAGTAATTTTAAAGTTAAATTTTAAAGATAAATAATATATTCACTTAATTTATAATATTTACGAACTCTATGTTCGATAATGCACGAATGATAACGACAAAAAAAGTTGCACTCCGTGTCCCGAATGCGGAATATTGCATTGTGTGTTGCCAGAATTCAATGTGACATTTTGTCTTAGCAAAGTGGAAAAATAAAAATAGTGCATTCTCCAGAATCGAGACGGCTACTATAAACATTACGTTTACTGTCACCGTTGTTCTACTGTTTATTTATTAAAATGCTTTTACTTTTGGATACAGTTTCAACGACAGTGTGTCAGAAGCCTCCAGTTCTCTCTTGCAGTTCTAGCAAAATTGCATAAATTTTAAAAGACATTTTAAAATTTTCTCGTGAAAATGTATAATTATCAACACTTGAAACGTGATAATTTTCCTTACATTTTTTTAGCTCGACGCTATATCCCATATATAGCAGAGTTGGCAAAGGCATCCTAGTATTAAGACACTCCGTTTCTCACTTTACACCGAAATTTAGAGACATTGTGCGTTGATTGGCGGATTTTTGTCTTGTTAGCAGAACGAAGAAATTAAAATATAAAACAAGTAATTTCCTCGAAAGAGAATCGGACTCACAACTATCCAGTTTTCAATAATAAACTTGTGCCACTGCGTCACGGTGGCTTTGGGACAGATTTAAATGATTTGATTTTTCCCACTGCGGTAGACAAAGCTTAGCTTTAAACTCCGCCACCCAATAAAAAATATCTCACTAGCAACATTTTAAATAAATTTTAAAAAACCCTTGACCCCAAAATATACTATCTCATTTTAGCAAAATACTTGTAGCTTTTAACCGACTGATCTGATTTTATTAAAAATAATCTAATAATTGAGATTCGTCATAGCTTGAAATTTCATTTTGATTAAAATGAGCCCAAACACGACTAGGGTGCTGTAATTTTCTTAAGGTTTGCACTTTTGCTGATAATCCTGGCTGCAGCATCAGTTCAGACTTATGTCAACATTGTATTGCAGTTAAAATTTAATCCTGTTTAAAATGAGCTCAAACACGACTAGGGTGTTTATGTTTTCAAAGTCTGTACTTTTGCTGATGTGTCCGAGTGTTCATGAGTATCAAGTTAGGATTATTAGATAAGATAAAATAAAAAGTCTTTATAGCACACTTTAACAGGATTGATAACATCAAATTTTAGGTTACAATATGCACAAAGGCGGCCTTATCACTGAAAGTGATCTCTTCCAGGCAACCAATCTGAGGATAAGATACATCTAAAAGTGAGGGCATAATGTGGTGCAAAGCGACGTGAATAAACTTAATTAATATTAAATTATTGAGTTTATACCACAAGTATAACATTTTAAGAACATGCGACCACCGAATACTAAACAAATGTCAATTTATATTGTAATATACCTCGACAGGGAAATGGTGAAATTCAACGACTGGACGAATTTTATCCAGTCAAAGCTAACAAAGAACCACTGTGATTAAATTATCTTTCGAACAAAAAACTACACTGAAATAGGTACATCTGTTTGAGAGCTACGACGCCACGAAGACAAATATACACACGCACACAAACACACAATAACAGCCAGATAAAGTGGTCAAACTTATAACACCCCTCTTTTCTTTTCTCGTTGAGGGTTAAAAAATGAAGCGAAAAATGTACATGGAAATTAAAATTATAAACATAGTAATGTTACGCTAGTTCCCTCTACCTACCCAGCTATATACGGGAAAAAGCTTATTCCAATTTTTTTTACTTACACTCTAAAAATATTTAAATCAAGCAAAACGAGCAATATTAGTGTTTTGATTAATTACCCCAAATGCACTTAGAAAGAATAATGTCAGCAGTTATGCTGTTGATTTCATTAAAATTCACGCAGAGAGGAAACTTCTTTGACGCTTAATCTCGTTGAATATTTCCGGCTGAGCAATTAGTTTTAATTGTACTCTTTTTACGAACATTTTACAATTTTAAATAAATAAATAAATCAGCTTCACGCTGTATCCCGCACACTGCAGGGTAGGCAGAGGGAACCCAGTGTTAAGACACTCCGTTCCCCACTTTCTGCCGAATTCCGGAGTTATTGCGTGTTGAGTGGCAGAGCTCAACGCCGCGCTTGTCCTCGACACCAGAGCGACGAAAAGGAAATATAAATTTAAGTAAATATTTCATCTCCTCGAGTGGGGATCGAACCCACAACCAGTCGGTTTTACAATCACGCTTTGTGCCGCTGCGCCACGACCGGCCTCATTTTACAATTTTAAAATAATTTTATATATAAATTTTTTTGAATATATAAATATTTACATCAAAATGAATGAAGATTTTTGGGAAAGAAAGAAAAAGCGAGTCAGTGTGAGTGAATAGCACAATATCAGTCACAGTACTCAAAAATGTTCAAATTACTTTAGTTACTTTAAAAAATTATCGGAATTAATTTTAGAATCGGACCTAGATCGGTACCTCTTATTTATAATAAATGTTTTTTTCATAATGTAAAGTGACAAAATCTGTCACTATATTATTTCTGAAGATAAAAATAAATATAAACGCACTAAGAAAAGTATCTTCATAAAATCGCAATAGCTGTACTGTACCGTACTGTATCAAAAATGGTACTCAATATTGGAAACATATTCATATCTCATGTCTATTGATGCGGGATTTTGGAGAGTCGAGGAATTTTATGTTAAGCTCTCGCGCGTTCGTCAATATACCGTTTTATGAATACGGAACAACTCTGTAGTAAATAGGATGCATAATAAAGTTAATAAAAAAGTAGCATAAAAAGCATAAAAAAGTATGATAACAAATCCCTTGAACGAGCTTAGCTTACGTTAACTTAAGTATGTTTGTGCTGATAATATTTGCTATGAAGATTTGTATAATAATCTAATCGAGGTCATCCTGAAGATGGGGCGGTTTCTAACTTGCAGGTATTATTTGTGCTTCGCCGCTCTAGTGTAGGCAGATGAGAGGAGAATAGAACACAAGGCGGAAAGTGGGCAAATGATGTATCTTAATGGGAACGGAATGTGTATTTACATTAGGTTCGTAGGTTCCCTCTGCCCTGCTTACTATTGGGCCTTGCTATACTAAAGATACAGTGAAAACTGTAAAAATATTATGAAATAGTTTTTGAGTATAATTATCATAATACTATAAAATTATATTCATTTTTGCACTAACTTCAGACGTCTATTTTATTCATACTATTATTATAACGATATCTCAAGTTCGCTCTCAAAATCGATCTAAAAGTTTAGTTTCGTTTTTCTAATACGAGGATAAATTTACTTGGGTAACTTGTACATAACGTGACTATACGTCCCGTTTTGAACGGGATTGCCTCCGAGTTTTTCACTTGTGTGTGTTTTTTTGGAATGACATGTAAATTTGGTGTAACGGAACAAGTTTCTTCGCGATTATCCTTGATTTTTGATTATAGTATATTATTATTACTATTTGTCAAAAAACTGAAGTATGAAATTATTTGTTAGTGTCAATTATACCTAAAAAAAAAAAGAATGCATTGTCAGAAAAAAAAATACTTTACCCTGAAAAAACGAAAGCAACACCAATATCCCGTTTTGAGCCGACCGATGAATGGTCACGTTACCTATACAGCTAATATTGGTAACACGTCAAATTATAGAAATTAACACGTCAACGTGACTGTAATGTCAAATTGGCTAGTATAATAAAAGTAATCAATCTCAAACTTAGTGAAGTTGACATGAAATCGAGATAAACAGTTCTAAAGAAATATTCCTTCAGGAAATATTTTTTTATGTCAACTATCACAATATTTCAATTGTCTTGCAAACAATAGCACTAAACGGCTGTATTGTTAACTGATTTCTTAATCTCAAGCCTTTTCTTATTAAATAGGCTGTTTTACTGTGAAATAAATATTTATTTCATTATTTACTTAAATTTATATTTCCATTTCTTCGCTCTGGTGTCGAGGTTAACCGCGGCGTTGACTTCTGCCACTCAACACGCAATGCCTCCAGAAATCGGCAGAAAGTGGGGAACGGAGTGTCTTAACACTAGGTTCCCTCTGCCTACCCTGCTGTGTGCGGGATACAGCGTGAAGCTGATTTGATTTATTTTTTAAATATTTCATTGTAGAAATTGTGGCAAATCTCCTCAGAAAAAGTTCAAAAGTATAGATTTCTTTTAGTTTCCTTAACAATTAAAACTCTGCAGGCTTGAGATGTTTATTGTAGTTCATAGTATTATAATAACAATAGCTTATTACATTCATGTTGCTAGTTCCACAGTGTCTTGGCGTTTGTTAGCGTTAAATGTTGGACAACAAGTAGTTATGAAGAAATGGCAAAACTCAGCTCCGCCCTTATCTATTGCAACGGGGAAATGAAAATTAATAAACACCACCACGAATATTTTTAATCGATACTCTTTTGCACCTCTCGGTATAAAAAATATATTTTTTGAGACCAGTCATGACAAGTGTGGTTATGAACGCGACAAGTTGGAGGATTCAATTCGCACTCAAGGAAATAAAATATTTTATATATTAATTTCCTCGCTCTGGCGTCGTTGAATTTCGCCACTCAATATCCAATTGCGCCAGAATACAAAAAGTTGGGATCGGAGTTGTCGTAATCGGAACGGGGTATCTGAACACTAGGTTCCCAGTTTCCCTCTGCCTATCCTGTTATATGTGGGATACAGTGTGAACCTAAAATATATATAACTCACCTAAGTCTGTTTTCAAAATTAGTCAAAAATAGAGAAACAAGTATAATTTCACTATATCCTCCTTGACTGACCTTATAATTTAACAAATACGTGAAGACAAAAGGAATAACTTTATTTGAAAAACACATGAAATTGAACTACACTCGTAACATAAATGAGGATCTCAAGATTAACTTTACAACTGCTCGTATGTCGTAAAACAATAATTTAAGTCCAACACTGCTTGTAACTCTGCTAGTGCCTTTTTTTAGTGAAGTTCTCTTAGGTTTTTAACTAATTAAATAACATTTGGTAGTACCGTAGTAGTGCAGTAAAGCGAAGAAACTGATTTACTATTTTATGTAAAAGTTCAAGTCGTTTTTTTAAGCTTAACGCTTTATATTGCATAACAGTGGCAACCTTCTTATTTTTTCTATCGTGAGAAAATCCTTTTACAGTTACGCCGCCTGAGAGGATTCGAGCGAGTTATGTGGGACGTATGGACCGGCAGATATAGGCCTTCCACACTTTTCATCGATCGCAACAGACAAAAGCTACGGGAGCTAACGGATTCTTCCATAACCCCGGTTTTGGGAGCCGGCTAGGCACGTCGCGAAGTCAAATGTGGCAGGTCACACTCGACGGCCTGTACAGAGTAGGCGAGCCATCTGCACGCGCCTACAGGCATTCAACTTCCTCGAGCTGATCGCCCTCTAGACGAAGGCAGAAAGAAACTAGCGTCAAGTTTGTGTCATTTTGTTTTTCGCTTTTCCCCCAATTTGAGATATTGCCTTTGAGTACCTAAACTAGAAAGTATGGCACTGATACTTTCTATTATCACAGCGTAGTCCGAATTACGAATTAATATTTAAAATCATACTGTATAGAAACTTTATAACAAGTCAAATATAAATTGGTTTTAACTTAAAAAATTATAGTTCACATTGTACTCGCTGTTAAAATCCTAGTGCTACTTGTTGCGAAACGGCTGTTGTTACAGTAATTGAATCTTGCAAAGGCTTTATATACCTTTATCATAAACAAATGCAAGAGATTTTTTAATTGGACTCCAGAAATAAAGTAGATGTTTAAGATTGTTTTTTTTCTTCTGTAGAGTTAAATTATCTGGAAATAATAAGTAAAGGTCTACTTCTTCCTATTTAATAATAAGATTTCATAAGAAATAAAATAATTATATTTTTCTATTTGTATTATATAGTGGTACAGTTATTCAAGGATTTCCAATATACTTGCGAGCGAGTAGCGAGTATACATACAATATATACGTAGGAATTTCATAACTTTTTTAGAATATGATGAAGACGTATTAAGACATAGACAGGTTTTAGGCAAGTCTACAAAATTATAATTATTTTATAAACAATAATTTTTATTTTGGTTATTTTTATTTTGGTTTATTAATATATTTAAAACGGTACACTTACATAATAATTATTATAAAAATAGAAAATAAGAAAAATAAACTAATGAAACTGTACAAAAAAGTGAATAAGTCACAATTGTCGAACACAAACACCGGTACAAAGGTACAATTGCAAAGACCAATGAATGGAATGGGATCAAAATAAAATACAAAGTATTGAATAAGCGCCTGTAACCGAGCAACTTTTCATTTCGCATTCGACTTTAGCCCAAAATTGAACTGCATCAGAAAACAGTGTACCTATTTCTTTTGTCGACGGTGGGCGTAAATAATAAACGAGTAGAGCCTCGGCCATGTCCTGGCCTTTGGTTCTAATCATATGTGAACACATGACACATGTACAAACACTCAGAAGCTCGGAGCAGTGCCTGGGACTTGCGACCACAGGTGTAGGCTTCAGGGTACCCTTTACTGTAACAAACACTCGCCTTCACTGCTCCAGCCCAATGTAATTACAAATAGGTGTTAACCACATTCATAATTACGATAATAATCGATTAACTAAATAATCAATTATCCGAATAGTCGAGGTTAGTCAGTGGCAGAGCACGAGTAGTGCTCCGAGCCACACCAGAGCCAAGACTGCCCGTACAATATCCGTGCGGTCTTTTATACGATCGCTAATAAATAAGTTGTAGGGTAGAATGAATAAGAATCGTGTTGCCAACACGGCCATCCTGCATGGTGCCCGCCCCGGGCACCCCACGAGTCGGGATAAATCACTGTAACAGTAAACAACAGTTGGTCGTGCGCCTAAATTATACTGTATCATAAAATAGTCCCATAATGGAATTTTACTCATTTTATTATTCTTTACACTGAAATAGCTCGACAACATGACCCAACTTAAAAGGAATATGCCGCACTTAGGAAACCCTAAAGGGACTATGCCACACTTAGGAAACCTAAAGGGACTATGCAACACTTAGGAAACCTAAAGGGACTATGCCACACTTAGGAACCCAGACTCATAGCTCAACACAACTTGGCCTTAAAGAGCATTTCACTCACTTAAGCGTACCAAGTTGTTAAAGTCGTCTTGCTCTTAAAGAGTATTTTTCTCACTCAAGAGTACCAAGATCAACTTTGAGCCCACATGTCAATATTCAAATGATATTATAAAATTATTGAGCAATATTCCAGATTATACTCTTAGTGTATATTTTATCACGGCTCGCTTAAATTCCAGTGGTTTCTTTCTGCTTGGTCAACCTGATCATACCAGTCTGGATCTGGATTGAATGAAGCAATATCACTCAGGCTTGGTCTTTGTGTTGTTGTAGTTGAATTACTAAATAAACCTGCAAGGAACTCATGATTAACTTGCATACTGGCCTGTTGTTGCTTAGACAGCGTCTCCACTCTCCAGAATATTAGCCAATGCCAAGAGTGTCTCCGAATTCCTTGGTATGTTTCTTCCTTCAGCGTGAGAGGATGAACCTGCTTGGTCCATCCCACTTCTGATGTTGACGGTGGGCGTAAATAATAAACGAGTAGAGCCTCGGCCATGTCCTGGCCTTTGGTTCTAATCATATGTGAACACATGACACATGTACAAACACTCAGAAGCTCGGAGCAGTGCCTGGGACTTGCGACCACAGGTGTAGGCTTCAGGGTACCCTTTACTGTAACAAACACTCGCCTTCACTGCTCCAGCCCAATGTAATTACAAATAGGTGTTAACCACATTCATAATTACGATAATAATCGATTAACTAAATAATCAATTATCCGAATAGTCGAGGTTAGTCAGTGGCAGAGCACGAGTAGTGCTCCGAGCCACACCAGAGCCAAGACTGCCCGTACAATATCCGTGCGGTCTTTTATACGATCGCTAATAAATAAGTTGTAGGGTAGAATGAATAAGAATCGTGTTGCCAACACTTTTAATTTTAAAACATCATAGCGCGTATTAGTTCAGTTATTAATCTGTATTATTAATTATGAAAACAAATAATTTAATTGAATATATAAATTAATTTGTATTTTTGGTTAGAATTAGCTTTATGCATATATTGTAAAAACACGAACCTATAGGCAAGAAAATTTATATCATTCATACAAGCTTCGATAGCATTTACCTAATAGAATTAACACAATAATAACTTCTTGACAGCTCTTTTAATCGATTCTATAATAATACTCTATAGACACTCGATCAATTCGCCTAAACTATAATTGGATAATCTCTTAACCAAGTTCTAAGACACTAGAATATTAAGCGAAGAGGGACTTCTAGACAAAGCTAACATTAATTATACAACACAACGTCGAGTAGAACAATTATTGGCTGTACTCCACTCTGAGAGACAAAGTGAGTGTTTTAGTATTAAAATATCAAAGTTAAGTTATATGTTTAATAATCGCGAAAAATAATTAACCCTTGGGTTTTGAAGATTATTTAATTAGAAAGAGTCGTGAAGCAGATTTTTTTAAAATCTCGCACATAGCCACGTAGGCATAGAGAACCTGGCAACCTAGTGTTATGACTCTCCGTTCTCATTAAGACACTTCCGTCCCCCACTTTCTGCCGAATTATGGGGGCAGGGCGTGTTGAGTGACGAACGTCTTCGTTACCAGAGCGAGGAAATGAAAGTATTAATTAGTTTTTGAATATGCATTTGATTGAAGTGAGGTAAAAAGCCCTGTAGTACTAGTTGATTGTATTGGTTGATATTGAATTTTCAGTTTCAGCATACTGTTTGTATTTTGCTATAGAAGTTAATATTTAATATTTTTTAGTTTCTTTGAACTGGCCCATGAACTTTGAACTGGTGGCTGTTCCATTTTATTTACCCATCAAGTTAATACAAATTATACTAGTTTACGAAGCAAGTCATTTCAAAGCGAACTGTCATCACACTGTCTGTCATATATTATTATTAATACAACATAATATTTCTCCTGTTGTTAATATTCGAATTTTAAGAACTATCCAATCCTAAATCACGTGTCCACCCTTCCGTCCTCGAACTCATATTTACCAACGGTGAATAAATCACGAACGCAAATATCCCTCAATAACGAAGGTCAAATTTCTAGTTAAATCGATTTTTTGAGTATGTAGTGTTGGTATTTAAATATTAAGTAAATTTGGCAAGAGGCCATCATGGCGTACAGGCACAGTATTTGGATTCGATTCTTAATTGGAGAATCTTTTTTTTTTTGCTAGCTCTGGGACCAACACACGAAAAAATGAGACGCAGCCATTTAAAAAGTGACGCGGCGAAATCATAAATTTAAAATATATTAATTAACGCCCAATATTAATAACCTATCTCCAACGTCAATCTTAGATTGTTTGTGGCGTTAGTAAACAAGATACAAAACTGCATCTCCTTCAGTTTTTTCATGAAATGCTTTGGAAGATTAAACAAAATATTTAAAAAACAACGTTAAATAATATGTAAAAGTTTTGACCTAAAGTCTAAAAAAGATATTTTTTTCTTATCAATAATTACTTCATTTGTAATTTTTTATCAACATAAAATTTTATATTAAACGAATAAACATTTTAAATCCAGCATGTAGATATTTTGCGACGTATAAGGAAGCGCTAAGATATTCTTACGGGAAAAGGAAAAAAATAATTTTACATTTTACGTCTTAAAATCCACGCAAACTTACTAACTAGTAGGTACCATATTTAAAATTTTAATTTTGAACGTAAAATGAAATAACGTTTCACATATATTTTCAGGTGGCAAACACTATCGTGAAAAATAAACACAAGTATTTACTGCGCTCACTTCTAGCGACGTTTGTTTGTTATATTTACTCAACGCGTTATTTGATTTTATGATTGGGAAAGACGCTCTCATTGTGTCAATTTAATAAGAGTTTACATTGTTTGGTATAAGAAAAATTTTGAACTGAATTAATTATATTGAGGTTAAATATATAACCTGTGTATTTTTAATGAATTAGTCCATCTATGACATAATATTCTTTCTACTTTTTTTTTTTAAGTGAGTGGTAAGAGAGGTAGGGACAGACCTCGGTTGACCTTCGAAAACACAGTATTAAAGATACTGCAGGAAAGTCACGTAAAAAGCATGAGGACCCCCCGGAGGGCATGTATGAAGAGGTTCATGACAGTGGACGAGGCGAAAGAGGTATGTAGAGACCGTAGCGTTTGGCGCTCCGTTCTCTCTGACTACCCCGCTAGGGATAAAGCGTGAAGTTAGTTTAGTTTAGTTTTTTTAGTTTACTTTTTAGTGTAACGCTTGGAGAGTCTTTAACTATTCACTTAATTTTCCACCTTTTTATAGATACTTCAGGCCACTACAATATGCAAATAATATATGTATATTATATTATTTATCAATAATCGATACTTCGCAATCCGTAGCCTGTAATCCGTATAATCTCAATTTCCAATCCTCAATCCTTCATTTTTCTTCTTCAACTCTCAATCTTCAATCTGTTATCTGTAATCTGTATTCCATGATCCACGAATCGTGATCCATAATCCGTGAACTCTGATCCACAATGCCTAATACACATGATTCCTAATACCTAATTCATAATCCATGATCTAAAAGTACTTTACAAACCGTAATCTGACCGGCGCTAGAGTTTGTTTCCGGCATTAAAGCATTATGTTTATTTTTAACAATTTAATTTTATTATATATACATAAAATATAATTTAAAACATATTTCTCTATATTTGAACAAATTAAATATTTGATTCTTCTAAATTAATCGATTAAAATGTATTGTGTATACAAATAATCTGTTAAATCACAAAAATCCCTCAACTTGAATACTTACAGAAAGGTAAAAATTATATATTAATACAATATAAGAAAATTTAATAAATGTGATCATCACAAGTGATTCGTTAATCTTCAGACATGCAAACGCAAGTATAAAAAGAAATCTATTAAACATTTTGTGTGGCAGAAGTCAACAAAGCGTAACTCGAGCAAATAACCGTAAAATTGAATAACAAATCGAGGGTCCTCAATATAAACTCGTTACCCCATCTCCCATACACTCAGCTTTGAAATCAGTGACAGCTCACGACCCATGGGAGTGAGAGAGTTTTAGCATTTCAAGACAAATTCGCTCGTCTCATTTTGCTAAGTCGAACTTAAGGATTCTTTATTATGTGAGGTTTTTTTATATTTTAGCTACTTTTTAAGTTGTCGTTTTAAAAGTAAAATGTTCTCATTTTAGGTAAATTACAACTATAAGCCATTATAATTAGTTGTTTGCACTTTGTGCGATCAGTGATATCCGATATTTTGATTTTAGTGAAAAAATAAAACACTATTGATTTAGTGGTGGGATCGATTCCCGCATGGAGTAATGAATTGGTGGTGTAAAGATAAAGCGCGGCATTGAATTCCGTCACTTAACATGCAGTCTCGATAATTTAGCTGAAAGCGAAAAACGCCGTTAAATCAAACCTGGCAGAGGTTACTCTAAGTCAGGGGTTCCCAACCTTTTCTTGATCAAGGACCACTTTTATAACATTCTTGGTAGCCGGGACCACTATGCATGTAGGTATATTAAAAATTAACTGTGATAATTAAACAGAACCTTCGCCTCACCATCTCCAGTCATAAAATTAAAATTGTTCGCGGACCACTTTTAGGCTTCTGCGGACCACTGATGGTCCGCGGACCACCGGTTGGGAACCACTGCTCTAAGTACACCTACAACGGTACAACACGTGCAGCAGCCTTGCCTTTTTTCAGTGAGAATTGAAGGTCTTAATACATTTAAAAAATAAAAACTTTGCATATCTTTCAGTTCGAACATTTGAAGAATAAGATACGAGGTTAATTTCTTAACTATATTAAAATTTAGCTTAGGTGCTATGTGCGGGATACAGATGTGAAACTGATTTGATTTGATTTAATTTTATTTTATATTAAATTAAGAGATAATGGCAAAGTACTCGTATATACGAAATGTTTGTGAAAAAAAAAAAAAAAAAATTTATTAAATGTCAACTTATCGGTAATGTTTAAAGAAGACAAATGAGGTCAGTAAATTATGAAAGAAATGAGTATGTGGATTTTACTGCGTCATAAAGAAACGTACTCGGTGCTTCCATGAAATGTAGGCCATCATTAATTAAAATAGTTGTGTTTAAACAAACGACATAAAACAACACAAATTAGATTTTCCGCTGTTACTATAATTAGATACATTAGATATAATAAGATACACAATTATTTTTAAACTAAAAATGGAAAACGATTAATTCTAAGTTAATTAATTTAATTTCCTGACAATAATTACAACATATAATACTATATTATTTAAACGGAGTCCGTTACGCCTAAGCATTACCAGCTCACTTCTCTTTCACGATAGAAACCAGGCTTTATATGCGCCTGGAAGGAATCATGTTATAAAAACAAAAAATATAAGATTTCTTAACAATAAATATTAAAAATCATATTTTCTACACTCACTTACGAGAGAATAGATTTGAACAAACATAAATCATCGTCCACGTGTATCTGATAACGACCGCTAATGCCCTCGACTCAGAAAAACCTTTACTATCTTTTTCACATTTATTTAAATGAACACTTTCCATCTTTACACAAATAAAAATATTTTATATTTGGAAATATTGTAATGTAAATGTAATTTTTGGTCATTTCTCTTATTTTCGGTTCATTGAATATTTCTTTCGATATTCGAATAATTCATGTTAAAATCATATATTTATGACTTGTATGTTGCTTTAAATTAAAATATATTTCACATTTATTCACTCAGTGATTACTGTTAAAAAGGAACTTATTACAAAATAGGGAAACATATTGTAAAATAATAGTTTTAAATTGTTTATATTAAAAATATGAATAAAAAAAAATATACATACAGAGTGTTTTTATCATCACCACTTTAAATGAAAGCACTGTTTTAATTACTCTATAAAAACCTAATACAATTAAAACAAAAGAGAATTTTCCAAGAATGAAAAAGTTTTTTTTTCAAACAAAATAATTAATAAAATTATCATTGTAAAATAAAACGCCATTTGTCACGATTGACGCACAAAGACACAACCTATCAAAGCGATAACGCCGCTCACGCCTCATTCACGAAATCGAATCGGTTCTGTATGTCCATCCTTACCCTGCTACGTGCGGGATAAAGCGTCGTAGGGCATGGTGAATGAAAAAAAAAATCAGCTCCACGCTGTATCCCGCACACAGTAGGGTAGGCAGAGGGAACCTCGTGTTAAGACACTCCGTTCCCCACTTTCTGCCGCATTCTGGAGGCATTGCGTGTTGAGTAGCAGAACTGAACGCCGCGCTTAACCTCGACACCAGAGCGAAGAAATGGAAATATAAATCTAAGTAAATATTTCATCTCCTCAAGTGGGGATCGAACCCATCGGTTGGTTTTACGTGGCGCAGCGGCAAGAAGTGTAACTGTAAAATCGATTGATTGTGAATTGGATCCCCACTTGAGGAAATTAAATATTTATTTGAATTTATATTTTCATTTCTTCGCTCTGGTGTCGAGGCAAAGCACGGCTTTAGAATCTTTGCCGCTGTTTAGTTTGAATCCTCACTCGAGGGGTTTGTATTTAAATTATTTTCATTTGAACGCTCTGGTAGACAAAGCGTGGAATTGAATTTCGACACTTAACACGCCCTGGGGTTTGCGCAAAGTGGGGAGCAGAGTGTTTTAACACTAGGTTTCTACTACCTACCATGCCTCTATCATCCATATCCATCCATACTTGCCTACTTACGCGGGAAAAAATGCCAAGCTGCTTTTGCTTGCCAAAATTTCCTATCTCAAAAGGTAAAAACAGAACTTTTATAGGATCACTCTGTTTTTCTATAGTTAAAGTTAAAAATTTATGCAAAAAGAAAAATACTTAAAAAGCCTTTTTAAAACAAGCTTTTTTGTCTTGTTTCCGTATGGTAATACACCATGAAAAAATTAATGGTGTATTGTATTTTACAAGTATTTTTTTTATTTGATATTCATATTAGGATTGTGCAAAAATTTGTAATCTATTTTCTCTTTGCGACCATTTTGGATTAATAATATTGATAATTTGTTAGATTGCTGCCAGTTGTGGTGCAGAGACACATGTGTATGACTGTAACGTCCTTGCGCTGCGACGACGACGAGCTGGCATCACGTAACATTTAACTTGACTAAGTTTAATATAATATAATAGCCATAGCATTAAGAAATATAAATTTAACTTTACTGAAAATAAACATATAATACATGCAAAATTATACAGGGTGGAAGTGTCAGTACCACATTAAATGAAACCACAGTTTTAACTACTCTATAAAAGCCTAATATAATTCAGAAAAAAATAAATTCCCAAAAATGAAAAAGTTTTTTTTTGAAACAAAATAAATAATAAAATTGTCATTTTAAAACAAAACGCCATTTGTAAGGATGACGCACGCATACATAAACCTATCAAAGGAACACCGCCGCACACGCCTCATTTCGAAATCGAGACGTATGTATTGGCGATAAAGTTCAAAGTTGTTTAACCTTTAGTAGTATTTTTGTAGTAGTAAGTGTTTATGTTATTGGGATCTATACGTAATCGCGTCACACGAAATACAGGTATGGATAAAAATCGTGAAATGAAAAAAAAATCCTACGTCCAAACTATTGAGGCATCTTGATCAATTTCTTTAGGTATAACTTTGAAATATTTTACCCTATATGCTGTTTCTGTAAATGGAGCGCTGCCTCTTCCACCCTGTATAACAACGTTTCGTAGTTATGATGAATGAGGCGATCTTGTCGCTAAGTACGTTATCTCTTAAATAAAATATTCATGTAGTGGACACAAAAATAGCAAAGATTACATTCCGAGTACATAATAAGATACTTTAATTTTACAAAGCTAATAAAACAATAATAATAATAGTTGTAAATATCAAAAGCACTTCTTTGAAGTCATTTACAAAGACGTAACTTTTGTTGTCTTTTAATAATATGGGATACCACAATTCAATAAATTATAAATACGTATTCTTAAAAATAATTTAAAATAATAATAGAAACAAAATAAACTTAGAATTGTCTTTTATTCCTTCACAGTATTAATTATTAAATTAACTATAGAATTATACAATCCGTAGCTCAGCACGTCTCTAATTAGTCTCTTTGACAAATTAAGGTCTTAAACTGTCATTAGTGTTAAATACATTAATACAAAACTTGAAATAAATCAGCTTCATTGTATCCCGCACACAGCAGGGTAGGCAGAGGAACCTAGTGTTAAACAGTGGCGGAACTCAACGCAGCGCTTTGCCTCGACATCAGAGCGAAGAAATGAAAATATAAATGTAAATAATATTTTTCTTTCTCGAGTAGACATCGAACCCACAACCAGTCGATTTTACAGTCACACTTTGTGCGCCTGTGCCACGACTGTCCTCATACAAGACTTGAGTTATGTGATATTTTTATTAATTCTAATATTCGGTCCTTATTTTTTTGTATCTTTGAAATTTAAAAAGTCAATGGTAAGAGGCACGATAAGAAAATATAAGTTTGTAATTATATTTCACCGCTCATACAATGACTGTCCAGTGAGTACTTCATTTCAATCAGCGACTTTGTCTACGTGATATTTTTATTTCGATCTGCAGAAAAATAACTATTAACTGTCCGATCGTTGTATTTTTGCATATTGATATAGAATTTTTTTTTAAATAAAATTAATAAATTGTATTGTCATTAATAAGCGTTACAAATGTGATAACTCTAGATAAATCCTGTCAAAAAAAGGCAAAAAAAATATAAATACAGAACGGAATACTAGTTTTTTTTTTATTAAGTACTAGCGGCCTGCTCGCGGCTTTGCCCGCTTGAATTACATGATTATTCATTTAAAAAATATAAATATTACAAACAGCCTTAATTATTAATTAATTGATTTGGATAAGTACTCACGATATTATTTGTAAAATAACTTATATTAGCTCCTGTACAGTTTTTAAATTAGTAACATTATTAGTTAAATATATAATTGGTATACAGAATATACATAGAAAGCACGTTTTTAGGCATTTTTATATAATCTATAAAATAATTAACATTTTCGGGCAAGTTCAAGTCGTACCAATGCCCCGAGAGTTTTCGTACCAGTTTCATGAATGAAGATACACCAAAAGAATAACCAATTAAGTTGTCATTTTGTATCAATTTAAGTACAGATTAAAATTTGTACCTAATGGTTTTTTCTGTGACACAATTACAAATAAGTAGTCAATTTTTGAAAAATAATTTTGGAATTTTCCTTTATACGTGCCGTAAGTTTTAACTTCTTAACAAATTTTAAAATTGTATATCAACGGGAAGTACCCTATAGTTATGATAGAAAATGCGACAAAAAACAAAGCATAAACTCTCATATTTCATCGTCATTGAATTGCGATGATTTAGAAGATAGATTTTCGTGCTCTAAGGGAATATAGACTTGAACATTGAGGTATCTAACCTTTAACCGATCTTGTACAAAATAGTCTTGACAGACGGACAGACGGACAAACAACTAAGTTATTTTATAAGAATTTTGAGGTATGTACCCTAAAATATCCTTGGCACATACATACATACAACATACAGGTGCAATAGTGCAATGTCGGTACGTGTCCCTTGTAAGTTATGAAATAATACTGCGGGATATTTTTATAAACAGTGTCAGAGCATTTTTCTTGAGACACAATTTTTTAGAGGTTGCTACCAAAAGTGATTTTTTATACGTTTCTTAAAAAAATATTAATAACATAAACGAACGAACGGACTGAAGAACCTATTTAAAATATTTCTTTGAATATTAAGTCATTCTTTATCACTGTGTTAAATAATTAAGAATTAAGCTAGACTGTTACGAAGGTAATCTTCACCAACAATTCAATTTAGTTTACATACTTTGTAGTTAGTACTATGAACAATTGTACTTTAAAAACGTAACGTATCATGTGTAGTCAATAGATATCATTGCGTATGTTTCTTTTTTTTTTCAAATATAAATATCTTTAAAACTTTAAGTACATTATTTTTTGATAGAGTGTAGCGGTAACCTTTCCAAACTCTATTTTCTTTTATGCACAGCGCCATCTATTTAAGATCCCATCGCAATTAGTGATAGCGTTACGTGTTTGAAAGAGAGTATCAAGATTCGTTAGTACTTACTATTTTTGTCAATAGATAGCGTTACTTGTATCGATTTTTTAATATCTCAAATATTAACTTCTTGAAAACTTAAATATTTATATCTTTTGATAGACTGAAGCGATTACAATGAAATAAACACTAAAAGCTACTTTGATTTATTTGTAATTTTTATGTATAAAAGTTGCTTAAATTTATTGTGTACTTTTTACGTGATACGTGTTCACATAAACAGACAAACAGACAAACAGATAAACAGACAAACAGACAAAAATTCCAAAAATGTTGGAAATGGATTCTGTTAATTATCCGTTAACACCCTGGCTAATTTTTTTTAAATATTTTCAATGTACAGAAACGACTTTTCTACAGATTTATTATAAGTATAGATATAGATTTGGATATATGGAAGAGGCAGCGCAAATTTTACGGAAACAGCATATAGCGTAAAAATAATTTCAAACCCATACCTAAAGAAATTAATTAAGATACCTCAACAGTTTAAACGTAAGATTTTTTTTCACGATGTTTATCCATACCTGTATTTCGTGTGACGCAGTTACGCAAAGATGTGAATAACGTAAACGCATACTACTGTAATGATTTTATATTAATTAGTTTTAATATTCGCAATTTATTATAAAAATGTGAATCAACCTCTTTGTTGAATAAAAAGATGTTTTTAAATAGAATAATATGGATCTGTCACGAGAGAACATTAATAAAAAATGACGCTTTATGTAGTCGGAAAATTATAATAACTATATAATAATATTTTATAATAATTAGATATACTTTTAGACTTGGAGCGGAAGAATAAAGAGAATCTCTGGAATGATATATTGTATTAGAATTTAAGATAGACATTGTACAAGCTTAACAGTATTTAACTCTGGAAGAAATATAAGTTCTGTAAAAGCCTCGAGGTGTTTGATTTCTTTACACTACTACGAAAATACTACTAAAGGTTAAACAACTTTGGGCTTTACCGCCAATACCTACGACTCGATTTAGATGGCGTATGCGGCGTTTTGATAGGTATATGTGTGCGTGCGTCGTTCTTGACAAATGGCGTTTTATTTTAAAACGACAATTTTATTATTTATTTTGTTTGAAAAAAATACTTTTTCATTTTTGGGATTTTTTTAATTGTATTAGGCTTTTATGGAGTAGTTAAAACTATGGTTGCAATTAAAGTGGTCCTGACACTTCCTGTATATAACAAATAAATTTATAAATAAGAAAAAGGAGTAGCCAGTAGCACTGTAATAATTGCTCCCATACTAATTCGCCTCAAACAAATTGCATTTAAATTTATAATTTGCCCACTAATAAATGCTCCCGACGTAGCGTAGTGCAAAACAAGTCGCTTACGCGTTACGTTGATAAAAACTGTGGTAGGGTAAGCACAAAAAAAGTTCTTGAGATTTGTGAAATAATTTGTCGAAATAATGCTTCATTAGAGGAGAATGTGTAAAGTTTATATGACACACATTTAAAACACGGACGTAGGTTTATATTAAACACTGGCACGGTAGTTAAACTTCACTTTTCACGATTATATTTAAATAATTGTTCGGGACATTTTGACAACAACTGTTCACTGTTACAACTGATATCCTGACTGATAGCCGTAAATATGTACATAACTTATGGTTAATCTATATTAGATATATGTGCTAATATGAATTATGTATAACAAATCAGCAGCTTTAGCCACCTCAGATGCAATGTAACCCACATTTGAATAATTAAGTTAATCAAACTTGCAGACAAGAATAGGATATGAGAGTGTATGTATGTAACATACATGTATACCTACGTAACTATAGCGTACGGATGCTGTACCTGATTCTATTCACTTAAGTGGCGTAGCAGGTGTTCTGACACGCGAACAATATTAAGTGGCTAATATAATTTATTTCCATACTATATATTGAGAACTTTGTTTATTGGATTTTTCTCTTATTTAATTTCGGGCATCTCATGCATTTTGTAGATAAGACTAAGGTAAAGTGTAAAATCAAAGTCATCTAAAGTAATTATTCGTTTTTGGGTATTGGGAGATCATCACACATCAATTTCATAGTGATATTACTCCGTTTTTAAGGTTACGCCAACATAGTGACTTATTTTGACTGCGTACGGTACTCAATGCTGCAATATATCTCATCACACTAGTGCCCCAGTTACACCCAGATATATTTCAGCTTCACGTTGTTCAACTATTTATTTGAACAACGTGAAGCTGAAATAGACGACAACGTGAGGCTTGCTATCAGTATGTAAGACAATATAATTTTTAATTTAATTTTTTAATATTTTTTATACAACTACACCCTAGAGGGTTACATAGATAGTAAATATCTCTAGTCTAGTATAAGAATACGTAAAATCGCGCTTTATCGAAGCAGAAAAAAAATGTCATAATTTTTATACCTTAAGAGAGAGACTCATAATTATCGCATATACACTCGTACAATTTGACATTGTCCCACTGGATTTTGATGGTCTTAAGAACAATATATTTTTTCAACCTCACGCTATTCTCTCCATTCACTTCCTACATTATGGTATCTGTCTACCATAATGTAGAGCCTAGTACACGCAGTTCTCCATTAGTACTTTCCATCGGAATTCGAGGTATTGCGTGTCAAAGCATAATATGAAAATAATTGGCATTTATTCATTCTCCCGAACGGTGATCGAACTTATAACCATTTTGTCCTCTGTTCAATGATGGCCTCTCGTTTTATATTTACTATTCCCTAAGCAGAATGTTACATTGTAAATTTAAGTAAATATAAGTTTAGGTCTAAAATATATCAAGAATCGTTGAGTACTACTTACTCATACTTCAACAAAACTTAGACAATACAAGCCACTTTACTTAAGAACCCTCCAAAAAAGTAATTTTAAATTACGCATAAGAACACTTAAAGATACTCGCTTAGGTATTACTTAACGAATATTGTAAATAATTTAACTTTTCATAATATAAAACTAAACTTCAATATTTCTTTTTTCCATTTTTAAGTCACAATGTTTTGTTTTCATTATTTTAATGCAATGAAGTAAAATTATAAGTGATATAAAGAAAATTAAAAATAACTATCAATAGATATAGTACCAGCCTTCTCATCTCTAGGGTGACTGGAACACCTATATGAAATAGATTATATTGTGTCCGTTCCCAAAATGTATGGATACATATAACTCAAAGACTATTAGACCGATTTTGATGAAACTTAATATTCCTAAGTTTAAATCTACTCATTTAAAACAAAAAAGATCTTTTGAATGTAGCAGATTCAGAAAGAAATTTTGGGCAATATTGTGTGTATGTTGGTCCACATTTACGAAATTCACTCATGTGCTCGGAAGCCTGACCTAAATAGATTGTCATACTCACATTAGAGTATCTAGATTTAGATTTAGATTAAAAAATAAAGTAAAAAACAAATATTACTAGAACCGCCCAAGCGTTTGGTTAAGTTGAGCAACAGCATTTGTTATAACATAGTTTTGATTGATAAACATGTATGGAATTAATGTCTATTGAATGTGATGCAGGATAGCTGCCAGATAATGTAATAATACCATTGACTTTGAGACAAGAGCAACTGTTGAGTTTCTTGCCGGCTCTTCTCAGCAGAACTGCGTTCCGAACCGGTGGTAGCTTTTTTTTTGTTTATATGTTCATTCAACGATTCAAAAGTGCTTATAAGAGTTTATTTGAATAAAGAATATTTTGAATTTGAATTTGAGAGAAGACTAAGACAACCCTCTTATTTGCGGGATAAAGCGTGAAGCTAAACAAAGTATAGTGACGCTGTTATAAAAACAATTACAAGAACAGCCATAAGTGACATTTGAATGGTAATAAGATCGTATCGAAATGATTCTTTAATTTGTGAAGTATTTACTGAAATAGCAATTTTCTTTTTTAAAATATACTTGATCTTACCAAAGAAAATGTTCTCGCGATCGTTAAATTATACGCAACATTAATGTACTGAAAAGTCTGCGTTAAAATATTCAGATGTTCCGGTCTTCATCGCGTTTCCGCTGATTTTAACGTCAAGTCAAGCCGTTTTATTTAAAAAAATAGGTTAAAAACGTCACCTTGAAAACGCTGTTTTATTTTTTTAATTAAAATGATACAACACAAGTATATCCATATTTAAATTGTTCCTGCAATAGCAGAAGGTATCCGTTGTGTCACAGTGGCGACGCGGCGCTTGTGGGTTCGCTTCCCTTGCTTTCTAGGGGATTTTTTTTTTATTTCCTTACCCTGATCTGAACTGTGAACACATTGACATATATCTTTAAGGTATAACTTAGACAACGTTTTTACAATTAGGAGTGCCTAAATAATTCAAAGATATAATTTTTTTCCTTAATTATTATTTTTTAACAAAATCAAAATACTATTGCTTTATGTTAAGTAAATGTATTTTATATTTTTTAGTTTGTTTGAAGTCGGTTTGTTTGCTATTAAAAATTATTATTTTACGATTTTAAGTGATGGGTAGACCTGAAAAAGATGCTTCTCGACCGAATACGTACTGGTTGTACTATTACATTGTAGCTTCAATCTTAATTGATTCGTATTGAATTGAATCGTTCTCTTTTTTAAAGTCGGTTAAAAAGAAATGCAATGATTGAGGAATCTCCTTTCTGGCGAAAAGTGTTAACAACGTTTTTCCTTGTAACTATTACAGTAAAAGCAGTACAACTGCTTAGGCCATCTATGGTCTTCATCATCAGTTACACGTCACGTCAAATTATGATTTCCAAAAGCAAATCTTTGTATGCGTGCCTATAAAATTTAAATAGTTCCCTCGATTCCTCCAGGAACCCATCTTCAGATCTTGACATTGTCACCATAGGACCGCCTATGCGGTATACCGTTTGAAACAAAAAAAGTATTCTTGAAATCGGTTCAGGCGTCGTTGAATAATTGCTGAACATACATAAAAAAAAGAAAAGATTCCGACGAATTGATGACCTCCTTTTTTATGAAAGTCGGTGAATTATTGTTACAAGCAAAGTAAAAAATCTTGTATGAGAAATCATTTTTAGGCATATTTAGAAGTCTATCAAAACTGAGGTAATAAGAGATAATGTTCTACTTACTCGTACGTATGTTACTATCTATAATACATCAAACAACTGCTGTGTAAGCAATTTTTCAGTTTCTTTGAAGTAACGAAAAACAATTGGTCCAAAGCTGCCCTTTGGAAGCTCAAGCGGGCTGAGCCTGCTGGTAAATACGACTGTTATTCATATATTTGATGATGTCAAATGAAAAAATCTTCCACAAATAAACTATTATCGTTTTTATATTCTACATAATGTAACAGGGCCAAACCGAAAAATGTTAGTCTTAACACGAAAAATTGAAACGAAACGAAAAATAAATTACATATTATCGATTCAGCCAAATCAATACAGGTAAATGGTTCACGATAGAATTTAAAGTATATTTAAGTTTGGTACTATAATAAAAAATAAAAAACAGCTTCACGCTGTATCCCGCACACAGCAGGTTAAACAGAGGGAAGACTAAGACACTCCGTTCCCCACTTTCCACCTAATTCTGGGGGCATTGCGTGCTGAGTGGCAAAACTTAACGCCGCACTTTGCCTCTACACCAGAGCGAAGAAATGAAAATATAAATGTAAATAAATATTTCACTTCCTCGAGTGGGGATCGAACTCACAACCAGTCGATTTTTACAGTCACACTTTGTGTCTCTGCGCCACTACCGGCCTCAAAACTAATATATTGTATTGTAATACATCTTATACTATAATATATCGTGAAAATTTATCTGTAAACATAAGCCAGCATGTCACTCGGCCACACTCTGTGTAAACTTTATTGTATGCGGTTAGCTCATAACCAGTTTACGACCTACACTTACTTACGACAGCATAACTTTGTACATATTTGAGGTAAGATTCTTGATTGTAGCACTTGCTTTGGCACAACTTTCTTTACTATTTAAAAAATACAAAAAAAAATTGACCGTCTTCGTGGCATAGGGGCACAAAGGTGTGACTGTAACGCGACGGTTGTGGGTTCGATCCCCACTCGAGGGAATGAATTATTATTTATTCATATTTTCATATCTTCGCTCTGGTACGTAGGTAAGGCAAAAGTCTGGCGTTGAGTTCCGCCACTCAACACGAAATACTTCGAAACATTCAGTGGTAAGTGAGGAACAGAGTATTTTAACACTAGGTTCCCCCTACATATCGTGCTGCATGAAGAGTACAGCGTGAGGCTGATTCTTTACAATTTACTTTTTAAATATATAATTTAGTGAAGAAATTCAGCGCAGAGGATCTTGACAATCTTATTCGTTTTCAGCCTATATATATCGTCGTGGGTGAGAGACTTACTCCGACTACTTCATTCACTTACTCCGACCAATATTCGAGATACTGCGTGTTGATTGACAGAACTCAGTATTTACCAGTATAAGGAAATACATAATAACGCATTCTCCTGAGTTAGAATCGAACCCATAACCATAATTTACGTACAAATCTTGTACTGGCGATAATAAATAATAAAATATATATTCTATTTCTATTTAACGCACTTCTTCCTTTAAACTGATTTATTTATTTTTTATTTCTTTTAAACAGCCACTTACAAGCTATTTGGTTAGAAAAACGACATTTTTGATTTTATAAAATATTCACATGAATTTATGTGAAAAGTAAATAAAATGAATAAAAGCCGTTTCCTTAGGCGTTGGAGCCGAAAGCATTAGAACCATTATTTAAAAACGTGACTGATTGTGATTTATGGTCGCAAAAAATTCATTCAACGCGAATTAAAATAAATTATAGCTTCATGACGTTGTTGGCCATGTTTAGAAAATATGGAATATAAAATATTATTTTTTAATTTTCTTTTTGGTGCGCGACCCTACCTTTTATTACCAAGTCGTGTTAATTTATTTTAATATGTCAAAAAAAATACAAATGTTACAAATAGTGGCATTGAGTTTCATTATTTACTTTGCAATATCTTAAAGGAGAATGAAACTTTTGGGCCGGCCTACACGTAAAGAATTGAGATGTGATCTAAAAAATTACAATTTTTTTATATTTTTAGAATAGCAAATAATAAATTAATTGACATTCTGGAAGTGGAGAAAAATGAAAAAAAGTAAGATTTAGATCCTTAATCGATTAAAATCAATCATATTTTAAATCAGAGATGTGACAGCTGATTGACAATTACACCTTGTCTAATCATTTTTTGCATTTTTCTTCTGTTTGTCATCGCAAAATCAGGCCATTAAATAAAAAACATAAAAAAAAACATTTGCTTCTGTCATTACGTTCGTGTCATAACGCAACGACGTTTTGAATGTTTTCCCGTTTGTTTGATATTTTCAACGATTACTGCTTTATTTTTCTCGGATTTTGACTCTGCCTACTTTGCACGACCCTCGCTTCCCCACTGGAATCTGAAAACTTTTGGATCCTACGACCGCCACGATGTGGATATGAATCGCTGTGTGAATTGTGGGATAGCCAATGGACCCTGCAATACCCTAGTCCGACGATCTTTAGACGATGAAAACCACCACAACCTGGTTACTTAGAGGTGTGATATAATCCCGACATATAAGCAGGAAAATATATTTCTGTTATATTTTAGTTGACAGCTTTCGTAGAGGAAGGGAAGCTTTTGCTATGAAATACTGCATAATAAATAATAATAATTGTATTGTAAGAAGACGAATGGTAGGCTGCTGTGCTCATGTTATGAGTATTATATGGTACCTTAGTTGGGCTAGGTACCAAAATAATTTAGTTCCACCTGCACACTTATTAGATGACATTTTAATAATAGATAATAAAAGAAGAATAAAATATTCATTAAAATGTGTTTTATTTATAAATAATAAACATTAATGCTTAAACAACTCAGTAATCACATATTTTATAGAAGTTGATATTCAAGAAATTGTGCTGCGAACTTAACCTCACTTTTATCAAATCTGTAATAACTCGGCTCTCAGATTGCCAGAAGTTATATAGATTTCAGGGAGGGAAGGATGTACCTAAATCTATTAAATCATACCATTTTCATATCTTCACATTCTGGGCCCAAAAATGTATGGAATAGTTTCAGTCTCCTTTACGAGGAAAATAGTAAATGGAATGTTTAGTCACTGGGTTTTTTATTTATCCTCGCGCTTTATCCCTCTCATAACAGTATATGCGGAGGGAGTGACTTAACACCAATGACCTAGTGTTAAGAAACTCCGTTCTCATTAAGAATCTTCCGTGCTCCACATTCCACCGAATTTTAGAGGCATTTCGTGTTGAGTGGCGGCACTCAACGTCTCGAATTGCCTCGAAACCAGAGCGAGGAATTCAATATTTAATTTAATCAAATGGGAATCAAACCACAACCCCACAATCTGTCGTGTTTACAGTCACACGTTTGTCAACTTGCGCCAAAGGAATATTACTATTAATTGTAATAAAGTACTATTAATTATAATCTACTATACATTTTAAACTTTAAAAGTCAAATAACAAAAGCTCCCGCAATAATTCAGTTAGTATTGAACAATATTCACGCCATTATAAGATTTTTTATTAATATCAAAGAATTTTCTGATTGTTTAAATTATAAAGGGATATTATAAGACTATGAGAACTTGTATTTATTATTTTTGTGATATTTTATAGTAATTTAAGAAATTACTATCCACACCACCAGAGATAAATGACAGGTCGGACTAATATTAAAACTTTCTTAATACAATTATCAATCACGACATTTATAGTGTTATATAAAACGGCGTGAAGCCAACAAAAAAATATAGTCAGATAAGTTCCAACAAATAATTAAAATATCCAATCAGCTTCCCAACACGTGCTTTTGTAAATTAATAATGAATAATTAATTTAAACTCTAAATAACATTTCGTCGTTAACTCATTAGCGCCCCGAACGTTACTGCGCTGATATTAAACAAAGTTTATTTTCAATCAAAAGTTATGTCGTTTTAATGGATTGTTTGCAAGAACAACACATTATTATTATATTCTACAGCCCACAATTTCGTTTGTGTGGACTATGAAACTGAAAAAATTATTTTTCCGCTCCGTAAGATTTTTTTGATTTTTTTCTCTTATTGCCCACATACACTTCCCAAAGTAGTGTTACTCACTAACAAAGACAGGAGCAGCTTTATAAAAGCAAAGCATGACTGTACAACCGATTGAATGAACAAAATGTTCGAACAAAATTTGAAAATTGAACCTGTGACCTACTCTACATATATCTACGTAAAATCATCATTGTCATCATCATCGCCAACTACTACATAATATCTAAAGTGCAACAGTTGTCCAATACAAATTGTTCTCAAGTGATTTTACTAATATTGTTTTTTTTCATTTTAAAACTGAAAGAATGTTTTAATAGCGCCGAGCAGACGCAGCCCTCGTTACAACCATTGTTGTACCACAAATATTGTGAACAATGCCCTGTTTTATATCTATTCACGTCGCTGTTTCTTGAGGGTTAATTACGTACATTATTTGCTTTCATACTCTTTTTCATGTACTCTTACTATGTTATTTAAGCTTTTGATTTGAGATAAACACTATCTAATGTGAAATTCCCTAAGGCAGATATTAAATGTTTGATCGTAAGCGCGATGGTTATGGATTCAATCTCGTAGGATTATAATTTTTAGCATCACACTGTATACCGCATAGAGTAGGGTAGGCAGAGGGAAACTGAGAACCAAATTTTAGGATATTCCTATTAAGACACTTCCGTTCTTTAACTGGGCCTAAAGGCCACTCTAATCAAATAATATTTTATTTACCCGAGTGGGAATCTAATCCACAACTATCGTGTTTACAGTCACCTGCTTGTACCCGCCCCGGCACCACGACGGCCTTGTAAAGTTGTCTATTTTCATTTCCCCACTTAAGTAAGACATTACTTTTTATTTTAAAAATATTCAAGTTTCTATTACCTTACCGTCTCATCCCGCCTATTGGAATAAAATATACCTAGTGTATATATTATATATATTTTGTTTAAACTTTAACTAATATTAAGAAATAATCTATGAGATAAACTATGAATACCTTATTAAGCATGTCATAGTGGAACTACCGTCCTTTTGTTTGAGCAATCAAATTACAACAACATTAATATTGGTACCAATAGTCAGGAATCCAATAATTGAACTAATTAATAATATTACATTAATAATAGAAGTCTAATGTTATCTATAACTGGTACTAAAATTATATATAGTCTTCACCTAACTTCTGAATTATTAATTAATTTATTATTATATATTTTTAGAAATTAGAAAGTTTTAAATATCTTATCTCTTAGAACGGGAATCGAACCCAAAACCTGTCGTGTTGACAGTCACACGAGTACACCCTTGCAATACGACTGGTTAAATAGATACACATAGTTTATTAATATAATAAATTGAATCTGGAATCGATTCAGAATCGTAATCAGATCTGTTCTAACGTTGCTATGATGGTATCTTAAATAAAGAGTAATTCAATAAAAAACAAATAAACGAATTCCAAATATGAATTTCCTATATTTTACATAACCGGGTAAAAAGGAGCTATTTTGATATACCCATGTAGGGTATCTCGAAAACAACTGGCGCTATTTTGATGAAATTTGGAATGTTATCTTATCTAAGTTCATGAACAACTGATAAATATTTGAATTAAAAAAACGATTAAAAAAAAGTATTAAAATTTTAACGTAATGGGATTCGAACCCCTCGCCTCTTTGGCAACAGTCCAAATTTTGGAGGATTTCCAAAATTTATACGTTTTCTTAATAGTATTTTTCTTTCTTAAGTGAGGAATAACACTTTAAAAACTATATATGAGTATCCTAATATTTAACAAAATAATCCGTTTCGAATAGATTTTAATGAAAAATATTTTGTTTATGTTTTTACTAAAATCTGAAGACTTTTCTGCCTATCTATACAAAAGTTTTAATAGACTACATTCTGCTATAGTTTGCGTTACCTAACGAGTAAAAACTCTAAATTCATTATAAAGTAAACAACGATATTTCTTGACATCTTTATTCTCTCTAAATAAACTCGTATACAAGAAAAAATAAAAAAACCCGTTATCGATTAAAAACAAATCGGTCCATCAATTTAGGAGATAGTGCCACAGACAGACACAGACACGCTAAACACTCCTCCTTTTGCGATGGCGGTTAAAAAAGAACCAATATAAGCTAAGAATATTTAAGTGTTGATTTATAAGTTCACCGTGGAACAATGACACACCGTCTGACTGTAAAGATGATGGCTGTGGTTCGGTATCCATTCGGGAGAATACTTATAATATTTATTTTATTTTAATTTTTCTGCTCTGGAAGACGAAGAGCGGCGGCGGCCCGAAAATTTTGGAAAAAAAAGTGAAGTGACGGAGTATCTTACTACCAGGTTCCTTCTGTCTACTCTGCTGTACGGAATAAAACGTGAATATGAAGAAAATAATGGAAAACTAGTTTAATAGTAGTTATAAGTGATAGTAGGCACTTAAAGGAGTAATTATGGAAGTTATTTTAATTTGCTACATCACTGAGTCAGATCGTAGAAATGAGTTCTGCACTTTTCCACCGAGATTGCATTTCTATAGCGCACATTGAACTTGTCGTAATTCTGCATATATACTTTAATATGTCTTGTGTAGGTATAAATTAGTTTTTATACGATCAATATTACTTCAACTTTAGTCGATGCAACAAAACATAAATGTATTTTAATTTAGCTCTATTACCTGATATTTTTTCTGATTTTAAAATATTTTTTTAAAAAAAGGCTATATAAGGAAAAAATATATAAAAGTAAAGTATATTATCTTAAAGTAAAGATATAATATACTTTGCTAATATGAAAATTTAATGATAATGTACCTTTTGTAGTGAAACTTAGAGCTAGACTTATGACCATCACGCGGATTTGCCCGCTTGAACGTATTGTTATTATATATCCCAATTATATGAAATCTTTTCATAGATTGTAGCCTATGTGATATTATGATATTTAAGCAATATTGCTATTGCTGGGGCAGACGGGTCTTAGAGTGGAGACCCCATACGAAACGTCTGGTGGTCGACCCCCTGCTAGATGGACCGACGACCTAAAGAGAGTGGCAGGAAGCGGATGGATCCGAAGAGCTGAAGATCGAGTGTGGTGGCGAGAACTGGGAAAGGCCTATATCCAACAGTGGATGATTGACGGCTGTCGATGATGATTGCTACAAATTTCCATCAAAATATGTACAGTAGTTTTCAAGCAACAAGCATCCATTTTCACAAACTTTCACATTTATAATTTTAGTAGGATTTCTGGTCCAATGTTATGACAGTGGACGAGCCGAAAGAGATATGAGGGTTATGACCCTCTTCATACATGGTGAGAGGTACTCTTGCATTTCACTATACTGTGTAGGTAAAAAGATTAAATAAGTTCTTACCCTGCCTCTCTTACCACTCACTTTGCTTCATAAATCTTTATACTATTCTTTCTTGTCAACTGATAACATTCATATTAATTTTCATTATAAACATATACTTAGCAATAAATACCCATAATACCCGTACCCATTTAATTCGAAAATCCACGTTACCCATTGAGCTTTATTGTTGTGTTTTTTAAATATTGGATTTATATTGTTGCACATTTTGTAAAATAATACATTATTTAGCATTTTTATTATTTAATTACCTACAAATGTAAAAAAAATATTTAATTTACAAGCAAATACACAAAAACAGTATTTATTACATTTTACAATATTTGTGCAAACGTAATAATATAAACATTTTTACATTTCATTATTTATTGATAAACTCACGGTGAATGCATGATTCACGTTCCCGGAAGTATTGAACATGTTGAGTGAAGTAGAAAAATATTTTTATTTCATACGTCACATAAGAGTTTGTCCTAAGAAATTGTAAGGATCAAATGAAATGTGAAGTAGCTGAGAACCCTTCTTACTTCCTTAATTCATAGGTAGTGTATGTAAGCACATAAATATATATATTTTTTAAGTTAGATATTTTTATTTATTTTATTAGCGCCACGCTGTATTCCGCACATAGCTAGGTAGGCAAAAAAACCTAGGGTAACGACACTCCATTCTATCTTCTAAAATACTTCGATATCGCACTTTCCACCGAATTCTTCAGTCATCAGACTCAACATTCGTTGAGTGACGGAATTTATCGCCGCGATTTGCGTCTTTGAGCTTAAAAGCGTCGCGCGTATGTATTCAATTCCCACTCAGGGGAATTATTTGTTATCATATTTTTGACCATGAACTAGTGTAAAGTGTTAAAAAAATCAGATGTACAAAAGGCGGTTAATCCGGTTTAAGACCTTTATTTATATATTTTTATATACACCTTATAAGACCATACTTTATTGTATATTAAGTAATAAATAAACCATTATCTAGATATGATAAAAATATCAAATTAAGTTACTAACATTATTATTATACTATTTCATTATTTTCATATTTGCTCTTATATTTTAAAGCTTAATAAAACTAAGGTTATATGAAAACGTATATAGTGTAATAAAGATAAGATGATCTTCATTTCGTATGTAAAGTGGTACTCTCGATTGTAGTGATAGTGTATTTTAATTATGAAAATTTAATTTATCTAAACCAAATATAAATATTATATAATTTTGTTTGTATTTAATGATTATTCTTTTTTTTAAGTTAGAGCCTGCCCTATTTTAATCGAAATGTTAGAATTTGACCGAAAATAGGATAAGGAGTGTCTTAACACTAGGTTACCTGCTGTATCCGAGAAACAGCGTAAATCTGATGTATTTTTTATGATGCAGGTTTATCTATAGATATGGATAGATGGGTTCGATTCCCACTCGAAGAAATTAAATATTGTTAGAAATCGGAAGCGGTTAACGTTTTGAAAAAAACACTATATAAACACATATCGTCTATCTGTTTCTAAGCTATTTGGCAAGAGATACTATGTAATTGAATTAAACCTAGTAACAATACTTCACACGAGTTTCCTTCCAATAAGGGCCATTGCCTACAAGCAACTACCCCCGATTGACACAATCCACTGCTTTTATAATTTTTTTCATCTACCCTCTTTTACACGACTTCGCTAACAATATATAATATTTCCATTCCTTCGCTCTGGTAACAGGTAATGCCCTTTAATATTTAAGTAGGCATTATTGCTTCCAGAATTCACGGGAAAATGTGGAACGGACGTGTCTTAACTCTAGTTTCCCAAGTTCACTCTGCCTTCCCTGCTATTTATAAAATATGCATGTACGAAAGAAAGAGACAATTCATATTCCCCAATACGAATACGAATAATTCAATTATTATGAGAACAGGAACATAATAAAAGCAATAACGTTATCAGAACGCGTCTCTTCAAGATATATCGGTATTCCAGTTAGCCTTAACTATATACATGATTCATGACCGCTCAATATACTGAATCGAAATATCTGTACTTGCATTGCAAAATATAGTCTAGCTTTTTTAAACTGTAAAGCTCAATTTTTAAAGCTTTATTAGCGGTTACGGCATTATTTGAACTGTACGGCTTTTATATTCATGCAGATGCAACATTTTGGTTGAAAGTAATTAATGGTATGTAGATGTTTTGGTACTATTTCATAGTTCCTTTATTAATCTTGATTATATTAATATATTTATATTTTGTAACCGTTTTATTAATTTTGTTTATAAGATTAAGATTAATATAACAAAAAATAACTATTATTTTACTTATTTAGAAAACGTATAAACGTGTAGCGGGACTCGAACCCGCGCCTCCTGGAAACCGACCAGGCGCTCTGACCACTACGCCATACGTTCTCATCGAGCTACGTCGAAATTTTTATACGCTTGTTACAACTTATTTATGTTGTAAGCATTTCTATAGGGAGATTTTTACAAGTTTCCGCTACCCAAAGAATTATCGTCTGGCAAGAAAGAATGCTATTTATTAAATATTTTTAAATATTTTTCAAGTGTCATTCCACACTTAGGAAAGAAAAATATTTATTTAGAAAACATATAAAAATTTGATGCTTACAACATAAATAAGTTTATTAATGGCTGGGGCCATACGCAAAGTAAAAGAGAGAAAGATCAATGATCATAGCAGACAAACATAAACAAAAATTACTGTCGCTTTCAGTAATAAAAAGTTAATTCAAAATGCAATCTCTTCCAACATCCCGCTTGCTGTTTATTTATTTAATTTTCACAGAGCACTCGTTAAATATTTGTGTGGTCGCAGTTTCAAGTTCCAGCTTTTAAATATTAGATATTTCATGGAACAAAATTATCTCATTTTTATTATTCAAAACTAAATTTGATTTAATATATTTTTTTAATTTGAGAATTTAAATCTCTATTTTATGTAAATGCGTGAAATATACATCTAAATTTTTTAACTTTGAAAATATTTTATTTAAAAATATATTTTTTTATCAGCTTCATACTGTTTTAACAGGATATACAGAAGGAACTTAGCTTGCTTTTGTCAATTCTAAGAAAACTAACAAGTATTTTATACTTTACATTTAATAAATGTAAATGGTAGATAAGTTTTAAATGGAAGCTCTCCAGTGCAGGAGAAGTGAATAGACAGAATTACAGAAATGGTACTTAAATGTAGAATATAAGATTTTTCAATTTTAAAATCTATATATGTATCTGTTTTATCCGGCATAGCAGAATAGGCGGAAAGGACTAGTGTCATGACACTCCGCTCTCCACTTCAAGACTCTGAATTCTATTCAAAATCATCATCAAACGAATCTAATGAGTTGAACACCACTCATTCAATCTACCCCGTGTGTAAATGAAGAACACAGTGTCTGAACACTAGGCCTTCTCCCTAGTGCTCCGCTATATGCAAGAAAAATAACAAAATATAAAAATTATGCTACATTTTCTTTTAAGGCGGAATGCCTCAATGTTCAAATAATCCTTCTTATCCCCATCCAAAGGTTAAATAAAAGCTTTACCAAGGCTCAAAACGTTTTCTGATTTTCAATCTCATATTCTCACGTGTGTAAAGGATGAATGTCAAAAACGATAAAATAAATCATAGAAATATTTGTATTCTTTTTGTGTTACATACTATTATTGTTTTGTAAATGTTATATTTATGTTACAACCACAATTTAATTAAAGCTTGGTTATCTTTTATCTTTATTATATGAAGAAGCCAGTCGAGGCGCAGGGCCACAAGTCAGAGACTGTATACACGACTGGTTATGGGTTCGATCTTCACTAAAGAAAATAAATATCTATTTAAATTTTTATTTTCCTTTTTTAGCTTTCGTGCAAGGCAACGCGCAGCGTTGAGTTCCACCACTCAATACGTTATGCCTCCTGAATGCGGTGGAAAGTGGGGAACGGAGTTTCTTAACACTAGGTTCCCCATGCCTTCTCTGCTCTGTGCAAGGTATAGCGAGAATCTGTGTTTTTTTTTAATTATATAATTACGCATATCCCGCAAATTCATTTGTCTGGCCTTTGGGACGTAAAATAGAAAATCTTTTTTATACGGAGAAATTTGTATAAAGAAAATTGAAAGAACAAGCCGTATATTATTCACAGTATGTATAGGATACACAATATGTAACAAACAAATTTGAAACGGCATTGATAATAATAATTATTATATTTTTTCTTCTTTATACTTTTATCTGCCATCTTTATAACTATTTATCAATACTCTCGTAATATAATCACTGAAGTTCAACTCTTGAAATATAATGAGATTGAGATTATAATTTAATATGTGTAGTTATTGAGATCTTATTTTCTAGTATGTTATAAAATGAGTAAGTTCAAAGTATAAAAATATACTTTGAAGATTATAAGAGTGAATTTGATGTTCAAAAATATGAATTTGAAGTTTAAAAATGCGGATTAGATAAGTTAAAGTAAGAACTTGCATATCAAAACCTATATTTAAAAATTTCTAATATTGTTAAAATAAACATTTTAAAAATTATTGTTTTGTTCATTGGAAGATTCTGAAATTTACAAAATACCGTCTAGCTCCCCGTCTAGCGTCCCGATGGCGGCTTCGCCGGCGAAATCACAAAAATATCCTTTTTTATATACATTATATATAACTTAAGACACTTCCGCCTCCCACTTTCTAGAAAGAATTCAGTAGAATTTGCTGAACTCACCGCGCTTGCCTTGTTACCAGAGGAAATGAAAATAACTTTCCGCGAGTGGGAATCGAACCCACAATCTGTCGCGCTTTCATTCACACGCTTGTGCCCCTGTACTACGACTGGCCTCAAACATAAAATTAATGTAATGTAATTACAAACGTAAATGATTAATGAAATTTCGATTAATTCAAAAGTAAATAAAGTATACGGTGGAATCTATTAATTCTTTTCCTTGTACAACAAATACTGGTTTAAAACAGATTGAGTTGGGGAATAATTTGTGAAGTTCCTATACGTTTGTGTGTTCTTTAAATAATTTATAAATTACAAAACTTGCATATTGGTCTTTTAGAGGTCGTCATGGCGCTGTGGGAGATAGTATAAGTTTTTAGATATAACAGTGGTGGATTTAATTCCTACTCGAGAGAACAATTTCATTTAATTTATTTTGTCATTTCTGCTTCCGCTACTTAACAAGCAATTTTCTATTTCAGTATTAAAAGATATTATCAGATTCTCAAATATAGGTAGTTTTTAACCGACTTCTATAGGAAAAGGAAATTATCAAGTCGACTGTACTTTACTTGGCACCGACTTCAACTACATCAAATCCGAAACCGTTTAACTAAATCAAAGTACAATTTTCTTTATGTAAAATTATCTTTTTTAAAAAAATAATTTATTAGACGCGTTTTTTATTACACTTCACTTGAGATGTAAGATTCCGAATAATAAAAATATAATAAGAGGAAGGTGGTCATGTTTTGAAAGAACCACTACAATTTTCTTATTTCATAATAATTATATTGCCGTTCCCTTTCAGCTGGAACTTCACACTTTTCGTGTTGAATGGCGGAACTAAACACCGCGTTTTGTTTGGTAAGAAAGACGGGAGGAAACTGAAACTAATATGTTCACCTGATAGCGGCACGTACAACCACGTGCTTCGCCTCGTTACCGGAGTGAGGACTGGACAGAGAGTGGGAATCAAATTCACAACTATCACATTTACAGTCAAAAGCTGTGGTGCCTTCTACATACGTAAATAATATAAAAAAAACCTAACAGCAAATTAATTTTGGTAATTAAATTCACATATTCTTCATCTATTTGTAAATGTAATACATTTGGGACGTTAGTACATACTCGTATGCACTGAGATATTCTCTGGAACATTTACTCAAATTACTTGAAGACTGAGGATTTCAAGAAACTGTTTGTAGAATATTTTGATATATTCATAATTTAGTAAAACGACGTCATTTCAGCTACAAAATGATCCTAGCTGGCTTAAAATATATTATGTGTATGAATTTAATGCAGATTTGTATAAATGAGACTTAAATTATAAGTTTCATATTTAATATTTTATTCCAATTAAATTAAAATATTTATATCATGTATTTTAAAAGATTTTTGTATAATTGTAGATGGCCTTGATTGTTATACACTATTCCATTTTCCGCTATAGTAAGACAAAGCCGCGATCCGCGTTTAGTTACGCTTCACATCACTCAATGTCTTAAATTTGGGAGGTATGTGCAGAACGTAGTATCTAGATAAAATGATGTTCTGTCACCTCTGTGGTAGACATACCCTGCGATACTATAATAATGTAAAGCTTAATGTAAAATATCAATAATACAAAAACAGGTATCGAAAATTTTAATCCATGTTTAAAATATTTATTTGTACTTAAGGTATATAATTTACATTTCACACATTTAAGAGCTGTACTGAATTAAAATACGATTTAATTATTTTAAATTAATTAATTTATAATCTCTATTAATTATTGTTGTCACAAAGATTGAGTGAGGTAATGAAAATAATTCATTCCCCAGAGTGGAAATCGAACTCATGACCGTCCTGATGAAAGTTTAATCATATAACGAGAATAATGTTATACACATTATTTGTCGATATTAATATTATACAAACTTATAAATTTCTAGCCTCCTGCTGCTGTCCTGCTGCATCTCGTTATGTTGAATGGCGGAACTCAACGCCACACTTTGCCTTGTTACCATAACTAATACTTATATATTTATTAAATCACGACACCATTCACTATATAACACGCTGTAGAAAGGTGTATATAAGTACGACAGCTTAAAGATTTTTGTGAAAGAGGAATACTTTGCGAGAACTTATTTATTATTCCGGTAGCGAGTTTCACGCGCTATCTATTCTTATTTCATTTCTTTCAGAAAATCGACTATCAAACAAATAATTAATTTCAACAACACAAATATTCACACATTTTATATGAGATAAACTAGAATTATAAGGTTGTAATGGTTTTTTTTTATGAAATATTTATAAAGTTTTTCACTTTTCTGATTTTTTCCTGTAGTTGTATTATAAGTTCTCACGTCGTACCCAATGTCATTCACAACTGTAGACTTACGCTGCAAATTTCATTCTAAAAACAACAAAATTGATGCATAAATGTTGGTAACTTTTGATTGCTTTGACTGTTTCTTGATTGATGATTGTTTCTGTGCTCCAAGGAACCGTAGTCTAAAATATTTGAAAATTATTTTAACTTGAATGCTTATTAAGTTGATCAAGATCCATTCCGTCGTTTATGAGTGTAGTTTTACGTTGTCGCCCAATACCCATAGTATCGAGAAACTTCCATACTTTAGCGGGACTATTATTAGTGACTGAATCGTGTATGTATTTTCGCTGGGCATCTCTACAGACTTTGTTACATTGATTCCGTAGTTTTTTGTATTTGCAGCAGTTAGCATCCGTAGGATTTATTTTAAATTTGGTTTTAGCCCTATTCCTTTTCGACATAAGAATTTTAATTTCGTCCGTAAGCCAAGGAGCTGGTAAATGTTTTAGCTTGACAGGTCGTAAAGGAGCATGTACATCGAAAAGGTCAATTAGTAATCTCTATCTCTATCTCTATATATAATAAGACAGTAAAAATATTTTGTCTGTACATTTAGTAATTTTGACTGAAATGGATAGAGGGACACTTAAAAAGACTAATAGAAAGCAAAAAGATTTTTTTTGAATTTCTTGTCTGTCTGTCTGTCTGTCTGTCTGTCTGTCGACATATTGTTGTCCGCATTTTTCTCTGAAACTACTGAACCGATTTACTTGAAAATTTCACCAATTGCTTTGTTTTAACTCAATTTAGGTTCTAAAGTTTGGTTCATCAAAATCGGTTCATTAAAAAAAAAGTTATCGTCATTTGAATGAACTCAAGGCATTAGCTTGCCAGCGAATGTTATATAGAAATCGCGCTGGTATGACCCTGGCTAAAGAATGACATTCGAAACGTCTTGATTATATGACTGTTGATAAAAATATATATTTTTGAAGCACTATTATACAATATTTTATACAATAAAGTAAACAAGGCCAGTCGTGGCGCAGCGGCACGAGGTGTGACTGCAAAACCGACTGGTTGTGGGTTCGATCCCCACTCGAGGAGATGAAATATTTACTTAAATTTATATTTCCATTTCTTCGCTCTGATGTCGAGGTTAAGCGCGGCGTTGAGTTCTGCCACTCAACACGCAATGCCTCCAGAATTCGGCAGAAAGTGGGGAACGGAGTGTCTTAACACTAGGTTCCCTCTGCCTACCCTGCTGTGTGCGGGATACAGCGTGAAGCTGATTTATTTATTTATTTTATTTTATTATAGTTGTCAATCAATTATGCTTAAATCAATAATCATGTATTTTAAGCGGGCGAAGCCGTGGGCGGGCCGCTAGTGAGTTAAATATACTAACTTTATCGTCAGTTGTCGGTGCGTTTAGAACAGTATCCCAAGGTAGCCGGTTCAGATCCTGCAAAAAATTTTCGTTGTCGAAATTCTTGAAGCTTCTACGCATTACGACTGTTGGTTTTTGTTTTGGTGGGCAATCTTATATGACAGGTATATAAGATCGTGATACGAAAAAGCTTCTGCTCCCAGCTGCCCATGCGTTAGAACTCTATCAGTAGACGACACTATTATTAAATCCAGTAAAGAAGAAGGGCAGTGTGGAAAAAAGTGAGTAGGATTGGAAGGAAGTATATCTAAATTGACACTCTTTATGGTATTTGACAACTGTTTTGTACGCCAATCATTTTTTAGCAAGCAGGTGTTGAAATCACCCATTATTATAACGTGATCCGCATCTGGTACGTGATTTTCCAATAATCCTTCAAATGTCTCGAAGTAATTAATTTGAGATGAGGGACTATAAAATACTCCGAGTAACAGTTTTAAAGTACCGAAAAGTACTTGGATAAATAAATGCTCAGATGTTCTTGAGTATGGTGATGGCGATTTGTCCAGTATGCTAAAAGGAATATGACTACGCAAATAAATAGCAACACCTCCACCACCCTTTTCAGTTCTGTCGTTGCGTATTAAGTGAAACCCTGGCAATGCAAACGATGTCGAGGGTAAACATGGTTTTAAAAACGTTTCCGAAACCAGGATCACATGGATATTCGTTGCCTCAAATGAACTGAGTAGGTCGGGATAGTGGGCAGGTATGCTCTGTGCATTTATATTTACGACATTAAAATTTTTCGCATAGTTTTCTCCTCTTAATTCAGCACTAAAAGTTGTATTTAGTGCTGAATTAAGAGGTAAGGACATACTTTGGAAACTATCATCTGAAGTTGTAGAACTACACTGAAAAAATATGTCGTCATGTGAGTCATCACTTTCAGTATTGCTGCCCATTGTACATGACAGTAATATATATATATATATATATATATATATATATAATAGCAAATTATAAATTTATAAATAAATGAAAGTTATCAAACAAAATACTAATTTATAAATAAACTTATTGTAATATAAACAATAATCAAATAGTAATATATATAGAAATAAAAATATGTATTAAAATAAATAAATATATCTATATATAATAATAATAATAAATAAATATAACCAATATAAAATATCTATGAATATTAAAATATATATATCTAATACTATAAAAACTTTTATGCATTGCTTCCCGCCAGCATAACATCCCATGTTTATTGAAGCAAGAAGTAAATAAATTAATATTTTATATATGATAAATAACATAATAACAATATGTGCGATAATGTAGCTTAAAAATCTTAGAAATTACATGAAAAGGAACTGTCAACAGTCAACTGTCACTTGGCAGATATTGTCAAATGTCAGTGTATAGTTTAGTTCCTATAAACAAACAAAACCAAATAAACAAAGATTGCATATTATACTATTTGTAAATAAAAGAAAAAGAGAAAAGTTTAAACTATTTTGCATAATAAGCAGACAAACATAAGTAAAACAATAAAGAGATTAAGCAAAAGTTGCAATAAAACTAAATACTAGAATAAAATAAGTTATATATAAACAAAGCAATTTTATATGACAAACTTAATTAACTTAATAAAGTAATATTTTGGAATTAACCAAATTAATAAATAACTAATAGTTACTTTTTAACTTGTCTCTTTGTACGTGAGACCAAAGTGGTTTTGTTGTTTTTGGAGTCAGTAGCCGTCATTGTCCCGGGTGAAGTGTGTTGTGGCCTATTTTCAGAAACACTAGAGACCTTTTTTAACTCCACTATAGAAGTAAAGGTGTGGCGCTTCCCATCTGAGCTAATAACATTAATTACACCGTCTTTTGTCCAACACTTAGACATCCCAAACTGTTGTCTAGCGGCTAGGAACGCTTCATGTCTGGGTTTTGTCAAAAACTCAGACAAAGTAATCCCAGTATATCTATAATATAAAAATAAGTCGGGTTTTCCTTCCTGATGCTATAACTCCAGAACGCACGAACCGATTTCCACGGTTTTGCATTCGTTGGAAAGGTCTCGGGCTTCGTGAGGTTTATAGTAAAGAAAATTCACGAAAAAAATCAAGAGAAAAGAAAGAAAATAGGAAAAATCATTTTCATCACATACAGCGCCATCTCTGATATAACGGCGCCAGTACGTGGTGTGTGAGTATCCCTAAATAATAAAATACAAAATATGTATATACGTTGTATATATGTATATACGTTTCATTTTAAATAGATGGCGCCGGTGCGTGATAAATTATTTGACAGCTATTCATTGTACTCTGCTCAGTTAATTTCATGTGACATTTATTATGCGCACGTTCTTTCAAACGCTTACATTAAACCGGTATTGTGTTCACTGTGAAATTGTGAGAATCCAAAATGCCGAGAGCACGACGTGCGAACATCGGCCGCCGCACAGGACATGCAAGCCAGCAACAAGTGTATTCACAGAACTTAAGCGAAGAAAGACAAAATATAATAAGAGAAAATGCCCGATTGAGACAACGCGTGAGCACTATGCCAGTGCTTACAATCGCTTGGCATTCCAATATGATCCCACTGCGAACTACAGTGATGATAAAAATGTAGATATTGGACCAATGACAACAGTATGCCGATATTGCAATGCGTTAAAGTTCAAAAGAGAAACGGCTGGATTGTGCTGCGCAAGTGGAAAAGTCAAACTGGATCCATTACTTACACCACCACAGCCACTGAAACAATTGTTCGATGGAACTGATCCTGATTCCAACCAATTTCTTCAACACATCCTTGAATACAATAACTGCTTTCGCATGACTTCCTTTGGAGCTAATATCATTCGAGAAGGCGGCTTTATGCCGACTTGCAAGGTAAAAGATACAATAAACACAACCAATCACTCATCAATCCCACCAACACAATTAATTGCAACACATAACAACTACACATACACCACACACTACACCACCTCACGATCAGAAGTCACACCGTATTCTTAAAAAATAAATTAATCTAATTAATAATCTTAATTGTTTGCCATCACAGATACAAGGACAAATATATCATTTGCATGGTTCAATGGTGCCAACACCAGATGAACCGCATCAATTTCTGCAAATATATTTCATTTCGTCTATGGTGGATCAGCTGAATGTGCGGTGCAATATACGGGGAACACAACAGTTAAAGAGACGAATTATTGAACAGTTGCAAGCATTTTTTCACGCGAATAACGCTGTGGTTAATAGATTCAAAACAGCATTGGAACGAATGCCATCGGATACGCACAAATTTGTCATAAGAGCGGATCGTACCCCAACAGGTGAACATGTGCGAAGATTCCATGCACCCATCGTTGATGATATTGCTGCAATTATTGTTGACGATCCAACTACATCACGAGACATTATCATTTAGCGAAGAAGCAATATCATGCATCGTGTAAACGAGACACATCGTTTGTACGATGCGTTATAATATCCAATCATTTATTGGCAAGGGCAAGACGGATACGATATCACGTTGAAGATGGTCGATCCAAATACAGGTACAATATTCACACACTAATTATTGGTATTGTTGCTATTATTGTTCCCCATTAACAATCCATTTAATTTTGCATTTTCAGGCGTATCAACGAACAAAAATCTGAGCGCAATGAATTACTATGCGTATCGTATGATGATTCGTACACATGAGGAGAATGTCATTCTGAAGTACCGTCGGCTATTCCAGCAATTCGCTGTCGACATGTATGTCAAAGTCGAGGCCGAACGTTTAGCGTTCATCCGATTCAATCAGGCAAAGCTACGATCTGAGGACTATATACACTTGCGTGATGCTATTTATTCAGATGGTAATGTTCAGAATATTGGACGCCTGACTTCTCCCATCATCTTATATCGGAAGCCCACGCCACATGCACGAATACACTCAAGGCGCTATGACGTATGTGCGAAATTATGGAACCCCGGATTTATTTATTACGTTCACATGCAATCCGAAGTGGACGGAAATTTCCGTTCAATTGAACGTGAGTTATGATATAATCGCCTGAGTATTTCAGCAAAAACTAAAGTTATGATGCATGTACTTATTAAGTATCGAGTTTATGGTGACACACGTTGTTATATGTACTCGGTGGAATGGCAGAAGCGTGGACTACCGCATGCTCATATCCTAATTTGGTTGCTGAACAAATTACATTCAAATGAAGTGGATGACATCATATCAGCTGAAATTCCTGATCCAGTCACTGATCCCCGTCTACACGACATTGTGACGACACAGATGGTGCATGGACCGTGCGATGCATTAAATCCATTATCGCCTTGCATGGCTGATGGAAAGTGCACAAAACGATATCCGCGATCGTTAGTTGCTGAAACAGTCACAGGGAACGATGGCTATCCAGTTTATCGTCGACGTTCAAAAGAAGATAGTGGTCGAACTATCAAAGTTAAAGTTCAAAATCGAGAAATTGACATCGCAAATGAATTCATTGTACCATATTGCCCGCTGCTATCACGAATTTTCAAAACACATGTGAACGTTGAGAGTTGTCATTCGGCAAAATCAGTCAAATATTTGTGCAAGTACGTCACAAAAGGCAGCGACATGGCTGTGTTTGGTATTGCGTCGGAAAATGCGAATGATGAAATCTTCTTTTTCCGTTTGACTTCAAACGATTGCAATTTCCGGTTCACCTTGCGTTCGCAATGATAATTAACAAGTCACAAGGCCAATTGCTTAGTGTTTGCGGGATAAATTTAGAAAATCATTGTTTTTCACATGGGCAGCTATACGTTGCGTGTTCACGAGTTGGGAAACCATCCGCTTTATTGGTGTTAACGTCAGACCAAAAAACAAAAAATATGGTTTACCAAAGAGCACTTCAATGAAACGGATAATTTGCGGACACGTATAACGCTTTGATTCATTATTTTCTTTGGATTCACTTTCATTTTTTACTTAGAGAAGTTCAACTAAATTACACTTCATTTTTGTAATCGAAATTTTCTTCATCTTTTAATCCCCAAACGAAATGTTACAAAAAACAAAGTCATCTGGTGGCGAAACGGAGTTCGCCGGGTTTGCTAGTATATATATATATATATATATATATATATATATATATATATATATATATATATATATATATATATATATATATATAATAGCAAATTATAAATTTATAAATAAATGAAAGTTATCAAACAAAATACTAATTTATAAATAAACTTATTGTAATATAAACAATAATCAAATAGTAATATATATAGAAATAAAAATATGTATTAAAATAAATAAATATATCTATATATAATAATAATAATAAATAAATATAACCAATATAAAATATCTATGAATATTAAAATATATATATCTAATACTATAAAAACTTTTATGCATTGCTTCCCGCCAGCATAACATCCCATGTTTATTGAAGCAAGAAGTAAATAAATTAATATTTTATATATGATAAATAACATAATAACAATATGTGCGATAATGTAGCTTAAAAATCTTAGAAATTACATGAAAAGGAACTGTCAACAGTCACTTGGCAGATATTGTCAAATGTCAGTGTATAGTTTAGTTCCTATAAACAAACAAAACCAAATAAACAAAGATTGCATATTATACTATTTGTAAATAAAAGAAAAAGAGAAAAGTTTAAACTATTTTGCATAATAAGCAGACAAACATAAGTAAAACAATAAAGAGATTAAGCAAAAGTTGCAATAAAACTAAATACTAGAATAAAATAAGTTATATATAAACAAAGCAATTTTATATGACAAACTTAATTAACTTAATAAAGTAATATTTTGGAATTAACCAAATTAATAAATAACTAATAGTTACTTTTTAACTTGTCTCTTTGTACGTGAGACCAAAGTGGTTTTGTTGTTTTTGGAGTCAGTAGCCGTCATTGTCCCGGGTGAAGTGTGTTGTGGCCTATTTTCAGAAACACTAGAGACCTTTTTTAACTCCACTATAGAAGTAAAGGTGTGGCGCTTCCCATCTGAGCTAATGACATTAATTACACCGTCTTTTGTCCAACACTTAGACATCCCAAACTGTTGTCTAGCGGCTAGGAACGCTTCATGTCTGGGTTTTGTCAAAAACTCAGACAAAGTAATCCCAGTATTCTTAAGTTTGGTTTTACTAAACCAAACTTGATTTCTAGAATTGAGATCTTTGAACTTGACAAGTATGGCTCGCATCTTATTGGAGGAAGAAGTCCCCAACCGGTGACATCTGCTCACATCATTAACCGATAGATCAGGGATTTTCAAATGTTCGGATAGTACCTGGAAGACTGTAGCAGGTGTATTTTCTTTCTTATCCTCTGCTACCCCATGGACTAAAAGAATCTTTCTTCTGCTACACATTTCAAACTGATCAAATTGTTTGGACAACAATTGTACCTGCATTTGAAGACCTTCAAGTGCAGACATTACAAAGGACCGGAATGCGTTAAATTGTGTTGCCAAGTGAGAAGTTGGACTTGTAGCTGGTATACTAGTAGTACATGAATTTAAATTTTGTTGAAATTCAGTCATTTTGCTATTGAATTGCGGTGAAAGTTCTTGAATTGAGTGCTTTATTGCGTCCATTATAATAATATTCTATAAAGTTGAGTACTCACAGTTGGTCAGAGTCACCTCAATCAATGTCACAGTCAAAGTAATGCTTATGTTATATATCTTGAAGAATGGATGTATTGCTGGCAGGTTAGTTAGCTTCTAATTCATTGTTTTACTTCCAATAAACATGTATTTATAACTTTTACGAAATATTAAATAGAGAGCTCACAAAAAGACGTTTGACTTTTTTTGCGTCTACCGCCGACTTTTATGTATGTTTGTATTGTTTTCACACGATAACTACCGGACGAATTTCAAAAATTCTTTCGCTATTAGAAAGCTGCATCTTCGCCGTCCCACATAGGCTATATCCCTTTTTAAAAAAAAATAGGGATCCCTAAGAAAAATGCAATAATGTAACCCAAGGTGTGAAGAAATTGATCTAAAAATTTTTATCATCGCGTGCGCTGCGAAAACTATTGATGATAGAACAAAATAATGTTCTACAGTATTATAGAACGCATCAATATCTATAAAAAACCGCGATACCATATGTCCAACTACTATAGTTATGACAATATAACTACATTTTTATATTTTATAAGTTGATGAAAGTGCCGGCAATAATCAAACCATTTTATTCATACCTCTGCATTAATCCTTATTCTATTAAATGATATTTTATAAAAGATAATTTCAATATGTGTAAAGTACTTTTTACATTAACAAAATAAGACAATCCATTCAAAATATATAACGAATTTAAAAATGTGATATTTTTAAAAGAAAATCATGAAATTATTATTTCATAAAAAATACGGAGTGTAGCCTCGCGCACCATAGCGAGTAAGTAACTCTGCAGAGTGGGGGGGAAGTTGCATCGATATCACTAACATTATGAAGACAATCGATTAGGTGTTTTGTTTCTTTATTTGAATTGAATAGGCCCTGAAACTACGGGGCCGATTTGGAAAATTCTTTTACAATTGGGCGATTAACGTATAAAAAAATACCAAAAAAACCTTATATCGCGTACGCTGTGGAAGTTATTGACAATAGGGCAAAGTAATTTACTAAAATTTTATAGAAGACATCAATATCTATAAAAAAGTTTACGATACCATGTGTAACTGTTACAGTTATGCCACTAATTTTCAAAGGAAAATGTGCAAGAACAGAGCCGCCATCGAAGGGCAGAGGGACATCTCAAAATATATGTATTATTGTGAAAGCATAAAAAGAGTGTGTAGTTTCTCTATAGATTATAAATCATAAGAAATCTGCCGCCTGTATTAGTGATAGAATAAAACATTGTCTTATCTCTATATATTATAAAATAAGAAGGCCTCTGTCTGGCCTTTCTAACTCTTCTTCTTCAAAACCACCCAACGGATTTTGATGCGGATCACCGTTAGGTATAATCCGTCTAAACTCTTATTGATAATCGGAGGTACTCGCGTAAAATTGCGCAGAATACCTATGCGCGGAAAACGTTCAATCAGTGTTACCCTGTTATGTTGTTTTACCTCACGCTTGGCAAATCATAATTAAAATATCTGATCATCTTTATGTTGTAATATACAAAACGAAAATTTAAAAAAATAAATTATTTTTTTTAATTTTTTTTATATTAATATATTCTAATGTAATAATTGTTGCAAAAATTTTATGAGGATATCTAAATATTAAAAAAAAAAATCAGCAGTTCCATACATTGTTGTCGAGAATAAAATCGAGACTAGCCTGAAAAGTATTTTTTTTAAGTAATGAACAGGAGTCATTTCAAACTAAACTTCTGCTTATATAACTAATAAAACATGATATTTATGTATACAGGGTGGAAGTGTCAGCACCACATTAAATGAAACCACATTTTTAACTACTCTATAAAAGCCTAATATAATTCAGAAAAAAATAAATTCCCAAAAATGAAAAAGTTTTTTTTTCAAACAAAATAAATAATAAAATTGTCATTTTAAAACAAAACACCATTTGTAAGGATGACGCACGCACACATAAACCTATCAAAGGAACACCGCCGCACACGCCTCATTTCGAAATCGAGTCGTATGTATTGGCGATAAAGTTCAAAGTTGTTTAACCTTTATTAGTATTTTTGTAATAGTAAGTGTTTATGTTATTGGGATCTATACGTAATCGCGTCACACGAAATACAGGTATGGATAAAAATCGTGAAATGAAAAAAAAATCCTACGTCCAAACTGTTGAGGCATCTTGATTAATTTCTTTAGGTATAGGTTTGAAATATTTTACCCTATATGCTGTTTCCGTAAATGGAGCGCTGCCTCTTCCACCCTGTATACTATATACACTTATGTACAACATAAATATTGAGTATGCGTAATACACCGTACTATACAATATGGATAAAGAATTATTTGGCAATATTTAAACTAGTTAAAGATTATATTAAAAAAAATATAGGGTAAATTATAAAAATCTGTTTTGAGCTACAAAAAATTAAAGTCGGGTATCCCTTTGCCAATAGTGTTACGGTGCGTCAGTGTGACCGCTACGTCCTTACAGAAAATTCGTACCCACACATCTTTATAAGTACAATCGAGCTCACACGCTATATATATATAGATATACAAGGTCTTACTTAATTAATTAAGTTAATAAATGATATCTTCATCAATACATTTAATTATATTTTTGTTTGTTTTTTATATATATATATATATATATATATATATATATATATATATATATATATACCGTATATATATATATATATATACGGTTCAATTGTTTTGAACCGTATATATATATATATATATACGGTTCAAAACAATTTTTTTGCATGTTTTATTATTTTTATTATTTTATGTAAAATCATATTAAAGGTACTTTTTCAATTTTACTTTTTTATGCAATTTGGATTGATGAAGACTTGGATGTGGCCCCATTATAATAATTACAATTCAGTACTTTATTAAAATTTTAAATTTGCTTATCCATAACTTGATTTTGCATGTTGCCTAATCTAACACACTAATTATTATAATATTACTAGATAAATATGCTTTACTGCGCTATTTTGTATATATGACGCTATCATATAATAATATATTAATATTTCATAGTATTGAACTAACAGCGTTGCGCTTGACTGTACCGTAGTGTTGTGACCGCCCCGCCTTACGCCGCACCGATTCCCCGCGAGCCCTAGCGGGTAATCGGTGCGGCGTCTATGTGCAGATATCAAAATACGCGTTCTGCGCAATTCTACCGCGCGTGCTTCCCATACGCAATACCGGTTATGTCGGACTATAGAGTATTAACTACGTGACAGAAATTGGAAAAACATTATTTTCCTTAGTCCTAGATTACCATAGTAATAGTTCATGGAGTATAACGAAATTTTAGCAGAATAAAAACATAATTATATTTTTTATTAAGAACTCTCCCAACTCTCCCAACTCTCCCAACTCTCCCAACTCTCCCAACTCTCCCAACTCTCCCAACTCTCCCAACTCTCCCAACTCTCCCAACTCTCCCAACTCTCCCAACTCTCCCAACTCTCCCAACTCTCCCAACTCTCCCAACTCTCCCAACTCTCCCAACTCTCCCAACTCTCCCAACTCTCCGAACTCTCCGAACTCTCCCAACTCTCCGAACTCTCCCAACTCTCCGAACTCTCCCAACTCTCCGAACTCTCCCAACTCTCCGAACTCTCCCAACTCTCCCAACTCTCCCAACTCTCCCAACTCTCCGAACTCTCCCAACTCTCCGAACTCTCCCAACTCTCCGAACTCTCCGAACTCTCCGAACTCTCCGAACTCTCCGAACTCTCCGAACTCTCCGAACTCTCCGAACTCTCCGAACTCTCCCAACTCTCCCAACTCTCCGAACTCTCCCAACTCTCCGAACTCTCCCAACTCTCCGAACTCTCCCAACTCTCCCAACTCTCCGAACTCTCCCAACTCTCCCAACTCTCCCAACTCTCCCAACTCTCCGAACTCTCCCAACTCTCCCAACTCTCCCAACTCTCCCAACTCTCCGAACTCTCCGAACTCTCCGAACTCTCCGAACTCTCCGAACTCTCCCAACTCTCCCAACTCTCCGAACTCTCCGAACTCTCCGAACTCTCCCAACTCTCCGAACTCTCCCAACTCTCCGAACTCTCCGAACTCTCCGAACTCTCCGAACTCTCCGAACTCTCCGAACTCTCCGAACTCTCCGAACTCTCCGAACTCTCCGAACTCTCCGAACTCTCCGAACTCTCCGAACTCTCCGAACTCTCCGAACTCTCCGAACTCTCCGAACTCTCCGAACTCTCCGAACTCTCCGAACTCTCCGAACTCTCCGAACTCTCCGAACTCTCCGAACTCTCCGAACTCTCCGAACTCTCCGAACTCTCCGAACTCTCCGAACTCTCCGAACTCTCCGAACTCTCCGAACTCTCCGAACTCTCCGAACTCTCCGAACTCTCCGAACTCTCCGAACTCTCCGAACTCTCCGAACTCTCCGAACTCTCCGAACTCTCCGAACTCTCCGAACTCTCCGAACTCTCCGAACTCTCCGAACTCTCCGAACTCTCTCTTTCCCTTTTTTCTTTTTTTTATTTTTTTTTTATTTATTATTATAAATATTTATTTTATTTTTTTTAAAAAAAACGTAAAATTTTCTTTTTTTATTATTATTATTTATAATATATAAAATAATATAACGTGTTATAAATAAATAACGTGTTATAAATAAATAACGTGTTTTTTTATTTTTTTAATTTTTTTAATTTAATTATATTAATATTTTTTTTAAGGTTTAGGTAATTCATAACATTGGCTCTTACGTGAGTGATATTTGTAATTCTTTACGAAATGTATGTATTTTGTATTTATTGACATGTTGTTGCCACTATAAATAAATATTGTGTTAAGTAATATTAAATAAAACTACTTTTATTAATCAGTTACATGGATTTTAGTAGTTTTGTTCTACTCACCCATGTGAACACATGACATATGTACAAAAAGCAATTTTAACATAAATACTTTTAGCAATGTAGTTTCAAATAGTAGCTGAAGGCATAAATAACTGAATGATTTCTAAAGTAAGCAATTACAAATAGGTATTAACCACATTCATAACTACGATAATAATTGATTAACTAAATAATCAATTACCCGAATAGTCGAGGTTATGTGGCAGAGTACGAGTAGTACTCTGAACCACACCAGAGCCAAGACTTCACGTAGATAATTATAAATAGGTCTTAACCACATTTATAATTAAAATAACAATTAATTAATCAAATAATTAATTGTCCAAATAGTCGAGGTTAGCCAATGGTGCAGCACGAGTAGTGCTCCGACACCAGAGCCAAGACTGAATGTACAACCCCCGTGCAGCCTTTTATATCATCGTTCACAAATAAGTTGCAGGGTAGAATAATAAGATTTGATGTCGCAATCGCGTCATAGTGGCGTGACTCCTGTACTCAAAGCATAAATTGCGCAGAAAGTGAAAATCTTAAGTTTTCAATTATTGTTTGTGTGATGACAGAAAAAACTCGACAAAGATTTCAATATTTAATATTCTCCAATATAAGTTGAAACTTTCTCAAGCAGCTACGTAGTTCTTGCAATTTGTGTATGATAGATTTGTTATTGTATTAGTTCTAATATGCAATCTATATTTTAACCCGGAATTTATGTGGGAAAAATTACGTTTGCAGTGTGTGCGCAATTACAGTTTACCTAGACAAATATGAAATAAATAAACATTTTTCTTTTAAATATGACTATTCTTGCAAGCTCAATCAAATTAATTCCAAAAGACTTAAAATTACAATGCACAACAGCGTGGATAACCAAACTAAAAAACTATTCATTTTGATGGTTCTGTACCTCAAAAGAAAAAAACAGAATCCTTATAGGATCACTTTGTTGTCCGTCTGTCCGTTTTTAATTGTCATTATAAATGCATAACGCAGGCCATACACAGCTGTATCGACTCATGTTTCATTTATCCCTTACACACAGTATTATCCCTCCATTCCCACCAAAAAACTCTCTCTGTATCTGGTCTAGGGCAGGTACACAGTCCTAAGGCCAAAGGGCGCACCCATATTGATGGTTGCCGCTCGAGACCACGGCCAGATGGCCTTGATGCCGTTCCCCAGCACCAGGAGAAAGGAGCTGGACTAGAGAATGCTTCAATGCTAGCTCTTTAGTAAAGTAGGTTTAGAAACAATTGCACATATTTTGGAGCTCTTTAAATAATCATCAATCATCAATCTTTCGTTCATCAATCTTTCGTTTAAATATTTTTACATAAAAGAATAATAGGTACACTACCTATTACGTTGTTTATGATTTTTACCATTTAAGTATTCTGTTGTTTGTGTCGTTTGTTTAAGTAACGCAATTCAGTATATTAGATAAATAATTCAGTAGTTTAAGCGGGCGAAGCCGCGAGTGGGTCGCTAGTTATATTATAACTTAACAACAGAATTATATCAAGACATGCCCTCGAGCACTCCAACATTTGAAGTAAATTGTTGTGGTATTTGTAGATAAGACTATTTAGTATGATCGAATTAATTAACATATTTAAAAAGTATAGCATGTATATTTGATATATCTTGGAATTTTTTAAGACAGAAGAAGAAAGTCTTTTTTCGTATCCTATAAAATAACTTTTTAAATATTAATATTTAATATTTTCATTTTCACGCAATGCCTCCAGAATTCGGCGGAAAATAAAAAAATATATTTTTACTTTGCAAAAAGTGGAAAACGTGATGAAAAAAAAATAACATGTTTTTTTCAATACTATCGATATCTAAAGTATGTAATATCATAAAACATTTTACATAGTAAAAGACTTAATTCATATCGCCCGTACGTGAATAAGTAATGGTATCACAGCTTAATGCATTTATTATTCAGGCAAAAAGGACAAATTCGTATATTTTTAGGGTTTCGTGCCACAAATGGTAAGAACGGAACCCATATGGGATCGCTTTGTTGGCCGTCTGTCTCAATATCTTACGGAGATATCGAACTGAAATTAATATCGAATATTTATTTCTTTTAAGCAAATGCATATGCATGCTTCTTTAAAGCGCAAAACAAATCAAGGTTCTAAGTCAACGCAATTAAAAGATTTTATGCACCGATTTTGCATGAAATTCGCCTCGTCATAAAAATATATAGGGTACTTCCCGCGGGCCTACACTTATGAAATTTGGTAAGCATGCATTACAAATGCATTACAAATGAAGGGAAAAACCTGAAAGATTTTTTTAGATTGTAGTGAATATTATCTTTTATAAAATTAAATAAATAATAATAATAATAATACATGTAAACTTCTATTTCATTCGATATTAATATTATATACTTACACTACATTCTATTTTCAAATTTACTTAAAACTAAATTGTTAATATTTATATTTAATATTCATCCGCACGCAGCGCATTCGCATGACAAACTTGTTTCGAGTTTTTTTGCTGTGCGTGACGTAGCCTGCTTGCTAGCTACGAGTAAAGAGTCGGCTACTATCGCTTGCGACGTTCACTTGTTTTAATATTGTACTCCTTGCTTGTATTCAATTTTAAGCCTTATCTTCTTGCTAATACGTATCTGTTTCGCTTATCTATTTCTTTTAGTATTTCTTTATTTCCTTCTGTGATTGTGTAAAATTATTTTCTTTGTATATCTTCTTAAGTGTAAATAAATTTGGACAATTATTCCACAAAATTTTGGAAATTTAATTTCACTCCATAATTAAAAATATAAAATATTATTAAATAGCGTAAATCACAAAAACCGCTATATTGGTGAACCCGAAATTAGTGAGCACTACATTAAATATCTACGTTTTCTGCTGGAGAGAAGATTAAAAACGGCAAGAGGCCATTTTGACGACCTTTGCAAGGTGACCTCTAGTACACGATGGAGGACGCGACTACATCCAACGTTTGTAGGATTGGCGTGCGTATTCCACCATTCTGGCCGGAAGAACCAGCCCTTTGGTTTTCACAAATTGAAGGTCAGTTTGCTTTATCTAATATAACAAGTGATGCTACAAAATTTTATTACGTTGCCGCTCAGTTGGACAATCAATTTGCTGTCGAGGTGAAGGATATTATAATTTCTCCTCCCGAGACGGATAAATACGTCACTCTTAAAACGCAGCTAATTAAAAGATTATCTGCGTCTCAAGAAAAGAAGGTGATGCAGTTGCTGAGGCATGAGCAACTAGGTGATCGCAAGCCATCGCAGTTTCTGCGATACATACAAGATCTTGCGGGTTTGTCTGTCCCCAAAGATTTTTTAAAAACATTATGGTCTAGTAGATTACCGCAAAATATTCAAACTGTTATAGCTTCGCAGCCTGATCTACCTATAGAAAAATTAGCTGACCTGGCAGACAAGGTGCACGAAATAGCACCCTCATCACCACAAGTCGCAAGCACGTCTGCGATAGCCACATCCCCTGCATCATCCATGTTGGAAGAAATGGCCAAGCAGATCCAACTCCTGACCAAACAGGTATCTGAACTCTCGACCCAGGTACGTCTCAACTCGATACCATTCAAGTTCAGAGAGCGTTCCCGGAGCCATTCCAGGCATCGTCGGAAGTTAACTTCCCACCAAAAATGTTGGTACCATTTTAAATTTGGTTCCAACGCAAAAAAATGTGTACAGCCATGTACTTACGGAGAGTCGGAAAACTCTCTGGGCAGCCGGAAGTAGCGGCCAACGTCTGCCCTTTACCTACAGGCCGTCTTTTTATTACCGACCGTATTTCAAAAATGCTTTTCCTCATAGATACTGGTTCTGATCTCTGCGTTTTTCCACGGTTGGCTACCAAGGCGCCCTGTACCAAGACAAAGTATGAACTTATGGCAGCCAACGGTACAGTCATTCACACTTATGGTCCTACGTTATTGCACTTGGACCTAGGACTGAGACGTACTTTCACCTGGAAATTTACCATCGCTGATGTTTCAAAGCCGATTATTGGCGTAGATTTTCTGATATTTTACAATCTTCTTGTAGATTGCAGATATCAGCGCCTCGTCGATGGAACTACTACACTGTCAGTGCAAGCACTACAAGAAAATATCTCCGATGACCTTGCGTCAGTCAAAGCCATCTCGGGAGAATCAAAATACCATCAGCTGCTTCATGAGTTTCCAGAGGTAACGAGACCATCAGGTACGTCTTCCCTTCCTAAGCATAATACTGTACATTACATCAAAACCATACCCGGACCACCAGTTACCAGTAGACCTCGTCGTTTAGACCCAGTTAGACTGAAAGCGGCCAAAAAAGAATTTGATGATATGCTCTCACAGGGAACTGCCCGCTCGTCTAACAGTTCGTGGTCTTCTGCTCTGCACTTAGTTAAGAAGAAGAACGACGGATGGAGACCATGTGGTGATTATAGAGCACTCAATGCTCGCACAGTTCCTGACAGGTATCCTATACGCCACATCCAAGATTTTTCCTACCAACTCTCTGGTTGTTCAGTATTTTCAACGATCGACTTGGTTAAGGCGTACAATCAGATACCAGTACACGTCGATGATATCCACAAAACAGCCATTACAACTCCTTTTGGACTTTTTGAGTTCCCGTACATGACCTTCGGACTGCGCAATGCAGCACAAACCTTTCAAAGGTTCATGGACGAAGTACTACGTGACTTTGATGAGTTTTGTTTTGGTTACTTAGACGACATTTTGGTATTTTCCAGTTCTGAAGAGCAACATCAGCGCCATATCAGACTACTCTTCACCAGGCTCAAGGAGTATGGTGTTTTGATAAACACATCCAAATGTGTCTTCGGGCAGCGACAGGTAAAATTTCTTGGTTACCTAGTGTCAGGTTCTGGGACTCAACCTTTAGAAACGAACGTAAAGAGCATACAGGAGTGCAGCGTGCCTAAAACTGCTAAGGAATTAAGACGTTTCCTTGGTATGTTTAACTTTTATCGTCGTTTTATTCCCGGCGCCGCAAACATTCAAGCACCATTAGACTCTGCGCTTTTAGGACCCAAGATGAAAGGAGCTAGGCCGATCACAATGACACCTGAGATGATGGAAGCTTTTGATAAATGTAAGACTTGTTTATCTCAAGCCACGTTATTGGCTCATCCAGATTCATCTGCAGAGCTAGCTATTGCCACTGATGCATCTGATGTCGGTATTGGAGCAGTACTTCAACAACGTGTCAACAACGTATGGCAACCTCTTGGTTTCTTTTCTAAAAAACTAACATCTGCACAAAAGAAATATAGTCCTTACGACCGAGAGCTTTTAGCTATTTATGAAGCCATTAAATATTTTCGACACATGGTTGAGGCTAGAAACTTTGTGATTCACACTGATCATAAACCTCTCACCTATGCATTCAACATTAATAGGGAGAAATGCTCACCGCGCCAATATCGGTACTTTGACTATATTTCACAGTTTACAACCAGCATTCAATACTTACCAGGACGTTTGAACGTAGTGGCTGATACACTGTCACGACTGGAAGAGGTGAGCCGTTCTATTGATTACCAGGCTCTGGCATTTGCTCAAGATACTGATCCTGAACTGCTAGGTCTGCTTCAAAAGGGCTCATCGTTAAAACTGGTTAAGGTAGATTTGCCAGACTCTAACCAGAAGATCTACTGTGACGTATCAATGTCTTCTCCACGCCCGTTCATTACTGAGAAATTTCGCCGACAAGTTTTTGAAGCGTTACACAGCTTGAGCCATCCTGGTAGGACAGCTACAGTGCGACTGGTAACACAGAGATTCGTATGGCCAGGGATTCGCAAGGACTGTAGAGAGTGGACACGAGAGTGTATACTTTGTCAAAAGAGCAAAGTTCACCGTCATACCCTTGCTCCCTTATCCTCAATCCCAACTCCTACGTCGAGGTTTGCACACATCCACCTCGACATCGTCGGACCTTTAACAATTTCGTCTGATTTCAGGTATTGCCTTACAGTCATCGATCGTTTCACACGATGGCCTGAGGCATACCCACTCAAAGACATCACAGCTGATTCCTGTGCTGCCGCCCTTCTCTCTGGTTGGATAGCAAGATTTGGTTGCCCTCTTCGAATTACAACCGATAGGGGACGTCAATTCGAGTCGCATCTCTTCAAGGCACTATCAGCCATGATTGGTGCACATCATTTTAGAACCACTTCATATCACCCAGCTTCCAACGGCTTGATCGAGAGACTCCATCGGCAGCTAAAAGCAGCTATCATGTGCCATCCCTCTTCAACCTGGACGGAAGCACTGCCGTTAGTGCTGCTGGGCATCCGTAGCGCCTGGAAGGACGACATTCAGGCTTCAGCAGCTGAGCTGGTTTACGGGGAGCCCCTTCGTCTTCCAGGACAATTTCTTGCACCCTCTGAAGATTACAAGACAGGTGATATCACAAATCTGGTTACTCGTCTTCGTGCTAGTATGGCACGACTCTCGCCGAAGCCCACGTCATGGCATAGGACAGGTCCTTTTCATATGCCGGCCGACCTTGCAGACTCGACACATGTTTTTTTACGGCAGGACCACGTCCGCAAACCACTGGAACCACCATATGCAGGCCCGTACAAGGTTCTTAAAAGGACGCCTAAATATTTTCAGATAGACATATCTGGTAAGCCTAACAACGTGAGTGTGGACAGGCTCAAGCCCGCATATGTTACGCGAGAGGCCGTTCCTGTATTAAACCGACCAGTTACTGCACCAAAGGCAATCTCTCAGTCTCAGTCTGATGTGGAGCAGAAACTTGAAAAGCGGACACGAAGCGGAAGAAGAGTTAGATTTCCAGACTACTATCGCCCTTAACCAGGTCTCTGGGGGGGAGTACTGTAGTGAATATTATCTTTTATAAAATTAAATAAATAATAATAATAATAATACATGTAAACTTCTATTTCATTCGATATTAATATTATATACTTACACTACATTCTATTTTCAAATTTACTTAAAACTAAATTGTTAATATTTATATTTAATATTCATCCGCACGCAGCGCATTCGCATGACAAACTTGTTTCGAGTTTTTTTGCTGTGCGTGACGTAGCCTGCTTGCTAGCTACGAGTAAAGAGTCGGCTACTATCGCTTGCGACGTTCACTTGTTTTAATATTGTACTCCTTGCTTGTATTCAATTTTAAGCCTTATCTTCTTGCTAATACGTATCTGTTTCGCTTATCTATTTCTTTTAGTATTTCTTTAAATTTCTTTATTTCCTTCTGTGATTGTGTAAAATTATTTTCTTTGTATATCTTCTTAAGTGTAAATAAATTTGGACAATTATTCCACAAAATTTTGGAAATTTAATTTCACTCCATAATTAAAAATATAAAATATTATTAAATAGCGTAAATCACAAAAACCGCTATAAGATATTTCATAGAAAAAAACATTTCAAACTTATGTTTGTAGTTAATTTCATTCAAAATGAGTCGATTTTTATAAGTTGTACTTCCCGTTGACCTACAATCCTGAAATAAATACGGAAACCTCGGTGTGCGAATCCGACTCGTACTTAACTGTTTTTTTTTTCACTGAAGATACGGGAGCGTGAAATCGCACACACATCCCGACCTTTTGTCGAAAAACGTGAACACGATATGAAAAAGGCAAGTGACGTGAATTTTTCATACGCAGTATTCAATTGAACGAGCGTTTTTATTATAAACGTTATATATTTATTTAACTTTTGTGCTTTTTGAATAAATCATTACACACTAGCGTTTGAAAATCACTGTTTTGTTTTTAGTCAACCAATGCAGAATAAAGAGAGTTTTTAATAGTTTACTATTTTTTTTTCCAGCTTCGCGCTGTGTCGGGCATGTAAGGGGACATGCAGATCACTCACGCACAGGCAGGTCTCTTTTTACTGAATTCTGGGAGCAAAGCGTGTTGGGTAGCGGATCAACGCCGCGCTTTGCCTCGTTAGTTACCTAAAAAAATTAAATTATGAAATATTTTATTTCCAGGAGTGGGAATCGAATCCACAACCTATAACGTTTTTAATCGTACATTTATATCCTTGTGCTACAATGGCCTCACGAAAAATGTTAAATGCAATTTTTAATAAAAACATTGTAATCTAAAGCTTTGAAAATAACGATGGAGATGTAAAATTGATACTGGAGATTTACGATATTAGGGAAACAATTTTATAGCCTTCTGCTGCTCCACTTTCACAATAATGTCGAGAAAAAGAGTAAAATTGCTTAATAAAATGAACAAAATAAACAAATATAGGAAACGAATAATCTTAATTCTAGGTGCCCTCTGCCTTACCTACTATGTAGCAGGGATATTGTGAGAAGCTAGTGGATACTGCGTGAAGCTATACAAAAAAATGATTATAAAGTTTTCTTTCTCAGTTTTACGCTTTAATACTCTAGGTAGAGAAAACCCGAAAACAAAAGAATACACTTTTAGTATATTTAATAAAATTAACATAGATTTCTATATCATTTATATTGGTCTAGATCTGACCTGTTGCTTCACCCGCGTGGTTAAATAGAAATGACTACAAGTATAGTACATACAACGAAAGGTTTCAAAGCTCTTCAGTTTTCGTGACTTTTTATTTTATGATAACTATCTTCATATTAGCCAAACTATCGTATAATATTATGCATTAGATAAAGAGAACCAATGATTTAACATCTATTTTCCCAATTTTAGATATACAATGTAACTTATATAATCTCCTTCTCTCTCTTTCTCTCAGTAATCAGTATATTATGGTCGGAGATCGTGGACAGCATTAGAGTTGCATCTGGACCTAATGATCTGCCTCCACCTGTCATAATATCAACCATTTAAATTAAAGAAGACAAAATGTAACAGTATACTTTATTTATCCAAATAATAATTAAGGCCGAGGTCGGAGGCCGTTGTGGCGCAATGGTACAAGTGTGTGGCTGTAAATGCGACGGTTGTGTGTTCGATGGCCACTTTTTTGGATGAATTGTTATTTATAATTATTTTCATTTCTTCGCTCTGGTAATAAGACAAAGCGCGGCAAACTCTTTGGAAAGTAGAGAACAGCAGGCTGTAGGTAGGCGCCTGCCTAACGAACCTAATATAAAGACAGGTATTTACACTAGGTTCAGCCTGACTACCCGGCTGTAAGCTTGTTATATTAGAAGCTATTAAAAGAGAAAAAAAATGTTATATAAGCGAAAAAACTCTTCTTCTTTTTAAATATTTAAAAAATATCAAAACGAAACACAAAGTAGCCTGAATCTAGTCACAAATTAAGCCCAATTTCTAGACGTTTGATTGAAGCATTGAACTGTGACACGTATAAGACCGACTTTCCAGTATAAAGTAACGTTAACAACTGTACTCGCGCTCCAACAAGCAGTACTCGTATATTCTGAAGCTTAACTCGGCGTTGGGAATTATATTTAATGGATATAGCAAAAGGTTTTGCGAGAAGATTTGCACTTTGCCTTTGAAACGTATACAATAATACTTTAAAATAATTTTAGAGTTTCCTAATATATTTCTATGTTATATTAAAATAATCCCGTCAACAGTACATTTCAAATGAGAGCCAAGTTAAGTGTAATGTAATGCGTAGTTTTAGATTTCATCGAGATTTTTTATATAAAATCTCGATGAAATCTAAATAAATAAATAAATGAATAGTTAAAATAAATGAATAGTTTAAATGCCTTTCAGTTTCAGCAACTAATAACAATTACTTCATAAATAATTATTGTACAATACAATAAAATGATTTAATAATGTTTCTAATACTATTTACTACATGTCATTGTTCTATCGTGGAATACTTACTTATATTCCACAATAGACCGCTATTATAGAAAATATATTCCTACACATTCAAAGATAAGTTTAGTCAATTGTAGTCATACTTTCAATAAGTTCATCGTACCGTATGCATGTAGTTATTATTTAGCCGCATCACATGTGTGTTTTTAATTTTTATTCCGATTTTTTATATTTTCAGTTTGGTAAGGCAAAAGTAAGTCCAGTATATCTCCTAATTAGATTTAAGGCATGTCTTAACACTGGACTCTTTCGATTTTTTCCCAACACAAGGACTTAATTCCCTTTAAACAAAACAAATAGGAAAATTCGGTAAAAAGACAAAAATGTGCGAATATACACATTTTAAATGTAATATACATTTCTAGTTTCTTTTCAATATAAGAAATATATATATTTTTATTATAAAGTAGACGTCTCGTGTATACAGTTCATCTGTAATTCACACATGTCACGTACCACGAACAAATTTGCGGCTTTGTTGTTTGTACCTACTCGTAGTGACGGAAAATCTTCACGGATAATATGAACCAGGTGTATTCAGCACTAACTTTTACTTATTGAGTCTAGAATACTGATGAGGAATTAAAAAAAATAGTGGTTTTAGTAGAAAAATAAAACAAATATATGTATGTAGGTTTTTTGAGCTAGACTCTGTATCCTTTTTATAGTTGGGTAAGAAGAGAGAACTCTTTCCCAAGACATCTCGTTTCTCAATTAATTTTCAAAACATTAGGTGTTACGTGGCGGATCTCAATGACGCGCTTAGTCTTGTTGCTTGAGCGAAGTAATGAAAATAACTTATTACCCAATAGACTTGAACCCATAGATTACGACAGCCTTCCTAGACGGTAGATATAATGTATAAAAAACATTTATAACATTAACAACAATAGAACGTTAAATCAGAAAAAAATGTTGTAGGTGTATAAAACTCACTTTGTACAATATTTTTAACATACAAATAGGTACGTATTTAAATTTCATGCGTTTTGTTTTGTTTTAGGAATTTAAGACGTCAACAAATATTTGTTGTCCATATTTTGCTTTTGATTTATAAAGAAGATTAAATGCAACATAGTATTTTTTAAAGGAAGCTTGGAAGATCCCCATACTCACTACAGGAGGCAAATTTGGTTTTCATTCGAAGGACTACTAAGAGTTCTTCCAAAGGTAAATTCTAGTAATAATTCTTCTCTGTAAATCATTCTCTGCAAAGTGTTGTGTTCTATCACAGAGTATCCAATGTCTTAGAGGTAGCGATCTACCTACATCTTTCGAAAAAGCATTGCGTGCTCCGTATACAGTATTCGTATATTACGAGTATAAAATAAATATATTTATTACTAAACACTGAAGAGGAAAAATTATAACTTAATCAAATATATTATACGTTCGAAGTAAGGTGTTAATTAATACTTCTTATATCACGACGAGCTCTGGAGCAAATTATTGAAATAAATAAATAAAATGAAAAAATAATTAAATTTCAGTCCTCATCGAAAAGCTATTAATCACTGGCTAGTAAACATTTGCTTAAGCATATTCACGTTTACAGTTAAACGATGTGTCACTTTTTAAATAATATGTTCTTTGACACATTTTGAAAAAAATCAAGATATAATGTTTTGCATATATTAACTACTTTTACTATACGATTCGATTTTATTGTGAATCTTTTAGAATACATAATTATTATTTAAGTTCAATCTATTACATACAAAGAATGTATTCTGCACTTTACCAAAACATAGCAAGCTCGGTTGTTTGAATGTGTCACGTTGATCGACATATCAGCACTAGCGGGTAAATATTTTCTTAATTATAGACAATTTCAGTCAAAGCTAAGTAATCGTTAACCAAGTTTAATCATAATTTGTCGCGTATAAGATGCTGATTACATTATTAAATGCTTATGTTTGTTACTCTTCATACAAATATAGTCTCAAATTAGTGTATATTATGTATGTTAAACGAGCTACTTCCTCGTGTCGATAAAATATATTTTATTTTCTTATTGTTTTACAAAAAGCATATAAGTACTAGAGTGCCTGTATAATAAATAGTATACAAAACAGTTTTAGTACAGCATTCATATCATAATTAAAATGAACTACTCAGTTATTCTGACCTCAGAGCTCTACAAATAGTGTGCGCGTACATTTTCTATAGAAAATACATTTGTATTATGTAAGATGTAAAGGCGTATACATATGATAGTAAATGGAAATTATGCATCCTTTACAACTATTTATAAATTATTATAAGGTTCGTACTGGTTTCTTTTTGATTTTCATTCTTTTAGTAGTTTCTTAGGAGATTACAGTCGCTCTTTCTATCAACGCAGAGCTCTTCTGATAATTATACATATCGATTTTAAGAGTTCTTGCTACTATCTATTTTATTATTTAGCTTTACGAACTGAAGCTAACTTTCAAATACTAAAATATTAATTATTTTAGTATTTGAAAGTACACGCACAGTAAGAACACAGTTACACACAGTAAGAAATTACACCATTATGGATAAAAAAAGCACAAATAAAATTAGATTTTCAATAACGACCTCGTCATACATACATCGTTTTATAATTTATCAAAATGCTCAAAAGTTACCTATAACCGAAATGTTTTTGCGAATCGTTATATTTGATGAATAATCCATTTCTGAATACGAAAGTCCAGTTCAAATATCAACTTTTTATTCTAAATCACACTGAAAATTTTACTTTCTTGCGTAGTAATGTCTTTATCATTACTTTACTTTTATTAGTTTTATATGTTTGTTTGTTTTAAAACAGTACATATATTTTATTATGGCGTCTCAAAGTAAATCACGGTTGTGAGTTCGATTCTTACTCTCGGAAAAGAAATATTATTTTTTTTGTTCCTTCCTTACCACTCCACATGGAATGCCTCCACAATACGGTGGCAAGTGGGTAACAGAAGCGTCTTTACTGAAACCCACACGATCTGGAAATACTTTATTAATAAATGGAACAAAAAAATATACACAAGTTACAAAATCCTTGCTTATATACTTTCAAAATAGTTTTGTCCATATAACGTTACCAAATTGTATAATACTATATTATATTTTTGCATCGTTGTATAAATTATAATTATTTTGTCTTGTATATTACTACAAATCTAAGACTGCTACGTTATATGGATTGATTGGTGTATTTTGATTTGCAACATTGTCTATTATACTTTTTAAATTTCTTCCATATATCAAGTTTTCATAGTATCAAGTTTTCATTATAACACAGTTTTTTTATTATACTTATACATAAAATTATTTCACAATGACTACTTCCAATAAAAGAAAATCAAACTTGAAACATTAGTTTACTCAATAGTACAAGTTCGATGGGTTCCTATAAATAAATAAAAAGTAATAACGGCGATGAAATGGAAAAATTTGAATTTTGAAAATTGGGGCTCTATTGTTCAATAGTTGTAATGTGAAAGAAGAATTTTTGTTATACCCATTTATTCTTTTTTGTTGTTTGTTTGAAGTCTATAAAAACTTTTAAATTTTTATATATTTTCATTATTTTCTGTATGTGGTCGTCGTTTCGCTGCAGCACAGTTATATAACTGTAAACGCGACTGTTGTGGATTCGATTCGCAATCGGGCATTTAATTATTTCCATTTCCTCGCTGGTAACAAGAGAAAGAGCAGCGTTGAGTTCCGAAACTCAACACACAATGTCTCGAAAAGGGCAGAAAGTGGAGAACGTAATGTTTTAAACGTATGTTCCCTCTGCCTTCCCTGATATATATGGGATACATCGTGAGGCTCTACAAACACATGTATATAGGTAGTATACGAAAGCTGCGACTAAAATACACCGTGCACAAAGGATGTTATGATATGAATAAAATATTGTCTCTTTATAGAATTTCACAAATCCAGCGCAGGATTTTTTTTGAATATACCATTTGTTCATATGTGTGTACGTAAACGTTTATCAAATGATCCGTCAGCTGCCTCGGTTATATTTAACGTCTTTTTTTGTGTTTTTTTTCAGCTTCACGTTGTATCCCGCATATATTGCTACAGTACGGTACGGTAGGCAAAGAGAGCCTAGTGTTAAGATACTCCGCTTTCTTTTATCCGACAAATTCTGGAGGCATCGCGTATTGAGTGGTGAAACTCAATGCTGCGCTTTACCTTGACACCAGAGCGAAGAAAATATTAAATATTTCGTCTCCTCGGGGGGAAATCGCACCCACAACCTGTCACCCTTACAGTCATACGCTTGTGTCCCTACACTACGACTAGTTTCAGATAACAGTCATCCTTTCTATATTAGAAACGACGACCTGTGTAGGGACCTCTACATAGAGTTCGTGCGTTCATTAAAAAATATGTGCTCACGAACACAGACTTCATCATCATCAAGAGACGTCTAGGCATCCAGCTCCTTGACAACTTGGACATAGTGAGAAGACTCAACAGGACTAAACCGATCTAACTAGTATAGTCTATAATATTTAAGTAGTGAAAGTGTGTTTCTTAACATATAGGTACAACACAATAACTAAGAGAGAGATAATAAGAAAAATATCGATTTATATATATTTTAGTGTAGTATTGTATAATGTTAAACTAGGTTCAATTTAAATTACTCAATTGTCAACTTAATGATCGTGTATTATTAGTGTATGTAATTTTGTTTATGCCAATTTACACAAGAAAAAATCCTAACACAAACTCGGCTTTTTGTTCGGTAAAGAGTATTTAGCCTAGTTGTACTTTACGTTTTTGCACATTAGATTTTAGGTCCAGAAACTATTATTTTATGTAAGAAGGATTGGTGTTCAAATACCTCACTCTATGCTTATCAAAGAAGGTCTATATTAATGTTTATAAAATGAGAACAAAAATTGATCTAAATAAAATAAAACAAGAGGTTAGGCTGAACAAAAAATACATCCGTCTTAAATATTCAATAAAACATAAATTTTATCATATTACCATACTAAATTGATTAACATTAATATAACGAGCAGATATCGATTGTCAACAAGCCGCAGTCAGTGGGGTCGGCTTAATTGAGGAGAGCGATTTAAAAACAATGTAATCTATTACAAATGTAAAATATCAGTCGATATTCCAAATTCTGACTTTTAGATGACTTATATAAGTAAATTAAAATAAAAAAATAAATAAATCAGCTTCACGCTGTATGCCGCACACAGCAGGGTAGGCAGAGGGAACCTAGTGTTAAGACACTCCGTTCCCCACTAAAAGTAAATTTACATAATTTACACGATGTGATTTCATATTAATTTCATCGTAAATATCGGTAAAACTAAGCAAAAATTCCTGAGTTTGTCTTAGTACTCGCTTAGTAATATTTATTTTGTATTATTGGTATAAAAAGAAATGTAAAAATAGCAGTTATATGTTGGACTGGACGCCAAAAGATTTTTTTACTGAAGAACCAGGTCAGTTAATTTAAGAAAATAAAAACAACAGCGTACTTTAAAATATCCCCAAATAAATTAATAGTCAGTTTGAAATTTTTGGTATAACAATTATGATTCATAAATTTAATTGTAAAAATATTTTTATTTTTATTATTTAACTAGCGACTCGCTCGCGGCTTCGCCCGCTTTAACTACTGAATTATTCATATAATGTACCTATGTTTGCAAAGCACTTAAGATTACTAATGTGAATATTATTGAAACCTTAATGCAACCCACATTTTCGTAGTTCCAATAAAGATGTTCCAATTGTTTAAAAAAACACACACTTAAGCAAATGACACAAACAACAGAAAACTTAAACGAAAGAAACTATAAACAACATACTACCTATTATTCTCTTACCCAAAAATACTTAAACGAAAGATGTAACCAACAATGCCGCGATGAAATACATTATAATTATTGGATAACTCCAAAATAAATCGCTTCTAACTTACTTTGCTATACAGCCAGGCGCAGAATTGAATCATTCTCTCGTCCATCTCCGTAGTAGCTCCGAACGACATCTGGGCGTTCGTTCCCTGGCCGTGGTCTCAAGCGACAACCTGCTCTAGAGCAGACACAGAGAGAGGCGTGCGGGACGGGATTGGAAAGATTATGAAATGCCATCTAGGCGGTCAAATCAGTTAGGTGAGGCCCTCGGTTTCCTGAGGGAGGCCCAGCTCAAACGACCAAGGATCAATGCAAGGCTCATTAGTCGCATTTGGAGGAGAATAGAAAATCCCTCGGAAGTCATCTGACGTCTGACCTCGGGCGGCCGGATATGCCACGGAGTGCTGCTCCTTAGGTGTAGGTGACCCGATATATTGGCGCAGCGGAATGCGTTGGACGCGAGACGACCAATGTGTACCTCCAGGCTTTCTTTTTTTAGGTTGCGGTGATGCGTGGTGTTTCTCACTTAGTATGGCGCCTGCGTCACTCGACGGAGGATGAGGTTCTGGACTACCTGCAGGATTTCTCTTTGAGTGATACTCGCTAGGGCGATGTGATATCATCAGTGTATAGTGCGTAGAGAGCAGGTGACAAAATGCTGCCCTGGGGAACAACGGCAGCGATCGAGTCGCTGCTATACCTCGAACTCTTAACTCTCAAGCAAAATGTCCTGTCACTGAGGCAGGGAGGCAAAGACATGCGCGACGTGCTGGGGGGTGCCGGCTCTGGGCACTTAATGAAGTAGGTCCGGGTGCCAGACGTGGTCGAATACGCGTACTACGTCGAAGAAGACTGACTTTGATCGCTGAGGTTGATCGCTGTTACGGCGTAGTGTAACCAGAGTAGTATACCCGCTCGCCAAACTGCTCGCTTCATGGGTGGATGTGCGCCTGGAGAAGTGAGAGGAATAACTTCTCGGACAGCTTGGAGACCGCGCAAAGGAGGGTTATAGATCGGTACCCCTCAGGCTGCTATGGGCTCTTCCCAGCTTTGGGCAACATGATGAGCAGGCCCTCCTTCCATGCCCGGGGGAATCTAGGTGAGTGCGGCGGATCCATTTTTATAAGCAAAATGTCGAGGGCGCGGGGGGAAGCGTGGAGGACGGCGAGGTCGGTCAAATCTGTGCTACTAATCAACATTTTGATCTACATTAAATGGCCAAGATAAGTAATATACTTATTTATACACTGAGAGTAAGGAATAACATGAGTCGATATAGCTTTTCTCTAAAACTTTTTGTAATTTCGAAATGTTGTAAAAAGCAAAATTTATCTTTGTTTAACGTAGAAAATTAATAACTTATTTAAAAGGGTAAGGATTAATATCATTATTGACACACATCCCTCTCAATAAGTAAATATATTTAAATTACTATCTAATTTCCGTCTCATATACGCTTTCATTACTAAGATTTAAACGATTTTTATTTGCATTTCTTGTTCTACGAACTATATTTGAACGACTTTGTCGTGGTATAATTAAATTAAAAACATTTCCTATGTTTAAAAGGTAAAGAAAATAATAAAAGAACAGAAGAAGAGTAAACAAAATAAACAACAGGATACTTAAACGAAAGAAATGATAAACGACAGCCTACCTACTGTTCTCTTAAACTAAAATACTTATACGGAAGAAATTATGAACAAAAGACTACCTACTATTCGATTAATCAAAATAGACGAAACTAAATATATTAAACTCCAATTATCCAATACGTACAATCGCATCTACATCTACTTTTCTACAGTACAGAGGCAGGAGGGCGCGGCGGGCGCGGCGGACGCGCTTCTATAAGCAATCCGTCGCGGAGCGCGGGGGGACGCATGGCGTGTGGCGAGCCGTTTCAAAGCAAGGATTTTTTGATATTGTAACAACTTCTAAAGTACTTATTAAAATGAAAAACAGTAAAAGACAGTTTTGATCTACATTAAATGGCCAACGTAACTAATATATTTATTTATATGCTGAGAGTAAGGTAATAAATAAAACTTGTTCCAAAACTGCGGTTTATAGCCGGCGTGATGTGTCAACAATTAAATGCGTTTTTCTCTAAAACTATTCGTAATTTCAAATTAGTGTAAAGAGCAAATTTTATCTTCGTTTAACGTAGAAAATTAATAAAGTATTTAAAAGGATAAGGATTGATACCATTATGGACAAACATCCCTCAAAATAAAAAATATATTCAAATTACTATTTTGAGACAGAAATATGCTCACGGTATGTTATCCTTAGAAGATACGAATATGCTGTCGCTGACTTTTTTGTAGATCTTATTAAGAGGAATAATACTCTAGTACATTGTTTTCATGTAGGACTTACCATTAAAGCAGCGCACGCGCACATTTATCATATTTATGTCAAATTACAATAAAATATACATATAATAAACCATATATAATCCTTCCCTGAGAAATACTCTACATAATGGTGAAAACCGCATCAAAATCCGTTGGGTGGTTTAGAAGAAGATAACGTAGAAAGGCCAGACAGAGAAAAAAATCGTTCTTATTTTATAATTTTATAATATAATAATAATATATAGAGATGACAAGTAACTTTACTTGCTTCTTTGTTTCCTTGTTTTTTAAAGCTAGGTCAATTGTATTGTTATATATATATAAATATCTTTCGTAATTTCTCCAAAAACGTAAAAAAAATAATATCCATTTTTACTTTTATTTATTAATACATATATTATTCCTTTTTTATTGTTTAATTTTACCTTGTGTTAAGATATTCTGTGCTGACCTTCCGAATCCAAGGCATTGCCTGTATGGAGTGGCAGACGTTAGCATCGTATTTTCTCTTACCAGAGCGCGGGTATAAAAACTCTCTTAAGTGGAATTGAACGCACATCAATTGCTTTAATTTCTAATTATCCGAGTACGTATATCGAATAAAATATATCGAAATAATTTACGTATATCGAAGGCAACTTTATTACGACATTTGTTTTTATATTGAGCACATAAAATGACTGACTTAGTGCAATGTCCATAGTTTTCAATTATACCTATTATTACTAGCGGACCCGGACGCGGCTTCGCCCGCTTAAACTTTACGAATGCTTATAGATATATTTAGGAAATTGTTTGTGAAAATATGTAACTAATTTAAATAAAAAAAATATAAGTAAACGTAACCATAGTAAAATATTAATAAAAAAATTAAACAAAACCAGCTACATTATTAATAATTTTATCTCTTTCTGTCTTTCTATTTCCCCGAGCTAATACCCAGAATAACTGAACTAATTTTTATTGGACTTTCAGTGATCGATTTTACTGATTTACCCGGGAAAAATATTTTTACTCGTTTTCCTTGCGCGCGTACATAGATACTATATGAAATAACTAAAGTCCTTTCTACATTAAATATGATAAGTTTTGCGAGCAATATCAAATAAAATCCCAAAAAACTAAAACCACAATTTATTAAGTGTATAACAACGGTATAGATAACCATCCAACCAAGATGAAATAACCAACAATTCTCTCCTTAATACTTAAATAATATTACTCCGATGCCGCGCAGGGCCGCAACTTACACCACACCAAGAAATTTATGAAAATCTAACTAATCTGCTCCTCGAATAAGCGAAGAACCAAAGAAAAGTATAAATTAATTATAAACAGCAAATAATTACATAAAAATTAACAGTAGTTCGAAAATGTATGAAAATTTACAAAACCGTCAAAGTCATCTGCCCGTTCGCGTCGGTCATACTATGCCGGTCGTATGCTAGGTTATTTCGAATCAGTGACATCTTAATTATTTATTAGAATGTTATACAGTGAACTATAATTTCAATCTAGATGAAATGCTAAAAGTGACTATTATATTCATTTTCATAAAAATCAATATCAAATTATAGAAAATATATACAACAAAAACCCGATAAATATAAAGTAAATTAATTAAAATGGTTACTTGTTGTTACTGTGTTACTTTGCTCAAGCTTCAGAGATAAACATGGTATGTGTATCGCGGACTTTTTAAACATTATTTAAAGAACAATATTTTTGTAAAACATTATTTTTATGTATCTCATAAGGTTGAGTCGGCGCACGACATGTATGCGTTAAGCAAGCTCATTTTGGGTGACGTTTGCTTATAACAACAAATAAACTTTGCAAACCGTTGCTTAGCAACGGTCGGTTGTTATTAACATGGCGGAATAAATTGCCTGTCAAATTAAAAAATATTTTAATATATTAGTATATATCGACAATATTACAAATATGAGAAAAAAAGTAACCTATGTTCATCCGAAGACCTTCAAGTATCTCTGTATGAGTATTTTATTACAATTGAATTAGCGGTTTGACCCTGATTGCGTAACAGACAGACAGACAGACAGACAGACAGACAGACAGACAGAGTTACTTTCGAATTTATAATATAGGTATAGAGGTATAGATTCTCATGCACATTTTAACCTCAGATTAAAATTATATAGATTTTTATAAAATGAGTAATAGTGATGTGAACCCGCATCTGATACAATCTCAATACATTACTTTATTAAGCTTCATATTAAACTATATGAGATATGAGATTATGCAAAATTTATGTCAAAATATTGAATATAAATATCAAAAGCTGATTTTTTAAACACGGATCTTGTTAAAAATTAACTACGCTATTAATACTTTTATTCCTACTTCTAGGGCGAATACTGCTGTAAAACTTTTTATAATTTTGTTGAAAGCTGACGTTTATAGTTCCCACACTTATAGTTTTTATACGTCCATTAAAACTGACTGAGTTTTCTTGCAGCAGTTTATGAAAGGAATATTTAGCCTACATTTAAAATTACAGCATTTTAATTTTCAAATTTTAGGTAATATTTTTAAATTTTATGTAATTTGAACTCAAAGTTACAAAAAAATTATGACGAATTTTATTCGTTATAGTTTACAAAAAATACTAGAAACTAGAATACTATGTATGTCATTTACACATACTGCAGTAGTATCTGCACTAAATACGTATTCAAATTAATTTATCTTTATCGAATAAACCTAGTAATGGCCAATAGTATAAAATAGTATAATAATATGATGCATTTTGATAGCAATATATATATATATATATATATATATATATATATATATATATATATATATATATATATATATATAAACTAAAACTGCGGTCGTTATAACTTATAGTCCAATTAAAACGAGATAAGCTTAATGCCTTTGGCATTTTCAGTGATTTATTGTACTACTCAATAATATAATACTAAGCCATATTACAACATTCTTTTAGTAAATAAAAAATAAATACTTTATATTAAAATAACAAACGATGCCATCGTAGTGCAATGCAACTGACAGTAACTGCGATAATTGCAGACTTGAAAAAAGGAATTACTTTCATTATCTTGCTCCGGTAAGACAAACAGCGGCGTTGAGTTCCACCACTAAACTCTCATTCAGTTGGGCTATATATTATAATTAATTTGAAATATCCAACTCTTATTAAATAATTAGTGAAGTCAAAAACAGTTACAAATTAAAAACTAATATTTTATTAGTAAATTAGGATTTATCGAACACGCCTATTGGCTATTAAACATCAATTTTTCATAATCTGCAATGCAATGTACGTATACAGAATATAAAATATTAAAATAAAGAGAATATTACAGTACTTTCTAAGTGTTTCTACTTCAATATTATAATAGTAAAACTGAGTATATTAAAACTTCGATGGGTGCAGGAGGGATTAATATAAGCGGCACCAAGCTCCGTCAGCTTGCAACATAAGATGTAGCAATCTCATGAATATTTTCAATGTTGTGGTAAAATTTTCAACTTAAAGTTACAAATGTAATAGAAAAATAAACATTCTATATGAAAGATTAGATCTATATTTATTAGTATTAAATTCACTGTACGCCGAATTCTGGAAGCAATTTGTCTCGTTACTAGAGCGATAAAATGAAAATATGAATTATTTGATTTCCTTGAATGAGAATCGAACTCACAATCTATCGCGTTTACAGTCGCACGCTTGTGCCCCTGCGCCACGATTGGGTGGCGACGATTATATTATTTAGTAATAGACATTACGATAAATTATAAAAGGTAAATTACTACGATCACACAGTACACACTACAAATAACGATTGTAAATTTTGAGTGTGAATTTATTTAATCATAGAAATCTTGTTGTCAGGTTGTCTGTCATATCATTTGCCCATTCTCTTAAAAAAATGTTATTTTCTTTAATAGAAAACCAAAACAGTATGTGATTCATTTAGTATATAAACTCTATCTTCAATTAGTATAATCTTTACATAACTAACACACTGCAAATATCGGAGACATCAAACTAAAAATTAATTTCAAAAATCGTTAATGTGTAAGAAATATAATTACAAATGAAAATCGAAAAAAGAGATTTTCAAAATTTACAAATTATTATTATTTTCAGTCAAACCTAACGAAAAGAAAGTGAAATTTCTGGAAATAACAAAGAAAGATAAATCATAGGTCATCAGACAAAAAGGAAAAAGCCAAATAAATCTTCGTTAAGCTTTGACAAGCGAGCCTCACGCCTCTTCTCATTTACTCGACCCTTAACATCTTGACAAATTTCACACATTTATGTAGAGTTCAGAATTTCAGGTTATTTTATGTCTATGATGACTAACTAAGTGGAAAATTAAAAATAAAAAAATAAATCAGCTTCACGCTGTATCCCGTACACAGCAGGGTAGGCAGAGGGAACCATGTGTTAAGACACTCTGTTCCCCACTTTCTGCCGAATATTGGAGGCATTGCGTGTTGAGTGGCAGAACTCAACGCCGCGCTTAACCTCGACACCAGAGCGAAGAAATGGAAATATAAATTTAAGTAAATATTTCATCTCCTCGAGTGGGGATCGAACCCACAACCAGTCGGTTTTACAGTCACACCTCGTGCCACTGCGCTACGACTGGCCTCAAAATTAAGTAAGTGGAAAATTAATTATTTCTTTTAGCTCATTTGTATCCGACTTCACTCAAAGGAGGAGGATATCTATGCAACTGTATTGTTTATTATATTTTACGTTTAATGAACCTATTAAGAAAATTATCAAGACAGACAAAAAGCGCTCTTAAAAAAATTCCAAAACGTAATGAAAATTATTCATTCCCACGAGAGAGAATCGAACTCACAACCGTCGCTTTCACTGTCACGTGACAAGACGGCCTCTACACTAAGCTATTAAATATAATCTCGCTATCAATATATTCTTTTTTTTTGTCAGCTTCACGCTGTATCCCGCACACAGCAGAACAGGCAGAGGGAACCTAGTGTTAAGACACTCCGTTCCCCACTTTTTGCCGAATTCTGGAGGCATTGCGTGTTGAGTGGCAGAACTCAACGCCGCGCTTAACCTCGGCTCCAGAGCGAAGAAATGGAAATATAAATTTATGTAAATATTTCATCTCCTCGAGTGGTCAAACCCACAACCAGTCGGTTTTACAGTCACACCTCGTGCCGCTGCGCCACGACTGGACTCAATATATTCTTGTACATAATATTTTAACTTCATTCAGTAAATCGTATAAGAAACTACACACATTATACAGCTAAGAGACACGAGCGGTGAAACATTCTCTTGAGTTGACACTCCACGTGGTTGACATTGTTTCACGCTAAGTGTGCCCAAAAGCTTACAAACAAACGAATGTGAATATAATTTACATATAACACACTATTGAAATATTACATTTTTACACTGAGGCCGTCGTGGCGTAGCGGCAGAGCGTCTGACTGTAAAAAATAACGGTTGCAGGTTCCATTTGCATTGGAGGGAATACATTATTTTCATTTCTTCAATCTGGTTACTAAAAAAAGCATGGCGTAGAGTTGCACCACTCACACAATCTTCCCAAAGTTAGACGAAGAGTAGAGAACGGTTTGTCTTTACACTAGGTTCTCTCTGCCTACACTGATATATGCAGATTAAATCGTGAACGTTTTATACTATTGTTTCAGATTTTAGATACACATAGCTATGACCCTGTGTCACGACTTGCCTACCACGCTGCGTGCGGGAACAGCTTGAAGCGTATGATAATTAATAATAATAACAATATTAAGTATATATGAATTCAAGTTATATTTTTTCAAAATAATATATTTAATTTTAAGAAAAGTATTAAGTTGTAATAAAGATTATATATTATTTTACCTCCAGCGCTTTAGAAGTTAGTCAAGTGTTTTGTTTACTATTATAGAAACACTTAGTTAATTGTTATATTATATTCATTTAGTTAAGGTATTTATTCGTTTTCTTTACCTGGTATAAGGCTATATCTAAAGTGAGATAGTTTATATATTATGTATGTAAGATTTTCGATATGTAACACTAATATTATGATCTATGGCTAAAAAGCTAAGAATTACATTTTCATTTTTAAGCAAATATCAGAGTAATTTTCACTTTATTGTCTCTTAGTTTAATTATTTTTCGTGGCTTTCAAAATGCCGAATAAACTTCCTTTCCATCATAGATGTGACTCTATACCAAATTATGTAAACTACGACGCTCAGGGGCCTTACTCTTGACGCCAATATCCAATAACCAATCCTCAATAATTGTCATTTCGTACTCTTGAAAGCAATCTATTGCCAAGTCCACTACCACCCGCTAGTTGACGATTGCGTTAACTAAAAATTATTGTAAAATTCGTTAGGATTGTGATATTTGGTACTCTTGACGCGTTTTTGACAGCCAATATTACAGCAATATTGTAATTGGAATTGGAATTTACGCAATAACTAAAGTTTAATTTTTTAAAAATTGATTTGTTATTTTTCTCGTGAAAACGGCAATAAAATGGCACGTTTAGTGCTTATGTACTGTGTTTTGAGGTAAACATATAAATTAGACATTAAAAAACAACGAAATATACGTCGATTCGCGAATTTTAAAGGAAAGGGAAAACTATTTACTGTCTGAATGAAAAATTCTGTTATAGAGGTGATACGAAGAAATAACTAGAATTCGTCACATAAAGCCAAAAAATATAAAACGAAATTAATGACTGTAACTTACATATATTAGGTAAGTTAAGTATTAATCTTAGGAAATAGATATATAATAGTAACTGCTGATTAAAGTGCTAAGCAAAATCACTGAGTATTTATTTTCCAAATGTGTATGTACAGATTTAAATATATTTTCAGTGGACTCATCTTTTGAATGAGTTTTAATTGGAATAGGCACCCAGTTATTATTTACTTCATTTATATACTATCACAGAAAAAAATATATTTGCTTTGTAAAAATACATATTAAATAACTACCAATATATCATTCAGTACCTATATCAATATAATAGTTGGTATTTAAATATTTTATAAACCACAATAGTAATAATAGTAATTATTACTATCATTTTGTAGGTGACCATATGTATGCCCAAAAGTGGATATTTGATGAGTTCTGAATGAATATTTCACTAAAATTCACATTTCTGCTCAATCTAAATAAATAAAAATGTTCACAAATGGAAACACAGGGTGCAGCATTGTAAATAAAAAACACATATTGCAAGTGACAACATATGTGTTAAAGTATTATCGAGAAATGAGTTGGAAGACTTTGAGGAAGAAGAAGTAGAAGTCTCCAAACATTGCAACTGACTGACTGGTAGTAAAAACATATAATAGCTACAAAATTAAAGAAAGAAACAGAAAATAGGTTTTTTTGGTCCATGAGTTATATGAATCTTTTTATACATAAATTGTATTCTTTTATTTTAATATTAAGATAATATAATGGTACATAAATATTCTTATTATAATAAAAAGACATTCAGTAGTAAAGTATTTTTTTATTAATACTTTTATTTTAATCACTTTTATAAACATAATGGACTAATAATAATTATTTCTTTACATATGCACATTTAAGCGTTATCCATTAGTTTTCGCGTGAACTTCAAAAGCATTAAACTTTGTTATTTTGTTATACTTTACTTAATTTAACATTTCAACCTCTTTTTTCGTCTATTTATAGGCTAAATGCACATCGATTGTAGAAATATATTTGTTATTTCTGATAACATAAACATTAACATAATAATACAAATGCATATGTCAAATAGTTTTTTTTGACAAAACATTCTAAATAATTAGACATACAGATAAAATATATCCATTTTTTAGAACGATTTCAAAGATTTCATTGCTTTTTAAGTAAAACAAAATAAATGTGATTTATAATTATTGTTTTTGGGAAAAATGTGCATGTAAAAAATTTATTTCAAGGAGTAATGAATGGTTATTATGTATCGCAGATTTATCGGTATAAAGTGTACAACACTAACTGTCAGTTATAACGGCGTTAGGATTGGTCAAGAAAATAGTAATCCGACTTTGAGAATATTGATTTCAAGAGTACCAAAATAACGTCGCCGCAGGATTGCATTGGACAATATTGGACGTCAAAATGGGATTGAAATTACTTTCAAGAGTAAGGCCCCAGTTCGTTAACATTCAGATTTTTTATCCAGAGATCCATTGAGCCACAAATGCATGTCCATGTCCAGTATTCAACTGCAAATGACAGCTTTCAAATGAAACTACAGTAAAAGTTTTAAAGTTCCTGTTACAGGGGACCTACCTATTTGGATGCGACGTGATAGAGCCGTGAAGCTAAACTGTTTTATTGCTATATTGTGTTTTTTAAATGTCGTTTCGGATTTAGCTGTATTTTAAATTATTTTTATCAAGTCCTTCTTTTTATATGAAACAAGCAGTTTTCTTGTGTTTATTATTCATCTTATTTAAACATGTGAAAATATCTGTCTGTATGTCTTTCTCTTTAACTAAACAATTTTAATAAATAGCTGGTAGGTAGGCAGAGGAAATCTAGTGTATGGAAATTCGGCGTTGGTTTCCGCCACTTAACATACTACGTTAAAATTAGCGGAAAGTGGGAAAGGAAAGTGTCCTAACAGGAACGGAGTGTCCTAACATTAAGTTCCCAGGTTCGCTCTGCCTACCCTGGCATGTCAGCATGAAGCTAAAAAAATAACAAAAATAACTTCACTCTTGTTCCCCTTTAGCAGGGTAGGCGGAGGAAGTCTAGTGTAAGGGCATTCGGTGTCGAGTTCCGCCAATCAGCCACTCACCATGCAACATCTCGCAAATTTAAAATTTGGCGGTAAATGGGGAACAAAAGTGTCTTTATCCGGACGGAGTGTCTTAAATTAGGTTGCTAGGTTTCCTTTGCCTAACCTACCACGTGCGGGAAACAACGTGAAGCTAAAAAAATAACTAACTTAGGACCCAAAGTACAATAACCCTTAGGAACCAAAGTACAATATTCTGGTTTATTTATTTAAACAAAAAGCTACGAATTTTGATGTTATAAATACAATCCATAAATAAATAAAGCTTCCTCATAAATAGATTTTCTAATGCAAACAAGCACATACAAAACATAAACACAATTTAAATTGGTATTATTATTAATTAGTGATTTATTTCAGAGGCCAGTCGTGGCGCAGTGGCACAAAGTGTGACTGTAAAACCGACTGGTTGTGGGCTCGAGGAGATGAAATATTTACTTAAATTTATGTTGTCATTTCTTCGCTCTGGTGTCGAGGGAAAAGCGCGGCGTTGAGTTCTGCCACTCAACGCGCAATGCCTCCAGAATTCGACAGAAAGTGGGGAACGGAGTGTCTTATGACACTAGGTTCCCTCTGCCTACCCTGCTGTGTGCGGGATACAGCGTGAAGCTGATAAAAAAATATATAAGTAATAATATTTAATTATTTCAGTAATAATGTTCTACAAGCATTTTCCGGAAAAATGGAAACCAACACGGCGAGTTTGTTGTTTAAAAATTCACGTTTAATATGCTCTCTGAACATAGAGCCGGGTTTTGATAGCTTTTGTTAGAGCTAGTCGTTGTTTTAATTACTTTAAATGTGAGAAATGCAACCTTTGTGTGTGCATTTTTTGTCTTCATCCCCGTTTTGTATTATGCAGGAAGGGCAAACATAATTTCGAATATATATCTTTGTTTATATGTACATACTTAGGCATACATAAACAAGAAAAAGACACTGACTATAAACGGGTTCGACTCAGGGAAATTGAGGATTTTTTTTCTTCGCTCTGGTAACAACACAGTTTAGATCAGTCGTGGCGCAGGCCGCAAGCCTGCGATAGCGAACGCGCTGGGTTGTTGGATCGATCCAACTTAAGGAAACAAAATATTTTTTGCATTCATCGCTTTGATAACAAAGGTAAAGCGTGGCGTTGAGTTCTGCTACTCAACACGCAATGCCTGCAGAATTCAGTGGAAAGTGGGGAACGGGTAAATACTTAATGGCAACGAAGTATCTAAAGATTAAGTTTCCTGTACTTGTTATTTGCGCGGGGTACGAAATGAAGCTTAAAAAAAATACAATCAATGTTAAAAGTGACTTTAAAGAACATTACTTTGAAAACCACAATCTAACAATGCGCGACTAAAACGCTGCAATAACTTACACTACCATTAAACGTTCTAGTGAAATGGAAGCACGTCGTGGTCGTGCGGAGTTCACGCACGTGACTCGATCACGATTTATCTAATAAATAATTGACACTTCGATTTAAAAATAAAAAAGGTTGTTAAGTTCAGGAAGTTGTAGTGTATGGGAGTGTAAGCACCATGGTATGGATTTTATTGGTATGGATTTTATCATATATCCATAGTAAAGGGGTCAGAGAGAACTTATATTTAGACATTTCGTTGTTTATATTCTGTCAGAATTCGAGTCATTATGTTTAGAGTGAATATGTAATATAAGTGTAGTGAACATGTTTATTAATATATATTCTAAATATAAAACGCCACGCTGTGGCTCGACATCAGAACAAAGAAATTAAAATATTAAATCTTTCATTTCCTCGAGTGGGCAACTAATCCAAAACTTATCGTGTTTACAGTCACACGCTTGTGCCACGATTGATTTCTATTTATATGTATATATGTAATTTTACATGCTTGAACGACAAGATACAAGATATAATATAGCAAACAAATAAAAGTAGTAGTTTTTCACTTCGTTGTTTATCTTCTCCTATGGCATCGTGCTTCAATGTTTGTATGATGAATTCTCAAATTGATCGACGTTTTTCCCAACTAGACTCCCGCCGAATATAGAACAATAGCACCAGACTAATAAAATAGCCCTACTGCGGCTCATTAAAGACCAACATTTTGAAATTCCTCATCATAGTCATGTCAGTAATTAACTCGTCCAAGCAACAAATAACCAACTAAAATTTTAGTGAAGGAAAAACAATATATAGCTGGTCATTTATTATTCCTGGATATAATATATTTTAAAATTTTATTGATGATGATGATTATTGATTACGATGATGATACATTATTATAGAAGAAACATTCACATTACAAAAAAAAGCAATAGCACTATCTTTTCTCTACATTATCTAACTACATATTCTAAATCTATTTTGTAGACATGTAATGTTAAGACACTCCGCTATCCGAGTGACAATCGAATCCACAACCTCTCGCATTTACACTCACACGCTTGTATTCCTTGTGTAGTATATATTTATAATACATTATACTTACATATATTATAGCTACACTTAAAAAGTTCAAATTATTAACTAAAATTCAATGTGGGAAATCACAGTTTGTGTATTTTAAAGATCGAAATTTATCTATTTTTTTTAATAAAAAAAAAATTAACTCAAAAAAGCAACATCAAAATAATTCCCACTAAGAGTACCAGAAGTGGACTTAACTCACGCCACACAGATTTTCCAACGTACGCTCACTACAAGCATACTTACTCAACCTTTAGGGCAATTAAAAATGTAAATGAAAATGTTGTATTTTTTGTATATGTATTTATTACTTTAATTTATATCTTGCGTATAGTCGCGGGGTAAGCAGAAGGAATCAACGTATAGTAGTGTTAAAACACTCTATACTCCACGCACCGCCCAATTTCGAGACATTGTGAGTTGATTGGCGAAAATTTACGCCGCACTTTGGCTTAACAACAGAGCGAGGAAATGAAAATGATTTATTCTCAAAATTGGGATTAATATCAACCGCGTGTGTCGGTGCGTCAAGATGTCCATGTAGTAAGTAAAATCAGAAAGTAAGAAAATGTAGAAGTAACATTTGTGGCATCAGTTGACACGCCAAAAACAGGGCAAAATACATATGTGAGGTATTTTCACATCAAAGTTGACATTTTTAAATAGGTATAAATTCTTGAAGTACAATTGATTGAGGTCAGTAGTGACGCAGTAGTGACGCGTATGGCTATATAAATGAGGCAGGCTGTGGGTTCGAGCTCCACTCGAAGAAATGTTATATTTTATATTTTCATATCTTTTTTTATTCTAGTGTCGAGCAAAAGCTTGGCGTCAAGTTCCGTCACGTCACACAATGCCTCCAAAATGCGACAAGAAGTGGAGATCGGAATGTCTTACTGCTAGTCTTCCCCTGCCTATCCTGCTCCATATAGGTATCTGTAAATATGAAAAAAAAGAAAAAAGTACAATTGATTCAGTTGACAATGAAAGAATTTACACATTCATATGTACATCATATTGTACATAATAATAGAATTTTAAAATTATTTCTTTCATAAATTATATTACAATTACAAAATTATTACAAAATTTTCATTAAAAGAAAAAAATTAAAGCATTAATAACATATAAGAATAAAAGAACCTAATGTAAGTCGAAGCTGTATTGTGGTTCTGTTTACGTTTACGAGAAGCAACATTGAACTGCCGTCGCTGTTATGCGAAGTGGAAAATTGCACTTCGCTTATTATGAGAAAATTGTTCGCATACCATTTTTAAGGAGGCTTTTGAACAGAAATATTATTAAGACCTTTTCAAATTTACCATAACCAAATATTTAAAATGACTTTTTAAAATTTATTAAATAAATAAATCAGCTACACGCTGTATCCCGCACTCAGCACAGCAGTCGAAGTGTTAAGACACTCCAATCCTCATTTTCCGCCAATTTCTGGTTGTAGGTTTGATCCAAACACGAGAATATGAAAAAAATATTTAAATATATATGTTCATTTATTCGCTCTGCAGTTAAGGCAAAGCACAGCGTTGAATTCCGCCGTTCAAAACAAAATGAAGTGAAAAAATTAAATCATTTTTAAATAGCAGATACGAGCAGAAGTTCACGGTGAAACTCAATCAGGCCTTATTATTAAAGGTTGGAGAGGCGTAGGTGTTGATAGTACGCGCGTAGGCGTCTGTATAAACACAAATAAATAAATATTACTCGAAGGATAAGAATACTTAAATAGATCCAAGTAAATATTTGTAATATTCTACTAAATATTTGATTTAAAAGGTTCATTAATTTGTATGAGATTACATATAGAAAATATTTTTTCAGGAGCAAGATGTAGATAATTTTGTTCGTTTATTTTGGTAAGGTCTATTTTACCGTTAAGCGATTATTTAATGATGCTAAAAAATATTTTGAATTTAACGCTTTGTCCCGTATAATATAGTAAGATGCGTTGCAACAAGCGTGTGATACAGTCACACGCTTGTTGCAACGTTTGTGGTTTCGATTCCCACTCGAGGAAATTCCGCTCTGGTAATAAGACACAGCGCGGCGTTGAGTTCAATCATTCAACAGACACGTGCCTCGAAAGTTCAGCGGTAAGTTAGGCAACAGTATCTACTGTATGTCTGATATAATCTTCTCTCTGCTATATGAGGAATACAACGTAAAGCTGAAAAAAATAGCAGGGTAGGCAGAGGGGACCAGGAAACCTACCTTTAAGATACTCCGTTCCCATTAAGACACTTCCGTTCCTCACTTCAAAATTCACATACAAATTTGTGATTTGCCTTGTTACTCGAGAGAGGGAAAAGCAACCAGATCCTCGATTGTGAATCGAACCCACAACATGTCGCGTTAAGTTATAGTACTCAAACTTATCATCTGGACAAAAAGAGTTTTTACAGCAAGCATTTCTTATATACTGTCGTACATACGTTATGCTCAACAAGTCTTTGGCAAACAAACAAATTGTCACATATTGACTGACTCTCAGGGCGAACGTTCTAAATTAAAGTTCCAGAGTAAATCCTATTGGCTACTCTGTATGCATTGACATATTGACAGACGGACACACACAGATATATGTGTCTGGAATTTGAATGTCTGATTCAAGCTGCGATGAAAATTCGTGTTTGATTTTGGTAAACCTATCCAAGGTTTACCTGCTGCTACTATATACTACTGTTACTGTGGAAACATCAAACTGTAGTGTATTTTTTTATTGCACTGTATCTTATCTTTTGTAAAAGCTTTAAACGTAAGTTTAATTACAATATATGTTCCTTCTTTGTATTACTTAGATTAGTTTTATCAAAAATATTATTTGTAACTAGGAATATTCATAAGCTTTATAATAAAAAAAAATACTTTTAAATTTTTATGAAGCGTGAAGCAAAAGTTTTTATTTATCATTTTTAATCATTATAAAGAGTAACTGGCCGTAGAAAAAGCCGCTTCGTTGTAAAAAAAAAATATTAGCGCTGCAAAGTGTATGATATAATGCTCTATTTTATGTAGCTGCTACTTACTACAAAATATGTAAAAATAACAAACGGCCAAATGGTAAAAAATAAACAAAAATTTTAATTTATACATATAGTGAAACTATACGTCATTGCTGCCTGTGCATAAAATATAAATGAGAAAATCTTTTGCATATTTAAAAAAAAATGTTTTTTTTGCGTCTGTGCACTTTAATCTCAGAAACGGCTTAACATATTTTGTATTTAGTCAAACTTTCTTTAATATTTAATTTTATTTCAATTAGTTCATTAAAAATAGTAAATATTGCATGTGACAATATAGCTACATAAAAAAATATTTGTACAAACAAAAACTCCGACTGCATAAAACTATAAAGAAAATAAACAAGCCCAATAGTTTATTAGGATTAACAGTCGGAACCTTTTTAAATTATGCGGGGTTCCTGGTAAAGATTTTATTGATTGAAGAATTACTTATAAGTTCCAACTGTTAACCCTAATAAACTATCGGGCTTGTTTATTTTCTTTTTAGTTTTAATCAAGTGGAGGTTTTTGTTTTTAAAAATATTTTTTATTTTTTACTTTTTTGTTAGGATTTATTATGGTAATGATTTTTGTTTCACTAAGCCCAATGGCGTCCCACAGCCGCCATGATTATTTTATTGTAACGCCACCTATCTAAGAATACTTGGGCTGCTAATACGTATCTAACGATATCTCAATTATATAAATCCGTTCGGCGGTTCTGGAGATATGAGGAAATAAAGAATATTACCATACATAAATACATACAAGATACGCGCGAAAAACATAACCCTTCCTTAGCAGTCGGGAATAATAATTAAAATAATGAATTGGTTCACACTTTAATTTTATAGTATTAAAATTTGAACGTAACGACGAACTTACAGCTTTGAACCCGTGTCTCTTGAAAACCGTCTAAGTGACCACGATATTTTCATCAAGCTACGTTAAAATTCTTATACGCTTGTTAGAACTTATACAAGCATAAATAATTTTGTGGTACAAGCGGGAGAAGCCGCAAACGGGTCGCTAGTTAATAATATACATATTTCGTATAATAAAAAATGTGGAAAACGGGTAAAGTGTATTTTTTCTACAACTAACATTTTCTTTGTGTACAATAAAAGAATATGAATATTTACAAATATGGAATGTTGTATAAATCCTTTTGATGGTTTGGAATGATGGTTGGATGGAATAAAAAAGAAAGTGAATTTGTATAATAGAAAATGATAAAATAAAAAGCTTTTATTGTATGTGGTAACAACGAAAGCATTCAGAGGGCTTATTATAAGATAAAATAAATTCAAAATACATACATACATACATACATACATATATTGCGCATTCTACTGAACATTCGATATTTTTGACTAGAGTTACACTACTTGATAAAAAGTGCAACATATATTTAAGTCAGATATCTCCAGTCTCTACATCTATTTTACAAAGGAACAGCAAACCAATGTGATATAGATTATATCACAAATTTAAAATTTACCCTAAATATCGTGAAAAGTAAAAACACACCAGCAGGTTCATATCCAATTCTTAAAAGGCCATTGTTTGTTAAAAAAAAAATAATAAATTAGATATACAATATTTGTTGGAACCGTAGAAGCATAATGGCGCAAATGTAGTACCGAAAACAACGTTTGTCGATTCAATTTCCACTCGAGGTAATACTTATAATTAAGTTATTACATTTTCTCCATTTTTAGACATAAAATGTCTTAAAAATAGTTATATAGCGGAAGATAATAGGAGATGCATGAAACTGAAAAAAAATATTCGTTGGTATCATGATATTTACTTTGTAAAGAATTTGCAAGATAATACCTTTCCATGTTTATATTCATAGTAGCTGTTCACGTTTGACGTATTCTGTTGTGATAGTCCCTCAGATTGCTATGTTCCGCTTACATTTTTACGATACAAATGTTCAGTAGTTCAGAATAGTTCAATTTCGTGACTTAAAACTTTGTTCTACTGTTTTGTTTTTAATCTATATATTTATATAATATGTTTCCAATATGATCAGATAAGACAAAATGTAGCGTTGGCTTCTGCCATCTAAAAAAAACATTAAGCGCACTCTAAAAGCGAAAAATAAAGAATCGAGTGTAGATATAGATTGCACTCAAATTTTACTGACGTTTTTTATGTTTTCTTTAAAGTTTAAGCAATAAGGGTGAAAATTCTTTGAGATATTATGCGTATCATCAGGCATCTAATACATTTAAAAAAAACCCAGATTCATTGTATATCCCACTCACAGCAGAGTAGTAGTATAGGGAACATAGTGTTACACTCCATTCCAAATTTTCCGCCGTATTCTAGAGGCATTGGGTGTTGAGTGGTGGAACTCAACGTCGTGTTTTGCCTTGACATCAGAGCGAAGAAATGAATAAATATATTTAAATAAATATTTCTTCGAGTGGGGATCAAACCTATAACCAGTCGCTTTTACAACCACACACTTGTGCCTCTGAGCCACGACCGGTTCATCTAATGTACTTCCAAATATATACACTAGGTAAAGTAAAACCGGGACAGATGTCCCACTTTTTGAAAAAGCCTCCTAGTTTCAAAAATACACATAAACTACACATAATAACAAAAAAATAATGTAAAATGTCACATTTATGTTAAGAAACGATTTGCTCGTACCGGAAACGTGTGAAAATGTATATTTTGTTTACATATTTGAAGAACGAATGAATCGAGGATGTCATAAAATATTACCCAGGGGAAGAAACCTAAATAATAAATGAGGTCGTACACTGTATGCCGTTTTTTAATAGATTTTTGCTACAAATTAAATTTATAAGTAAAAATATCATATTTTTTTTATATATTATATATGCAAAGGCATTTTTGCATTACATATACGAATGAAAGAATACTTAAAATATATATTTTGATGAATTTTAAAGTTGATCTTTTAATATAGCTATGCTTTTTCCTTAATTTTAAATTTATCTGTTGTAGGCTGGACTTTGAAATACATTTTTCTCGATCGCAATATTGTTTTGCAGAATCAGTCCCATTTAAAATACAATATGGTCTCTAACAAAATAGTGGATTACATAATTGTATAAATATTCATGCACTAAGAGTATAAAATTACAGGAATTGTAGAATATTCGTACAGTTACATCATAAAAGTTCTAAGACATCGTAACGAAGCTAACATCGTCTTATAGTGAACGTGACGATTGTAGGTTTGATTCCCATTAGTGACAATTAATTATTTTTATTTTCTCTGTCCGGTGACGAAAAGCAAAGCAAAGCAAAGCGCGACGTTCCGTTTGACTACCCAACACACAATGTCTCCAGAAATCGGAGGAAAGTGAGAAACTTATGTTCTTTCTCAGTCACTTAATGAAAACGAAAAGTCCTAATACTAGGTTCCCAGATCTTCTCTGCCTAACCTAAACCTAACAAACCTAAAAAACAAATTATAAATTATCTCATAAAAAAGGCATGATTTTGCCTTAATATTCCATGTTATTTATACCTCAATTAACGCAAAACTATAAAGTTTAACATTAATAACTTCCGATAAGCCTTTTATTAACTTCCCTAAACAATACCTTTTATAGTAATTAACATTTAAATGCTGGTACTATAACCGTTAGTTTAGAATGATAACTTTTATGAATAAAGTCGATTTAGTCCCAAAGGCCACAAATTTCGTGACCTCAATTAAACGGCATTTGTTCGAGAAACTCATAATAACTCATAATAAATTAAATTGTAATATCACGATTTTAAATGTAAGTAATAAATATAGAAAAAATATTTAAAAAAATATATATTTGAAATTGGCATTCCCAAGCGTAGTTAGATAATTTACATCTTTTTCAAGGAATTCCTAATAAACATGCGGGATACAGCGTGAAGCTGAAAAAAAAATATAATTGAGCGAGATCGTTTCAACTCTCTCTGCTCGTGCTGCTCTTTCCGTAAGATTATTTATTGGTAGAAATATAAGTAGATACTAAGCAGGTTACTCTTGCGAATTCAACGTATTCATTTATATATCCGTTCCGCTCGCAGTGGAAGCCGGTGATTTTTACTACCTATTTTTTTACCTGTAATTTAGAAAATGAAAATTGAATTAGCTTCACGCTGTATCCCGCACAAAGCAGGGTAGGCAGAGGGAACCTAGTGTTAAGACACTCCGTTCCCCACTTTCTGCCGAATTTTGCAGGCATTGCGTGTTGAGTGGCAAAACTCAACGCCGAGCTTTTGCCTTGACACCAGTGCGAAAAAATGGAAATATAAATTTAAATAAATATTTCATCTCCTCGAGTGGGGATCGAACCCACAACCAGTCGGTTTTACAGTCCCACTTTGTGAAAAATACAATATATTAAAGGTTATATTCGGAGTCGACATAAATTTCCAATAAGCAACGATAGCAGCAACAGTGACGTTTATGGTTTCCGTTTCAAATAGTGAATCTAACAATGGTATATGTGATGTTCTTTTTTTGATAGTTTAATATTCTCTTGATTTGTATTTTTTGAACTATGACTATTATTTGTTTTCACAAAATCTTACTTCATGCATAATAAATTATTTCTACCCGCGACTTTACCTGCGTCGACTTATCAATTATGGCTATTTATTTTTGGATGACGTGGGTAGGCGCACACAAGTACGTTCTTCTAAGTCGCCATGTTACAAGTATTTAAATATTCTCGATTTTATCTTAATATATATTATATAAAAACACGTATTATATACAACATAAATCTTATCTTTGAAGCATTTTATCTATTAGAGATAACGGCATTTACACCTTTTGCTTAGAAAAAAATATACACTTTTTTGGTGGGAATTATTAAATTCATTGTAAAGATGTGAAATAAATAAATAATTTATTCATTTTATTGCTTTACATAAAAATATATAAAAAATGTGATATCACATTTTCTATATATTTTTATATTAAGCAATAACACATATGTAAAGAAATAATATAGATTTAAATATGTAATGCAGGAGCCACGACCGTGATAGTATTTTGGTTCCATAGAGAACAAATACCTTAGCATTGAATAGTGCTGCCGGACCTACCGCGTCGCAGGGAGATGAGCTCGGAGCAGTGCGGGGGATTGCGATGCAAATGTAGGCCTAGGGGTTCCTTTAACATACACATTAATGCGCTGTTTGAACTACTCTATCTACTGAACCTTAAAGTATTAACAAATCTATTTATAGTTTGTAGTAAAATAATTTAAATATTTTTTTCACTGCTATATATATACTCTTTGTTGCATTTTGTGATTCACTTTAATACCATAAAATTGTTACATTGTTGGCAAAGGTGGACTTATCTCTAATAGAGATTTCTTCCAGTCAACCTATGGGTATGAGAAAAGGCTATTAGGGATATATAATGAAATATTCGATATATAATTTTGAGGTGTAATATAAGATATAAATTTCAGCTTGATATTTCCACGTAATCCTGAAAAATAACAAAGTAATCTTATAACGAAATATTTTTTACTCTAGATCAATTAGTGCTTTATAATAAATATATGTTTTACATATTCAAAGAAATAAAATCTAATAGCTGGATTTTCCGGACTTTTGTAAAACTTTCACCCGCACATAGAGTTTATATAGCGAACACGATTTAAGTTCGACTTTAAGATGTAACTTTGAACCATGAATGCAGGTCTTTTAGAAGAAGCATTTACTTATAGAGTCGCAAAAGTAATATGTTTTAACAACTAAGTAAATAGATTTCACTACGTTTTCTATTTCCACCTTCGATCATGTGACTGATATTTTGGATGTCTGTTGTCAAATAAGAATGAATATTAAAAAAACTGTTTCATAACTTTAATTCTTAAAAATTTAAGCAGGAAGGAAGAAAAGGATTTTTTTCATATTTTTCGCTTCACCTTGTCCCACAAAGCAGCGTAGGCAGAGGAGACCAAGTAGTAAAACAAACCATTTTCCACTTTCCACCTAATTTTCGAGATATTGCTTATTGAGAAACGGGACTCAACGTCGAGTTACTTATTTTTATCGAAAATGGTAATAAATATCATTTATTTCCTCAAGTGGGAATTGAACCCGCAACCGTTACGTTTACAGCCATTATTTATGAAACAACTAAATATATATAGAATTAAAAACACGTATAATGTAATACAAAAAAAATATCTTATATACTTGGTCTTGGTCAGTCGTGGCGCAGGGGTACAAGCGTGCGACTGTAAACGTGACAGGTTTTCGGCTCGATTCGCATTCGAGGATATGAAATATTTATTATTTTCATTACCTCGCTTTTGGTAACGAAGCAAGTCCAATTCGGCCGAAAATGGGGAACCGAAATATCTTGATGGAAACGGAATGTCTTAACACTAGGTTCCCAGGTTCCCTCCACCTATCCTGCTATGAGCGGGATATAGCGTGAAGCTAAAAAAATAATAATATCATATACCACTATCTATTATACGCATGTATTGAAGGGGTAAAAATAGTACCGGTGTTAGAACAGTTATCTCCTAACAATAGGTTAAGATTACACCATTGTGCTCCGGTATCTCGTCGTTTAGGAAAATTGCTTTCTAAGATAAATAATACTTTTCTTGTTTTACAACAAAGATTTTATCACATGAGAACTTTTATAAATTTTCTTTTTTCTTGTTTAATAGGTTATTGATAAACTGTAAATCTTATTTCTTCACGCAACACGCAATGTATCAAAAAATCCTAGAGACATTGAACAACGAATATAAATATGTAATATTTCATTTCTTCGAGTGGAAATCGAACCCACAACTTGTTGCGTTTAAAGTCACTTGCTTGTGCTCCTGCTCCACGACTGGCTTCTAATCTAATACTCTCCCTCGTTTTAGTATTTTTTCTTATAACTTAAATGACAAATAATATTGTTTAACTACTAATGTAGTAAAAAATCTATTAAATCTGTTATATTCCTCAAGTATTTTTTTCAGACAGCAAATGTTACAGATTTATTCATATTATTTCAACGAGGAGTTAGCCCTATAAAAATATTTCTTTGGCCTTTTTTGGGTTCCGCATTTACATGATATGAATATAATACAAGATTTCGTAATATATTTTGAAAATCAAATAAATCTAGTAAGTAAGAATTAGAACTCAGAACAGTATGATAGGTGACTAAGGTCTTTATATCTATTTACTTAGAAAACGTATATTTTTTTAACGTAGCAGAATCTCTATTTCTTTTTTTTACATTCACACTAAACATCTTTATAACAGAGTCCCACAGCGCCATTGCATCTTTCTTTCTACCGCGTAATTTATGAAATGTGCGGTTATCTTCATATCTTTAATAATGTAAGAATTAATAATTATAAGAAATAAATAATAACAAAATGATTAATTGAATCATGTGTATAATATTATACAACAAAAATATATTTCCTAATACTAATTTTTAGTTAATATAAATCGTGAATGTAAAACCAACGGGCGGGGTTACAATCCAGTTTGTGGGTTCTATTCCCATTTGGGAAGATGATTTTTTTTTATTTTCATTTGTTCGCTCTGTTGTCGAGACATGGCGTGGCGTTGAGTTCCGCCACTTAAAATGCAATCCCTCCAAAATTCGACAGAAAACAGGAATGTAGTGTGTTAACATTAGTTTCCCTTTGCCTACCCTGCTCTATGCTCGATACAGCGTGAAGGTAAGAAAAAAGTAAATTAACGCAAGCAATTTCACCAAATTGTACGAAATCCAGAGCGTACGAAACAGAAATCAAAAAAGAGGGTATATTCAAAAAATGTTTCCATTTCCACGATATTCAACTGCAGTCAGCGTTTAAAGCTTTGGTTCTAACCAAGCGGTGTAACTGAGGGTTCTTGTGTTGCTGTGTGCCGTTCCATTTTGCTTTATTCGTTCAGTTTGTAAACGCGTGGTTAAATTGACTGTAATACGTTAGTTAAACTAAAGTGAAGTAGGATTGGAATTGCTAAATATTTGTTATTGTAAAAAGTTTTGGCCAAAACTTTTATTTGGCCAAAAAATATATTTTTCACGTCACCTTTAGTATTTTTCCTTAACACCTTCGCTAAATTCCCAGGTTTCCTCTAGCTTCCACTGCTCTGTGCGGGATACAGCTATTAAAATTTTTGCTTACATATTTTTTCCTGCCTAACATTTTTTCCTACGGTAGTTGCCTACGAGAACATGAAATTGAAATTCTTACAAGTCTAGCAATTAACAAAAAAAAAATAGAAAAACACACTAAATCACTTCTGTATATGAATCTCAACCTAAACCAAATAAGGGTAAGATTTTCTATAGCAGAAATTTTGCAATTTGCGTACATTTTAAAACGTGTAACGCTATCTACAAACATAGCATTTGATCGCTTTTCGGTCTTTTTAAGTTATTTAGCTAACCGAATTGTGGATGTGATTGCGTAGCTCATCCTTACCAATTTCAGGATTGTATTTCAATGGCAAGTACTCTTTTTAAAAGTTGAAAAAAATAAGTTTACGGGTATATCCACTCGTTTTATATGAAATTAACTACAAATATAAGTTTGTAATTATTTTTTTTATGATATACCTATATTATTTTTACAATTCGCATTTTTTCTTGTATCGTAAGTTTTTACTTTGTGACAGGTGTAGGTCCACGGGAAATACTATGTAAGTATATTTTAATTATGTTGATTTAAAACTTTGATTTTTCCTCTGCTTCAAAGAACCTGAATATTTGATAATTTCAGCTTGATATCACCAAACGATCTTGAGACAAATAGTCTTAACAGACGGACAACAAAGTGATCCTATAAAGGTTCGTTTTTATCTTTTGAGTAACGGAACCATAAAAATGCTTAAACTTAGATGACACAATATTTTATCACAGCTTTTTAAATATTTTACAGCAATAAATAAATTGCCCAGTTTTTGAATACACAAACATCAGGGTTATTGGCGAAAATGACAAAACATTTTTCTATTTTTTTCTTTGTTGGCCGCATATAGCAGGGTCGGTAGAAAAAACCTAGTGAAAAAACACTCCGTTCATCATTTTCTACATAACTTTATATTTAGACATTGCGAATTGAGTAGCGGAGCCACGCCACGTTGTATCTTATTACCAGAGCGAACCAAAAATTAAATCGTTCCCGAGTAAGTATCGAACCCACAGCTATTACACTTATAAAAATTAAAAATTAAATTAGCTTCACGCTGTATCCCGCATACAGCAGGGTAGGTGGAGGGAACCTTGTGTTAAGTCACTCCGTTCCCCACTTTCTGCCGAATTCTGGAGGCATTGCGTGTTGAGTGGCAGAACTCAACGCTGCGCTTTGCCTCGACACCAGAGCGAAGAAATGGAAATATAAATTTAAGTAAATATTTCGTTTCCTCGAGTGGGAATCGAACCCACAACCAATCGGGTTTACAGTCATATTTTGTGCCACTGCGCCACGACTGGCCTATGACACTTATAGTTGTGGTATAACAAGTGTTTTCTGCTGTATATGATGTATATATATGATGTGAAGAAAACTGCAGTTCGTATAACGTCTTTATTAAATTACTTTTTAACATAAAATTCTAAAGTATAGATATTAATACTGTTGAGGTTAAGGTGCCAATTTCCGTTGCAACAACACTAACATAACGGTGGCTTTGATATAAATGTAAGACGCGTTTGTGTAAGGGAAAACATATAAGTGCCGATATTGTTACTTCTGTTTTATTCTGTTTTATATAATATGTTTTTAAAATTTAAAGGTAGAACATAATGTAATTATAATATATTTCAAAGAATATTGAAATAAAAAGGAAGTTCGCACATTTGTTTAGTGAAAATAATTTTTACCCAACATTTTTAAGAGCCTTGCGATATCCACTATATTTCCGTTTATTTATAAGTATTTTATGTTATATGGCGGCACAAAACGTGGCGCAGAGGTACCAGCGCGTCACTGTAAACGCGTCAGGTTATGGGTTCGGTTCCTACTCGCGGAAATGTAACATTAAATATTTTCATTTCTTCGTTCTGGTGTAGATCTAAAGCGCGGCGTTAAGTTCCGTAACTCAATACGAAATGCGGAATCGGGAATTGGGGAACGCAATCTCTTAACTCTAGGTTTCCTCTGCATACCCTGCTGTGACTGAATACATAAGTCAGTACAATAAATAAATTAATTAAAAATAGTTAGTTCAATTCTGTCTAAAACAATAATATATTCAATTTTATAGTTTAAAACGTATTATAACGCCAACCAAGCAAATGTGATTCGATAGTATCGACGATGCATCAATCAACAGTGTGTGTGTATGTGTATGTATGTGTGAGTAACAATTATGTCTATCAACGTAAAACTGAATTTGGTTTCGTGCTTCAGCATTAAATGATAACGATATTAGTGACGTGAGTTGTATGATGTATCAAGTTAGGTTTAATTTAGATTGTATATGATTTATTGATATTTTCAATTTTTATGGTATACTTCTAACTCATTGTGCTATAAAGATATACGTAGTATTTAGTATATCGATGAATCTATTTTATACTCCCTCGAAGATTTTTTTCAGATATTTTTTGACGTGCATACGTCTATAAATTTGCTACCATACGCACTGTAGCAATCCGGTATGGATTGCTAAAATGTGTAGGAAATAATATAAATAATTTAAAAAAAACTTATATTTATTATTTAAAAAGTATTATATATATAATTTATAATATTATTTAACTAATAGTTAATGATAAATACAATCTTATAAATTATAGTTAAGTTCCGTTTTTTAATTACGCGTTACAAGTAATATTAAATGGAGGTAATATACCCTAGGTAAAGCACGCAGATATAAAATATATTTATTAATAATTATAAGTAATTATTGCGTATTATATTTAAAAAGAAATAATAATAAACATAATTAATATTTTTTAAATTGTAAAATATCATGTTGGCCGAATAAACTACTGTCAACGTCAAAGTCAAAAAAAAGAAAGAAAGAGAGGGAAGATGGCGGAGGCATCTGGTGAAGGATAGTTATTAAAAATGTTTATTTATAATTAATATATATTTAGTTACATTTTATATGTAAAAAGCATGTGAGTTAGTACATGTAATAGTGATATAAGTATTCGACGCTGGTAAGATAAGTTAAAGTGCTTATTACGTATTTACAATTGTGTTTTGGAATACTTCGTCAGTAAGTTTTTAATAGCTTATTTTTAAAACAAAGAGTAATATTAATGTACTTAATGACATTAACGTACAAAGATAAATATTATCTAATTATTAAGTTGAAATAAATGCATAACGATGTTTTAGGAGGTGTGTAAAATTACGTTTTTATTAATATGTAGAATGCTTGCTGCTTCTTTGTTATATGCTTGTGTATGAATCGTATAATTAAAGTTATATAGATTTGGAAATTTATATTTAGTAATTGTTTATACATATTCGTAAATATTAAAAGTATTACTGTTAATTGTTGTATTTATTAATGTTATATAATATGAGTATATTTAATGTCCTGCAATAAAGGTAATCTGTCAAGATATTTAATTAAATATTATAAAGATATTAGACAGTAACAAAATATTTGTTATAAATTATTTGTACGGTTGTCAGAGTTTATTGTACATTATTGTAGTATGTTTTACTAATAACTGATATTGGAGTCACAACCGACTCCTGCTTTGCTTCGCTGGTACTTATATGGCGTTTAGCAAATTGCTAAGTCCTTTAATTGTTATACTGCGATCGATATTGTCTCGCGGTGCGCTTACAATGCGTAAGCGATGCTTGTATGGTATTGGACATACATCTTCGTAAAATCTTTTCTACAGTTGTTCTATAACTCGTTATATGGTGAGTAGGTGTGTGGTGATATTTTATGTCATGGAACTCTGGTGTATGTAGGTAAGACACTCAGTATCCCATTTTCCATCGAATTCTGAAGGCATTATGTTTAGTGGCGTTACTGAACGAAACGAAAATATTAAATATTTTATTTCCTCGTATTTTATGATAAAAAATACCCATTTTTTAAAAGTTAATAAAAAAGAAGGATATACTGTACAAAATCTCTTAATGTTTTCAGTAAAAGTTGACACAGTGTTAATGAATAAAATTTTTAATTATCCCCATCAAGTCGACCACGACTGCGTTTAATCTACGTTAATTACACGGGGAAGTCGTCACCGAGAAATTTTATTAATTTTTTAAAGAGTGAAAGTTAAAATGAGCTTGTTATATAAATATGTTTCTCGTGTGTTGGTTCATATAAACAATATATTATATTTATTTCAATATTACCTGTAATAAAAAATGTATTCATTTAAAATCTGCTAATAGCCTATTGAAGTCCGTTGCGCTTGCTGCGCCTAAAAGCAATTTTGACCCGCCTTAATGTAAATGAAGTTTGTTTTATATGGTTGCAACATTAAAGATTTAATTTCGATGATATATGATGGAAGATGGATGACGGGTAACGTATGACAGATGACAGCTGACGGCTAACTGAGGAGGGCTGACCAATGACGAATGGTGGATAGCTCTTTGGTGTCTTCTCTATACAACGTCACATTGGTGGCGTAATTGTGCTCAACTGGCATATCGGAACGTCATAATCAAAGTACGATGGACGACGATTGTTATCTCTTATCTAATTATATCGCATAAAATTATATTTAGTAATGATAACAAATTGACTCTCGATTGGGGATCGAACCTACAACCTCATGCGATACGACCGGCCACAATTTTCCTACCTCAATCTTTATTATTTTTATATTTCCATAAGTGAGGATAAGGTGTTGCCTGGCATGCTTAATTTTCTATTTCCTTGTACTTTATTTTATGTTGAAAGATATTGGAGGTAGATTCCTGAAAACGTGACTTATTTAAGCCATAACATAAATGTTTAATATAGAGATTTACAAAATAAAAATTGCAAAATTTTACATATATATATATTGCATTTAAATTGTAGTATTCATGTCACATAATTTAAATGTAAGCTTTATATGAAACGATAAAATTTATTTATAACACTAAATAAATAAAATATAACACTAATATATTTTTAGAATGTGTTACAAGCTTATGCTTGTAACACTTTCGTAGTTAGTTAAGTTTCGTAACGCCTCGAGAATTCAGCGGAAAGTGAGGAATGGAAGTGTCGGGAACAGAGTGTCTCAACAATAAGTTCCCAGGTTCATTCTGCCAACAATATTAAGTGTAGGATACAGCGTTAAGCTTAAAAAATTGTAACGTAAATATTATGGCGGAACTTATCTAGAGATATAGATAGTTATGTACGTTATTAAATTATATATTAACTTTATAAGCAAACTAAAATTGCATGTAAACATTCTTAAGTGGCAGGAATTGCTTCGCCTCTAATGTATCAGTTAGACCCGGCTATATGTTCCATTTTAATACGGTGTCTATATTTCATTGTAATATTTTAAAATATTACAAGCATCTGATACTCTATTTTGAACATATTGATAATTGTATTCCACACTTATGAAATAAAATATTTTTTTTTAGAAAAAATATAAAAATTGTAGCGTAGCAGATTCAAATCTCCCTACGTTCCCCTCCCCTTCTACGTTTAAACTTTTTATTTCATCGTCTCGAGTGGGGATCGAACCCACAACCAGTCGGTTTTACAGTCACACCTCGTGTTTTATTTTTATATTTGATCGTGAATTTACTTTATATCTTTTATCTTTATGCCCTAACATCGCTATATCGTATAGGTACTTTAAATGTCAAATTAACGCGATTTATAATATTAGTGTAGATAATAGCTACAACCGGCCGTAAAATTTTAGAGGTATTGCGTGTTGAATAGCGGAACTCAACGCAGGCCTTGCCAGAGCGAAGAAAGAAAATATTAATTAATAATAATTCATTCCTCTGTGTAGAAATCGAACCCACAACCGTGCTAATACTAAAAATATAAGTTTGTAATGGTTTTTTTTGCAATATAATTTTTGTTTTTTCCTTAATTTGTATTTTAAGTAATAGGCAATTCTCTCTACATCATGCAACAATACACATCCGTTTCCAAAGCGAATGACTAATGCCGGCTAACATTTACGTTATTGTGTATTCATTTGGGCAAGCCACTGTGTTAATAACGCGTAGCTGAGTGTGATTGTTGATGTATTTGCTAGCTCACTGTACGATGTGCTGCACATTTAAATATACAGTGTGAGTCTTTTTGTCTTCAATACTTTAAACGAAATCATTACTTTAAATAAAATAAAAGTTTGTTCAGCTTCACGCTGATTTATTTATTTTATTAAATAAAAAATATTAAATTAGCTTCACGCTGTATCCCGCACACAGCAGGGTAGGCAGAGGGAACCTAGTGTTAAGACACTCCGTTCCCCACTTTCTGCCGAATTCTGGAGGCATTGCGTGTTGAGTGGCAGAATTCAACGCCGCGCTTAACCTCGACACCAGAGCGAAGAAATGGAAATATAAATTTAAGTAAATATTTCATCTCCTCGAGTGGGGATCGAACCCACAACCAGTCGGTTTTGCAGTCACACCCCGTGCCGCTGCGCCACGACCGACCTCATTTATATTTTATTAATGTTATATAAAATAATATAAATAAATTAAATATATATTATTTCTAGCTCCTTAGTCATCATATAGAGATATTGTAAATGATTCAAAAAAATAATAATTACCAGTTTAAACGGAACCAAATTCAGTAAAATATTTCTTTTTTAATGATTACGTTGTACAGGATATGTATGTTCTTCGAGTCCTTAAAATAAATTTTCCACAAGGGTGGAAGTGTCAATAATAAATATTATAAAATATAAAATTAAATATATATATACAGTACATACATACATATACATACATGGCCACATAGTAGGGGAGAGGGGGGTAGCTTTGAACAGGGGCACCTTTGAAAATATGTGTTAACAGAGCTATTTTAAAAAGAAATTTTGGTAGATTTTTTTTGAGTAGTGGCAGCACTAATCTGCACACGTGTCACTTGTCACCGCTGATATATGAGAGCCCGTGGTTGAGTTACGAGGAGTGTTTGATTTTGAGTAAAATTTTATGCAATTTTAAATAAGCGCGTAAGGATCGCAGGGATCCAATTCAAGGTATATGGTTTTATTTTTTCCTCTTTTAGTTAGAATGTTTCATATATCATGCAATAAACTAGAAATCACTACAATTTTTAAACATTTACTTGAAAAACAAACGTTTGTAATTTTTTAATTACCACTGAGGCAGCTTTGAACAAAATAAGGGGGGCACTTTTGAATATTATTATATGTAAAAAAATACCGCGAAAGAAAAACAAAACTATAATTAACTTTTCTTCACAAGAAACTGACTCAAAAATGCATTTGGAATCAGAAGAAAAAGTGACAATTTACTGTGAAGAGAATGAAGATACTGAAATCTGTGCGTATGAAGACTACGAAATGGAATTAGACTACAACTTAATAAATATTGGAGACTTCGTTTTAGCGAATGTCTCATCATCTGTAAATAATAAAAAAGTAGCTTGTATTTTTTTTTCTTTCTTGAGAAAGAGGACAAGTGCTACGTTAGTTTTTCAAAAGTCTTACGTAGACTAGACTTGAGGCCAGTCACGGCGCAGCGGCACGAAGTGTGACTGTACAACCGACTGGTTGTGGGTTCGATCTCCACTCGAGGAGATGAAATATTTACTTAAATGTATTATATATTTATATTTATTTAGTTGAGTTCTGCCACTCAACATGCAATGCCTCCAGAATTCGGCAGAAAGTGGGGAACGGAATGTCTTAACACTAGGTTCCCTCTGCATACCGTGCTGTGTGCGGTATAAAACGTGAAGCTGATTTTTATTTCTTACGTAGACTACTTCCCCCAATTTCAGTTGTTGGTTACGTCACATACTACATCTATGTTTTCCTTTAAATTTAATTTTTCTTAGTTCAAATTAGGGTAGTAAGCTGTTTATTTAAAAAATAAACAGCTTACTGTTTATTTTATTCTATGATTGATCCCATAATGTTCATTACTTCTAGGAAGCCAAAGCTACCTTTTTGTTTGTACGTTTTTTAAAGTCTATTAATAATATTAAAGTTATTTAAAACTAGTACTAGTACAATAGCAATATTAAAAAAAAAAAATAGCTTCACGCTGTATCCCGCACACAGCAGGGTAGGCAGAGGGAACCTAGTGTTAAGACACTCCGTTCCCCACTTTCTGCCGAATTCTGGAGGCATTGCGTGTTGAGTGGCAGAACTCAACGCCGCGCTTAACCTCGACACCAGAGCGAAGAAATGGAAATATAAATTTAAGTAAATATTTCATCTCCTCGAGTGGGGATCGAACCCACAACCAGTCGGTTTTGCAGTCACACCTCGTGCCGCTGCGCCACGACCGGCTGCAATATTAAACTAGGTATATTATTTTTTTAAGTTAACATGGTACTGATATTTGATCTCCATCGTTTCTAATGTTAAGTTTATTAATAAAGTTACTTAAAAGTTTGATAAGCCTTTTAATTTCATTGAATTCGATGATAGTTCAAAACTGCCCCGTATATGTTCAAAGCTACCCCGCAAGGGGGGCAGCTTTGAACATTTGACTACTGCTACTGAAGTTGATATTGCACCTTTACCTTATATATTTTTCTACATATAATGCTACGAATGTGTGGCACAATAGTTGGACTAAGCATTGTGAAATAGTAAAGAAGTTAAAAACTGTAGAATTTTTAGATATGACACAAAGTTTAAAAATCGTTCGAATGTGCCCCCCTCTCCCCTATATATAGTTATATGTAGTGTAAAACTGTAAAAGAGAAAAAAAAAGAACAATAAAAGATAAACACGCTCAGAAAGTATGAAAATGTTGTTCAACTAATCGTTTGAAAACAAGTTATGATTTAGCCCGTCTCACACTCAAAAGGTAAATCATTACAGAGTCGGTAAGCTCTAATTGTAAAGGTTTGAATTGGATTAATTGTGTTTTTAATTATTCTATAAAGAGGGTTGAGTTTTGAAAAATGTTTAATTTCTGAACTAGCTTTTGAACGAAGTAAAGTAAAAGTACAAGTGTATATTTTCATTGTGAAAATATATCCTAAGCATCATTATACCGGCGAATCACCGACATACAACAATACACAACAATAAACAATATACTATATTTTATAAGTGAAACATAATTTTGTTATTTTTTTAACAGACATTTTTTTATCACATATATTATGTATGTATGTAAAAAAATAAATAATGGCAATACTCACTTAAATTAATCAAACAATAAGAAAAAATCTTTCTTATTTTTTAGGAATAAAAGTAGTTTTTTCTTATTTTTTTTACATTTATGAGATTATGAAAATTAAACTTGTTTTTCATTAGGCAGTATTTCCTTTTATCTTTGTCAACGCCATCTTCTGGCACAGTTTATAATTACATAACGAGACAGGAATGAACTGTTTCCTCAAATGTAACGAGGTATTTCAGTAATACTTCTCTATATAATAACAGACTATTTTAATAGATGTCACCTTTAGAAATATTTAATACCTTTCGAGAAACCAAAGTCAAAAGAGGCGCGATAAAAGCTTTGTAAACGCTCTTATTCACGTTATTTACTAAGGATTGAAGTAGAAATAAACATAAGTCAGTCCCCGAATGGGAATTGAACCCTCAACCGTTGGATTTTCAGTTACTTATTGCCACATTGCGCAACAACTGATAAAATAAAATAATAAATTATATCTTAATAATTAATTTATTATTAAATGTTAGTATTAACTAATTAATACACTTAATCCAGGAAAGGAAAACACTGAATAATAATCTATATCTGTGTATTGTCATTGACCTAGATAGTTTTATCAGAATATAAATTATGTATATGGTATGCTACCTACCTACATCAAAATCATTAAAGTTATTCTCAATAATTCGAGGCTATAAATGTTAGCGATATTTTAAAAAGTAAAATGTTCCAGAATTAGGCGGAAAATGGGGAACGGGGTGAAGGTGAACACTAGGTACCCTGCAGTGTGCGGGATAGAGCGTGAAGCTAATTTTTTTTTGCTATGGTTATCTCCACTTAACACTCTTTTTAAATATTCGTTATTTCATTAATCAATATGCTTAGATCAAAATAGCTATTATCGTTGGGAGATGAAGTTTGGCATACCAAAAATTGTGATATTTTAAAGAGGATGCTATCTATTAACTTTTAGATTTTAAAAAATCGTTTTAGATCTCTAAAATAATTAAATTGAGAAATATATATTTTCATTTCCTCACTGCGGTAACGAGGCAAAGCGCGGCGTTGAGTTCCGCCACGCAACGCATCCATAATTCGGCAGAGAGTGTAATAGTTTGAAAGTAAAACAGTTTACATATTTATAAAATCGACAAATTTTTATGTTATACGTATTATTAAGCCTGAATATGAATGGGAAAATAAGAAATTTTTACTATAATAATAATAATTATTATAATAGTATTAATAGACGACAGACAATGTTAAACATTGGCATGTTCAGTTTTCCTCAATGACACATTTATCCTTTATACAAATTAGGAAAACATTATTTTAACTAATTCATTTATAGAAACCACCATGGAAGCAATAGGACGTTGTGTGTATATTTTATTCCTACAACTATGTTTATTCTACATTACTTCAACAGGTAAGTTATTAAATTTCTATGTCAAATAAAGTGCGGCGTTGAGTTGCGCCACTCAACACGCAATAAATCTAAAATTCAGCGGAAAATGAGAAACAGAGTGTCTTAAAACCAGGTTCCTAGGTTCCCTCTGGTTTCTGTGCTGTATGTGGGATACAGCATGAAGCTAAAGAAAAATCTATGTTTTGATATGTACATATGTGATATAGGTAATAGATGTATGTGATATGTGAATTATATTTATAGTGTATTTATAATGTGATATGTTTAAAGTAAAGATACAGCCTGCTATGAAATAAATGAAGCCCAGTGAAATTGCAACGCTACGTCGAAAATAGCTATTATTAAGTTTGTAGCCAACTCTTAGCAAAACTGCCTTCCTAGCCGTTAGTGTTTTTATACTCATTCGTTGTTTCAAAAGAACTTGCAACAGTTTATTTATTATATATAGAATTTCTCCAATTAAACTTGGCAAACTTGGTCTGGAGTATACCTGAAAATGGGCGGAATATAATATTTGATGCTTTTGCTGTTGAAATGAAAATATTATATTCTTAGCAAGCTCTTGTAAAAAGGGTAGATGTAGGTGTCTTATTGGCAGGAAACTCGTGTTAAATATTGTTATTGGGTGCTACATATCATTTATTGCAATTACGTAGATTCTCTTTCCAAATAATTTAGAAACAAATAGACGATATGTGTTTTTATCTTCTGTCTACAAGGTAAACGGATACACTAAGAATCCCGGGTAAATGCCTTGGTGTAAATTCGGAACTCTTTCTCCGGCCTCATATCACATATATTCATAAACAAGGCTCCATACGTCATGAGCAGGCTGTACCCACTCATATACAAGTATGCTCGTACATGCGCGGTATAATGTCACTTCGGAACAAACTGACATTGTACAAAACTTGCATTCGTCCCATCGTGTGCATGCCTAAGATTGACCTCCTGCAGAGGATCCAAAACAAACTCCTCCGTATGGCATCCAGATGCCCAAGGTGTGTACGCAACGCGGACCTACACAAAGATTTTGATTTAGAATCGTTTAAGGAATTGTGTAAACGCCTAGCTAAGCGCTACTGCGACCGGGCAAATTCCCACCCCAACCCACTCATTGTCGAAGTGTGTAAGTACCCTACTCATCCACACCCGCTTCTTCGACGCCCTTGTAGCGTCCTTCTAGATCCCGACGATCCAATCACAGTCGCAAACATCCAGTATACAGGCAGGATTCAACCCTCAGTCTGACGACATACTTTCCCCCTGATTAGGGTATGCAGGGCATTCCCCTGCGTTCGCTAACCCTTCACGAACGTCTATTAAGACTCGTACTTATTTTTCTGAGGCGAGCTATTCTCATCTCTTCTCGTCCGGTTATGCTGTAAAGACCAACCCAGGTTAACAGCAATATAGCCCTTTCGAAAAAACATCTCAATCGAGGCAGTTCCTTTTATGCAACGGCCCTTATTGGAAGGGAACTCGTGTGAAGTATGTATAACTCGTGTTATTGAGTGATACATATCACTTATTACAATTACGTAGGCCGTACGTTTGAGGCCGGTCGTGGCGCAGCGGCACGAGGTGTGACTGCAAAACCGACTGGTTCTGGGTTCGATTCCCACTCGAGGAGATGAAATATTTACTTAAATTTATATTTCCATTTCTTCGCTCTGGTGTCGAGGTTAAGCGCGGCGTTGAGTTCTGCCACTCAACACGCAATGCCTCCAGAATTCGGCAGAAAGTGGGGAACGGAGTGTCTTAACACTAGGTTCCCTCTGCCTACCCTGCTGTGTGCGGGATACAGCGTGAAGCTAATTTTAATTTTTAACAATTACGTAGAATCTCTTTCTGAATAATTTTGAAACATTTTGACGATATGTGTTTTTATCTTGTTTATTTAAAAATACGTTAACCGTTTCTGATTATTTACTAACAATATCATTAAAACATGAATTAAAAGATTTTTTTTCTTTCAGATCTTGCTAGTCCTGAAAACGGAGCTGATATAAGAGTATGTATATTATTATAATTGTTATTTGATAAATTTTTTTTTTCAGCTTCAAACTGTATCCTGTATATGACAGGATAGTCAGGGGAAGCCTAGTGTTTAAAACACTTCGTTCCTCACCTTCCGTAGAATTATCGAGGCATTGCGTGTTGAGTGGCGCAACTCGACGCCGCACTTTTGCCTTGGTACCAGAGCGAAAGGATCCTACAACTGCAATGTTATCAGCCAAACGCTTGTGCCGAGCGGCCTCGTTGTAATACATATTTTAATAAATAATTAATATACGTTGTAAAATTTCATTTAATTCGCTTATCGCCTTATAGAAGAAATACGCTTTTATATTATTACTAACTGTATATTTTTCTTTTTAATCTTCGTATTCTTTAAATGTTTTTACATGGATGAATAAAACAGTATTTACAATTTTTCCAATTCTTTATAAGTAATAAATGTGTTTTTGTTTCAGGACTTTCAAGCTCACATAGTTGCTAACTTAGGTAAGTTTATATGTATTTATTTATTTTTATAACAATTGACCTCCGGGGCTTTGAAGTATATTACGTAACTAGCGACCCCCTTACTGCTTGGACCGCTTAAACTACTATATTATTTAACTAATATACTGAATTACACTTGTTTTAATATATAACGTATATTTGCAAAGCACTTAAGATTTCTAATGTTAAAATTATTGAAACCTTAGGGCTGCATTTTTGTAGTTCCCATAAGAAGATTTAATAGATTTAAAAAAAAAATATATATAAATCAGCTGCACGCTGTATCCAGCACACAGCAGGGTAAACAGAGGAAACCTAGTGTTAAGACTCCTGGCGAATTCTGGAGGCATTGCGTGTTGAGTGGCAGAACTCAACGCTGCGCTTAACCTCGACACCAGAGCGAAGAAACGGAAATATAAATTTAAGTAAATATTTCATCTCCTTGAGTGGGGATCGAACCCACAACCAGTCGGTTTTACAGTCACACCACGTGCCGCTGCATCACAACTGGCCTCAAAAAAAAAGATAACTTATTTATTTTTATAATAAAATCGTAACTTATCAGTATCTGTACATTCTAAGATATATTACAAAAATTGTTATTGGGGACATTTAACTAAAAAGGATTCCACAATCCATTTCCTCTGAATATTCAACCAGCGAAGATATAAAAAAATAGGATAGGATAGGAAAAATAGCATGGTACAGAAGGAGGAGCCAATTTGTCAGCTAATTCTATTAGCCTAATGGAAGGATTTTGGGAATTTGAACTGCTAATAGACAGAATCAGAGCATTTCTGATCACACTAGGGATTGAACTGCATTAAAGGGACCGATATTTAAATGATAATTAGATGAGGAAAAATATAGAATATTTTTTAATGTGAAAAAAATATGTACTAACTATATAAACGTTGGTAGTTTTTCAAAAGGTATAAGAATATTTTAAAAAAATGCCTAAAATAAGCTTTCTTGTACACATGAATGGAACATGTATGGAATTAATGTCTATTGAATGTGATGCAGGATAGCTGCCACTTAATGTAATAAAATTGTATATTATACCATTGACTTTGAAAAGAGCAACTATTGAGTTTCTTGCCGGCTCTACTCAGCAGAACCGCCTTCCGAACCGGAGGTAGGTTTTTTTTTGTTATATATTTATATTCATTCGACGATTCAAAAGTGCTTATAAGATTATGAGTTTATTTGAATATTTATTGAATTTATTTGAATTTGAATTTGAACATGCGGTGTTATAATAACTATTGGCATCTGTCCAACAAGAAATTACTATAAATTTGAAAAATTCTCAATCATATAGGCTAGTCCCACGGTTGTAACCCGAAGTTCGAGTCCCGCAGAAGACGCCCTTCCTGCGGTTGACTTTCTCACAGGCAACCACATAGTGCGTGCATTTCCAGGGACAGAGTATCCTCTTCCCTACCCACCCGGTGCCGCTGTAAAAGCCAGAAGGGCTAACAACATTAACCTCAAGTTTGATTAAAAAAATGATATAGATATTGGAGGCCGTCGGGGCGCAACGGGCACAAGGGCGTGATTGTAACGCGACGTTGTGAGTTCGATCCCCACTCGAAGTGTAACGATCCATACCAAAACTAAATTATGTAGGTAAATAATATAATTAATTCAAAAAAATAATCATTTATAAAAAAAATATTATAAATATAATTTATAATATTATTTAATTTATAGCTTAAGATAAATAAATCTTATAAATAATAGCTTAGTTCAGTTCTTTAATTACGCGTTCCGTGCATTGAGGCCAGTCGTGGCGCAGGGGCACAAAGTGTGACTGTAAAACCGACTGGTCGTGGGTTCGATACCCACTAGAGGAGATGAAATTTTTATTTTTTTTCTTAACACTAGGTAACCTCTGCTTTCCCTGCAGTGTGCGGGATACAGCGTGAAGCCAATTTGATTTGATTTTGTTCACAAGTAATATTAAAGTGACGTAATATACCGTAGGTAAAACACGCAAATGTAAAATAAATAATGATAATAATGTATTTATTAAAAACAATTTAATAATTATATTTAATTGTTGTGTATTATAATATAATAATATTTGAATTATTGTAAAATATCATGTTGGCTGAATAAGCTACTGTCAACGTCAAAGTCAAGAAAAAAGAAAAGGAAGAGAAGGGAGATGGCGGAAGCGTCTGGTGAAGCTAGCCTTCACCAGACGCAAAATGTTTAGAGAATGTTTTAATTTATAAATTATAATTAATATATATTTAGTTACATCTTATATGTAAAAGGCATGTGAGTTAGTACATGTAATAGTGATATAAGTATTCGAGGCTGGTAAGATAAGTTATAAGTGCTTTTTACGTATTTACGGTTGTTTGTTTTGGAATACTTTGTCGGTAAGTTTTTAATAGTTTATTATTAAAACAAAGAAGAGTAATATTAATGCACGTAATGCCGTCAATATCCAGAGATAGTTATTATTTATGTAGTAAATGGAAATAAATACATGAAGATGTTTTTATGAGGTATGTAAAATTACAATTACATTAATGTACGCAGAATGCCTGCCGACATCTTTGTTAGATGCGTGTATGGGAATTGTGAAATGAGAGTTAAATATTTTTGGTGAATTATATTATTACTTATAAATGTAATATCTATATATTATATTATATTAGTAAATATTTAACATGTTACTATAAAGCAAATATAAATATAATAGTATCATTTGTAATATGATATAAAATTATTATATCAAAATACATATTTATAGTTTATAAATATTATATAATATAAGTCTATTTAATGTCCTACAATAGAAGTAATCTGACAAGATATTTAGTTAATTATCATAAAGATATTAGACAGTAACAAAATATTAATTATAAACCATTTGTACGATTGTTGGAGTTCATTGACCCTATGTTTTACTAATAACTGATATTGGAGTCATAACCGACTGCTGCTTGGCTTCGCTGTTTTATTAATATACTTGTCTAGGCAAATTGCTATGGCCTTTAATTGTTACACTGCGATCGACGTTGTCTCGCGGTGCGCTTACGATGCATACGCGATGCTTGTATGGTATTGGACATACATTTATGTAAAACAGTTTCTACAGTTGTTGTATTACTCTAAACTGTGTGTTGCTATTTTGTGTCCTGGAACTCCGGTGTATGTAGTAGTGTCTATGAGTCTAACAACTTGTTTTAATATAGAAAACAAATGAGACACGACTGTAGGGCGTGTGCCGTGCGTTTATTTAACATATCGGCGGCCTTGCGGTAGTGCGTTCGATCCAACGACTTATATTGATCTCACAAATGAATCAACGTCACGAATCACCATTCTGATACAATCTTAATATAAACAAGCGTAACCAGTACGTTCAGAAAGATCACACACAAACGTCCCTGAGGGTTCAATAAAGACTGCTGCAACCACGGTCTGGTAGGAATTCATGGTGTAGGGGCGCGGGCGATGCCCTGGCGCTTTCTCCCTTTTATTATAACTAAAGATTCTACACAGTTATAGTAGAGAGGAAGATAGGACGTTTTCGATATACTTAAGAAATGTCACAGGAGATTAAAACGAACAGACTGCGACATGTTATTTATCATAATCTATTTTATTTGTACTTATATTAAATTTATGGTACATTTCATATTAATACTGTTATCTCTGAATCTCTAAAAGATCTTGGATTACTTACGATCACTACGGAAGGGTGCTAACTATATTAGACGTATCACGAGCTATACTAAAATATTAAAATTATTATTTGAATAATTTTATTTAAATATCTTATTGAGTCAGTTACAGGAGGAATGGATTATTATTTTTTAATATTTAAATTTGAACTTGGCGAAAAGTGTAAAACGTAGTGTCTTAACACTAGGTTCCCTCTGCCTATCCTGCTGTATGTGGGATAAAGCATGAAGCTTATTTGTTTTTGAAATTGTTAAATGTTCCATTTTTCAACTTCCTACCATGACACCGATGAGTTATGATTTTATTGTAAATATCGATAAGTTATTTTTTATCAAACATTCAATTGAATATCTTTATGGGAGTACGAAAAAGCAACTTAACGTTTACATTTTGTTTTTATTAAGTAAATGATTCAGTAGTTTAAGCAAGCGAAGCCGCGAGTGGGTCGCTAGTAAACAATATAAGCACAATGTACCCACAATACAGTAACCAGCGCTAGCGAGGAAATGAAAATATTAAATGTTACATTCCCCCGAGTAGGAATCGGACCTACAATCATCGCGTTTATAGTAGTACGCTTGTACATCTGCACTTCGACGGCTTCTTCTGGATGTTATATGTTGAAATTATGTTCATATTCTTAGTTTGAAAAGACGAAACGCAGTATCGATATCCACCACGCAACACTGTAAAATGAGAGGCAAGTGGATAATGGATACTTAACTCTATTTTCTTTTTGTCTCCAAAGGTTTCAGATTATACCCATTATTGTATTATTTATTCCATGTTCAATACAGATGTATTAGTACAAAAAAAATCTGTGCGAACTACTTTTATTATCTATATTCTATGTACATATGCGTATATAACAGTTATTTTCATAGTTAAAAAAAAGTAATAGCTTTTAAAAGATGTTTTTTTTCTTTCAGATAAATGCAATCTTAAAATTGTAAGTAGAGTAAGATTAATAAAATAATTGTTTATTATAAAATATTTAAACATTGTGCCCATTCGTTACGGCATTATTATTCATATAATCATTGAAATAAAGTAATTTAATAATATTATTACACATTATTAACGTAAATTTCCTTAAATTCCAGAAAATAACCGATCCCAAATATAGCTCAAGTTTAGATGAGCCATTAGTCATAAGTAAGTTATTTTTCCTCATACGTTAAAATTTGTTGTAATTTGTTAAAAAAGAACCATTTTTTTGTTTTTTCTGTAGAAGGCAGACTATAGTTTTCAAATAATTCATTCTCCACTTTCTGCCTAAATTCTGAATTTTCGCGCATTAAGTGGTGGAATTCATTTATATAACACTTTTTTTATGCAGGTAGGTCGTCCGATTTGGAAGGTGCAACTTCAACGCCGTCACATGTAAGAATATTTTATATACCCACTTCTAATATGAGTACGAAGTACGTGTTAAGATACATCTTTCTCCACTTTCCGTCGAGTTCTGGAGGCGTTGCGTATTGAGTTGCGGAACTCAACGGCGCTTGGCCTTGACGCCACAGCAAAGAAATGAAAATATGATATCGAGTGGGGATCGAACCCACAACCAGCTGATTTTACAGTCACACTTTGTGCCCTTGCGTCACGGCTGGCCACAATATTTTATTTTCATATAAATATGATTTTCGAAAAATATATGGTAATGCTTAGTTATCTCTCTCAAAAGTAGCTTAATTAGCATGATTATATTAGACATAAAGTTACAATATAAATAATTGGTGACCGACCAAAGATTCAGTTTCGGTTTCGGCCAGTTTTGGCTAAAAACCGTAGATTCGGCCATAGTTTCGGTTTCGGCCGAAATACGGTCGAACCCATTTATTAATTACAAATTATAAAAATAAAAATACTTATAACAAATTAATTAATGTAAATAAAAAAATATATTATTTGATTATTTTTTTTATTTATAACAAATGCATGTTAATTTTGCATGGAAAGGGTTTTATAGTTGAATATCTACGTCTCAAAAAAAAATAAAATTTAATTTGATTGTGGTAAAAATATATTTTTTTATTAGATAGTCTCTATTGTTTTGGGGATGAAATGGATAAAAGCGTGGTTAATTCTTGTCTTTTTTGAACAAAACTAATTTCAGATATTAATTTGAGAGCCCATTTATTTAATACGCTACACAATATAAATTTAAAACTTATGTCATTAAAATAAAACTCAAAAATTGACAAAAAGGAATACAGACCACGTACCGACCGACCAGACGAATACATGTTCACGACATATTTTAAAAAGAAACCAGCAACAACAACTTTAATAACCAATCAAGAACAAAAAAGGCACGACAAAAGTCTGTGGCGCCAAACAACTAATAATAAAAAAAATCTTATGTTATTATATTTACCGTTATTAAGTTTTATTTCAAGCTAAGCATAGAAAAATACTTTTAGAAGACGTTTAAAAATTATAAATATTCAAACGTTGCTAGACTTGAACCTGTGTCAATTGCAAACCGTCTTAACGCTTTCACCAATAAACCATATGTTCTTATCAAGATTTCTAATCCTTCAACATACAAAGTTTTATTATACGATTTCAGAAATAGATAGAACAGGCAAGAATTTTATTAAATTGAGGTTCATTATATCTTAAAAGTAATAGTTGACATATCACTTATTTGGTGTCGAATGAAAGAGGACACAACGTTTTTAAAATATTAGGTTTAAATTCTCCTACTTAAAATTTAGAGAAATAACGTTGTGGAACAATCATTTTGCGGTATGGTAGCTTGAAATCAATTTCTTAAAGACAATTGCCAATTCGGAAATTTTGGCATTGATTTAAAACCAAAATTTTTAGTTATTTCACCGAAAAAAATATATAAAAGTACCAATACACATTGAAAAATAAATCTTATTTTATACAATTTTTATATTTTCCTTAAAATAATTTTGTATGGATTATATCTTGGAAATGGTAAAACTACGGACCATGAAATATAGGGTATAAGTAATATAGGGTATAGAGGTGGTCATTACCAACTGTTAATGACCACCTCTATCGACTGTTTCAAATAGTCTATTCAAAAAAAAATCGGTTTTGGTTTCGGTTTCGGCTGAAAACCTTGTTTCGGTCATATACCATAAATAATTGAACTATTTTATTTTAAAAGGATTCCAATGAACCTGGAAAAGACGCTGCCAAGAAACAAGTGGTTTTGAACGACAAAGGTGAAAAAAGCGACCCTGGGGAACCTGGAATGCTGGTAATGTGGAAATTGAAATATGATAACTAAAATTAAAAATATATTATATAATATTACAAAATTATAATATTTCAATAACAAACACAATATTTGTGTAATAATATACATCGTACTTGGGTTTTTTTCATCGAAACATTTTTTCCTTACTGCATAAAGTAATAATAGTTATTTCTTTAGTGTTGCTCTTTTTAATATCTTCATTTATTTTCTAATGTTTTAAAGGGACCTGTTGGTATAACTGGGAAAGATGGTAAAAAAGGGGCTAACGGTGAACCAGGTATGAAAGGAGAAAAAGGTGACGTTGGAGAGCACGGTATTCCGGTATGTTATTTAAGTATTTTTATGTATATTATTATATACTAGAAGCAACAAGTTGTTTAAACCAATAAGATGCTATTTTATTAGAAAACTTCGTCTACTTAGTACGCGGAAGTATATTTAATTAAGCACGAGAAGTCTTTTTCCCCTTTTCAATAAAAAGAAAACAATCAAATAATAGTATCTAAATAATTCTACGTGAAAGAGATATTATTACTAGTATTAAAAACTAAAACCAAGCTTAAATTTTCCCTGAGCTACGTCTCACGTCTTATCCACCAAAAGAAATGAAGAAAAATCCAAGAAATGAATAAAAAATATGAATGGAAGGGAAGTTAAAAGCAAAGACTTCACGATTTACTAAAGCACAGCAGATTAATATACTGAGGGATTCCTTGTAAGTACTTCTAGCAAATATGAGCTCCATATATATGACCACACGTCCAGGATAACGTAATTATCAGATAAGTAAAACAAAAATTGATCAAAGTAAGTAAAGTAAAGTAAAAATCAGATTAGTAAAACAAAAATTGATCATCTGAAATTCTCGAGCGCGTCAGATTAAGGTAGAGTGAGTTAGTTACATGCTAAATCATGTATATTCCACTAAGATGACAATTTGAGAGCGACGTTAAGAAGGAGGAGGGAGGACTACATAGTTGTAAAAAAAAACGTTATCTCGATATTCTCGAGCGTGGTATTTTTTTTATTGTGAAGGTAATAATTCAAGGATTACGAAAAATATATAATCTGACGAATTCCAAAAGCCGAAGAAATATTAAATTGATCGATAAAGTTTGTGCAGCTACGGGTTGCCTATGCATATTTGTCTTAAAAATTCTGTAGGACAAGGTTAATTAAACACTAAAAGCTACTTTGATTTATTTGTAATTTTTATGTATAAAAGTTGCTTAAATTTATTGTGTACTTTTTACGTGATACGTGTTTACATAAACAGACAAACAGACAAACAGATAAACAGACAAACAGACAAAAATTCCAAAAATGTTGGAAATGGATTCTGTTAATTATGCTTTAACACCCTGGCTAATTTTTTTTAAATATTTTCAATGTACAGAAACGACTTTTCTACAGATTTATTATACAAGCACACGTACCGACATTGCACTATTGCACCTGTATGTTGCATGTATGTATGTGCGAAGGGTATTTTAGGATACATACCTCAAAATTCTTATAAGATAACTTTGTTGTTTGTCCGTCTGTCAAGACTATTTTGTACAAGATTGGTTAAAGGTTAGATACCTCAATGTTCAAGTCTATATTCCCTTACGCCCAATATTAATAACCTTATTATATTATTATAGGTTATTAATACTGGGCGTTAGAGCACAAAAAATCTATCTTCTAAATCATCGCAATCAAATGACGATGAAATATAAGGGTTTATGCTTCGTTTTTAGTCGCATTTTCTATCATAACTGTAGGATAATTCCGGTTGATATACAATTACGAAATTTGTTAAGAAGTTAAAATTTACGGCACGTATAAAGGAAAATTCCAAAATTATTTTTCAAAAATTGAATATTTATTGTATTTGTGTCATAGTTATAGTAATGTTGATTATTTTATACCGACATTGCACTATTGCACCTATTATTTTATAGATTATATAAAAATGCCTAAAAACGTGCTTTCTATGTATATTCTGTATACCAATTATATATTTAACTAATAATATATGTTACCAATTTAAAAACTATACAGGAGCTAATATAAGTTATTTTACAAAGAATATCGTGAGTACTTATCCAAATCAATTGATTAATAATTGACGCTGTTTGTAATATCTATATTTCTTAAATGAATAATCATGTAAGCGGGCAAAGCCGCGAGCAGGCCGCTAGTAACAAATAAAAAAGAGGATACCTACGGAGGCCACAATACAGATAGTATTGTGGTCTATATCTTTTGTTATAAAATAAAAATAAATCAGCTTCACGTTGTATCCCGCACACAGGAGGGTAGGCAGAGGGAACCTAGTGTAACACACTCCGTTTCCCACTTTCTGCCGAATTCTGGAGGCATTGCGTGTTAAGTGGCAGAACTCAATGCCGCGCTTAGCCTCGACACCAGAGCGAAGAAATGGAAATATAAATTTAAATAAATATTTCATCTCCTCGAGTGGAGATCGAACCCACAACCAGTCGGTTTTACAGTCACACTTTGTGCTGCTGCGCCACGACTGGCCTCTTTTGTTAATATACCATATTATGTTGTAATTGTCTTTAATGGCTTATATATTTATTCAATGTAGTAAACTGGATACAATTTAACCGTATAATGTTTCTACAGTTCCCGATCCCAAATAAATATTAAATAAATAAATAATAGGCTCCCCAGAGTTTCGTCTTCCACTTTCGTGGTCTAACATTAAACCAGTAATAATAACGCTAGATAATGTATTTGTAAAATTTGTACGTGGTTGATAATATGATAATTAAAGTGTAATAACTTAGCTTCCCTCTGAATTCCGCACACTATAGAGTAGGCAGAGGGAACCTAGTGCTAAAACACTCCGTTCCCAACTTTCCGCCGAATTTTGGACGCATTTTGTTTGAATGGCGAAACGCAACGCTGCGCTTTGCCGCGACGCCAGAGCAAAGAAATGAAAATGTAAATTGAAATAAATATTTTATTTCCTCGAGTGGGAATCGCACCCATACCTTTGTGCCTTTGGGCACGACGGCCTCAATATGATGATTTGTATTATTATTTTTATTCAATCTTATAACAACATCGTAAAATTTGCAGTATTCCTTTAGGGTCGGTATATTATAGCGTTTTCCTCTGTAGTTACGGGTTGAAATAAAAAAAGGAAGATAAAATATATATATTTTTTTGTATCCTTTTGTAAAAGAGATATGAAAAGATTGTTTTTAAAGGGTATACAGGGGCCTAAAGGAGGAACTAGATACTCCTACTACTAGGAGGGGATGAAGGTGAAAATGATGTATAAGGAGAAATGGGTGATAAAGTTCTCTTTGCTAGATATTGCGTGAAGCCAAAACAATCTAATAAAATCGTGATAAATTAGATTCATTATATAATTTTATAAATTAGATATTATATAATAAATTAGATAATTAGATTAATAAGATTTTTTGTATCCCTATGTAAAAGAGACTTAAAGATTATTTTTTATAGGGTATACAGGGGGCTCGAGGAGAGACTGGTACTAGTGGGGAGAAAGGTGAAAATGGTATAAAAGGAGACAGAGGTGATAAAGGTGATCCTGGTGAACGTGGTATACAGGTTCGATTCGTTTTAATATACCAATATATATCTTTAAATGAAATCTATTTAGTAAAGGCTCTAGAGGCGCAGTGACACAAGCATGTGACTACGTAAACGTGACGATTATGAATCTGATTCCTACTCTAGGGAATGGATTATTTAATATTTGCATTTACTCAGTCAGGTAAAGCGAGGCTGTTACTTCCATCACTCAAATCGCCATAACTCAATATTCAGCAACGGAATATCTTGACACTAAGTTCTCTCTTACAATTTGTTACCGTGTTCTATTCTGAATACAGCATGAAGCTAAAATAAATGAATATATTTTTTTGTATCTTTATGTAAAAAATATTTAAAGATTATTTTTTATAGGGTATACAGGGGCTTAAAGGAGAAACTGGTAATATAGGAGAGAAAGGTGAAAATGGTATAAAAGGAGACAGAGGTGATAAAGGTGATCCTGGCGAACGCGGTATACAGGTTTGTTTTTTAATATGCCAATATACATATCGCTGCTTAAATATAATAGGGCCACAAATCGCAAATAATCAAAAACGTTTTTATTAAAAAAAACGACTTTATAATAATAAAAAAATATAATTTAAAAAAAGACACCTATGAAATTCTGACTTTTAAGTACTGAAATAATTATGTACTCTTTTTGCATTTTGGTGTTTCCGCGAAGTAAATATGATCAAAACGGCCATTTTGTTACTTGCGACCCGTCATTTTTGAACTTTTGAATAGCGTCCAGTAATAAGAAGTGTATTTATTAACAAAAGGGCCAATTTGTAAAATATATATGCCTCCGTCTTTCATATAAGATTCATGTGAATATTATTATCATTTTTATATTCAAAAGTGTCACATTTCGATCCTGGCCCTTTTGTGTAAAAATTATAGGTAAATATAGTTAATATAACGTGTATTTTTATAATACGTCATAACGTGTATTTTATAATACGAGTATGAATTTGAAAACTGGCTGTTTTGTCTATAATATTTAGCTTTAGTTTAATGTGTGTTTTTTAATAATCACTGTGGTCTGTGTGAAGAATGTGTAAAACATTTTTTTATGGACACGCTATTGTAGACAATACTATTAGGACTATTGCAAACAAAAATCAGTTCCAGTCTCAAAAAAGTTCAACTTTAATATTTTAGAGGAAAATACGGTAATCTTTGCAAGATTGATTCTTTTAGTTCTTCCTCTTGATTTGTTTGTCAATTTTAATTCTTATTAATTTGTGTCTACAGAGAGCAGTCAAAGAAGTAGGGCAATCTCACTCAACTTAATAAGTGAGAATATAATACCAAAGTAACGAAGGCCTTCTAGCTGAGACTATTAAATATCCTTTATAATTAATGTATTTTCCATATTTCTATACTGTTAATATGTATGTTTATGTAATTTATAATATATGTATGTATGTTAATGCGAATCTTTGTGTATATTTATTTATTAATTACGTACTTAGTATTGTTCACACCCTATCCATTATTTATTTTGCGATTTCCAAGGCCTTAAGGTAACCTGGAAGAAATCCCTATTTCATCGATCGTCTAAGGTTGTACAATAAAGATTTTTTTTTATATTTTGAAGGGTTTTTATAAAAAAAATTAAGACTGAAGACACAGACTGTTTTATTAAAGTTGAACATTTATTACGTAAGAAATATTATAAATTTGTGTTCAATTAGACTATAGCACTATAAGCTAAGTTAAAAAAGTGATTTAATATTGTTCCTAATAATATTCTAGAGCTTTAGTATTATATTTTTTATTTTTATTGCCATAAATAAAGTTATTCGTATTTTTCTAGTTTTTGTTATTTCTCGTTTGGAACTGTTTTTCACTTAATTTTATTACATAGCTTGGCCATAATATTGTTAGCCAAAGAGGATGAAGACTATTTTTTTTTTTAATAAATACATAATTTTTCATACTTGTGGCCACTATTTTTTTTATAATTATCTTAAAATTAAAATTAAATTAGCTTCACGCTGTATCCCGCACACAGCAGGGTAGGCAGAGTGAACCTTGTGTTAAGACACTCCGTTCCCCACTTTCTGCCGAGTTCTGGAGGCATTGCGTGTTGAGTGGCAGAACTCAACGCCGCGCTTAACCTCGACACCAGAGCGAAGAAATGGAAATATAAATTTAAGTAAATATTTCATCTCCTCGAGTGGGGATTGAACCCACAACCAGTCGGTTTTGCAGTCACACCTCGTGCCGTTGCGCCACGACCGGCCCCAGTAATATTTTTATAATCATCTTAACAGATATAAATATTTTTTATATGTAAAAGAGCATTTTAAGGACATATTTCTCTTGATATCACTTACATAACAGTTATGTATGTCACTAAACGTGGAAATTAAATACGCTTCTGACGGTATATAATACGTATATGTGCGATATATAATATAAGAGTAAATGACAAAAGACTGTTTTCAAAACTTTAAACGGCTCTACTGTAAAATTTTGTATTTTCTACTTGTGGCCCTTTTGTATTTAGGCACCGATATATCTTTGAATGAAATCTAATGTATAAAGGCCCTAGTAACGCAGTGGCACAATCGTGTGACTGTATACGTGATGGTTGTATGTTCGATTCCAACTCTAGGGAGTGAATTAATTAAAATATTTTCATTTTCTGAATAAGGTAAAACGCGGCGGTGACTTCCATCACTCAACTCGGAATGACCTTATATTTGGCTGAAATTGGATAATAAAATATCTTCTGGATATAACGTGAAGTCAAAAAAATAAATCTAATCAAATCGTGATAAAGATATTATAATTTTTTGTATCTTTATGTAAAAGAGATATTTAAAGATAATTTTTTTATAGGGTATACAGGGACCTCAAGGAGAAACTGGTGCTAGTGGGGAGAAAGGTGAAAATGGTATAAAAGGAGAAAGAGGTGATAAAGGTGATCCTGGTGAACGTGGAATACAGGTTTTTGATTGTTTAAATATTCCAGCATATGTAATAACAATAATAATAATAATACAATACCTTATTGCACAGAGGGAAATAAAATACAGTTCATTGTAATAACGGTAAACAAGTGTGCAATATATATATATATATATATATATATATATATATATATATATATATATATATATATATATATATATATATATATATATATATATATATTTCACTCGTCGAGTGGGTTCGATCCCCACTCGATGAAGTGAAATATTTATTTAAAATGTATATTTCCATTCGCTTCGCTCTGGTGTCGATGCGAAGGGCGGCGTTGAGTTCCGCCACCCAACACGGAATGCCTCCAGAATTTGGTGAAAAGTGGGGAACAGAGTGTTTTAGCACTAGGTTCCCTCTGCCTCTCCTTCTGTTTGCGGGATACAGCGTGAAGCTGCTTATTTAGAAAACGTTTAAAAAACGGGCGAAACCGACCACTCTGACCACTAAGCCATACGTTCTCATCAAGCTAGATAAAAAAATAAATTTAATTTATTTTTTTAAACTTTTAAACGATATATTGCGCTATTATAAATTTTCCAATTATGTGTCCAACTATCCTCAAAATCATAAAGTTGTACTCTGCTACGTAACATGTTGTATCCCAAACTGAAGGAAACTAAAGTATCGTCTGTATATTGACAATAGGTTATTTCTAGCAACCCTACCTACCTACTGCGGAATATGTACAATGAAAATGAATCTGGACGATATAATGATTAGTTGATAGAATATAGTATATATTTTTAAATTCGTTTAGCTTTTTCACTTTGTATTCCGCAAATAGCAGGGCAGGTAAAAGGAACTCAGTGTCTAGACACTCCGTTTCCGCAGTTTTGCAAATTTTTTGAGAAATGAGAGTGATGAGTGTTAAAATTCTATAGCTATCCAGACCGAGGAAATAAGTAAAAATAATTCACTTTCCAAAGAGGCATGCAAACGTCGGGTTTAAAATCAGACGCTGTCTCACTTCTCTACAATAACTACGATTTGATTGAATATAACTATTTTTATAATATATTTTTTATTACAGGGTGAAAAGGGGGATATAGGACCTGCAGGAAAAGATTGCACACATGATGGTACATCACATTTTTAACTTTTTATTTTTTGTTTTGTTTTAGTCTGTATCTCACATATAACAATGTAGGCAAAGGAAACTTATTGTTAAGACATTCCGTTTCCCATTTCCTACTGACTTTCCAGGCATTGCGTGTTGAGTGGCGTAACTCAATGCCGCGCTTGGCAATTAATCTAAGAAAGTTTAATAGATGTTTTTAAATATTTAAATTTAAAGCCAGCTATAGTACATCTATATCTACTCAATGTCTAATCAGATTCAATAATTTTTAGTAGGCAGAGGGAACTTTCTGATAAGATACTTCCTTTCCCACTTTCCGCTTAATTCTGGAGGCATTGCGTGTTTAGTGGTAGAACCCATAGCCGCGCCTTGCCTCGACATCAGAGCGAAGAAATGGAAATATTAGTTTAAATAAATATTTCATTTCCTCGAGTAGGGATCGAACCCACAACTAGTAGCGTTTACAGTTACTCTTTGTGCCACTGCGCCACGACTGGTTCTAATCAAATCAAGGCACAAGACAGATCTATGGTAGAAGCCCCGACTTAACTAAATGAAGTATGAATTGTTTTCATTTCCTCGCTTTAGTAATAAGATCAAGCGTGGCATTTAGTTCCACCACTTAATATTCCATGTTTTGAATTGTGGGTGGAAAATGGAGAACATACTGTATCTGCCTACTCAGTACTATATGCGGTATACAGCGTGAACAAAAAAAAAACATTTATTTACGGCCAATATTAATAACCTACCTCTAACGTCAATCTTAGATTGTTTCATATATCTATCCAATCTAGAGATTGAAGATAGGTTATTAATATTGGACGTTAGTCTGTAAACACAGATCGTATAATAAATAAGTATTAATTATTTACCTATAAATCTACAGATTTACCAAAACCCGAGGAAACCCGAGCAAAAGTAGGCGACGTCTCTCGTCCGGCCAAATCTTGTGCCGATTTAAAGGAAACTGGTAAATTTTAGTTGATTCACCAAAATTTCTGTTACAAATCTTAAAAATAAATAACATATATTAAAATGAGAAAATTGAGGGTTAAAAATACGAAAAAAAAAATTTACAGTTATTACATGTAAAATTATATTATGTATTTATTTTTGTTACACTAATCGACATGCTTTAACCAGAATACTAGTGTTCTTGAGCTCAGTTTATAAAAAATCTTTGTTAGTTCTTTATTTTTATTTATTCTTTTGCAGGAGAATTTGCAGTCAATCCTATCAATCCATTCATTGTTTACTGTAATATTGAAAAATCAGAAATGTGTCTTAAATTAGATCCAATAGTACTCCTTGATGATTTAGAAGTAGAAAAGGAATCTAAACCATTTGATAGTAAGCCATTTTGGATCAATTTGGACTTCGCATACACATATAATGTAAGTTTCTAAGCATTAATCTCCCTTCTTTTTGAATTACAATTCAATCATTTAAGGTGCATACATTAAAGGTTGTGTTTTGAATACGGTACAAGTAGGGGCTAGAAGATGTAACAGCGAAATTTTTTAATAGTTTGTTAAAAGAAATGGGCCTGTCCAAAACTCTTATCATTTTGTCAATAGATCTTACTTCAAAAGCACTAGTGGAATTATTTCGAATTTGGTTAGGTAGAATTCCATAGAGTGCTAAGTTGATACTTTTATTCTATGAACGAAAGGAAATGATTAATCTAAACAAAAAATACTCAAAAGAAACGCACGCAGTTGAAAACATTCAAATTGTGTCTCATAATATAGGAATTTATATAATGATAGATGACTTACAGAATAACAAATATTTCATATTTATAGAAAGGATATTCTACATCTCAAATATAATTCCTATGTTTACAACTGGGTGTGTTTTTTGATTAGTTTAAACCGTAGCTATAGAATCTCAATCTCTCATATTAAATAAATATTTTAGGTCATTCAATCGCAAATGTCGTATGTACTAACACAATCGACCGGCGTCAGGCAAACAATAGTATATTATTGTATGAACAATGAAGTCATACCAACGGATAATAGTAAATCATTGCTACTTTCTCTATGGAGTGGTCAGTTGGTCGGTCCCGCCCCATCTCGAGAAACACCTATGAGTTATATCGTTCAAGAAGATACATGCAGTGAGGTAAAGTTGAATTTATTAATATATTGTGTGACGCAGCGTTTTACTGAAAACGCGACGCGGTTGTGGGTTCGATACTCATTCGAAATGATAAACTATTTTCATTTCTTCGCTGTGGTAATTAGACAAAATTATTAATGATTTGCATTAAAAACAAATACTAATATCTATATTATAATAATCAAATCAGCTTCACGCTGTATCCCGCACACAGCAGGCAGAGGGAACCTAGTGTTAAGACACTCCTTTCCCTACTTTCTGCCGAATTCTGGAGGCATTCCGTGTTGAGTGGCAGAACTCAACGCCGCGCTTAACCTCGACACCAGAGCGAAGAAATGGAAATATAAATTTAAGTAAATATTCCATCTTCTCGAGATCGAATCCACAACCAGTCGGTTTTACAGTCACACCTCGTGCCGCTGCGCCACGACTGGCCTCAATTATAATAATATTTTTCAATATATATTTTCCCTCCTGTTATAAAAGGCTAAAACGAAGCGTTTGCGCTATTATTGTGTTTCTTCTACTAAAATCGTAATATATCGAAATGTGGCAGACAGCGGAGAACGGAATATTTTAAGTTTTAATACGTGAAGCTGAGTTTATGAGTTAACTATATATCTTAAATAACGACAAATATTTTTTATTATTCCAGTCCAAAAACACATGGAAATCAGCTATTATAAAAATGGGAACCAATTTTACTAATCTTCTGCCTATATTAGACATTTACATTCAAGATATACGCAAAGAGGAAAATCAAAAATATCATATAGAATTGAAGGAGCTGTGTTTTTCATACGATAAACCTGTTAAAAGAAAACATTAAAGTAAATTAAACTTATCTAATTATAATGTTTTATATATTGATGGATATTAAAGTATTGTATTTTTATGATTTTTATTTTTTTTAGTAAAATATGTTTAAAGAATTCATAATACATATCTTGGCTTGGTTTTTTTTTCAGCTTAATTTTGAATATATTTTACTTTTTCATGTTTAATTTCAATCTACGATTATGGTATCAAATTTAAAAATATATATTTTTTTATTTCCGCAATTTCCATTTAAATAAATAATTTTAATGGATAAATACTGTTCATATAAAATAACATGTAGGTTACACACAAACATACAACCTAAAAACGTAAATTAATAGTGATTACATGAAACAATAACGTAAATTAATAGTGATTACATGAATCAACATAAATTTCAATATTATTATTATTTTTTATATTAAAAAATAAAAAAAATATATGAGCGGATTAATTTTGTGGTTGTTTTTAAATATCAATTTAATAAATTAAATCTTATATTTTTTTAATTTTTATAATTGTCTTACAGAAGTCGAATGGCACTTAAGAATTACCAACAAATTTGTTAGCCCACATATTTACACAGCGCCCTCTTGGAATGTTAAAGGAACTAAATTGTTCCTTCTTTTCCACTGACTTCATCCGAAGAAATATTATTGTTTTACACTGTAACCAGGTGGCACTCTTGAAACTTTTGTAAATGCAAAAATAATGTTTTTGGCACAATTTATATTTTTATTAAGTTCACGCTGCAAGCAATACACAGGCAGAAGGAATCTAGTGTTAAGACTCCGTACCAAATTTTCCGCCGAATTCTGTAGGCATTGCATGTTGAGTGAGGGAACAACATGGCGAAGAAATTAAAATATTAAATATTTTATTTACTTAGAAAACGTATAAACCGGGACTCGAACCCGCGCCTCCTGAAAACCTGTTCCCTGTTCCCGTAAGTATAGAACGTATGGCTTAGTGGTCAGAGTGCCAGTTCGGATTATTTTATTTTTATTCCATAGTATATTATGTATAGATAAATAAATATCAAAACCGGTAACAGGGAACCACATTACCACCACCCTATATTGTTTATTCATTTATTTATTTTAATTCTTATTTATTGATAGTACTGGTATTTAAAATATTCACACGAAAATTAAAATGTTTAACTACAAATAGTAAGAAACAGAAAAAAATATACGTAAACATGGAGTAAAAACTGTTTTTACTACTGTAACAGGTTTTAATGTACGAATCAAACAAAATATTTAAACCCTAATAAGATAAGCTGCACCAATGAACTATATGGCCGTCAACAACATCTCGATTCCGTCCGTCACTCTACAACGCAGTATACATATCTAATTTGGACGAGAATCGAAGAATATAGTGTCACGACACTAATTTTTTTCTGCTTACCCTGCTAAGTGGGAAAAGGATGACACTGAAAAATATATAATATAGCTATACCTAAACAATTATTTAGGTGTATATGATAACAAAGGTTTATTTTCTATACTTTATCAGGATAATAAAAGGTTTATTTTCTATACTCTATCAGGGAACCCATCCAACAAGGTATACCATTATTTATCATCATTTACCATCTATTAATACAAAAGAATCAAACAAAACCGAGTGAATCATTTATTTTCATTAGCTAACCACTTTGGGAGACTGATAGGGTTTTAATCCATTGTTTGTTATAAATTATTTAATTAAATTTGCAAGGCAGGTGCGAATTCGTTTTGCGATGAATGAGCGAAAAATAAGTGTATTACATATATTGTTATGATATTTTTTTTAAGTAACGCTGTATCAGGTAGGCAGAGGAAACGTAATGTTAAGACACTCCGTTCACCATTTTGGAAGCATTGCGTGTTTAATGGTGGAACCCAACGTTGTGCTTTGGCTCGATACCAGAACGACGAAATTAAAATATTAAATATTTAATTTCCTCGAGTAAGAATCGAATCCACAACATGTCACGTTTTAGTCACATTTTGTCTGTAAAAGTGTTGGCTGGCCTCATAATATATACATACAAATCAATTTATAAAATAAATCACTGGATACGTGATGGTTTTAGATTGAATCCCCACTCAGATGTATCTTCTCATTTAAAATATTTTGTTCGTTATAATTAGGTTAAATACGGCGTTGAGGTTGGTTTAATATATAATATCTTGAAATTGGAGAAAATTGTAAAGGAATAAGTATTTATCTTAAAATTACCGTTAAATACCTATGAGAAGGTGAGTTTTCTCTGTTTTTTTTCCTTTGCTTGGCTATGTAAACAATGTTAAATTTAAATAATCATACTTGCAACTTTTTAGGTCTCTAGATAATTAGGCTTCTCTAACCCGAGAATATATTTAAAAATGTAGACTTTTCCATTTATATGCGAATAATATAAGAATCTCATATAAAATTTTATTTTAACCCATTTTTTTTTCATTTTTGAAAGAATCATACTCCAAATTATGAATTACGAAGTCAAATAACAAACTTTGCTTATCTCAATCTCACTTTACTTGATGTTGCATGGTAATGAATTATTTTAAAGATCACGTACATTTTATTTTTCCGAATAAATATCAAGAATCGTATAAAATTTGTATAATTAACTAGTAGCTTGGGCGTCGAATTCAGAATTCATGTTATTACTGCCTTTTTTTTCAGCTTTACCCTGTATCACGCAAGTAGCAGAGTAGGCAGCCGCCTAGTGCTAAGACACTCCATTCTCCACTTTCCGCCGAATTCTGGAGGCATAGCGTGTCGAGAGGCTCAATGCCGCGCTTTGCTTCGATCCAGAGCGAAGAAATCAAAGTATTAAATATTTCAATTTCTCGAATGGAGATCGAATCCACAGCCTGTCGTGGTTACCGTCACACGCTTGTCTCCCTGCGCCGCTACTAGTCTTATGATGGTATTAATGTCATTATAATTATTATTGATAATAATAGTAACTAATAGCCTTTAGCCTTGTTTATGAAACAAGATCCTTATTATGTCACATATGATCTAAAACAGAACGGCCGCTGTCAAGCTAAAATTATACACAAATGGAATTTGAGATATTAGCTGTAAAAGCACAAGTGTGTGACTGTAAGCGAGACTCTAGTTATGAGTTTAAACCCTCTCGCGGTAATGAACTATTTATATAAAATTGTATTTTCATTTCTTCGCTCTAGTGCGCTTTAGCAAAACTAAACGTGTCTACTTATAGTTATAAAGTCAGAATCAAATCTACAACTAATTAACAAAAATAATATATTAAATTATTTTTAATTTATAATATATGATCAAACCAACTTATATTATTTTATGAGTAACTTCATTCGAAGATATATTAAATAAGTAAGAGTTACCCATGCCTACAAGGCAACTTTCACAATTTTAAGTATTACGGGTGAAAGGACCTTGGTTCAATTCCACTTCTAGAAGACACAACTTTGTCCATTAATCACAACCAAACAAAACAAAAACCACTTGTCGTGTCACCAGTTTTCAAAGATACTGTTTTTATAGAGCACGTGAATGCTAGTATCGCAATCATCTAAAAGGCAAGGCCAAGGGCCTCAAAGAAAATAAGAAATAAAGGGGGTCATCAGCAGAACGACACAGTAGTTCACGCCGAAACACCGAATATCCCTATATAGGCTCCAGGTTTGGCCTCATATGGAAATCCTGTTCTTATCTCTGGGCTCGTGCACTCCGCTATCAGTTTGACACATTTAATCGCATACGACCTTGAGCCGTCTAAATTTTTGGGGAACACTGTGCGTTTTCTACAGCATTTATTATGGGGAATGTTCTTGGGAACTGTTTGACCTTTCAAATGCTCCGAATTCATAGTTTTGGTCAATAGAAAGTAGACTTGATTATGCGGCGAATTTTAAAGTGACAAAAAACAAACAAACACTCGTATCTTTTGATTGCATTGACTTAGAAATTTACCCACAGCTAGTCTACAGTGGCACGCTTGTGGGCACAAGCTGCACCACGACTGGACCAGTACTTTCTGAGATTAATACTAGAACCAAACAAACTCTTCATTTTTTTGTATAAAAAATCCATAAATATCTTTGCAAACATTATAAGTAATCTTTGCAGAGATACAAATATTATAAAAATATTAAAAAAAACAATATTTATATATTAAAATAATATCACTGCTAAACTTACGTTCCTCGACATCATTATCTCTCGAATAAAATTTCGTTAAAGTCGCCTCATTATTTCAAGTACATAATAGAGAGAAATATATAAATTAATAATAATAATGATTGAAAAGTGGTAAAGGTAAAAGGGGCTTTAGCAAAAAGCGTGATGAATGGTGGGATGATGAAGTGCAAGATGCAGTAGAAAGAAAGAAGAAGGCATGGCAGGACTATAAAGCCTCTGGTAAAGATAAAAGTATGAGAGAGATAAAAAAGAAAGAGTATAAGCTGCAAAAGCACCAGACGAAAGTACTGATCAAGATGAAGCGTGAAAAGGCAGAGAATGAAAGAGATGAAAGGTTAACGAACAACTTCAAGGAAAATACGAAGCTTTTCTGGAGAGAAGTTAGTGTTTCTCGAGGTTGCTCGTTAGCCTGTAGAACGAAAGGGGTGCTTTCGAAGGACGGTGAAATTCTAACAGAACAACCACACGTTTTGCAGCGATGGGCGGAATTTTACAAGGAGATGTATGAATGTGATGACGCCTCAGTCTCAAGTAGCAGCGAAACGCTGAGTCTTGATGTAGCTGATGGCGAAATCAGTATAAAAGAAGTTGAGAGTGCAATACGAAGTCTGAAATGTGGTAAGTCAGCGGGAGCAGATGGAGTTACTGCTGAGATGATCAAATATGGTGGGCCACGCGTCTTGGACTTGTTCTGGTTTTTGTGCAATTTGTGCTGGAAATCGGGGGAGGTCCCAGACGATTGGCGAGGTGCGGTCATCGTGCCTTTGTATAAAGGCAAAGGTTCACAGATAGACTGCGCAAGCCATAGGGCTATCAGTTTGATTAGCTTAGGTAGTAAAGTTTATGCTAAAGTTTTAGTGAGAAGAATGCAGGAGAGATCTGAAAGGTTGTTGTGGGAGGCCCAAGGAGGCTTTAGACCTGGAAGAGGGTGTATGGATCAGATCTTTTCCCTCCGCATGATCACGGAAAAATTTTTGGCCGTTAACCAAAAAGTTTTCTGTGCTTTTGTGGACTTGGAAAAGGCGTTTGACAGGGTTGTTAGAGCGAAATTATGGGAGATACTACCCCGGTACAATGTGAGCGGACCCTTGCTGCAGGCTGTAAAGTCTCTTTACAGAGATCACTCAGCCTGCGTGCGAGTAGGAGCTGGCATGTCGCCCTGGTTTGACATCCGATCGGGTGTTAAACAAGGTTGCGCCATGTCAGCTTGGTTGTTCAATTTGTATTCGGATAGCTGTCTCCAAGGAGTGAAACAAAGTGATATGGGAGTGAAAGTAGGTGACCTGAATGTGAATTGTCTGCTGTACGCAGATGATGCAGTGCTTATTGCATCATCAGAATGCGAGTTGCAGGCATTGGTCACCACTCTGAAAGAAGGGTGTGAATATAATGGTCTAAGCCTCAATGTGAATAAGACAAAGGTTCTGATTTTTGAAAGAGATGAAGAAAGGACGGAATGCAAGATCAGTGTAAATAGTATGATATTAGAACAAGTGAATGAAGTGGTATACTTGGGAAGTATGTTCAGTAGAGATGGAAGATACGAGATGGATGTGGAAAGGCGTATTGCTGCCGGTAACAAGGTTAACGGAGCCTTAGCTGCATTGATGAGACGGCGAAACGTCAGCACAGCTGCGCGTTTGGCCGTACACAATGCAGTTTTGGTACCGACTCTGTTATACGGCAGCGAAACGTGGGTATTACAGAAGAAGAATGAAAGAAAGATGAATGCTGTGGAGATGCGATCTCTTCGTAGGATATGCGGAGTCAGCTTAGCTGATCGAATCCGCAATGAAGAGGTACACAGAATGGCAGGTACTAGCGAGGATGTCACGGTGAGAATGAAGAAGAACGTGCTCAGCTGGTTTGGGCACGTCGAACGAATGAGTGATGAAAGAATGGCAAAAAAGATTTATGATGGAAAAGTGAGCGGTAAGAGAGGTAGGGGGAGACCTCGGTTGACCTTCGAAAACACAGTATCAAAGATACTGGAGGAAGGGCACGTAAAAAGCATGAGGACCCCCCGAAGGGCATGTATGAAGAGGTTGATGACAGTGGACGAGGCGAAAGAGGTATGTAGAGACCGTAGCGTTTGGCGCTCCGTTCTCTCTGACTACCCCGCAAGGGATAAAGCGTGAAGCTAAGTTAAGTTTTTTAAGTTATAATGATTGAAGTTTTACTATATTTTTATTCACTTTTATATATTGTTTTTGTATTTCCCGTATAAATTACGTTACAATTTAATTACCGTCTAAATATAATGATATTATTATATTTACACGGTAATTCAGACGGTAACAGTATCTTCTTTAGGTCTTCAGTCACCTGGTTGGAGGGCGGCCTGTGCTCTTGTTGAAGTGGTCGACATCATGACATCTCGTCTCGTCTCGACTCGGACGTCTCGGACTCGAGGATCTTTCTTTGCCATCGGTTATAGGTTTTCCTAAGAACCAGACGCCTGAAATCCGCTAGATTTAAAGGACGCTGGGCCAGATGGAGTGGCAAGCACTGAGGGAGGACTTCAAAAAACTGACGGATTGATGCCAATGTTACTTGCCAATGTAACGTGGAAAAATGGGATTATCCATTTTACATCCATACCTAGCTCCATACTGTAAATGCCACCGTATGTATTTCAACCCATAAGGTTGAAATCCAACTCGGGAATTAAATATTTTACATTTTTATTTCTTTGCTCTAGTTACGAGTTGAAGTTCGCCACTCAACACGCAATGCCTAAATAATTGGGCGGAAAGTGAGGAACAGAATTGTCTTACTGAAAACGGCGCATTTTAACACTAGTTTCCCAAATTCCCTCTGCCTATGATGCTATGTTCGAGATACACCGTGAAGCTAAAATAAGGTATTGTCTACATATTTAAAACATTTAGACGCAGTTTAGTTCATATTAGATTTTCACTACAGCATTTTCAATATTATTTGTATAATATTAAATTTCCTTTGAAAGTTCATTTTACTTTATTCCTTTATATATTATTCCCTAAATATAATACATACGGGAATACGAGTTGAGTGCGACAGGCCGCCGGTAGCCGTGTGATGAATATTTTAGGTGACTCTGGGTACTGTTTCTAAAATCTAGCCAATTTCTTATGATGAAGATGAAAGAAATTATGGAATTAAAATATAGTAATTATAGTATCGCTTAAAACAAGTTTAAAATTAATATATATTTAATATAGGCCAATCATGGCGCAGGGGCACAAAGTGTGCCTGTAAATCGACTGGTTGTGGGTTCGATCCCCACTCGAGGAGATGAAATGTTTATTTACATTTATATTTTCATTTCTTCGTTCTGGTGTCGAGGGGAAAGCGCGGCGTTGAGTTCCGCCATTCAACACGCAATGCCTCGAAAGTCTAGAAAGTCGGGAACAGATTGTCTTAACACTAAGTTCCCTCTGCCTACCCTGCTGTTTGCGGGATACAGCGTGAAGCTGAAAAAAAGTAGGAAGCGAGCGAGAGAATGGGCGTCTACGCTCCTTTTACGGAAACTGCATATAGAGTAAAACATTTCAAATACTTAATTAATCAAGATACCTGTTGAGGTACTTTAAACTGTTGAGTTTAGACGTAAGATTTTTTTTCTTTTCACGATGTTTATTCGTACCTATATTTCTTGTGACGCAGTTGCGAATAGATACCAATAATGTAAACACCTACTACTACAAAAATACTACTAAGCGTTGCCGATCTGCCGCTATTCATTCTCAAAGAACGGGAAAAGGATATCTCTCGTTCTATTTTTGTTTTGATTGCATTCGGTTTTTATAGAGTAGTTAAAACTGTTTCATTTAAAGTGGTGATAACAAAACGCACTGTATATAAATTCGTACTTAAAACATTATCTGTATAAAACTTAAATAAGCTAAAAATTAAAAGGCCATAACACTGGCATAGTTGTGGTCCAAGGGCATATAGGTGCGACTGTAAAACAGGACATTATAGGTTGTGGGTTCGATTCCCATACAAAAAAATTGAAATATGCTATTTTCAGTGCCTCGCTCTGGTGACGAGGCAAAGCGCGTTAGTGTGAATTTTTCCATTAAATTTGATGGACGCAGATACCAGCAATTTATATCGTCTATTATATTATAATATTTTCTTTTATTCTATTTGTGTATTTTTATTCTATTTGTATTATGACAATCCGTTCCCATTAAGACAATACCAGTTCCGTATTATAACTTAATTCTCATATTTTGTACATAAGAATTGTAAGCGTGATTGACAGACAATGCACATATGAAACTACAGGACTTAAAGAATTGTATTTTAGCAAGCCTAGGGTTAAATGAAGCATTAAAAAATATACGATTTTTGTAGTAAAATAATAGTATTTTGCTATAATTACTAATATCTCACCACAGTGGTATTTACATAGTTCCATAAAATGTACATTTCTTGCTTTACACTATTAAGTCATATCAAATAACCGTTATGTTTGGGCGTTTCGCCAAAAATCGTTAAATAACGTTCTAATAATGGCGAGTTTTTGATATCTTTGCCAAATACATCACAGTAATTTTAAAATTAACATTGTTTAGTAACTAATTTTAATATTTAGATATTTTTTATACACACAGGATTCAATTTATAGATTCCATAGTTTTTAGGATTCCGTAACCCAAAATAAAACGGTGGAACCCTTAAACAATCACTTTGTTGTCCGTCTGTCTTTATGTAAATGACAATTTCCTCATAATTGCGTCATCAGAAATCTCTACATATCTATGTTTACAACTCTTTGGAGATTGGAAATTTGTATAAGTATATATAAAAAAAAATAAGTATATAATAAATCAACGCAAGCAAATGGCGCTCGTAGCGTTTATGCATTGTTTATGCATATGAAAATTGCCACGTAATCAATATATGTGTGGTATTTGCTGTGGACCTACAGTTATCAATAAGCAAAGGAAAAAAATAAAATAATATGGAAATTTTTAGGTGTATCACAAAATAAATTATTCTTATTATTATTAACTAGAATTTGTAGTTTATTTAATATTAAATTAAATATAAAATTTTAAAGTACATAAAAAAAAATTATATTACACTCCTCCAAGTGGGAATCGAACCCACAACTGCCGTCTTGTGCCCCTGCGACAGGACGGTCTCTTGTCTTGTTTATAATAATTCAAAACTTATTACATTTTTTATCTAATTACAATTCTTACTTTATGAATTTACTTAAAATAACTTGGTTTAGAGTATTTTCAGCAAATAAAACATTTATGTCATAATGATATGTCATGAATTGACAAGTATAAGCTACTTATTTATAAACTGTTGGTAAATATATTGGAAGATGGATGCGAACGTGACAGGACCGTACCTTCCTTTTCTATCAACAAAAGGTTGCTTTTTTATCGTAGACTCTCTAACGTCGTATACTATATTCATTTTTGTAAATTCTTCTTTTTTAGTGTATTTTTTTAACATTAACGTCTTTTATTTTTCATCGCAATCACGTTAATATTAATACGTTGTTCCATTGCACCACAAAAATAAAATTCTATAATATAATGACATTACTCCAAGTTATCTGGTTTCCTTTGTCTACCCCGCTATGCCTGCCTAAGGCGTGAAACTATTTTTTTTTTCAGCTTGACGCTGTATCCCGCACACAGCATGATAGGCAGAGGGAACCTAGTGTTAGACACTCCGTTCCCCACTTTCCGTCGAGTTCTAAAGGTATTGCGCGTGGAGCGTCGGAACTTAACGCCGAGTTTTGCCTCGACACCAGAGCGAAGAAATGAAAATATAAATGTAAATAAATATTTCGCTTCCTCGAGTGGGGATCCAACTCACAACCAGTCGATTTTTACAGTCACACTTTGTGCCCCTGCGCCACGAGTGGCCTCATAAAAATAATGACTTTAAAGAAAGAGAAAGCTTTATGTTTAATGTTAGAATATTTTTGAATTTATTTTCATTTAAAAAATACTTCCTTCTTATTAGTTAGATTTTTCTATCAACAAAAGGTTGCTTTTTCAAAACGTTCTTCGTATTAGTTAGTTCTAATCATAAGAATAGTCGAACATGTCTGTCTTTATACTCGGTACTTATATGTTCTAGTTTTAAACTCGCAACGGTGCTGTACGCGACGTCTGTAACATCTTTTTTAAATTGATCTGGTAAATATATAATATATTTCTTTTTTGTTTTTCAGCTGTAAGTGCATTGAGAATAGAGTGGAAACGGAATTATTTACCCATTATTAAATTTGTAAACGCGACATCTTGTGGGTTTGATTCCCACTCGAGGCAATAATATATTTAATATTTTTAGTTCATCGCTCTGGTAAAGAAGCTGAGCGCGGCGTTGAGTTTCGCACTTTAACACGCAATGCCACCAGAATTCTGTGGAAAGGGGAGAGCGTCCTTAATCGGTACAAAGTGTCAGTGAGGAACACTAATTTCCTGGGTTCCCTCTGACTACCCTGTTTTATGCGTGATAATATTCCAAAATAGTAGTTATATAGCCTACTAAAATAAAATAAAATATTTTCAGCAACTTTATTTACAGAGTTTTAATAAAAATGTAACAGTTCTGCGAAATAGCTATAGTATAAATCATCCCGCAGAAGTTCGGATAAGGGTCTTTTCATATTGTTCCAAGATGGGACCTAACGGCGATATATTGCTAACGTTTCTGCTAAATTTCTTAAGATTAATAGCTGTAATGCGACAACAAAGGGCAAAGTTTTAGTTTAATTTAAAACTTGTTACATATTGTGGGAGTTTTTATAAGTTATATTCAATTTTAAGCGTAAAATTAGGGTTATGATTTTATATACGTCATTTTTTTAGCTTCACGCTGTAGCAAAGAAATGTGAATTGAGTGGTGGAACTCAACCCCGTTTTATTTTGTTATTAGAGCAAGGAAATGAAAATTTTAAACATTTTATTCCTCCAAATAGAAATCGAACCCACAATCGTAACTAAAATATCTTTAAAATATATTTGTAATATAAGAAATTTATAAGATTTTCTGTTATTCCAATTCAGATTATTAGATACAGCGTGAAGGTAAAAAAATATATATTATAAAGCTGACAAGGTACTTAATTAAATTATTTTATAAATATTTTTGTGTTAGATAGCCCAAATATTGACTGTCCTTTGATTTTTTTAAAGTTACCTCGATCGAGGGAAGTAACATACGTTTTTAGAACCCACAGGGCACTAAAAATGTGTTATAATAATAATAATAATAATAATCATTTATTTCAGATTTTACATCCATAAAAATTGTTAGTAACATTTTAAGCTTAAGAACTATTGTTAGTACGTAAAAACCTAAACAACAACAATCAGGTCGTGTGTAATTTGACCCACCGATCCATAAAAGGCGAGTCCCACCGGTCAACAAACACATTTAGCATTCCACAGGAAGAACCGCGGAGGCGAGCTAATGCGGAGGCGCACCGTTTTCTCATAATAGCATAAAAGTCATCCGTATGCGCCTCCGCAAACATGCCCGAGGCACTGCACTGTCGCGGCAGCCCCATCAGAACCCTGAACGCGTTGTTGTACTGGACCCGTAGGTCGCTGTATGCCCGGCGCGTGTAGTCAACCCAAAGGCTACAAGTGTAAAATGACTGACAGTATGCTTTAAACAGAGTTATTTTAACTTGGTTCGTGCACCTTGCAAATCTCCGAGCCAACATGTTGCACCGCACAGACAGCGACCTACGCTCCCTCTCAATGTCAGAATCATCCTTTAGATTTTCAGTGACCCAGTGGCCCAGGTACTTAAATTTATTTACCCGACACAGCGGTGTGCCACAGAGCGAGACTACCGGTATCTCCGAGTAAGTTTTGGTACCTGATTTAAATAACATTATTTCGCTTTTTATGGTATTGTACCTGAGCCCGTGAGCCGCCGCATATAATTCACATATTGCCAATAATTTACGAAGAGCTCCAATGGATGGGCTCAGCAACACCATGTCATCTGCATAGCTGATATTGTTCATACAAACTCCATCAACATGACATCCGACACTGGTGCTACTGAGCTCACCGATCAGCCGGTTCATGTAGAGATTGAAGAGCCGGGGCGAACTCAACCCCCCCTGCCGCACCCCGAACTCCAACCTGTACACGTCCGAGTAAGCTCCCGCCCACCTAACACAGTTAGTTTGGTTGCGATACCAGTATGAAAAAATAGATATGGTTTCGGGTGGCAACGTAGTTTCCTTAGACAATTTATCCCATAGTACATCGTAAGATACAAGGTCAAATGCCTTTGACAGATCCAAAAAACATGCAAAAATTGGCGTTTTTCTAGCTGTATAGTAATGAACAGTTTGCTTGAGACACAGTATGGCACTCTCAGTAGACAGTCCGGGCCTAAACCCAAACTGAGCGTCAAAGGGTTCAAAGTGTTCGGCCAGCTGTTTGTCAAGCAAACTATCCAGTACCTTAGCTACAACAGTAGCCAACGATATTGGCCTGTAATTAGACATGGCAGTAGCATCTCCCGTCTTGTTTTTAATTATAGGTATAACTACTGTATGCATCAAATCCTGCGGTAGGTATCCATGACCAAGACACAGGTTAAAAAATAAAGCGAGGACTCGTGGCAAATGCGGGCCTGCGTACTTAAGATGCTCGACGCTGAGACCATCATGCCCTGGAGACTTACCTCTCACCATACTTTTGATAACAAATGCAACAGTCTCAGCCGTGAATACGTTAGTGATCTTCGCGGCACTAGACTCAGCGCCGAGCATCCGTTGTGCGCTTGATAAAGGTGACACAATTTTAAAATGCCGCTGAAAAACGTTGGCAATGTCTCCGGGCTCAGTGAAACCCCCTACACTCACAGGTACGCTCGAATTTACATCAAGTCTACTGGTACATTTCCAGAATTTACCAAATTGTTTGGATGCATGATTATGTGCCAGCATATCCATTTTTATTTGTTGTTCGTTATTTAAACAATATTTTAATTTAGCTTTAAAAATTTTCCTAGAATTACACATTTTATTGAGAATTTTCCTAGAATTACACATTTTATTGTTATGAGTCATACAAAACTATAATCGTTCCTAAATTTTACCCAAAGCATAATTCTTTAAACTTTCATATTTAATACGAATTATATCTAAAGTTAAGTTTAATTAGTTAGCTGGGGTATATCATCGCTTGCGGAACTCGCGTCGGAGTCAAATCCTGAATTAAGTACTTTGGCTTAACTCTGGATAATTTTTGACGTTTGATTTACATTTTTCGAAGTCAGCTTTTCGAGTTGTCAAGAAATAATTAAAACGTGTTTGGCTTATATATTATGATAAACACAAAAGATATGTCTTGGCATTGGGTTGCGCTAATGAACATACAATGTCTCGAAATTGGGCGAACAGAGTAGAACGGAATGCTCTACTGCATTGTAGTATACATAGGTACATGCGTGGGATGTATGAAGCTAAATTATATCTAAAGAAATTAGATATATAATATATATGTAGAGATTTAAATAGATATAGCCTATTTTTTTTCTTTTTTCTCGCTTCACCTGTATCCCGCACACAGCAGATTATGCAGAGGGAACCTGGGAATCTAGTGTAAAAACTCCATTCCCATTAAGAAACATTCAGCCGAACCCACAAGCGTTTATAGTCGCAGTCGCATCTCATTTAACCCTACAAGGCTCAAATTTTTTTTCGTGCGTGAAAAAAATATATAGGTTACAATAAGTGATCAGAAGATAGGGAAAACTTTTAAAAATAAAAATAAAACCATATTTTACTTAAAAAATAACTTTTTATTTCAGTTCCACATATGGTACACTGAGCTTTAACTTTACTTTTCTGGTATTGAACTAGTACATATTGAATCGCCTTGGAAATTGTTTCTTATGTACTTAACTTAACTTAGCTTCACACGTTATTCCTAGCGGGGTAGTCAGAGAGAACAGAGCGCCAAACTCTACGGTCTCTACATACCTCTTTCGACTCGTCCACTGTCATCAAACTCTTCATACATGCATTCCGGGGGTCCTCATGCTTTTTACGTGACTTTCCTTCACAATCTTCGATATTGTGTTTTCGAAGGTCAACAGAGGTCTCCCCCTACCTCTCTTACTACTCACTTTTCCATCATAAATCTTTTTTACCATTCTTTCATCACTCATTCATTCGACGTGCCCAAACCAGCTGAGCACGTTCTTCTTCATTCTTGACGTGACATCCTCGCTAGAACCTGCTATTTCGGTGTATCTTTTCATCGCGGATTCGAACAGATAAGCTAACTTCGCATATTCTGCGAAGTGATCGCATCTCCACGGCATTTATCTTTCCTTCAATCTTCTTCTGTAATACCCACGTTTCGCTGCCGTATAACAGAGTCGGTACCAACACTGCATTATCTACGGCCAAACGCGCAGCTGTGCTGACGTTTCACCGTCTCATCAATGAAGCTAAGGCTCCGTTAACCTTGTCACCGGCAGCAATACGTGACGAGATTGATGTGGAAAGGTCCACATCAATCTCGTCTCTCGTATCTTCGTATCTTCGTATTTCGTATCTTCCGTCTCTACTGAACAATTCCCATTTAAAAGAAATGACTATCACTATATATTTTATATATTTAGAAATCATACTTATGACTTATTTCATAAATCTGCTCATTGATCGAAAGATCAAAAGCAATCATTAGATTTATCGAGGCGAAGTTAGTTTTGCATCCAGGATATTTGGACCGTTGTCTTTTTTGATTCCATACAGGAAAATACTCAAACCCATCAAGTCTGATATCACGAGGAGGTAGGATTGATATATTTGGTTTCTGTCTTTTATTTCCAACCTCATCAGATAAATCTTCTTCTTAAATCCACTTAAATCTTCTTTTTTTTCTTTAGGTTAGCTACAGAGCCAGGAATTCTAGATTCATTCTAGACCAATTGTGTTACTCATAGTCGATGATCGTCTAGGTGCCCGAGATTGGGTAATAGTACCTGTAGTTGTCTCTGATGTACTAGGCTGAGGGTCTGATATATCTAAAAAAAATAAAATCATCGAGATCGTTGACAGGAGATCACTGCGGAGGTTTTGGGTAATCTTACGATGTCATCATCACATTCAGCATCACAAAAATCTTGTCCGACCTCAAACCCAGAAAGAATGGCCTAGAAACCCTTAATATTTTAATCATGTAATCTTCTTCGAGCCATTAACTAAAAAAATCATAATATTTATAAGGAAAGTTATCGTAAGTACGTATAAGTTAAAACGCACACTAAAGCTCAACGTACCGTATGTGGAACACACATAAAAGTATGATTTTCTAATATGTTTACTTATGTAATATAAAAAATAACTTACCTTTGCAAAATATACACTTACTTATAACGCACAATATATTTTTTTAAGTCAAAACTGTTGAATAACATTTTTTAAAATATTTTTTAATTTCAACAAATGAGTAACGTTTCAATTTCATTCAAATTTTGCATTTCATTTGCTATAACTAATACATGAATGATATTATTAGGTAAAGAGCCATACTATAACATTGCTAAATATCTGTAGCTTCTATCAAGATGTCAAGAGGTATTGCTACTTCTAGTTTTATAATTATAGAAACGATTAAAGTGGATGTCCCTCATGTGGCACTGGGTGCCTTGTAGGGTTAAATAACAAAATTGATGATTTTCGATGACTACACTCTTCTTTCTATAGTTTTGGTAATTGAAATTGTAACCTAACTATATGTATAAAGAGGTCAGTCGTGGCGCAGAGACACAAGGGTGTGACTGTAATGGGATGGTTGTGGGTTTGATTTTTACTCGAGGAAGTGAATAATAATTTCTGAATATGTAAATTTTCTTCGCTCTGGCTCTAAAGCTAGCGCGCATGTTGAGGAGCAGAACTCAGCTCCTCAACACGCAACACCTCGAAAAATTCAGCGGAAAATGGGGAATGACGTGTCGTAACACCAGGTTTCCTCTATCTACCCTGCTGCATGAGGGATATAGCGTGAAACTCATTAAAAAATACAAAACACCAATGCAATACACTATAGTTTCAACTAACTTTAATTACATTTTTTCTAAAACTTTTGAGCACACAGCATTTCCTTGGTGCTAGAAGCAGAAGTAAAAAGTTCTTATACCATTAGAGCAAATTCAATACGTTTCTGTAATTGCTTTCAATTCGATACAACCATCTATGAGTCAATTTGTGAGATTTTGTTTCGATATTTACTTTTTGAATTTTTGCAATTTTACAGTTGAAAATTGATAAATTACGAAGTTATTTCTTCAATATAACTATTAAAATAAATTTCTATATAGTAAATATGAGACATTACGAGATCAACATTTAATATAATACTTTTGACGTGTATACGTCTATATATTTGCTACCGTACGGGACAATCCAAAAAAATTTATGATAACAAAATCGGGGCATACAGTTTAGCCTTGTTGTATTGAAAGTATACCCTATATCTCAAATAAAATTATACCACAGGATATTTAAAAAATCATAGAATTTATTACAATAAACGAGAATATTGCTACGCGTGTGGTGGAGGGGGAAGCGACGCCAATTTGAGGTTATTTTGCTCCGAATTAAGATTTGCAATTAGTAAAACTTTTGCCGCAGGGAAGATAGGAAGTTAGTTTAATTTTTATTCCTCAGTTATTTTTAGAATCTATTGATTGTAAAAAAATGTTTACAGAAGTGTCAGTCTTTGAAATTTGCCGCCAATACCTACGACTCGATTTCTGAATGAGGCGTATGCGGCGGTTTCCCTTTAATAGGTTTATGTGTGCGTGCGTCGTTCTTGACAAATGGCGTATATATAAAACAACAATAATTTTATTATTTATTTTGTTTGACAAAATTTTCCGCCGAATTCTGGAAACATTTCGTGTTCAGTAGCTAAGCTCATCGCCGCACTTTGCCTCGACACCGAAGTAATAAAAATAAAAAAAATTGTAAATACTTTATTTCCTTGAGTGGCGATAGAACCTACAACCAGTCGTTTACAGTCACACGCTTGTACCCCTGCGCATGTTAATAATGCCTCACTAGATGAAATTTACTTATTTAGTAACAAAAAATATTTTGGCAACATCATAGTAGTCAAGAAACATGTAAAAAGTAAGCATGCTTTTTCTCTTTTTCCACATTTATCAACGTCTTCGTATCCGCCCTCCGGGGGTCGTCTTACCTTATACGTGACCTTCGCTTACTACCACCGACATTATTTCCAAAGGTTAAACCAGGTATTCCTGTTTAGTACTCACTTTTGCAGTATGTGCAATATATATATTTTTTATATATATATATATATATTTTATTATTGTTAGGCGAACCAACAAATCAGACACAAAATCCAGCTTTTACAATAAATTTATTTACACTTGTTATATACACATATTCTCTCGTAGTCACAATATTTAAATATGAATTGTAATGACAAGTTGTCTTGACAATATCTTAGAACGTAATGAACATGAGTGCCGTGTCGTTTGTGCTTATATTGGAAATCCACCGCAAAAGACGCAGCACACTACCGCCACTTAATACAATCGATAATGGAAACAATATCAAATGACGTACTCGTAATTACAGTGACACCTATTACTACATTATAAGTAACTTATGCTAACATTATGTTATCTAAAACCACCCAGCGTTTTTTATTTTCTAAATATCACATGTTCCCAATCTGATGCGTAAATAATGTTCTTTTGAGAAATATATAAATGTATTCAGAGTAATATTTGTAAACTTTGATTTCAACTCCTGTAATTTTTCAAATAGTGTAATGTACGTCATTGTTGAGCCGAATAAGCCATACATTGTAAAATCCGTATGTAAACGGAATCCATCCACTAAAAATACCAATTAATACTGCTGCTCTATTCTTATAAAATATAAATAACATAATATATTTGTAGTGTTAGGTTCCACCACTCAATACGCAAAGCTTACAAATTTTAGCAGAAAGTGGAGAATGGTCTTAACACTAGGTTCCCTAGGTTAATAAAGCTAAAAAAATATATAAATATCCCATTTAAATGGCAAGCACAATCCAATAAAGATCACAAAAATGATATAAAAAAATCAGCTTCATAGAAATAATGAAATAAATACATTGTATTCGAATGCTTTAATAAAATACCGTATATACACTGACTAAAAGAAAAATCTGTCAAAAAAATATTTAGTTCTTTAAGAAAAGGTGAACACAGACAAACTCCTAAATAAAAAACTACGCCGGAAGGTAACCGATTCTCATTTTCCGCAAGAATTAGTCTCGGTTCTTCTTATGACGTTAATAAAAAGCAGGTAAATTTTGTTGTAAGAAGATTTTTGATCGCGTAATGGTTTATTGTATTTTGGTCAACACGAAAATCGTTTTGTAAATTGTTTATTATTTGCTTTGTTTTGGATTTTATATGAAGTAAAAGTTTTAGAAAAGTATTTATTATTGGATTATTTTATTTTTGTTTAGTTTTAGATTTATTATACAATAATAATTAATGGTTATAATTTATATTTTAAACATGGATAATCGATATGTTTTGTCTTTTCGAAGCACATACACAATATTTTTGTAATAGCCGCAGCAACGTGTGTCGTAAAATTATTGCATCTAGTGTATATGGAAATTTAGTAATTAAAGTCCAAACTATTGGCTAGATACCAACATAATTTAAATATGTTGGTAAAAAATACCTAAATATAAAGACAGAGAAATCTTTAATAGAAAATACTGCTACGCTGGAAGTATATCCAAAAGTCAAAAAGATTCACTCACTTTAATGGATTCGTCCTTCCTGGCCTAATCCATTAATAACAGGTTAATGAGAATAACGACCGAAAGCTCCGAACAACGATCTCGATAATGACTTCTTCTTTAAAAATATATTATTATTGCCCTTAAGTGGTATAAACACATTATATTCTAAGTCGGCCATAGGGACGCAGGGGCACACACAAAAAATATAGTATGTCCCTTACCACATATCATAACTTAAGACCCCTGAGCGATATTATATATTATAAATGAAAGTTTGTGTTTGTTCAGGCCAATCTCGGAACTATAAATCCAGTCATTTTACGGTCTTTGCCAATCAACCTATACAGTCCATAGGAATAATTTACGATATTCATTAAGTTTCTACAAATAATTTTATTATTGCTTATTATGATAATATCTCATCGATCTATGAGAAGCTGAGTAAAATTATATAAAAATATAAAATAAATTTAAAAATATTACGTGATTTTTTTTCGCTTAATACTCAATATCTTTAAGATGGATAAAAAGCGAAAACAGAGCATAATTAGGTTTTCTTTAACTATATCTTTCTCATTATAGGGGAAATAATATACGAAGATGAAAAGTAAAATGTAAAGTACTAATAATATGGTACTCTAATTTTAAGATTGAGTGTCAACAGCAATCTTTATATTTTTTTTAATAAGTATGACTTATTAAATAAATTTACATAACAAATTCAATATGCTTAACTCTAAATAAAAAATATGAGTAGGTACTTTATATCATCACCAAACAAAATTTTGAATATTTCATAATATACTAAAAGTACAAGGGGATTAAATGAAACAAATATGTTATAACAATAATAGTTTATTTTCCTCCTTATTAAGAAATAAAATTATTTCATCTTATTTTAATTGTTCAGTGATAGAAATATAATAAGCCAGTGAAGTTTTGGAAGATGTGCCTGAAACAAAAAGATACTTATTAAACAAACATATTTTATTAAAAAAGAATAACAACTGTTTATAAAACATTATACTAGCTGCCCGCCCACAGCTTCGCCCGCTTGAACTACATGATTATTTATTTACTAAACAGAATTGACTAACAACTATAATGACGTCTTATATGTTTTTTTTTACTTTAATCTGTAATCTTCATACATGTTTTTTTACTATATTACCGTAATTCCTTTTTTGGTTTTAGAATTTAATTGATACATAAAGTTAATTATTTGTTATACGTGTTATTTTTTTGTAACATTACGTTCTTTTAACCTATACTATGTATGTCTTATTATAATTTTAAAACTCTGTTAAATGTGCTGATGTCAGTAAATAATTTAATTTACTTTTCAGAAAAGGCCTTGAATGTTAAATTATTGATTTGGGTAAGGATTCACAATATTCTTTGTAAAATGATTATATTAACCCCTGTACAGTTTTGTATGGAAAAAACAATATATTTAGTTAATTGGAGACATTTCACCATTGTACCTTATTGTCTTAAGCATATGAATAAAAATATGAAAATTATTATTTGAAACATCTCTCCTTCGAAGTTACTATGATAAATTAGCTTTTAAGCACAATATTATATCTTTTTCCAGTATACATATCATTTTTAAAACCTTTGCTGCCTAATATTATATAAAAAAATGTATTTTGACATTTTGATGGTTCTGCACTGACGCCTACGATATTTTAAATACCTGTAGCTTTTTCTTTGTATGTTAAGATTAGGAAGGCAACAGTCAAATATCTCTAATAAAATATATATTTCTTTTACGAAGATCTAAATCTACAATAAAAACTACGTGCTATACAAAAAGGACGTTAAAAAAAATAAATAAATCAAATCAGCTTCACGCTGTATCCCGCACACAGCAGGGTAGGCAGAAAGGACTTTCAAATGAAAACAAATATAAAAATAGACTTCCGGCCTAAACGTAGTGTAAAACTTTAATAAAAACTTTCACACAGGATACTAAACAAACGTATCCTAAGTACCGTTACAGTGAAATGTAAAAGCTACTAAATGAAATAATTCCTTTGGCTCGCGGCCAATTTTTCTTCCACAGTGGTGAGCAGAGTTCAACGAATAATTTTCCTTCTCAACGGCCACGGTTAAATGTTTCCCATCGAATGTTTTACCATAGATGTTAACACAATCTCGAACATATATTAAGTGTAAAAAAATATTTGTAAACGTTATATTATGATAATTATTATGTAGTGGTAATAAAGGAGGTTAATGTTATTTTAGAAATAAAGTAAAATATTAAAAACATTTAAAAAAGCAAGGTCGTCCCCTCGTGGTTGGTGGTGCGTGATCCAAGCCTACTTGTATTGTAGTCGCCTACTGTATAGTAGTTGTGTCGCTCAGGGCAATCTGAGTCACCGTCAGAAATAACAAGGCCAGCCGTGCCGTCTCGAAATAGTGGTGGACGGCATTTAGGTTGGAGGGTAGACCCATATTGCAAAATTCCACGTTAAGCGTGGTAGGGGTTGCCGTGGAGCGAACGCCGCGTTTTCCCTGTCCATTTCGCGGAACTCTTTTTGACTAGTATAGGCCGACATTATATAGTTTTGATAATATATTTTTTTATTTAAACACCTAATTATATTTACTGTCATTATTTTGTGCATTTTTTATATGCAATCGATAGATTTTGACGATAGCTGACGATTCAAAATTAAATTAACTTCGTAGCTTCCCTAAATTGAAAGTTATACTAATTGCAAATCTCGATTCGCAGGAAAATAACCTCAAAATGATTTCGCTCCACGATGCGTCACTGTTTTCGTTAATTGTAATATATATAAATTCTATAATTCTTTAGCTATCCAGTTGTATGATTTTATTTTTGATGTAGAGGATAGTTTAAAAATTACTTAATTTGATTTTGTTATCATTAGGATTTTTGGACTACCCACGTTCACGTCAAAACGGCGTACTGGAGTAAATTTATAATGAACGCATTGTGGTCGCAAGCCATTTGCTGCATGAGCGATGTGCTTACCTCGCCGCCAAACCTGAACAACTCAGTGTTAACGGTCCGTGCGGTTACTCAAAATATCAATTATGTATAGATTCTCGTAGTTGCAAAAATATCGATATAACAGGTGGACCTATTTGTGGAACGGAGTGTCTTAACGCTAGGTTCCCTCTGTCTACCGTGCTGCGTGCGAGATACAACGTGAAACTGATTTACAACTAAGTATAATAATAAGTGCAATATGAAAAATATAAATAACAAAGTTCCAATCAATTGGAATATATAGAATTAAATTAAAAATATCTGTGGCTCAGAATACAGCGATTTCGGGCTAAATTCTCTTCGATTATACCGTAAGTCAACACTAGTTACAATAGAATAACCAACTATTCGAGGAATCTGTAGAAGACTTTAAATATACTTTATATACCAAAAAATACTTCGTTTTAATGCAATCTTTATTACTAAAATACCTTCACTATTTTGAATATCGAGAGTCAGCTGTGACCTCGGTGGAATGTCTGAATTTCTTGCCACTTATAGAAAAGTAGGTTTAGATATTTTTAAATAAATAATGTGAATGGGTTTGAGCTAATAAAAAAATCCTATATTATTTTTAAAAATATATATTCAATATAGTAAATATAATTTCAATAGCAATTTTATCACCGTAACATTTATTTTTGTAAATATGGCATTTGTATTGTGAAACGGAATGACAAGCGGATATAGAAACATAAGAATTGTTTAAATTGCGAATAATATATCGGTATATATAATACGCGTCTCAGCTTATATCAGGCCAGTCGGGGTCAAGGGGCACAAAGTGGAACTGTAAACGTGATAGGTTGTGGGTTCGATTTCCACTCGAGGAAAGGAAAAATATTTGATATTTTAATTAAACAACAACTTATATTAGCTTCTAGTCAATTGTAGGTAAAATACGTTCTCATTTTACGCAAAGTTCACCTTAGGTTGGCTAACCAGTTATTGAAACGGACAAAGGGAAAAGTTTCATTGTGGGAACATTCACAGTATCTATCGGCCACTTCACATGGTAGCATACCTCTGTATGGGAGACCGAACGCGGCGATTTGTGGCTATATCACTATACAATAAATCTATACCGCAGTAACGGCTGACATTAATTGTCACCCCACAACAACCGTGACCGGTTTTTATAGTCTAGTTAGATTCTAATGTTAGTTGCCGAATGTGGTGTAAAATGAGAACGAATTTTATCTACAATTAAAAATTAAATTAGCTTCACTCTGTATCCCGCACACAGCAGGGTAGGTAGAGGGAACCTAGTGTTAAGACACTCCGTTCCCCACTTTCTGCCGAAGTCTGGAGGCATTGCGTGTTGAGTGGCAGAACTCAACGGCGCGCTTAACCGCTCGTATCGACACCAGAGCGAAGAAATGGAAATATAAATTTAAGTAAATATTTCATCTCCTCGAGTGGGGATCGAACCCACAACCAGTCGGTTTTGCAGTCACACCTCGTGCCGCTGCGCCACGACCGGCCTCAATCTACAATTGATCTATTATAAAGAGTGACAAGCTGTATCCCCCACTCAACAACGTAAGCAGAGAGAGCGTAGTGTTAAGAGTCTCCATTCCCCAATTTCCACCGAATTCTGAACGCATTGCGTTTTGAGTGGAAAAATTCAAATATTAATTAAAGAAACCTTTCAAAAGTTTATTAGCTTTTATTCAAATAGAGTGTTCGGCAAGACAAATCAAACGAGTCCAAAACACGACATATCTGCCTTAGTTTAGGAGTCTCTTTGGTCACCCTCCGGTCCATTTCTAGTCTCTATATATTTTTTGATGACGTTATAGTATTTTGCAAATCAAGTCAGTTCATTGTTTATATATATTTTCATTGATGTAAAAACTGAAGTTGTAATCCAAAATTTGAACTCAATCGGTGTCTTCAAAGTGGGTCAAATGTGAGGTTTTTCTCTGTTTGCCCTGTTATACTCCCGTACAGCACAGTAAATACAAAAAAAAACATAAAATTTTAAACATAGTAAAAACACAAAAAAATTAATACCAAATTTTGCCCCCCCTCTATTTTTTTCTTGAACTAACTGCCGGTAGATGCTAGCTATGCTAGCTGCTTAAATTCATAATTTTAGGTCAACCGGAAGTACCCTATTAATTTTGATTCTATTTATAGCGTAGAAATACGTGTTTTTTGCGATATAAAAAGTCATCTTATAAGTGTCTCTTTTTTCCTTAAAATGTACGTAACCGTGAATATAAAAACACAATAAAAATGCAGTAAAGTGGCAGAACTGAACGCTGTGGCGTGTTCCCTGGCAGTGGCTCAATTAAATTACTTTTACCCTATACCCTATCCCCGGAATCGACTTATCGACTTCTTACAGTGATCTTTCTTACCACTGCACTACTTTACTGTTCTCAAAGATAACTTAAAAAATAAATCAGCTTCACGTTGTATCCCGCACACAGCAGGGTAGGCAGAGGGAACCTAGTGTTAAGACACTCCGTTCCCCACTTTCTGCCGAATTTTGGAGGCATTGCGTGTTGAGTGGCAGAAATCAACGCCGGGCTTAATCTCGATACCAAGGCGAAGAAATGGAAATATAAATTTAAGTAAATATTTCATCTCCTCGAGTGGGGATAGAACCCACAACCAGTCGGTTTTACAGTCACACTTCGTGCCGCTGCACCACGACTGGCCTCGAAACTTATTAAATATTTTTTTCATAGATGCCTGTTCTTCATGTTTCTGCAATTTTATCCAATAGTAAAGAAGTCATGTAATAAGTATTTCTATTTAGCAAGCAAATTAGTTTGCTACAAATCTAAAAAAACTTTCGAAATACTTTTATCCATTTCATGATTATTACAAGATGATTTGACAATTTATATTACAGAGAATAATTTTACGTATCAGTAATTCTTTCCAGGTAAAGCAATTTTTGGTCTTTACCACATTTTTAAGAGTATTTTAATATTTTAATGTAATTTAAACATATCCACGTTATATCCCGCATATAGCATGGTAAGCAGAGTTAGCCTAGTGTCAAGACACTCAGTTCTACGTTGTTGTTTGTTGTTTTGTGTTGTGTCGCGGAACTCAACGCCGGGTGCCAGAGCGAAAAAATTAACATATTAATAAATAATCATTCATTCCCCCTAGTGGGGATCGAAACCACAATCGTCGCGTTACAGTCACACTCTTACGCCCAAGCGCCATGACAGCTTTGACATAGCGTTTAATTACAGCAGTTGTAGCTTTTTTTAAGCTAAAGCTAAGTAAATATTATTATGCAACTGTGATACAATCCTTTTGTATAAGAACTTTAATTAACTTGAGAACGCAACGCAACTTATATGTAGTTTTTTTAAAAGCCCTCATTTAATCCTAAATAGATAACCTACGTCAAATCGACGCAATAGATTTTAAAAAATCGCTATAATTCATTAGTTTTTTGCGTTCGGTTCGTTCGTTTGGGCCGTTCCAACTCAGTCCAAGTCAGTCAGCCAAGACCTTCGCAAATGTAAAATACATCCATATCGCTTCGGTAAGGGCACCGCCTTTGTCAGCATTTTTAATGAAAAATATTTCGTACGTCGAAGTGACATATGATGTGATATAATAAGATCTTGTAACAATATATTATTGGTACTTCTTTGAGAATAAATTCAGATATTTTTTATTCGTTTTTATAGACGTAACATGCCACAAAAAACTTCGTAATGTCATAATGAATTTGTGTATACAATGCATGCAATCATGCATTTGAGGGTTAAACTGTCACGCCAGAGCATCAAATTCTCAAGAGGCAGAAAAGATCATCACTGGACTGTCACTAAATTTAAGTTTTTTACTGACTTTTTATAATAATTTATATATGGCTCAACAAGAGATTAATAAATGTTTAAATTTTATAAAAAGTACCCTGTTCAGTTTTTTATTGTTATAATATACAAATAAATTGTAATATTTTTCATTTATATAGACTTTTAATATATACTTTTAAATATAATACCATTCAAAAATCTAGTCATATACTAGTCAAAAATATCGTCACTATACACACGTCGAGTTGACGTATGGTTATTTTTAGTGTACAGCGAAATATGGTTATCTATATAGGGTTAAGGATGCTATATCTGTCAAATTCGTGTAGACTTCAATACTTTCTAAAATACATAAATATATAATATTAAGCTAGTTATTAAAGTGTAAAGAGACCAATCGTGGCGCAGGGATACAAATGTGCAATTGTAGCTGCTACAGGTTGTGGATGTGATTCTCAATTCAGATGCATCCGTTCCACACTCTGTGCCCAATTTACAAGGCATTGTAGATTAAGTGGAAGTCAACGTTGCACTTCGTCTAGTCACCAAGGCGAGGAAATGAAAATATTAAATATTGCACTCGCCCGAGTAGGAATCAAATCCAACCATCAACAACAACCATCGCGTTCACACTAGCAAAAATACAAACAAGAGAAAAAAGCTAAAATCCTCGAACACCAAACGCACTCTTTGCCTCCCCCTCGCTAAAAAGTCGTAATGACATTGCGTTTTCGGCGGATACGGCGATGGGTATAAAGGAGAGATCAATTTGCCGGCTCTGCTCTTATCAGACCTGAATACTTGATGGCAGGATGACGCTGGAATACACGTTTATAGGGCTTAAGTGATACCGTGTTACGTTATATTGTATATTTTTTTAGTATTACATTAGGTAGTTTGCAGTTCAACTAACGTTTTATTAGGTTTCGGTGCTATAAGGTTATTTATGATTGACATAGTCTTGGTTTAATATACCTATATAGCAGACAATTTGCAATCGAATCCGCAACCGTCGCGCGCGTGATGCACAAAACAGCGGCAAGGAATAATTAAAATATAAACAATTCCTCCTAGTGAAAAACCGAAACCGTAATATGCACCATAATGTCATATCGACTAATCTCATATTTACAGAATTTTTCCTCGTACAGAATTTAAGGAAAAACTATAACGCTATATGTTTTGTTTTTAGTAAATATTGGGAACTACAAGTTCGTTTGTACTTACTCGCGACGCTGACAGCTGGTCCCAGACCGGATTTTATATTTATTGTACTTGTTACCTTCTTATTACTTTCAACATCTACAAACAGAATTGAATGTTAGAATGACATTTTTTATTATAATTAAGGCTAGTCGCGGTGCAGGGGCACAAGTGTGTGACTGTAAACGTGGGTTCGATCTCCACTCGAGGAAATGAAATATTTATAAGAACATACATTTTTATTTCGCCACTCTGGTTTTGCCAGTGAGTTTCACATCTGAATATACAATAATAGAGTGTCTTAACACTGGGTTCCCTCTGCCTTCTCTGTTGTGTGAGGGATACAGCGTGAAGCTGTTTTAATTTTAATAATTTATTAAATTACTAACTAGGATTAATTACTCGTTGAAAATTTTAAATTGTATATATTCACGATACATACAATATCTATAAACATAGTATAATAAATAGAAACATACAAACATACAAAATTATTAAATAAAACAGACAATTTACAAAATAAAATTTACAATAATCTAAAAATAAATTGCGTAGACAAGCATATTAGTGACAGCGAAGCGGGGCAGCAGTCGGTTGTGACACCAATATCAGTTATTAGTAAAACATAGGGTCAATGAACTCCGACAATCGTACAAATAGTTTATAATTAATTTTTTATTGTCTAATATCTTTATGATAATTAATTAAATATCTTGACAGATTACCTTTATTGTAAGACATTAAATAGACTCATATAATATTTATAAATTGTAAATAGTACGTATATTGATATAACTAGCGACCCGCTCGCGGCTTCGCCCGCTTATACCACTAAATTATTTACTTAACACACTGAATTATGTTCGTGTTTTGATATACCTATTATGTATGTTTGCAGCGCAATGAAGATTTTTTATGAGAAAGTTATTAAAACTTTAGGTCGCATTTTTGTACCTCCCATAAGAATCTTCAATTGAATGTTTGAAATAAAAACACAACTTATCGACACTTACAATAAAATCCGAACTCATCAGTGTCTGTACATAGAAGATATTACAATTAACAATGTAATAAAACTTGGTCAGTTGGTCTGTTTGTCTGTGCGTTTCTTCACGATAATCTCAGAAACTGCTTAACCGATTTAAATACTTTTTTGTTTGTATTTTGGCAAACTGCCCTTAAATATTGAGTATTAGTTTTATTTTAATCAGCTTCACGCTGCATCCCGCACATAGCAGGTTACGCAAAGGGAGCCTAGTGTTAAGACACTCCATTCCCCACTTTCTGCCGAATTCTGAAGGCATTGCGTGTTGAGTGGCAGAACTCAACGCCGTGCTTAACCTCGACACCAGTGCGACGAAATGGAAATATAATTTTAAGTAAATATTTCATCTCCTCGAGTAGGGATCGAACCCACAAACAGTCAGTTTCACAGTCACACTTCGTGCCGCTGCGCCACGACTGGCCTCAACTGGACTGGACTTTATTTTAATCGGCTCACACAAAGTTAAACCAGATACACGCTTTATCCCGCCTTTAGCAGGGCAACTTAGTATTAAGATATTGCGTGTAATGTGTGACTGATGTGCGAACTGAAAATATTATTAAATTATAATTCAATCCTCCAAGTGGGGATCGGACCCACACCAGTCGCGTTACAGCCACAACTTTGGCCCCTGTGCCGCGACGGCCTTTAACAAAGAAGAGATGAGAAGCGTCAGCGCTTCTTTTACGAAAACAGCATATAGGGTAAAATATTTTAAAGAAATTAAGCAAGATACATCAACAGTGAACACGTAGGTTTTTTGTTCATTCCACGATGTTTATTCATATCTATATTTCGTGTGACGCGGTTACGCACAGATACCAATAACGTAAATACATACTACTACAAAAATACTACTAAAATCTTTAGAACTTTGAACTTTGCCGCCAATATCTACGACTCGATTTCGGAATGAGGCGTATGCGGCGGTTTCCCTTTGATAGGTTTATGTGTGCGTGCGTCGTTCTCGACAAATTATATTTTATTTTACAACGATAATTTTATTATTTATTTTGTTTGAAAACATAACTCTTTTATTATTGGGTTTATAGAGTAGTTAAAACTGTGGTTTTATTTAAAGTGGTGCTGACAAAAAAACTTTGTATAATTGAGCATACTTAATATTTATAGTATTTTTTTGGTTAATTAATACCAGTAGTTATTACAACACTTGCGAAGGAAGCATATTTTAGGCAATTTTTAATTCTTATACCTTTTGAAAAACTACCAATATTCTTATAGTTAATAAATTATTTTTTCAAATTAAAAATAGTCTATGTTTTTCATCATGATGACGGGAAAATATTCAAAATGTTCAAAATTACACTATAATACCAAATAGTATTGACATTGTAGTGTTGATAGTAAATGAAAATAGCTATACTACAGGAGGATACCTTCATATGCACTGTTTAAACCTGTTCTTATGATATAATGTAGAATAATATATTCTATAGAGGAATCACACATTCTTTTTATTCTTTAACTAGCGACCCACTCGCGGCTTCGCCCGCTTAAACTACTGAATTATTAATTTAATATATTGAATTACGTTCTTTAAATAAACGACACAAACAACAGAATACTTAAATGGTAAAAATAATAAACAACATAGAAGGTAGTCTACCTAATATCCTTTTACTTAAAAATACTTAAACGAAAGATGAAATCATATATCTATGTTGCGCTGAAATAATACATTATAATTATTCAGGGAGCTCCAAAATATGTGTAATTGCTTCTAAATCTACTTTACTATAGAGCTAACATTGAAGCTTTCTCTCGTCCAGCTCCTTTCTTCTGGCGCTGCGGAACGGCATCAGGGCGTTGGCCTTCGCGCTGTGGTCTTAAGCGGCACCCATCAATATGGGTGCGTCGTCGTTGTGCGTCGGCCCTTTGTCTTTGGCCCTAGGACTGTGTACCTGCCCTAGAGCAGATACATGGAGAATGATTTTTGGTGCGATTGGAAAGATAATTAAATGCCACCTGAACGGTCAGCTTAGCCAGTTGAGACCCTCATTCAGGGACGTCCAGCTTAAGTGACCAGCGACCTAGGTGACTGCTCAATAGTCGGATTCGGGGAAGGATAGCACAATACATCAGCGCGTAGTAACGCATTATATCCGAGTTGGACTCTTTCTATTTTTAGGTTGCGGTGAAGTGCGTGGTGTTCCTCACGTAGTATAGCCTGGGTCACTCGCCAGAGAGTGAAGTTCTGGACCACCTGCAGGGTTCCTTGTTGATTCGTACTGGCGTAGGTAAGATAAGGCCTGACTCCCGCCATGTAGCGCTACAGCTTCGTTCTTAGGGGTAGGTGGAATCTGAAGAGTGGTCGTAGCAGGAACATTTCAGTCCTCGCGGCTTTCTTGACTTGTCCTATCAACAAAAGTCTTCTGTCAATAACAACTTTCAGGTAGTCGCTCTGCTGCTTCAGGGGACCTGCTGGCTCAGCGAAAGATGTATTCGGCTGTGTCTTGGCGACGTTAAGGGCAACCCTGTACTCTGTCAGCCAGTTTGGCATCAGGTCAAGGGCTCGCTAGAGTATCTTGGTTGTTTGGTGGGGATTTAGAGACTTTGAGAGGGAAATATAGTCGGCGTAGAGCGCCAATATCGTAGCCGTCTGCGTTGGGATGTCATCGGCGTATAATGCGTAGAGGACAGGTGACAAAATGCTGCCCTGAGGAACACCGACAGCGATCGAGTAGCTGCTACGCTCTCCACTCTCACGCAAAATGTCCTCTCAGGTAGGTAGTCGGTAAGGACATACGCGACGTGATGGTGCCGGCTCTGAGCACCTTATAAAGTAAAGCCGAAAGCGGGTGGTACGTCGACGAACTATTGTAATCTTCTTTCAGTTAGTCGCTGCTGCAGCGTAGTGGCCCACTCTGGCCACCTGTAGATTGATTGAGTGCCCACTCGCCAAACAGCTTGCTTCGTGGTGCTAGAGAAGTGGAAGGAATAACTTCGCCACCGCGTTGATGAGGTTTATAGGTCGGTAACCCTCAGGGCGTCGTCGGCTCTTCCCAGCCTTTGGCAACATGACCAGGTCCTCCTTCTGCGCCCGGGGGAAAGGAGCTAGGCGGCCGTGACGGATGCACTTTTATAAGCAAACGACGGGTAGTGGGGTCGAGCCATATCGCAGCAAAGATTTTTAGTTATGTAATTTTAAATCTGTGTTACAGCTTCTAAAGTACTTATTAAAATGAAAAATAGTAAATGACAGTTTTTATCTAAATTAAATGGTCTAAGTAACTAATATACTTATCTATATGCTGAGAGTAAGGGATAAATGAAACATGAGTCGATACAGCTGTTTATAGTCTGCGTTATGCATTTATAATGACAATTAAAGACGGACAGACGGACAACAAAGGGATCCTAATCCAAGTGATAAGGATTCCGTTTTTTTCCTTTTCCAGAATTCAAAAATGGATTATTTTTTAGTTTGGTTATGCATACTGTTGTGCACAAAATTATTATAGATTTAAATCATTTGGGAATTGATTTGATTTTGCTTGCAAGAATTATCATATTTAATAGAAAAATGTTTAGTTATTTCATATTTGTCTAGGTAAACTGTAACTGCGCGCACACTGCAAACGTAATTTTTCCCACATAAATTCCGCAAAAAGTCCGGGTTAAAATATAGCTTCTATTAGTTATTACAGCGCATTTAAGATAAGATTATTTTAAAAAGTTGTTGAATTCTATTAAAATTATAAAAACTACCAACATTTTTATAGTTAATAAAATATTTTGTCAAATTAAATAAATGTCTATGTTTTCCATCTGAAAAACACTAAAGGATGAAAAAATATTAAATATATATAAATATATAGAAACCACATTAGTATCGATACTGTACTGGTAATAATAATTGAAAAAAATAGATAAACTACAGCACATATGAAACAGTATATCTATAGAGACAACTACATATGAAACAGTATATCTATAGAGGAATTACACACTCTTTTTATTTTTTTTAGCTTCACGCTGTATGCCGTACACAGCAGGGTAGGCAAAGGGAACATAAGACACTCCGTTCCCCACTTTCTGCCGAATTTTTCGAGGCATTGCGTGTTAAGTGGTAATACTCAGCGCCGGGCTTTTGCCTTGGTGCCAGAGCGAAGAAATGAAAATATTAAGAAATAATAATTCATGTCCTTGAGTGGGTATCGAACCCACAAACGCCGCGTTTCAGTCACACTCCTGTGCCCCTGGACCTCGACGGCGTCTACTATTTTTATTCTATCACAATAATATGTATATTTTTTTGATGTTCCTCTTTACTACGATAATACGAACTTTGAAAATTAGTTATTGTTCCATAACTCTAACAGTAACACATGGTATCGTAAACTTTTTTGCAGATCTTGATGTCTTCTATAAAATTGTAGTACATCACTTTACTCTATTCTTAATAATTTCCACAGCGTACGCGATATAAGGTTTTTTAAATATTTATGTACACGTTAGTCGTCTAATTGTAAAAGAATTTTCAAATCCCCTCCCGTAGTTTCGGGGCCTATTCAATTCAAATAAAGAAACAAAGAATCTAATCGGTTGTCTTCATAATTTTAGTGATATCGATGCACGATCCCCTCACCCTCGCAGACTCACTCCGCTATGGTGCGCGAGGCCACACACACCACATTATTTTATTATTACATGATTTTCTTTAGATTGCTATTTTTAAATTCGTTATATCTTTTGAATGGAATGTCCTATTTTCATAATTTAAAAAGTATTTTAAAGATATTGAAATATTTTTTAATAAAATATCATTTAATAGGATAAGGATTAATACAGAGGTATGAATAATATGGTTTGATTATTGTCAGCACTTTCGTCAACTTATAAAATATAAAAAAGTTGTTATATTGGCATAACTACAGTAGTTGGATATATGGTATCGCGGACTTTTTTATAGACCTTGATGCGTTCTATAATACTGTAGAACATTGTTTTGTTCTATCATCAATAGTTTTCGCAGCGCACGCGATGATAGAATTTTAAAGATCAATTTCTTCACACCTTGGGTTACATTATTGCATTTTTCTTAGGGATTTCTACTTTTTTTGAAAATGTAATATAGCCTATGTGGGACAGTGAAGATGCAGCTTTCTAATAGCGAAAGAATTTTTGAAATCGGTCCGGTAGTTTTTGTGTGAAAACGATACAAACATACATACAAAAATACAAATCTTACCTCTTTATAATATTAGTATAGACTATAACACGTAAATACATTTTTTAGAGGTTACTTTGTACTAAGATGGCATGGCTCTGTTCCCGCATTTACGTCCCTGATATATCGATATAAATAATAGAAATATAAAATATTGGAAAAAAAGGAGAAGAAACGCAATTATATTGCATTTTTTTTTTTCATACTTGAAACGTATTAATAAATTTACATACAATTCATTTGTTTTGAATATAGCATTAAGTTTAGTCAGCTTAACGTTATTTTAACAGATGACATTAATATATTTGATACTTCCTTAACATGATTATTTAATGTATTTTTTATATATAAAGTCTTGAGAAATATATCTACTGTAAATGAATGCAACTTTATATATATATAACGCCAATGATTAAAATGTATTGCCATCAGCGCGTCATCTAAACGCAATATAAAGTTTTATAAACTATGAACTTACAATCAGAATTTACTTTCCAAATACATATACAGTAATACCCCGGACTTACGCGGTAGGTGGGACCGAGCGATTGCCGTGTAAGTCGAATTCGCGTAAGTCGGTGTTCAACTTTGCATATAAAGTTTCTTTAATCAGGACCAGAGTTTAAAAAAAACATAATTTAGAAGAAAAATGTTTAATAAAGTGTAGGATAATAAAAAAAATTACATTGTTATGAATAAAGTAACATAAACCGGAATTATTTTGAGCTGCAAGGCTTCATATATTCTAACAAAGTTGCCTGCGGAGTTAAATTTTTCTTCTTTTCCAATTCACAAATTTTCATTTTTACTTCAAAGTCTTTAATTATATTTAGTTTTCACTCCAAAGACAGTGTTTTCTTTTCTTGTTATGCTCAAATTACTCATTTTTCGTTCTTTTAGACGTTATAATTAGAGATTATAAGTAAAACGCACTGCGCACGTAAAACAATTTCACGCGGAACATGTTTAAACCTGTCGCAAACTGAAAACTGAGTGTGCAGAGCAAGAGAGCCGATGCGCGACAATCAAAATGAAGAACCGTGTATCTCCGAATTCGCATAAACGGGGTAGCGTAAGTCGGTGTATTACTGTACTTTTTATTGCAGATATCGCCATTTGAGCTAGTCCCGAATAACTATAATAACTAATTAATAATTATAACTATAATATACTTTATTATTTTTGTTAATGTCACCAACGTTGACGTTTAAAATAATAATTATGGTAGACTAAACAACTATTAATTGTTCTTCTTTTTTCATCTTCACGCTGTATCCCGCACGCAGCAGGGTAGGCAGAGGGAACCTAGTGTTAAGACACTACTTCCTGTTTCTTACTTTCCGCGGAATTCTGTAGGCATTGCGTGCTGAGTAGTGAAACTCAACGCCGCACTTTGCCTCGACACCAGAGCGATGAAATGGAAATATAAATTTAAATAAATATTTAATTTCCTCCAGTGGGAATAGAACCCACAACCAGTTTATGCTTTGTGCCCCTGTGCCACGAACGGCTTCAATTTACTTTCTTCTTTTAAATTGTGGTTAAATACAATAATCGTAATTTAATTATGTCAAATTTCTATTAACCGACTTCTTAAAAGAGGAGGTCATCAATTCGACTGTATTTTTTATCCTTGTTACCTCAGAACTTTTGACTGTGTGAACCGATTTTGATGATTCTTTTATTATTTGGAAGCTACTGCGTCCCGTGTAGTCCTATTTTAATTTAGTTCATTTCCGATAATGGTATCTATGAAAAAATCATATAAATCTCAAATTTACATTATGTATGTGCGCGACAAATGGACTAATATCTCAATATCAACTCAACCGATTTTAATGATCCTTTTTTTATTAGAAAGGGTACACATAAAGGGTAGTTTGGTGAAAGTTTGGTTAAGTTCAGAGTATGAAATCCGATTGAAATTGAAGAAGTCGATTTTTTTTATAAAAAAAAAAATAATTATGTTATTTTTTCTGGTAAAATTTCTTTGTACTCTATGATAAAAACTATTCTATAAGTTGCATTAGGTTTTGAACTTATAGCGGTGACGTATTTATCCGTCTCGGGAGGAGAAATTATAATATCCTTCACCTCGACAGCAAATTGATTGTCCAACTGAGCGGCAACGTAATAAAATTTTGTAGCATCACTTGTTATATTAGATAAAGCAAACTGACCTTCAATTTGTGAAAACCAAAGGGCTGGTTCTTCCGGCCAGAATGGTGGAATACGCACGCCAATCCTACAAACGTTGGATGTAGTCGCGTCCTCCATCGTGTATTAGAGGTCACCTTGCAAAGGTCGTCAATATGGCCTCTTGCCGTTTTTAATCTTCTTGCCAGCAGAAAACGTAGATATTTAATATAGTGTTCACTAATTTCGGTGTCACCAATATAGCGGTTTTTGTGAACTACGCTATTTAATAATATTTTATATTTTCAATTATGGAGTGAAATTAAATTTCCAAAATTTTGTGGAATAATTGTCCAAATTTATTTACACTTAAGAAGATATACAAAGAAAATAATTTTGCACACTCACAGAAGGAAATAAAGAAATTTAAAGAAATACTAAAAGAAACAGATAAGCAAAACAGATACGTATTAGCAAGAAGATAAGGCTTAAAATTGAATACAAGCAATGAGTACAATATTTAAACAAGTGAACGTCGCAAGCGATAGTAGCCGACTCTTTACTCGTAGCTAGCAAGCAGGCTACGTCACGCACAGCAAAAAAACTCGAAACAAGTTTGTCATGCGAATGCGCTGCGTGCGGATGAATTATAATAAATATAAATATTAACAATTTAGTTTTAAGTAAATTTGAAAATAGAATGTAGTGTAAGAATATAATATTAATATCGAATGAAATAGGAATTTACATGTATTATTATTATTATTAATTAATTTTGTTAAAAGATAATATTCACTACAAACTATTACCATGCTAAAAATAAATTAATTTCATACAGTAGTTATCGGTATTTTAAGTAATTTACATTTTTCAGTTTTTATTTTTTTAAAATAAAACTATAATGAAATTCGGAATGAAACCCAAAAAAAATTTACCTTGAGACCCTAGGCTAATACCATGCAAAAATTCATCAATTTCCGTCCAGTAGTTTTTGCGTGATTGACGAACAAACAAACAGACAGACAGACAGACAGACAGACAGACAGACGGACAGACAGACAGACAGACAAGAATTCTGTTGAGTGGTTTTTTAGGTTCTATAATAATCGACATATAAACCGACCTAATTTTTATTTTTTTTATATCTTTCATGTACAGAATTGACTTTTCTATCCTTTTATTATATATAGAGATAGAGAAGAGATAATTTAATATCATATTATTAATGATACTATTATATTTATATTTCTTTTTATAGTAACATGTTAAATATTTAATAATATAATATATAGACATTACAACTATAAGTAATTATTACCTTCATTCACCAAATCTATTTAACTCATTACACAATTCACATACACGCATCTAATAAAGATGGCGGCAGGCATTCTGCGTACATAGTATAATTGTAATTTTACATACGTCATAAAAACATATTAAGGTATTTATTCCCATTTACTAATTAAATAATAATTATCTCTAGATATTGACGGCATTACGTGCATTAATATTAATCTTCTTTGTTTTAATGTTGTATGTAGCTATTAAAAACTTACCGACGAAGTATTCCAAAACAAACAACCGTAAATACGTAATAAGCACTTATAACTTATTTTACCAGCCTTAAATACTTATATCACTATTACATATACTAACTCACATGCCTTTTACATATAAGATGTAACTAAATATATATTAATTATAAATTAAAACTTCTCTAAACATTTTAAATCGCTATCCTTCACCAGACGCGTCTGCCATCTCCCATCTCTTTCTTTCCTTTTTCCTTGACTTTGACGTTGACAGTAGCTTATTCAGCCAACATGATATTTTACAATAATTAAAATATTAATTATGTTATTATTTATTTTAAATTATAATACACAACAATTAAATATAACTATTAAATTATTTTTAATAAATTTATTTTATATTATAAATGACATTTATAATATTATAAATTATATTTATAATATTTTTTTATAAATGATTATTTTTTTGAATTAATTATATTATTTACGTACACAATTTAGTTCTGGATTCTGGTATGGATCGTGACAACCTACACGTGTTAAATAAAAATTATTTGAATTGTAAAAGGCTTTTTCAAGATATCTTTTATGTTCAAACGTAAGTTTTAATTATGATATTTAAAGTTTAAAACAAAATATTATTTATTCATATTTTCCGTTTGATAATACATTTCTATACATTTTTTTTTGTAAATATGAATAATTCTGTTATTTCTTATTATTTTTTTATTTTTTTTCTATTATTTCTTAGAGTTGTATATTTGAAATAAAAATAAATAAAATTAATCAGATTCATGCTGTATCCTGCACATAGCAGAGTAGGCAGAGAGAACCTAGTTCACTCCATTCTAGAGGCATTACGTATTGAATGGCGGAACTCAACACCGCGTTTTCTTTTTTTAGAGCGAAGAAATGAAAATATAAATGTAAATAAATATTTTATTTCCTCGCGTAGGGATCGAATCCACAACCAATCGATTTTACAGTCTCACTTTGTACCTCTGCACCACGACTTGCCTCAATGAATGTATATTTTAAATAAATTCGATATAAAAATAATAATAATTATACTGTTTTTGTCATTTTTTGAGGACGCCGTGTGACTGGAAACACGACGGTTGTGGGTTTGATTCCCACTCAGAGGAATCAATTATACTTATGAACATTTTCCTTTGTTCATTCTGGTAACAAGGCAAAGCGCGGCGTTGAGTTGCGTCATTCAACATGCAGAATATACGATAGAAAGTGGGGACGGAATGTTCTAGCCCCAGATTCTCGCTGCTTTCCCTGCTATATGCGGGATATAGCGTGAAAATTAAATATACAATTTAAAGAAAAAATAAGAAAATACAATATTCAATTTTAACACAGCTAAAATATATCTCATGAAAAGTTTATATTCGAGTTTATCAAGCAAATAGAGCTTATTTTAGAGGTGACCATCCAGAAATATTCGTGCTGGCTAGGGAAACCTGGCTAAATATTTGTATTACGAAAGCAGATATTTATTGTAAACGATCCTTTGCACGTGATCTGTTTTTAAACTCAAAACGAAAAATCTAAATTGAAAATGTTCTTATATTTTTTTCTTTATGTTCAGTTCAGTTTTTTTAGCTTCACGCTGTAACAGATAGCAGAGTAGGTAGAGGCAACCTAGCGTTCCACTTCCGTTCCCCACTTTTCATTGGGGCATTGTATTTTGAGTGGCGGAATTCAACGCTGACCAGTTACTCTGGTAACTTTGCTCTGTGAAGGAAATGTAAATATGTCATTTCTTAAAATAGAAATCAAACCCACAACCTGTCTCGTTTACTACTTACTATTAGAAGCTTATTTTGATATTTTAAATCTAAGAATAAAACATTTTTAGCTTTTACTTTTAATTGAAATATATTTATGTAAATAAAAAGGCTAAACTGCATGTTTTTCTTAGAATTTTTTATAGGAAAGAAAATAAGCATATTCTCACCTACAATTTCATTGCACAGCATTGCAATGACTGGAGAAGTGGGCACTTTCCCATCAAATACTTTGATAATGTCCGCACGATTTAAACAACTGAAAACAAAAATGAAAGAAAAATGTATGTAAAAAATATCTAACATTTACTTAAAATATTCTGAAAAGTATCATATTTACAAAAGGGAAATATTTCCCTTTTGTAAATATGATTCTTCGAAGATTAATTTGATTTTTTTCGTATTATAGAAATATTTTTATATTTCTATAATTTTCTAGACCAAACTAATGATTCTTAAAATATTAGATTTTCATAAATATATTACAACTAAGTAACTTAATATTTAACTTTAAATTACAAATAAGATAACACAGAATTCTACTCAAAACGTAGCACGAATACACATATTAAAACAGTCCAAATAGACTTGCAGGTGCAATTAATACAGAACTAGCGGACCGCCCACAGCTTCGCTCGCTTCATTATTCATTTAATAAACAGAATTGACTGACAACTATAATGGCTTATTTAACTAATTTTATTACATAATAAACGTAGAAATGATCACGGCATTTTTATATGGATTTATTTCACTTCGATTTATTTCATTAAACGAACAAGCCGAAGAATTCATGTATTTACTTGATATTTTTTAATAACCATTCGAATGTAGTTAAAAAAATATTACAATTTTTATGTTAAAATTAAGGCCAGTCGTGACTGTAAAACCGACGGGTTGTGGGTTCGTTCCCCACTCGAGGAGATGAAATATTTTTCTTAAATTTATATTTCCATTTCTTCGCTCTGGTGTCGAGGCAAAGCGCGGCGTTGAGTTCTGCCACTTAACACACAATGCCTCCAGAATTCGGCAGAAAGTAGGGAACGGAGTGTTACTTACACTAGGTTCCCTCTGCCTACCCTGCTGTGTGCGGGATACAGCGTGAAGTTGAACATTTGAAATCAAATCAAATCGATTTGATTTCTTATGTTAAAATTAATAATAAGTATAGATTACAATTAACATTTAATTCAACTAGGTTTCCTAATTAAATCCAGTTTATAATAATTAAGCAGGCGTCCGGTGATGCATCTAATTTTGCTCTTGTATCTTACAAACCAAATGTTATGAACATAGGAATAAATGCATCAGAATGTATTCATTTACTTAAATAGGTATCTGAATATGCGTTAGTATCTCATGTTATAATACTTTGTTACAGAATATTTCTGTATAATTTTATTATAGCAGTGAATAAACTTGTGTATAGTATAAAATTAAATGAAAATGTTTTCAATTAGGTTAATTTGATGAAGTTTTTGTTTCACTTCTAAAGATAAAGCTTAGTGGTCAACCAGTTTTTCCTACGCTTTCTTTTTACATTATGTTTCACATAGCAAAATCTTTTTCTAAAAAGCTTTCGAGATGTATATTGTAAAAGTTATTACTTTTTAAACATTTTTAAAGTGTTATTCCACACTTAGGAAAGAAAAATACTTATTTAGAAAACGTATAAAAGTTTGAACGCAGCGGGACTCGAACCCGCGCCTCCTGGAAACCGACCAGGAGGCGCGGGTTCGAGTCCCGCTGCGTTCAAACTTTTATACGTTTTCTAAATAAGTAAGTTATTACTTTGATTATTATTACTGATTTAAATGTTGTTATTACTGATTTAAAGTTAAGCTTGTTAGATTACCGGTTTTAATAATTATTTTACTAATATTTTGTCATTAAAACTAGGCTTTACCTATATATAAAATTATTTCGTTCCTTAGTACTGACAAGCAAAGCGCAGATGAAACTACTGGACTGAGAAAGTTAAAATTTGGCGTGTTGATAGGTTAGGGAGTGTAGGGTACTTCCCTTTCCTTCCTCTTAAAAGAAATCTCGAAATTCCTACGGAGACGGAAATTAATATAAATTTTCGTTTCGCCGTGTGATCCCGGCCTAGAATAGGATCATCCTGGTACTGGTGGTGTCGTAAGAGGCGAATAAAGTACGTGTGGTAGAGTCACGTCGCCAGCAATGGCAACACGCATGGGCAGACTCGACCGGATCATTACCACCCCCGGCATTTAAAACCGGCGTCAAGTAGTGGCTTTATGCCACTGCGTTTCGCATTAGGTAATGCCGGGCTCCGGAGCCCAAACCACCTTACAGGCAGGCAACGCACCTGCAGCTCCTCTGGTGTTGCACGGGGTCGTGGGCGGCGGTGATCACTTACCATCAGGTGACCCGAACGCTCGTTTGCCTTGTCTTTTCCATAAAAAAAAGGATGGAAATGTCAGCGCTCTTTTTACGGGAACAGCATATAGGGTAAAATATTTTAAACTCATACCTAAAGAAATTAGTCAAGATACCTAAACAGTTTACTCGTAGGAATTCGATCCATACCTGTATTTCGTGTGACGCAGTTACGCATAGATACCAATAATGTAATCACATACTACTACAAAAATACTACTAAAGGTTAAAGAACTTGAACTTTGCCAATACTTCTTCAGTACTCCAGGCGTTACCCATTAGTCCCATTAGCAGCTTAGGATAAGAATACGTGAGAATCATTCTCACTAGATTACAAAAAATAATCGAGACAAACACCTGTTCATCAATGAACAGTTTGGATTTAGACCTGATCAGTTGTCCATACACCCAATTATCGAGACATCACGTGTCGGGTGGCGAAGTTCGACGACGTGCTTTTTTTTTTTTTTAAGAAAACTTAACACTGCTCATAACAGAGCGAGGAGCTCTGTTATGATTATGTTTTGATGAGAATAAGTCGTTGTTCGGAATGGGCATCGAACCCACAACCAATACATTTACAGAATAAATTATTTAAAGTTTCTTTACCAATGCAGTCCAGCTTCTTTTTCTCATATTGGTGAGTAGCCTTGTTTAGTTCAAATACTACAACTAAGTTTTGTATCCCTGACTGGTAAGCTAAGTGGACGTGTACTGCGTAACGAATAGAAACGTGTAACGTGTCGAGTGTAGCGTTTCCACGGACAGTATTAAGTTTAGACGTGTTCGACTTAACCTTAATTTGGTGAGAGATAGTGATTGTGAAAATATATGTTAGACGTCTAAATATAAACGGTTGTGGGTTCGATTTTCACTAGGAGGAAAAAATTGTTTAATATTTTTATTTCCTCAGATAACTAGGCAATGCCTCGAGAATTTGCCGGGAAGTGAGGAACGGAAGTTAATAAATGAGAGCGGAAAAATATTCAATATATATTTGTCCAAAAGTCTTACTTTTGTCTTTACAATATCATAACATAATAAAAATACTCCCTCATTTATATAATACCTACCCTATACAGTACGTTGAGTCATGAATATTGTAATAAGCCATAACTTAGAGTAAACATAACGGCTGTGGGTTTGATACCCGCTCAGGGAAAAAAAATAATATTTGATCGCTCTAATACCATGCTAAGCCACGGTATTGAGTTTCGCCACAATACCAAACATTACCTAATTTAACATTTTTGAGAAAACAAAAATATTTTTTATTCACTTATAAACCTGTATGTTCCGATGAAACCTAATGTATTAGATGCTTTTGATCCGCTTTGAAATTGTAAACCCATTAGTGACCCGAGCGAGTACATAACCGGCGATGTTTCAGCTCTGTTCCCACATAGAATTCTTGACCAGGATGAATATTCGTTGATGCCGGGTGGCCCCGGCCCGTGGGTACCACCTTCGGAATACCTCTTGAAGAAGTCACCGCGGGTAAAACTGAAATTAGTTACTCAGTTAATATTATGTTAAATACAAATTTATTTATACTACAAGATTTAGAAGTAGATGCCGTCGTGGTGTAGTGGGAAAGCAACTGAACGTAAGCGCATTAGTTGTAGGTTCAATTCCCACTCAGGGAAACTCAATAAATTATTTTCCCCTTGTCCCTCTAGTAACAAACGCGATGTTGAGTTCCGCCAGTCAACAACAATTGGGTGGAAAGAGGCGACCAGAGTGTTTTACCACTAGGTTTTCCACCTTCCTACACCTAATATATGCGATATACAGCGGTATAGTAAGATAATATAAATATGCTATGCTGTTTTATCGATATTTGTGTATTTGGTCATCTCTTCCTGGAATATAATGGATTTATTTATATTTTTTATGGCAATCCATGTATATAAATGATGTACACTACGTATTAAGAATTTAACCAGTCACGGAAAAATATTTCTGAATACTTTTTGTATAACATATTAAAATATTTAAATATTGGGACGTGTGAGCGTCAATAAGCCCGGATTAAATAAAATATAAATAGACAAAAATATACGTATTTAAATCGAGTTTACATATAGTTTTTTACTCCCAAAGGATAAAATATGTTGAAAAGATGCCTCTCTCATGAAAAATAAGTCTCTGAAAGTCCAACGGCAAGGAGCTTTACGGCCGTAGGTACTGTTGACCCGTTACTTTGTACTTCAAGGATTTTCGCATAAGATTTATAAAGACGATATTAGATCAGGAGAATATAGTGGTGTGTGATAGAAAATTTATATTTTGCTGTGAAATATTTTTTCTACATCCAATTTTGCCTTTTAAATAATAGGTAGGTATAGTAGTTAGTATAGACGAGGAGAAATAAAAATCATATCATAAAAAAAAATCAGCTTCACGCTGTATCCCGCACACAGCAGGGTAGGCAGAGGGAACCTAATGTTAAGACACTCCACTTTCTGCCGAATTCTGGAGGCATTGCGTGTTGAGTGGCAGAACTCAACGCCGCGCAGTTAACAGATCGAGGAAATGAAAGTAATAAATATTTCGTTTCTTCCAGTAGGAATCGAAATCACAACCTGTCGCGTATAAACGCTTATGACCCTGCGTCCGTGACTGGCCGTAAAGTCTTATGCTTAACGCAAACATTCACATTGTAACATTCAAACGTTAAGAGATTCTGCTCTCCGTTTTCCGTTGAACTCAACACTACGCTCTATTTTATAAGAGCGATGAAAAGAAAACAATTTAAATACAACAATTAAATAAGTTGTAATCGAACCCACAATTCACCTTTACATACAGACCTTGTCCTACTGCTCGAAAACTGGAACAAAAATATTCTAATAAAATTAATTACAAACAAAAGCCATTTTGACTACTAAAAACAGACCTTGACAAAGTACTAGAACATTATCATCTGACTGCAATATGTTTTAACGACCGTTGTTGTAGTCATTAGACTGGCTGTTTAAGATTTAGGAACAACAGCATTACTTTAAACAACAATGTTACATAAATGATTGCTTTCTAAGAGGTAGTAGCTTTGATTCCTGGTGACATAAAAAAAGAGGCTAGTCGTGACGCAGTGGCACAAAGTGTGACTGTAAGAGCGAGAGGTTGTGGGTTCGATCCCCACTTGAGGAAATTAAATATTTATTTACATTTATATTTTCATTGAAAGAAAGAATGCAATAAAGGAATCAAGTACAAATTTAATAAGAAAAAACTTTACGGTATAGGTATGATTTTCTTGCGTAGGGTCTTAATTACTTACAGGTTTGTGTGATATTTTGTTCTGTATTTTCCACCCATATTCAAGATAGTATGTCATATATACTGACTATTGTAAGCGTGACGATTGTTGGTTGGGTTCCCACTAGGGAAACTAAAATATTTAATATTTTTATTTCCTCGCTTCGGTAACGAGGCAAAATACGGCGTTTCGTCCCTTAACAATGCTTCTAGAATTCAGCGGAAAGGGTCTTAATAGAAACGGAGTGTCTTACACTTGTTTCTTAGGTTTTGTCTGCCTACGCTATGTGCGGGATACAGCTTGAAGCTAAAAAAATATGAAGTGAGTGAACTCAACGCCACCCCTTCCTAACCATATCTGGGAAAAAAATAATTGAAAAAAAATATCCAAGATTCATTTAATTTTAATTTTAGAATGACAATAAATACTTTAAAACACCTGCGCGTATAGAACCGACTACAAACGCGGAGGACACCCCTAAACACAGGTACTGTTGAGTAATAAAAACATTGTAGCTACACGAAGCTGGCTGGAATACCGTATAATTTGTTGAAACTACCGCAGTACAACACTAAAAATAACTATTCTAGATTAGTAAACGAGTGACTTGTGTATTACTTAAAGGTAAATGCTGTGAATATAGTTATTTGTAATTTAAGGTTCACGCTATATTCTACACAGCAGGGTAGACAGAAGGAACCTAATGTTAAGGCACTCTATTTCCCATTTTTTACTGAACTCTGGCGGCAGTGTATGCTGAGCGGCGGAACTCAACGCGGCCCGTTGTCTCGGCATCAGAGCGAAGAAATTAAAATATTAAATATTTCATTTCGAGTAGAAATCTAACCTAAAACCAGTCACGTTTACAGTCACTTTTTGTCCACCTATAATAATAATTTCATAACATTTGAAATACAATCCAAACACATTTACAAATTATTACAAAACTCAGAACTACCTTCAAACATTGTACATTTTTGAAACAATTCGTAACGCAGATACCCGCGGTAAGCAATAAAAGCAGTGGAGCCTCGACAAAGCGTTCTCCCATCCGACTATAATTTTCTTGAACGAGCGTTGCGACACCCGGAATACTTATTTTGGATTTAGACATTAGTAGCAGATATTTTCGGTGATATAGCCGTAACTGGAAGTAAATAGGTGTATTCTTTTAAATTATTATAAAAGTAATGTATATAGAAATTGTATTGAATATAGAACAATAGATTATGTACTCAGCCGAGTTTAAAGCTATCGTGGCGCAGGGGAACAAGAGTGTGACTGTAAAGGGGACGGTTGTGGGTTCGATTCTCGTTCTGGAATCAGACAAAGCGCGGTGTTGAGTTCCGCCATTTAACACGCTCCGCCACTCAAGTATAGCGGGAGAAACTTCTGCCAACCCTTCTATATGAGGGATAAGATATCAAGCATGTTCATATTCAATAAGAATATCTGTTTGCAAAAGTTTTAATATTAAAGATGTAGATAAGATATCAAAATCAAACATGTACGACTGAATTCAAATTTGTAACTTAACTTAGCTTCACAATGTATCGCCTAGTAGGGTAGACGGAGAGAACGGTCAGTCCTTATTCCAATTTTTTGGGCATGGAATCTTTTTTTTATTATTAAAAGTAAGTAAAAGTATCAGTTTTTAAATATATTCTTATATGTTAGAGGAAAGTCACCAAATATGGAATAGTGTCCTAATATGGAATTCCTTAATTTCTTTAAGAATGCAAATATTAAACGCAGCACACGACCATCTTCTGTTTCATTCGGTCTGTTTATTGCCACACACACACACACCATCGTTACAGTTGCGCGAACGCTACACGAGTGACAGACATGGTTTGTTTTGTTGTCACGCAGAAATTTTTAAAGGTAAATAATAAATAAGTATGACCAGTTACTACGTGTGTATATATAAGTGTTATACTATTTAGTATATCGATATTATGTTTATTTCACCATTTTTAATCCTCTGTCATTATAATATTGTGACTTGAAAAAATATTTAGACAAATTCGAACTAGTATAAAAATCCTAATATGGACAATCGTCGGTGTCTAAATATGGAACATTTCAGGTAATTACTATTATTTATTTAAAATACTATATTATGTCTGGAATGATAAAATAGCAGAAGCTATAAAATTCGTCCGGGAAAAGAAGATGTCATATTTGAAAGCAGCACAGCATTTTCAAGTGCCTAGATCAATATTATTTCGTCTATACCAAAAAGATGAACAGTCTCCAGAAGTGGCTGTGGCTACTATATTAGGACAAAAACTATATTGGGCTCCGAACTTGAAATTCAGTTGGTAGAATACTCATAATGATGGAGAGCAAATTTTCCGATTTAACAAGAAGTGATATTCGTCGTATGGCGTACATGCTAGCAAAACGAAACAATTTAAAGATAAACTTACGCTAAGAAGACCAATTGGTACGTCTTTGCGCAATCGCATTTGGATTTGGAAAAGAAAAAGTAGATGCTTTTTTAACCTCCTTGAAGAGCTTTGCACTAAAAATAACTATCCACCAAATCATATTAGCCATAAGTCCAATGCCAGAAAAACAAAGAAAAGTATCCAACAGAGGAAGAAAAGCTGCTGTAGCAGCAGTCATATCATCTTCACAAAAAATACAAAACCTTTTTTTCTATATCATAGATATATATGTCTATTTTTGTTATTGACATTATGATAATGCTTATATTTCATATATGGGTACCTATTCCATATTTGGTTACTAATTTGTGATTTTGTTTTTTGTGCTAGATTTTGATTTAATACATTCGATAAAAGGCTGTTAATTACTACTAATAAATATATGACTGATTAGTAATAACATTCAAATGTTCTTATTTCTATGAGGTTCTTTTTTTATATTAAAAAAACAAAATGGTATTCCATATTTGGTGACTTTCCTCTATATATAGTGCTTATTTTTCCAAGAATACTCTTTTTACAAATATATCTACTTTTTATCTATTGCTTAGTTTCACCGTTAGCTAAAATATTATGGCGGTAATATTACGAACACTCAACGAGCAATGTCTCAAGAATTTGGAAAAAGTGTTAACATCTAATGTCCAGGTTCCATCTATGCCTACGATGTGCGGGATAAAAAAAATGGTTTTACTACAAACAAAATTATTCACTGTATTAGACCAAGTCACCAAATAGAACAAGCTATCTATATAATATATCGATTTATCAAGAACATGTAATAACAAAAGCAAGTATGAAAATACGTAGTCGAGCATGGAAATGAATATCTAAGCGTCGTGAAAATTAGTGTTAGAAATTCTTCAGTGCTTTCCAAATCGTAAAAATAAAACTATTGCCTTTACCCTAGTCTCGAATAGGGATATACAAAATTTGCATATAAAATAAAATTGTCTTACTACTTAGTTAACGAAAAAATATGTATCTATAAATTTTATTATTATAAGAGAATGTAGAGAATATTATTCGAGAAGAAGCCATCGTAACAATTGTTAGTTTGATTCCCACTCGAAAAAGTTTCAGATATTAGCCCACTCACTAGCTGGATCTACTGGCCGGATTTACTTTTTATTTGTTTTATATGAAAGCTGCATTCTTCAGGAGCGCTATAGGCTATATTATATTACAGTCTCAGTTAGCCTTAAATAACGAAATAGCAATAATAAGGAACGTCATCGAATTGCTATAAGCGCGTGCGCTGCAAAAATAGTTAATTATATTTCGTACGTTTTGTGACAAAAATGTTTCATTTTATTATTTCTAAAAAAAAGTCCGCGTCACCAACAACGAGTGGTCCGCTAGTATTATACACAGCTATATTATAAATAGAGATATATAATATACAGAGATAAGATTAAAATATTTTTGCATCATTTATTAGATTACACTGGGCACATAACGCTTTGACTCAAATCCAAATCAAATTTCGCTAAAGCGGTGGGTTTCAAACTCCTACCAATTTTAAGCTGTGAGCACTCTACAAAGGAAAAGAGTGGCTCTCTAAAAATTTTTATAAAAGCTGATTTTTTGATTGCAGTATGTATTCACTAGCGGTGTTTGATTAGACACGTTTGTATGGATTAATGAAACTGTGGACAAACTCTTAATTTGAAAGCAAACTGATAGGCTGTTGATTACATTTTTCAAAGGAAAACCATTTAAATAGAGTTTTTTGAAATGTACCTATCTACTCGAAATTCGTAATATGGAATTCAAATATCTATATTTGTTTTGTCTATAGTTTATTACGTTGCTATAAATAAAAAGAAAATATCGACGGTCCCTAGGTAAAGTATGGAAAGTGAAAAGTACTACTTTTCAGGAGAGCGATTTAAAGTTTATTTTTTGCGTAAGTTTTGTATTTATATTTATATTTTTAATAAAAATTTGGATTGAAATTTGTGCTACAATAATAAACTATTACGTCGGAGCAAAACTGTAAAATTATGCATATTTGCAGGTAATTATCAATACAAAACAATGTTGAATCTGCCTGTTTCGATAGTCTTTGGATCAAAAAAATAAATTAAAATTAAACAGCTTCACGCTATATCCCGCATACAGCCGGGTAGACAGAGGGTATCTGGTGTTAAGACACTCCGTTTCCCACTTTCCGCCGAATTTTGGATTATCTCAATTTTTTTTGTTGAAAATGTGACATTTCATTATTTAATGAAATGCTTGTATTTACATTTAAACTTTTAAACAAAAGACTAAGAATACCATTTATAAAAAAAATATAATATAGATTTCAAACAATAGAAAGTGCTAAATATGACAACAATATTAAGCAAATTCTATTTTTAATTGAGGGAACGAACATTTAAAATTATTATTTTTTTCTTTAATCAATTTAAATATATGAAGACCATGACTGATTACAACAAATGTCACACGAGATTGTTACAACAAATGTCAACTGTTATAAAAAATATAAACTCCGATAAAATAAAGCCAAATACCTATTATAAAATAATATTTGCAGTTAAAAATATATGTTTTTTTTTAATTTACTAAAAAACTAAAAATATGTTAATAAAGTTATTATTATAGTCAAGTTCTTGCACTTTATTTTGACTTGAGCTAATAAAAAATATTAATAAATATCTGGTACATGAAATGATCGAAATCTACCCTACTACGGATAGCAATAATCATTGTTGAAAAATACATATTTTTTAAATTATAAGTAACTTGCATGGGTTTACGGATGGAATCTTATGTGATTATTATAATCAAGAGAATCTTAAGCAAACGTAAATGTACATTAAAAAAATATATAACAAAAAAAACTATTATAAAAATGTGGTTGTGCATTATAGAAAATAAGTTTAATATCAAAATAAATATATAAGGAGTAGAAGTAGTAGTTTTATATAAGCAGTAGTATCAAATTTTTACAAAAAATAGAGAGATACATATAGTTCATCTGTCTGGTTATACAGTATTCTACAGTATTCTAAATATAAAATTTTAGAAATAAAAAAGCAAATAAATAAATCAGCTTCACGCTGTATCCCGCACATTGTAGGGTAGGCAGAGGGAACCTAGTGTTAAGACATTCCGTTCCCCACTTTCTGCCGGATTCTGGAGGCATTGCGTGTTGAGTGGGAGAACTCAACGCCGCGCTTGTCCTCGACACCAGAGCGAAGAAATGGAAATATAAATTTAAGTAAATATTCATCTCCTCGAGTGGGGATCGAACCCACAACCAGTCGGTTTTACAGTCACACCTTGTGCCCCTGCGCCACGACTGGAATATACAGTCGCGACATCGGTAGTGCCGTCCTTATTGGACGCTGTTGATACAGCTTTTAACACGAGACGTTAACATTCGTAGTTTTACGTCGCATTGGCAGTTACATTTCGATGAGATATATTATGTCTTCAAAAAACATGTAAACACTGGTTTTTTCTATTTTTTGAAAATTACACTTTTTTACCTTTATTGGGATCTCAAAATTGTAATAAAATAAAATTGCAATTTTTCACTTTCAATAATTTACCTATGGATCGTCGTATGTTTTTATAAATTTATATTGTAAAAATATATTTTTTGCTTTGGTTGCTAATAATAGTTTAAATATTACCATTTTAAGTTATAGGCGTCGTGTCTTTAGTGCTTAGTCAAGTTTTTACCAATTATGTCACAATAATCTAATTTAATCTAGCTTCACGCCTTGTATGTATCCCTAGCGAGTCAGAGAGAACGGAGCGACAAACGCTACGGTCTCTACATACCTCTTTTACCTCGTCCATCAACCTCTTCATACAAGCAAGCCTTCCGGAGGGTCCTCATGCTTTTTACGGGACCCTTCTCCGGTATCTTTAATACTGTGTTTTCGAATGTCAACCGAGTTCTCCCCCCCTCTCCCTACGTCTCTTATCAGTCACTTTTCCATCATAAATCTTTTTTGCCTTTCTTTCATCACTCATTTATTCGACGTGCCCACGCCAGCACGTTCTTCTTCATTCTCACCGTGAAATCCTCACTAGTACCTGCCATTCCGTGTATCTCATCACTGCGGATTCGATCATCTAAGCTGACTCAGCATTTCCTACGAATCCTACGAGATCGCATCTCCACAGCATTCATCTTTCTCTGATTCTTCTTCACTACCGTATAACAGCGTCGGTACCAACACTGCATTGTGTATGGCCAAACAATAAATAATAGGTGTTTATATCTATCTCTATGCATATTTACAATAACTGTTGTGTGTTGCAAAATTAAGACTGAAAGTAAAAAACTTTGTATTAAAATCAAATAAATAAGCTTCACGCTGTATCCCGCACGCAGCAGAGTAGGCAGAGGGAACCTAGTGTTAAGACACTCCGTTCCCCACATTCTGCCTAATTCTGGAGACATTGCGTGTTGAGTGGCAGAACTCAACGCCGCGCTTTACTTCAACACCAGAGCGAAGAAATATAAATTTCAGAAATTTTTTCATCTCCTTGCGTGGGGATCGAACCCACAATCAGTCGATTTTACAAACCTCAAACTTAGTATCTTGACAGAAAATATTCTAATATGCTTGAAATGAGATAAAAGGTAAAATTAAAATATACCTACTTACCTATTGAAAAAAATATAATAATTGCGCTAAATTAGAATTGGAAAATCTGTTACATAAAACCTAGTTTATTAGATAGCCATTATTGACGTTGAATAAACGATTTTACCGCACCAGTTTCCGACTGGTTGGTCACCTGGACATAAAAAAATGTTAAGTTCTAGGTCGCAGGCATAACAAATTTTATATAATTCGTCGTAATAAAGAAAAGTCCCAGTCTTGTAAGAAAAATTGCGACAATCCCTCACAGACCGCGTTAAGGAGCGTTTATTATTCATATTTCCAACTTAAAAGCATTTTGGTCTTTTGTCTAAATGAATTTGACTACTAATAATATTTTATAGTATTTTTGTCATATATGTCTTTTTTAAAATGCATGTTTTTTTTCTACACAATATTTGTATTAAAGGATGTTACAAATAATTAAGGCCAATAATATTTATTGTATTGGCCATAAAAGGGGAGAATTAAATTTCGTTACATTTTTTTTACTATTAAGACACGGTTAATCTTGTATGAATATAATATCAACAATGGTAAATATTTACAGCGTAGTGGTTGTGGGTTCTATCTGCAATCAGGAGTGTTAGATACGTTCAAGAATAGAATAGATACTGAAAGTCACTTTTACTCCCCGTTTTTGTTATACAGAATGTGGCATTGCGCTTAGCCAGTCAATCTCAAATTTCAAGCTAGGCCTCAAAAGTAGGCTGAAGTGTAAAATTAAGTAAAAAAGTAGATAGAAGAAGAACGTAATCTATTCACTAGGAATTAGCAAAACTAAATATGTCTACTCATAGTTATAAAGAAAATTAAATCTATACCTTATTTTTAGAAATGTGAATACTATAATATCACATTTAGTTTATAATATATGTAGATTTAAATCGTTCCTCGTTACGTCGTTAGCAGGAACGTTACGTCGTTAGTAGAAATTTAATTCAACGATTATTTCTGAATTAATATATTTTAACGATTTCCAAAGTAAAAGGACAAATATAAGATGAAAGATAAAAATTGAATAATTAGAGTTAGCCTCCATTTTCTTTATTTATAGTAATAAATGTATCAAAAGAGCCTTTCTAATATACAATACACCTTATCTACGAGTAAGTATAATTTAATGCTAAAAAATGATGCGTACTGTTGTTTTCCTAAAAATATAATTATATCACAGCCTAAAAATATATCAGATTCACGTATGTGTAACTGTAGTGCGTGTAGAGTGGCGGAAATCAACGCCGCGCTTTGCCTCGGCACTAGAGCGAAGAAATTAGAATATAAATGTAAATAAATGTTTCATTTCCTCTCATTAGTTATACCCACCATCCATCCACCTCTGATCTTCGTCTGATATGATTATCTTACGCTGACTACCCTCTTATTATTTATTCATCCATTCCATCATTGTATTTTATTTTTATCATCCTACATATATTTATTATAAAAAACATTCTTATTTTAACATTAATCCATACCGAACCAACATAAGACGAACTAAGCAATTCTTTTTCTAACCTAATTCTCACTATCCCATTTTTTGTAAATTAACATACGTGTTGGGGATCGATGACTATACAATATTTTTATACCGTAAATTGGAGATACCATCATAGTGCAAAGGCAAAAATGCGCAACTATAAACACGACGGTTGTTGGTTCGATTCCTACTTGGGGGAATAAAATATCAATATTTTTATTTCCTTGCTCGAGGGAAAGCGAGTGAATTGAGTTGAGTTTTGTCACTCAATTTGATTGCTATGCCTCAACAATTCGGCGGAAATCGGGCAAAGGAAGTTTCTTAATGGTAAACGGAGTGTCTTGATATAACGTTCCCAGATCCTCTTGTGCGGGCTCCAGCGTGAACCTAAATAAAAGAAAAAAAAGCTATTCCATAACCACAAATACCCGTTTTATTTTACTTAATAAACTATTTTGTTATGTAAAGCCACATTACCATGGCATGTTTAACTACAGTTATTTCAAGCAGTAACTTAGCAAGTTGGTTGTGTAATGATTATTCCACTCCAGACAACTACAAAGCCCTGAAGAGGACTACCGCTAATAAATTTAAGGGTTTAAGTTTACTTAAGAACTAGGTAGTTCGAATGTACGTTCATAGAAGGTAAATATTATACATAAATTTTATATGGCCAGTCATAGCGCAGGTTCAAAACTTTGACCTTAAAATCGCCCGGTTGTGGGTTCGATCCCCACTCGTAAATTATTTAAAATTTATCTTTTCTTCTCATCTTTTCGTGTCAAGGCGGCGTTGAATTCCGCCACTAAATACGCAATGCCTCCGGATTTTAGCAGAAAGTGAGGAATGGGAGTGTCTTAACACTAGGTTCCCTCTGCCAACCCTGCTGTGTGCGGGTTACAGTGTGAAGCTGATTTTTAATTTTATATGAATATCTCACTTTCTTTGATGTTGTGTAAATGATTAAAATTTCACTTGGTATTATACATGTATACTGTGATGAATATGAACTTGATTTAAGTTTTTTAATAGCTTCACGCTACCGCACAAAGCAGGTAGATAGAGGTAATTTGGGAACTTAGAGTTAAGACACTCCGTTTCCATTAAACAGTATTTTTATTAGATAGTCAATTTATCTAGGATAGTCACATACTTTCCTAGATAAATTGACTGTCTAACACAATAATTTTTTTTTAAATTTTAACCAGTACATCCTGAGATTAATATCTTGAGCCAGACAATTTTTTTTGTCTTATTCAAAATATTTATATTTAGTAATCTTTTCAAAGATATGTGATAAAACATAAAAACAATATTTAGATAACAAAGATAATATTACTGCTAAGCTTACGTTCTTAGACATCGCTAAGCCTCTCTTGAATCAAATTTCATTGAAAATGTCTTAGTATTTAAACACATAATTGATTAAGAAATATACAAAATTATTTTAGCGTAAATAATATTAAATTATCATATTTAGACGGTAATTCAATTGTAACGTGAATTTTATAAGGGAAATTTAAAAATAATATAGTAAAAGTATCTTTAGGTCGTCAGTCCACCTAAAAAAAAGTTATCGGCATTCGAGGATATTTCTTTCGTTTTGGTTGTCTGTCCTCGAAACAAAACAGCGGGAATTCACCGGTCTGTTGTGGTTGTGGGCTCGATTCCTACTCGAGAAGAACAAAATATTTAATATCCTCGTTAGGGTAATGAGATAAAGCGTGGCGTTGAGGTTCACCAATCAACAATCAATGCCTCAAGAATTTGGCGAAAAATGGGGAACGGAAGTGACTTAGGGGAAACTGAGAAACTTACCAATAGGCACCGAGGCAGGAACATAGCAGGGTAGGCAGAGGGCTGCCTACCCTGCTATGTTTGAGTTACAGCGTACAACTGTTAAAGATTATAATACCTAAATACCTAAAGTATTTTGACGAAGTTTAGTTCATGTAACATTTTTACTACAACATGTTCAATGTTATTTGTATTGTATATTAAATTTCCTCGGAACATTTATTTTACGGTATAAATACTCTACAGCATTATATATTATTCCCTAAGTATCATACATACGGGAATACGAGTTGAGTGCGACAGGCCGCCGGTAGCCGTGTGATGAATATTTTAGGTGACCCTGGGTACTGTTTCTAAAATTTTCTTGGCCACTTCTTTTAATGAAGCTTGACTAAATTATGTTGTAATTATATTATTATGTAAAATAAGTATAAAATTCATATTTTAAGTACTTAAGTTATACTAGACAAAATTTAATAGCATATGGAATATGCACAGTGGGAAGGTATCATTTCCATTCACAGTATAATCGTGGTTTATAAATTATTATATACTTATCTGTTATAACATAAAACTATTCTTATTAAGAAAACGTATAAAAATTTGAACGTAGCGGGACGTGAACCCGCGCCTCCTGGAACCGACCAGGGACCGACCAGGAACTGGTCGGTTTCCAGGAGGCAAAAACGGTAATTTTTTTTCTAAATAAGTATTTTTCTTAAAAATGTTTAAAAATATAAAAATATGCATTACTAACTAATAATACTAATTACTATAACATAATAACTAACTAATATTACTAATTAGGCACACACAACGCTCTGGTGACGAGGCAAAACGCGGCGTTGAGTTCCGTCACTCAACACGCAATGGCTACCCTGCTATGTGCGAGACACCGCATATATCTAAAAAAACAATTATTTTTTAAGTCTAGAAATAACCTTGTAAAGTATAAAATTAAAGAGAGCATGTAATAAAAAGGCATTTTTTTCCACTTTACCTTTCACATATAACGCGTCGGCTGACTCGTTTATACTTACGATATGGGCATTCAAGCCACATCAGTCATTGATAACTGACATCCTAACATAGATCAATAATATAGGTTAGTGTGAATATTTCCATTAAATTTGATTGACACAGATACTAGCAATTTATAATGCAGCAAATATTTATGGCTTTATTGTATTTTTTTAATTTCACACTGTATTCCATACATAGTAGAGTAGGCAGACGTTAAGATATTTCGTTCTCATTTAGACACTTCCGTTCCGTATTGTAAGTTAATTATCATATTATGTAAGTACATAAAAATTATACGACCACTGTCTCTATATATAGTTACTGAGTAATTGACAGACAAAGCACATATGAAACTATTGGACTTAGAAAGTTGTAATTAGGCAAGCTTAATGAGAGCGTTAAGAGACGTTTTCTCGAAATTTCAACGAGAATGAGAATAAATGGAATTTTTCATTTTACGTTCATACAAATAAATTTGTTTGCTATATATTTTTGAATATTTTATATTAATTGTTATAGCTTCACGCTGTAGACAAAGATAGTTTGGGTACCTTGTGTTAAGATTTTCCGTTCCCATTGCAACGTATCATATTGAAAGCCATCAATATATTTTAAAGTTTTCTTTTTTATTTTATATAGAAAAATTTATTGACTAATTAATTATCAAGTTATTACATACTTTTTTTGTGAAGTTTTGTTAAGTTTTAAAAATTATTTTAAGCTCTTATTCAATAGAAAAAATAAAAATATCATAGGAACTTTTATTTATATCGTTTTCTTACATAATCTAAATAACAAAAGATAGAAACACCTCTTGAGATAAACTAATATAAAAAATACAACATAAATCTAAACTCCTCTAAAAATGTAACCACTTTAGTTCAACATTTGATACATGCACTATTATTGGCGCTATGTTCTTTACAAATGACACTTGCTATTTTTGAACTTGATGAAGCAGCATTATTGTCCGTCTCCTGTTCATCAGCCTCAGAATAGGTGACTGCTTCCTCTTTCTCACAGTCGCTGACGTCTTCATCTTCACAGGCAGGCACTGCAATATCACGGACGGAATTTTGAATCTGTTCCACAACTTTGGTCTTATAGTAGTTGTGCAATACGTTCGTCGTTCAAGGAACCAGCCATAATGTCAAAAAATTACTATAAAAGGTAAGAAACCAATCAACATGAAATAAATAACAATAATACAACCATTCTCATAGTCAGGAATACATACCTCCACTTCTAGGAATGTTACAGCGTCGCGCGTCCGTCACCCGCCGCACCCCGTGACTTCATGAGATGGCCTTAGAACTCAAAGTTATAACGCGCGATTCGTCGCGCGGGGTCAATTTTGATCAGTTTTGACCACCGACTCTAGCTAAGGGTTAAGAAATATAACATATAAAAAATAATTATACTCCACATTACATTAAAATGCACTCTCTACCCACTTACAAATATTTTTTTTAAGATGATAGAACCGAATTCCTTACTAGTGTACTAAATTAATTTTCAAATTATTTAAATTTACCTTATTATTTAATTTTTTACTAAGTGAAATAAATTAACTCCATGTCTTTATAATAAAATAATATACTTAGTGGTGTGTGAGATATTTTAATAATATAGTTTCTACTTATTTAGAAAACGTATAAAAATTTGAACGCAGCGGGACTCAAACGCGACTGCGTTCAAACGCATGGCTTAGTGGTCAGAGCGCATGGTCGGTTTCCAGGAGGCGCGGGCTCGAGTCCCGCTACGTTCAAATTTTTATACGTTTTCTAAATAAGTATTTTTCTTTTCTAAGTTTGGAATAACTCTGTAAAAATGTTTAAAAATATAGTTTCTGTTTTAAATATAATATTTTATTTTATATTTAAAACAGAATATTCGTATAGTTTTAGTAAAGCAGTTAATGTTGAAAATATTAAAGACACGTGTATTCCTACAAAGCTTCATATTAAATTGAAAATTTACAGTTCGTTCATTTAACTCGGTTCATCTGTAATTTCTCTATCTATATGAGAAAATTCTACAAGATTTATTTTGCATAATTCTTGCATTTAGCGCTTATATTTTATAAATATTTTTATATTATATCTTATTTTCCTTTGAAAATATTCTTGTTAGTTAATTTATAATGAACACGCCACTAAAGTGTCAGGTAAAAGGGACAGAAAGCTCACCATCCATGCGTAATCAGGTCAAAATTATATACGACGTAATACTTTCTTCCTGAGTGAAGGGTGTTTTAGAAAAAATACTTTACAGTTTAAAAAAGTATACTTTTTTAAATAAAATATATATTTTTTCTATATTTAATTTTTATCTCGGTTTTAATCCGGTTCAGATTTTATCTTAACCTGACTACCCTCCATTCGCCACTTGCGTGATGGCGGAAACGGTTGATGCATTTTGTATAAACAGACTAAAACATTACGTATTTTTTTTCTCTGTATACCTACAATAAATACTAAAGTATATGAACGAGGTATGTACAGCGGGTTCAACAGCTACAGCTACAGTGGTGTCATAGTTCCAATAATGTATTATTTACTTTCTTGTTTTAAACTATTAAGTAATATCAATAACTGTCATGTTTTGGGCGTTCCGCCAGATATCAACGATATTACCGGTACCGGTTAATGTACCGTTATTATATAATACCGTTCTAATAATGGCAATTTTTTGCTATCTTTGCCAAACTCATCATGAAGATTTTTAAATTAACAATTTGAGGCCGTCGTGGCGCAGGGGCACAAAGGTTGTGAGTTCGATCCCCACTCGAGGACATGAAATATTTATTTAAATTTATATTGTCATTTCTTCGCTCTGGTGTAAAGACAAAACGCGGTGTTGAGTTCCGCCACTCAACACGCAATCCCTCCAGATTTCGGCGGAAAATGGCGAATGGAGTGTTTTAACACTAGATTCCCTCTGCCTACCTTGCTGTGTGCGGGATACAGCGTGAAGCTGATTTAATTATCGTTGCATATAATATAATAATAATATAAAATAATTGCGTTAAATAAAACGAGAGTTATCCATTTCTCGATCTGGTATGTTTTTTTATTAAGGAAAATGGCAGATCGGCAACGTTTAGTACCTAGTATTTTTGTAGTAGTAGGTGTTAACGTTATTGCTATCTATTCGTAACTGCGATGCGAACTATAATATAATACAGTATGAATAAAATACGTGAAATGAAAAAAGTTCTACGTTGAAACTGTTGCCGAATCTTCATTTTTTTTTTTAGGTATGGGTTTGAAATATTTTACCTTATATGCTGCTTCTGTAAAAGGAGCGCCGACGCTTCCACCTGTATAATGGTAATGTTTAAAAATATTATATTTATTTAATATTATAGATAAACTTAATTAAAATTTTATAACTTTACTTCCTAAATGATCTGGATGTTATTTTGTACGTCTTTAAATTTCTGAAGTTGTTACAAAAGTGCTAAGGAAAATAATATACTTCGTACAGTCGGAGAGCTTACTTACGAGAGTAACAACGGTCGAGTTATTTCTTTAGTAAACAACTTTATTTATTAAATCTATAGGTAGTATAAACATCTTATATTTACAAAATAAAAAGTATTTATGGTGAAAAGTATATTTAAAATTTAAATTGAACTAATTAACTATTACTACAACTTCATTTTGGACATTAATATCTGAATATATATTTTTAATCTTTATTTATACAGTTTTCGACTCTGACTAGACAAAGCGCTATATTGGGCCACCGCAACAACTAGTATGTTAGTATCGTTATTGTTATTAATAATATCTATATTAATCAGCTTCACGCTGTATCCCGCATATAGCAGGGTATGCAGAGGGTAGATGGTATTAAGACACTTCTGACGTTCCCTTTGCCTTGGTACCAGAGCGAAAAAATAAAAATATGAAATATTTCACTCCTCTAAATGGGAATCGTGCCCACAACCGTCGTCTTGTGCCCCTGCGACACGACGGCCTCTTTTTTTGTTTATAATAATTCAAAACTTATTACATTTCTTATCTAATTGAAAAGAATTGTATTCTTAATTTTATTAATTTATTCATAACATTGTTTAGAGTATTTTCACAAAATTATACATTTTTGTCATAATGATATGTCATAAATTGACAAGTATAAGCTATTTATTTATAGACTGTTGGAAAATATATTCAAGGGATGGATGCAAACGTGACACGACCGTACCTTCTTTTTCTATTAACAAAAGGTATCTTTTTTATCGTGGATCCACTACCGTCTTATACTTTATTCATTCTTTTTTAATGTTGCTTTTTTTCAGCTTTACGTTTTTGGCATGTATTAGAGTAAGTAGCTAGACGAGACCTAAGTCAGTGTCAAGACAATTGATTTCTCACTTTACGCTTAATTTTCGAGATATTGTGTATCAATTGGCGGAATTCAACGCCGCGCTTTGTCTATTAGAGATGATAAATGCAAATATAATTAAGTTATAATCACTCCCACCGAAGGGCATCGAATCCACAACCATTACGCTAAGACTGATTTTGCATTTAAAATTTTTTTCTTTCCATGTTAGTTAGTTGCAATACTAGGAATAGTGGAAAATATCTGTCTTTAAGCGGTCCTCATAGACTATGTTTCTTAGTTCAGAACAGTATGTAATTAAGTCTTATAAGATTTATAATTTTTCACTGTATAGATATGTTATTAAAGTGTCGTGACCTGTATAGTATTATTTGAAATAATGAGTTTGAAAATCAACATTTAGCTCATATAGTTATGTTTCAGTTTTAATTACCAAAATAATAGGAAGAGGAGTGTGTGTGGTCATCGGAAATCATTCATTCAGTTATTTTAAAACCATAATCAAAATTTCGATATCTGCATCGACTGAGCCATTAAGCAAAATTAATAAGTCCTTCGTTGAATTTAATAGATTAAACAACTTTATTCTTTAGTTAAGTGTTATAGAGAATATTATTGCTAGAATACCGAATTATACTTTTGTACTTCAAATACGTAAGAACTATTGTTTTTTTATTGGAAATGAAACTTATAAATTTTTAAATTAAAAGTATTTAATATAAACTTTGTAGATTCATAGTACAAAGAAATAACAATCTAAATGTGTAGAAAATAATTGTTTTATTAGATAAAGAAAAAGGTAATATACGAAAACGTTAGGTTTTTACCTTTATGCTGTACGAGTATCTATACTAGATATCTGTACTAAATATAAAAATGACAAGGCAGGCAGAGGGAACCTAATGCAAAGACACTCCGCTCCCATTCGGAAACTGATTCCTCACTTTCCACCTATTTCTCTAGGCATTACTGCGTCATACTTTGTCTTCTTACTAAAATATTATTTATTATTATTTCCCTACCCCAAATGGGAATCAAGCTCACAACCTTCACTTTGATGCATGTTTGTACATCTGCGTTATGACGGCGACGTAACCGTAATTTGATAATGAAATGTAATGAGGCCAGTCGTGGCGCAGCGGCACGAAGTGTGACTGTAAAATCGACTGGTTGTGGGTTCGATCCCCACTCGAGGAGATGAAATATTTACTTAAATTTATATTTCCATTTCTTCGCTCTGGTGTCAAGGCTAAGAGCGGCGCTGAGTTCTGCCACTCAACACGCAATGCCTCCAAAATTCGCCAGAAAGTGGGGAACGGACTGTCTTAACACTAGGTTCCCTCTGCCACCCTGCTGTGTGCGGGATACAGCGTGAAGCTGATTATTATTGTTATTATAAATGTAATAAAAGGTTTTATTTGCCAGTCATGCACATACTACCAATGCAATACACTAAAATTTCAACTAAGTTTAATAACATTTTTTCAAAAATTTTTGAACACAGCTTTCCCTTGATGCTAGATACAAAAGTAAAAAAATCTTATACCATTAGAGCGAATTCAATACGTTTTTGTAATTGCTTTCAATTCGATACATACCGAGTCATTTTGTTGCATTTTGTTTGGATATTTACTTTTTGAACGGCGAAATGTGATTTAAAATTCTTGCAATTTTGTATTTTAAAATTCACAAATTACGAAGTAATTTTTTCAGTACAACTGTCTAAATAAATTATTATACTGCGAGATCTGATATTATTGCGAGATCTACATTTAATATAATAATTTTTTTTTAGCTTTACGCTGTATACCGCACAAAGCAGTGTAGGAAGGCACCTGGTGATAAGTCAGTTCGCTCAAAACGCTCAAAACGTCCGCGAAACTCAACGCCGCAGTTTTGATTCGTTGAATCAAAGGTTCTATCAAAGTGTGCAAAGGCGTATACTGTGTGAAAGAATTTTTAACTAAAAGAAATAAATAAATATCTCATAAAAATAGATTATACAATTAAACAAAGATCACAAAAATGACGCCACTAATCAAACATAAACATAATATTCGAATAAGTTGAGAAAAAATCAAATATATACTGAGTAAAAGAAAGAAAACTCCATCAAAAAAAATTATACACTTCATTAAGCAAAGGTGAACACAGACAAACTCCGAAATGAAAAACAACGCCGGAAGGTAACCGATTCTCATTTTCCGCAAGAATTAGACTCGGGTCTTCTTATGACGTTAATAAAAAGCAGGTAAATTTCCTTGTAAGAAGATTTTTGATCGCGTAATGGCTTATTGTTTTTTTCAATCAACACGAAAATCGTTTTGTAAGTTGTTTACTTTTGTTAACGCTAAATAAAAATAATGAAAAAAATAAAACTATAATTATTATATTAAAATTATTATTTTGGATATGGATCATTCATGTTATAGCTTTTCGCATTTGTTCACAACAGCAGCAGTTCTCAGCTCGTTCTCAGGGTCTCGTAATATTATTGCATGTTGTGTATATAGTAATTTATTTAAATCTTATATTTTTAAAATAACAACTTAATTTAAATATGCAGATGAAATGACTTAAATACGAAGACAAAGAAATCTTTAATAGAAAATACTGCTTCGGTGCAAATATGTCTAAAAGTCAAAAACCACCACCCACATTAATGGGTTCGTCCTTCCTGGCCTCGGTCATTAATAACAGGTAAATGAGAACACCGAAAGAAAGTTCTGAGCAACGATTTCGAAAAGACTTTTTCCTTAAAAATACATTATTATTGTCCTTAAACGGTATAAACACATTATTTTCTCAGCAGGCCATCGTGGCGTAGGGGCATAAGATTGTGACTGTGATGCGATGGTTGTGGGTTCGATCCCCATTCGAAAAATTTGGCGTTAAGTGGGGAACAGAATGTCTTAACACTGGGTTCCCTTTGCCTACACTGCTTTAGGCGGAATACAACATGATATCTTTGTCTTCGTATTTAAGTAAACAATAATAAATAAGAAAAACACATAGGTAGCTTCACTTTATCCAGTCTATCCATCCACACAGCAGGATAATCAAAGGGGACCTAGTGTTAAAACACTCCGTTTTCCACTTTCCGCCGAGTTCTGGAGGCATAGCATGTTGAGTGGCGGAATTCAACCCTGCGCTTTACATTGATATCAGAGCAAAGAGTTTAATATAAGAATAAATATTTAACTTCCTCGAGTGGAGATCAAACCCATAACCAGTCGATTTTACAGTAACACTTTGTGCTCCCGCATCACGACTTAACTCAAATAAGTAGTATTAGTAGAAATTGAAATTTTTGTCATTTGCAATGTAAATTCATAAATGGCGTAGAAATGTAATTTATTCATAAATTGTTGGTATAGATTATAACATCGCTGCGTCTTGAGAATTGATTGGCTCTAAAGGAAGTCTAGTAACAGAGAGAGGGAGAGAGAGAGGGAGAGAGAGAGGGAGAGAGAGAGAGAGATAAGGAAATCAAGACGATTCTATAATATTTGCTGCATCGCCAAACTGAAATTTGTATGAGATGGATTATCATTTACAAAAGCCAATATTATACTATAGTATCGACTGTAACTAATGATAGCATCTTTAAAACTAATGTTTGATTTGCAATATTTTTTTTTTAGATTCATCCTTCGCTTCGCTTTTGGTATTAATGTTTTAGTAAGTTATTAAAAATCAATTGTGCTTATGGAGAATTTATATTATAGCAGTTTTAACTTGATGTGTAGATAGATATATGCAGTTCTAATAGCCAGGACAAATTACTTTAATTAAACAAAGTGTTGGTCTAACCGCATAGAATACCTTGCATGTTTATTTTGACCGAAATATATTTTTTTATATTCAGAAAGTGTAATATATTTTTATCAAATGTAAACTAAGTTCAAACAGCCTCGTTTATTGCGTCAACGAAATGTTAAGCTGAGATTAGCGAGGATTTGAAATGAACTCTTGAAGATTTAACTTTAACAAATAAAATAATGCTAGAATAATTTAATGTTGGGAACGAAGCTTCCAGAAGATATATATTTTTTTAAATATTTAATACCCGTTTGAAGACCAGGCATGAAAAGTGAACTTATGAATACATATTTTTTGTTACGTTTTGTATCGTTATGTATAGAAGAAATAAGAAAAGAAATATGTTATATATTTAACGCTATTTATAGTTAAACTATAAATATAGTAAGCCTGTATAGGCGGTTGTTGAGGCCAGTCGTGGCGCACGGGAACAAAGTATGCCAATAAACACAACTGGTTGGGGGTTCAAATCCCCATTCGAGGAAAGCAATATTTATTTAAATTTATTTTTCCATTTCTTCGCTCTGGTATCAACGCAAAGCGACTTGAGTTCCGCTAATCAACACGCAATGTCATAAGGTTCCTTCTGCCTACCCTGCTGTGAGCGGGACACAGCATGAATGTTTTTATTTTGATTTAATCTATAGGCGGCCAATTCTGTGCATTGAATATAAACTACTAAAAATACTTTTACGGTTCTTAATACAAGTAACAGAATTCAGCATTTTTTTTTGTAATATTCATCTGTTGTTTGCGATACAAGTAAACAATTTTTATAAACTTAAAACTTCAAATTTGAATACCTGTTTTAAAAAAATCCATAAAAGAGAGTCCAGTCTCTAAGAGATATTAATTTAGCGCCCTGGGAAAAGATTATCGTTATGATGAGCAATTTAGTACTTTTTGTTGATATAAAAAAGTCAAATGTGGAACCTTAACAATCCAACTAAACCTAAAAAGATAGGAATACAATGTCTTAGAAAAGCTTTACTTAATTTATGTTTTCCTTCATTTGCACTTTAAAAATTAGGTTAATTTAAGCTTTAATATTAACTTCAAATGTTTACCTGCATGGGTGATAAATAGAACTAGTATGGAAAGGATCATAAAGTTCATGTAAATGAAGTTTCCGGCGACCATTGTTATTTAATATGAATTATTTTAATTTAATTTAATAAATAAATATTATCAGAACCCGTGTTATTTCCTCTCATACAAAATAAAAGAATATTTAGCCTCAGAAAATCACTATCTATGAATCTTTGATTAGATACTAAGCTTCGAAATCATATAACTACACCATAAAATACATAATTCAGTGACTAACTATTCTAAAACTGGAACAACTTGTTTTAAGTCGACATTAAAGCGTGGAAACGTTTGTACAGCCCGCATCGAACGCTTGGAACCTTTCGACCCCTATAAAAGTATCCTTTCGAAATGTTACACTTTGAATGCTTTTTGACATGTAATAAATTGTTTCATACTAAATTATTTTATATATTCAATGTTAAAATGTCTACTGTTAAAATGTTAAGTTACTTTTAAGTTCATTCTGAGAGTAGAAATAATATGTTTATCTTTCAATAAATTCATAAAATATCCAAAAAGACAATACTACATGTATTGTACGGTATTTCTAGGCATCACCATAGACTCCAAATAAGTCATAGACCCCATATGATTGGCGAATAGACTTAACTCTGCAGCTTTCGCGGTCAAAAAAATTAGACAACGAGAAACTGACGTAGAAATGGCTCGACTTGTTTACTTCAGTTACTTCCATAGTATTATGTCCTATGAGATTTTAGTGTGGGGTAATGCAGCCGGTATTCAACTAATATTTGTCATGCAGAAGCGAGCTATTCGTGCAATCTATAAATTAGGTCCTAAAGACTTCTTAAGGCAAAAGTTTAAAGAAATTATTATATTGACAGTTGCATCTCAATATATTTTTGAAAAAGTAATGTATGTTAAGAAAAACATTAATAATTTTACCAAAATTGGTGATTTTCATAATATTAACACTAGAAATAGGCATATTCTTGGTGCACCTGTAACTCGGTTGCATCGAATCCGTAATTCTTTTATGGGACAATGTGTTTCGCTTTTACAACAGGATCCCAGAAAACGTCAGAGAAATTTCTATATCACGATTTAAAAAAAATGTGAAATCTGAAATTGATTTTGTGTAAATTAATGATTTTGGAAATGATAACACGCCTTGGGAATAAAATGCTCGCTCCAGTCTGTTTCAAAGGTATCATTGTCACAGATAATTAAATATGTATTTGTTTAAAATTTATTTAAAAAAAAATAGGCCCCGCTGAGTTTCTTGCGCCGGTTCTTTTCAGGTCTGAAGCATTAACTTTAGTGAACTGGTGGAATAAAATTATTTGAATTTGTATTTCGAGGCTATCGTGGTACAGGGCACAAGCGTGTGGCTGTATCCGCGACGTTGTAGGTTTAATTTCCTTTCGGAGGCATTATTTTTTATTTATTAATGTTTTCATTTCTTCGCTCTGGTACCAAGGCAAAGGGCGACATTGAGTTCCGCCTCGAAAATATGATGGAAAGTGGGACACGAAGTATCTTAACACTAGGTTTCCTCTGTCTCTCTGCGAAATGAATGATACAACGTGAAGTTGCAACATTTTTTTTAAGATTTCGCTGTAAATGCTCTTTATGTACTTCTTATAATTTAAAAAGTGACATGAACATAACATAAATAAGCTTCTATAAATAGTTATTTAATTTTTGTTTAAGTGTTATACTGTTTATTAAATATATTTGATATTTTTTATCCGTGATTAATCCGGTTAAATAGATTCATTTACAGTGTTATTCCACACTGAGGAAATAAATATACTTATTTACAAAACATTTTTTAAAAAACCGTCCAAGATGGGACAAACATATAAGAATTTTGACGAAGTTTGAAGAAAGTGTATATCTTCGTGGTCAAGGCATAGACGGTTTCCAAGAGGCGCGGGTTCAAATACCGCTGCATTCAAATTTTTATACGTTTTGTAAATTAACCTTAAAATAAATGAAATATCATACTGGACTCATAAAATAAATTTACATAAAAAGTTTGATGTGCTGACTTAATTAATTAAAAAATATTGATACTTAGTACCAATGTTATCATCAAACAACATTTAGAATATTAATATTTTACTAAAAGAGCAAGGAGAAGATTACATACCTTCGCTCCCGCTTCAACGTTCTTCCTCCTCCCTCACGCTCTAGGCGGTCGTGTGTCGTCCCGGCGCTTGACATACCTATGAGCAACACCAAATTCTTGCAGAACTCCTTCTCAGTATATGCCGCATCTCTTTGGAACCAACTCCCTAACCCTATCCAGAGAACCTCTTCCCTAAAGTCCTTTAAATCCCAATTAAAAAAGCATTTACTTGCTACTGAGAACAATTAGTTTACATTCGAACAGAGTTTCAATATATTGCAACTTCATTTCTTTCATTTTTCTTTTCTTTTAACCCATTTAAATTATATGTATTCATATAGTATATGTATATATATATATTTATTTAATAGTATTTATGTTTATGTAGTTTATATGTGTATAATTGTATATGTATGTATGTATTTATATTTGTGAATATGATGTTTCTTCTATTAGTATATTTTGTTTCTTATTTTTTTTTACTGTTAATTGCATTACTCTCCCCGCTGTTTTGATAGATATCCACTTCCACTGGTTGGCTGGAAGAGTTTTCTTTTAGAAATAAGCCCACCCTTGTCAACTAACTTTTCATTTTTTTATTACTGTATGTTTTGTTTGATGCAATAAAGAGAATAAATGAAACAAGTATTTTTATAACAATAATACTTTATTTTTCTCTTTATTAATAAATTAAATTATTTCATCTTATTGCATACAATGGTTCAGTGATAGAAATATAATAAGCCACTGAAGTGTAGGTTTTATATTGGAAGAGGTGCCTGAAAACCAGAAATAGGATATTAAATAATTAAAGTTTTAGTAACAAAATATATTTTATTAAAAAAAGAATAATAACTGCTTATAAAATATTATATAATTATATTAAACTTATTTTTTTTAAAGGCAGGCGGCCCACGTTATTAAATAGCATTGGGTGTTGAGTGGCGGAACTCTACGTCGCACTTTGCCTCGTCCTCCACCAGAGCGAAGAAACAGAAATATAAATAAATAAATATTTCATTTCCTCGAATGGGAATCGAACCCACAACCAGTCGCGTTTACAGTCACACTATGTGCCCCTGCGCCACGACGGGCCTCATCATCCATCATCCATCTAGTGGAGCAATGACAAATTCGCTTTTAAATACGCCGGGTTGAAAAATTAATACAATCTCGACCTTTTTCAGATCACTTTTAATGTAGTTTTTACTATCTACTGTAAAAATGTAATTTCGCATTTAGAAAACGTAAGTTTTAAATGAAAACAACTATAAAAATAGATTTCCGACCTTTAGAAACTTTAATAAAAACTTTCACACAGGATACTAAACAAACGTATCCAAGGTACCGTTACAGTGAAATGTAAAAGCTACTAAATGAAATATTTCCTTTGGCTCGCGGCCAATTTTTCTTCCACAGTGGTGAGCACAGTTCAACGAATAATTTTCCTTCTCAACGGCCACGGTTAAATGTTTCCCATCGAATGTTTTACTATAGATATTAACACAATCTCGGCAATGCATTAAATGTATTAAATTAATTTGTAACTAATTTTATAGTATGATAATAATTTTGTTTTATGAGGCCGGTCGTGGCGCAGCGGCACGAGGTGTGACTGTAAAACCGACTGGTTGTGGGTTCGATCCCGACTCGAGGAGATGAAATATTTACTTAAATTTATATTTCCATTTCTTCGCTCTGGGGTCGAGGCTAAGCGCGGCGTTGAGTTCGGCCACTCAACACGCAATGCCTCCAGAATTCGGCAGAAAGTGGAGAACGGAAGTGTCTTAACACTAGGTTCCCTCTGCCTACCCTGCTGTGTGCGGGATACAGCGTGAAGCTGATTTATTTATTTGATTTATTTATAATAATTTTGTAACTGTAATTGTAAAATGTACTATGAAGAGCTTAATGTTATTTAAAAAATATTATGAATAGTATAAAATAATATTTTAACTTTTTCTATTTTTTTTTTCGTTGTGGTACAAATTAAAAACAAGTATTAAAAAATAAGTAGTTACATAGTTAAAATACTTATAATAAGTTCTTTCTGTATAAATGTAAATTAAATACGTCAATATATTTTTTGTTAATGTTATTCTGATAAAAACACGATCTCGATCAAATCTTACTTAGATCTAGCTACAGATTTTCACGTATTCATTTTTACAAATTAATTTCTATCATCCAAATGTAAATATAAAAATATATATTCATAAGTGAAGCAAAAAGTATGTATGTACTCGTTTTTACAAAAATTATGCCGAAGTAGGAGTGTGATTTTGCACAGTTATATGTTCCATATAATACTTTAAATTTATTAAGTTTATTAAATTATACACACTATACTACCATATTATGTTCAACAAAAAAAAAAATGTATAAAAACTGACAAATACGTCGATAAGGCAACGCATTTTGTACGCGCCAATTCGTTCTCCAGTATCCATAAAAAGTCAATACAGCTAAAAAAAACACTCACCACTAGTACGCTGTTTAACACTTTGCATTTCGGAATCTCTCAGAAATATATATTCGGCTCTAAATCCTGTACCGTCCAGTCTATCGTTGGAACGGAAGGTGACTCTCAGGAAGTTACCCTTCGATGCGACTTGCAGTTCCCTCAGTTGGCCGCAATGGCGACGACTTCCCGCATCAATCATCTGATTTGAGAACTGTACGTAATCGCTCGCTGAGACTGCTTCGCAACTGAAAATGTATACAGTTTAAATACAAAGCTATCTACTATCATTAAGAAATTTAAATAATTTAAAGATATTTTGTAAGGAAGAAAAAGAAAGCCTTAGACTTAATTAAGTATTTGAGTAAATTAAAAAAAAAAACTAATGTTATATGTTATAAAATTATATAAATAGTGACATTGAGAAAACATTAACAAGGACACTCCTCTTATAGGAAATACACTATAAACCAGCAATCTATATTTATTTATTTATAAAAAAAATTAAAATATGATTAATATATACCGAAAAAATGACATTTAATGAAAAAAGTTACCAAAACCAGTGAAAAAGTAAAATCAATTAAGACCCAATCTTTTAAATAGCAGACAACAAGAACTTGGTAACATATCTTGAAACTAATTTAATTTTCGAAAACTAAAAATGATACGATACAAAAGCTTCCAGCTGTAGGTATCCCTTATAGCCGAATAGGTAGATGAAACCTATTATTAATATAAAATCACTCCGGTCCCCACTCTCCGCACGATATTCCAAACATTGCGTATTGAATGGCGGAACTAAACGCCCCACTTTGTCTTGTTGCCAGAGCGAGCAAACCTAACCTTTATTCAGCATCGGTAAATAATATTTAAAAAAAAAACTTACGGCATAACCCCCTCCACGTCAAAATGCGTGAAATGAAGGTGCACACGTTCATTTTTCCGGCCGTAGAAGAAGTAATTGCATTCTGTATCTCTTGGATACAGGCCGGGGTGGTTCGGGGACGTGGTGACCCCCTGCCGGTGCTCGCTGCTGTTGTATGTGAAGGCACAGGGAAACTCTAATTGCTGTTTACCAGTTGCAATGGCGAAATCTGGAGGGAAACTTATTTTAATTGGAAACTCGGAGTTTGTGATAGTTTTCAATATTTTAGAATAATTATGTTGAAATTTTCGCTGGTCAGCAGTTTAGTTTTGTTTTAGATGAAATGGTTATAATACTTGTACATATGTAGTAAAAACTCGTTTACGTATGATGAAACTAAATTAAAAAAATAAACCAGCTTCACGCTGTATCTCGCACACAGCAGGGTAGGCAGAGGGAACCTAGTGTTAAGACACTCTGTTCCCCATTCTGGAGGAATTGCGTGTTGAGTGGCAGAACTCAACGCCACGCTTAACCTCGACACCAGAGCGAAGAAATGGAAATATAAATTTAAGTAAATATTTTATTTCCTTGAGTGGGGATCGAACCCACAACCAGTCGATTTTACAGTCACACCTCGTGCCGCTGCGCCACGGACTGCGGCACTTGAAAAATATATATATTTTAAAACATTTAATGAGTAAAAGACTTCACAATTTTTATATTATGATCATATTTTAATAGAGACTAAGAAATTAATTATTTTCTGGAAATATTTAGTCACTATTTAGAATATCTTGAATGGCTTGAAATTTAAATTACTCAAATTTCTTATTCATATAAATGCACTAATTGGTATATCAACATCTTATATAACTTTAAATGTATCTATTATAAGTAAAAAAAACATTTTTTAATATAAGTACAATATTTAATAATACAAAACTATCTTCATTATACATGTACGTTTATTTCTTACCTTCGACAAAATAATAAGAAATCTTGAAACCTCTACTGTATCTAGAGGAATATATGCCCCTGAACTCAATCGACATTTTTGGTCCGTTCGACATGATTGACTTGGGCACGTCATTACCGCAGTAGGATGCCATCTTTTCAAGGCGGCCATCTACATATAAAAATACATCCAGCGAATCCATACTTTCACAGCTGAAAAATATGTTAAAATTATATTTTGTTTTTTTTTTGTTTCACGCATATTCAGCACATATCACGGTAGGCAAAGGAAACCTAGAGTTAAGACACTTTGGTCCCCATTAAGATACTTCAGTGCCCTGAGGTCCAAAGACTCTGCGCGTTGAGTGGTGAGACCCAAAGCTGCACTTAGTCTCGTTACCAGAGCAAGGAAATGAATTCAATTTTTCAATCGAACCCACAACCTCCGAGTTTACGATCGCACGCTTGTGGCTCTACGCCACGACAGCCTCATTTAATTAATAACTAAATATATAATATTCCTACATGAGTATATATGTATGTACGTAATATAACAGTATATATGTAAATATAGTTAGCAAAGGAAGAAAGAGTCGGCTTGTTATTCAAACCGCTTAAAGTATTTTTCTAATGTAATTCGTAGAATGTACCTATCGAATCGAATATTAGACATTTAATATTCAAGTTCTTACAATTTTTTTGTTTTCTCAAATTATCTTCGCTTGTTTCTTTTTTAATTTATCGAACTTTATGTTAAACGTGTTTTAAGTATTTTTTGATGCCGATTAAAAATATATAGTATACAAATACCAAACGGTCTAGACTGATTCTTAATTTTTTGTAATATAAGACAAACTGTCGTATCTGTCAAAGCTTGACTAATTGTTTATTTTAACATTATTATTTGCTATCAAAGGAAAATAAAATAACTCTTATCGTTATATCTATTTAATAGTTATGTATTTATTAACGAACAGTCCAAAATATTTTACATTGTAAATTAGTTCTAAACACAATAGTTTGTTTTTAGCTTCACACTATATCTCGTACACAGCAGAGTAGGCAGAGGGAACCTAGTGTTAAGACACTTTCTGCCGAGTTCTGGAGGCATTGCGTGTTGAGTGGCAGAACTCAACGCCGCGCTTAACCTCGACACCAGAGCGAAGAAATGGAAATATAAAAAATTAAGTAAATATTTCACCTCGTCGAGTGGGGATCGAACCCACAACCAGTCGATTTTACAGTCACACTTCGTGCCGCTGCGCCACGACTGGCCTCTAAATATTTTATAATAATTGGCCACACAATAGTTCTATGTAAATATTAATCTAACAATAAAATAATTGGTTTTAGAAATACTTTTTTGCTTTATGAACGTATTGCGTGACCACAATTTTGATAGACTATTACTTTTGAGTGGCAATAACATCGAAATTATTAAAGTAACAATCGCATTAATAGTATAAAAAGCGAGGGTATTTATTTATTGTACAGGGTAGGTACAAACGGTTTTGTTGCGGGTCATTAGGGTTAATTTGGGCCAAACCTGCCGACACGGGAATGCCTTGACCTGGATGCCTTTTAAGTGTTTTTTCACACAAAACATGTTTTTTTTACCGAGTTAGTGCTCCAACGCAAAATACTGAAAAGCCACTCGACTTTTTCACTAACTTTTAAAAAATCAGAACACTACATACGGGTATTGTTTTGTGTGGGCTGGTTGTTTTATGAAATTTTTAAATTTGAATGCTCTAACTCTTATACCATGAATTATATTCCTAATATTTTTAAACACATCTCATTTATTTTAAAAGATAAATAAAAGTCTACGAAACCTAGTACTCTGTGACTCTATTCTGCATTTGAAAAAACTTATGCTATATTTGATTTAATTAAACCAAGCAAAACAAATTATAAGTCATGCTTATATATTCTTCATAGCTGAACATTTGACGGTCTGTGTAAAAATATCTCAGAATTATTTTTTAACATTTTTTTTAACAAATTAATATATAAATAATGATTTAAAATTATATATAATATAGGTACTACTCTTACTTCCCCAACTTAGAAACGGAGAGATAACGCACAGCCGGAACAACTGGACGGGGAAAACTAAAAAATGACGCTTAGATTCCATCCTCTGTACTCCATAGGGGAGTTTTAAGTGAAGTTTTCCCAAAATTCCACCAGAACGGAAAAAACTTAACATTTTTTAGCTTCACGCTGTATCCTACACAGAGTAGGCAAAAGGAACCTGGGAACCCATTGTTAAGTTTAAATTAATACACTTCCGTTCTCCACTTTCCGCCGAATTCCAGAGGTATTGCGTGTGAGTGGCGGAACTAAACTCGAATCCACAACCTGTCGCGTTTAGTCACACACTTAACCTTATATTTTCACAAAAACATACCAGCAAGCTACAGACTATAATAAAAACGGCGTACTGGAGTAAATTTATAATGAACGCATTGTGGTCGCAAGCCATTTGCTGCATGAGCGACGTGCTTACCTCGCCAAACCTGAACAACTCAGTGTTAACGGTCCGTGCGGTTACTCAAACATCAATTATGTATAGACTCGCGCAGTTGCAGAAATATCGATATAACCGTACCTATTTGTATATGGGAGATATTGATATTGTTTTATGTAGATAAATTAGTTTCACGCTGTATCACGCACACAGGAGGGTAGGGACCTAGTGTTAAGACACTCCTTTCCAAACTTTTCGCCGAATTTTTCGAAATATTGCGTGTTGAATGGCGGAACTCAACGCCGGGCTTTTGCCTTGGTGCCAAAGCGAAGAAATGAAAATATTACAAAATAATAATTCATTCCATCGAGCAGTGATTGAACTCACAACCGTCGCGTTAGTCACATCGAACATATATACATCAAAAAAATCGGCGGAAAGTGGAGACAGATGTGTCTTAACACTAGGTTCCCTCTGCATACCCTGCCGTGTGTGGGATACAGTGTGAAGCTGATTTAATATATATTTTTTAACAATACAGCTATTTCTGGCTAAATTATCTTCGAATATTATATCGTAAATTAACAGTAGCTACAATAGAATAACTAAATATTCGAGGAATCTGTAGAAAACTTTAAATATACTTTATAAACCAAAAACTTGTTCGTAATAATGCAATCTTTATTATAAAGAAAAAGGAGAATATAAAATATTGGCGATCAATTAATTAATGCAGAGACGAACGTCGTGAAAAATACCTTTACAATTTTGCATATCGAGAGTCAGCTGTGGCCTTGCTGGAATTTCTTGCCCCTTATAGCAAAGTAGGTTTAGGTATTTTTAAATTTATAAAGTGAATTGGTTTGTGCTAATAAAATATTTCTAAATATGTTTTAAAATATTCAATATATGTAGATATGTATAAAGTTAATATATTTCAAAATAGCTATTTTATTCCTTTCTATCTCGCTTCTAACACTGCTTATAAGAAAAATTTTGCCCACATCAAGCAAAATAGTTCATTCGTAAGATTTTCTTTTGGTAAAAATAGCGTTGTATTGTGAACCGGAATGACAAGCGGAAATAGAAACATACGATTTTTTGGACCTCTGAGTAATATATCGATATATGTATTACAGGTCAAGGGTCAAGTGTATACCTACTGTACTGTACTGACTGTAAACGCAACAGGTTGCGGATTCGGTTTCCATCTGAGGAAATGAAATATTTAATATTTTCATTTCTTCGTTCTGGTGTAGAAGCAAAGCTCGGCGTTGAGTTTCCAGAATTCCGCTGAAAATGGGGGACGGAGTGTCTTAACACAAGATTCCCACTGCTTATCCTGCTGTATGCGGGATAAAGCGTGACGCTAAACTTATGTTAGCTCTAATGAATTGTAGGTAAAATACGTTCTCATTTTACGCAAAGTTCACCTTAGGTTGGCTAACCAGTTATTGAAACGGACAAAGGGAAAAGTTTAATTGTGGGAACATTCACAGTACCTATTGGCCACTTCACATGGTAAAATACCTCTATATGAGAGACCGAACGCAGCGATTTGTGACTGTGATCTGTACCGCAGTGTCGGCTTGGTTTAATTGTCACCCCACAACAAAATAGCTATTTTTATAGTCACGCCAATAATGATAGCATAGTACAGTGTAAATATTTTATAATATTTTTTAATAAAATATTATAATTAAAAAAAAAATCTTTATAAGAATAAGGTTTTATTCAAATGGACATTTAACATTTGAGTGTTCGGCAAGACAAATCAAACGAGTCCAAATACGACATGTAACTGACTCCCCACTCTACTCAATAAAATATGTAAATAAAATTATTAAAATAATAATTTTAATATTTTAGTATGGCTCGTGATACATCTAATATAGTTAAAAACCTTTCGTAGTGATCGTGAGTAATCTAATGTCTTTTAGAGATTCAGAGGTAACAGTTTTAATATGAAATGTACCACAAATTTAATATAAGTACAAATAACATATATTATGATAAATAAAATGTCATAGTCTGTCCGTTTCAATCTCTCGTGATATTTCTTAAGAATATCGTAGACGTCCTATCCTCCTCTCTGTTATACCCAGTCATTACTGATAGTTATAACTAAGGGGGGATAGTGAGTGGCCGCCACTTACCGTGGATTGCGGCCGTTCGGCTCTGAACCCTTCGGGACGGATTGGAATAGTTTATATTTATGATTCTTATAATATATTTAAAATAGGATCATACACCTATCCATCATACACCAAGTGTTGACGCACCGCAAGGCACCGCGAAACTATCTTAATATAATATATATAAAAATTAATGCCATAGCAATTCTCTTAGGCAAGCACATCAGTACCAGCGAAGCGAAACAGCAGTCGGTTGTGACTATATTAGTTAATAGTAAAACATAGGGTCAATGAACTCTAACAGTCGTATAAAGTGTAAATAATTAATATTTGGTTAAAATCTAATATCTTTATGATATTTAATTAAATAATATTAACAAATTACCTTTATTGTAGGACATTAAATAGACTCATATTATATAATATTTATAAATTGTAAATACGTATTTTGATATAATAGTTTCATATCATATTAAGAAAGATATTATTATATTTTTATTTCCTTCTATATATATTAGTAAATATATGTTAAATATTTACTAATATATATAGAGATTATACTTATAAGTAATTATAATTCCCCAAATCTATTTAACTCTCATTTCACAATTCACATACAAGCATCTAACAAAGATGGCGGCAGGCATTCTGCGTACATTAATTTAATTGTAATTTTACATACCTCATAAAACATCTTCATAAATTCATTTCCATTTATTAAATAAGTAATATTTATCTCTGGATATTGACGGCATTATACGTATTAATATCACTCTTCTTTGTTTTAATAATAATCTTTTAAAAACTTGCCGACGAAGTATTCCAAGACAAACAATCGTAAATAGTGAAAGCACTTATAACTCACCTAAGTAGCCTCGAATACTTATATCACAATTGAAGACATAATCTCACATGCTTTTTAACTGCTAAAAATAACTTAATATATATATATTATTTATAAATTGAAACTTCTCTAAATATTTTTAACATCCATTCTTCCTCAGACGCGTCCGCCATCTCCCCTCTCTTTCTTTCCTTTTTCTTGACTTTGACGTTGACAGTAACTTATTCAGCCAACGCGATATTTTACAATAAATAAAATATTAATTATGTAATTATTTATTTTAAATTATAATACATAATGATTACTAATAATTATTAAATTATTTTTAATAAATATATTTTATATGTGCGTGTTTTACCTACGGTATATTACGTTACTTTAATATTACTTATGAACGGATCGCGTAATTAACGGAGTTTACTAAACTACTATTTATAAGATTGCATTTATCTTAAGCTATAAATTAAATAATATTATAAATTATATTTATAATATTTTTTTATAATTTATTATATTTTTGAATTAATTATATTATTTACCTACACAATTTAGTTCTGATATGGATCGATACAGACCTTAGATCAGAATACCTTCTGGCGACCTCTTAGGTCATTCGAAAAATCAAGCCCTTTTACATTCAACAAATCAAGCCCTTTTATTTAATATCATATTAGCCATAAGCATTTTGGATTTACAACAATACTTTTTTTGTATGAAATAGACAATGCAAACGAGCTTTCAGGTCACCTGATGGTAAGTAATGACTGCCGCCACCAGAGGTTGCTATATATGAAAAGTTGAAAGACTCGTTTTTTGAAGGTACCCATGTCGTATTGACATGGGTACCTTCAAAAAGCGAGGGAGGAGCGAGGATACACTGCCACAGGTAGGCCATTCCATAGTTGCGTGGCGTGGAAGTAAGTTCCTACGAAACCGCATAGTAGGGGAGTGCCACCTATCCCATCACATATTTTGCCATCGCTTGTGATTTACTGTGCAATTAGAAAATTCAGCGGTAGGTAACAGTTCTTCAGAACACTCCCTATGATGCTAATACTGGGCGCGGCTATGAGGGGAGTATTTGGGCGGTACGAAAAATGGGGTTTTAAGTGGGAGAAATATTTATATATATTGATTTTTTTCTTAGAATTTAAGCCATTATGCAAATTTTGGGCTCAATCGGATTCTTTGAAGTGGGTCAAATTGAGCTTGCAATTTCACTTACACTAATGTTTTTTCTCGTATAGCTATCAGAAACAAAGAGAAAATTAAAGGACTTAAGTGTGGCTGTGTCATGCCACGGTCGTTTGTTTATGTAATAGGTTCTATTTGTTAAAAAACATATATATCATAAAAATAATTATTGGTATAATATTACTTTATTAATTGGGTCTATGATACGAATAGTATGGCACAAATGACATATAACAAACATACTCCGAGATTTCTGGTAAGAGTAAGATAGAAATTTCTCCAACAATTCAGGTATAATACCTGTATATTATAGAGAGTTAAGTAGTAGAAATTTCAATATAAAAAAAACTAACTCACTAAGCACGAAATCAGGCCATGAGCGGTTTTGTGAGATACCAACATTAAAGTGTCCAAATATAACTAATGTAGTAAGACCAGGCTCGTAATCGCGTATAATTTTAGCGATGTTCTTGAAATATTTTAACAACATAAAGAGTTTAATTTCTACTAATACTGTGCCCGGATACACACATCCGAGTACGAAATTGAAGATACTTCAGTACATTGCATGTTTACTAGAGTTTTATCACCAGCGTTTGCGTCGTTCATTTCCAATGAATTTCTGACATCAATGCCCACGTCAATGTTAACTCTATTACAATTAGTAAAGCTATTGATGTTGCGATAAATGACGATTTCACTGGCTTTGCGACTTAATGATGACGATACTACTGATAATGTAGTTACAGTTTGGCTGTTCTTAGCGATATTTTAATTAAAATTTTAATATAATCTCAGCTCAAACCTAGGCACATTTACTGGCATGGAATTTTTCATCCAAGTTTTGCTGATATCCAAATATTCAGATCGGTTGATGATTGTATCAGAAGAGATGCCTTCTAAGCGCGCGATTGGAAGCTTCGGCTTCATCATTAATGGCGGTACTAAGTATAATAAAATGCTAATCAGGAACACTATTACAAAACTTTTTTAATTTGACGACTATTGTCCGTAACGGATGATGGCCAGCCTCTGGTACTCATCTCGCACCTCTCTAACTGTAGGAGACGCCTGACCAAATTCGTAATAAAATTTGAAATCTTCTCGGATATTGCTCATACAAAGGCCAGCTAACTTATTTTACCGCACCGTTTGAAGTTCCCTTCTGGCTCTTCAGGGAAAGTTTTTTTTAAAAGCAGTTGATGGCACAGAAGTCATTGGCGATCATTCATATCAACATTATATAATTTTGATAATATTTTTTCCTTAAAACACCTTTTTCACTGTCGCTACTTTAAACTGTTTTTTTTAATATTTATTCGAATGATTTTGATGAAGGCTGACGATTAAAAATTTAAATAATTTCGTAGCTACCCTGAGTCAAAAGTAATACAAATTGCAAATCTCGATACGCGCTTCCCCTTTCCACCGCACGCGATGCAATGTTCCCGTTTATTACCTATCATTAAAGTATAAAATATTATTTATTAAGTAAACAGGGTCTGTCGCAGGGATATAAGTGTATGCGACGTAGACGTGACAGGTTTTCGGTTCGATTTCCACTCGAGGAAATTAAATATTTAATATTTTCATTTTTTTTTCATTTTCAAATTCATCCTGTATCTCACATATAACAGGGCAGCCAGAGAGAACTTCTGAACCTAGGGTTAAGATATTCCGTTCTCATTAAGACGCTTCCGTTCCCCACTTTCTGCCGAATTATCGAGGCATTGTGTGTTCAGTGGAACTCCATGCCGCGCTTTGCCCGTTTTGGATTCAAACAAAAAGAAAATTAAACTAATAAAACACACAAAAAAAAAAAATTCAACTTACTCAATAATATTACCCGTGAGCCTTTGCAAGCTAAAATCCTCGAACACCAAACGCACTCTTTGCCTCCCCCTCGCTAAAAAGTCGTAATGACATTGCGTTTTCGGCGGATACGGCGATGGGTATAAAGGAGAGATCAATTTGCCGGCTCTGCTCTTATCAGACCTGAATACTTGATGGCAGGATGACGCTGGAATACACGTTTATAGGGCTTAAGTGATACCGTGTTACGTTATATTGTATATTTTTTTGGTATTAGGTTGGGTATTTTGAAGTTCAACTAGCTTTCTGTTATATATTTATATTTTGGTGAAATAAGGTTATTTATGATAAACACAATCTTCATTCTATAAGACTTATATTAAGCGGACAATTTGCGAAGAGAAAATAGTGTTGCGACACTGTTCTCCATATTTTATGTATTTAAAATACACCACATCACACCACAGGCAAACACATATGTAGAGGGAACCTAGTGCTTAGATATTCCGTTCCCATTACAACAGTTCCGTTCCTCATATTCTGCCGTACTCTCTAGGTTTCGAAGATCCGCTCGAGTGGCATGGTAACTAACGGCATGCTTGGCCTCGTTACTATAGCGAGAAAATAAAAATATTTATTATTTCATTCCCCCTATTGGGGATCGAACCCACTACCGCGCCGTGGCTGTACACTGTACAGTGATGTAATATAATGTTAAGCTTTGTCTTACAAAACTGTGGAAATGGAGTCCATCATCATCACCAGGATGTCGTCAAAAATATATTAAGATATCAAATTGGCAATTTTTTCAAAACCACTCGTCCTTCAAAACCACTCGTATTATCTCATATCTACAGAAATTTATCTCTTACAGAATCTAAGGAAAAACATAACGCTATATGTTTTGTTTCTGGTAAATATTGTGAACTAGAAGTTCGTTTGTACTTACTCGCGGCGCTGACAGCTGGTCCCAGAGCAGATGTTATGTTTATTGTACTAGCCTTCTTATTACTTTCAACATCTATAGACAAAACAGGATGATAGAATGACATATATTTTGTTGTTATAATTGAGGCCAGTCGTGGCACAGTGGGATAAGTGTGTGACTGTAAATGTGACTGGTAGTGGATTCGATACCCCCTCGAAGAAATCGAATATTTATTTACATTTATATTTTCTTTGCTCTTGTTCTTGTGTCGCTTGAGAATTCGGCTGAAAATGGCAAACGTAATGTTGAACAGAGAACACTAGGTTCCCTCTGCCTACCCTGTTGCGTGCAGGACACTGCGTGAAGCTGAATTAATTTTAATAATTTATTAAACTACTTGCGAGGATTAATTAAGGACATAAAAAAATATAAAATGTTACACACAACTGTAATACCTATAAGCATCGTATGGTAAATAGAAACATACAAAAATACAAAATTACAAAATAAAAAAAGCAATTTACAAAATAAGAATATAATAGTCTAAAAATAAGTTTACATAAATTTTAACTATAGGATAAGGTTAGGGGCAAAAAATGCTTACTAGACCTGCGATAGAATTATCTTCCATCAAAAATTGGTAGCTGGCTTTGAACCCTTGTCCCGGTATGTCTGAATTAGCTGTAAATTGTACTAAAAGCTCCGACCCAGTTGATAGAATTTCGTAACCTAAAAGTGTTAAATAAAATTAATTTGAATCGAAAAAGATATTTTCAAGGTATGTTTTATGATCAAAATGTAAGCTTAAATTATAATATTTTAAGTTTAAAACAAAATATTATTTTATTTATATTCTGATTGATTATACGTTAATAAAAATTAGTAATAAAATTTATTAGTTTCATTAAGTTATATTTTAGAATTGCACATCTTTGAAATAATAAGAAAGGCTAAAATATAGCCAATGCTACTTTATACTAAGCGATAATAACAATAATCAGTATATTGTTTAATTTATTGAGGCCACCGTGGCTCAGTGGCACAAGAAGGTGACGGTAAATGCGACGGTTGTGGGTTCGATTCCCACTTGGGGAGATGAAATATGACTTATTAATATTTTAATTCTCTGGTAAGAAGACAAAGCGGTATTCAGTTGTGTCACATAGTGCCTGGAATATACAGCAGAAAGTGGGGAAAGGAATATCTTAACACTAGGTTCCCTCTGCCTAATCTGTTATATGCGGGATACAGCATGAAGCTGGAAAAAAAGTCCTTAAATTTATACAACTTACGAAAAAAATAACAAAAAAAAACATAATGGTCGTTTTTTACAACTGCTAAAACATTTCTCGTGAAAAGTTTATATTCGAGCTTATGAAGCAAATAGAGCTTATTTTAGAAGTGACCATCCAGAAATATTCGTCCCGGAAAGGGTAACTGGGTAAATATTTGTATTACGGAAGCAAATATTTATTTTAAACGATCCTTTGTACCTGATCTAAAAATTGAAAAACTAAATTAAAAATGTTCATAAAGTAATATATTTTTTTTACTATATATTCACACATGTAAGGCATGTATAAGTAGAGAGATTAAAAGAGAGAGAAACAAATAATAAGGCATTCTGTTCTCTACTTTTTTGCCAATTTTATACCATTATGAGTAGGTATGATCAAAAAACACGTTTTTTCAATAGTATTATGCAAATTAAGTATTTTAATATAGTTTTTCGCGCTGTATTTACCACATAGCAGTAAAATATTAAATATGTCATTTCTTAAAGTAGACATCAAACCCACAACCTGTTGCGTTTACTAATCACAATTAGAAGCTTATTTTGCGTTTTAAAAACTAAGAATAAAACTTTTTAGGTTTTATTCTGAACTGAAAGATATTTATAGAAATATTTACAAGAAAAAAAGGCATATTCTCACCTACAATTTCATTGCACAGCATTGCAATGACTGGAGAAGTGGGCACTTTCCCATCAAATACTTTGATAATGTCCGCACGATTTAAACAACTGAAAACAAAACAAAAATAAGAGTAAAATGTATGTAAAAATCTCTAATATTTACTTAAATTATTCCGAAAAGGTACCTTTCATCTCCCTTTTGTAAAAATGATTCTTCGAAGATTAATTTGATTTTCTCGTGTTTCCTGTAAATAAAATATGTTTTTTATTTATTTCTATAATATAATTACATATATTTCTATGTAATAATTATTTTAGAATTTTAAAACATTTTTTCTAAATATAACATAACTAAGTAACTTAAAATGTACTTTAATATCACGAATACGAATATTAAAACAGTCCAAATAGACTTGCAGGTGCAATTCACACAGAATTAGGTCTGCAATGTTTCAGCTAGGTTTCCTAAATAAATCTAGTTTATAATAATTAAGCGGGCGTCCGGTGATGCATCTAATTTTGCTGCAGTATTATACGAACCAAATGTTATGAACATGGGAATAAATGCATCAGAATGTGTTCATTTACATATATACGTACGAAGATACTTTGTTACAGAGTATTTCTGTATAATTTTATTATATCACTGAATTTTATTTCTTATTGTAGTGTTAATGGTGTATAATAAAACTTGTACATCATTTTAAAGTACATAGTGATAATGTAAAAAACAGAACACGATACATATACATTTGGAAAGAAATACTAAAGAAAACTTGTCACACAATGGAACGTACAGAAAGCACATTGAGTGGCAAGCTGTAAGGTATAAAATACGCCTTCATAGAAAACATACAAAAATTTAAACCTCTTGAAAATCGTCCTACCATTCTGACTGCTAAGCCATGTGTTCTCATCAAGCTACATTGGAGAAGTCCTACCTACTAAGAAAGGATTTTCCATTTTAAAAAACAAAATTGCGAGCTACTACTTGTCTACTATAGACATCCAAGAAATATTACAAACCTTGCATTAAAATGATAATTACACCTCACATTGCTAGGGTAGCTAGAAGGATATCTAGGGCTGTACAATTTTCCGTGTGCTGGCCTGTTCTGTTGCGACGTAAACACATAGTCGCATAATGTATCGCCAACCTTAACGCCGTCTGTTTCAAAGTTTCCTAAGAAATTAAAATTAAGATTTATTCTTTATAAAAACAGCTTCACGCTTTATCTCGCAAACAGTAGGGTAGGCAGAGAGAACCTTATATCAAAACCTCCGTTCCTCATTTTGCGTCGAATTCTGGGGGATAAGCATGTTGACTGGCGTACCTCAACGCCGCGTTTTGAATTGATACCAGAGCGAAAAAAATTAATAATAAATTTAACATATATTTTATTTCTTTAGAGAGGGGATCGAACGCATAACCAGTCTCGTATACAGTTATACATATGAACCCTTGCGCCATGACTGGCCTCAGTTATTCTATATGTCTTTATTTATATACATAAAGAAACCTATACCCAAATATTGCAGGGTAGGCAGTGTTAAAACAACCCGCATCTTCAGTACCGGCAATTCGACACTACATACACTTCGACAGCCACTAAGCCACGACGGCATCAACTTCTTTCTGTATATAAATGGCTTTAACTAATATAATGCACACTATATAATATTTTAAGGTCAATCGTGGCGCAGGGGCACAAGCGTGCGACTGTATCCGAAACACGTTGTGGGTCGATTTCCTTGAGGAAATGAAATGTAAATATTTGCATTTCCTTGCTTTGGTAACGAGGCTAAGCGTGGAGTTGAGTCCCAACACTCAACACGAAATAGCTCCAAAATTCGGCAGAAAGTGAGGAATGGAAGTGTAACTTAATGGAAACAGGGTCTATTCATACAAGGTTCCTAGGTTCCCTCTGCTATGCGTGCGATACAGAGTGAACCGTAAAAAAATAGGAAATATAGTCTACTTGCGTGCTGGGGTAAGAAAGGATAAATAAAAGTGGAAAAATTTAGCTTAAATTAACTTAAGTATCTAAATTAATTAACAAATTAACATTTATTGTTCTTGATATAAGAGTTGCAAGACAATATTTATAAGTTTTTTGTTCTGGAATGAATACAAAGGCGTTATTTTCAATAATGTTGTAAACAAAGATATCATTTATATGATTGGATAATTTCGTCAGTTATTATGACTACTCTCTAAGGAACTGCGTACAAAAAGTATATATATAAAAAAGTATTTTTTTAACTTTTACACTGTATCCCGTTTGTAGCAGGGAAGAGCGAAAAAGCCTTATGATAATGTTTAAAGACCCCGTAATCTGCTTTTCACACGAATTTTGAGACATCACGTGTAGAGTGACGAAGTTCAACGCCGCGCTTTTTCCACAAGAAATTCGAAGCTTCGGGATGCTTTTTATCTTAATTTTTATTTTCTCAATTCAATGTTTTCTTGAGAGTAAGTTATTTTCCTGAGGCATCGAATCCACAACCATTACGTTTACAGTGAGGTTCTGTACCAACCTAGTCAAATTCAAAATAAATTATTTAAAATTTCTTTCACAATGCAGTCGAGTTTCGTTTTCCAATATTGGTAGAGTAGCGTTGTTTAGTTCCACGTTATACTACTAGAAAGTTTTGTACCCTGACTGGTAAGCTAAGTGGACGTGTACTGCGTAACGAATCGAAACGTGTAACGTATCGAGTGTAGCTTTTTCACGAACAGAACGTGTCCGATTTAACCTTAATTTGGTGAAGTAAATTCTATATACTTTTTTTAATATACATGTATTAAAACGTGTAAATGTAAACGCGACGGTTGTGGGTTCGATTCCTACTTGGTAGAATGAAATATTTAATGTATCCATTTCCTTGCTCTGGTAAGCAGGCAAAGCGCGGCATTAGTTTCGCCACTCAACGCAAATACTACGCAATACCTCGTGATTTCGTTCTAAATAGGAACGGAAAAAAAATATTCTTATGTAATATATTGACTCAAAAGCTTTACTTGTGCTTTTACAATATTGGGATATAATAAATAGATTTTCTTATTTATATAATATCTACTATATCCATAGCTTAATGTAAACTTGACGATATTTAATACCCGCTCAAGCAACCAAAAAAAAATGTTTTATTTGATCGATCTAATACCAAAAACAAACCGGTGTTAAATTCCGTCACAATACCGAAAATTACCTTTTTTTATTATTTCTGAAAAAACTAAAACAATTTGTATTCACTTACTTCTATCTATAAACCTGTATGTTCCGATGAAACCTGATGAATTAGACGCTTTTGATCCACTTTCAAATTCTAAAACTATTAGTGGTCCATGCGAGTAGATAGCCGGCGGTGTTTCAGCTCTGTTTCCACATAGAATTCTGGACCAGGATGAATATTCGTTGATGCCAGGTGGTCCCGGTCCGTGGGTACCACCTTCGGAATACACCTTGAGGAAGTCACCGCGGGTGCAACTGAAATTATTTACTTAGTTAATATAATATCAAATACATATTGACTTTTACTACAAGGTTTAGAAGTAGATGCAGTCGTGGCGTAGTGGGAAAACGACTGAATGTAGGCGCGATGTTTGTAGGTTCAGTTCCCACTCGGGGTATTTTCATTTTCTTCCTCGGGTAACAAGAAAAAGTGTTACTTTGATTTCTGCTATTCAAGAATTCGGTGAAAAGTTGGAAACAGAGTGTCTTGACAATAAGTTCTCCGCGTACCCTGCTATATGCGGGATACTATGTGAATCTGTATGGAAAAAAAAAATATGCTGTTTTTACCGATATTTGTACATATAGCCATGTCGTACTGGAAGATCAATTCGTTTCGACGAATTATTCAAAATTAAAATATTTTCAGTTCTGTCAATCAAAAATTATATACATTCTACATATTAAGAAATTAACCAAATACGAATAAATATTTTTGTAAAATATATTAAAATACTACTGAGACATACTGGATACATTATGTGTTGAGCGGATATTTAATCTAGATTTATTCGCGCTCGAAAGAAGAAATATAAATAAATAAATAAACCAGCTTCACTATGTATCCCGCGTAGAGCAGGGTAGGCAAAGGCTCCGTTTCTCAATTTTAGCCAATTTTTTTGAAGCATTACGTGTTAAGTGGCGGAGCTTAACGACAGGCTTTCGCTTTGGTACCAGAGCGAAGAAATGTAAATATTCATAAATATAAATAGAGAGAAAGAAGTATTTATATTTAAATTTTGTTTACATATGTATATAGTTCTTTACTCCCAAAGGATAAAATATGTTTAAAAGATGCCTCCCTCATGAAAAATAAGTCTCTGAAAGTCCAATGGCAAGGAGCTTTACGGCCGTAGGTACTGGTGACCCGTTACTTTGTACTTCAAGGATTTGCGGCGGTATAAGATTTATAAAGACGGGATTAGATCAGCTGAATATAGCCGTGTGTCATAGAAGAATTTTTGCTGTGAAATATGTTTTCTATATTCAGTTTTGCCTTTTAAATATAGAATTAATAGATTTTAAATATATGTCAATGAAACATTGCCAGCAGTTGTAAAAACGTTAAATATTTGGGTTAACAAACATTTTAAAATTTAACAGAAGTACCTGGGTCCGCGTGGGGCGTTCATCCTAAAACACCTTATTTATTCATATTCTATTTGAAGTCGTTTAGACATTATACAAGTTTTTTAATAGATGACAGTAGTGAAGTACATTTAAAAAAATGAACTTATTACAAAATAATGTGTTAAGAAAGATTAATTGAAAATTTCCATCTAAGTGAGCACCTATGTTCTGTAAACAACACTAATGCAAAATTGAGACTCCTAGCACTCGTAGTAACAAAGTTTCATACAAACTATAAATCCCAAAAATAACCCCTTAGGAGTCGAATATTACACATTCCCGTCTTAGTGAGCATCTGCGTCCTATAGACAAGGCCCATGCAAAATTTGAAACTCCTAGCACTTATAGTTTCTGAGATTAGACTGGATAGAGAGATGAGATTAATCTGCAATCGTAAACGCGACGATGTGGGTTCGATTCACACCCGAGGGAATGAAATATTTAATGTTCTCATTTACTTGCGGTTACAAAGCACAGCGTTGTGTTTCACCACCCAATTACATAATACCTCCAGAATTCGGTGGAAAGTTAATAAGTTCCCACTCAATATCTTATTATTGTTTTGCTTACCATGCTATGTGCAGTATACAGCGTGAAACTAAAAATGAATGTATTGAGTGAACTCAATACCACCTCTTGTTTTACAGAGCTAGAAAATAAAAATAATTCATTGCCCCTATTTCTATAAAAATAACAGCCACGATTCATTTATTTCATTTTTAGAATAACAGTACTTTAAAACACCTGCGCGTACACGACAAACTACAAACGGAGGACACCCCTAAACACAGGTACCGTTGAGTAATAAAAACATTGTAGCTACACGAAGCTGGCTAGAATCCCCAATAATTTGTTGAAACTACCGCAGTAAAACACTTTAAATAGCTAATCTAGATTAGTAAACGAGTGACTTGTATATTACTTGAAGGTAAATGCTGTGGAATATATTTATTTCGAAATAGAAAATCGTAAATTCAATTCTGATATTTTTTTAGCCTCACGCTGTATCAGTTTTATACTGTATCCCACATACAGTAGGGTAAACAGAGGGGACCTAGTGTTAAGACACTCTTTTCCCCAATTTCCAACAAATTCTGACGGTATTGTGTGTTGAGTGGCGGAAATCAACGCCTCGGCACCAGAGCGAAGACATTAAAATATTAAATATTTAATTTCGAGTAGAAAGCGAACCCGTAACCTGTCGCGTTTACAATCAGATTATGTGCCCCTGGGCCATGATTGACCTCTAATAATTTAGACATTAGTAATGGATATTTTTGATGATATAGCTGAAACTAGACGTAATTGGCATATTCTTTTCAATTATTATGGAAACAATATTATACAAATTGTATTGAATTTAGAACAATAGAATATATATAAGGCCGAGTTTGAAGCCGTCGTAAACGGGGCGGTTCTGGGGTCAATTTCTGCTCTTGTATCTTGATACAAGAGCAGAAAAAAACTAGTTCCCGCCATTTTCAATTATTTTTCAAGCAAGCAAAATGAACGTATGTGACGAAGAAATTCGGTACATTTTAAAGTTTTTTTACAAAAAAGGTAAAAATGCGACGAACGACGTAAATAAAATTTGTGTGGTTTACGGATCTAATGCGGTATCAATAAGAGTAGCACAAATGTTTTGCTCTGGACGTCCTGTCTCAGATTAATACCATCGGTACCATCTTTGAGAAAGTGGAGAGATCGACATATCAGTAGCTACGACATTGCTAAAGAACTGGATATTTAATTTTTTACGAACGTCTGGGTACAAGAAAAAAAATGATATTTGAGTACCACATGATCTCACTGAGACAAATTTAATGCAACGTGTTTCCATTTGAGATTATTTCGAACCATTCCTTGAACAGTTGATGAAAAATGTGTGACTGATGATAAGAATGTGCATAAAAGATGCGATATAGTCGAAGCATGGACAAACCCCACAGACCGTGGCAAAAGCAAGCCTGCTGATGCCCACAAAAGCCGAGTCGGAACAAAATGATGCTATGAGATTGGTGGGATTGGAGAGGAATCGTCCAAAATGAGCTTTAGCCACCGGGTAAAACTATCGATTCTGACCTCTACTGTCAGTAACTGATGAGGTTAAAAAAAGCTATTGAGAAAACCGGCCGATGCTGGTGAATAGGAAGGGCATGGTGTTCCACCATGACAACGCCAGACCGCACTCATATATAGCCACGCAGCAAAAATTGAGAGAGCTTGGCTGGGAAGTGTTGATGCATCCTCCGTATTGTCCTGACCTTGCTCCATCATCATACATGCAATACGCCCTCGTATTCGTCCTCGTGCACGTAACCTTTCTCCAATATCTTTCATAGTAAGTTTTCAAAGGTCAACCGAGACTACAACCTCTCTTATCACTCACAATTCCTTCATAAATCTGTTTTGCCATTCTTTCATTACTCATTCGTTCGATGTGCCCAAACCACCTAAGCAAGTTGTTCTTCATGCAAAAATTGATAGTTTATTAATTGCAATTTGTAAGGCTTGAAATCTTTTTTTTTTCATTAAAAGAATCAATCTTAGATGTATTCTCTATTTTATTGAGCCTAACATAATTTTTTGGCTTTGGTATCAAGTGTTTTTTTTTATTTCAAAGTAAAAAAATAAAAACACTTGCTTATTTTTTAAGATTTCTCTTTTTACAATTATACAATGGACTTGTGTTCATAAATATTAATTGATGTATATAGTTTTTTTATCCACTGCATAGTTTGACTGTTAGCAAATAATATTATGACAGTAATATTACGACAACTCAACAAGCAATGCCTTAAGAATTCAGAGGAAAGTGTTAACACTATGTATTCAGGTTCCATAATCTACCCAGCTACGTGCGGGATACATCTCGCTAATAATGACTATTTGCACAGACACAACCAAGTAGCCAAGATAATACAGCAACTAGCAACTTACTCTTCAATATGGCTTTATAGAATTATTAGTGTCTTGCTATCGGTACAATCCCATGTTTGTACTTGAAAAGAGCTGTGCTTTACTCTACTGGGATCGGTCTATTATTACTGACAGGTATATTGTTGTAATAGACCTGATATAATACTAGTAGACCGAGTGGGGCGCCGCGCAGTGATTGTTGACATTACTATTCCACATAATGACAATCTCGTGAAGGCCAAAAAAGAAAAATTATCTAAATATTTGGACCTAGCCCATGAGATTACTGCCATGTGGGATGTCAATGCGACTATCATTGTTGTTATAGTGGTATAGTGGTTGACAGTTTAATAGCGAAAAGCCTCGACCAACATCTTCAAAGGTTTTCGCTTAGCTGTTGGATGAAAAACCGGATGCAGAAAAAAGTTTTACTTGAGAAGGCGCGTATTGTGACGAGGTTCCCTTCTCTGGAGCCCTAGCCACCGATGGCTTGGACTCTTGTCCCACCATAGGAAAAGTGATTTTTTATATTTTTAAATATATTTTTTATAACAATTTATATTTAAAAATGTCAAATGTATTATATTGTAAAATAAAAGTATATAGTAGATTTTGTTTTACTGTAAACAAAATGTTCACTGTATTAGACCAAGTCACTAAATAGAACAAGCTATCTATAAAATATATCGGTTTATCAAGAACAAGTAATAAAAAAGCAAGTATGAAACTTTTTGAGATAAAATACGTAGTCGAGCATGAAAATGAATATCTAAGCTTCGTGAAAAGGAGTGTTGGAAAGTCTTCAGAGTCCCGACGACGGCCAGTGCTTTCCAAAGCGTAAAAATAAAACTTTTGCCTTTACCCTAGTCTCGAATAGGGATATACAAATGGGAAAATTTGCATATAAAATAAAATTGTCATTCTACTTCGTTAACGAAAAAATATGTATCTATAAATTTACATTATTAGAGAATATTATTGAATAAGAGGCCGTGGTAACAGTTGTGAGTTTGATTCCCACTCGGAAAGAATGCCGAGACATATTTCTATTTTTTAACTCTAGTAACAAGGCAAAATGCAGCGTTGAGCTCTTCTGCTGAACACGCAATGCGTTAGCGGTGCGTGAAAAACGGAGTGTCGTAACACTGCGTTCTTTCTCCTATTCCCTTGTGAGTGGGTTACAGCCGGAGCCGCCTTTTAGCGAGAAAAAAATTGAGAATATAATTATTTTAGTACTACTATGGTATCTGATTTTTCAACTTATATTTTTTAATTCTTATAGTGTAAGTGATTATGTGAATATCAACATAATGACGACTAGAAACGTTCCTCAGTAGAATAAAAAAAACGACACTACCAGCGACGACGTCGAAAACGAACTTTTTGAAGAACGTTTTAAAGCTTATCCTAACCAGATGTATTACATTAGATATATCCAGCAATATTATATATACCGATAAGATTTTGTTATTTTTGACTCATTTATTAGATTTCACTGGGAGTATAACGATATAGCTTTGACTGTCCAAATCAAGTTTTGCTAGAGCGGTGGGTTTCAAACTTCTACCAATTTTAAGCTTTGAGCACTCTACAAAAAAAAGTGGCTCTCTAAAAATTTTTATAAAAGCTGAATTTTTGATTGCAGTATGTATTCACTAGCGGTGTTTGATTAGACACGTTTGTATGGATTAATGAAACTGTGGACAAACTCTTAATTTGAAAGCAAATCTGATAGACGCTGTTGATTACATTTTTCACAGGAAAATAATTCAAATTGAGTCTTTTACGTTTTCAAATGTACCTTTTCTAAATTCGGTATTCGGATTTCAAATATACAATTTTATTTTGTTTATAACTTATTTCTTTCCTATAGACAACAGGAAAATATATTTTCATACTATATATTTTAAATATGTTTTCGTATTTTGTTTACTAAATCAGCAATAGTTTAAATATTAACATTTTTACTTTTAGGAGTCGAACTTAAAGTCTTCACGTGCTTAATGAGGTCCTTGGCAATTATTGCGATATAGTGTTTTCTTTATCAGTATAATTTTGTAAATATAACATATGCATTGTTTTAGAAAATTATTAAATATTTCTTATGAAATACTATAAATAATATATTTTTAGCTAAATCTTTTAAATATCATACAACAACAAATGCACAAACAAAACTAAAACTGAAAACTGAAAACAAAAAGTTAAAAACAAACGGCACAAATGATTAAAGCACCAACCAACATTTACATGAAAATGTAATTAAGTAAAACCGTAGTCAGCAAAAATATCCACTGGGTTTTGGTTTCAATTAGAATGCCTGGTGGGTCGTGTAATTACGCTGTCATCTATTTCTGTCACGACTACAATTTATGGTCCACTCTCGTTTTGCAATAAGACTAGAAAAAATGTGTTCGCGCAAACATTCAGATTTCTATCTTTGGTCCCGGTAGTGTAGGTGAAATGTATATTGTATATTAGAAGCCACGGTAGCGCAGTGAAACATCGTCTTAGTGAAAACGTGATGGTTATGGGTTCAATTCCGTCCTGGACAATAAATTATTCTATTTTCTCTCTGGTACAACAAACATTTGCAACACGTCACACAATGTCGAATTTCAGGAAAGTCAGAATGTGTCTTTACACTAGGTATTCTCTATCTGTCTGTCTGTAAAAAAAAGATTTTATTTTGAAAATAATATTTTATAGACCGTGTTAGTAATTCACATTGGGAAATAAATATTTGTAGTGTATTATGTTATAGTTAAACCGGGTGAGCCGCAAGCGAGTCGGTAGTTTATAGTATAGTATTAATAATATTTTTTGATTTGTGTCAATATCATTTCAATTATCGTAAGCATTTCAAATAATAGTCAATGTCACTGAGTAATTGTAAAGAACTTGAACCCACGAAGCTCAAAGAAAGGAAAATAAATAAATTACGATGAAAAATAAAAACAATAATATAATATTTCATGATATTTCATGAAAACAAACTTAAAGCCGGTAAAAAGTTTAATCTGTTATGTAAGAGAAAAATGTCATATTTATTGCTCAGCACACCGATATGAAAAATATTGATTGCCACTTTTTTGGCAATTTTTGGGAGCAAAATCACAAAAAACGATTAAAATTACGAATTATTAAGTATATATCAACAGTATAGATTACCATACTAATTTAACTAATACACTTAAATAATATTGAATCAAAAATAAACAGGTGAAACCGCGCAGGGGCCACTTCATAATAAACGTGTTGCCCTGTTCTTATACAAATGAAAATATTGATATCTCATCAATGCAGTGAAAGTTGAAAACAGGCTACACTAAAATCGACTTTCGCTATCTTGTAAAACACAAGAAATAAAAAGTATAATTTTTTTGAGCATTACGCTGTACCCCACAGCAGGGTAGGGAACCTAGGCATTGTGTGTTAAGTGGCGAAACTTATCGCCACGCTTTGCATCGACACTAGAGTACAGAAAATGGAAATATTTAATTCCCACGATTGGGAATCGAACCCATAACTTGTCGTGTTTACAGTCGCACATTGTACCTGCGCCACGACTGGTCTCAGTTCCGAATTTAACAAAACATAATTAAATAACAAACCTGTTAACATTTCAACATACTTTACATCTGCAATATCAATTCTATCCCTCTCGTATGAATATTTAATTTATTCAGCATCGATACGGAAACCAAATTTCGATCGATACTTTTAAACTTCGACACAACGTTGTTAATATTTTCGCTGGTCATATCCGATTAAGCCATTTTATTCGTGAAATAACGTATGGATATGAATCGAATGATTTAAAGATTTATGGATGTATTGTTCGTGTATTACCTATATATTAATGTGTTTTTTTATATACATAATTTAGTATATAAAACTTGAAAATATTTAATACTGTTTTGCAGCTTCTTGCTGTATCCTGCACAGAGCAAAGTAGGCAGAGGGAACCTACTGTTAAAACTCTCCGCTCTCCATTTTCAGCTTAATCTGGAGACATTTAGTGTTAAGTAGTGGAACGCTGCCCTTTGCCTCGACACCAGAGGAAAGAAATGAAAATATGAAATATTTGATTTAGTATTTTATATTTATAAATTGAAGTTGCTTATTCAATATTTATTTTAATTTTACTATTGCAGAAAAGAAAAGTTTAAACGCAATAATAGAAATTCAATTCTATAGAACTTATCTTTAAAAAAAATCTGAAAAATATTTAACAGTATAGTTAGTTTTTTGGAAAATCTACCTCCTGAATTTTACTGAGAGCGAATTTACGACGGCGTTAGTGGACTTAAACTGTCGATAATGTTTTATTTTATGCTGTTTTAAAGTTGTCACCATTTTTACAACGATGGATAAAAATTAATGTATATTACTTCGTGGCCAGTCGTGGCGCAGCGGAACGAAGTGTCACTGTAAAACCGACTGGTTGTGGGTTCGATCCCCACTCGAGAAGATGAAATATTTAATTAAAAAATTATATTTCCATTTTATCGCTCTGGTGTCGAGGCTAAGCGCAGGGTTGAGTTCTGCCACTCAACACGCAATGCCTCCAGAATTCGGCAGAAAGTGGGGAACGGAGTGTCTTAACACTTAGGTTCCCTCAGGCTACCCTGCTGTGTGCCGGATACAGCGTGAAGCTGCTTTATTTTTTTTTTACTTCGATATTATATAAAAAACAATCATATAATTTAATATTTAACCGTTTTTATATTTAAGGTTATATTATAGACGATTTGGAAAAATATTATTACAAGGTTACCTATTGTATGATTCATTAGGATACATAAAACTATAATAATGTAGAAATTGTTAGACAGTGCGACGGTGTTAAGGTACGCCACTCAACAACCAAACGCAATGTCTTAACATTGCTGTGCGTGAAAAAGCGTGAAGCTGCAATGCATTATATGGTTTGCATGGATGTTATCTTCAATTTTATTATAATTTAACCTACGAAAAATGTTGTATTGGACAGGTATATTTTGCTTTTTTTATGTCTGTTAAATTAAATTTTAAGCATCTTTTTAAAGGGTACGTACTACCAATATCTATAAAAAAAATATTTGTTATGCTTTTCAGTATTGCTTAAATACTTAACGACATTTGAATAGTGCTGTAATACTCTATAACAGTGGAACTGTGATTTTGATGTAGTAAACAACATTATGATTTCGATCGCCATTTAATGATTTATTTTATTTACCCTGGTTTGTTAATGAAGTATTGAATTGAACCACATAACAAGCGATATCCCGAACTTGATGGGAATTGGAGGGCGGAGTATCTTGACACCAGGGCTCATATTTACAAACTGCTCTTAACTACAAGATCGATCTTGAGATGCCGTTTTCATTCAAAGATTAAAATTTAGAATGAAAACGGACATCTCAAGATGAATCTCAAAGTTGAGACTGGTTTACAAATACGGGCCTAGGTTCTACACCCTACCTTTTAATGTAGTATAAAGCATAAAGCTAAAAAAACTATCTAGTTTTTACCTCTTAAGATAGAAATGTACTTAATTAGATGCTCCAGAGACCTATCTTCGGTGTATAAACATTTAAAGAAAGAAAGTAATTAAGTGTTCAGACTTTAACTGATAGTATTTAAGCATCCTTTGGTCCTAAGCTTAAGTACTGAAATGGGATTTTGATTTAATTATTACTGAAAATCTAATACTATTATAAATTGTATTTCGAATTTAGTGCTTAATATACTTAAATATATATTTAAAATCGTTATTTAATTTAAGACGTTTTGCTTGAGTAAATTTACACTCTGATATTAGCAATAATAAAAGGTTTTTTTATTACTGGTCTGTATAATTATCATCCTATTTATACAAAAAATCCTTTAATACATAAAAAGGATAAAGAATCTAAAGATCCTTTTTTAGATTGTCTTTTATGCTAGGTTAAAGGTAATATGTACATGCACATAAATTAATAACTAATATTTTTTTCCAATAGAAAACAGAGTAGGCGGAGGGAATGAGGATAGTAATAAGACACTCCGTTTCCCACTTTCCGCCGAATTCTAGAATCATTGCGTGTTGAACGAAACGTTGCCTTGTTGCCAGATCCGGCCAATGAAAATATTAAATATTTAATTCTTTCGAATAGGAATCGAACCTGCAACCTTCGGGCTTATAGCCGCATGCTTGTGCACCTGTGCCACCACGACGGCCTCAATAACTAATATACAAACAGTATACTCATCTCTAAACACGACAAACAACCGAAATAAAATCTAAACAATTCAATTTAATATTTCGAAATCACCAAGCGTAACACCCACGTTAACTAAAAAGTGCATCAAATAAAATTTTGCAAAACTAAAAGCTTTGTTGGTACATTGAATGAAATATATTCTACGTGGAATAAAACGATACACCTTTGTGTATTCACCGTTTGTTAGTTCCACTCGATTAGTCTCGCGACGTCACCGCAACACGCAGTGATATATGAGTGTGTGGTGAAGAAATGTAATAAACAATAACCTTTTTTTTAGTTAGGTTGATTTAAGGATAAATATGTTTTTTTTTTTTTATGGAAAAGCCAAGGCAAACGAGCGTTCGGGTCACCTGATGGTAAGTGATTACCGCTGCCCACGACCCCGTGAAACACCAGAGGAGCTACAGGTGCGTTGCCTGCCTTTAAGGAGGGTTGGGCGCCGGAACCCGGCATTGCCTGATGCGAAACGCAGTGGCATAAAGCCACTACTTTACGCCGGTTTTAAATGCCGGGGGTGACAATGATCTGGTCGAGTCTGTCTGGTGTGTTGCCATTGCTGGCGACGTGACACTACCACACGTACTTTAGTCGCCTCTTACGACACCACTAGTACCAGGATAATCCTATTCTAGAGGATCACACGGCACAAATTTATATTTACCTGTAAGATTTTATGGATGATAAGGCTTTTTGGTAATTCTATTGAGTTACTGCCCGAATTGTTGAGACATGGTGGTTGCAGTTCATGTTCAGATAGGAGGCATTTTTCTCTATTCTCTTGATATTTGCTCAGTTTTGATATATGATTTTTTTTATTCAGATTAGCTTCACACTGTATACCGCACACAGTCAGACGAAGCCTAGTGTTAAGACACTTGGTTCCCCGTTTTCCGCAGAATTCTGGAGAGGAGTGAACACGCACATTGCGTGTTGAGAAGCGGATCTCAACACCAAGTTTTGCCTTGACATCAAAGCGATAAAATGAAAATAAAAATTTAAATAAATATTTCACTTTCTCAGGTAGGGATCGAATCCACAACCAGTCGCGATTACAGTCACACATTTGTGCTTCTGCGCCACGGCTGGCCTCATTAGCCAACCAAAAAAATACTACGTTGAATGTGACAAAGGTATACCCGCGCTCCGGGCATCTATCTGCGTAGCTCGTAAAAATGTGGTATTCTTAAATATTTTACGAATCCTGCATACTTAAATGTTTTCGGGTTGATATAGATTTTTATAAGAGTTGAATTAGTTGGGGTGTGTCCCATTTACAAGTTGAGTTCAAGGATTTTGTTTCCAAATCGTATGAAATAGGCAGAATGTTTCTGTTTCTTTATGTTGCGAAAGACAAGTAAAAATATAAAAAAGGACAACATTCTAAGAATATATTTTATTTATAACTTTATTACTGACAGATTTCTATAGAATATGTAACTAAATAGATAACTCTCTCTCTCTCTTCTCTTCCAGATACTTAGACTTACTCTACTTAGAACGAAAAAAAAAATTCTTTAATATATAATAAAAAATATTTCTTTAATATATTTAATGTTATAAGTAATTTTTACGACACTCCATAGGGATATATGTGTATATAAGTTTAATTTGAGCTTAAATTATATTATTCTCACTTTGCATATCCCAATGGGCGTCTATTAAGGAATTTCACCATAGCGCTGGTGCACGCTATGTTTCAACGATGTTTAAATATTACATATCTGTTATGATATTCATAAGGAATCTGTTCGCAGCATCCCACGAGGATTGTGGCTGAGTTATGAAGGGTATACGAATAAGAAAAGTGGTGTATATATAGGTAGAGATTAAATTAATATTTATTATTGTATAAAATTCGGCTTGGCTTGGTTCCTGTTCAATTTTGTTTGTATGTTGTGCTTGGTAAATATTTATTTTTGTTTTTTTTTTCAGCTTCACGCTGTATCCCGCACACAGCATGGTAGGCAGAGGGAACTCAGTGTCAAGACTCTCACTCTCACTCCGTTCCCCACTTTCTGCCGAATTCTGGAGGCATTACGTGTTGAGTGGCAGAACTCAACGCCGCGCTTTGCCTCGACACCAGACCGAAGAAATGGAAATATAAATTTAAGCAAATATTTCATCTCTTCAAGTGGGGATCGAACTCACAACCAGTTGGTTGTACAGTCACACTTTTTGCCCCTGCGCCACGATTGGCCTCAATGCTAAATGGCTTGGTAAATATTATTTTTTGTGTCATATAATAATTTGGGAAAACTCAAAGAAATCTACTCTAGGAACAATGCGTAAAATTATAATAAACAAAATTAAAAAGGCCGATGTCTTTAACCTGAATAAAGTTATAACTTTAAAATATGTTGAATTAATAGCTTTAATAATTAAAATATCAACAACAAGTTTATAAGTAAAATGGATGACAAAAATGAAATATATGTACAGAAAGTGTCTCAGCTTTTATAGCACCCTTTCTCCGTCTCTCTTTCTTTGTTAACTGTTTTTAACATTCTATATTATCTATGTAAATGTTGTAAACTACTTGGTGATCTTGGTGAATAAGTGTGGCTTATTACCACGTAGTGCAAATTTCATGACATTATATGTAATATCTTAATTAAGGCCGTTGTGGCGCAGAACCCTTGTGACGCAACGGTTGTGGGTTCGTCAGGGTAATAAATTATTTTATTTTTTGCTGTAGTAAAACATAGCGAGGCGATGAGATCCATCACTCAGCACTTTGTGTCTCTAAAATTAAGCGAAGTGTCTTAACACTAGCCTCCATCTGCCTACGGTACAGAATACAGAGTAAATAAAAAAAAAACTAAATAAAGAACCTTTCCTCTCGAGTGTAGGAATTCAATTTACCACTGTGCGATGTTTTTTTTTCAAATTCATGACCGCTTCCAAATATTTAAATTTCAATTAAAATTATTTTCTATAGCCCTAACAAAATTACTTACGAGGTATGACATTCGAAGGCGGAACTTCTTGAGACATTTAATACTTACTAATATTTATCTCGACAAAATTTTGATTAAGGCTTCCAATTAACTCGGATTACCCTGATTATAATAAAAGGGAAAATTAGATTTGACTCACAATGTCTCATTATCTCCCTTAACTTTGTGGTTGAGTTATGCATAATGAAAATAATCTTTATATTTTGAACATTGTTAAGCTTCACGCTGTATCCCGCACACTGTAGGGTAGGCAGAGGGAACCTAGTGTTAAGACACTCTGTTGCCCACTATCTGCCGAGTTCTAGAGGCATTGCGTGTTCAACTCAACGCCGCGCTTGTCCTCGACACCAGAGCGAAGAAATAGAAATATAAATTTAAGTAAATATTTCATCTCCTGGAGTGGGGATCGAACCCACAACCAGTCGGTTTTAAAGTCAAACTTTGTGCCACTACGCCACGATTGGCCTCACATCGTTAAGTTTAGCACATATTTTTGTTATATTTTATGGATTATTTTTTTTTACATTTACTTTTTTTACTTTACTTTGTAAAAGTATATAGATTTAATATCTATAACAAAGAAACACATTAAAAATTATTTATTTATAACGCTAAAGTTAAAAAAATATCAAGATCGGTAAAAATTATAAAATATTACACAAATATATAACATATAAAGTTATTTGAGGACAGTCGTGACGACATTGTAAGTCGTGGCGCAGGGGCACAAAGTGTCAGTGTATCCGATTTTCCCCGACCGGTTGTGGGTTCGATCCCTCGACTCGAGAAGATGAAATATTTACTTAAATTAATATTTCCACATCTTCGCTCTGGTGTCGACGCAAAGCGCGGCGTTGAGTTCTGCCACTCAACCTGCAATTCCTCTAGAATTCGGCAGAAAGTGGGGAAGGGAGTGTCTTAACACTAGGTTCCCTCTGCCTACACTGCTGTGTGCGGGATACAGCGTGAAGGTGATTTGATTTTTTTTATAAAGTTATTTAAAATATTCATAAATTGTACTATTACAATTATTTTTTTCATTTAACAATTAATTTTGTAATTTAAAAACCTGAACTTCCTTATCAAATATATAATATTAATACATATATTCCACTGAATGAGGGGCGGATCCAAATATCGTTTGAGGAAAACTTCAAACTCCACAAATTAACCGATTTGTCACTGTCAATAGCTTGATAAGTGATTGAGTGAGAAGAGGACGAATTAGTGTTATTTTATCGTTAATATATAATATATATCTTTATTTAATTGGGTCATATATTCTGCCTTATCAGATATTGAGGTCAGTAAAGTGTGACAGTAAATGCGACAGGTGTTGAATTCGATTCCTACTCGAGGAAATGAAATATTTAATTATTCCATTAGATTCTGCCTCTACACCAAATGGAAGAACCATTTGGTGTAAGAAGAAGACCACGATGTTGAGTTCCGCCAGTCAATACGCAATGCTTCTGGAATTTGACAGAAAATGGAGACCGATGAATGGTCTTAATGCTAGGTTCCCTCTGCCTATCCTGCAGTGTACGGCATGCAGCATGAAGCTAATTAATGATTAATGAAATTTTAGAGGTTTTAAAAAACTTCTTTTCAAAATACATCTAATTCAAAATAACTAATAAAAAAATCCATTCCAAAATTAAATATATGGAAAAAATGAGATCACGCACAGCTTGTATTTTCTTATTTATCTTTGGCGAACGAGCTAACATTTGGCTGAACGCTGTACAGTTCGTTCTATATCAAACACTACCAAAAATAATAATAATAATATTACAAATTTAATATAAAAAATTGATAGTAGTAGAATGTTTACATTCATCGTACTTTTAGAAAACCTATTTTTGTAAAAAATTCAAGCACTCTAGTTATATGTGTTCTTTGATCCGGGTCCAAATTCTCATACAATTGATGCTTATTTGAAGAATCAGTAAATTTATCATGTCTCTGTATTGCAGTATGTTCTTACACCATTGAAAAATATTATACTTATTTTAGTAACAGAATTTTTTAAAATTTAATTTCGTTATCCAATAAGCAATATCTCTAACTGAATAAACATTGTATGGCGAAGTAACAATTCTCAAAATTTCGTTCTCCTACATCATATAATAAAGATAGATATTTTATTATTATTTTTGTCTTCACAATGTATCCCGCACATTGCAGGACAGGTATAGAGATCCTGGGAACCCAGTGTTGTGGCACTCCATTCCCATTGAGACATTTCCCTACATTTTGCCGAATTCGTAAGGCATTGCATGTTAATTGGCGGAACTCATTTTCCCGCGCTTTTCCTCTTTACCACAGCAAAAAAATTAAAACATTAATTCCCTCGAATAGGAAACGCACCCACAACCGACGCGTTTACAGTCAGACACTTGTGTCCCTGCTCCATTACGGCCTCAAAGGAAAATAATAAATAATTTTATTCAATGTTATCTCTACTGACTGAAATGGATAGAGGGACACTTAAAAAGAATAATAGAAAGCAAAAAGATTTTTTTTGAATTTCTTGTCGTCTGTCTGTCTGTCGACATATTTTTGTCCGCAATTTTCTCTGAAAGTACTAAACCGATTTACTTAAAAGTTTCACCAATTGTTTTAACTCAACTTAACTATTAAAGTTTGGTTCATCAAAATCGGTTCATTAAAAAAAAAGTTAACGTCATTTGAATGTACTCAAGGCATTAGCTTGCCTGCGAATATTATATAGCAATTGCGCTGGTATGACCCTGGCTAAAGAATGACGTTCGAAACGTCTGGGTTATATGACTGTTGATAAAAATATATATTTTTGAAGCACTATTATATAATATTTTATACAATAAAGTAAACAAAATTGAATTGTTAGTGGAGATTACCTTCATAAATCATAACAGTTAAATTTAAGTCGTAATTAATTAAACACAGAGATAAAGAACGATCTTGAAAGAAATATCAAGTGAATACAAAGATTTTTTGGTTGGTTCGTTCATATAATATATGTAACTAATTTAAAAACTGTACAGGAGTTAATATGCAATTATTATAGTTATTTTACAAAGAATATTATGAATCCTTCAAATCAATAATTTAACATTTAAGGCTGTTTCTGAATGAGTAAATTAAATTATTCACTGACATCAGCACATTTAACAGAGTATATTATATAGGTAAAAAGAACATAAAGTTACAAAAATATATACGTGTAATAAATAATTAGCTTTATGTATATTTTATAAATATCAAATATCAATGCGACCATTGGTCGTATTTTTTTATTTAAAACAATCAAAAAATCTTTGACGATAATGTCGTAAAAAAATCATATTAGAAGTCATTATAGTTGTCAATCATTTGTGCATATTAAATCAATAATCATGTATTTTAAACGGGCGAAGCCGTGGGCGAGCCGCTAGTATAAAATATGCTTATAAAATATAAACGCTAACTTATTCGTTTATCTCGCAAGGAAGCCAACTCAATGGATTCGAATGGATATTAATTTTAAATAGTATCTTGAATGTGACCGCGTTTATTGACTGTTTTAACGATTGAGCGAGCTTAGATTAAGTTGTTTTGTATCATTCTATTTATAGCTTTGATTTCAGAAACTGTATTCGTGAGACAATGGAATTTTGTACTATAAAATCATTCATTGTTATATAGTAAATTGGGACGAAATAGATAAGAAATAATATAATAATACAGATATTAAACACTTAGATAACATTATTATATTTATCACCATCAACATCATCATATCAGCTTTTCGATTCCTACTACCTACTGGACATAGGCTTTTCCCAAGGATCTTTACAACTTGGTCTTGCACTGTTCACATCCTGTGGTTTATAGCGATTTTACTTATTTAGATTTAGATCATTGGTCTATCTGGTAGAGAACCAGCCCATCGAGTGTCTCCGGCTTGTGATCGTTACCCCCAACATCTATACGCCACAGCTATATTGATAATCTTCAATGTCACTTATACTTTTCTGCTTTGGTAAGTAAGGCAGAGAGGGAAAAATAATTTAAATTCATCATTATCGTGTTTTTTTAGTTTCACGCTGTATTCCACACTTAACCGAATAGGCAGAGAGAACCTGGTAATCTAGTGTTTAGACACTTCGTTCATTGAGACACCTCCAGTCTTCACTATCATCGTTTTGATTGGCGCAACTCAGAAATAAGAGAATTCGGCGGAAAGTGGGAAACGGAAATATCCCTTTCCGTTAACTAAGCGGAGTGTCTTAAGACTAGGTTCCCAGGTTCCGTCTGCCTACCCTGCTGCGGGATACAGCGTGAAGCTCTAAAAAATATAAAGATTATAAATGCAAACACTTGTGTTCACAAAATAAAAATATCATCCTCTTGTCATAAGACAGTAAATTTGGTGTTGTCTCTAGTAACGTAACGCAATTAAAGACACTCCTGCTCGAGTTAATATAGTAGAGTGCCACCATTGTAAGCCACATCTTTTATCTCGCTGAGTATGCTTTCAAATAATTACGTCTTATTTTTAGGGTAATTTTGTAAAAAAGACAGTATTTCTTTTAGGTTATGTTTTAGATAGACTGAATAATTTTTACTTTACGAGAATAAAAATATATAAAGTATATATAGTGGGTAATTGAGGCCGTTTGGCGCAGGGGCATGAGCGCTACGGTTGTGGGTTCGATTTTCACTCGGCTATATTTTTTTATATATTCGCTTTGGTAATAAGGCAAGTCGCGGCGTTGAGTTCTGCCACTCAACTCGAAATGCCTCAAAAATTCGGTGGAAAATGGGAATGAAATGTCTTAATCGAGAACAGTCTTAACACTGTTCCCAGATATTCTATGCACAGAACAAAGCGTTAAAAATAGTGATAGACACTATACTAAACTGATTCGTCATAGAAAAACCGACCGATTTAATACATCACATGAAAAAAGGCTGCTATTTTTACTGTTATTTATTTACCAATACTTTATCTCTGTTTAAGTAAGACAATAAGAAAAGTTCCGATGGAACCATTCTTAGAATAGTAGTGTTTCATTATAAAATTAGGTTAAACTTAAATTAGTCATTTGCCAACCAAATGGCTGGATAACATTATTAGTATATTTAAGTTTTTATAAGTATGTTAATTTAAAAATCAGCTTCACGCTGTATCTTGCACTCAGCAGGGTAGGCAGAGGGAACCTGGTAATCTAGTGTTTAGACACTTCGTTCCCATTGAGACACGTAACACACTCCGTTCCCCACTTTCTGCCGAATTCTAGAGGCATTGCGTGTTAAGTGGCAGAACTCAACGCACAAACGCAACAAATGGAAATATAAACTTAACTAAATATTTAATGTCCTCGAGAGGGGATCGAACCCACAACCAGTCGGTTTTACAGTCACACTTTGTGCCGCTGCGCCACGACTGGCCTCAATAATAATGCTAATTTATATAAAATATATATTTCATTTCCTCGAGTGGGAACCGAACACACTACCCGTCACGTGTATAACATTCAACTTCCCATTTAAAGAACCTAATAAATGTACATACAGTACCTAATTCTATTTAAAAATCAACATATACGAGGTGGGTTTACGGCTGAATTAAGTTTATTGTGCTTACAATAGCCTTCAGCCAGTTATATCGTTTACTTTATGACTACAAATGTGTTTGAGATTTGAGTAGCACTCAGCAGGCTATATAGAGAATAAATGGTCAATAATATTTTATCGTTGTGACAAAATTTATATAGGCACTCTGCTATTTTTGAATTTCCTCGAACATTCTTGTATATTAGGAAATAAATTTCGTTTCCAATTTGGACCATCCAACGCCCACCATAAGAAATTACGATTCTAACTTTGCAAATTTCCATATTCTTTCAAGAAAAATATTCCAACGCCTGTATAAAAATCTTATTTTATTGTAACTCATAGTATAGGCGTTGAATTCCCCCACTCACGGAGAATGGGGAATGGAGTGTCTTAACACTAGGTTCCCTCTGTCTACTCTGCTGAGTGCGGGAAACAGCGTGAAGCTGATTTTTTTAATAATATAGACTACACTCAGTAACCTAAAGGTCAAAAAGCAAAGTATTAGAGCGACTGCTCCAAATGTCTCCAGTTCAAATTCTATATCAATCGTACAGCTGTAGTTTTTTTAATATCACGATTCATTTCGGTTTTAACAGGGGAAGCAGAGGGAACCTAGTATTACTCTTAATCGTGAGATCGTTAAAAAGGGAAGAGACCCCATTCTCAACTTTTGGCCTAATTAGAAACACTGCGTACGTTCTATTCAACGCCACACTTAGCCTACGCGAGTAGGTAAATGCAAGTATTACTAAATAATTTAATCCCTAGTAGGTATCGAACCCGCAATCAAATATTAAAAAAAAATGTAATCTTTTACAGTTAGTTACTGTCTTTTACAGTTAGTCGCTGCGCCATTATAATTATTTTCATTGACATGATTGTCCCTAACGTAATTTAGTATTACACTTCGAAACATTATTGAGAGTCTTAATCTATTAATAGTAAAATGTTTGATTCTAATCTTATTACATCAATATCGAGTGTCAGTTTTATTTTTAGCTTCAAGCTGTATTCGTATATAGCAGGATTAGTAGAGTCTAAAAACCTGGAAACATAGTGTTAAGACACTTCGTTCTCCATTAAGACTCTTCTGTTTCTCACTTTCCACATTGCTTGTTGAGTTGCGGAACTCTACGCCGCGTTTTGCCTGAATACCAGAACATATAATAATTTCATAAAATTACTAAATTTTGTACTTTCCATCAAATTTATAAAACAGAAATAATAAAACATAACACTTTAAGTTTTACTTTAAAAGTTGATTTAAGAAAATGTAACATGACAAAGCAATATTTTTATAGTATTAAAGTATAAGAAAAAGAGAGAGAGCATCAAGAAAGGAGACATTAATCTGAAAAATCATTATCAACTTAAACAATAATATAAAAAACGGCTTCACGCTATTACCGCATGAGACAGGGTTAAAACACTCCGCTCCCCAGTGGCGAAACTCAACGCCGCCCTTTACCTTGTTACCAGAGCGAAGAAATTAAAATATTAAATATGTCATATCACCAAGAGGGAATCGAACCCACAACTGACCTTAAACAATAATAAACGTAAAACAAAGCTAAAATAACATAATTCATAATAACTAAATCTATTTTTGAAACAGTTTAATAAGTCATAGCTCTGATATCGCGCGGCACAAAGTCCTTCTCATCTATTAATGAGATCGTTCCGCAGCTTATCTCGTCATGTTCTTTATCATAGTAATTTATGCTCTTGAAGATATACAGGGAACTCTAATATAAGTTACTATTCTGTGAAAACAAATTTTAACTTTCTACCCTCGGTTTTGTAATGGCATTGTTCATTTTCGTGGAGATGGTTTTGTTGGATAGATAAAATTTCAGGTTATTTTTTTTGTTTCACGCTTTATCCCGCATTTTATATGGTGGGCATTTATCTAGTGTTAAGACACTACGTTGCCCGCTTTCTACTAAATTCTCGACGCATTGAATGTTGAGTGACATGACTCAACGTCGCGATTTGCTTTCTTGCCAAGGAAATAAAAATAATAAATAGTTCGTTCCCCCGCTTGGTAATCGAACCTACAAACGTTACGACACAATCGAAGACACAACCTGAGGCCTGACGCCATAAAGTTAAAATATTAGAAATATTAAATGCTTCTAGGATTTTACTAAATTATGAAAATATCTGTTACTGAAAAAAATCGTTTAATAAAAACATATATTTTGTATGGTTTAAACAGTCGTTTATACCATACACACTGTATTTTTTTAAATTCCAATTATATTGCTTTGAAACAAAAAATATATATATACTTAATAGAAATACTCACTCCAATAGCTCCTTATAAATATCGAAGTCAGTGAACACAAGTTCGACTATTTGATGTGGCTCAGCATGGAATGTGTACAGGAGGCAAATGTCCTGGGGGTACGGGCGCGGGTAGTCTGGACTGCTGAAGGTGCCGCGCTCTTTGCCGTGCGTCGATGTGAAACGTATGCAGGAACAACCTGTGAAAAATGTCATTTTAAGTGCTAAATTGTAATAAATAAAAATTAAATCAGCTTCACGTTGTATCCCGCACACAGCAGGGTAGACAGAGGGAACATAGTGTTAAGACACTCCGTTCCCCACTTATCGCCGAATTCTGGAGACATTGCGTTCCGAGTGGCGGAACTCAACGCCGCACTTTGCCTCGACACTAGAGGGAAGAAATGAAAATATAAATATAAATAAATATTTCATTTCCTCGAGTGGGGATCGAACCCACAACCAGTCGATTTACATCACAATTTGTGGCTCTGCGCCATAACCGGCTTCAAATAATAAAAATTAAAATAGTTTTTGTTTATTTTCTTTTTTTTATGTATTCTGTTGGTAGGCTGAGAGAGCCAAGTGTTGAGACACTCCGTTCCGCACTATGCGAAGAATCCCGGAGGCGTTGCGTACTGAGTGGCGGAACTCAACGCTTCGCTTTGTCTCGACATTTGAGCGAAGAAATGGAAATAGAAATTAAATAAATATTTCATTTCCTCGAATGGGAATCGAACCCAAAACCTGTCGCGTTTACAGTCACATGCTTATATAACAGTAAGTTTTAGTATTTATCAGTCATCAAAATATTAAATATCATACAAATTTCAAATATAAATATTATACAAACGTATTTCTCCTTATTATACAGTTAGGATTTGTTCAAAGTTGTTCAATTGTAGTTGTGGATACAATTTCGTGAAAAACTTTTTAATTGAAATTAAAGTTTACCGATCTTGTTGCACAAAATGATTGAGCATAGCCAATATTACTGAAGTGAGAAAAGCAGTGAATACAGTCATTTTTCGTACTAACAGTAAGAGAAAAAGAAAAATCATCAGCAAAGAAAAAAAAAGTTTTTCTAAATTTATTTTAAAACAGTATTTTTTGTATTTATGTAAAATTAAATATAAATAAAGATTTTTTATTTAAAAATTATTTGAGCATTTTTTACACTTTGACAGTGTTTTACCACAATTAAAAAAGAAAATTAATGATTTTATGATTTTTTTAATATAATATTCTTAAAAGTATATTATTACATTTTTTAAATTTCTCTTCAAACTAGTTTATATTGATGAGGCATTACAGATTCACAACCCGAGGGAATGCGGTTTCAAACACCGCTGCATCTAGATTTTCTGATACGAATTTTGTTCCAGTTTAATAAATTAGGTCATCATTTTTCATTCAATTTTCAACTTTGGAATGCTTCATTTGCTATTTAAATAATCAATAAAATTGAGAAAGTAAAAATATGTAATTTTTTGTAGCTGTATGTAGGTATGTATGGTTAGTATACATAAGGATGAGTATGTAGAATATACATACATCTTTATTTATTACTGATATACTTTGGACTGAATATTGTAGAAAAAATAACAATAAATTTTAATATATATGTCTGCCTGTATATGTCATGGTTTTGTGTCGCCACTTATACCTTGTAACCGAGTAAGAAGTGGAGTTTTAAATAAAATGAGAAAAATCGGAGCTTCCTGGCTACTAGGTTCTCTATATTATATCGTCCTATGCATGGGGAAAAAGCGTAAAGTTGTAAAAAAAATCTTAATGATAAAGTAAAGTACATATAAATTTAAAAATATACATATATTACATATATACAGCATAAAAATATATAAATAAAAATTAAATAGCCCTATTAAAATATAAAACTCAATGAGGGTGCCTCATCAGCACGCATAATAATTGTAACGGAAATGCGACAGTCAAACACAACTGGTGCAAACACTCGTATAAAACATAACCGCTTTCATAATCATAAAATTACCAATTACAACAAATAAAACGTCACGAAAAGATAGGGGACGGCCGGTATAGTATGGGCTTATTGTGATGAATATTTTATGTAGAAGCCTTTGCTATGTCAGTTCCTCTTGTAATCTCCTAGGTAGTATAATGAAACTTTCGGTACTAGGACGAGCGCTTGGACGATTTCCAAAGAAGCTCGGGTTCAAATCCTGCTACGTTCAAGATTTTTATTTTATACGTTTTCTTAATAAATATAAAAAATGTTAAAAAAATTGTATTCTCTCTTGCTAAACGATATTTCTTAAATAATTATCTCTCTTTACTTAGGATCATTCTTAAGTGTAGAATAACCAAAAAAAAAATATTAAACGTTTTCCCAAATGTATATTATATATTAGCCATTCTTTAAACTTCTTTTCAAGCTAGTTTATATTGATGAGGATTTACAACCCGAAGGAATGCGGGTTCAAACACCGCTGCCTCTAGATTTTCAGATACGAATTTTATTTCACATTAATAAATTAGGTCATATTTTTTCGTTAAATTTTAAACTTGTGAATGCTTCGTTTGCTACTTAAATAATCAAAAAAAATTTGTAGGTTATGTAAGTATATGTAAGAATGCGCGTGTAAATATACATTTATATTAATTACTGACATTTTACTGATGCTTATGAAAAAAAAAACAATAGTTTTAATAAAAATAATGATTTACTCTTGTTTACATATTCATATATGATGAGAAATGTTATAGTAAATATATACCAACAGTACCTTTTACTTACACGCCACGAAGTCAATTTCAATTTCCCTCTCTGGCCTGATACTATTTTTCCCTCTATAAAATTAAATTAAAAATTTAATTAGCAATTACTTTTTTAATTTAATTTTATTTAATATAACTGCGAGTAAAACGTGGCACTTTGAATAAAACGAAGATAAACGGAGTTTCCAGTCACTAGATTCGTTGTGTCTACTTCGATATACGTGAAAAGGCGTGAAGTTTTAAAAGAAATCTTCATGATTAAATAAAGTGCATATATAAAAATAAACACACATTACATATACGTAGAATATATTTTAAAAATCCTGTTAAAATATACAATACAATTATAACGGAAATGCGATAGTCAGACACAACTGGTGCAAACACTCGTATAAAACATAACCGCTTTCATAATCATAAAATTACCACTTACTACAAATAAAACGTCACAAAAAGATAGGGGACGGCCGCTGTAGTATGGGCTCATTGTAATGAATATTTTATGTAGAAGCCTTTGCTATGTCAGTTCCTCTTGTAATCTCCTGGGTAGTATAATGAAAGTTTCTGTATCATATTTTCGAGTAATTTTTTAATGTTAAGCCCACATATAACTGGATTAGGCAAAGGGAACATAGTGTTAAAACACTCCGATCCCCACTTTTCGCGAATTTTTCGAGGCATGTTGAGTGGCGAAATTTAATCCCGCCGGGCTTTTAAGCCAGTTAGAATTTTTTATATTATCAATTTCAGATGCTAATGCTTAGTAGCAATAGCATATTTATTAGATTCCTAGTAACTTAAATGGAGCATAGCCCGCTTAAACTTATTGCAAAGTTTCATCTTAGTCTATTCAGTAGTTTTGCGTAAAAGTGGGACTCCATCCTCATAAACTTTTAGTATGTTTTTGGTATTAGTATAACATTGTTACTAGTCGATCTGTAGTCTAGTATCAAGACACTGCTTTCTTTGCTTAAAAATATATTACGTTTGCTTTGTCTGATCAAACTAAAACATCGAAACAACTTTAGTAATATTTTTTGTAAATGATTCCTGTATCCACAACCACCATTAAAAAATTGTTACTTTCTAGCAACGCTACAAAAACGCAATATTTTTGCTTAAATATGAGACTCCCAGTCATGTCAAAATTTGGTATTTTCAAATAAGATTATCCAGTTTTATAACATATAAATATTTTACGATATTTGGCCATATATTTAACGAATGTAAGGATATGCCTTAACTATATTACGGGCTTAAATTTTTATTACAACTGTCTTTTACATTTCAAGCATACGTATAAATATAGAAATCTATTAAAAATATCACCAAAAGGAAATTTTGATTTTCAATTTCAAGTTTTAGCTGTAAAGGCTTAAAAATTATGTTTCCAATTCGCTGTTAGTAATTAAAATTGCTACTATAAATTTCTTTTTATACAACTTTGAAATTGCATACTTCGTATTTCCAGATTTTCTATTTTATTGCTCATATTTCCAATAACTTTAAGTACATAATTGAAACCAACGTGGCACAGCGTGTGACTGTATACACGATGATTGTGGGTTCAATTCCCACTTGGAGTAATGAATTATTTAATGTTTTATTGAGGCCGATCGTGGCGCAGCGGCACGAGGTGTGACTGCAAAACCGACTGGTTGTGGGTTCGATCGCCACTCGAGGAATTGAAATATTTACTTAAATTTATATTTCCATTTCTTCGCTCTGGTGTCGAGGTTAAGCGCGGCGTTGAGTTCTGCCACTCAACACGCAATGCCTCGAGAACTCGGCAGAAAGTGGGGAACGGAGTGTCTTAACACTAGGTTCCCTCTGCCTACCCTGCTGTGTGCGGGATACAGCGTGAAGCTATTTTTTTTTTTTTTTTTTATTAATTCGCTCTTGTTACAAGACTATGCACGGCGTTGACTATCGCCACAAAACAAGCTATGAATAGTCTTATCACTGGATTGCCTCTGTCTACTGTGCTGTGTGCAGCATACAAAAAAAACCTGTCAACTGCGAGTCGGACCAAGAGTTTCATACAATTTCAGGATTGTAGGACAACAAGAATTACAACTTATATTGACATATGGCCAAAAAGTATATTCTATAAGGGACCCATTTTTTACTTTTGAGATACGTAACTCTAAAATATTTTAATCAAGTTCAGTACGGTATTTCCCGTAGACAAATAATTATGAATTTTGACAAGAAATGAGAACATTCAGTACAACTAAAGAAAAATATCAGAAAAATTGGAAATTATGTTTATATATCAGATAAAATCTGTTACGAATTTAAAAATAATTATACTTAATTTCGTCCAAAAAGTGCACTCCGAAAATTTTGTTGATTTTGGTTATTGTTTTTTTTATAGCGTGTAAGTCCCGTTGACCTACAGTCCAGAACAGAACATTCGGTAGGCTAGGCCGATTCGCACTTAACCGTTTTTTTATTAAGTAAATATTATTATTTATAAAATTTCCTTTAAATAATCAGCAAATGCCGTCGTGGCGCAGTCGGATAACATCTGACTGTATAAGAGCGGAGTGGGTTTAATCTCTATTGATACGGGGAAATGAATATTTTTAAATATTTAACGTATCTGTTAAGGAAATTAAATTGCGGCGTTAAATTTCGCCACTTAATTTCGTCTATTTGAGATTGTCTATTGATAATCACTATTAAATTATCTACTTTACTATGTAGGTAGAAGACAAATTTTGCATATATATGGGAAGTTTGCTCTTGTTAACACATGGGCTCGTTAGCTCAGCGGTTAGAGCACCCATCTGATATGTTAGTAGTGGCGGTCGGGGGTTCAAATCCCTCACGAGCCTTTCTTTTTTAATCTATTCTTATTTCTTTTTATTGTCATAAGCACCTACATTAAAACAAATATTTCTTACACATCATTGAAATACGACTAAAAATGTTCAAAAATAACAAACAATCAAAACATTAACAAATATTGAATGTAATAAATAACTTCTCACAAAATCTTAACAAAATCATAAGTAGGTATATATTTTGATTTCCTGCACCTTTTCGGCCTTTAAGTATTTAGTAATATTGGGTTGGGACAGCATCGGGCTGTACATGCGACATTTGACTGCGATCACGCTTTGGCTTCACGCTGTATACCTCACATAGTAGACAGAGGGAAACTGGAAACTGGTAAACTAGTGTTAAGAAATTCCGCTCCCGGTAAGACACTTCCCTTTCTCAATTAAAAAAAGAAAGCGGAGAATTTCCATTCTCCGCTTTCTGCGCTGTCTGTTTTAACACTGCTTTTTGTGTTACAAAAGTGTAAAGCTGAATAAGTATATATCGAATAAATAGAATTTAGGTAGTATGAAACTAAAAATTATATAATAAAAGCATTATTAACAGATAGTGTTGTATACAAAAATATTTATTTTATTATTTATGATTAGGTAGATTCAATCTGTTAGTATAGAAATTAAAAAGTAAATGATGTATGGTGGATGCTTTATCTATTCTGACATAATAACGTACATATAAAAAAATCACAATATCCAATATTAGTACAAATATAAACATTTAATCAAAAAGCTGTAAGCCATCGTTTATCAAGCTTAGTCACTTTCAAAATACTTAAAAGAAAACATTCTTAATAACATTTAACCTAAAAGTTATTATTTTTGGCTGTTTATACTAAAAATAATCATAAAATATTACTTTCAATATAATTATTTACAACGCATACCAAATTAGAAACCATTAATAATAATCAATTTTCAGCCATTCAATCTCATCACGCCTCTTTTCATTATTAATTTATTAGAAACAAAGAAAGGAAATGGCGAGAGATAAAAGCTGAAATATTTCAAAGATATAGCTCTAACGGAGATTGGTTCTTACAAATCGTTTAGTACAAGGTCCTTATTGAATGGAGCATAGTGTAATGATAATCCAGGTGTTAAAATATTTTTTTTGTGAGGCCTTCTCGAATTATTACTTTTTTTTGTAATGTTTCGCTGTAATTTTTATTAAGAAATTACTTATAAATACGTATACTATGCTGCGCTGTGATATGAGTATTGTTGACCTTAGGTTAAATAAGGTCAATAAAAATCATTTAAACATTGATTTTAAAGACTTTAAACATTTCAATTTTTAATATCTTCTCAACTTAGTTGTTTATGTGTTAATTGATACAAAGATATATAATTCATCGCCACGCTACATATTGCAGAATACAGAGAGCCTAGTCACTCTGATCTCCACCTTTCGTCCGAATTTGACATTGTAAGTTGGTGGCGATGGCCAAAAATGTATTTTATTTTTGTTTGAAATAATATTATTTCAAACAAAAATAAAATACATTTTTACATTTTATTTCAAATTAAAATTTGTTTTCTTTTTATATTTTCAGATGATTGAATTCATCTCACATTTCAACGTATCAATATACCAATATATCCATACACATCCAGATTGGAGCACACTATGTATTTCAATTAAAAAAAACGTATAAAATATTTATTCAAATCACTCTACATGTACTAAATGGTCGAGGCTATAAAAAGTTGTTTGATTTGATTGTTTCATAGGAATTGGTATTATTTTTAAATTTAGCATTTTTATATTGTTTTATGTATTTATATATATAAAACAACAGGTATATAAAAATGCTAAAAGTAAAAAATATAAACTTTGTAATGAAAATTCAATCTAAGAATTCATTCTTTTTATACGATTAGTTTATTAAATGAATATTTATTAGTAGAGTGAAAGCGTAAAAAAATACATTTTTTTAATTTAGTTTATTTGAAATAAACATAAATCCTCATTTTATTATTTAATCTTCAACTGAAATCCTTTTTATTCTAACAATAAAATAACCAGGGCAAAGTATTGAAAATATTAATAAACAATAATTCACTCCCCGGAGTAGAAATCGAACCCAAAACAATCGCGTGTACAGTCACACACGTGTACTCCTACGCGACTGGCCTCAATAGCTTTTCATTGTCTTTATACATAATAATATGTACGTATAACATTTAAATTGTATAACAATATTACTTTCACATCACGATACACAACAATGCTCACTTCATACATGCTTATAAAGACATAAGATAAAATAATAAATCAAAACACAAAATACAAATACATTTAAACGAATGAAATCCGTTGGAAGCCTCGCAAATGGGCCAAGTAATATGATCGTGTCAAGAACTCTTAAGTGAACTAACAAAATGGTGGTATAATAAAAGAATACTCACTAGGATTTATCGCGTGGCCCTCATCTACAGTGTGCAGGGATAAGTGGACGAGCAGGAACAGTGTCGTTGATGTCTGAAACAGAAATTGGTGATTGGTTTCGAATTTCTTATTATTAGAGAATATCTTAGAAAGCTTATTTTTATGTTGTTCGGTTTATGAATATTTTGAAGATAAGAAGTTGAGGACACTGAGTGGCGTTTATCTAACGATGTCTGGGAAATGTGTAAATTATTTTTTAGTAATTATTATTTAGGCTAGCAATAGAATGCGAAGTCCTAAGTGAGTCCTAAGTTGTCCTTTTATCATCGTAAATGCTTCAAAAATATATTATAAGCCATAGAACTTGATAAATTTTAATATATGTAAAAACAATATTCTATTATCAGTTATTTACATCAAGGTCAAGGTAAGGTCAATCTTCAAAGCAGATTCTTTTATAGACTTTTTAAAGGACAATGTTTTCGTAGAACATTTGAAAAATATACGACTAACTTTTCTTGGCAATTATGTATCTCATAAAGTATTGTCCAAATTAAAATAGTTTAATAGTTTTTTTAGATGTATTCTTTAATTTTGTAGAACATTTTTTTGGGTCATCTTCAACAGTTATTGAATCGCATGCGATAATAGACATTTTTCCCTACTTTTTTAAGCCTTCGGATACATTATTAAAATTTTAGTATTGATCCCTAGAGTTTTCTAGAAACAAATATAACCTATGTTACGCAGTGATAATGTAGCATTCTAATAGTGAAAGAATTTTTAAAATCGGTTCAGTATTTTTTATATTTATTCACTACAAACAAACACACGTAGAATTTTTTTCTTTATATAATAGTGTAGACAGCAAATATATATTACTACCGACCCACACGTGGCTTCACCGGCTGACCTACATGACTATTTATTTAATTATCTGAATTGCGTTCTTGTTCTAATATACATTCATTGCGCACTTATGGTTATTGAAATGTGCTAACGGAATGACGTTACTGTATCTTCTTGTTCCGAAAATAATTAAAATAAAAAAATGGTTAAGAGCAAGTCGGACTTGCCCACAGAGGGTTCCGTATTAATGTCAGAATTGTAGTTTAAACGGGAAACATAACATATGGAATTCTACAAACTTAAGTTTATTGAGTGCGTTTGCGAGTGCGTCCCATATGCACCCATTTGTATAAAATGAACTACATATATAAGTTGGTAAAGATTTTTTTTGCCATTGAATACCTATAAATTTTTACGTTTTGGATATTTTCACAACTATAGGTCTACGAGAAGTACCCTATAGGTTATAAATTCATTTTTTTTATTTTTTTACTAATTTCATTCAAAATGCAGCAAACTCGATGCATGAATGGTCGTATCTTTTGATTGTGTAACTAATAATAAATAACTTTAAAACTCGATTTTTTTTTGTGCCTCAAGGGACCATAGGCCTAAGTATCTGATATTAATTTTAGCTTGGTACCTCCAGAAGGACAGACGGATAACAAAGTGATCGGTTTTTACTTTTAGAAGTACGGAACCCTAAAAATATATAATCATGTAGATTTTATATCCAATACGTTGATACTACCGATCTACTTCCAGTAATGGGGTACGGGGATTACTCCAAACATAATCTAATAAGAACATTCATGACGCTCTAATTGGGTTACCTACTTGATGCTACTTTCATACTAATCTTTTTAAAGGATATTATAGGAAATGGGTTAAGCAATATACTTTATATAGGTTTACGTATAATTTTATTAACTCTAGTAATATTAATAGGTTTTTTTTAAATGTCTATATAAAATAAATTATAGTTTCTGGTGCAGGTAATCCATTTAAATATGTAAAATGTTTAATAATTTTCATTATTTAAAAAATAAAAAATAAATTAAATTAGCTTCACGCTGTATCCCGCACACAGCAGGGTAGGCAGAGGGAACCCAACGTTAAGACACTCCGTTCCCCACTTTCTGCCGAATTCTGGAGGCATTGCGTGTTGAGTGGCAGAACTCAACGCCGCGCTTAACCTCGACACCAGAGCGAAGAAATAGAAATATAAATTTAAGTAAATATTTCATCTCCTCGAGTGGGGATCGAACCCACAACCAGTCGGTTTTGCAGTCACACCTCATGCCGCTGCGCCACGACCGGCCTCATTATTTATTATATTTAAATTGCGTTTAAAAATTGTAGACATGTATTATCAGGATAGCATTGGTAGTACTTTTAAATTCCCCCCTGGTGGTACGTATACGAAGTACCTTTATATATATTATGTATATGTATAGTGTCATCACAATATGTTTTTAGACACTTTACTTTGCATTTAGCAGGACAGGCAGAGTGAGCCTAGTGTTAACTTAGGCACTACGTTCTCTGCACTCTGCCTGAATTCGAAACACTTCGTCCTTGATTGGTCAATATTGCACTTTGTCGACCGGAGCAGAGAAATAAAAATAAGTGCGAGTTGGGATCGAGACCGAGGTCTTGACAGACGGACTACAAAGTGATATTATAAGAGTTTTTTTTTTCTTTTTTAAGGCTGGAACCCTAAAAATTGTTCATCCGTGTGAGGCACAGGCACAATCACCATGTTTACTATTAGAATTTGACTGTCAATTATCATGTTACTGCCACACGATGGCCAAACTATGTACATATGCAAACATTTTTTACGATTTATTAGACAATGTAAGACATTGTATACATTAATTAGCTCTGTGAAATGTGTGAAGTGGAGAACAAATTGACTAACTAACTAAGTAATCACTGCACTCCTGCTCTATAACATATATATATATATATATATATATATATATATATATATATATATATATATATATATATATATATATATATATATATATATATATATATATATATATATATATATATATATATATATATATATATATATATATATATATATATAAAAATATAATTGCCTCGATAAAGGCAAGATATTAGAAAAACCTACCTTATCGTAATCGTAATAATTTCGTAAAAAATACTTAAAACTTTGTAACTAAAGTTTTAAGTTTACATTTACAAACATTGTTTTTATATATATTAAAAATGCAAACGAAACACATTAAATTAAATCAAATTAAATCAGCTTCACGCTGTATCCTGCACACAGCAGAGTACGCAGAGGGGAGGTACCGCGCTTTGCCTCGACACCAGAGTGAAGAAATGAAAATTTAATGCAAATAAATTTTTAATTTCCTCAAGTGAAGATCGAACACATTAAAAGGTAAAAAATTACAAACTATATATAAATATTTATAAAATGTACAACATTTAATAGAATTGATGTAAACAAACAAACAAACATACAAAGTGAGAAACTGTTAGAGCAATCGAATGAAAGTTCCATAGTTTGTTGCGACTTGCTTATTGAAGTGCTAGTTCTACTAGAACTATTTATATGACACTCAGAAAATACTTAGATAGCAATGAGTTCGAATACTATACAAAGTAAGTTTGTTAAGTAAGTCATGTTCAAGTGTCCCTTGTTACTTAAGTTCGTAATGGCATATTGTAAAAGGAAATTTTATTTATTACTTTACATTTTTTTTGTTACGTTGACACTATATCCCGAATGTCGCAGGTTAGTCAGAGAGCCTAGAGTTAGGACACTCCGCTCTGTACCTTCCGTCAAATTATGAAGGCAGTGCGTGGTGAGTGCTGAAACTCAGTTCAGTGCTTTACCTCGACACCAGAGCGAGGAAACGCAAATATTAAATATTTCATTTCCTCAAGTGGAGATTGAACCGAAAACCTGTCGCGTTTACACTCACAAGCTTGTGCCCCTGTGACACGTCGGGACTCGTAAAATTTAATTCATTATAATTTACAATTTATCCCTTTGTAACGACAACAGACTACTCATTGCTTTGTTAAAAAAATTTTTTTATTTAAGATAGGTATAGTAGGCCAGTCGTGGCGCAGGGGCACAATGTCTGACTGTAAAAAAAACCGACTGGTTGTGGGTTTGATCCCCACTCGAGGAGATTAAATATTTACTTAAATTTACATTTCCATTTCTTCTTTCTGGTGAAGAGGTAAAGCGCGGCGTTGAGTGCTGCTACTTAACACGCAATGCCTCCAGAATTCGGTAGAAAATGGGGAACGGAGTGTCTTAACACTAGGTTCCCTCTGCCTACCCTGCCGTGTGCGAGATACAGCGTGAAGCTGATTTTAATAGGTACAGTAGAAATCTAATATATTTTTCTACTGCAATATCTTTTAATATCTTTTTCTACTGCAATATTTAACACAGCATCGCAGGAGAGTTTGATAAACTACGACTATTATTTACCTCTCGCCAAAACACTATCGGTGAAATACTGCTACTCTCGTATATTTACAATTTAATAGACTTTGTAAACAGTTCCCGTTCCGGCCAACTGCCGATCGTTAGATAGATATTCACACTTTAATACTATAGCTAGACGGAGAGATCTTAATGATTAATCACTCCCTTATCTACTTTTTTCTTTTTTAAGAGGTATTTCCTATATTCTGCACATAGCAGGGTAGGCAGAGGAAATCTAGTGTTAAGACTCTCCGTTACCGACTTTTCGCGAAGTTCGTTGTTGCATGTTGAGTGGCGGAACTGAACGCCGCGCTTGGCCTTAACTCCATAGCGAAGACATGAATATATAAATGTAAGTTAATTAAAATATTAAATATTTTGATTCTCAATCGAGGAAATGAATTCCTGGAGTGAGAATCGAACCAATCGTATTTAAAGTCACTGTGATTTGTATCTATGCGCTACGACTGATCTCCATAACTGGCCTGAATTGTAAATTATAGCAATGGTTATTATAATTTGACATTATCTTATAAAAAGAAAGCTTCTTGAAAAGTAACCCATCTATCCAGAGCTTCGAGTAAATATTGTAAATTAAGCTTTCAAAACGTCCACTGCAAGCGAAGTCATAAAGTATTGAGCTATGCGGTATGCATGCGGCATTCATATCAAATTTTCCTACTATAATACCTCTTTAAATTATTGCAGAACTACTACAAAGAGTATAATAGGTATTCATTTTATTTACAGTAGGTACGAGTTTGTACGTTTTCTAAAAAATTTACAAAGCTTTTTCACTGGTCTGTTTGAATTTAACGTTTTGTTCGGTTCTCTATTTGAGAACGGTGTTTTTTTATGTTATATTTTTACTGTTTTTTTGTAGCGTGAAAGAAATATATTTAAAAGAAGGATATCATTAAAATTAATCAAGCAAAAATAATAATATTTTTAGAATTTCGATTGGCTGCCAGGAAGAGATTACTTTTGTATTATGTGATAATATCATCTTTGTGTAATGTATGTGTTAAATATTGTCAGCTTCACACTGTGTCCTGATTACAGAAGGATAGGCAGAGGGAACCTAGTATTAAGACGCTCCATTCCCTACTTTCCGCCGATTTTTCAAGGTATTGCATGTTGAGTGGCGGAACTCAACGCTGGGCCTTTTAAATTGGTGCCAGCGCGAAGAAATGAAAATATTAAGAAATAATAATTTATTCCCTCGAATGACGATCGAACCCAAAAAAATTTGCGTTACAGTATAACCTTTGTGCTCCTGCGCTACGACGACCTGGTGTCTATGGAATACAACGCTTGAAAATATTAATCCTAATTAATTATTACATAGAATACCAAAAATCAGTAAAATTGACAATCTGGAAGCGGAGGTAGATGAGAAAAATAGTTTTAGATCCTTAATTATCGATTACAAGACTACGAAAATAAATTATTTGATAATTTTAATTAAGTCTAATAATTAAGTCTACAGTATAAAAAAAGAAAATATCAATTAATTACTGAAAAAAGAAACAAAAAGAAATTCATTTTAATCGATTAAAATCGATCATATTTTACATTATGGTATATTTTACATATTTTTTGTTATGTGACAGTTGATTTACATTTCATTTCATTTCATGACCTCGTCTAACAATTTTTGCATCTTTCGCTTAACTCGTTTCGATCGTTTGGATGTGTTTTGAGCGCTTTTCCGTTTGCTTTATGTTTTTAACGACTACTACTCTTTTCACCGATTTTTTCTCAGTAATCAGTGCTGTGAACTTAACGTTCTCAGCTTCGCCCGATTAAACTAATCAAAGTATTAAGGGAGAATTCATTTATATTTTTTGTGGTCGTCTACACTGTTATACACATAATAAATAGGATTTTTTTTCTGATTTTGCTTGCAAAAAATTTCGTATTAGAAAATTTTTAAGGTTTTATCTATAAGTTTTTTTTTAAACCTAATAGAAAGAAAACACCTAATAGAAAGCTACATCCATAATATCTCATTAACGTAGACAGAAAACACAGGTTTTTTTGTCCCAACCGAAGAGAATAAGAAACTGCAAAAGCGAGTTTCCTAGCAAAAAAACAAATTGAAATCAAAAAGGGATTCATTAAGACCTACATCACTTTGATGTTTGCCTTACGAGTTCCTAATTGCAAACGGGGTCAATAGAGATCTTCCTTGACCAACCTCTAACAAAAAAAAACCTTTGATAAGGGTAGTAAAGACAAATGAGGTGGCTGCTTAACTATTGATAGTATTCACTCCATTACAATCATTTATTACACTATCTTATATGTATCTGCTATGTACTAATATTATTTTTAGATTGCCATGCTACAAATAAAAGGTATCCGACTGCACATAGTCTTTTTAGTTGATAATATAAAACGAAGAGGCCAGTCGTGGCCCAGGAGCACAAGGAAGTGACTTTAAGTATGATAGGTTGTAGGTTCGATTCCTACTCGAGGAAAATTAATTATTATTTTCATTTCCTCGCCCTGATAACGAAGCAAAGCGTTGAGCTCCGTTACACAACACGCAACGGATACAGAATTCGGCGGAAAGTGCGGAATGGAATTTATGATGTGTTCTCATTAAGAAATGGGAACGGAGTGTCTTAGCACTATTTTCCTAGTTTCCTAGGTTCCTTCTATCTACTCTGCCATGTGCGTAAGACAGCTTTAAGCCAAAATACTTGCATTTTTTAACCACCCCAGCTGTATATGCACTGGCAACGTCGTTGATCCGCTCGACCGCATTCATTCTTTTATGTTTCCGGCACTGCTTCATTCGATCATATGATATTTTATTATTACCATTGGATTATTCTTGAAAAGTCCTTTCCAACTGTATACGATATTTGCGATTGAGTTTGGCTTTTGGAAGCGTATAGGCTGACATTATATAATTTTGGTAATTATTATTTTTTAAAGCACCGTATAATAGTCACTGTCACATCTTTAAGCTAAAGAAATAAATAAATTAATAGACATATTCACGTCAAAAATATACGACAATGTCGCTTTATAGTGTAAATATATTTACTAATTTTGGATAATATCAATTAAAACACACATGCGAGTTTCTTTGTAAAAGAAACGACATTAAATGTCCATTACTATTATTACAAAGATTCAAAAATCACAAAATGGTATACTTTTTATATTTAGCAAATTATTTTAAAAGATATCTTCTGATAGTCCGTAGCGTCATCACAGAATATATAATTACAATCATATTTTGTGTTATATAATCTAATATTACTTTATGGACAGGAATTACCTATACTATTAAAATTAAAAAAAAAATTTAAAAAAAAATCAATTTCTTTGCATATGTTATACCTATATATGCCATATATAGAAATGTTACTAAATTGATAGATAGTATAAAGAGGCGTAACTAACACCCAGCCTAAATTCTAAACGCTTTACTTGAACCCACAAATTTTTACCTTATGATAATAATATATAATATATTGATCTTTATCAAATGAATAAATTAAAATAGCGACAAATCAAACTGCAGAAAACAAAAATAAGAAAACAATAAAACAAAGTAAAAAAACATTTTCCTTCCACCTGATCAAAACTTCCCAACAAAACAAACAGAAGTAACACATAAACTACGACTAAAATAGCACAAAGTGAAGTAAAAACTCAAGTGAAACGACAAGAAATTTAAACGAACATGACTGTAGAAAGTAAAAAGGAACCGAACTGCGAGACGGTCTTTCCATTTGGTATACTCGTGCTTACTCTTTGAACCAAACTAACTTTGAACCACTAAACCAAGTTCCAAGTGTAACAAAGGTAGTTGAGAGCGAGTTGTTAACAAATGGCTTCTCTACGCAGTTAAATGATGGTGAAATTTAGATCTCTTGTTATGCTAATGTTCGCGAATACTTCAACGGCGTGGCTGAAAGAAGAAATTGTGTTTGTTCAAGTAAATGAATTGGCTTCAAGTTTATTTTGTTGTGCTTTTTGTTACAACAAAAATACAATTTATAGAACATTTTTACATTGAATAAAATAAAATTAGCTTCACGCTGCATCCCGCACACAGCAGGGTATCCAAAGGGAACTTAGTGTAAGACACTCCGTTCCCCACTTTCTGCCGAATTCTGGAGGCATTGCGTGTTGAGTGGCAGGACTCACACCTAGACACCAGAGCGAAGAAATGGAAATATAAATATAAGTAAATATTTCATCTCCTCGATTGGGGATCGAACCCACAACCAGTCGGTTTTACAGACACACTTTGTACCGCCGCGCCACGACTAACCTCAATTTTTACATTGGATAGTTATATATACATATAAAATACATATTAGAAATCTTTAAAATGTATTCTTATCTACAAGTATGTATAAAAATTAAAGTTACTTGTCCTTTTATTGCTTGAAATACTAAAAAAAAAAGTCAATATCTTTCACATGTATTGCTTGTTGTTGTCACTTCTACTCTTTTCTTTTGTTTACACAAAGATATTGTGTAAGTATTCTATATAAGTAGTTTTTCTTATATAGGAATCTCAAGTGTTCAAGGACAATTCTAATTTTAAATTTATTGAAATTAGATTTTGAATATATAAATTCTAGAGTAAAGAAAGATGGATACAGGAAAAGAAAAAAATATAGTATAATACTGACACTGTACTGTATTGAATTTAATATCACGTGTAAATCAAAAGAAACTATTTACAATTTAATTAAATGAAGCACTATATAAAATCATTTTAGATGTCGAATTCAATTATATATATAGAAATTATCATATTAAATGATAATAATACCTGTAGGCTATGTTAATTAAGCAAATTCTCCGTCAATCCGTTCAAATATTTAATGTCGATATTGCTAAATGCATAGTTAATAAACACTGAATAAAACGATTGACGTCCATTAGCATATTATTAATATAAGTTATAACTACCTACATTTATATATTATGTATATAATACTCGTGATTATATATGTATTTATATAATTTCAATCAATTTACGTATTGAATGATATGTATTTAAATAAATGGTGTTTTTTTAGTTTTTTTTTTTTTTACTTTTTATAGTAACGTATCTCTTATATTTTTTTTAAATTTGGTAATGACAAAATAGTACCTTTCTCATATTAGATATAGATATTCGTATATTCGATAGAGATGGCTATGAGGTAGAGCATAAGTCTATCTCCTAAAGACATTTTGTGAGTTATAGACACTAGAGTAAGTTATGTGTTACAAATAAAAAAAACCTGTTAAGTGCGAGGCTTCCGTACCTATTTCAGACTTGTAGGTCAACGGAAAGTACAACTTATAAAAGTTTACCAACTTAAGTTTGCGGGCACATGTACTTATTTTGTATGAAGTGAACAAATATAAGTTTGTAATGATTTGTTTCTATGAAATACCTATAAACTTTCACCTTTCGGAATTATTTCTTTATTTGCTTTTTTTTTAATTAATGCAGCAAAATCAGTGCCTTAATGTGTATCTTTTGATTGCGTCGACTTAAAAGCTTAATTTTTTTACCTGTGCTTCAAGGAACCTAGATAGATAGGACTGTCTATCTAGGTTCCTTGAAGCACAGATAAATATTTAATATTCAATTCAGCTTGAAACCTCCACACAATCTCGAGATAAATAGTTTTAATGGACGACAAAGTGATCCTATAAGGGTTCCATTCGGGGCAAGGAATCCTAAAAAATAAGAGAATATTTTCGAAACTATTATAATCTGTGTAGTTATTATACAATTATATATTTTAGATATGTTGTGCGTTTTATATAGATCGTACTTGTCTTGTAGAGTATACCAATAAAATGCATTGCCAATCCATTTATCAATGAAGGCTTAAGGCTATATTATTATTATTTTGATGTACCCACTGTATCTGCGATCATAGCCTTCGAGCTCCTAAAATATGTTAACGAATGCGAAATCACAGGTAAACGCTAGTGTAAATATACTTTAATATACTAATTTAATAAGCATAAAAGCTAAAAATTGTTAATTACTTAAATTTAAACTTAACTTAACTTAACTTAGCTTCACGCTTTATCCTTTGCGGGATAGTCAGAGAGAACGGAGCGCCAAACGTTACGATCTCTACATACCTCTTTCGCCTCGTCCACTGTCATCAACCTCTTCATACATGCCCTAATTTAAACAATGTAATTTAATATATTAATTTAATATGCATAAAAGCTAAACATCGTTTAATACTCAAATCTGAAACATATTAAATTTAAATTCAATATTATTCTATTACAACTGCACGGGTGTAGATAAAACGTATTTAAATGAATATACATAAAATGACCCCAAATAGCTTTAGAGGTTTATTCAAAATAACATTGGAGCTCTCGCTTACATTCGTGACAATATAATCTTATTTACCTGACATTATTCAGTGAAATTCAGAGCAATATAGAGATAAAATTCTGTATTTTTGTATTCTAATGCCAATGTAATGATATCGTGGTTGTGAGGCATCTGATTTTGAATGCAATGGTTCTAGGTTCGATTCCCATATTCCAGACTAGAAAGAGTAGGATGGAGAAATTTTCTGTACTAAAGGAAAAAATAATAAAAAAAAATATTTAATTAATATTTTAGCTAAATATATGGTATTTTTTTGCTCGGTTATACATTTTTTTGTGTCCTCGTAAATAATATATATAAGGTAATTACTTGTTATATATATTTTACAAAATTATAATCAGTTTTATTATTATTAAATATATCAATTAAAGTATGACCATTGATTTTTATCACTTTTTGCATATAAACTTGAATGTTTATTATCAATAATTTATTAAAAGCCGACTGATATCGTTAATGTGCTTTAAAATGGCTACCACAGGTGGTCGATTTACTCCCAAATGTATTATCTGTATATTATTATAGTATCACATACTTTATGAATTAAGTGTATTACTGGTTTACTGTTATGAAATGGATTACATTTCACAATCATTTTAATTTTAAATTCCACTCAAATAAATAGTAAATATTTGAAATATTCTCAATAAATTCAATTTATATAATCGAATTTGCTTTGAAAACAAGGTCTAGGTATTACTTACAATATATATGTGTACATATAATATAAAAATTATCTTTTTCGTCTTATTTTTCTATCTTAAAAAAGTTTTTTTTTATATTCACTTTTTAAATCTGTATCGTTAAACTAACCCTTAACAGTTTAATTTTTATCTATTTTTTTTTAACAAACGTATACAATGTACATAACATTTCGCTAAGCCAATACACTGGGTGTTACTGTTAAAGGCTTAAATAAATTCAAAATATAGGCGTGTTAAATTGAATATAAAGGAAAGCTCAATTGAATAGTGAAAGCTTTAATATGTGTTGTATGGGATATAAAACTAAAGCTAAAACCTAAATGGATATACAAAGTGAATCCTGTATTAAATGTAAACAAATAGGCCTATATTGTCGTGTTTCATAAAGTGTTATCTTATTTTTTTTAAAGATAGATAATTATATTCTATTTATTTATTTATGTGTTTATTCATTTAAGTTTAACGTGTCTATCTGTCTGTGGCACTGTAACTAATGAACTAATGAACCGATTTGACTGTGGATGTTTTTCAACAAAAGTTTTGTTCATCGTGATGGTTCGTAGCTATGTTTTATGAAAATCAGATTAGTAGTTTAAGAACTATAAGCACTTTACCAAAATGAGGTAATGATATTTTTGGTCACGGGTTTTTTAAATTGTTAATTTTATTAATTTATATGTTGCCACTGTAATGTAAATAGAACCAAGTGCCTAACTTATAACAATTTTAATTTTCACTCAATAATTTATCCAGATATTTGTTTTATAGTAAAGTCGATTGATCAGTCAATTATATGTTCAATTTAAATGCTACTTTAGCATAAAGCTGATACTTACAATAGTTATACTTGTAATTCCTTATTTAAAACATAAAATATGATGATTTCTATACGTTAACTTTACAATCTATATATATAAAAGGACTTGTGCTGACTGACTGAGGTAAGACGCACGCAGAGCCGTAACCGCTGATGGTAGAAACGTGAAATTTGGGCAGATGTTTATTTTCATATTCTGGAAATCCACTAAGAAGGGAATTTGAAAAATTTTAACCCTAAAGGGATGAAATAGGGGTTGAAAGTTTGTATGGAAAAAAAATTTAATCTGTACAGATTTTTATAAAATTTTAAATTTAGACTCTTAAAAATATTTCATTGAACACGTGTTTCATGGTTTTTAAGAATTCACCCCCTAAGGGTTCAAATAAGGGGTCGAAAGTTTATATGGAAAAATCTTTAAATTGCCACCGATTTTTATAAAAAATTAAATTCAGACTGTTAAAAATATTTTATTGAACACGTGTTTCGTGGTTTTTTTAGAATTCACTCCTAATAAGCGGGCGAAGCCGCGCGCGCCCTCTAGTATGTATATATAAATAAAAAAAATCTAACATTATTATCAAGAACACTCGATGAACATCAAAAAGTTTTTATAACAGTTACGTTCCAGTACATTTGTTTTGTTTCTGACATTTACTTTTACATACGAAGTTGAAGTTTACTCAAGTGTGAAAAATAGCCTGACGATAACAAATATATAGTGAAGTAAATTGATAGAAATAAGTTGTAAGTAAAAAAATATTTTATCAAACAACATTTCAATTTTAATTGGGAAAATAAAGCTAGTGGCCAAGATCACAAGCGCGTGACCATAAGCGCGACAGGTTGTGAGTTCGATTCCCATTCGAGGAATAGAAATATTCATTATTTTCATTTGTTCGCTATGGTAAGAAAGCGAAGCGCGGCGTTGAGTTCCACCACACAATATGCAATACCTCCGAAATCCATCCATCAGAAAGCGGGAGGCGGAAGTATTTTAATGGAAATGGAATTTCTTAACACTAGGTTCTTAAATTTCCTCTGCCTACATTTCTATATGCAAAATATAGCGTGAAAGCGAATATACTAATACTAAACTTGTAAATTATTATGTCGAAAATTTTATGCGCTTGTTAAAATGTTTCTAAAAATAATTTTCTATTCTTAGTGTGGAATAACACTTTATAAATGTAAAAAATATTTTAAAATAGCATTCTATCTTGCCAAATGATCATTTTGGCAATAATTTTTTGGGTAGCGAAAACTTGTACAAATCTTTTTATGTTAAAATCAGTAATTTAATAAGTTTTATAACAATTGGATATAGCTTGATAAGAACGTCTGACTTAGTGGTTAGAATACTTAAACAGTTTTAAAGACGTGCAGGTTCGAGTACCACTATCAATTTATTTGTACTCGATCCCTTGTCTTGAAAATATTTGATATTACATTTAGACAAAATATACTGTAAATAGTTTAAAAACTGAAACAGTTATTTATTCATATCACATTTAAAAATTCTAACCACCCACGACACAAAGCTTTAGATATAGAACTTCATATTTTCGAGCATCACAATCGTATATTAAACATTTCATAAATCCCGACGCAGCTTAATAGTTCTTTATTAAAATCCAGCGAGAAGGACTCGACCGACGTTTTACAATGGTTTTTAATATTTCTCGTAATATATTACTTCAGCCATGAACATTACTGCACACTGTATTGTTTACAATTGCTATTATTTACGCGGGATTAAAGAATGCTCCACATTTGGCACAGCTCCAAGCCTGCTGTTGACACTAGAGTGTAGTAAATATACGTCATGTCTTATTTTCGAACTAAACTTAACTAATTCGGAGATGCTTAAATTTGTTTTATGTCTCTACCGTCGATGTTATATGCTCAAATAAGTTTAATTATTTTATACGAAATTTTAAGTTAATTTTATTTTATAGATAAATAATCTCTAAGTTTAAAATATTTTGAACTCATAATTAGAAATGCTAATTAAATTTGAAATCATAAAACAGCTCTACTGAAATATAGTTTAGACAAAATTTTGTGTGAATTTTAAATTTTATAACAAACGACAGTCGAGAATTCGAGATTCTCTGCAAGATGTTTTTAATGATGTGTTGCAGGTATTATTACAGTTCAGCTTCACAATTTGTACTCACTTCAATGAAAATACTCATATACAACGTCATTGTAAAAATCGTGACAGACATGCGAAAGGAACCAGAAATAAAGATAAGCTTGTTACGCCAAATTTTCGCCTCCAAAAAGTTAATAAATCTTTTATTAATATCTGTAAACCAATACTAATAAGTGAAACTCCTTTGATTGTTCACACACTGTTCAAGAATATTTACAGGATAAAGATTTATGGAATTAATGTCTATTGAATGTGATGCAGGATAGCTACTAGTTCGTGTAATAATTAAATATACCATTGACAGAACTGACTCCCGAAGCGGTGGTAACTTTTTTTTATATTTTTATTCGAAAACTGTTTACAACAGTCTATTTACGACATTTCTGTTGTCCACTTTACGCCAAATTCTGAAGGAATTAGTAATAAAAAATTTTGGTGTTGTTTTGCTTGTTCAAGTTTTGGTTCCTTTATCAAAAAAATGTACAGTAGACATTAATATTTTGAGCGTTCTGCGCTCCTTTGTGTCAATTTTCGGGTTTTATGGTCGTCGATCATGTAGATCATGTTGTATTATTGATCAAGTGAAACTCCAGAATTTATACATACTACATACAGACTTTCAATATTATTTTTAACATTAATAACTGATCCTTTTATACAAATATTTAATAAGAAATTTGTAACTAAATTCACTTATAATATTAATCATCTGCAAAATAATTCAAATATACGTATATGTAAATTCATTGTAATAATATTCTTGAACAGACAAGAAGGATTCACTCAATCATAATGACCTACCTACAGCGGTTTTCAAAGGAGCTCTAAGATACCAGAGCCAGACGGTGTCTTTGAAACTGCTAACATACGAATATTAAATGATTACGTAGCTTCTTTTGTAAGTACTCCATATTATGTTTCGTTTGGGCGTTTTTTTGATTAATTGCAGTAAAGTATACATTTAATGTTATAAAATGCTGTAATATTATTTTGTTACTACCTTATAGAGGCCGTCGTGGCGCTGGGGCACAAGGGTGTGACTCTATCGCCACGGTTGTCGGTTCGATCCCACTCGAGGGAATGAATTATTATTTATTAATATTTTAATTGAGTTGATTTCCGCCACTTAACAAGCAATGTCCCAAAAAATTAAACGGAAAGTGGGAAACGGAGTGTCTTAACACTTTGGGCTCCCTTTGCCTACTCTGCTACGTGCGGGATGCAGCATGAAGCTGATTTATTTTATGAATACTACTTGTTTTATGCTTTGGGGCAACGACGTATTTTTTTTTTGTTATAGCACTTATAACAGTCCTTTCTCATACAAAATATTGCCTCATTTACACTTAAAATTAGTCTAATAAAACTTTTTGTAAAATAGAAAGACAAATAGAATAGAAAATTAACAAAAATATTAAATATAAAAAAGACGGAAAGTGGGGAACGCAAGTGTCTTATGGGGAACGGAGTGTCTTCACATTAGAATATTACATGCCTTGCCTATCATATGCGAGATACAACATGAAGCTAAAAAAAATGAAAAGTTCATTTTAGTTTTAGTAACATAATATTATTATTTTTTTGTATAATAAAACGAAAAGTACGTAGTTTATTGTACATTTCAAATCTAATCTAAATATATACATCGTATATATAATTATGTACAAGTATATCACATTAAAATTGAAAACGATTACAAAAAATATATATTAAAAAAAACCGCAATTAGGTTTTAAAATCATAAATATTCTTTATATACCTAAGGATCATTTCACATTCAATTTAAACATTTCCATATCACCATAATATAAGGAGGTAACTGATTTCAAAGAGACTATATAACCTGAACGTACTTCAGGTTGGCCATGAGCCAAATTCTATGAAGCACCTAACCAGCATTACCTGAAATTCTGAATCAAACCTTCGGATTACCATATAAAAGAACGGCCAAGATCTAACGAAGTTAAGCTTGGCGTATTAAATTTTAATTCTTAAATTTTAGATAGTTTTTTTTTTAGAAAATATCTATATGTAATATGTATATTATGTACAGAGGCCAGTCGTGGCGCAGGGTCACAGAGTGTGACTGTAAAAGCGACTGATTGTGGGTTCGATCCCCACTCGAGGGAATGAAATATTTCTGGTGGCTCTGGTGTCGAGGTAAAGCATGGTGTTGAGTTCCGCTACCCAGCACGCAATGCCTCCAGAATTCGGCGGAAAAAAGGGAAAGGAGTGTCTTAACACTAGGTTCCCTTTGTCTCTACAGCGTGGATGCTGATATTATATATAAATAAAATAAAAATTCACATTTATAATTTTATCAGTAGCAAGTATCTCAATATTTTTGGGCAACTTTAGCTTTAAATTTCGTTATGTTTAGCTAAAATACAGAATTCTGTTAAAAGGGATTTTGTTGCTTAATAGAAAAAGAAAGTTAGCCTATGTTCGTAATTTAACGAAAATACAATTATTTTGGGATCGAACATTGAGTCGGCAAGTGCATAATTCTGACACTGCAAGATTCGTTTATTTTTCATATCATATGAAATACATTTTTCATTTATTTAAAACCATTTTTTAACAAAAAAAGGGTCAAACTTAAAATTTAAACCATAACATAAAAAATATTAAATCCAATAAATTGTAAAAACCGCGTAAGAATTTCGACGTAACTTGATAAAAACGTATAGCTTAGTGGTCAGAGCGTTTGGATGTTTTCGAAGAGGCGCGGGTTCAATTCCTACTACTTTATTACATTTAATTGCATCCGTTTACCATTGCATTAACTGTAATAAAAATACGTTCAAAAATATTTCTGATATTGATTTACATAAGGTGAATCTAATATAAGAAAGTTAAAAATAAAGTTTCACCTATACATTATGGCAAATCTTCATTAAAATATAATTTAACTTCCATCTTTTAAGAGGTAAAATAATTATAAACCTTTTAACCTTATATACCACTTTGCTCTTAGATCTGTCTACTACTACTAGTACTACGCTAGGCAAGCCAGAAGGGCTATTATTGTTTTCACAGTTTTTTTGGATCACGCTGAAATCCGCACATAGCAGGATAGATGCTGTTCCCCACTTTCCGCCGAATTATGGAGACATTGAGTACCAAGTTGCGGAACTCAACGCCGCGCTTTGCCTCATTACTAAAGCTAGAGAAGAAAAATATTAAATATTTCATTTCCCCGAGTGAGAATCGAACCCACAATCAATCAGGTTTAGTCGCACGCTTGTGTTCAAGTCGCATGGTTTTTGTTACCACAGCTTAGTATATTATTATTTCGTTTTTAGTATAGAATAACATCATTTTTTGCGTTTAATTCATATTTAAGACTACCGCTAACACTATCAGCCTTCATTTTGTCGTATATATCCTATCCAACTAGTCGTACTATTATTGAAAATATGAAAGCTTATGAGATGATGATGATGATGGATGCATGTTCCATCACCTTATTCATCAGAGTAACGTATAGGCTACAATTTATATAACCATTTTGTATTATTTGGCTATAATATAAAAATAATATTAAGCGGGCAAAGCCTATTTGTCTATAATATAACCATAACATTAAGTGGGCGAAGCCGCGAGTACGTCGCTAGTAGTATGTAAACTATTTACATTAGTGCGTATTAAGCACTATAAAGACGTCGTATCTACGCCATATTTAGAAATTTACAACATAATTACATGTGACAGTTTACATTCCGGTTTTATTAGTGAAGGAAGGTTATTGCATTAAATATATGAGAAGACGAGCGTTACGTTACATTTTCATACATTAAATATTTTATAAGGGAGGATCTAATATCGTTAAATATAATTTCTCAACATTTATTAATAATTTCTAATGATTAATTGCAAAAAATATTGTGTTTTAATACGCATATGTAGTAAATTAAGCATATGTTTAAAAATAGCACCATTTTTATTCGATCTAATTGTACGGTGTTAAGTTCCGTTATGTAGTAAGCGAGCAAAAAAGGAAAAAAAATTGTAGGGGAGAGGGGGGTAGCTTTGAACAGGGGCACCTTTGAAAATATGTGTTAACAGAGCTATTTTAAAAAGAAATTTTGGTAGATTTTTTTTGAGTAGTGACAGCACTAATCTGCACACGTATCACTTGTTGCCGCTGATATATGCGAACCAGTTGTTAAGTTACGAGGAATGTTTGATTTTGAGTAAAATTTTATGCATTTTTAAATAAGCGCGTAAGGATCGCAGGGATCCAATTCAAGGTATATGGTTTTTTTTTTGTCCTCTTTTAGTTAGAATGTTTCATATATCATGCAATAAACTAGAAATCACTACAATTTTTAAACATTTACTTGAAACAAAAACGTTTGTAATTTTTTAATTACCACTGAGGCAGCTTTGAACAAAATAAAGGGGGCAGTTTTGAATATTATTATATGTAAAAAAATAAAAACGCGAAAGAAAAACAAAATTAGACTACAACTTAATAAATATTGGAGACTTCGTTTTAGCGAATGTCTCATCATCTGTGAATAATAAAAAAGTAGCTTGTATTTTTTTTCTTTCTTGAGAAAGAGGACAAGTGCTACGTTAGTTTTTCAAAAGTCTTACGTAGACTAGACTTGAGGCCAGTCACGGCGCTGCGGCACGAAGTGTGACTGTACAACCGACTGGTTGTGGGTTCGATCTCCACTCGAGGACATGAAATATTTTGTTTTATTTTCATAATATTAGATTTATTCTATGATTGATCCCATAATGTTCATTACTTCTAGGAAGCCAAAGCTACCTTTTTGTTTGTACGTTTTTTAAAGTCTATTAATAATAAATTAAATAAATAAATTAGCTTCACGCTGTATCCCGCACAAAACAGGGTAGGCAGAGGGAACCTAGTGTTAAGACACTCCGTTCCCCACTTTCTGCCGAATTCTGGAGGCATTGCGTGTTGAGTGGCAGAACTCAACGCCGCGCTTAACCTCGACACCAGAGCGAAGAAATGGAAATATAAATTTAAGTAAATATTTCATCTCCTCGAGTGGGATTCGAACCCACAACCAGTCGATTTTTGCAGTCACACCTCGTGCCGCTGCGCCACGACCGGCCTCTCTTTTAATAATATTAAAGTTATTTAACACTAGTACTAGTACAATCGCAATATTAAACTAGGTATATTATTTTTTTAAGTTAACATGGTACTGATATTTGATCTCCATCGTTTCTAATGTTAAGTTTATTAATAAAAGGACTTAAAAGCCTTTTAATTTCATTGAATTCGATGATAGTTCAAAACTGCCCCATATATGTTCAAAGCTACCCCGCAAGGGGGGCAGCTTTGAACATTTGACTACTGCTACTAAAGTTGATATTGCACCTTTACCTTATATATTTTTCTACATATGATGCTACGACTGTGTGGCACAATAGTTGGACTAAGCATTGTGAAATAGTAAAGAAGTTAAAAACTGTAGAATTTTTAGATATGACACAAAGTTTAAAAATCGTTCGAATGTGCCCCCCTCTCCCCTATATATAACTTTTCATGCGGAAAAATAGCATAAACATTCACTTTAACTACTATGAACTCAATATCTGTACGTGTCGATCCGACTGTCACGTCAGTTTTGTGGCTTCTCTACTGAATAGGATCATGGTATAAACCTTAGACTGTAGTAAAACCATCATCAGAATAAAAGTAATGCGAAGTCACACAAACATTTAAAGTCTATTGTATAAAGTACCGTAGTGCGATAATTGAGAAAATGTATTTTATATAAGAATAGTTTTTACTTAACTACCTGAAATATTAAAAAAATAATGGCACAGTTTTCGCTAATTTATCATTATTATTTAATATCTATTATTATTATTACAATATTTAATTATTATTTTGCAATCTTTAGGAAGCAAATCTTTATTCAACTCAATTGTTGACATTCTAATAACTTCTAGTTCGTTCTAATTCATAAAAGCAGAATGTGAACGTAACGTGTTATTTAATTGGCTTGAGTTGGTATTATATTATTTATGTATGTTATTTTATATAGAATAAACACTAATAGTTGTTTTCCAAGCTTAACTTTATGCTGTATCCTGCACATACATGCAGGGTACCTTGGGAACCTAATGTCAAGACACTCTGTACCCATTACAACACTTTTGTTCTCCACTTTCCGCTAAATTCTGGAGGCACTTCCATGTATGATTATCAAACCAAAAATTATCACGTCTACAGTCAAACCTCACGCTGTATCCCGCACACAGCAGGGTAGGCAGAGGGAACCTAGTGATAAGACACTCCGTTCTCCACTTTGTGCTGAATTCTGGAGGCATTGCGTGTTGAGTGGCAGAACTCAACGCCGCGCTTAACCTCGACACCAGAGCGAAGAAATGGAAATATAAATTTAAGTAAATATTTCATCTCCTCGAGTGGGGATCGAACCCACAACCAGTCAGTTTTGCAGTCACATCTCGTGCCGCTGCGCCACGACCGGCCTCAACCTACCCTGCTGTGTGCGGGATACAGCGTGAAGCTAATTTAATTTTAATTTAATTTAATTTTACATTCAAACCTTGTCCAACTACGCCACGATGTACTGTCAAATCTATATGTTTTTCTATCTATAATAATATAAGAACAATACATTGAACAACAAAATACTACCGTCTTCAAAACTCTTTTCACACGTAATAAAATTGCTGGACATCTCTATTTACGAAATATAATCTTTTTAGTTTCTTAATGTGTGAAGTTATATTGAATTTTTCATTTCTTCATAAAACAAAATAAATTGCCAAAATTTGATAAAATAAATTTTAGGATACTATATTCACACTCCAGAAAGCCTGTATCTCTATTAACACCACCAATTAAAAAAAAACAATTCGAGCTACTACGGTTATTTCCCGTTTTTGTAATTTGTATAATAAGACCTGCGATTCTATGGATATTAATGGTTATTATTAATATGGATACGCATGAAGTTCAGTTTTTCAAGTTTAAGTTCAGTATATATTCCAATGGTTGTAAAGCCGGACACAATATACGCATGCAGTGTTTGCTTTGAAACAGCGATACATTATTGATATTATATTGTGATTGTAATATTTATTACTCATTTAAAAATGTAATAGCCACTAGCAAACCAAAATAAAGTAAATAAATAAATCTCTTAACTACTTAGTTAACTGCAACTAATAATTGTCGTTCAATAATTCTCTTACTTCCTTTTTAAAAAAAAATGATTGAGCGAAAAATATTATGCAAAATGCATGACTTTTACAGCTTCACACTGTATTCCGCATGTAGGGTAGGGTAGGCCTAGTGTTAAGACACTCCGGTCCCCATTTTTCGGCCGAATTCTGCGCCGGGATACCTGAGCGAACAAATGAAAATATTAAATATTTCATTTCCTCGAATTGGAATCAAACCCACAACCTGTCGTGTTTACCGGTCACACACTTAATAAAAATATAAAACATACTTATAAAAAAAATACTTATAGAATTTAATAAAGTTTTAAATGTCATTGCCCTTATAAAACTTATCTAATTTTTTTTCCCTAAATTGTTATCCATAATAAGTATCGAAACAAGTAATGAATCCACGTTTAAGGCAGCTGTCTTCTCTGTACTAAATTTTACAATAGTCAAACATTTCTAAGTAACAAATGAAATTTAAATATTAAACACTTTGTTTTGGCGTTCTGGATTCGAAACAATACAAATTAAACAAGTTTTATCTCGAAATTCTGTTCGTGAACTCGATTAACAGTTTTACTTTATCGGAGTCAGTCAAACAATGAAATAGAGACGCTTAAAGTATTCATAATATGTATCGCAGTGGAACAATGTCTGTATGTAGATCGGTGGTTGTTGGTTTGAAGAAAAAAGTAATTTAAAAGTAAATAAAAAGTAAAAAAATATTGATCCCCTTACATCTTATTTCGCCTAGAACAGGGTAGGCAAAAAAACATAGTGGGAATGCACTCTGCTTTCGGCTTTCAGTCGAAACATTGTATTACCGTAGACCGTATCCACTCTTAACATGATGTTTAATGCTGTCAAATGCAAGCCTATTTCATTATACAAAAACACGAAAAAATGACAATAAATAATTCCCCTGAGTGGGGATCGAACTTACAACTATCGCCATATGTTTGAACATATGGCTGTTCCACTATGTCATATTGAAATTTCGTCGTAAATTAACTCGTTAATTTAATATTTAAATATGATCATTTACTCAATACGCAATGCCTCCAGAATCTGGCAGAAAGTGGGGAACGGAGTGTCTTAACACTAGGTTCCCTCTGCTTATCCTGCTGTGTACAGCGTGAAGCTGATTTACCTTAAACAACCAAATATATCTTTTTAATATATATTGTATCACCGTATCGTGAACAGTCATTATAGTGAACAGTTAATTACTTCAGGCTGTTATTATAATTATTTTTCATATAGGCTTTTAAATACTACCACTTTAATATTTAAAGTTAATAAAAGACCACGAATAAAATGTATGAATAAATAATGAAAAAAATTAAATTCACATAATAAATGCTATATCTATATAAATAAAGCTCAGGAAACTGTTTGTTTGAATGCGATTATCTCAGTAATGACTGGTGTGAATCGAAATACTGTTATTGTATAGGATAAAAAAAAGAAAAAGGCTGTGTATCATATTACATTAAGTTACATGCTCTTGTTTATTTTCGTTTCATTTCTTTTGACCCCATGTTCAAACAGAAATAAACAAGAGTTGTGAAGATGCGGAAGAAAGCTAGTGTAAGTATAGCATTCCTACTCACGGTAACTGCATGAATTATACTAATATGATGTCAGTCGTGCCGTAGGGCAAAAAGTGTGACACGCGACAGGTTGCGGGTTCGATTCCCACTCGAGGAAATGAGATATATAATATTTTCATTACATCGCTCTGGTGTCGCAGAAGAACAAGACTCAAAAAGTAGAGTAAACTCTTTTTTAGAATGTCAAAAATTTTTTGACAGATGTTATGAAGAAAATATAAAAACATAATCAAAAATATAGTGACTGCCCAGAGCCATGACGAAATGACCATTAGGATCCAAAAAGTAATAAAAATGTTAATTTAATTTAATTTAGATTAAATTTAATCACATTCATATCCTATAAATTTAATTTGTTTATATGAGTTACTAAGTTTAAATAAGCGCGACAGGTTGTGAATTCGATTCGCACTCGAGGAAATGTATAGTACTCATCGCTCGGGTATCGAGGAAAAACGCCGTTGTGTTCCGTCTCTCAGCAAGCAATGCCTCCAGAATGCGGCAGAAAGCGAAGGAACGGAACTGTCTTAATGTAAACGGAGTGTCTTAACACTAGGTTCCTTCTGCCTACCCTCCTATGTACGGAATACAGCGTGTAAATTGGTACCATCATTAGTCAGCATAAATTTCGCTTAATTTTCAATTGAAACCAGGTTATTAATTCAAATCACCTACTGTTTTATGTGACGTCGATTGTGTTAATGAGGCAATTGGAACACACATATATATATATATATACCTACATACTTAGTAGTAGTATGTAATGACACATAGATAGATGATTGTAGCAAATTGTATATAGATTTCGCTATTCAAAATATACCGAAGAAATCTAAATTAAATGTATATGGGTTATTTGGTATATATAAAATGATAATTGTGTATGGGAATTATATACATAGTAGATATTTTAATTTGGGTTAATTATAATATATTGTGGCTTTATTATATTTTAAGCATAGGTCAACCCTGTACTGTCCACATAAATGTTTCGAAGAAATGATTTTTTTTTAAATTAACAAATAAATGCGAGATACTAAATACTAATTATTTTTACTGTGTAAGAAAACAATCAACAAACAAACTCCCCTTTAGAATGTGATTGATTTTTAGCAAGAGATTGTGAAATATAGTGATTGCCCATAGCTGACCATTAAAAGTCAAAGTTTAACAAAAAAATCGTTTAAAAGTTTAAGTCTTCTTTTTATTTAGTCTTCGTTCTTTTTAGTAGTTTAAAATTACAGAAAGTGGCCGAACTCGACACTGCGCTTTGCCTTGTTACCAGAGCGAGGAAATGAACATAATTAAAATTACATTTTCTTGAGTGGGAATCGAACCCATAACCTGTTGCGCTCATCGTCGCATGTCCGTACCTCTTCACCACGATTGGCCTCTACCTAAATCAATAAATAAAATCATCTTCATGCTGTAACCTGCCTGTGTCTTGTGTTAAAACACTCATATATTACATACATATATTAACCAGGACCAGAATAAAATAAAGGAAAATACTTAACTATTACTTAACCAAGAAATTATAATAACCAAGAAATGAAAAAAATCTAAATTATCTATATTAGTTCCATCTAACAACCACTACAGGCCTTTTGCTATCACCTCCCCGCTGTCGAAAGCGATGAACATCAGCACAGTTACTTTCGCATTTCTAATAGTAGTATGGACACTTCAAGTTTTTACTTTTTAATTTTCCACATTTACCTAAGTTTCACTGTACGCGGTAACAATAGTATTTGTAGATGACTACAAAATACATAGAATTTCTAGAGAATCGAAAAAAAGATATTTGTTCAAAATGGATTTTTTTAAATTCGTAAAATCTTTTGAACGAAATGTCCGATTTTAATAATTTATAGATTAAACCAGAGGTATTGAAATTGTCTTGAATATGAAATTATTTATTTGGATACAGATTCATGTAAAGGTATGGATAACATGCTCTGATTATAGTCGGCACTTGTATCTCATATTAAACTGTAAAAAATAGTTGTATTGTCAAAACTACAATAGTAGGACATATGGTACTATTAAGTTTTTTTTAGATATGGATATGTTCTTTAATTTTATACAACATTTTTTTGTTCCATCATCAATAGTTTCTGCAGCGCATGCGATGAAAGACATTTAATCTCAATTTTTTTACACCTTTTCTTACATTATTGAAATTTTAGTAAGGATTCCTACATTTTTCTAAAAATTAATAAAGCATTTGTTACTTAGTGATAATGTACCATTTTAATAGTTAAATAATTTTTAAAATCGGTTCAGTAGTTTTTATGTGAATCCTCTACAAACATACACACATACAAATCTTTTCTCTTTATTTTAATTCTCTTTATTTTATTTTAATAGATTTATTTTTAATAGTATAGAATATATTCATATCCTAAAAAAATAATTTATTTATATTTTATAAATGTGATGACTAATGTCTGTCTATTGTACGCTTTTCACACAACAACACGTTCACGCAACATATGATCTCAATTTATTTTAAAGATTTAAATACCGAATATAAAAGGCTAGAAGCTCGTCTACTTTTGAAAATCTCAATAGCAAACCGTGAAGTGAAGGTATATACAGCCACTCGCTATATATATACGACTATTTAAGTATTAAAATATTGTGAAGCTAGTCGTGGAGCAAGGGTACAAATATGTGACTGTAAACACGACTGGTTGGGTGGTGGGTTCGAGGAAATGAAATATTTTTTAAAATTTATATTCGCTGTGGGGTTCGCGCGGCGTTGAGTTCCGTCACTCAACAAGTAATGCCTTCAGAATATGAAGTTTAAAAAATGTTCGTTATTAAAGGAAATTCTTTCATACATTATGTATCGTAATCATTACTTATTTTGAAACTACTTATACGAAGCAGGTGTTCATTAGTTAAAGTAGTAAGTATAGCAAATGTTATGAAACCCACGCAAACAGAGTTGAGGTAGGCAACAAGTTACATTATACAACTTAAAGTATAAAATATTCTGATCTTGAAATTGTGTGATAAAGGCATTTGAGGTCGTGTGGTCCAGAAGCACATTTTAATTTCGTCGCTCTGGTGACCGGGCAAAGTGTGGCGTTATGTTCCGCCACTTAACACGCAATGCGTCGAGAATTAGGTGGTAATTCTGAAACGAAAGTGTCTAAATGGGAAACGGAGTGTCGTAACACTAAGTTCCCAGATTCCCTCTGCCTATTAGGCTATGTGCGGGTTACAGCGTGAAGCTAAAAAATATAAAAAATAATTCATGACTCATTTTATGATTGTTGCAAGTGGTTCAAATACATTTTTTTTTGATTTTATTACATACTTTATTACAGCTCGACTTAACAAAAACGTGTTAAAATACTTAAAACCGATACTTCCTTATATTCACGTGATTAATAATACAGATATATATAATATATTATATACCTTCTTTCAAAATGGTATACCACTTTTGATATAGTAAGCTTCTGTCATAACGAGATCCAATGATCCGCGAACACCAAATGAGAAACATATAAGATGAATCAGTCCAAACAGAATTTCCAATATGAAATTTATTTAATTATTATTATTGTTATTTTCGATCTTATTTCTTTTAAATAAGGTTGAAATTTACCATTTTATATGAACAACGTACGCAAAAAGGCCAGTATCTTGTATTAGGATAAGAGGCTTAGGGAACGTCGGTGTCGAGTTGCGTTGCTCGAATGACTTGATTTGGTTGTACGACTTCTGCTGCATATTTATTTTATAATGCGGTATAAGTATTGTCGGTTACATAGGGGTGATTGTAGATTTAATTGTAATTTTAAGCGGGGCCGTCAGAGGGAACCTGGAAACCTAATACGCTTAACACTAGATTTCCAGGTTCCCCGTGGCAGCCTATATCCGGCTATTTCCGTTCTCCATTTTCTGCTGAATTTTTGAAGCATTATGTGTTTAGTGGTGGACCTCAACGCCGTGCACCTAATTAGTAGAACTAGAAAATAGATATTTAAAATATTTTGCGTTGCGTTGCATGCATGTGTTTGCAGTTACAGGCTCGTGCTCCACCGCCACTGTGACCTCACTATTATATTGTTTGTAATTTAGATACCTATATTCAAATTTATATAAACGAATGGATTTTTTTAATACACGATTTCATAAAATACTTCTAACAATACACATACGTAAGAAAATTCCAATGAAAAGACAATATGTTATGAAAAAAATATAATTATAATATTCCAATATTATTTTCATATGGGTCCACACAATATGCAATGTTTCAGTTTATTTTCAATTTAGGAAAATATAAGAACGAAAGTTGATTATATGTGAAATGTAAGGATTAGTATTAATTTAGTGTATTATTAGTAAAAAAATGGAAACAATACAAATTGTTTCCATTTTTTTTATTATTATAACAAATAAATTTAAGATTTCTCATGTAGGCTCCTTGGGATTGTAGGGCAACACATAATTTGGGATCTTACGTTTTTTTATATATATATTATCGAGAGTAAACTTGGTACGATTAGAATATTCCATTTCCCTTAAGACTCTTCCGTTCTCCATTCTCACTTCCATTACATTTTTAACAGAGGGTGAAAATAAAAATATTAAATATTATATACCCTGAGTGAGAATCAAACGAACCCACAACCATCGTGTTTACAGTTATACGCTTCTACTTCTCTTATGTAGTATCCCTGACCTTTATCCAAACATTCAAAATCTATATATTGTTTCGGGCTAAAATTACAAGCGTTAAACAAACATAACCTGATATAGTAGTAGTAGAGGGCTGTATAGATAGAATAAACAAAAAAATAAGAATTATATATACATATTTTCTTATAAATAAATCCTTTGATCATATTTTTATCACAATTTGAAGATATTACCGTTTTCCCCTACGTCAGTTGTGATTGACAAACAAATGATAGAATCGGTTATTGGGATCTAAATTGGAAAATATTATTGACAGCATAGGTAGATTTTATTTTGGATTACTATTACTAAATAGATAGATACTAAATAAATCTTGATTTTTTCTTATATTTATTAAAAGCCTAATAATATTAATGTTTAAACGTTAATTACAATAAAAAACTATTAATTAAAAGATAAAAAAAAAAATCTTTACATAACACGCAATTAATTCATTAATTCCTCATAAATTCGGCGTAAAGTGGGAAACAGTGTCTTAGCATTAGCTTACGAGTTTCTCTCTGCTTACCCGTGATACAGCGTGAGCCTAAAAAGATATGAAAAATGTGAAATGAAATTAAAAACTAATATAATATAATGTATGTACATGCCATGTAGCAAATAGGACAATATTTTAATACACGCATGACAAGATCTTACTGTCAGTGGGACATTTATATTTATAATGCTACAATTTCTTTTGTTAGCAAGCGGCGTTGAGTTTCGCCGCAATTGTATGAGGCAAATTAATTCTTAGTGTTAAGACACTCCGTTCCCCACTTTCCGCCGAGTTCTGGAGGTATTGCGTGTTGAGTGGCGGAACTCAATGTCTTCTTATTTCTTCTTATTTCAGCCGAAAGTGAGAAAAGGAGTGTCTTAACACTAGCCTCCCTCTGCTTACCCTGCTATATGCGGGATACAGCGTGAACCTGTATAAGAATCCTGAAATATTTTCCGCTATAAGGAAAAAAATAGTTCATAAGCTTTCGGCACCTAATTAAATATTTTACGTACCGCATTACATTGTCTGCGGCCTCATAAAAGCTTAAATTTTAATTTAGTTTGCATTCAACTAAGCGTGACTCCGTTTTAATAAATATTAAAGGGAGCTATGGGAGCACATAGAGGAGGAAGCTCAAATTCGTCTTTATTTCTTGTAAAAAAAAATCTATGTAGTTATGAAGATTTATAAAATATATTATTTTTTACTTCTGTTCCTTGCTGTTTCTGATTTTTAACTATCCTGGTATATTATAGTTGTAAATTAAACTTAAGTTTTAATTTAATATTGGCTATAATTGTAATGCAATTCGTTATTTAATTTATCATATCATATAATTTAATATCATATATGTTATATAATTTAATTTATCAATTCTCCTAATGTTTTATGGAACTTACTTCGTATTGTCTGTCTATTTTGCCACTCGATTTTAGATTGTAATATTTACTTTACTAGATGCAGTATTTAAATAATAAATGCAAACATATAATAAATGTAAATAAAACATGTAACTCTATTTTCCTTATTCAAACTCGATTTTATTAACGCAATTTTTGCGATTGGTTATTGTTTGTACATTCGAAAATTTATTTGTTGTTATATTAAAAAGTAAATACAAAAAAATTCAATCATACTACAATTAAAAAATTGTTAAGTGCGAGTTGGGCTCATCCGACGAGGCTTCCGCACCAATTTCAGGATTTTAGAACAACTAGAAGTACCTACAACCTTTTGTATGAAATGAACTACAAATATAAGTTTGTAATATTTTTTTTATGAAATAACTATAAATTTGCACTTTTCGATTTTTTCCTTTATATATATTGTAAGTTCTCACTTCCTGACAGATTTCATAATTGTAGGTCCACGAGAAGTACCCTATCGGTTTTGATTATGTCGCGAATTTCATACAAAATGCATAAATAACGGTGCATTAATGCTCGTATCTTTTGATTGTGTTGTTTTTGAAGTTTGATTATTTTGGTGCTTCAAGAGATTATAGACTTGAATATCAGATACTAATTTCAGCTTGATTTCCATGTGATCTTGATATAAATGATCTTGACAGACGAACAACAAAATGATCGTATAAGGGTTCCATTTTTTCCTTCTGAAATAAAAAAAATCCTAAAAATAGAAACTACTATACTAAATATATCAAAATACATATCAAAATATATTACGAATTATCTCTGTACATAATAAAACAGTAAAATTATTTTGTCTGACATTTAGGAATTTTGACTGAAATGGATATAGGGACACTTAAAAAGAATAATAGAAAGCATTTTTTTTTAATTTCTTGTCTGTCTGTCTGTATGGTCACGTTAATGAAAATGCTAAACCGATTTACTTTAAAGTTTCACCAAATGGCATACGAAACGTCCTGGTTATATGACTGTTGATAAAAATATATAGTTTTAAAGCACTATTGTTCAGAGTACAAACAATAAAGTAAACAAAATTGAATTGTTAGTGAAGGTTACCTTCATAAATCATGACAGTTAAGTTTAAGTCGTAATTAATTCAACACAGAGATAAAGACCGATTTGACCTTCAAAGAAATATTATGTAAATACATAGATTCTTCGGTTCGGTCGTTCGTTTGAAATAAATATATATAAACATGTCTAAGCACAGCCTTTCTACGTGTACTCTGTAATAACTACATATTTACCAATTGTACATTTAGCCAATAAATAATATATGTAACTAATTTAAAAACTGTACAGGAGTTAATATGGAATTATTACAGTTATTTTACAAAGAATATTATATTAATCCTTCAAATCAATAATTTAACATTTCAAACTGTTTCTAAAAGAGTAAATTAAATTATTCACTGACATCAGCACATTTGACAGAGTTTTAAAATTATGATGAGACTTACATAACATAGGTAAAAAGAATGTAATGTTACAAAAATAAATACGTATAAGAAATAATTAGCTTTATGTATATTTTTATAAATATCAAATATCAACATTTGTCGTATTTTTTATTTCAAAACAATCAAAAGTCCTTATAGAAATTAGGATAATGTAGTAAAGAATTCATATTAGAATATTACAGATTAAAGTAATAAAAATCATATTAGAAGTCATTATAGTTGTCAGTCAATTCTGTTTATTAGATCAATAATCATGTAGTTTAAGCGGGCGAAGCCGCGGGTTGCTAGTATAATATAATATAATAAACATAGTATTTAGTGAAAATTAGTTGCACAATACCCTAATGTCGAACTAACCAAACAACTAAGTCCCCAAGCAAACATTTTCCAAACAAGTCACGGGCTTAACAAATTTTAGGAAAATTCGACGCGAACGGTCCATCGTGGAAATGGGGCTCGTTTAGGATGTGGGCATATTGTTGGCAATATCAATATTTGTATAAGATTCGTGAATAAAGTTTGATGATGTATTTTTAATACAGGACTTGTTATGTTAACGAAATATTCTAGTTGTTAGATTTATATGTATTCTAGGATATAATATCTATATTTATAGTTTTTTTTTCGGTCAGGTAAGATAACTTGTGTTATTAGGTTCAGCTAAATAGCCTATACTATACGTGGACTATAATTGGAAAATTAAGTGATTTTTCAAAGGTTCTTTTTTTGTTTGTATACTTACAATAATTTTATAAAGTAACGATGCGACAATTAAAAGAGGCAGTTGTGGCTCAATAGGACACTCCTGAGTATAAACGATGATCGAGGGTTCTACCTCCCTTTATCACTTAGACAAATACTTTGAGTTCTTCTACTCAACGCGGGCTTTGGTTATTTTAACATTGGTTACCTGGGCAGAGAGTTACCTTCATGCTTTGAGGGCAAGAATACTAAACAGGTGAAGCTTTCTTAAAGGCTTGAAAGTCAATATTTTTGTTTTTATATAATTAACATTATTTTATCATGTTTAATTACTTTATTTTAGCATTCCTCAGTTCTAGTTCACTAAACACTAAGCTAAATATATTTATTTAATTTATATATTACACTATATAAACACGTTATAAGCAAAATTCACATAATTCAACTGAATTAAGTTTGTTGAGAGTAGACAAGACTTTACAGTGAACTTACAACTTTGTCATTTCACTTCAGAAGTGGCGATTAGACAAAGCGAACGATTGTTAGTCATTTTAACGGTTCAACGAGGACATTTTGTTTGACGCTGCCCTTATCTTTTGTTATTTTATTTTATGTTTGGCTATTGGCAAATATAATTTATAAATTTTATCGTTATATAAACTATTGTATATTATTTTACTTAAAGTATGTATGTAAATAGTTTCTTTTTTTTCTCTCTCTCTCTACACTGCACTTTTCGCCGAATTCTGGCAGCATTTCGTGTTGAGTGGCGGAAATCACAAGCAACGCGCGGCTATGAATTCCGCTCAACGCGCAATGCCTTGAGAATTCGGCGAAAAGTGGAGAATGTGCCATAAACGGAGTGTCTTAACATTAGGTTCCCAGGCTCCCTCTGCCTGACCTGATATGTGCGAGATACAGAGTGAAGCTAAAAAAATAAAAAAACCGGACTAGCGCTAGTCCGTGTAGCCCACCGAGACTTTCGTACAAAAATTGGACCTCAAGCTTAAAACTTTCAGCTGATACGTCACTTTAACTAAATTTTGCCTTTTTTTATTTTACCACAAATATAACACAGCTTTTAGATTTTTTCCTAAACTAGTACTATCTATAGTTGCTAGCTGCCATATTTCAAAATTTAGGTTTACCGGAAGTACCCTATTAATTTTAATTTCTTTTGTAGTGAGTGTCACAATACGCGTGTTGTGCCGTTATAAACGGCCATATTTTTTTATCAAGTTAATGGTAGTAACACGAATTTTCAGGAAATCATGGGACCATAGATGTGAGTATATGGTTTGAATTTCAACTCGTTTTATCAAAGCATTTCTGAGATAAAGGCTCTTGACAGACAGACAGAGAGACGGACGGACAACAAAGTGAACTTAACTTAGGGTTCCTATTTTTTTCTTAAAAGATACGAAACTCATTTTAAATAGGTATTATTTTTAATTTGATTAAACAACAAAATGTACCTTAATGGTCAAAAACTGAAAAACAGTGTGTAAGTAGGTAATAAATAAGTTAATAAGTACTCGTAGGTAGCATTCTAAAAGTTGTTCACCCAAAACAGATAGTGTAAAAATAAAAATAAATGCTTCACATACTAAAAATTACACAAAATAACTACAATTCCACGACGTGTAACCAATCGCATCCTTCATATAACTTTGACAACAATAAATTGCAACGTACACTCACTCCTATACATCATACGAGTACGTATCGGTCGGTGTAAAATACTTTAGCAATTTCCTCTTGAAACCGTTTTAAAATATTACCTGCCAAAACCCGATATCTTGTTAAGTGAAACGCTTATTTCAGCTTTATATACGGATGTCCACCGGCCGTAAAACTATCAATATACCGTACTCATATATATGTATGTATGGAAAACGTATTGTTTTCGTTTTATATGAATATTATATTTTGCATTTAAAAATCTTACTTAAATGACATTTATTATATGTAAATAACATAAATAATAAATGTTTTTTTTTTCAGAATTTCTTCATGTAGTGTGCAAAGGCTACGCCTTTTATAAATTAATTTATAAAAATTAAATCAACTTCACGCTGTATCCCACGCACAGCAGGGTAGGCAGAGGGAACCTAGTGTTAAGACACTCCGTTCCCCATTTTCTGAGGAATACGGGAGGCATTGCATGTTGAGTGGCAGAACTTAACGCCGCAGTAAATTAATTTAAAGTGAATCTATTTAATATTAGTTGAAATTGAATGCCGATTTGAACTCACAACTCCGTTTATATAACTGAATTTTACCTAAAAATACTATAATCCGCCTAAGACATTATCGCTACCAAGATCAATACCAAAATATTTTAATGATACAATACTCAAAAGCTTCTTTTATACTTTAGTTGCTTTTCGAACTATATAACGTGAACCGTGCATATTTATTGAGAACAACATCACAAATTCATATTAATTACCTTTTTATATATGTCATATATTTTATCTAGGGCCAAAAAAAAATAAAATTAAAGGAAAAAATGACATTAGCAAACAATTTATTAGAAGTTACAATTAAAATTAATTGAAAAGTAGCGCTGGTGTCGAAACAAAGGGGGGGGGTTTGAGTTCCGCCACTGAATATGCATTATATCCAGAATTCGTCGGCAAATGGGGAACGGAGTGTCTTAACACTAAGCTCCCTCTGCCTCCCCTCCTGTGTGCGGGATACAGCGTGAAGCTGACAATTAACCCTTAATTCGTCAAAGTATTGGAACGATAATGTTATGTTGTAGTTTACTTAATTGGTTACTTAGCATATAAATCGATTCATTTCCTACTATAGATATACATGCATACGGACAATATTAGTATAATGAAGATTAAGCATGAGCCCATTGAAATATATATATATATATATATATATATATATATATATATATATATATATATATATATATATATATATATATATATATATATATATATATATATATATATATATATATATAGCGTTCGGAAGATTTTTCTCAATTTCTCTATTTTTATTACAAATAGAAGTCTCCTCTTTATGGTAATATATAATGTGGTTTTGGTTTTCACTTTATATATTAATCATTATACTAATATTATAAATGTTAATGTAAGTTACACTTCCACGCCTAAAGTACTTAACTGATAATAATAAAACTTTGTACACATATTCGAGAAAGGACATAGAATACTTTTTTTTATTATTTTTTATTAAATATTATTTTTTGAAAAAAAAAATCCTTTGGCTATAATATAAAAATATCTTTAAGCGAGTGAAACTACGTTTGAGTCTCTAGTTTTATATATTTTTGAAAATAATTAATTACTTGTGCACTCAGCTCCCTGACCACTTAGTAGTGGTATAAGAGATCTGTGAGCATAAAGATCAACTTACCTTCATATTATTCAATCCTCTAAGTTGCATGACGAATCTGTAAAGAAAAAAAGGGATTATTATTTCAATTTCTTTTTTTTTTATTGTATTTTAGTAAATTGTAATGATAAAACATTACGCTAATTACGCTAACAATACGCATACGCTAATTAAAAATATAAAATATTATTAAATAGCGTATTTCACAAAAAACCGCTATATTGGTGACCCCGAAATTAGTGAGCACTATATTAAATATCTACGTTTTCTGCTGACGAGAAGATTGAAAACGGCAAGAGGCCATATTGACGACCTTTGCAAGGTGACCTCTAGTACACGATGGAGGACGCGACTACATCCAACGTTTGTAGGATTGGCGTGCGTATTCCACCATTCTGGCCGGAAGAACCAGCCCTTTGGTTTTCACAAATTGAAGGTCAGTTTGCTTTATCTAATATAACAAGTGATGCTACAAAATTTTATTACGTTGCCGCTCAGTTGGACAATCAATTTGCTGTCGAGGTGAAGGATATAATAATTTCTCCTCCCGAGACGGATAAATACGTCACTCTTAAAACGCAGCTGATTAAAAGATTATCTGCGTCTCAAGAAAAGAAGGTGATGCAGTTGCTGAGGCATGAGCAGCTAGGTGATCGCAAGCCATCGCAGTTTCTGCGATACATACAAGATCTTGCGGGTTTGTCTGTCCCCAAAGATTTTTTAAAAACATTATGGTCTAGTAGATTACCGCAAAATATTCAAACTGTTATAGCTTCGCAGCCTGATCTACCTATAGAAAAATTAGCTGACCTGGCAGACAAGGTGCACGAAATAGCACCCTCATCACCACAAGTCGCAAGCACGTCTGCGATGGCCACACCCCCTGCACCCTCCATGTTGGAAGAAATGGCCAAGCAGATCCAACTCCTGACCAAGCAGGTATCTGAACTCTCGACCCAGGTACGTCATAATTCGGTACCATCAAAATTTAGAGAGCGTTCCCGGAGCCATTCCAGGCATCGTCGGAAGGTAACTTCCCATCAAAAATGTTGGTACCATTTTAAATTTGGTTCCAACGCAAAAAAATGTGTACTGCCATGTACTTACGGAGAGTCGGAAAACTCTCTGGGCAGCCGGAAGTAGCGGCCAACGTCTGCCCTTTACCTACAGGCCGTCTTTTCATTACCGACCGTATTTCAAAAATGCTTTTCCTCATAGATACTGGTTCTGATCTCTGCGTTTTTCCACGGTTGGCTACCAAGGCGCCCTGTACCAAGACAAAGTATGAACTTATGGCAGCCAACGGTACAGTCATTCACACTTATGGTCCTACGTTATTGCACTTGGACCTAGGACTGAGACGTACTTTCACCTGGAAATTTACCATCGCTGATGTTTCAAAGCCGATTATTGGCGTAGATTTTCTGATATTTTACAATCTTCTTGTAGATTGCAGATATCAGCGCCTCGTCGATGGAACAACTACACTGTCAGTGCAAGCACTACAAGAAAATATCTCCGATGACCTTGCGTCAGTCAAAGCCATCTCAGGAGAATCAAAATACCATCAGCTGCTTCATGAGTTCCCAGAGGTAACGAGACCATCAGGTACGTCTTCCCTGCCTAAGCATAGTACTGTGCATTACATCAATACCATACCCGGACCACCAGTTACCAGTAGACCTCGTCGTTTAGACCCAGTTAGACTGAAAGCGGCCAAAAAAGAATTTGATGATATGCTCTCACAGGGAACTGCCCGCTCGTCTAACAGTTCGTGGTCTTCTGCTCTGCACTTGGTTAAAAAGAAGGACGACGGATGGAGACCATGTGGTGATTATAGAGCACTCAATGCTCGCACAGTACCTGACAAGTATCCTATACGCCACATTCAAGATTTTTCCTACCAACTCTCTGGTTGTTCAGTATTTTCAACGATCGACTTGGTTAAGGCGTACAATCAGATACCAGTACACGTCGATGATATCCACAAAACAGCCATTACAACTCCTTTTGGACTTTTTGAGTTTCCGTACATGACCTTCGGACTGCGCAATGCAGCACAAACCTTTCAAAGGTTCATGGACGAAGTACTACGTGACTTTGATGAGTTTTGTTTTGGTTACTTAGACGACATTTTGGTATTTTCCAGTTCTGAAGAGCAACATCAGCGCCATCTCAGACTACTCTTCACCAGGCTCAAGGAGTATGGTGTTTTGATAAACACATCCAAATGTGTCTTCGGGCAGCGACAGGTAAAATTTCTTGGTTACCTAGTGTCAGGTTCTGGGACTCAACCTTCAGAAACGAACGTAAAAAGCATACAGGAGTGCAGCGTGCCTAAAACTGCTAAGGAATTAAGACGTTTCCTTGGTATGTTTAACTTTTATCGTCGTTTTATTCCCGGCGCCGCAAACATTCAAGCACCATTAGACTCTGCGCTTTTAGGACCCAAGATGAAAGGAGCTAGGCCGATCACAATGACACCTGAGATGATGGAAGCTTTTGATAAATGTAAGACTTGTTTATCTCAAGCCACGTTATTAGCTCATCCAGATTCATCTGCAGAGCTAGCTATTGCCACTGATGCATCTGATGTCGGTATTGGAGCAGTACTTCAACAACGTGTCAACAACGTATGGCAACCTCTTGGTTTCTTTTCTAAAAAACTAACATCTGCACAAAAGAAATATAGTCCTTACGACCGAGAGCTTTTAGCTATTTATGAAGCCATTAAATATTTTCGACACATGGTTGAAGCTAGAAACTTTGTGATTCACACTGATCATAAACCTCTCACCTATGCATTCAACATTAATAGGGAGAAATGCTCACCGCGTCAGTATCGATACTTTGACTATATTTCACAGTTTACAACCAGCATTCAATACTTACCAGGACGTTTGAACGTAGTGGCTGATACACTGTCACGACTGGAAGAGGTGAGTCGTTCTATTGATTACCAGGCTCTGGCACTTGCTCAAGATACTGATCCTGAACTGCTAGGTCTGCTTCAAAAAGGCTCATCGTTAAAACTGGTTAAGGTAGATTTGCCAGACTCTAACCAGAAAATATATTGTGACGTATCAATGTCTTCTCCACGCCCGTTCATTACTGAGAAATTTCGCCGACAAGTTTTTGAAGCGTTACACAGCTTGAGCCATCCTGGTAGGACAGCTACAGTGCGACTGGTAACACAGAGATTCGTATGGCCAGGGATTCGCAAGGACTGTAGAGAGTGGACACGAGAGTGTATACTTTGTCAAAAGAGCAAAGTTCACCGTCATACCCTTGCTCCCTTATCCTCAATCCCAACTCCTACGTCGAGGTTTGCACACATCCACCTCGACATCGTCGGACCTTTAACAATTTCGTCTGATTTCAGGTATTGCCTTACAGTCATCGATCGTTTCACACGATGGCCTGAGGCATACCCACTCAAAGACATCACAGCTGATTCCTGTGCTGCCGCCCTTCTCTCTGGTTGGATAGCAAGATTTGGTTGCCCTCTTCGAATTACAACCGATAGGGGACGTCAATTCGAGTCGCATCTCTTCAAGGCACTATCAGCCATGATTGGTGCACATCATTTTAGAACCACTTCATATCACCCAGCTTCCAACGGCTTGATCGAGAGACTCCATCGGCAGCTAAAAGCAGCTATCATGTGCCATCCCTCTTCAACCTGGACGGAAGCACTGCCGTTAGTGCTGCTGGGCATCCGTAGCGCCTGGAAGGACGACATTCAGGCTTCAGCAGCTGAGCTGGTTTACGGGGAGCCCCTTCGTCTTCCAGGGCAATTTCTCGCACCCTCTGAAGATTACAAGACAGGTGATATCACAAATCTGGTTACTCGTCTTCGTGCTGGTATGGCACGACTCTCGCCGAAGCCCACGTCATGGCATAGGACAGGTCCTTTTCATATGCCGGCCGACCTTGCAGACTCGACACATGTTTTTTTACGGCAGGACCACGTCCGCAAACCACTGGAACCACCATATGCAGGCCCGTACAAGGTTCTTAAAAGGACGCCTAAATATTTTCAGATAAACATATGTGGTAAGCCTAACAACGTGAGTGTGGACAGGCTCAAGCCCGCATATGTTACGCGAGAGGCCGTTCCTGTATTAAACCGACCAGCTACTGCACCAAAGGCAATCTCTCAGTCTGATGTGGAGCAGAAACCTGAGAAGCGGACACGCAGCGGAAGAACAGTTAGATTTCCAGACTACTATCGCCCTTAACCAGGTCTCTGGGGGGGAGTACTGTAGTGAATATTATCTTTTAACAAAATTAATTAATAATAATAATAATAATAATACATGTAAACTTCTATTTCATTCGATATTAATATTATATACTTACACTACATTCTATTTTCAAATTTACTTAAAACTAAATTGTTAATATTTATATTTAATATTCATCCGCACGCAGCGCATTCGCATGACAAACTTGTTTCGAGTTTTTTTGCTGTGCGTGACGTAGCCTGCTTGCTAGCTACGAGTAAAGGGTCGGCTACTATCGCTTGCGACGTTCACTTGTTTTAATATTGTACTCATTGCTTGTATTCAATTTTAAGCCTTATCTTCTTGCTAATACGTATCTGTTTTGCTTATCTGTTTCTTTTACTATTTCTTTAAAATTCTTTCTTTCCTTCTGTGAGTGTGTAAAATTATTCTCTTTGTATATCTTATTAAGTGTTAAATAAATTTGGACTATTTTTCCACAAAATTTTGGAAATTTAATTTCACTCCATAATTAAAAATATAAAATATTATTAAATAGCGTATTTCACAAAAAGCCGCTATAAGAATTTACACTTTTTTTCTTTTAGCTTCACACTGTATCCCGTACATAGCAGGATAGGCAGCGGCTATTGTGCAACTTAGTGCCATATTCCGTTCCCATTAAGACAATTTCATTCTCTTCTTTCTGGACTGGACCGAGGAAATGAAAATATTAAATAGTTTATTTCCAATCGAACCCACAACCTGTCACGCTTACAGTCGCTTTTGTCCCTGCGCCACGACTGACCTCGAATTCATATTTATTAAATATTAAATAAATCTATATTTGCTACATAGAAATTGGATAAGAGTACGCGCCCACAAAATCGTAGGCGGAACTTAAATCCCGCTCACTGTACAATTTCTCGCGGGCGTTGTGAAACCTCATCAAAAGATTACGGAATGGGATCCTTTAAAACCCCATGGATCGTAAATGATATATCTGATTAAGGATGATTCGAGTCTACTTTCTATGAATAAGTATATAAAGACGGTATAAAGGCGGTTAAATGGATTTTTTACGATTGTATTGTAAAGGCATTGCGTGTAGAATAGCGGAACTCTACGCCGCATTTTGTCTAAATACCAGAGAGAGAGTTGAAAATAATAAATAATTCATTACTTTGATTGGGAATCGAACCCACAACCAATCGTGTTTACTGTTGCACGCTTGTGCCCTTGTGCCACGACTGACTTCTATATAAACTGTATCTATCATTTAAATATGCTTTCGAGTCTTAGTATAAAATTAATAAGCAAAATCAAAATGATTTGTGAACTATATTTTAATTTTATATCTTTAAAGTGGTTTCGTGACGCAGTAAGCGAGCGACTGTAAACGCGGTTGGTTGATTGATTGATAGATTGCCAGTAAATGAATTATTATATATTTTTTTTATTTCTTGGCTCTGTTAACGCACACTCAACCAGGTTCCCAGGTTCCCTCTGTCTATCCTGCTACGTTCGTAAAACAGCCTAAAGCTACAAAACATAAATAAAAATATTGACGTACAATGTATATATTCTTTTTGAATCTAAGACATCATTAATTACGTCATAAATAGCCCTGATTTAATATGACGTATGATACATTTTAATATAATGATTTCGTTTTCTCACAAACAAAAGGAAGGCGGTATTGCGAAAATATAATGTGAACATTAAGACGGGGCCATTAGGTCGAATGTTAGGGGTGCCAACCCCTATTGAAGCAACATCGAGAGCATTACGCGGGATCATTTTTACATTTAATACTACCTCGTATCTGAAGCTAAATGATGCGTTGCTATTAATATTATCTGATAACTTTGGTGAATTAAAAATGGCCATTGTTTTTAGATGTTGAAAATTTTAAGGGAAGTCGTTCTTCTTTTTTCGTCAAATTTTTGAACTTAGGCGTGTTGAGCGGCTGAATTAAACGCCGTGTTTTGTCTAAACAATACACAATAATACAATTACATTACAGACGACGACGACGACGACGTACATTTACGACGGTACATTTTCTTTTAACTATAATCAGCTTCACGCTGTATCCCGCTCACGGCAGGGTAGGTAGAGGCAACCTAGTGTTAAGACACTCCGTTCCCCACTTTCTGCCGAATTCTGGAGGTATTGCGTGTTGATTTCATCTCCTCGAGTGGGGATCGAACCCACAACCAGTCGGTTTTACAGTCACACCTCGTGCCGCTGCGCCACGATTGGCTTCACTTTCTTTTAAATATAATTATTATTTTTATATTTATCATTGTTTCACGTGTATTTGTAAAAGGTTAATAACGTAAAGTAAATCCCCAATTAAAAATGTATAAAAAGCTTTTTTGCTATAGAATATAACTACGTTCAGTTTTCGAATGAGTAGTTTTTTTTTGGTAAATTAACAGAGATCTAGTACTACAGAAAAGAGGAAGTAAAAATAAATTAATTTAACAAATGTATGTAATTTACATTTTACATTTTATATTTAACGCATGAATTAAATATTTTAATTAATTATTTTTACAAAATTTTAACAAAATTAATCATACGTATTTGCTAGTTTTATTATCTTACAAATATAAATTTTAAATTTAAATAAAATAGAAATATTATTTAACATCTAAACGTCTTATTCTAATATGCAATGATATTTACTATTTTAAGTCTATATTTAAAGTAAAATTAAAGGGCCTACATTTGTTTTACCATTCGTATTCTGTATAGTTCGCAATATAAATAAATTCTTACGAGTAAGCACCTATTACAGAAACAGACGTCTCTATTTTACGTAGTTTGTGATGTACGTGGAATTTTGAAACTGTTTGGCGTTCTGTGTTGATAAATCAAGGCATAGTACAGCGTTGAGTTCCAACACTCAACTGGTATTGTCTGAAGAGACACCAGCAGAAATGGGGATACGGAATTGTCTTAGTGGGAACGGAGTGTCTTAACTTAGGTTCCCAATTTTCCATTTATTTTTCTTTGTTTCTTAACTTTGGTGTAGTGTTTCATGCAGCATAGTAATATATGCCTATATTATCTATTAGGGAGGTGTCTAGTGTGAATATATTGAAACTTCACTTTCCGTCCACATCTAAGACAAATGTGATGTAATGCGGAATTCAACGGTTTTTGAAAATATATGGGTTATTGATTCTCTGCCTAAAAAGAATCTAAGACCTTACGTGATGTGCGTAATACAACACCATGATTTTGTGTAAGCGGAGCACAGAAATTAATATAAAAATAATATTACTATTTTCACAAGTAGTGATCGAAGTCACAACTATCGTGTTTACTTCTATATAAACTTTATCTATAATTTAAATATGCTTTTGCGTCTTAGTATAAAATAAATAAACAAAATCAAAATGTATTGTGAACTATATTTTAATTTAATATTTTTAAAGTGGTTTCGTGACGCAGTAAGTTAGCCACAACAAATTAACCTTTGCTTACAATAAAATTTTCACAAGGTAAATATTATTCACTACAAAACTTATTTACGTAGAGTTTGTTTATTATTTCACAATGTTGGTCTGATTACATTCTAATTAACGAAATAATTTACTTTTAAGAATTTCAAAGCGAAAGGTACGCGTAAATTGAGGTCGTTGACATTTGATATTCAAAGTTAGTAATTTTATTTATTTGGAAACTCAGACGAATCTCAAGCATATTAAAACATTTTTATTAGTTTGTATTTTTCTTTCAATTTTAACAACTTCATATAGCAGATAGGGAAAACCTATGTCAAAACTCTCTTGTCTACAATTCGCCTGAATTCAGGACATTTTTTGGTGGTTACACTTGTTTCATAATTCAAAATGGAATGAAAATCGAACTCATAACCATTGCATTTACGATTCCGATATTGGCTCTCTCTTTCTCTCTCTGCTTATAGCAAGGTAGGTAGAGGTAGCCCAGTGTTAAGACACTCTTGTCCGCACTTTTCGTCGATGAGCCATTGCGTCTTGAGTAGTGGAACTCAATGGTGTGCTTTGCTTCGTTACTAGAGCAAGTAAATGAATATATTAACTAACAATAATTTACTCTCCCGAGTGGAAGTCGAACTCACCGTCACGCCTGTGCCACTACGACTGTTTCAATATTCTTCATTATTAATACTTATAAATTCTCTAATATTCAACTTATTTTTTTTTGCGCGTCTTTTCCCGTAGTTATATCCTACGGAATTCGAAAAGAAAAACACGCATATCAGAAACTAAAATCGGAGTATCTACTCAATTCTTCTTTTTTAAACCAAAATACATAAAAATGTAACTTTCACAAATTAAATATCGTATTATATATTCATTTAATCTATTTCATTTCCACAACGCTTCTGCGCATAAGTTAAGTTTCTATGCGTATTGTATCGAAACGGGGACAACTTGAATCGCGTAGAATTTCTATGCCTGCCCGCTATTATCTTTTAAAGTACGAATGAATAATTTATTTTTATATATGTTTTGCAAAATTTCTTACTTAATAATATCAACTTGTGGTAGTATAATGACGAGGCCAGTCGTGGCGCAGGGGTACAAACTGTTCGTGTTATGGGTTCAATTCCCACTCATCGTGTCGAGGCAAAACGTGGTGTTGAATTCCACCATTCAAGATGTCTCTAGAATCAGAATCAGTGGAGAATAGGGAACGGAGAGTTACAACACTAGATTCCCTCTGACTAACCTGCTGTACGTGGGATACTGTATGATGCTAATAAAGACATTTTTATTAGTTTGTTTATAGGGGCTTAAAACAATCAACAAGTGAAGGAGTCTAAAGAATTCCATCATGCTATGGCTTAGTTACTTATATTTCATTGGTTAGGCTTATTTATAAATAATAATAATTTCCTGCACATAGGAGGGTAGGCAGAGGGAACCTGGAAACGTAGAATTAGGACACTCGATTCTCAATAAGAAAGACACTTCCATTCCCTACAACCCACCGAATTCTGGAGAAGTTGCGCGTTGAGATGAACGCCGCAATAAATTTCTATGCTGTCTTTACGTAGAAGATATATGAGAAAAACTATTATTGGGAACATTTATCAACATAATAGTATCTATATGATTTTAAAGTTTTTGCCCCTTTGTTGGTTTGAAGAAAAGGGATTTTTTTTCTATTGCTATAGTTCCAAGAAAACCTTTTGACGTATATATAGAGATACCACATTGTAGATATTCAAGCAATATCTATGAATAAATTATCTATGCACAAAATAATGTAATTAATTAAAAGACTAGTATAGTTAAGTGTCACTACAATGTCATGTTATTGACATTTACGTTACGAATTGGCAATAAACAAGCTTATTGTGTTTTAAGAGCACAATAATATACAAATATAAATAAAAACAAAATAAATCAACTTCAAGCTGTATTCCGCACACAGCAGGGTAGGCAGAGGGAACCTAGTGTTAAGACACTCCGTTCTTCATTTTCCGCCGTATTTGGGAGGTATTGCGTGTTGAGTGGCGGAACTCAACGCCGCTCTTTGCCTCGACACCAGAGCGAAGAAATGGAAATATAAATTTAAATAAATATTTCGTTTTCTCGAGTGGGGATCGAACCCACAGCCGTCGCGTTACAGTCACACCCTTGTGCCCCTGGGCCACGACGGCCTCTAAATATAAAAAAAGATATTAATATTTCAAATGTGATTTGAAATACTAATAACTTTATTAACATTATTAAAATATTTTATGCCCATATTTCCAGTGTAGTAACTATATTAAGATAAATAATTTTATTTAGCTGTACACATATATATCAAAAATTGATTTAATAGGTATGGATAGTTGGTTATTTTCTGGTTGTTATGTATCAAAATTATGCAAAAAATTTAGTATTTACTGACTAATATTTAAAAAAAATATTTTTTTGTAAAAACTAGTTTAGTTACTTTAAATGTTTTTTTTTTCTGCTAATATTATTATTAGAAACATACATCATTTTAATTATAAAATTAAATTAAACTTATCAACTTACCAAACATTTCAGAACTCCACTTAAAATCACTTTAAAATAAACCAAAATTTGAACTAAATATAAATTTAAAACCAAAACTAGCAAAATTGAAATAAAAATACCAATTAAACTTATACAAAATTATTTAGATAGAAATTTTAAATGTATAGGACACTACAAGAATTGTTACGATACGTAACAAAATAACGCTACGTCGCTACGTTCGTAGCAACGGCGTAGACGTCCGTCCGCGGGGCCGTTCTAGCCACACTGATAACTTAGCTACGACTGTACGAGTACAGTGAATAAAACATATTAGAATTTGATCTTAAAACTACTTATGGCCAGTCGTGGTTCGTGTGGTCGACTAGTTGTGGGTTCGATCCTAACTCGAGGAAATGAAATATTTGTTTAGAGTTATATTTCCATTTTTTCGCTCTGGTGTCGAGGTAAAGCGCAGCGCTGAGCTCTTCCAGAATTCAGGGGAATAAATATATATTGTAATGTGTAAAATTGTTAAAAAATCATATATAAACACTCGCTTAACACCTTAGATCTAAGTAAAATTTTGTAAAATAATGTAAAGTTAAAAATAATATTTTCTTATTATAGGTATTAATTGTATGTAAACAATAATGTAATTAATATATATGATAAAGAAACTAGAAATAAATAAATTAAAAAGTATACGGACCAAGTGTCTGTAGTGTTAAATAATAATAATAATAATAAAACACTCCGTTCTCTAATTTCTGATCAAGGAGAAGACATTGTTGGAGCAGAAGTGTCTTAATAGAAACGGAATGTCTCAACACTAGGTGTCCCTGTTTATACTGCCTACCTTACTGTGTATGGGAAACAGTGTGCAGCTAAAAAACAAATAAAATAATAGAATTCTTTGTTTTAACCACAACGCAATAAAGAGAATAAGTTAAGCCTAATAACAAACCCAAAATAGAAATAGAATCCAGACCCAATAGCCATTATAACCAGAGAGCCACTGCACCACAAAAGCTTCTGATCTTATTTCTACAAAAATAATTTCAACTTTGGTGAGAATACCTGACATACAATTTTGCGTATTGCCTTTTGTTTACCCTAGCCAACCCACTTCACTTATACGCCTAATTTGTCTTGATTTCTCGTACTTTTATGTTATTGAAAATGAAGGTTGATGGGTTGTATATTTCCTTTCTTATGTTCTTGTATATATATATTTGTATAAGAACATCTTATTTATATTGTTATGTTTCTGAGTAAATATGTTTCATCATTTTTTTTGAACTTACCTTCTCTATCTTTCTTACTTAATTACACGCTATATCCCAAGGATAGTGATCGGGGTGCTAGAGAGCACGGAGAGTCAAACGCTACCATCTACATATCTCTTTTGCCTCGTTCACAATCGTCAACCTCTGTACTTTAACTATGGATGCGCGATCTCACAAGCCGCTGCTCTTTCCTAAAATCGTATGTGCTCCACTTCTAGCTCCGATAATGAAAAAATCGTAGAACTCATCTGAATGTGATGAAACTGACCGTCCTCGCCTGAGGACATCGGATATATTCTTTATATTTGTCACGAGTTATTCTAGCGACAGACTAGAATAAGAGTGGATTCAGTGTCAGATCTGTAACTTATTGACTCATAGTGGCTTTGCAGCAGAAATAAATCTCCGCTCTCGTCATTAAGTGCAATACATTTAATTTGGTCCCCAGGGTGCCATATAATCCTCATTTGATCTCAAATTTTTAAATTTGTATTTATTCGGAATAAATATATTTTTTCGCATTTTTCCATAGTAAAATCATATATTCAAATTCAAATTCAAAAAAGCTTATTACCATTTTATCACTGTACTAGTACAATTTAAATAACAAGCCTAAAGATACAAAAATTAACGAAGTAAAAAGAAAATAAAAGTGTAAAAGAAGTGACCGTGTTCATCTACAGCGCTGTTTTTCAGCATCCTTATTCACAATATTTAAATAAAAAATACATAGATAAATAAACATTAAAACCAGTGATGTACTTTAAGGTTTGTATTCCTCTTATTTTTTATTCTAGACCTTAAAAATAAAACAGGGAGCCACATTACCACATTCTCCCTATATTTATTAGTATAGAGAGAATGCGGCAATGTGATCACTTTAGTAGAAAGTGGAAATTTATTAATAAATTTAAAAAATAAATCAAGGTATACGAATTAACATTTTTTCCATAAGAAAATTCTATAAATATGTAAATATATGTTAAACTGAAATTCATCAACAAATTTTAAATGTGAATAATTTATTAGAGCAACACAAATTTATTCAATTAGCCCATTAAGGCAGAGTGGGATTGATAGGAGTTATGAAATATTATTGTCTGGCTTTCAAACGAGCAGCGTGCTGATGTTAAAAACTTTTTATCTATATTACCTTAGGCTATCTATATACATATATATATATTTACAATTATATTTAATTAGGTACATTGTGTACGAAGATTAAGTTCGTCGCGGCGCAGAGTGTAACTGTAACGCGACGGTTGTGAATTCGATACCACTAGGGAGAATGGATTATAATTTATTTATATTTTCATGTCTTCGCTGGCACCAAAGCAAAAGTTACGTTGAATTTCGCCACTCTATACGCTATGCCTCGAGAAAATTGGCGGAAAGTGGGCAACGGAGGGTCTTGACATTAAGTTATCTCTGCCTAGAGAGATGTACACTTAAATTTGTTTGTCATTGTTTAATTTTAACTCATAATTTTTGAAGGTTAGTTTAAATATAAGTAATAAGAGTAACAGCAATATTTTAAAAGCCAATGAAAAACTATGCATTTTAGTAATTAAACCAATTAATGGATTACAAAATACGCATAAAAACATTAATGGATTACAACCTATTAATGGATTACGAGACAGCAACTTAACGAATTGGCATTTTAACCGACTTCAAAAAGAAGGAGGTTATCAATTCAACTGTTTTTTTTTAATTATAAACTAGGGTGTTGAGAGATGACTTAGATTTGACTTCACAAGCGACGCCACTTCTACGTGATTTGGTGCGATTGTTAAAATTAAAATATATTCTTTGTAGAAATATAATATTCTTTGTCATATATTTCTCAACACTGATGGTGTGATTCTCAAAATCTAACATTATGCCCATCGCTCTTCTAAACTAAACTGAAATCCTTTCAGTATGGTATAACCTTACATTATACAACTATTCACAGCGACCGTGTGGCCTAATGGATAAGGCGTCGGACTTCGGATCCGAAGACTGCAGGTTCGAGTCCTGTCACGGTCGGAGGTACATTTGTTTTTCTGTATATGTTTTCTTTTATATTTTGATAGCAGTAAATTAACTTAATATATTATATTTTTTAAAAGATTTCATTGACAACAATGAAATTCTTAAAGTAGAAATGTTTTATTTTTATTTTTTATTATTTTTTAGCATAGTCATTCGAGTTCCTTTTCAATTTTTTCTTTTTCTCTTGTCGTCAGTTTTTGATATTATATTTGCGCACATTCGAAATATGTCGGAACTTGATAATAGTTAGTTCAGATTTAAAGAGGGTAGTTATAAACTACCTATCATTAACAGATTTAAATAATGTTGTATTCCCTAAACACGATTAAAATAAATTTGGAGGTTTGTTACACTATATAACGACTATTATATCGCTTTGGTATCAAATGTTTTTTTTTTATTAAATGTTACTTCACACAAAAAGAAACATACTTTTAACCACTAAACCAAACGTGGTCAGATCGCTAGGGCAGTTTTCTATAGGTGCGGATACAAATCCAGCCACGTAATTTTTTTTTATATGTTTTTCTAAAAATCTTATATTATACTGTATCACTGGGTTGAAAAGTGAAACAGAGTGACTTTAAGTAGTATCTACCTATATCTACCATAATTTCATGTTTATGTACTATTAATACTGATATAAAACACGCACGCAGGTTCACGATGTATTGCGCACACTGAAGGGTAGGCAGAGCCTAGTAATAAGACTCTGCGTTCCTTACTTTCTGCCAAATTCTGGAGCAATTGCTTGTTGAGTGGCGGAACTCAATGCCGCCGCCGCTTTGCCTCAGCACCAGAGCAAAGAAATTAAAATATAAACTTTAAATGAATATTTAATTTCCTCGAGTGCGATCGAACCCAGAACCAGTCAATTTACAGTCACACTATGTGCCCCTGCGCCACGACTGGCCTCTGATATAAAACGATATTATCATTATTTATTATTATCTGTTGCCAAAATATTCCACACATAATCTCAGGGGCGTAAAGAAATCAATTGAGGAAAGTTGGCACAGAACGCTCCCCGACAGTACAATACATTTTCATTTGCACATCTTATTTGAACCTGTGATTCTGAACAACAGGCCCAAAGTCCCACATATACTATAAACACGCTTACAATATTTATTATAGTATTTTATAAATATTTATAGCTCTCTATAACTTACTCTGTTTCAGTATAATGACCTTAAATTAAAGTTTTTGTTATTGTAAATTGAAGTTTTTGATTATGAGAAACAGTTTTTTTTTAATTCACGTAATACCATGCACATGGCATCGTAGGCAGAGGTAATCTAGAAACCTTTGACATTAAAAGACTTCCGTTCCGTACTTAATTCTTTTTTCGAGTGGCGGAACTGAACGCCGCGCTTCACCACGTTATCTAAGCGAAGAAATGAAAATATTTAATATTTCATTTACATGAGTGGGAATCGACCCTAAATCTATAGCGTTTACAATCTAATACTTATAGAATGTGTTGTAGTCATACCAAAGGGACAACTATATTATAAGATTATAAGTTGACACAAAAAAAAAATCAACGAAAATAATTATAGGATTTTATCCAAAATACGCTAACTACTTGAAAATTTCGAAGGCATCGTCTATACGTAACTATTCTTTGATATAAACTTATATGACATATTTATCATAGGAAGTGTTCACAAACTCAACTATCACCCACACCATCTGGATACATGGCACTCCACTACTGTGCGGTTTAGTAGAAACTTCTTTCCACGCGCCACGCAACTGTGAAATGGCCTACCTGCGGCAGTGTTTCCTGGTCAATACGACATGGGTACCTTCAATAAACGCGTCTATCTCCACCTCAAAGGCCGGCAACACACCTGTAGCTCCTCTGATGATACACTGGGACGTGGGTGGCGGTGATCACGTACGCTCGTTTGCAATGTCTTTTTCCATAAAAAAAGAACTTTAAGAAAAATAATGACTAAACTATATAAAACATACTATATATATAATCCAATTTATATAAATAGTATAACATTTAAAATTTAGAAAGAATTCAGTTTTCAATTCCAAGTGAAATACTTTTTATATGAATTGATGGACTTTTAGATGAGTATAGTATATATATATATTATTCTTTTTAAGTTAATATCAAAAAATAGTTAGAAATGTTGAATTGAAACACTAAAATAAAAATACTGTTGGAAACATTTTAAAAATCAAAACCAATTAGTTGCAGTTCATCACGTATTTGCGAAGAAAATTGCAAAAGAAACGAAGCAATATTTTAATTTCCTGTTTCCAATAATACCAGCTTTCAAATATTATATATTAATAAGTAAAAGCAAGTCACGCCCCTATAAACATTTCAACTCTTCCCGCAATACAACCACATCATTATTTGTGCGTTTCACATATTTCCTATACACTGATAGCATAAATTTCACTGGTCAGTGTTAAAAGCGAAGCGAGTTATGAACGTTCATTTTATGCATTTATTTTATGTATTTATTTTAATATTATTGTGATGTATTTTTAAAGGATAGGTAATTAAATATAAATATTATAGGGCTTAATAGGTTGTTTTTATTGTCATTTTCTCTCTCTGATAATAAGATGAAACTAGGCGTTGAGATCCGTCTTAATGCACAATGTCTCAAAGGCACAAAATGGAGAATAAGGTGCCTTAACACTAGATTCTTTCTGATTACCCTGTTGTATGTGGGAAACAACGTGAAGCTATTTCTATAGTTTTTTTACCTTAAGCAATGAGTAAAAATTTAAAAACGAACTAAATAAAACTATAATACAACATAATAAACATAAACTTTTTCACACAAAAGTTATACATTTTCTTTCTATTGTTTTAAGATGGTCGCTTCGTAATGTGTCGCTTCGTCTTGCATATGCGATTTGAACCTACATCTATCACATATCACAGTATCATTTCACTATAACGGCATCTAGCTATTCCGTAATATAAATAATCTACATAGTATTTTACTTAAACGAATGGAGTTTTATTTACCAACCAGTACACTGAAAAATTTAATCTAGAGAAAGCTTACGAAACCGCCGCTTAGAACGAAGATTTTCTATGAAATATAGTATATTATAGAAATTTTTAAATTTCTTCAAGGAATTGTACATTAATTAAAAAACCTGCCTTACCCTGTATCCCGCACACAGCACCCTGCTGTGAGGCAGAGGGAATCTAGTGCTAAGACACTCCATTCCCCACTTTTCGCCGAATTTTTGAGGCATTGCATGTTGAGTGGCGGAACTCAACGCTGCGACATTCGAAGAAATGAAACATTTATTTAAATAAACATTTAATTTCCTCGAGTGGATGGAACCCTCAATCATCGCGTTGCAGTCACATCCTTATGCCCTTGAGCCACGACGGCCTCAATAATTAATGAGTAGTTTTAATTAAAGTAAAAAAATTAAACACCCAGTAACACGTTTGAAATAAAGCTGTAACGTCATTTTTTACGATAGTGATGAGATTGTTTTCTACTTTTGTAAAAATATTTAAAATATTTTCCTCCAGTCGCCTTAGACTACTGAAAGAGGTTACACGTCGAGTCCTGTATCACTTACATTACTACCATGCCAAATTTAAAAGTATACCATTTTGTAAAATATACCATTCTCGTTAGTCGTGGCGTAGCGGCACAAAGTGCGTCTGTAAAACCGACTGGTTGTGGGTTCGATCCCTACTCGAGGAGATGAAATATTTACCTAAATTTATATTTCCATTTCTTCGCTCTGGTGTCGAGGCTAAGTGCGGCGTAGAGTTCTGCCACTCAACACGCAATGCCTCCAGAATTCGGCAGAAAGTGGGGAACGGAGTGTCTTAACACTAGGTTCCCTCTGCCTACCCTGCTGTGTGTTACAGTCACACTTTGTGCCCCTGCGCCACGCCTCTTTAAACTTATAATTTATCGATTTTCATTTTATATAAGCATAAACATCTTAACCTATATTATGAACTAACTATTACACTACACATAAACAACACAAAATAGTCCATGGCATATAACTAAATCCGGGAGTACGTCATAAATTCGATTGTGCCGCGAATGACTGAATAATAAACGACATTCATAAATCTCGAATAAAAACATCATAAATCTAAATGGTTTCTGTTCAGGTTACCCGCAAATGGACATATCGATAGAAAATGTAAATTCAGCTTAACGTCTTACTACTATATTAATAATATAATAAAACCGGTCAAGTGCGAGTCGGACTCGCCCACCGAGGACTCCGCGCCAATTTCAGAATTGTAGTTCAGGACGGAAGTACAACTTATAAAAGTAGATAAACTTAAGTGTGTGGGCGTATGCATTGATTTTGTATAAAATTAAATAGGATTATAAGTTTCTAATAGTTTTTATTTGCAATATAAACATAAATATTTATTTTTTGGTCTTGTTTCTTTATTTGTATTTTTATTATTATTTATACGCATACAGCCAGAAAGGCAGAGGGAACCTAGAGTTAAGACACTCCTTTCCCCACTTTCCACCAAATTCTGGAAGCATTGAGTGTTGAGTGCCGGAGTTTAACGCCGCACTTTGTTCCGATACCAGAGCGAACAAATGAAAACATAAATTTAAATAAATATTTCATTTCTTCGAGTGGCGATGGAATCTACAACCAGTCAAGTTTATATTCACACACTTGTGCTCCTGCGCGACGGCTGGCCTCGATTGGTCACAGAATTGTCTAAATGTAGAGTATTTGTTACCAGAATATATTAAGAATACCCTTCAGAGGGAATCGAACCGCAACCGTTTCCGCATCCGCAGACGGTAAGACAGATGTATGGATAATAAAATGTAATAAGATTATTGTTATAAGCAGTACGCGGAAATTTCAGCTTCCATATAAACGACAATTTGTTTCGAAAAGAAATTTATGAAACTGGTCACACTATGGTTAAAATTCTTTTACAGCGAAACTTAAAATTAAATTTGAACTTTTATATTTAACCCTCCTGGTTAAATATGAAAACTTAACCGTACTAAATCTTTAAAGCTTGCGTAAAACAAAACTTAACTATTCTGGAACTTTCTAAATATAATATAAGTGACTTGCAAAGTATTTTGTAAGGACGGTGAAAAATGGAAGTTTTGAATTTTCAAACTAAAAATCTAAGAGGAGACGTAGTGTTTTGTAAATATACTCAAAGTAAAAAGATTTGTGCTACCTTCGTTCTAGCAAATACTTTTAATGCATTTCCCCTACATAAATGCAAGAGCTTTTTTGCTTTAAAAGTAGCTACAAAGCTTAAATTTTACTTGCATATTATGCGCCATATCGTTTCTTTTAAGCTAATAATATAGTATAAGACACTTGGTTTACCAATTTCCGTCCAATTTTTGAGAATTAGTAGAGGTATTCCTTGCCGAGATTTTTGTGCTATTACCAAAGCGACAAACTGAACATATTCATTCCCACGCCATAACAATCGCTTTTTTAATCAGGCATAATACCACTGCGCCAAGACGGTCTTATAATACATACCTTAAAGGACTTATATTTAAAACCAAATGCTAATAATAATTGTTTATATTCTCATTGTACCTTAGACTATTATTTTTTTTAGCTTCAGAATATACAGGCTCAGTTCGCACTTAGCAGGGTAAGTAGAGCAAGCCTAGGCACCTAGTTTTAAGACGTTCCGTTTTCATTAAAACACTGCCGTTCCTGATTTTCTGCCGGATTCTTTGGAAATTAAAATATTAAATATTTAATTTGCTCAACTGGAAATGTAACCCACTACCCGTCGCGTTAACAACCGCACACTTGAGACTGGCCTCAATAATTAACGAAACTTTATATCAAAAACAAAAGCAAAACTCTACAATAGACAAGTTTTACATTTTGAACTTTCATATCTTGCATCCCTTTTAGCCTCGAGGCGTTGTTACAAGTTGGTTGATGTATGAAATACTTGAAGTAACTCTCTTAACCGTTAATACACTGCAAGTTTGTGTCAAACTCTCCACTCTCCGTGGAACAGGGACAAATAAAGCTATCACTGTGTGTGCTTTTTGTCAATAGTTTCCAACAATACCGTACAGTAGTAGCACATTAGTCAACAATTAATTAAAAGTTGTACGAACGCAATGCGGCTTTTGTGCTGTGCTCATATTGTTGTGTTTTGTTTTGTGCCTAGAGAATTTTAAGTGTTTCATACGTTTTGTGAATAAGTTTGATAGCTGTATATGTAAGTAAGTATTCATTAAAAAATTGCGTTAAAAAAGTTTTGTTTTTTTTTAATTATTTTTTTTTTAAGTTTTGAAGTCGCTTTTTCACTCATACTTACGCTTGTTCGCCTGCTCTACGAATGACCTCAAGTGAGGAACGGAAATATCTCAGCACTAGGTTCCCAAGTTCTTTCTACCTATCCTACCTTGTGAGGGATACAGCGTGAAGCTTAAAAAAATAATCATTACCTAGAATTATTTTCTTTAAATAATAAGCTATAAAGAAACACTATATTTTTAAAGATAAACAATAAATTATATTTACCGAAGTAAACTTCATAATTATACTTTTGACGTCATAATTAGCAGATATAAGGATCTAAGATCATTTGATTTTTACTTCGAAGTTTGTTTGAACATCGTTTAAGATTATTTGAAAAAGGATCGCGAATATCCTTAAGAGGGGAGCAAGAATTTTAATGATATTTCTTATGATGAAGACGAAACGCACTTAACTGCTTTTACTTTGACAAAAATTTATCAAGAATTTAAGGAAGAAAAAATATATTGATTATTATTATTAAAATAATATTGAATAAAAATAATTTGTTTAATTCTTTATGATTAGAAAGTGAGAAAGACACTGTTCTCCTACTATTTAGTTACTAAGAGTACAGTATTGTTTTACAAAACTATGGCAACAAAACGTTATTAGTTTATTAATTATTTATAAATTTAAGCGTAATTGAAATTTTAACCTACTACCACTTGCACGCCGAAATGACGACGGTTGTGAGTTCGATTCCCATTTAGAAAAATAAATACTAATAAAAATATTTCAAAATTGGTTTCATTGTTCTAAATCTGTGAGATGAGTGTATCCGAACACTAGATTCCTTCTACCCTGTTTTGCGGGAAAATGCGTGAAGCTACCACGCCGAAATTGCGCCATGACGTCTTCGCCGTTGAAAATCTTAAAATTTCTAAAACATTTCAAATAATATTTCATTTTCCAAAGCCATTCTACTTATAAGAATAAATTACGACAACCCTCTCCTTTCTTTCTAATATGTCTATTGAAATTTATGTCCAGAAGGTGGTTCAGAGGAGGATTTTATTAAAAAAGTTCAGACGTCCTTCGCATACGGTCATAAAACCAACTGCCATCATTATGTAAGTTTTAGGACGTTGAATAACATTTTAATTCCCTATAGCGAAATGACTTTTTTTGAAGCTTAAAAATATTTTATCTTTTTGTTGGCTTCACACTGTATACCAGGCGTGGAGAGTAGGCAGAGGGAACCTGGGAACCTAGTGTTAAGACTTCAATGAAAGATTGATTATATTAGTCTCATTTCCTCGCTCTGATGCTCTATAAATGAAGCGCGGCGTAGAGTTTCGCTACTCAACATGTCTTGAATGTCTTGAAAGTTGAGCAATGAATTGAGAATGGAATCTTATCACTAGGTTCCCTCTGCCAATCCTATGTGATCGGCATATTCCATATAATGATTATAACCATGAATTTTTAATATATTTTCCACAAAAAAAACATAGAAAATAATCTTAGCATCTACTATTAAAACACTAGCGTTTGCTTTCAAATTGCTCAAACTCTTGACCGGCGATAATCAAACGAGCCCCGCCCACGTCACCGTTTGATGTTACATCTGAAACGACGCGACAAATTTTAATGAATCCAACCTTTAGATATTCAAAATTGGAACCACTGTTCCCTTTATCGTTTATTTTAGATAAAATATATTCCTGTAAATTTCCTTTTGAAATTCAATCTCTCAAATTTACGGGTAACAGCCGTAGATTTGCGGAAACCTCTAATGAGTGTTTGTTTAAGTTATTTAATTTAGTATTAAGATGTAAAACACAATTATAAAGGCCGTCTTAGTGAAGGGCACAAGTTGTAAGTTCGGCTCCCATGTAGGGGTTTGAAATATTTAATATTTTCGTTTCTTCGCTTCGACAAGACAAAGCGCGGCGTTGAGCTCCGACACTCAACACGCAATGCATATAGAGCTCGATAAAAAATGGAGAACGGAAGTGCTTTTATGGCACCGGAATGTCTTAACACTAAATTTCCAGGTTCCATCTGCCTACCCTGCTATATGAGGGATGCAGCAAGAAGCTAAATAAATATAATTATATAATAGCAAATTTTGGACCTATAAATATTACTTTCAATTGGCACCTCTTAGACATGTATTAACGAAAATTTATAAAATGATACTATTATTTAAATATATAATATACAAACCAATTTACCTAGCATTCATATTAAAATGAAACAACAAAAAATTGTTACACCAAACCATTTCAGTAATAATAATCTTTTATGTTTATTATGATTTTTATAACATTGCAAAAAAGCTGGATAATGACGTCATTTTCTTAACGCGTGTAATTTAAGATATTCATTTTTGTGTTCACGGTCGCGCTCCGCTTCATTATTTCATATTTTTCTATAAATTATACAAAATACAATGTATTTTGTACTAAGTATTTGCAACGCTAGAACGCTAATAACTTTATTTAGCATGGCTTAATCATAATCAAAATAAATCAGCTTCACGCCGTATCCCGCACACAGCAGGGTAGGCAGAGGGAACCTAGTGTTAAGACACTCCGACACTCAAAAAAGATTAAATCTATTTTATCAGTCCAGGTGTTCTACTAAGGAATTTGATGACGTTCATGACAAAAAAAGTTTTAAGTTAATTTCCTTTAGATCTAGGTGTGAGATATCCTAGTTATATTATAAATGTGAAAGTTTGTGAGTATGTTTGATCCATTTTCAAAAACTATTGAACAGATTTAGATAAAACTTCATCATCATCAGAACAACACAAAGACTGCAAATATATAAAGATTTATATAATTTAGATATACTACAACAATATGTACAAGCGGACGGAGCCAAAGGTGGGCCGCTAGTTATTTCTACAAATTTGTACTTGTAATTAGTAACTTTATTTATTTGTTATTTTTATTTTCTTAATATTTTTCTTGTCTTTATAACATAACTTATATGCTAAATTTCAAGTTTTTAAGTCCAATCGTTTCATTTGTCTACATCCGTCACTCAATAATGGAAGAGCTTGATATATATTGTTTATTTAAAAATTGAGTGAGCACTTGTCTGTAAACGCGTCGGTCCGTTCGTTCGATTCTCTCTGGTGGGAATAGATATATTTAAATTATTTTTATTTCTCGGCTGTGGTAGATTCCAATGGATTTTTTTTGGTAACGGAACAAAAAAACTGTACAACTGCAAAGTTAGAGAAAGAGAACGGAGCGTCAAGCGTAGGTCTCTACATACCTCTTTCGCCTCGTCCACTGTCATCAACCTCTTCGTACACACCCTCCGAGGGGTCCAATTTTCTGATTCAATTGTTCGTATTTAATCTTATATTTTATTTTCTCTCTTTTATTTTTAATTAAATTATAACTCTTGCAAATTATAGTAAGAGTTATAAAACTATTAAAATAATATACTATTAAATACTATAAAAATAATTCGAAATGTGATAAAAATGATGTCGTCCACTTGACATACTGACACATCATAATAATCTAAAAATATATATTACTAAAAATGAAAAAATATAATTGTTCAAGTTAACATCTACGACGCGACGGATCAAGTTTAATTAAGAAACTGGATTCGACTGAACATCTTGATGAGAAATATTCAACTTAAAATTTCCTTCAATGTCCTCTCTCAGTACAGCTTATACCGAAACTCACAACTGAGAATGCTCTTTTGTTCGTAGAAAACTTAAACAACTTTACACTTTCAATGAATACTTTTAAGAAGGAAGAATTGTCTTTTTATTTGCTTGTTTTTTATCTTCACGTATCTAATGATATTTTGCTTATTTCACATTAAGTAGAAAAAATCTAGACTCAAGTTATTTTATTATCTTTTTGACACTGATTTTTTTTTCTTTTATATTTTGCTTAAGAAACTCTAGCAGATGAAAATATTTTTTAAGTTTATGTTCACATATTCACAAATGGAAATCAAGTTTACAGATATCGCGAATACACTTAAGGCTGTAAGTAGGCTTAGGCTGTAAGTAGATACTTTGCAATTCCGACCTCGGAAACCTAGTGTTAAGACACTCTATTTCCATTACGACACTTTCTTTCCCCATTTTACGCTGAATTCTGGAGGCATTACGTATTGAGTAGAGTCGTTTAACCTCGACCTCAGAGCGAAGAAATAGAAATATAAATTTAAGTAAATATTTTATCTCCACGAGTGGGGATCGAACCCACAACTAGTCGGTTTTACAGTCACACTCCGTGCCGTGCAATGAAACATATTTTCAATTATTGAACTTATATACCATTTTATTTCCAAATAAATAAAAGACTTATAGACAATTATAAAGTAAGTACAAAGTATGTCAAAAGCTTCATCCCTCAACAACTTGGACAGAGACGATTAAATGTTTTACGAGTTCTCGTTTTATTTCTCTCATAATCAGCTAGCTTCTCTAAGTAATAATTTTTAAAGGGTAAAAATGCAACTTTGTTGTTATGGTGGAAGTGACTACATAAGGAACGATCTCAGAGGGATGGTAAAACCAACTTGTCCCTTTTCCTTACAAAATGCATTTTTGTTTGCATATAAAAGTTCAGTATTTATTAATGAAATATTTTCTGTTATCTTAAAAAAAATCTTGAATCATAATAAAAGCTAGTAGCCTATTAGAATAAAGTTAGTACTTTAGACAAAATTGTAGCAAAATGATGTATTTTACTCTTTTTACAATAAAGAAAACCGATCCAGTGCGAGTCGGACTCACGCACCGGTGGTTTGTAAGTCAATAGGTCAACTTATAAAAGTTGTCAAACTTAAGTTTGTGGGCGTTCAGCGTTAAGCTGCAAATCTAATTTTAAATCTTTTTTCCATGAAATATCTTAAAATTTTTACTTATCAGATTTTTTCCTTTATTTTTATTATAAGTTTTCACTTCGTGCTAAATTTATATACCTATAGGTTTTGTTTACGCGGCAAGTTTCATACAAAACGTAGCAAACACGATGCATAAATGCTGTTATCTTTTGATTGCGCTAACTTAGAAACTTGGTTTTTATTGTGCTCGAAGTTACTATAGACTTGAATATAAAAATATATTAAATAATAAAATAACATGAATTTTCACTTTCGTCATACGGGCAGCAACGTGATCCTATAAGGGTTTCGTTTTTACCTGTGGTACGGTACCCTAAAAAAATACAACAGTTAAACATTTATATACTGGGTTCGAGAATATAAATATGCTTGTTTCAAAATATAAATAAGGATACTAAAAAGGCCAGGTCAAAGAAAGTTTGGAATTAAATTAGCGTTGATTAACATGATCTATTAAATGATATGTACAAAGAATATATCAATATATGAGTCCCTTGAGTGACCAAACTTATAATCACAGCGTGTGTAGTTTCATTCTTTCATATTGTGTTAGGTTTTTTTTTACTTCTCGGTGTATCCTTCATACAGCAGTCTAGATAAAAGGAATCTAGAGTTAAAATACCACTTTCCGCCTAATTTTCGAGGTATTGCGTTTATTGGTAGAACTAAAGGCCGTATTGTTTTGTAACCAGAGGTAGAAATAAAAAATATTAATTCTCACGAATGAAAACCGAAACTACAGCCGATGAGTTACAGTAGAACGCTGTGCCGCTGGACGCACGGCCTCATAGCTTCGTGTTAGGACGATGTTGTAAATTGAAAACATTACAAAAAAAACATTGAATACGTTAAAAAATATATACTTTAATTTAAACACTAGATACACACACAAAAATATTTATCTTAATTTATAAATTATAGGCGACTAAATAAATCAAATCAAATCAGCTTCACGTTACATCGCACACATAGCAAGGTAGGCAGGAATTTAGTGTTAAATCACTCCGTTCTCCAATTTCCGCTGTACTTTTCGAGGCCTTACGTGTAAAATAGTGGAACTCAACGCCGCCGGGCTACAAAATTTAAATAACAATAATATAACATATACCCATCTACATATACTTAGCTAAAACCTCACATTACTATTCAACCACCTGACTATGCTTATATAATACCCTCAAATAATCCTTCAGATCTTTATCGAACGTTCAAAGCCATTTCGTAGCCAATAAAGCAGGTCGTAAAACTTTGTAGGGTTAAATTTCTATGTGGATAGAATAAAATGTGAAGATGTAGAATAAGCGTTATAATTTTACAGTGTAATGCATTTAAAGTAAAATCTCTTTTGAAATGGTTGAAATTGTTCTCACTATTTATAGGTCGATGTCGATGAATTTTGGAAGCATTTCGTGTTGAGTGGCAGAACTCCACGCCGCACTTAGCCTCGACACTAGAGCGAAGAATTGGAAATATAAATTTAAGTAAATATTTAATCTCCTCGAGTGGGGATCGAAACCACAACCAGTCGATTTTACAGTCACACTTCATGCCGCTGCGCCACGATTGGCCTCAGTTATATCAGTAAAGTGTAATTATTTACTAACAACCCACTTAAAACTAGACCTGACATTTTGTTCGTGAATTTCTGTGACCTTTCCGTGAAAGACTGGCTTGAATTAACAAATAGAATATAATGGGAAATGTTTCTAAGCTAGCACGCGATTTTATTTTCAATAATTTATTTATAGAAAATAAAATCTAGTCCAGTCATTGAGGCCAGTCGTGGCGCGTGGGTACTAGTGTGTGACTGTAAACATGACTGGTTGAGGTTTCGATATCCACCCGAGTAAAGAAATATTTTATATTTTCATTTTTTCGCTATGGTGTCGAGGCAGAGAAGCTTTATAATTCAGCGGAAAGTGAGGAGCGGAGTGTCTTAACGCTAAATTCCTTCTGCCTACTCTGCTGTGTTCGGGATATAGCGATAATATATGATATGCCAATAAATACGATAGATATGTAACGTGTAAACTGATTTTACTTATAAGAATTCATAATCAAACACTTTTTTTTAAGTTCATGTTTTCATAAATAAAATGAGAGCATGGCGTTAATTTAATGGAATAGAGCTATTACAATAATTGAGTATAATTTATTTATTTGTATTATTCTCATAAAACTTTGCTTACTGACATTTTGGGAGAAAGCTGGGTTAGTCCGTCTTAACAATGGGATCTTTCTACTTAACCTCACCTTGTACGTGATGATAAAAAAATATTAGAAAAAAACGTGTTACGTAGTATCCCACATAAAACAGGGTAGGCAGGCGGATCATAATATTAGAACACTCTGTTTCAAACTTTCTGACTAATTGTAGGAGAAATTGTCTGTAGCGTCGTGGAACTCAACGCCGCGCTGACTTGATATCGGAGCGATTTAATTTCATTAAAAATCCTCAACTATCGCGTTTACAGCCAGAAGCAAGTATCAGAATCAAGTACTCAAGTTGAAAAAAACAATATATAACCAAATAGCTGACTAATAAACTCAAAAATATATATTTAAATATAATTATTTAGATTATTCGAAATAATCTTTCGTTCTCACACCGTCTCAACGGTAACCTTAATATTTTGACATTATCATGTCTTGCCAAGGGTCATATTGTCGTTAGCTTTATCTACATGAAACAAAATATTTTGGCGAAGTACTCGTTAATACAGGTTATTATTATATGACACATATGTCAGCCTTTGTAAGCCACATGAGGAAAAAAATCTTAACATTATTATTTTTTTATAAGTTGAAACTGTATTCTTACACGCGAGACCAGGCAGGCAGAAGAAACCTAGTGTTAAGATACTCCGTTCCCTATTTTCCACCGATTCATTTGGACACTAAAGTGAAGAAATTAAAATATTAAATATTTCATCTCCTCGAGTATATCGGTATAAGTATATCTCTATCGAGCATGTTTACGATCACATACTTATGCCCCTGCGCCACTTCTCTCTGCTTACCCTACTTTGTGCGGGCTAGCAGAGAGACTAAAAAAAAACTGTTGTATCATATATTTTCATAGGTTAAAGAAAGCGAACTCAAGAATACGTCACACTCTCCACTTTTTTTTTGTTATTTTTAATTTATTTCTAACACACAGTAAGGCTTAGCTAAGAATATAAAACCTGATATTAAGATCTGAATTGTTACGTCTATGGAACTACCTTCTTTAATGAGAACATCCCAACAGGCATTTTATGCTAAGCCTTGGCAAGTATATAAACGGTTTACAGTGTTTTCGATAACCATCTTAAGGATTATTTCTTACCATTAGTAGTATTGAGTATTGAGGCCAGTCGTGGCGCAGCGGCACGAGGTGTGACTGTAAAAACGACTGGTTGTGGGTTCGATCCCCACTCGAGGAGATGAAATATTTACTTAAATTTATATTTCCATTTCTTCCTCTGGTGTCGAGGTTAAGCGCGGCGTGCGAAGTGGCGGAACTCATCGCCACGCTTTGCCTTGACACCAGAGCGAAGAAATTACGATATTAAATATTTTATTTCCTCAAACAGGTTCTATACCTATTTGAGGAAACACACCATCCCCCCACAACTGTCGCGTTTACAGTCACTCACTTGTCTCAAATTTTATCGTTATTTATACTCGTACATATTCGTTTAGTCCTGTAGTTAAATACGAATTATTGTAGCTAAATACATATAGTAATTTATGCTAAATTAAAAAAAAATGTCTGGCCTTAAGGCTCGGGCTGGAATTCTTAGTATTATAATAAAAATAAAATGTAAATATATGTAAATGACTATGGTAGACTGTAGGAACAAAATTTGCTCTGATGGTAAAAATCGGGACAAGCAATATACAAGAGTGTGGAAATGGAATATATCTATAGTATAGAAATTAGTATGCGTAGTATACATATTTAAATAGGATAGTAACATTTGATTTTTTTTAGCTTCACGCTGTGTAAATAGGGCAGATGAGCAGAGGTTTGTGTTGAGACACACTTCTGTTCCCCACTTCCCGACGTATTCTGAAGGCATTGCGTATTGACTGTCGGAACTTAACGCTGCGCTTTACCACGTGCTCTGGTAACGATACCAGAGCGAGGAAATACAAATATTTTATATTTAATTTCCTCGAGTCGTAATCAAACTCACAACTTGTCGAGTGTACAGTTGCGCGATTGTTCCCCTGCGCCACGACTGGCCTCAATTTGTTTTGAAATCGGTGATCAGTTCATTTCTGACCTTTGAATACATTTATTTTGAATAATTTTCTATAACCATAACTCAAGTTTTAATTTTTAATAATTTCAGAAATTAAAAGAAAGAAATGACACTTATTTTGATTTTTTGATTCTATTTCAGTGAAATAAGAGCAACGGCGGTACTAAAAGTTAGAAGACTCTCAATAAATTTCTCATCCATTAAAATTTATCGCGTCGTTTGATTTCAAACATCAAACAGTATTTCAGCTTTAATCATTTATTGGGTGTTGAAAATTAATTTGTTAAAACATTCAAATATCTAGTACTATTTATCTTTTAATTGATGAGCTATAATTACACAAAGTATTATTTCTACACTTTATATTTTAATAGTATATAGCCCACAATTAGAAAAGATAAATACTTATTTAAAAAATTGAACTTAGCGCGACGTGAATCCGCGCCTCTTGGAAATCGTGCAAGCGCTTTGTCCACTAAACTTGTTTTGAACGGATCTGGGTCAATTTTGTTAGGTACTTAAAAAAAAATTACAAAATGGGATTTAACCTTTCGGTTTCTAAGAATAACATTTTTAAAATGTAAAAATATTTAACTTTATTTTTCTTTTATTTATTTTTACTTTCTTCCACGCTTACCGGATTAGGTAGTGAGGTCGTAGTGACTTTATTTCGTTCTGGTCGGAACACTAAGCTGAATTTTTTTCTTGTTGGGTTATATTATCCAATTTTGCAGTTGTCTACCTAAGTAAACATTTTAATTTGGTATATTTTGTTAGTAGCTTCATGTTTTTTTTTCCATACAGCAAGGTATATAGAGAGTATATAAAATGTATTCCAGGCCAGACGTATAAGCGTGCGGTTGTGGGTTCGATTTCACTCTACGAAGTAAAATATTTATTATTTTCATTTTCTCGCTCTGGTAATGAGGCATTTTTGATAGTAAAACACTCTATTCCTCACCCACCGCCGAACTTTCAAGACATAGCATGGAGAACTGAAATGCAACAACTATTATCACACGTAAAACAAAAAAAATAAGAATACTTTGCTGAAAAAATGTGAAGAATAATTTTAATAGCGTCTCAACAGTATATAAGGTATTCGACATTTATCAGCTTTAAAATTTTTATCAACTTTATGATTTCACTTAATTGGATTATGGCGTGGCCGCTAATGCAAATCCAATGTAAAATGCGTAATGGTACAAATGAAACAAAAAATGTTTGAATTATTCATCTGATATTATAAATTTCTTAAATACGTATATATAATTTTTATAAATATGGTAATCAAATCAACTTCACGCTGTATCCCGCACACAGCAGGGTAGGCAGAGGGAACCTAGTGTTAAGAAGTTTCTTAACACTATGTTCCCTCTGCCTACGGAACGGAGTGCCGTTCCCCACTTTCTACCGAATTCTCGATGCTAATGTTTAGATAAAATAAAAATGTTTCATACTTTACTTGAGATAGAATTAAAATTAAATATAAAATATGTTATTAAAGAATCAACCCGTTTATACCCGCGCGTTGGTCTGTGAGACCGATAAAAGTTTTCAAATTTGTTTACTATCGCAGAAACGCTAGCGAGTCATGTCGAGTCATGTCGGTTGTTGCTCGCCACGTGCTAGTACGTACGTATAGGTGTAATTTTTTGTTAACAAAAAAATATTATGTATATATAGATATAAACTTGAATTCATATATATATTGACATTGAACGGCCTATTTTGCCTAAAGAATTTAAGTTATTTTCAGTTAATTATTTTAATTTTTAATAAGGTCGTGGTCGCGGAGAAAAGTCTAGTTTATTCGGGCCCATGCATCACCTTTATTGACATAAAGCCAACCTGACTAAATATTAAATAAAAAATATAAATAAAAATTACTGAAAAGAATTCACCATTCGAGTACCATATAGTGAAAAGCTTAAAACGATGCCTGGACATTGCGACCCAAAAATAAGCTAAAAAGCGTCCTTAGCATTAAAATTGTGTCTGAATGAGCTGAAATGAATGACCTTTAGTATAATATAGAAATATTGTATATATTATAGAAATATTACGCTGTATCTTTTGACAAATTTAAAGATATATTTTTTTGTACTTTAAAATTGTAGTCTAATTAGTAAAGTCATTCTGTATTAAATTGCAAAAAAATCATATAAAATTTACAGCAGCTGCAATATAGAAAAATATGTACATACTATTTTAGCTTTAGTAGAATCGTTATTCGTGTTTCGGTTAACCTAAATAGAAACCAGTAAGATTTATAGTGTTTTCAAACAATATTTATGAATGTCGTTTATTATTCAGCATACATAGTGTAATCGGATCTAACGCACTTTTCGATCTTGGCTTTTTCTATAGATTTTTGTGGTTATTAAAAATTTTATTTTCATCATCAATAAGGTTATCACGGTTTGGCTAGAATAGACTGCTGTCTAAGCAAGTTTGAGAAAAGGATGTAAGTTCAAATCTTACTAAGCACGCAGAAAATTTGAATAATTTTGAAGAAAATTATAGAATCGAAAACAGTGTCATACTTCATATAAAACAGTGTTTTTTTTATGTTAACAGAGTCCATGCTAATCCAGATGTGGCGCAAGGGCACAAGCGTGCGGCTGTGGGTTCGATTCCCACTCGACAAAATGGAATACTTATTTGACGTATTTTTTATATATATTTTTTAAATAAACTTATTTTCGATCGAGCTTCGAATTATTACAATCAATCGCTTCCTAAGTGTGCCAGGATAGTGTCAATTCAATATCATGATCAGTGATTACTTTATTCAGCATATTTTATTCACTTTTATTGGATTTTTACACGACAGATATAAAATATTTACGAAATAATAAAAGGCAAATATTATTATCAAATGTTAGTAGGTCATGTCAAAAAGTATAAATATTTATTTATTTTAAGAAAATAAGTAATTTTATAGCAGGGAATTTGGAATATATGAAAGTTCATTTATAAATGCAATTTCCTGAAACGTATATTATATGAGTATGCAGCAAAATATTTTATTTTGTTGTATGCTAAAATTAATACATGTTTCAGGGACTTGCATTTATTTATGAACTTTATAACCTTATGATAATTCAATTATTTTATATATATCGCAGCAGGCATAAAGAACCTTGTCTTGACTATCTGCGACTGACATGGTAGTCTCATAGACACCGCGAAATATAAAATTCGGTTTATTACCACTGATTTAAACTCCGCCGCTTTCAGTACCCTACTATTATGAGATTACGTTACGGATAGTGGCAGGTGATAGCAGATAGCCCACTAGTCCATAGAAGTAGGAAAGTGTCCACGAGACTACCACTTCAGTAAAATGATTATATTTTCATACTATCTTTATTTAGGTAATGTATTATTTTTTATTAATTTACGTTATTTTAAAATTTGATTGTATTTACGTAAATTATATTTACTTATATTAAAAATAGAATAAAATTGTTAAAAAAATAGTAAAGGAAACTAAATATTGTTTGTGTGATTGTTCAAAGGCTATTTTTCTTGGAAAATTCTCAAAAAAAGATGTAATTTTTAAACTGTCTAATTTTATATTCAACCATTAAATTTATTGCATATTCCCTAGAATGATTAGAATAATAGTCAATTTTCCAAATATCTTATGTTAAATATAAATGAAGTTGGTTTTTTTTGTGTGTCATTAACGTTAAAGAAGAGATTTATAGAGTGAATTATGTAAAGTCAATAAATACTTTTAACATTTTTAAAATGTTATTCCACATTTAGGAAAGAAAAATACTTATTTGAAAACGTATAAAGAAGTTGTAACAAGCGTATAAAAATTTCGACGTAGGTTGACGAGAAGTTTCCAAAAGGGCATGGGTTCGAGGTTCAAATTTTTATACGTTTTCTAAATAAGTATCAATAAATACTGTTTAATTTTAAAACTAAACATTGTTTTTTTTATTTAATATGAATTTAACAAAAAAACACCAGTTATCTAATAAATATAAATAAAATAGCTACATAAGTTATTAATATAAAAATATTTGCTGTTTAAAAAGGTGTCTCGTAGACTACCACGTCAGTTTAATTGTAAAAATTGAGCCACATCAGTTAGAGAAGTTTAAGACACTTCGTTTCCTACTTTCTGCTGAATTTTTTTAAGGCATTTCATATTGAGTTGGCGGAACTCAAAACTGCGCTTTTGCCTTGGTACCACAGTAAAGTCTTTTTTTTTATTTATCATCACTTGCCTAATAATGAGGCCGTTGTAGCGTAGCGATGCAGCCTCTTATTGTAAACGTGGCGGTTGTGGATTGGATTCTTATTAGGCTCTGGCAAGAATACAAGGCGCGGCGTTGAGTTCCGCCAACTCAACACGAAATGCTTCAAATTTACAATACCTCTAAAATCAGGCGGAAAGTGAAGATCAGAGTGTCGTACCACTTAGTTCCATGTGCCTACCCTACCCTATATGCGGATATAAAAATTCATTATTTGCATAAAATTAAAAAAAACATAAACATCACCTACTACAAAATGAAGCAATTAAACACATCATAAAATAAATAACCTACATTCTTGGTACTAATTTTCATATTCAAGCTTAAATTAAGCTTTTAATATTCATTTTTAGTTCCACTTTTATTTAATAGGTGCTATATGTTACGTTATATCTCTAAAACGTCTGTCCCGTTAAATCCAAGTACCTATATGAGCTCTCTCCAGATTAAATTTTGCAGAATACTAAAATAGTACGAGTGCGTATCTGGGTAAATAAAATTCTATTTCTTTTATTAAATGACTAAGGCTATAAAGCTTTCCGTTTTATATTAACTTGTATAAAAATAAAGATAAAAATTGATAGCGTACAATTTTTTTTATTTTATAGTCTGTTTACTGTAGTAATAAATATAATCTTTGAATTTTTTGAATCAAAAAATACTTTATGGATAATAAAAACTTTCTTTTATTTAGGAGAACTTTATTAAAATAAAGGTAATAAATTTATAAAAATAACTTGCACGATATTGAGTTTGATCATATAATGGTACCTTGAAAATTAGTAAATGAAATTGCATTATCACTTTTTGAAATAGACCAAGGTTACTATGAAATTCTTATTTTCTAGTAAACAACTAAATCGTATATCAGCTTCACGCTGTTCCGCACACAGCAAGGTAGGCAGAGAGAACCTAGTGTTAAGACACTCCGTTCCCCACTTTCTGCCGAATTCTGGAGGCATTGCGTGGTGAGTGGCAGAACTCAACGCCGCGCTTAGCATCGACACCAGAGCGAAGAAATGGAAATATAAATTTAAGTAAATATTTCATATTTCGTGTATATTATGTACAAATATATATTATTAATAACAGTATGAATGACAAAAGAATAAGTACGTCGCCGTCGACTTGTAAAATATTAAAAATCTTTAGGAGGACCAGGAAAGGATACGGAAAGGGGGAAAACTCACGCACCCTGACCATCAACGAATCTCAGGGACTTACATACGAGTTTGTAGTAATCATCCAAACTAAGGCCATTAAAAACGCCCTACACGACAGCATATCACATGCAATCGTCGCCTTAACAAGGCATACAAAAGGATGCATCTACTACACTGACGCCGAAGAAGACGCTATCGGCAGGTTCATTCGCCGGGCAAATGAAGGTTCCGTGACTGATATAGTGGAACACAACATTAAAATGGCTATTTCCTGTAGAGATGAGGAGGCAATCGATATATTACGGAAACAACTAACTGTGCCGCAATCAACATAATCAACGGCCAAAAACTCGGATTAGACAAAAGGAACTCGGATTTGACAAAAGCAGACCATTCAAGATATTAAAGTCCACTTCACATTTTAAAAAGAAAAACTAACATTTTTAAAAATCAATTAAGAACAAAAAAGGCACGGACAACAAAAGTCTGTGGCGCAAAACAATTCATAAAAAAAAAAAAAAAAAAGTCTTTAGGATTTAAAGGCTAGTAGTCGTGGCGCAGTGGCACAAGCGGGTGACTGTAAATGCGACAGGCAGTGAGATTGATTCCCACTCGGAAAAACGAAAGATTTAATATTTTCATTTCTTCGGTCTGGTGTCGAAGTAAACTACAGCGTAGAATTCCGCTACTCAATACGCAATGTCTCCAGAATTCAAACCAAAAATATAGGTATTGGAGTGTCTTAACACTCCATCTGCCTACTCTGTTACATGCGGGATAGAGTGTGAAGTTTAATAATATATAATAGTATTCAAAGCTATTACATAATATTGTAGAGACCATAGTAGCGCAGTGTAGTAAGGATATGACTGTAACGCGACGTTTGTGGGTTCAATTCCTACTTGAAGGAAAGAATTATTATTTCTTAATATTTTCATTTCTCTGCTTTGGCAATAACCAGGCGTTGAGGTCCGTCTCGTGAAGCTGATTTTACATAATATTGTAGTCAAAAATAGCCAAAAGATGACAAATATAAAATACAATGAACTAAACGTCTATGCTTTATAGCCTTAAAAATAATCTACATTTCTTTAGGCAGTTCATCAAGTTAAAGGGAAAAAGCTCGAGTTGTTTGTTAAGGAATTAAGTTGTCTTGATTATTTATGAGCAGCGTTTCGTCTTATCGTAGTTCAAAGTTGACTTTTTTTTAACAAAATCCATTGTTTTAATGAAATTGGGCTAGGAACGTGACGCTATCAAAGTGTCTGCGAAATAATGAAGTAAAGTGTCTCTACTGTCAAATATATATTATTGTTTGTTTCTTTTTTATGCGTTTGCGTTTTTCCTATTTTCTAATCCCATTTTATATTTAGTGATATAATTAATCACTTTACACAACAAATTACAATGTATGATAAAATATTTAAAATCTCTCTAACATTTTCCAACTTCACGCTTTTTCACACGTGGTAAATATAGCAAATCTGGTGTCAAGACACTCCATTCTCTACTTTCCTTCGGAATTCCTGTTCGAAATTATTCATATGAATGCATACAATTTAAATCTCTTGCAACATTTCTTGAATATATCTCAAGATATAAATATTTCACATAAACGAAGAATTTTATATTGCTAATATATTTGCATTCTTCGAGCATTTTTCGAATTTACCAATAATATAAATATTTCTAAAATATAGGATTATGCATGAACAAAACCATCTTATAAATAAACATTATCATATAAATGGGAAAAGCAAGTACAGATTAATAAAATTAATGGCTTTCTCAAGTAAGGGGCCTGTTTGTTGCGGGATCGATAAATAACTAAGTCCAACCGACGATCCGAGATTATGAGACATTTATCCAATATACTTGAGAATTTAGAAGTTTTTAATATGTTTAACATACAAGATTCTTTAGTGCTATCATAAAGCAATTTCTGCTTTAAATATTTCTGGTATATTTCTCAGATAGAAGAGTTTTAGCTATTTTAAAATATATCTGCTTTGTGAAACTTTTTCACAGTATAAAATTTTTCTTTAATTAAATATTAACATTTCTTTTAAAAGAGTAAGCCAGCCACAATGTATTTTAATTTAAATATATAAACTTTTTCATATTGTTGGTCTTTGACAGTTAAGACGATACCGTTATTTGTTTACCGTTGTTTTTGTGGAGGAAGTTACTTAAAATTGACTTATTAGATAGAGCATTTTTTTTTTCACCATATCATCGATTTTATAGTAAAGAAAGCAAATTGGTACCATCAAACTATATTAATTGCAATATAGAATTTATTAATTAATTTATTTTATGTTATGTATGAAAATTTTGTTCTTTAGCTTCACACTGTATTCCGTATAGGCAGTGGGGACTTAGTGGTAAGACAGTCTTTTCTTATATATAATATATGTTTTGATTTGAGTCAACTAATTATTCAATAACTATTCAATATTATGTTAATTGACTTAAGCCAAACCGAATATGTTTTTTGCTGCACTCGACAAGATTGGGATGTGGGGCTGGGAATTCCACCGCCGTTCCCGACTTTCTGTCGAATTCTGGAAGCATAACACGTTGAGTGGTGAAACACAACACCACTCTTTGCCTCGACACCAGAGCAAAGAAGTGAAAATGTTATATGTTTAATTTCCTGGAATGGGAATCAAACCCACAATCCGTCACGTTTACAGTCACACGCTTGTGACACGGCTGGCCTCTATGGAATATTACCTCTATTTATATTGATATTGTACATCAAGTAGAAATATTTGTTCATATCTAAGTGGGTCTTTGTGTATTTTAGTAAATCGAATTCCTTCAAACAGATAGTTTTACATTAAAAGTGTTTACAGTTCAAGATTGACTCATGTCAAATATAAACAAAATTAAAGTTGTGTTTGTTCCATTATTCTCGCTAAAGTACATAACTTGCATTATAAGATAATATGTTACTGGTGGTACTTGAGGCCAGTCGTGGCGCAGCGGACAAATTGTGACTATAAAACCGTCTGGTTGTGGGTTCGATTCCTATTCGAAGAGATGAAATATTTATTTAAATTTATAATTCCATTTTGTCGCTCTGGTGTCGAAGTAAAGCGCGGCGTTGAGTTCTGCCACCAGGCAGAAAGTGGGGAACGGAGTGTGTTAACACTGGGTTCCCTCTGCCTACCCTGCTCTTTGCGAGATACAGCGTGAAGCTATGTCAGCTTCATGCTGTATTCCGTACACAGCAGGATAGGCAAAGGGAACCTAGTGTTAAGACTTTCCGCCTAATTCTGAAGGCTATTCTACACCAGAGCGAAAAAATTAAAATATAAAATTAAATAAATATTTGATTTCCTCGAGTGGGGACCGAAGCCACTACCGTCGTATCAGTAATACAGTCTTATCTACACATATACACCCCCTGCGCCACGACTGGCCTTTAAATAAACTATGTAGTAATGTAAATATACAATAACACTATGTATGGTATTTCATAATAATTAGCCAAATTCGTTAAAATATTGATAAAATAAATGAATAAATTGAACTAGTTGATCGACTGGCCGACTGACAGATCCAATTGATTGATTGGGATAAATCACTTCACTCTCGTTTTATGGTAATTTGTAAAGAATTACAGACAATTGTTGTTTAAAGTTTACAATTAGTACATTTTCTACTGTGTATAAAAAAGAGTTTTATCATCAAGTACTCAAAAACTTTATTTTTCCTATGTTTATGAATCTATCAATTAATTACTACTTTTATATTATTTCTTTAAATAATAATAAATCTGAATAAACACATGATATATTAATTTGAATGCTGCAATATACTACTAACTATCGGAAATTTTCGAGTATCAGTGTATTATTACTACAGGAAGTGACTCGCTTCCTGTTGATATATTTTTACATTAAACGTGTCTGTAATAATAATAATAATATTATAATAATAATAATATGAACTTTCGACATGAATTCAAGATTTACCATATTGGGTAGTGGATCTCAACGCTGCGATTTGTCTTGCCAGTTCTGAGAAAAAAAAATACTACCATTAAAAAAAAAACTAACATAATTTTAAATTGTTGGAACAGTATATTATTTTGCATATCGAGTGCTTAGGATATCGATTTTTAATCGGTTTTACCTCTATAGAAATTGTATTAGCCTTTTAAACCTATTACATGTACATAACGTCACGCGGCAACGACGTTAAGCAGGTAAGGTATTAAATAAAATTTTATAGTGAAATAAAATGTTAACTGAGGCCAGTCGTGGCGCAGCGGCACGAAGTATGACTGTAAAACCGACTGGTTGTGGGTTCAATTTCCACTCAAGGAGATGAACTATTTACTTAAATTTATATTTTCATTTTTTCGCTCTGGTGTCGAAGTTAAGCGCGGCGTTGAGTTCTGCCACTCTACACGCAATGCCTCCAGAATTCGGCAGAAAGTGCGGAACGGAGTGACTTAACACTAGGTTCTCTCTACCTACCCTGCTATATGCGGGATACAGCGTAAAGCTCATAAATAGATGAAATAAAAAATGTTAACTTGCTTATGTTTAAAGACTATTGGAATTCTGCCGACTTCTGCTAATATGAGGCCAAACGTGACGCAGAGGCACAAAGTGTGAATGTAAACGCGACAGGTTGTTAGTTCAATTTCCAGTCGTGGAAATGAAACATTTAATATCTTAATTTACTTCACTCTGGTGTCGAAACAAAGATCGGCGTTGAATTCCGCCACTCAACATGCAATGCCTCCAGAATTTGGCGAAAATAGGGAACATAGTGTCTTAACATTAGTTTCCCTCTACCTACCCTGCTGTGTGCGGGATACAGCGTGAAGTGTGATTTATTTATTGGAATTTTGTTTTCTTTGCATTTAATATTGAAAGTATATTTTAGGTTGGTTTAATCGTATTTGATAATTATATACATTACCACGTTGTACTGGTTTGTATTAAACTTACTGCTTTATTAAGGTTTTTTTAGCAACCAATTTTTCATAACGAAGCCAGAAACTCAACACGAAATATAATGAAAGGAGTACCTCGACCAGTAGGTCCTCTCTGCTTATTCTATTATGCGCATAAAAGAGTGAAGCTGTATTTTTTAACAAATTCCTTATACACAACCATAACAAAATACTTATTTCGAATACGTATGGAAATTTAAACACAGCGGAACTTAAACCCACGCCTTAGGAAATCAGATGAAGCTACGTATATTTTGCTGTTTTTTTTTAAATATTTAATACGTGCGGAATAAAACTCTAACATTAAAAAAAAGCACTAACATACAACTCCTAAAATCCCTTACCTTGCATAAAATCGTATAGAACATCACATAGAACTCCTAAGCCAGCTTCTTAATTAGTACAAGTAAATGTTAATTAAAATATCCACCTCACAATACCTACGCCCGGCCCGCTAAATCTTTAACACAATGAAACTAGGCTTTGCCCCTTTACGCCTTCGCCATGCAAATTAGGTCGAACCGCACAAAAGCCTATGCTCCTCTATTCTATAGTATTTGATCGTATTTACCTGAAACAACTAGTCTTTGTTCCACTGGAAGTCATAGTTAAATTTGTACTTTTCAAATGAGTGAGGTTGAAATTTTGTTGAGTTTTTTTTAAATATGTAGAATTGAAGGATTAAGACCGTCGTGGCTTGGCACAGGCGTGTGAATGTAACGCGACGGTTGTGGGTTCGATCGCTACTCGGGGAAGTGCAGATATATTAATATTTTTTAGTCACTCCACAAGCAATCCCTCAGAAATTGGATGGAAGATGGGAAACATAGTGTGTGTACATTAGGTTCCCACTGCCTACCCTGCTATGTACGGGATAACAAGAAAAAGGAGATGTACAGTTTTCTTGTATGTAACTATTTTTTATTTGATTTATAAAAAAAAATATTATTACAAATTTACGAATACGCCCACTTGAAATATACGAATGTTTATTCTAGAGTATTTAAGAAAAAACGACCAAGCGCGAGTCGCCCATCCAGGGTTCTGTATCAATTCAAGAATTATGATTGGGAAATACCAGTACTTAAGTTTGTTATATATTTGCGGAGAATATATGTAACAAACTTAAGTATATGGGCGCTACTATTTGCCCTATTACCAAACAGAAGAAATGAAAATATTAAGAAAATATTTCGAGTGGAAATTGAACCCAAAAGCCTCACGTTTAAAGTTACACGCTTGTGTCACTGCACCACGACGGCCTCATTATGTAGTTTAAAAAAAGAGAAACAATTGCATACATTCTTGGGCCCAGAATGTAAAGAGATGAAAATAGTATAATTTAATAGATTGTGACACATCATTCTCTCCCTGAAAATTATATTACTTTTGGAAATCTGAGAGCTGAGTTATTAGAGATTTAGTAAAAGTGAGGCAATCGCACAATTCACATAGCGATCTATATCCATAGTCTAGCGGTCGTTAAATCCAAAACATTTTAATATCCACTGGGGAAGCAAGGGAAGTACAAAGTACGACCCTTGTTTAAGCAAACGGGAAAGCACTCATAACGCATCCAAATGAACGAAACATCAAGAAGAAAGCAAAAAATGCAAAAATCATTAAGCAAAGTGTCAATGTCAATCAGCTGTCACACGTATCATCTATAATATGATTGATTTTCATCGATTCAAAATGGATTTCTTTTGGTTTTTTCAATAAAATAATAAAAAGTGAAATAATTATACAAAATATTTCTTAATAAAAAAAATGCTTTAAAAATCTGACTTACCGACTTACCTACCGCTACCAAATACTTAAATATAATTTTCACTTGTGATATTCTCAAGTTAAGCTTTCTTACTTTAACTCAACCCTAGTAAATAGATAGATAATCATACTTTATTGTACTTAAAATTGGAAAAGGAAAAAAATAAGAAAAATCTTAAAATAAATACAGACTGTGCAAAGGCAGTCTTATTGCGAATAGGAATCACTGACTGACAATCTTTGAAGAGATGAATTTAATTGTAAGAGATTCTGGCTAGTGTAAATTCAGAAAGTTTCAAAGTTATAAATTAAATAATTACCTTATTTCTACGTTTAACGTACTAACAACTAAAAATTACTTATGTATATTAAATAACGATTACCCAGGATACTTGAGGCTAGTCGTAGGCGCTGATGCATAAGCGTCCGATCACGAACGCGACGGGTTGTGGATTCGATGCCCACTTGGAGAAATTAAATAATTAATGTTTTCATTTTCTCGCTCTGGTAACGAAGCAAAGCGCGGTGTTTGTTCCTGTACAAGAAGTATAGGAAAAAATTAAATTTAAAACTATATTTAAGCCCAGTTCAAACAAAAAACTGATAAAAATATAATATGACGCTTCAAATTTTACAATTTTGTGAAACGAAATATGCATACCAAATGAAGAAAGCAGGTCACTGCAAAACTCCTTCTCTATTCATGAAGCAATTTAAATAGCTAGAGGTTACGAGCTTTTACGAACGAGGATGAACACACGCACTGCCACGTAAGGCCAATCGCCAGGTAGGTCTTCACTATATGCATAGAATATATTACAGATTTTCACTTAATTTTTAAAGAAATTTTTCTCTTAAATTTTCGAAAAAATTTATCTTACGTTTTTATATTTTTCGTGGAAATTTCTTTCTGGTGTAGAATTACTATATTTTCTTTAACAAAATAAAGTTAAAAAAAAACACGCAGAATTTTAAATTGACTTTCCAATGATTGTTCGTTGTTTGGAAATTTTTACCAAGCCACCAAAAAGTAAAAATTTATACATATTTCATGAAAAAAAAACATTACAAATTTGTGGTTCATGTCGTAGAAAATGATATAATGTAACAGTATGTAGTACCTTGTGTATGATGTAGTAAAATAAATAAATAATAACAATAATAATATGTATGACAATACACATGATTAACATAGTTCATTATGAATAATATAATCAACATATTTTTAATACTATATTGATCCAGAGTAGTTTTTGTATAGACGGCCCGAATGTCGCAACCATCGTTTTACAAGAAGGAAGGAAGGCAGCGGTCGGTCGCGGTCGGTCAATCTCTTAAGTACTACGGTACTAATATATGTAATAATTCAAAACTTACATATTATTAGCAAAATATGTATAGGGACGACCGACGTAGAATTTTGACCAATATTATATATTGCATGTAGCTTGACGTTGTGGAGGCGGACGTGATGGTTTATGCAAACTGACTGCTATAGTGACATTAAGTTAGTGTCATGGGGTGACTAATGGAGTCTCACAATGCACTCGTGGTACGTAAGCTATGCTTGTCGTTGACAAAATGTTTACCACTGTGGTTCTTGGTGGTACTTGGTGGTATATGATTAGTAGGTGTGTGATGCTATTTTATGTCCCAGCTCCGGTGTATGTAGTAGTATCCACCCGTCTCATACGGGTGTGTGGTGCTATTTTATGTCTTAGAACTATGGTGTACGTAGTAGTGTTCGCCTATGGTTATTACAACCACCTTCGAACCTTCTTCGAACGTAGAAAATACTCGAAACGCGACCGTGCGGTGTGCGCTTATTTAACATCTCGGCCGCTTCGCGCTCGATCCAATGCCTTATATTGATCTATCAAATTAATCAGCATTCTAATACAATCTTAATATTAACAAGCTTAACAAGTACCTAAAACTGTTGCCACTGAATCTCAAATAGATTTTAGATTACTTAAGATCACAACGAAAAAAGGTTCTAATCAAGACACATTACGAGCCAGAGCATTTAATTATTAAATAATATATTTTTTTTAAAGTCTTCGAGGAATCAGTTACAGTACGCCCGCCAATTTAAATTTGGCCACTTGTATAAATTCTACTTTCCAATGAATTCTGAATTGGCACGGAACCCTCGATGGGCCAGTTTAACTCTGGCCTGTTTTTTTTTCTATTTAATACGATAATAGCAAAATTATTTCAGGCTTAAAAGTATATATTTTTATATAACTTGATCAACGATAATCTACTTAGCGCGGTCCTAATTGGCTTGGGAGGTAGACAAGGCCAACGTTTTTTAATACATACGTAAACATTACTGGCTTATAATTCAATTTATTTATTTTTACTTTATATTGATCTTATAAAGAAACAATGACGTTTGCCCATTATTAACACGATTAATTTCTGGGTAGGACAGCATACGTCCCACACAGAAAGTTTTCGTAGAAATTTTCGAATCAGTAAATGTTGTAACAAACATATTACATATTAAGCCAGCATGTATGTTGGCTTAATAAAATGAGGTAAGGAGGTGATTTTATACACCATGCATAGAGGTACTTTACTTCTTATATATTATCCACTAAGATTTTCACTTTCCGCCCAAATTCCAGATTGGCTCTTTCTCAAAAAAAGCCACAATTTGCTTTTCTGGAGCAAAAAAGAATGAAAATAATTTATTCCTCGAACAAGGATCGAACCCACAACCAGAAGATGATATATGTAGATATTTAATATTTTTATTTGCTCGCTTTGGTAGTGATTAACACGCAATGCCTCGAGATTTGGCGTAGTGACTGTCTTAACACTAGGTTCCCAGATCCGGTTTGCCTATCCAATATGTGGGGATACAGTTAACAAAGCTAAATTAGATTAATTAAATTATTATATATATATATATATATATATATATATATATATATATATATATATATATATATATATATATATATATATATATATATATATATATATATATATATATATATATATATATATATATATATATATATATATATATATATTATCAAATGTGATACCGAGGGCGCCAGGAAGATATAATAGTGAAAGTCAATTCCCCGAATGGGAATTACATCCGCAACCAACGCTATTACAATCCAACATACAACTGAGCCATAACTGCTTAAATTATAATAAATTTTCCACTACATATTTTAGACGATAATTATATTCTAGCACTTTAAGAATCTTTTACAACGTAAACATGTCTGTCTACATAAAATGTACTTTTGAAAGTATAAAAAAGGAAGACTGTACGTGACGAAATCTGCGTCTTATGGCTTAAAGTTGTTTGTAACTTAAAGACGACACCGTCTGCCTTCAAATTTCTTTTTATTTTCTTGTAATATTGATGTATTATTTTTCATAAATACTTAAGTGAATTATAAGTACTTAAACAGCTTCACGCGTAGGCAGAGGGAACCTAGTGTCAAGACACTCCGTTCCACACTTTCAGCCGAATTCTGGAGGCATTGCGTGTTGAGTGGCAGATCTCAACGCCGCGCTTAGCCTCGACATCAGAGCGAAGAAATGGAAATATTAATTTAAGTAAATATTTCATCCCTTCGAGTGGGGATCGAACCCACAACCAGTCGGTTTTACAGTCACACTTCGTGCCAGTGCGCAACGATTGGCCTCGCCACGAATTATAAGTACTTAACAATATATATTTGTAATTATAATATGTATAAAAGAGTGGAGAGTCTTAGCACTAGGCACCCTCTGCCTACCCTGTAATACATGCGGGTTACAAGTGAAGCTGAAAGAAATTAATAATATGTATACGAAAATTATATAACACAACTAAATATACACATTTTTTCTATAAAAAAATATAAAAATCTAAATTATAACATCATATAAAAAAATAAAAATTACGTGCCTTTTTTATAAATCCACGTTTTAATCAGATATTACATACATATCGAAATATTTCATTGCAGTTGCCTTTGTTCAGATGAATTACGACCTACGATGATGAATGTTTTAAACGGATTACGGCTTTTAAAAACTTTAATATATTGCATACAAAGCTAATAAATCAATAATATTACCTTTTTTTTAACTTCACACTGTATCCTGCATATAGCAGAGTAACCAGAGAGAAGCTGTGAATCTAGTGCTAAACACTCCGTTCTCATTAGGACACTTCGAGCGTATACATATTTCATTTTCTCGAGTGAGAATTGAACCCACAACTATGGCGTATACGGTCTCACGCTTGTGCTCCTGCGCCACAATTCGCCTCACTCAACTTTTATAAAGTACTTTGAAACAAAAGATTGTTATTAACGTCATTAAATCGCTCGCCATACATAAATAAAATAGAGCATTTTACAACTCTAACTTTTATAAAATTACATCAAAATTACTCACATGATATTTATGTGTTATAAAATAACAATTTTCTGTGGCAATAAAGCTTTGTGAGGCAGAGTTAAGCAAGTGTTGCAGGTTAGTACCTTTATAAACGTATAATCTTAGAATGTTCAATATTAACTCTTAAAGTATTATTTTAATTTTGTTTTTATTTTATATTTTCGTGGATTTTTTTAACAGTTTATTGTGTTAGATTATTTTTCGTCCATACTGTTTAAATTTGAAAAAATCTCCGTGTAGAGATGCTAACAACATAAATAAATTAAAAATTAAATTAAAACAGATCAGTTTCACGCTGTATCTCGCACACAGCAGGGTAGGCAGAAGGAACCTAGTGTTAAGACATTCCGTTCCACACTTTCCGCCGAGTTCTGGAGGCATTGCGTGTTGAGTGGCGTAAATCAACGCCGCGCTTTACCTCTACACCAGAGCGAATAAATGAAAATATAAATTTAAATAAATAATAAGAATTTCTCATCAAGTAGCTCCTCGACCCGCGTCGAAATTCTTATTTGCTTGTTAGCTTCCAAGAGGCGCGGGTTCAAATCCCACTACGTAAAATTTTTGTACGTTTTTTAAATAAATGTAAAATGTACTTATTTATATATAAATAATCACAGTTTTGCTTAGTAACTATACAGTTAAACATTCCACCTAGAAAATTTACATGAACATTTTAATCAAATCACGTCCCAACAACTTGTGCTAACGATACTTATAATGTTTTTGGCAGTTGAATTTTATACAATCGTTACTAAACGAAATTTTCCATAATTAAATGTAATTTCTAAATCGTTTTAATATTTTCAGAACATTTATTTAAATTTTACAACTTAAATACTTTAACTTAAACTCAGAATACTACGAAACATCAATACCAACTAACAGAAACTCTCTAAAAGACGGCTTATTATTAGATAATGTATACTTGCGTGTTGACTTGACGAATTAGTTATTGAGATCTTTTCCATCGCTCAAAAAAAAACATATAAATATTTTTAAAGTCATTGCGTGTTAAGTGGTGGAA